>OV651815.1:66865012-68335012 GCA_927349885.1 Psylliodes chrysocephalus | reverse complement strand
GTTGAGAAATAAAATATTGTTCAAAATTGACTCAAGAGATATCTACTATTAGAAATTTCTCGAGAGATAAAACATTGTTTAAAAATTCCTCGAAAAATAAAATACCATTAAAAAATGCTCGAGAGATAAAATATTGTACAAACATTGCTCGATATATAAAATCAAAAATTTATCGAGAGTTAAAATATTTTTATAAATTTGTCGAGAATTAAAATATTGTGCAGTTTGCTAAAGAGATAAAAAAAGTTGTTAAAAATTGCTCGAGAGATAGAATAATGTTAGAAATTTATCGAAAGATAAAATATTGTTTAAATATAGCTCAACAGATAAAAAAAGGTTTAAAAATTGTTCGAGAGATAAAATAGTATCATAAGTTATTAAAATCTTATTCAAAAATTACTCGAGAATTAAAAAATACTGTTAAACATTTCTCGAGAGATTAAACATTGTTTAAAAATTGTTAGAAAGATAAAAAATGTTAATAAAAATTGCTCGAGAGATAAAATAGTGTTAAAAATTATTAAAATTTTGCTCAAAAATTGCACGAGCGATCAAATATGGTTCAAAAATAGCTTGAAAGGTAAAAAAAGGCTGTTAAAAATTGCTCGAGTGAATAAATAGTGTTAAAAAAAATATTGTACAAAAATTGCTAGAGAGATAAAAGAAGTTGTTAAAAATTGCTCGAGAGATAGAATACTGTTGGAAATTTTTCGAGAGATAAAATATTTTTTAAAAATAGCTCAAGAGATAAAAAAATGTTTTTTAAAAACTGTTCAAGAGATAAAAATAATATCAAAAGGTATTAAAATCTTTTTCAAAAATTGCTCGAATGATTAAATAGTGTTAAACATTTTACAAAATATTTTGTACAAACATTGCTCGAGGGATAAAAAAAAGTTTTTAAAAATTGCTCGAGAGATAGAATACTGTTAGAAATTTATCGAGAGATAAAATATTGTTTCAAAATAGCTCAAGCGTTAAAAAAAGATTTAAAAACTGTTCGAGAGATAAAAGAGTATCAAAAAGTTTTAAAATCTTATTCAAAAACTGCTCGAGATATAAAATAGTGTCAGAAATTTGTCGAGAGATAAAATATTGTTTAAAATTGTTGTGTTCGTGTTCTCTATAAACCTTTTTTTGGTCTTTAATGACCATACTTCATAATTAGAAAAATCTGGTAATTTTATAGAATCTAGTACATTTTTATGAAATCTGGTACATTTTTTAGATAAATCTGGTACATTACAAAAATATATTCTGGCAACACTGATATTGACTCGTATATTGCTAATTAACTTTAATTTATTTCGGTTTAAAATATACCACTAATGTTTTTTATTTTAAAAACAATTAATTATTACAGTAATTATTTATGAAGATTATTCAATATACTCGTAATTTTCAATTCTATAAAATTGATTAAATCTTCACATTGCATGTTTAATATTAATAACTAAATAAATTATAAAATACCAATAACACTTTTATTAATCATTTTGTAATGAACCTGTTTTTCATTATATTTTAAAATTAATGTAAATTATCGAAATGCAAAATAGTCGATCCAAATTATCAGTTACATTACTCTGTATTTTAATTTCGTTATGCGAATGTGCCTCTCCAAAATACTCGTAGAGATCTATACAGTAGTCGCACTCTCAAAATTTTTATGTTCTAATCGAAACTCGCTGTGCAGGTACCTTTCGTTTATTTTTTTTTTTTTTGTTAAAATGGTTAATTATTGCTGTGTGTTTAATTGTAAAAACAATATTAGACATAGTACACTATTGAGTTATTTTTCTATTCCTCTCGACACTAAAAGATAGGTTATCTGCAAACATGTTGCTATTGTTGCGCAAGCCAACCCTGTGCATTATTGACTTCTTGCCCGCGGTATGAAGTCTACCGCTGGTCATATAGAGACAAACGCACCTCTTCTCGAAACTACCAGAAAAAGCGGTACGTGGCCATTGAGTCATAGGGATGTAATTTTCGGACATTCGAGATCGCCTAGAAACTATTATTACAGAGCTGCCTATATATAAATAGCACGAGTTGTCGACGGACGGGCAGATTGAATTTAAGTGTTGGACAGAAAAGATAAATAGTAATAAATAAATTAAAATTGTGAGTTACAATAGTGCCTAAGTAGTATATAAATTAACTAGTTCGTTATAAATAAATTATTTTAAAGTGTTTTAAATAAATAAACTTTAAATAAATCAAACAAACGTTACATTATTTATTATATTTGAGTAGAAATAAGTGTTCGTGTTCATTTCCCTCCAAATATTATTTCTGGAATAAGATTGAATAAACATGCAGTACCAGATATATTCAGTGATGGTGTAGGTTTTAGATGTATTTAAAATTTTTTGATAGTAAGTAATACATTCTTGACATATATTTATTTGTAGGTGTTAATGTGAATGCATCGAGATCGGCTGGTGCTCTGGCATATGTCTGTGGAAATTTGGTAAAGAAATGTTTAAAGAAACATGCTTGTGTAATATGCGAACATTTAACTTCATGAAGACATTTGACGAATGAGACGATACGTTGCCAATTGCGTGGGTACACAACAATGCCACAAAATCTTTATGGGAAATTAAAAATGCCACCCCAGTCGCTTTATGAGTACAATGGATAATATTTTTGATGATCTATTTGCCAAAATAGCAATACAAAATGGTCTTCGAAACAAAATTGGTGAAGAAATTAATAAAATATATTATCTGTAAAGACTTTCGTCAAAATTATCTAATTAATTTATTCATTAGATTGCGAATTATTTATCCACTAAAAATATGTAACAGAAATTTAAAAACTCAAAATAGAAAGATATTTAATTATTGTATAGATTCATTTATAAATTAATTATTACCTAAATGTTTTTCGTCGACTTATGTTGTATATATTTTTTTATTTATATTTTTATTGTACAAATGTAAATACCTTCGTTTTTTGTATTTTCCATAAATATATTTTATTTTTATTGTATTTCTATTTTTTCTCTAACTCTCAACAATTTTATCCTATTTTTAAATCATTCAAATGCCTTCCTTGTCAATTTTAATTGTTAATATTTTATAAAAGTAATAAGAGTAATTAATCCTGTGAAATTAGGTCATGTAAAATAGAAATAAAAATATAAATTTATTAATATCCAGGAAAAAATTAACCATTATTGAAAATTATTTATAACTACTGAAATTTTAATATCATTTCAATAAGAATTTAGTTAAAGTTATGTGTTAAATGGCTCTAAAAATTCGAATTCATTTAAATTGGCCGCCAAAAATCGACTTATGATGCGCGCCGAGACTGCGCAAGTTTCCAGCTAGAACATCGAGATCAAAGGCGCAGACAGGTAGTGCGACGACAGGAAGATGAAGCAACCAGAAAATTTTAATCCATACCTGGCTACGCCTACCGGCAGAAACACCAACGGCCTGGACACAGCTCAACTACTCTGTCAAAAGGAGACCGATGTACAAATAAAACGCGTACGACATGCGCACTATAAATCATTAGTGTTGTCCCCGATACGCGAGTCTAGTAGAGCAAGCAGTTAGAGAAGTCATTCTATCAGTTAGTCAGTAGCCGAACACCAAACCAAATTCACAATTATTACCGCAAGTATTTCATTGATTTTATCGCGAAATTATAAACTTTGTATAAGCAAAGACGAAAAACTACTAAAATTATTTCTTTTAATGCCCTTATTAATTGCAAGCATATAAATTGTATTTTAAATTTGAACAGAGCTGTCGCACCAGCTGCCGTATTAGAGAGACTGAGACAGCTGCCAAATTGAGTCGGGATGGTTTGTGCGAGCTTGTTTATTAGGGATGTCACCACGCCTTTTTAAGATTGAACCAGAGTCTTACTACTATGATCATAGGCGCGGACTCCATGGGTGCTATAGGTGCTCAAGCACCTATACTGAATATATTAGGGGTGCGGACCACCTATACGAATTAGTTCGTTGTCCTTAGGTTATTTTTTTCTCACTAGATGGTGTCTTCGTGTAGCATCTTTGACAATTATAAAGAAGTATTTGAATTTATGACAAATCGAAGCAATGAAAAAGGCGAAGCAGGGGGGAGAAAGCAAACGGTTTTCTTTCAAAAATGTATTTATTTGAATTTTATTTTTTACTGAAAATATTTGTGAAAATATAGGAGTTTTAAGCTCTAATATTCGAACAGTTGGTATTAACATTGCAGATGCGAAAAAAAATGTTGATTGCTTTGCTAAAACACTTCAGATTCAACGAACTAATTTTGGAAAGTTATGGCAACAAATAGTCAATGAGAAGTATAATTTTATTTTAATATCGCTGAACCAGTTCTTCTTAGAAAAAGAAAAGGTTCCTCTTAAACTAGGAGGTTCAAAAAAAAACTATAAAGATCTTTATATTACGAAATCATAGATACTTGTTTTTATGGTATTAACAACCGTTTTAATATCAATGGAATTAAAAGAGCAAAAAGATATTGAAGCTTTTTTATCGTCAAACAAGAAAAACGGAGACGTCAATCAGGAAAAGACAATTTACACAATAAAAATGTTTTTTGATGGTGGGGGTACAAAATGTTCATCAATATCATCAATCGCTTCATATGTTATTCAAAATGTACATCTAAAAGAATTATTTTCCGAATACGTTAATGTTCTAAAATTATTTGTACTATTCCTATAACATCATGTACTTCTGAAAGAAATTTTTCTAATTTACGAAAATTGAAAACATGGACAACGATGACGCAGGCCAGAATAAATGACTGTATTGTCTTAAATTCTTGTAGAGATCTGTTGAACAAACTGGACCACAATATAATTGAAAATATATTTATAAAACGAAATACTCACAGGCAAAACCTGTTTTCATTAGATTATTATTATAAATTTTAGAAGATATATTGGCAAAAACTGTGAATTATTTTTTCTTTTATTTAACGAGTTGTTTATTTATTTTTCATATGGATTTTTACGTTGTTTTTATGAGATGAATTTATTTGTTTTTTGAAAAAATAAAAAAAAAATCAGCCTTGGGCGGGGCTCGAATCCGCGACCTCGGGATCTCCGTTCCAACATCCTAGACCACCAGAACTTGTGTATCTGGCGTTCTAGTAGTTAATTTGAATATTTATATTCGATCCTAACTTAGTTTATTACAATCTTTTTCAATTCTTCAACCATTCGATAGTCACCAATCTGGCATCGCCAAAGGTACATATCTCATCATTTGCATTAAAACCCTTATTTTGTCCAGGTGTTAAGTAAACTCGTAACGTAAACGCCGTCAACACAATGTAGTTGAAAATTGTGTATAAACTGAAGGTTTATTGAGAATATTTGTCGGTTTAAATTGTCGAAACAAATTCTAAGAGAAATTGGGGGGCGATAACAAACCAAAGAAAATTTAAAAAAATTTAAAAAATTATTCTCCTAGCGAGGCTCAAACATGCGTTCCAACGTCCTGATTCCAGGACGTTGGAATGGAGATCCAGAAGTCTTTTGCTACTTTTACAAATAACGTAGTAAGAAAAAAATATTAGAAATTATGTTTGACCAATATAAAATTGCGTAAATGAGTAATACGGCAACAATCTTATGGGAGAGTGGAGCAAAGGGGTGCTGTCAGAGTTGTCAGTATTGTAAATAAGAACTTATTTACATTATTTTTAAAATTTTTATTAGTTACTAACATTTGCGCAACAAATAAATAAAAGTGATTTCTGGATTCCATGAAGAATCTATAGGTATGTTTCTTTTAATTGTACGGTAAAAGTCATTAAAGCAAAAATTACCTGTGTTGTTTATTTGAATATTTACAAATATGGTCAAGTATAACATGTTAATATATAATAATAATTCAATTATTTGTTGATATTAGAAATTTTTCTGTAGAATTTTAATTATATTAAGGTTGTGGAAACCTTAAAACATGTTTGTGGGTGGCACAAAAAAAAATTCCTCCAACTATTTTACGTCGCCTTTGGCTAAGCACCCATAAGGACTTTAAAAATAAGGCGCCTATGATAATGATTGCCACACTATATATAATTGATATATTTTCCTCCAAGTTACCTTCAGCTACAATAATAGTTGTAATCAGAAAAATACATTAAACAGAAGAATGCAAATGTACTTCCTATCGGGTCGGTGGTGTAGCGGTCTAACGCGCTTATATTCATTTATAAGCAAGTTTATGTGTCACAGACTGCTGGGCTTCGAATCCCAGATCAGACCATGTGGATTTTTGATTAAATTGCATGGTTCGGTAGAGGATTTGATGTGTGCCGTAATAATAGAAATTCAATTTCTGTTGATATGACATGCAGATTATAAAAAATCGCCATACATTATCGTCTCGATGATGGTGGGTGAGGTTTTCCTCACCTGTAAGTCAAATGGTACCATCAATCATCTTTAAGTCGCCCCAGAGCGCCACGGCAAATAATAATAAAAATAGCCGTCCCTTTCCCCGCATAAGCTCAGCTTTTGGGGTTAAAATTCACTCGTAAGGGGGTGAATTAGGGAGAGTATTATTATTATTTTAATTTTTAAAGCCTTTCGTGTATTTCATGCCCTATTTTGAGTCAATTCCAAATCATAACCATAAACAATCCTTTCCACATAATATAAATGTTCTGTGAACATACAAAGAACGTTCTGTTTATCTTTTTAGAATATTTTTAGAACATGCGTAGAATATACTTGGAATGTATATTTTAAAAAGTATATACTGAGCACCTGCTTTAGCAGTGTATTCTAAAATGTATATAATGAGCACGTGCCATAAAAGTACATACCAAGTACGTGCTTTAATAGAATAAGATTCTAAAAGTCATGTACCCAGCATGTACATCATACCCTAAAAAAGTTCTAAATAATTATAGGTAAAAATTATCATAATATATATATACCTATATTAATTTTTTTCATATACAGCATTTATCTGATCTGATAATTCGCTAATAAACACACTAATGTTTTAGGCCAGAAAACATTTATAATCTTATTCTGAGTTATGTTTATGTCGTAAGCAAAGTTTTATCATTGGTTGTGCTGATGTTATCTTCTGACGTTCTGTAGGTTTGTAAAATCCGCCAAAAATGTAGGTAAGTAAATGAGTAGAAACAAGGCCACACAAGAATTAAATAATAAATGAATACAATATTTATTTTAATTTTAAATAAATAAGTAAATAAGAAATGAAATAATTATAAGTATCAATAGCTTTTGCTAAAACAGTAAACCCTATACTTTTTATAATTCATACAATCAGTAATATTTTGAGAATTTTTACAGATACCTAAATAAGTATGGGCTAATAAAATGAATAAAAAATTATTTTTATCATGTGCTCAATCATAATCAATCATCGCATTGTGTGTGTTATATATAAAAGTAAACAAATTTCACTATATTTTTTTATTAAGTAGAAATTTTATAAAAAAACTACACTAGTGGATAGATTAAATTAGATTTAATTAAGACTGTGGACCATGTGGCCTCCCCCACCTTTACCTTATCAGATCTATGGAGGATATCCGTTAATCGTTATTTAGAGTAGGGGAAACTGGCCTAAAATGACATACCCTGAGCAAAAACTTTGACAAAACTTGAAAAAAAACTTTAAGCATCTATTTAGTGTTTAATGAGGTCGTTAGTTTATGCTGCTTCCTGTTTTAGGCACAAAACCTTGAACTTTTACATTTTGAAGCAATGGCATCTAAATTAATAAAAAACTATACATTATGTCATTTTAGGCTTGTATCAGATAAAATGACATAGTTATAGAAAGACTATAGAAAGGGTTGAAAATAAAAAATGAAGAAGCATTACAAAAGAGTTTTATTTTAATAAAATAAACAGTAGTAAACGGGTCAACATACTCAACTGGAACGTAAAACAGCTCAAGACGTTAAAAAAATTATTCGTAAAGTTTGCCACTAAAAAACTTTGTTTGTGGGGAAACACCAGCACATTCTGCATGACTTTACTATTTCTTACATTTTTGACACCGTAGCCAAAGCTCACCTGGTTTCGACTAAGAATAAAGGCGGTTGTAATAATTAAATGCATTGTTTTCCTCATCATCTTCAATCTCAGGAAATGGGTTTTGGGTTTCTTGTTCATCTTAATCGTCTCACAGCTTTATTTTAAGCTGGTTACGCTTTGCTTATCGCTCCAAGACTAAACGTTTCTGTTCCTCTTTAACCCTGAGTTCTTCTAAGTTTGGTGTTGTGGTTAGCATAACCGTTCCTTGTCTTTTACGTTCAAAAGACGTGGAAACCTTTGGTATTGGAATTATGCTCTCTACGAAAATTTGACTACAGTCTAGTATACCTTCTTTATTTAGAGTTAACTGAGAGGTATTTGATGATCCAGGTCTGTTTGTAATTTCAATAGTGTCTGATGGTGGTGAAAGTGTGAGAGTAGGCAGGTGGTCTAGTGTTTGTGATTCGAGATCATTTTGTTCAGAAATTCAGAAATGTTGTTAAAAAAGCAGAAAACAACCAATAGGGAAAATATTTGCTTTGAATAAATGGATTCCAGTTTTTTGAACTTACAAACGGAATTTTCTATTGATGCACTACGTTCATAGGCTTCAGCAAATTTCACCAGGATTATTTTTGAGCCACTTTGTAATTGCTTGAGTATAATAAGTGGATAACTTCTAATTGTTTGTGACTAACGTGACCATCAAGCAGTAGGAGCCTAAAATGACATAGGTATGTCATTTTACCCAAAACAGCTATTCCTTAGAAATTATTTAAAAATATATATAGAACAAATAAATTAAAAGTTTAATTACATTAAAATAAAGAAAAAAAAAGTCTATTTGTTTACATGTACTAAGCCAACTTAGGCTTATTGCTTCTCATAAATTATTACAGCCAAATTAGGTGACCACACAAATATTTTTTTGGATCGAGAAAAACGACTTTTAGGTATTTAGTCCAGACGCGTTCCGCCTGCCACGCTGAATAAACTTGACTGTGGTCACGGATGGAAATGATTTGCAATTAGCTATTTAGGGCGACGTTGTCACGTCTTAAAGTAGCAATGTGGTCGATATGTCATTTTAGGCCAGTTTCCCCTACCTTGTCTAATTCAGTCTTTTTTAGTATACTCCGTACACTAGGAAGTACTTCTTCTGCATAGCTAGTTGCCCTTGGTTTTTCTTCTCCACAGTAGGTAACGCAAATAATGTTAGAACACCCCAGATATCCCAAATATCCCAATGTCATCGATAGTTGATTTTTTGATTAAATTTTGAAATTTTTGTAAAATCCTTGGGTTTCCACTGATAATAATTCCAATTATTACAACTTAACCGATGCCAATTTGAGAAAGTGTTTACATATTCAGACAAAACTGCACATCGTTGCCCAAGGACTAAACAATGAGTCTCGAATGTAAACTTTGTAATATAAAGTCGTATTATGTCAGTTAATTTAGGTGCTTAGAGTAAAATGATGTACACGATATGGCTGTTATAAATGGCCGAAATGTAGACGAACAACGCGAGAGGGCAACCGACAAGGACCGTTCCTATCTTATTGTCCCTATGGGAATGCCGCGCTTTGAATAAGGATGAATTAATTGAGCCTGGATGGAACAAAGGACGCGCAAGCCGGCCCGATGAGGGATTTTGCAGAGATTCGACAGGTTTCTTAGACTTTCCTCCACTTTGTGCCTTCGGATAATTTCAAAGCAATACGGAGGGCAATGGCGACGGCGAGATTGTTTCCCTTTTACGAAGGGATTTACGTTTGATGGTTCGATTAACTGGTAAACGTTTTTTAGACGTTTGGAGAATTATTGATTTACAATCAACTGCAAGGAAGGTTGAGTTTTATGTTGCCATCTGGGATTTATAATGAAATATTATTTTAACAAATTACTTTATTTTTTAGCTCTTATACTGTGAAATTCGTTATAGACGTGAGGTAAAAATTAAAAAAATTTCGATTAAAAAAGGATTTTTAATTTTGAATTTTTACTGTAGGTTCAACCGGTACAGAGGTTTAGTAAAACGATCACTAAGATCCCAATTATTAAGGTATCCATTTATAAATTTTTGTGGGACTTACAATAAAATATAAACTAATAAAAAAAGTACATTTGGAATCGACATAATAATTAATACACCACTTTAAAAATTTGTTCACCAAGCAAAACCTAGGAAAAATAGGAAAAATAGAAATATAGGACGTGGAAAAGGAGTTAATTTCCAACAAACAGAGAAAATTAAAGAAATATCGAAAATAGGTACAATTTCGACGCTCAGCAATCAAAAATACAAAAAGTAGATTTATATATTCTGCTCCTTTCTGTAGATCAAAATTACCATGAAAAGAGCACCTCCTTCCCAGCTGACGAAACCATTTTACATTTTAGATTTAAAAAATACATGACATACTATTCCTAATGATCCAACAAACTATACTTTGACCAGTTACAACAATAATCTATACAATATTTTAAATGATTCAATGTTCTCCTTATTCAAATCAGACGAATAATAACGAATCATGGTAATGCAATTTTGATGGTGCTACTGCGCATGTTTTTTCAAGATGCAATACATCTATATGACGTATAAAACGATAATGCATTTTTCTCGTTTAAATTGACAATGTCGCCATGTATATTTTTCATTATATATCACATCGATAATCCGATCATCACCTAGTAATAGCAGGAAAGAAACTAAGATATACACAATAAAAGAATAAAAAGAAAATAAAAAAGAGATAAAACCTTGAAGTATTAAAAGAGAAACAAAACGAAAAAAGTAGGCAGGAGAGATTGACAAATGAAACCAAAAAAGAAAACCTAGAAGAAGAGTGAAACATAATTAATGATATAATAATCAAAATAACAGGAATAGTAATAAGATGACAATACCAGAAAAAAAAAACAAGTAGTTTGATAGAGAATGCATAGGGATAATAGAAAGACAGAGAGAAGCAAAATTAAGATAGATAAGAAATGGAAAACAAGAAGAATACTATAATTATAAAAAGTTTTACGTTTTTGAATTCATAAACAGTAGAATTTTAAAACTTTTAAAGCATTTTAAAACTTAAGGATTTGCTTCATGTATTTGGTTTAGAAAAGCTTCTGTAGCAAATTATTATTTACTTGACAAAAATTTATTTATTTATTTATTACAATATCCTCGAGAAAGCCCAATTACAGGATTAGGACAAACACAGCAAAATACAGAAACAAAAAAATAATAATACAAAGCAGTATATCTGTTAAGCTATATATGAATGCTCACTGGAAAAAAAACCCTTTAGGGAAAAAAAGTAAGCACTCATATGCAGCTATGTTCTAAGATTACACACATGGGTACATATGAAATTATTGACCAAATTCTGGACATCCGTTCTTCCTACAAATTACCCCGAAGAATGGTTTTTTTTAATTTGAGCAGCTTTTGTGCAAAAAATATTAATACTAGGTTCAATTGAAGAGTAGTCAATGATGAGCTGATTCAACGGAGAAAATTTGTAAATATTTGTCTTATGTGGTAATTCATAAAAAAGACTGTTGGTTCTAGAATTTGGTCTAGGAACTCTGAAATTTAGTGACGATACAATATTATCACATTTATAAAAACATAATTGAATGCATTGACCGACGACGAATTAAACTACAGCTATCAAAACGAATATAAAAGTGTTCTTGAGGTGTGCCTCTAGCGGGATAAAGATCGTCCAAGATATAAGAAGCCGACTTAAAGTATCTTCTTTGCACTCGCTCCAAAGCAGAAATATGAATATTATAATTCGGGCTCCAAATAACACAAGCATATTCTAGTTGCGATCTTACAAAAGCCGAAAACAAAAGATTCAATGTATTAATATTATTAAAACATTTCGCATTTCTAAGAATAAAACCCAGCGACCGATATGCTGAAGAGATTGTTATTTGTATATGAGGAATAAAAGATAACTTTGGATCAAAATGAACACCTAGATCTTTTAGGATATCTGGTCTGTCGAGGATAATATTACTTAAATTGTAATTAAATTGGATAGTTGATTCTTTCCGACAGAGAAACATTACGTTACATTTACTTGGATTCATAGGGAGCTTATTTCTGATACACCAATTATTAACATGATTCAGGTTTCGCTGGAGGTTCAAGCAGTCATTGACGGAGTTTATATCACAGAATAGTTTAATATCATCAGCATATATAGCTTTATCAATATCAAGATCTTCGGTTATGTCATTTATAAAAATATTAAAAAGTAACGGACCAAATATAGACCCCTGTGGGACACCAGAAGTTTGAACGTATTGAGTGCGTTCATGAAAATAAGATTTAAATACAGCAATTAACCTGTCATCTATTCCGAATAAGTTAAGCTTTTATGTAAAAGTAGGCCATGATCAATCTTATCAAATGCTTTAGAAAAGTCAGTGTAGATAATATCAACTTGACTTTTCTTCTCCAGCGTTTCCCAAATAAATTGGGTCACGCAGAATAGATTAGTCACTGTGGACCTACCAGATGTGAAGCCATCTTGTTCGGGTATGATAATATTACTGGCATGAAATGCAAGGCGATTATGGATTACTAATTCGAATACTTTTGCGAAATTGCTTAGAATAGCTACTGGACGATAATTACTTATGTCATTTTTTGTGCCTTTTTTAAATATTGGACAAATTCTAGAAACCTTCCAACAATCAGGAAACTTCTTAAGTTTGAGAATGAGATTAAAAATGGTATACAGAGGTTTACTGAAAATAGTGCAGTGGTTAGCTGACTACTTCATTGATGAGGATCTGGAAACCAGAGGAAGTGTGCTTTTGTCATTAAAAAAAAAAAAGCATGGCAGATACGGTTTACTTGAGACGTATCGGTGAGGAAATGGGATGTTCATTGCATACAATCTTTAAAACCATCGGTACCATTTTCGGTCTCATTGTGGACAAGGCGGATGAGTGAATCAAGTTCCCATCGGCCAAAAATGAAATATGGTTTTCCAATATTAGATGCCCTATCCTCCTTTTACCAAGCCTTTGGTATATGTCGCAAGGCAAATCATGCTCTAAATATGCGACAAATAATTGAAATTTAAGTTTCTTGTTCCTATTATAGGATATAGGATATATTCCATCTACTTCTGGGGATTTGTACGTCTAAAATTTGTTTGTAGCCCATCTAATTTTGTGCGGCCTCCTCGGCATTTCTGTAGCTAGACTCCATTCTAAATAAGTTGGCTCACTAAACCTTCTTTGAGGGCTGTATGCTATTCTAGGGTCCAACAAAATTTCTGCGGCCGAAGAGTGTGCTTCTGTGAGCATTGTTAACGTTTCCTTAAAAGTTTTTTATAGGTTTCATTATATTTCCTGAGAGAAATCCTACCTGGTTTGCAGTACCCTTTTTTAGCTAGGATTCCAAAGCATGTGGTTGTTTCAGATAACTCCTAACAATTTGATTCATGATTGTCTTTTAGCCTTTCTTATCTCCTTGTTGTACTGTGTGAGTTAAGCCCTATGTAGGGCCAAGTCTTCTGTTAATTTGGTTACATTGAATAGCCTTCGCACTTCAGCTCTAAGCTGTTCTAGATTATTTGTGTTCTCTGTTGTCTTGTTTTCTCCATATATTTTTTCTCGTAAGCCGTTATAATATCCTTACTTACTCGTTCAAGGTTTTGTTTACCATACTCTCGTCGAGATGCTCTCCAAGTAATGTTGAATCCTTTCCCAGTTCGTCTCTTTGGGACTTCTAAATTTGGCTAAAATTTGAGGTGCGGTAATTAGATTAAATCTAATCTGTCTGTAGTTTGAGCACAATGATTCATCTGACACTTGCCACTTTGAAATGTTGTCACTTGCTTTACTCAAGGAAAGAGTCATATCCAGGACTTCTTTTCTCGTCGCCGTGATGAAAGTTGATGTTACCTATATTAGTAAATACTCAACCTTCAGATAAGATGAATTAAAATAAAGACTCGTATCTTGTATTGATGTGTGAACAAAGAGTCAAATGTGCTCCAGGAACGGCTTAAATCCCGCAATTTTTAATAACAAAAAAAAGAATAAGTAAGAAATTCCAAAATAAGACCAGAAGCATTTAAATGTTAAAGCTTTGGTTTAAGAGTATTATGAAAGCTACATACAATATCAATAATTTTTACTGTTAATCAAAGAGAGTTACAAATTGTTAGATAATACACAATAAATAATTAAATACATAATTATTTTTTAGTATCTTCTTTTAGACGAACATAAGAGTAATTTTTAACACGTTTAGCGCCACGACGGTTACTGGTGACCGAAACTGTAATTTCCTACAAGGCCACGGCGGTCAGCATTGACCGACTGAGAAATTAAATTTTCCTGTATCTGACCGTTCGGTGTGAAAGTTTTCCATTACTCAGGCATATACGTTTGATAGTAACATCAATAAAATATAGGGAAATTGAAAAGGTTGTTTTTTAGGTTTTAATAAATTTTAATTAAGAAAACTCAACCATCAGGGAACATAATAATTAAATAACAATATGTTAGAAACCTAAAGGCCATAAGTAAACCAAAATACGCATCAAAAATGTTTCAGTATTTATGACTTGCTGCAAAACATTCTAGGCAATAATGTGGTTATTTTCTCAATAAACATAATATGTAAAACCTATCAGGCCATATCGGTCATTGGTTACCACTTCAGTTTTTGTAAGAAAGTAAAAACAATACTAATTTTTCCTTTAGGGGTAGTTTTATCAAACATTTATCTCGTTATAAGAGTATTTAAATAATTTTTAAAAATGAAATTTTTTTAATAGTAAGCATAAAGCATGGTGCTTATTGTATTAAGAAAGCATGTGGAACATAACACATTATATTTAGTAGGTAACTAAAAACTTCTGTTTACAAAATGTACCCATTTTTTCGAAATCACGTGGAAATAAGCAATAAATTAATAAAATTGTATTTATTATGTTCATAAATGTTGTATGCATCCCTTTGCATCAGTCGTGTTTTCAAAAGGGTTTCAGTACTTCAACAGCTTTGGCATATTTAAGTGACAATATTTTCAATAGTATTGATAAGAAAAAAGCAGGTGTCCTAATTCTACTAGATTTTAGTAAAGCGTTTGACACCATTAATCATAGTCTTCTTATAGCCAAGTGTCAATATTATGGATCTGATAGAATTTCATTAGGTTTCATAAAAACATACATAGGTAAACGATCACAGTTAGTTACAGTAAACGGTCAGAAATCAACATCCATTCAAATCAAATCTGGTGTACCACAAGGTTTAGTCCTAGGGCCCCTGCTTTTCTTACTCTATACTTCGGATATCTACAAACACGTAAATAATTGTGCAGTCCAATTTTTTGCTGATGACACTTAGCTGTTCCTCGATTTTTCGCCGAATGAAGTCATTACTGCAGTTGATAAGATTAATCAAGATCTTTTTTTTTTTCTCTCCTGGGCTCGTCTGACTATGTATCTCCGAATAACACTGAAGCCTAGTGGCTTATTGTGTTTTACCCCATGTTAGTTCATAGCACCCACTTTGTCATTTTGTACCTTGTACAAGTTTGTACAGATCCTTGGGTGAGCGGGTTCTATACGTTGTTGGATCAACCTGGGGTTGTCCAAAAAGCGCCTGTCTTTTACGATCTAGAGCTTCGCATTCGCACAGTATGTGTTTAGCCGTTTCTGGTTTCTTGTGACATAGTCGGCACATGAGTTCCCCATTGTACATGCCAATTTGGTTCAAGTGTTCCTTTACCCGGGCGTGCACAGTCATGAACCCTGTTATCACTTTCAACTGGTTCCTATTCATTGAGAGTAGTTCTCCAGTTCTTTTGGGACATGGTCTGCCTATGAAGGCTTTTCCATGTGCCTGTTTTGGGGTGTCTCAAAATCTTAAAAAAATTGATAACCATTCGTCTGATCATAACCTTCACAATAATGCTTCGAAATCCAAACTATTATTATTCTGTAGTAAAAATATTAGACAATATATAAAGAACAATATAACTCTGATTATATCTGGTGAATCTATTCCACATGAAACTCAGTCTATAAATTTAGGGTTATACTTTGACGATCAAATGAGGTTCAGTCAACATGTCAACTATGAGTTACAAAATGTTATGGTGGTCTTCGCTTGCTTTATTCTAATAAACACATCCGACAGAACCAATCTATAAAACTAAAACTTTGCCAAAGCCTTGTAATTTCAAAAATATTAAATGGAATTGTTGTGTATTATCCTTGTTTAACAGCTGCTGATCGTAACCGTTTGCAAATTATGCAGAATACATGATGCAGATTCGCAAAAGGACCTAGAAAATTCGATCATATTTCCCAAGCCTTCTCCCAAACTAACTGGCTAACTGTTAATAATTTATATGGATTTATGTTCCTTTCTTTTCTTTTTAAAATACTTTCTACTACGTCACCATTATATCTTATGAGCAAATTAACTTTTAGATCGTCTACGCACAATGTAAACATAAAAAACAATTTTAATTTATCAATGCCTCGTGACTCTAGTGCTATTTATAATCGTAGTTTTTCGTATAACGCGGTTGTTCTGTACAACACTTTACACACCGATATTAAAAAATCACGATCTCTACCTGTTTTTAAAAATGCTTTAAAAAGGCAACTCTTTATTAGTCAAATATAAACTGGTAGATATAATGAGCTACTAATGTCAAATTACATTGATAAACTTTTAATATTATAGTTATTTAAATGTATATGTTTTCTTAGGGTTAGGTGTAAGAATAGCCACAGGGTAAACCTCGCCCATGCTAACTGTACAAAAATGTTATTATTTTGTGCAAATAAAGACCCGTTATTATTATTATCTAGTTTCTAATGTTTACTTATTGCTCTGAATAATAAGAAAGCATTCCAAAAATTATACAAACATTTATTATATTACCGCCTAGGTACTGTATTTATAGTAACCTATTAAATGTTATTTCTGAGATTTTCTTTTTAACACCATCCCTACTAGGGCAATTGCTTCGTACACGACACCACTGTTCTTTTAATGTTTTTTTCATCTTAAATAGTTTAAATTCTCGAAATTTCTAATAACCTAAAGTATCAGTAAAGAAGTAAAGACAAATAAGTACGAGCATTGTATGCATTTTGAATGGTTAAAATTGGTCAATATTCTTTGGAATACCAAGAATTATAAAACAAATTTCGAAAATAATTGATGTTTATATCATTTGAAATCGTATAAATCAACGTATTGTTGAAAACGTAATTTATAGCCTTTGAAATAGTAGAAATCAATAGAAGTAACGTCGAAATTGTAACGTAATTGTTGAAAATTCCAAACTACGATATCCGCGACCTGCGGAAAACTCCAATAAATTGTTCCCGATAAAAATTCTCCTTTCGTTCGTTTGATTTTCTTGTCACGCTTTTCATCGCGAAACATAAAACGAGAAAAATCTTTACTCTCTATCCATTAAAAGGTGACAAGCAAACAAATAAATCATATTTAGTCCATGCTGTGAGGCGAGAGTGGAGAACTCAAGGCCGGATTAAAAGGTTCTTGATGCAGCCGATATATCTAATGGATTTTTTTACAGAAAATAAGATTTGAGAACGTACTTTGCTTTTGTAACACGCCATTTTCTTTATGAAATTTATTAAAAAGGGTTTGATACTGAAATTGTATTGGTTTCAATAGAGGTTTTCAGATATAAGAAGCCCTTACTTTGAGATAACATTTCTAAATATGTTAAAAACAAAATATTAAGTTTCTAACAATATTTCTTGTCGGATTTATAATCCACGTGACGTCAGGATGGAGCTGACTTGCGCAAGAACATCATACCATTGTATGGTTTATATAAGGTCTATATTATTTTTATATAATTTTGCTATCGTTCATTTTCAAATAAACTATAAGTGTATCGTTAAACAGAAAGAGCAGTTGAAACTCACATACACAGGTGTCTGGAAGGCAGAGAAAGTTTTCGCACGAACACGATATGCCATATTGACGGGAAATCGTTAAAAAGTCCCCAGGAAATAGAAAAAAACTTATCTCCAAATCATACCTGTTCCTAAACCTGATTTTTTCGTGAATTCGTAAATATAATTTTCATGGTTGAATAAACACAGTGAAAATTTTTCTTCATGGCTCAAATTCGGATATTTTGAACAAGACACAACATTTTTTGGCTCAAAAATGGTGAAAATTGTAGCCAGAAAAATTCTTTTTCCGAATAACACATTGAAAAATATTTTATTCAAAAATGCTAAATGTCCGACGTTCCGTTGAGTTGAGAATGTCCAGAAACTGTCCCTTGGGACTCAAAAAAGTTTTTAAGGGATGAAATAAGGGAGCTAAAGGTTATGAAATACTTAGATCAGTGAATAGCATTGTTAGAAATGACAACATATTTAATTCATTACAACACATGATTATTATTGCATATTTATTCAATTGCATATTTATTCAATTGATACAACTCAGTGAAGATATTATAAAATAACAGTCTGGTTGAATATATTCCAAAAGTGTGTATTTGATACAATTCATTCTTTTGCTGTGGAAATTCAAATATGTTTTGACGAGAAATCAACAACAGCTGCTTTCAATCTAAGCAGGTAATCTGGATCATCTAGATTATTAATTTTACGTCTATTCCAAAACTTTAGGAATTTTCTATGTATCGATTCGCCAACCTGCTCGGACCATAAACCAAAACCTTCATCATCGTTCAAGAATTCGAGACTTTCTTCAATGTGGCATTGAGTAATGTGAATTTTAAGAGTTTCAGTTACGTCTATTGCGAGAAGAGCTGTCTTCAAATCTTTAATATGATGACTTAATTCAGATTGAACCCTCCTGACCGCAAAGCATGAGTGCACAATTTTATCCATAGCTCTAAAAGCCGCAATGAATGGTTGAAGAGCTAGAGATCTGCCCAAGTGTTCACTGATTTCTGGTTCCAATAGCACATCTGCTCGCTTAAGTAAAGTTCTGCAGGCATTCCCTTCGAAAGCCTCTCCATGATAGTTTTTTGATACCAATTTTAATTTCTGGGGCCAGAGCAGAGCTTTTTCCTTGCTGAGAAGAGGTACGAGAACTATCCAAAACAAATTATTCACAAACCCTTGGAGAATATGCAATTCGGGGATAATGCACTTCTGCAGTACTGGAACATTACCATCCTCGACGAATAGAGGTGTATTTATGGTACTTCTGGACTTATTCGCAACTTTTTATCGCAACCCAAAGATACGAATTCTTGATAATCTTTGCGCAGATCACCGTAAGTTTTATTCGCCAGAAGTTCTTCATCGGGAAAATCTCCGTTGTTCTCGTCATTTGTGGGGGGATCAACTCTATTAATGTCCGTGCGATTCCTTAAATCTTGCAGCTTCACGAAGCAATAAGGGCAAGGGATCGAGGAGGTAGCTGTTTGTTGGCCGTTGACAATTATCAAGAGTTTCAGATCAGACACAAATTTGAACGGAATGTCGTTTATTTTCATCAAATCAAATAATATCTTCACATTCTCATAACTTTCCTTGATCGCAGGTACTGTTGCCAACATAATTAGTTTATGGACACTTGTTACTTTGTCTACTTTGTGTTTTTTCGCCGACGAATGATCTTCATTTGAATCTGCTATGGATTCGGACAAATAATCCTCTGGAATGATGGTCATACATACTTTGAATAAACCTTGACCACCATCAGCCATTATTTTAATAAGGTAATTCCCAATAAGATTGCGTTTACTTATTACCGTATCCAAGATTTCTTCAGCATTACCCCAAATGACAGGTCTTTTCTGTTTGATAGGGTTTTTTTGCCCAATTTCGACCTAACCGAACGTCGGACATTTAGCATTTTTGAATAAAATCTGCTTTTTAAGCAAAGCGAGTATGAGTATACAGGGTGTTATTGAAATACACGTACATATTAAAAATGAGTATTGCGCAGATCCCCACTGAATGTAGAAAAATATTATTTTTTAAAAATACCCCTTATTAAGGGAGTTATTAATTTTTGAAAATTAATTCTAAAACAAACGTACTTCACTGATATGTTGAGAATGACCTATATAAATTAGGTTTATTTACCTATTTTAATCATCAACAGTAATTAATATGCAAGTTTTTGTCAGATGATAAGAAAACTAGTCTTGTAAGAAATAACCATGTTGCCAAGATTTTCGAATTAATTTCTATTTCCGAAGACTGGTTTTTACTACCCTCGTTATCAAAAAACTAGAATATTTGATAAATGATTGTTTTTAAACTATACATTTTTGAAACTATAGATTATTAAAATTTTAGTTGATTTACGAATCTGGCTAACACGAGCGCGTCATTTCCAAGTTGGTAAAAAGTGTTGTTACGATTACTTTTAAATATTTTTTTACGATGCCACTATTTACGAATATTGAACTAACGGATATAGTGCTGGTTTATGGGACAGCTGGAGAAAATTCTCGGCAAGCACAAATCCTGTATCGCGAACGGTTTCCAAATCGGAGAATTCCGGACTGTCGTACGTTTATTTCAACTGTTCAGCATCTAAGAGACCATGGAAAATTTGAGAGTGTCAATGCAGATCGAGGGAGAACAAGAACACAAAGAACATTGGCGGCCGAAGAAGAAATATTGGAAGCTGTTGAAAACCGGCCTCAATTAAGTTGTAGAAGACTAGGTCTTGAAATTGGAGTGTCCTCATTTGTTGTGTGGCGGACACTTAAAGAACAAGGTTTACATCCTTATCACATCCAAAAAGTCCAGGCCTTATATCCAGGTGATGAAGAAAAGAGAGTGGAGTTTTGTGAATGGATGATTCAAAAATGTGTTGATATTCCTGATTTTCTAAAAATATTATTGTATACTGACGAGGCTTCATTCACTCGTGATGGCGTGTTCAATATGCACAATACGCATATTTGGAGTGATGCAAATCCTCACGCCATTAGGGAAACTGGGCATCAAAGAAAATTTTCAATAAATGTTTGGGCTGGCATAATAGATCAGTATTTAATCGGGCCTTATGTTCTCCCGAACAGATTAAATGGGCCAGGATATCTCCACTTTTTAGAAGATATTTTGCCAGTACTCCTAGAAGAGATACCGTTACAATTAAGGCAACGGATGTGGTACCTACTAGATGGCGCTCCTCCTCACTTTGATTTAAACGTACGGCAGTTTTTGAACATTAGATTTCCTCAAAAGTGGATAGGCAGAAATGGACCTACTAAGTGGCCTCCGAGATCTCCGGACTTAAATCCATGCGATTTATTTTTGTGGGGTCACATGAAACAACTGGTTTATAATGAACCTATTAATAGTGTTGAACAATTAACCAATAAAGTTAATGCGGTAGCCGAGGAACTACGACAAAATCCAAGACTAATTTCTAATGTTCAAAATTCTTTGGAAAGACGATTGCAAGTGTGTGTAAATAATAATGGACGGCATTTTGAACAATTACTGTAATAAACTTTATTTTGAATTAATTGGTTTTGCTACGGCAATAGTGCAATTTCTATGGGTAAGTTCAATTTCGATTTATTTTACTTCTTTAAATATGGAAACTAGTAGGTCGGAAAAGGGGACTCTTCCCCAATATTTAAATTTTAGAATTTGAAGTTAAAATTGGTGCCAATCGTTTTTGGTCATTACATACTATTCCCCATTTTAATATGTACGTGTATTTCAATAACACCCTGTATATTTTGTGGCTCTGCTCATATATAATGGCAAAATTAATATTTTTCAATGTATTATTCGGAAAGAGAATTTTTCTGGCTACAATTTTCACCATTTTTGAGCCAAAAAATGTTGTGTCTTGTTCAAAATATCCGAATTTGAGCCATGAAGAAAAATTTTCACTGTGTTTATTCAACCATGAAATTTATATTTACGGATTCACGAAAAAATCACGTTTAGGAACAGGTATGATTTGGAGGTAAGTTTTTTTCAGATCGTGTTCGTGCAAAAACTTTCTCTGCCTTCCAGACACCTGTGCATACTTATAGAGATATATGGTGCAATTCCTTCCGCTCATGTTTACTGAGTGTTTAATAAAAGAAAAGGTGGCCATTTTTATATAAACAAACTTAAACTAATGCATCCAATGTAACTTCAATTTTTCAAAAGTAATTTTTTAGTGATTTTATTTATTTTTCTTGTGTTGTTTTGTTTCGTCTAAAATATTTTGTTTATGGATAATATTTATAAGAAAATAAACGTTTGATTTATTTCAAAATTCTTGAACTATTTTTGTAAAATCTTGCAAGAACATAATTAAGGCGACTGTTACGTCTTACATTCCACATGTAGGGGAAACTGGCACTTGATTCATACGGGAGACATGATGCACTGAATTTAAATTCCTTCTTGTCATCAGATTTATGATTGACTTGGCAACAAGGGAACTTTATAATATGTACTCGCTATCCATAGTGTTTAGTTCCGTTGGAAACGCTAAAGTGTTAACGTGATGATTAATCGTGTATATTTGATTTTATGTGTTGTTATAGATATATTTTGCTTGTAGACAGATATTTGTTGGAGAGGGTATCTAAATAAATGTACATTTGTTTATAAATTACTAAATTTAGACATAAAAGAAACTTTATTAGGGTATAATATTTTCTATTATATATGGTAGTGGGGAGACTTGTTACACATATATATGGAAGACTTGATCCAAGGATATTCATATTAACTAAATTAAACAAAGAACTATTTTTTTCAGGGTTTACGATGCCACGTTCATACAAAACAAATAAGAAGGATCTAAGAAGAGAAAACCAATTTACAAAGACAAATTAAAAAGAGTGGTACAAGCTGTACTGGGAAGCGAATCTATAAGAGGTACAGCTAAAAACTTTGATGTGCCTATAATGACCTTAAAACGATATGCAAAGAGACAGAATAAACAAGGAAAAGAAATTAATTATGCACCAAAGTATTTACAAATTAACAAGAACTTTTATTGTTCAGTATTTATAGTAGGCTAGTAAACTTCCCCACAGACTAACTCTTATAGTTGCACGAAAATTAGCGTACGAGTATGCCTATCACAATAATAGAAAATGTCCCCCAAAATGGCATCAAAGAGTTGAAACTGCTTATGATCGGTTTTACGGATTTATGAGGCGACACAAGTGCCTTTGATTACGTATTCCAGAGGCTACAAGTCTTGAACGCGCAACCAGCTTTAATAAATTTAATGTTTCAAAATTTTTTAAAAATCTGCGTAATTTACTTGGTCGTTTTAAATTTGGCCCTGAACAAATCTGGAACGTCGATTAAACAGGAATTACGACTGTTCACAAACCTAAAAAAGTTATTGCTTGCCGAGGTAAAAAACAAGTTTCAAAAGTAACTTCTGGAGAACGTGGAGAGTTGGTTATAGTTTGTACTGGGATAAATGCGATTGGAAATCATATCCCTCTGTATATGATATTCCCTCGAAAAAATTGGCAGCCAGGAATGATTGACAATGCACCACCAGGGACATGCGGAGTTATAAATCCTAGTGGATGGATGATTGCATCCATTTTCGTTAAGTTTCTCCAACACTTCCAGAAGATCTCTCAATGTTCCAAAGAAACCCCTTTTCTAATGATATTTACCAAAAATGACAGTCATATATCTATAGATTCACTGAGTTATGCAAAAGATAACGGCATTCATTTACTGACTATTCCTCCACACACTTCGAACTTGACAGGACATTATTTGGCCCTTTAAAAGCAAATTACAATGCTGCATGTGATGACTTGATGACCATTAACCATATATGACCAGGCGGGCTGTTTAGGAAAAGCTTTTCCTAAAGCAATAACACCACATAATATTCAAAATGGTTTTCGTGTTACTGGGATTTCACCATTCAATTCGGACATTTTTACTGAGGATAAATTTTAATCATCATATGTTACAGACCGAAATAATCCTTCTGCCCATGTAGACGCTAATACGAATAAGGATGATATAATTTTACCTGCAACGGCCCCTACTGAAACTGGCATAGTTTCTATTTTTCAAGGCACTCAAAACTCAAAACATTTATAAAATGTAACTCACTGCTCCCCAATAACCACCTGCAAAACTGCTATATTTATTGTGCATACCAAAAACTTCTACTCTATATCTTTGGCGAATTCCACACCATCTTTAAAAAACTTCAACTTTTTTAATTAACTCCGGTCCATCTTTAAATGACTTGCATCTAATTTCTACATCCCCGAATAATCACCTCCATCTTTAAATGAGTTACCTTCTACCTTATTTAAATCAATTTCATCTTTCATAAGTCCAGAAGTTTTGAGACCACATCTTAAAGCCGAAGCCGGAAAAAACTCCAGTAAAGGAAGAAAAAAAGGAAGTACCAAGATCTTGACAGATACTCTAGAAAAATTTCAAATTGAAAATGAAATTAGGTTAAGACAAAAGAAGAAAGAAAAACAAAAGGAGTGAAGAGAAAATTAAAACAATTAGTAGACTCTTCTTCATCAGAGAATGAAGCATCATTACCACCATCACCAGAATTCGATTTTATCCTGTCTACCAGTGACTCTTCTAGTGAATCAGAAAATGAAGAAGTCGATTACGAAAATATAGGTATTGGAAACTGGGTCATTGTCAATTTTCTTTCTCTGAAAAAGATTATGCGCAAAAATGTTTGAAGTATTACAAAAATAACGAAAACCGGTTATGAAATAAGATTTGCAAAAAAAATTGATGACAAACGTTTTAAGATAGAAGATGTAAGTGACATAACTAGAGATCAAATTATTAAAAACACTGGAGAATCCTATATTCAAATCTTCGTCCAGACGCGTCGGTACATTTGAATTTAACAAATCTTTAAACATTTTAATATTCAGTAATTTATCTGAATTATTATTTTTAAAAATTTCAAACGATTTATTTGAAAATTAATCTTAATGTTTTTTTTGTTAAATAACTTTGTGTTTGAAGTAATTTTATTTTTAAGTTTAACATATGCATTTTATTTAGAATACATTTTTCTTCTTTAGGAAAATTCTTGCTGTTTTTTTTAAATAAATAAATACTAATTTACTAATTAGTCTTATATTTTCTTGATATTTTTATACATTCTCCCTTCTTTTAGTAATGGGAGACATGATCCTGTCAATGGATCAAATCTCCCCCAGTGGGGGTCAGATAATACAATTTCCATAGAAATGTTTTTAATTAATAACTTCCACATTTATTATATAAAAGTATAATTCACTTTCTGACGTAAGTACATTTATTGACAACTGAAACCATTAAATTCACAGAAAATTTTAAATTAAGAAAAAAATTAGTTGAACATGAAAGGGGTAATCAAGTGTCTCCAATTTTCCCTTTACAATATTTACCAAAAGTAAAGGACATAAAAGATGTACCTTCCTATTTTTTTAGTCTTCCAAATCAAATATTGTGGTTATCCGATCATTTTAATTCCAATTTTTGTTTTAAAAATGGGAAAAAATATCTAAAACCCGATGCAGAATTAGAAACACTACTGGAAAAAATACAAGATCATAAGATAAGGTTAGATTAAAATAAATTTGATGGACCATCTGCAAATTTCAGAATGTTAAAAAAATTAGGATGTAATTTTAATATCTTTAACTTACAGCCATGTTTTTATCATCCTGTAAAGCAAGATCAAAAGGTTTATGCAAATTTTGATGCATGTGAAATGCTCAAATTAATGCCTAACAATTCGCATTAATAACATACAAATTAAATTTTTATATTTTTATTAGTTTCATACATTTTAATCTATATTTTTGTTGATACGCTACTGCGCTCTGGCTCGTCGCGTGTCTGTCGGTGTACAATGCCGATTGAGCATCAGAGTGACCAGATGTTTACGCAAATGACTGTAGTTAAAAAGAGAGGTCAACAGATTTGTGAAACCAGTTTAAACATACAATGTGACTGCTGACACTGAGATAGAATAAAGACGAGATGCTATGACGAACTAAAATATCCATCAACAATACTATTCGATACAGTGCTAGATGTTAGAGTACCCGATGTGTGGCAGAAATAATTAATTTGTAGTAAAACTTTTTAACAGCATGGTAGCAAGCACAATTACGTCATTTTTAAAGATATTTTCATCTCGGTCACATTGAATCAGTCATTTAGAATTTCCTTTTTTGACATACTCTGTTTTAGCAACTTTGAATACTTCTTAGAAGTTAATTTGAATTAAAGTGCTTTAACATTTCCTCACGATTATATGTCTATAACTTTATATTTTAAGGTATGTAAATCTGATATCAAAGGGTTTTTGGAAAATCGAAGCTTCCCGTAAATAATTCGAAACAATGCAGAAATAATTCATATTTTTAGCCTTTATTGACTATACTATTACTGATATTGAAGAATAAAAAGCTTCCCAAAGGGAATATATAAAGTACATTTTCTGACAAACCTCCTTTAAAGGTAATTAAAAATTAAAACGGTTTGGACTCTCGGATGGACTGATAGAAATCAATTAATTTTCAGTTGAATTCAAGTCTTGTAAAAAAAAAAAACGTGTAGTAGGTACATAGAATGATCATCAACATCTTCTTCCGTATCAAGCAGACTCCAGTTTTTTAAAAAACTTGTTTTAATTCATCAAAAATATCTGCATAATTTTAACCTGAAATAATTTGTTCCTTAGGTATTAATATTATTATGTTTTAGTGATTTACAATTAAAATTATATTCCTCTGTTTATCGAATAAATACAATTATTTGCAACGTTTCTATTTTTAGTTGGTTTAAAACATGCAGCTAATTATCTTCAGTAATTTGCATCATGCTCACTCACAGCAACGTCAACGATAATACAGACAAAGAACCGTCCGTCCGTCGGAGCTCAAACAGATGATTTGCAATTTGTTTGTTGAACGATCCGGTATTGGTTTTGACATCTACTGTCTTATGCAATTGTTTTTGACTGGCGGAAGTATTGGTGATTCGATACATATTCGATATCTGATTATTAAGCTGTTGCTAACCGACGTATACAAGGTGGTCATCAAATAATTATTTATAGAATAATATTGGGAATATTATGGTTGCTTGTATATGTATCATAGCTGTTATGTTGAATAAATGATAACTGTAAGAAGGTAAAAAAGGAAGGAAGAGAGATATAGATAGAGACAGAGATAGATAGAGAGAGATAGAGAGATATGTTTAGTTAAAGATAAACTTTAATTTAGTTAACAAAGGTCAAAAGACAAATTAATAAATGTTTATATAATTACCAAACTATACAAAAATAACAAGTGTCAGGATGTTTTGATTGATGGTCGAGGCGCTGTCCATTTAATGAACATAGTCAGGTTTTTTCTATAAAAAATAAAATACTCGTGAGTGTCCGTGAACATTACTTTAGTAATTATTTATTATCTTTATTATTATCTCAATAATGATTTATTATCCCAATAATTATTTATTATCTTATTTATTATCTCAATAGTTATTTGAACAATCACCAAGTACAAAGGGACTTTGAAACGCAATGTACTTATTAGTGTTTCGTCTATTTCATTTTAAAGGCATAGTACCTAGGAGTTACTACACTTTTAGCATAAAAGGATTCGACACTCGATACGCCCCACATTTCTACTAGTACTGAGCTGTGCAATGAATATGGCGGGATTAAACGCGCGACATACTCGCTCCACCTACTAGAGCTTGAACCTGAAGGTCGAATTCAGAGCAGTGTAATGAACAAAAGGGATTAAACGCGCAACTGTTCGCTAGAGATATCATTTTTATGTGCGCACGAATAATTATTAAATCAGTATTCAAAACAGTTATCTTTATAATCTAATCAACAATTAAATATCAATAAATATTAAACGCATTTAACTAAAAACTCAAATACTAAAGAAAAATAACACTCAGTGATAAATCTCACTTGCAAATCCTATTACCCACAATTCAAAATAAATCAAGCTTTTCACAAACCGCACTTACAACCACTGAACAGCACCTTTCTAAAACGTTAAAATAACAGAATGCCTCTATAGTATTTTTAATACAAATCCCGATGCACGTCAGAGATCATTTATGACGTCACGGCCTTGCAGTGTTGCCTAATCGTCAGAATAGTTGAGGAATTTAGAATTTTTTAAAATTGTAAGGTTATGTATTTGTTATGTTACTATATAGTAGGAACAATTAGTTTTAAATGTATATAACTAACGGAAAATATTGAATTCCTTTATGAATAATAAACATCTGAACAAAAAAGCTTTAAACATATTATGCAAGTCATGGAAAATAAAACTGTAAAGTAGTATATTGCAGATGGATCAAAATTGGTTTAGAATTAGCACAGAAAATATCTAAAACTAATTTAATTTCACCAAGAAAGTTATTTAACAGAACTACATTTAAGTTATAAACCACAACACCCCATAAAATTAAAGAGGTCATTGAAAAAATGAAAACTACAAAGGCATGTGGAGGATTCATAATATCAGTAGATACCTATACTTAAAGAATTAAAGTTTGAAAATGCTAAAATATTTGAATACAAGAAGGAAATTGTTAAAATATTTGAGTAGGTGCTTTAGTAAATCTCACTTTCAGTAACGTAGCTCAAGTATTCAAGATAGCCGGAAATGCTTCAAAAATAAACAGATATCGCTACTTTTTTTCAACTCTAAAGTTATCGAAACATGTATGAACAATAGATTCATCACTCAAACATCAAGATTCTCCATTCTATCAGCTTCAAAAGACATTTGAAAAATGTTATTCTCAGTCAAATATTTTTTTGATATCTTGGAATAAATTAAATAAAAATACAGATATATAAGAAATATATCAAACTGTTTATTGTTTTAAAAATTAGACAATGTTTTTTTTTTAATTACACTATTTTCTCATAAAAAAACAATTATTCATCTACTAATCTTCATTATTCCTATAAAATTATTTTATTTCTCCTAATCCAGATCGCAAGTATTTGAATCGCAGTCATCGATATCGCTATTAGGGTTAATTATAATAAAAATAATTTCCAATCTATTAAAAAATCCCTCTCTGCCAATATGTTTATTATTATATTGCTTAGAAAGGTCACAAATAAGTTCAATGGAGTTAAAAATAAAATGGCTGGGAAGATTACGTAATACTTTGTCTATATTGTTCTGCTTAGGTAATTATTTACCATATATTTCTTTGGTGGTTTGCACCTGAAAAAAGAATGTTTTATTTAGTTCTATTTAGTTGCCATTTCGTATAACGTGTGTCAATATCACTATATTCTAAACTGTAATATCGAAACAACACATATCAATGATTTAATGTTAGGTACACCGTTATATCAAATCTTGTAACTTCATTTTTAATTTTTTGATATAGTTTTAAAGTTTATTTCTGAAAAAAAAGGCATTTTTGGGTGTCACTGTACATCTTGAAAATGTGTAAAACATGTAGATGTTTATTGACCACTGTAATCAAATTTTTCCAATTAAATTGTCTTTATATGATTGCTAGAATAGCGTATCTACCATTAAATCTTCAATATGATGTGTCATTTCAATATTAATATTTTTTTTTACTTGATTTACACAATTACTGATACCTTAATTTGCTTCAAATTTGGTTTTATCTCTTGCCATCGATTTTTGTAGGTCTAACACCCTTTTTCATTATTTTCCCAGGAGTTGTTTAATGTTTCATTTTGAACGATACATGTTTCATCAATGACAACGTACTGCTTCTGTTGTAATTCTATAATTTCTTAAAAACTGACCTATTTACAGTTCACGTCTTGGTTATCTTTTTTCCTTCATTCTTTTAATACAGTTGACAATGATGCAATATAGCCATTAAACATTTGTCTCTCAATCAACTTTTCTCTTAAAGGTTCCAAAGTTATATGTTGAATTGCAAATAAGTATGTATTTATATTACTGTATACAAATTAAAACTTTTATAGGTAATATAAATAAATTATGATTGAATAAATAGATTTGTCTTTATACTTACTTGTTTCATACATATTATAAATACCACTTCGGATTCCACTTGTATCCAGTGTTATTGTATTAGTAGGTAATCCTTTGTTTATGAATGCTTTTTAATTAGCGATTTTAATCATTCATTATTCTTGACTGCTTGCCAAATACTACTGACAGTAGAAATATTTTTATTTAGAGATGCTGCAACACACTAAAAAAGACAAGAAAATAATTTCATGTTTCTATTAAATTTTATAACTTGTAACTTACCTCTCTTACAGCAGTTAAAGGTAAACGTGGTCCATCATTATCACGCTCTCATTCAAAATAATGGATTAAAGAAGCTATCAACTCCTTACAAGGACTATTTAGTTTTTTAGGCATTTTGTATATAAAAATTAAACGACAAATAATCAGCGTATACACTCTATGGTTGTTTTGAAAAACAGTTTTTTATAATTATAACTGGCAAAGCTTAAAAATACAGGCAAAAAGTGCACTACTACCATATCTTAGGCATTATCATTTATGACGAAAAAATAAAACTCGAAATCATTTTTAATTTTTTGTATTTCTGGTAAAGCCACAGAAAAAAAGCAGAAAACTGAAAGTTATTATGATCTGACCAATTTAACGTGAATGTATTAGTGATTTATGCATAAGGTCTTTCTTTCATGAGACATACCTACCTCATGTACTTATCGTTTCAAATATATCTCATTATTTAACTCGACTCAGTTTCTAGTCTTGAAAAATCTCTAATTGAATAGGTGTACATCCCTAGGAAAGAATTAAGCAAACCTAAGATCTTCATTGAGAGACATGGTCATTAGTGTCGAATTAAAATTAAACTTTAAGAAATTATAGCTAGAGGATGGACTGATGTTACTCTTCTCGTTGTTAATGATTATAAACCCCAATGTTGGTAAAATATATAAAGTCTCTTTAAAATTTTGTTTACAGTATTCAAAATTTTTTTTTAATAATATTGAATCATCTAGGTGTATACTACAGATAACAACTCTTAAGTTGTAAAAGTGTATATCAGAGGATTCATAATTTCTGTAAAAACTAAGGAAGCAGTGCATAATCCATAATTCCCTGTGAGACTCTATCCTTGACTGCTCCTATTCTCGAATACTATTCTTATTGTTTAATTCTAAAAGTTCTTTCAGTTATATATGATTTCTACAATTTGTTTTTGAATTTTTTTTTAATTTTATATTACAAGACTTTATTCATACCACACCTTGCAAAAGGTTGAGCTATGTCAAGACAAATTGTCGATCATATTTTTTTAGGTATCTTCATAAACCCTTTCTATAGTATCTGCGATTATGTGCGCCTGGTCAGTTGTTAAATATTTTCCTCTAATATTCTGTAATTATATTCTTTCTCTTTAAGATCCTTTTCAACAGTATTTTTTTGAACAATTTTGCAAGAATGAGTAAAACTGAAATGGATCTATATGAAGCTACTTTATTTTTAATTTTTGCTGGTTTCTGTATTATAATAATTATTATCTCTGCCATTTTCCATGAGTCAACTTATTGCAGACGTATTTCTGTATTTATTAGGTATGTCAGTTCCACTATTCCTTTTATGCGGAGTTTTTTAAGTAATACTCCTCTTATAATAAAAACCCAGAGGTTTTTTAAATTTAATATTATCCTTGATCTCTCTAGCTATTTTTATTGAAGTCACAAGAACAATTTCTTCCGCATCATCTGTTTTAAACTCCATATCAACTTCTTCTTGTGACTCAATAAGTTTAAATATTTCTTTTTCAGATCTACTGTAGGGCTTTGACATCTAGCTTGGTCTTTTTTTATTAGACTAAGTAGCTTTGACAGTGGTTCCCGCGCATGTAGTTCCATGAGTGTGGCTTTTCTTCGCCTTATAATAGAAACCTCAATCTAGCCAGACTCTCACAGGCACACAGGTCGTGGATTGATGTTTCCTCTCCTTTTTAACAGAACTTGCACAATGTTATTCTTCTGCTGGATTAATGACACTCATGTGACTTCTTAGCGACAGTGTCCTATAAGAAAACCAACTGTTATCCTATCGATTTGACGTTTCTGATCTAGTAGGTCTTTCGTAAACTTGGCCTATGGTTCCTTGATGAACTCTTTGGCTTATCGCAATCTTGGATAGTTAGAATTTGATATTTCTATTATTTAACAAGTTACTAAAATTCATAAATTTAAATTTTATTATTATATTAAATATTTTTAAAAAATATTTTTTCTAGTATTTTCTATTACCAAAAATGTTGGCTTGACCACCCCATAAACATTAGTACATACATATCTACGTTAATTCCATTCTTTGTATTATAATTGAAAATATGATCTATTTCCGCATATGTCAAAGGACTTAACAAAGCCATTGTGGGACTAATACTTGGCGCTATAATCGAACTTTTGGCCTGTTTAAAACCCGCAATCGATATTTATGGATTACGCCTCTATGAGCAAATTATAATTGATAACTAAACTCGGTATATATACTTCGGATTACATGCAAAAATCCATCTGTAACTGTAATTATTTTAGTGTTTTGGCGCGTTAAAAACCTTTTCACGAAAGGTAACAATCAGTTTCGGAATTTTTATTCACGGTACACTGAGCTTCAGTCATATTTATTCTACTATATTACATTATGATGTGTAAAAGTAGTATTTTTTCACATGATCATAAAATATTGTCGCAAGAGGCGTTAGCCAAGTGAGACAATCATACAAAATTACTTAATATTTGAAGCTACATTTAATATCGTGTTTCTTTCATATGCTCATAGTTGACATGTAATTTACGAAAGATTAATAATAGTTCAAAACATTCTACAGCGGTCCAACTTAAAATTCAATATCACCTGATATATTTTAAAATAAATATTATGACCAACCATTTTATCATTTAGAAAATATATTTTTAGTAATTGTTTATTATTTATGTAGTAATTTGGTAGCTCAATTTTATCTTTGAGGTAACAATGTCAAGTTCAATAATTAAATTTAAACCATTTAAAAATAAAAATAAAAAAATGAAAAAAAAACTCAAAGAACTTGTCCCAGTAACGTCGAGCGACCGTTTTTCACAGAAAAACTACTACCTCTTTGGCTACTACTGTAACATAAAAATGGAGTATGGACTATAAAAATATCGTCTAGTCAATATCGTAATAATGGCGTAGCCAGGTGGGGGCCAGGGGGGCGCTTGCCCCTCTTGTCCTTCTTGCTAGGCGCCTCTTGCCACTTGGCACTTAGTGCCTATATAAACAATAAACAGTTACTTTTATTACACCCTGTAAGTTTAAAATTGAAAATTATTTGGAAATATATTTTTTAAAAGCAAACACCGTATTTGAAATGCCTCAAATATTATTTTAAACTAAAATATTATATTTATTTATTTAGTCCAAATTTAAAGCAAAATAACTACTTTTATGAGGTCGACAGTGGCTGCGTTTGAGTCGGGTCGGCAAGCATTTATTGTGTTACCGGTTACCGATGCCAAAAAGTATTTTTTGTTTACATCTGCCTATTCAAGACATTGAAGAAAATTATGACATTATCATTGACTCGTTGGGCAAGTCACACTAAAATTATTAATTCCATATTTGACAACCTCCCACGATAATAGAGATTATAGAAAACATCTCATCTGGTGAAAATTCAAGTACAAATGCGAGTCAAATGATTGATGCTCGTGGAATTTCAACATACATAAAATCTTTTGAATATGTACCTTCCTTGCTTTTGGAAACAAACACTTCTAGTTATTCAAATTCTATCTGATTATTTACGTCGGGTTCGGACTAAGGTCCAGAACTTTCGCCCCTTGGGCGAAACCCTGGTTTTGTATTGTAAAGTAAAGTGTAGAGTATAGTTTTGTGTACGATGTGACTTATGGGTAAATATTTTAACTTAATTTTACAGTAATTTTGTTTAATAATAATTGATTTATTGATTTACATATAAATGCCAATTTTAAATTTTCGTCCCGAATTATATTTTATGCATATCTTTATTACTATTAGTTATAGTGCATTATTCCCTAAATGGAATTTTATTCATTTTTTCTGAAGACTATTTGTCAAGTTTTATATTTATTGTTAATATACATTTGTTAATGTTTTAATACTCATTATTAATCTCTCCTCCCTTCCCAAACCAGCAAAATACTCCGAGCATTTGAGAAGCCTCGGCGTTTCTATTCCCTTAGGACTAAAAGAGTCTAAAACTAGTTGCCAAGAACCGCTCGACATATGCTATTAAGGGATGTTTTTTTGTATTTTATTATTTTTTCTTTATTATTTTCTTTTGCCACAGGCGAATGGATGTTTCTTCAGGACTCCAGGATCCTTTGGCTGGTGACAACGCTGCCCTAATCCCTTAATAGTATATTAACAACAATAGCTAAAGACACTTGTTGTTGTTGTTATTGTTATTGTTATTGTTATTGTTATTGTTATTGTTGTTGTTGTTGTTGTTGTTGTTGTTTTTGTTGTTGTTGTTGTTGTTGTTGTTTTTGTTGTTGTTGTTGTTGTTGTTGTTGTTGTTGTTGTTGTTGTTGTTGTTGTTGTTGTTGTTGTTGTTGTTGTTGTTGTTGTTGTTGTTGTTGTTGTTGTTGTTGTTGTTGTTGTTGTTGTTGTTGTTGTTGTTGTTGTTGTAACAACCAGTTGTCTAAAGGACCAACGCTCGTCACCAACATATTTTTGATAACGGTACTTTGAAGTATGTACCCAAAAATATGTGTTTGGTTCTTTTTTTTTTAAATTATGGCCTAGGTGTATATACCTAATATGTCTCAAGTTTGTGTTTAAATTCTCAATCATGTGTATTCTGTGTAGGCGTTGTTACTGTTTCTTAGCGCCACATCAGGAACAGCACTATTAATTAGAACCCAACAGTGAATGGTCAAATGGGGAATCCTACCAAGGCATCAGAATTAGTTTTAAATAAATTTTAAATAATTAAATTAAATAAAAAAATCAAGGCCAATGGTGGGATTCGAACCGGGGACTCTTGGATCCGCAGGCAGAGACTCTACCACTGAGTCATTTTATTATTTCACTAGAAAGTTTATACAAAAAATTTTAAAAAACCTGAAAGAAATTGACTGTCATCTTCATCATAACTGCCTGCGTTTGCATTTATATTGTAAGATAAATAAGTTTTTTAGTGTTTATAATCTGACCAGCATTGGGTTCAATTTGTTTACTTCTCATTACACAAAATACCTACATTTTCTAAGTTAATCCTGTGAAAATCTACTCGTTAAATCTCTCTCTTCTAATAAATACTTTTGCGATGTTTACTTTAAAAACCTAATAAAAAACAAGAAAATCACAGTACTCCCATGAGCAAAAAACGTTACACTGCTTGTAAATAATGTAATAACCAGTTTGCCTAAAGACCAACGCTAGTCACCAAATGTAACAACCAGTTATGTCTAAAGACCATTTACAACTACTGATAGGTCTTTAGCTACTGTTACTATACTATTAAGGGATAAAGACAGCGCTTGTCACCAGCCCTAGGGTCCTGGAGTCCTGAAGGAACATCCATTCGCCAGTGGCAAAATAAAATAATAAAAGTAAATAATAAAAATACAAAAAAAAAACATCCCTTAATAGCATATGTCGAGCGGTTTTGGCAACTGACTTAAGACTCTCAAGTCCTTAAGGGTAGGAACGCCGAGGCTAAACATGCTCGGAATATTTCTTACTGGTTTTTGGAAAGAGGTGAGAATAAAATAGGTTAATAAACAATAACACGTATATTTAAATATAAGTAAAAAATGAATAACAAATTTTAATAAATCAAAACTATTTTTGAAATAAGACATAGCAAAAATTACTACCACAATTGTAAATCTTTATTATAATAAACCATGCTAATATAATATAATCTATGATGAAACTTTGATATAATGAAACCTTTTACATCACAAAACATTTTAATAAAAAAAAACCCTTTATATGATAAAACCCTTAAAACTGATAAACATTTAAAAAGTAAACTTGGGACGAAAATGAAAGAATTGGCATTTGAAGAAAGACTAATGAACTGTTTTAAAATACATAACCCAAACAAGAGATTTAAACATGTTAAAATAAAATAGATATTACCTTTGAAAACAAAACACTACAACACACTTTACTATATATAATAGATATTAATACATTTTTGGGCATAGGTTTGGCCCAACGGCCGCCCCTCGAGTCTTTTTGTCAATGATTGACTCTCTATTTATATCAACCTTAAAGTGATTATATTAAAAGAAACTCGACTTATTTATTTTTAATGATTATTCGCACGATTTGTCCTTTAATTTTCTAGTACAATGAACTATTTCTAATTGTTTGGTTTTAATAAATATGTTGTGTTAATTTAATAGATTAAAAATATTAGATATTTTTGGGATTTTTGTTAAATTCTTTATATTTTAAAAATAATAATGCCAATTATTACATTATTCCCCCGACAGAAAAAAAAATGAACTATACTTGTTCAATTCTTTTTAAAAACCCTTAATGTAAATAATTTACAAAAATTTTAAAAATTATCTACAATATATATGGTAACCTTACGCTAGCTTCACTGCACAAGTTGCGTTTTCTTCTTCTTCTCTGGCCGTAACTACCCTTTGCACTCTGGTGGTCACCTCGCATCATCCCCTGTTCCTTGACCTCCATAGATTGGTTACACATGAAGTCGTTTGGTCCTCGGCTGCTTCACGGTCCTGTTGTAATAGTCTATCCATTTACTAATAGACTGCGGCCTTGGGTCCTCTGGTTGACTCTCTGCTCTGAACGGCCTCTCTGGATTTGCTACTGTGAGACTGCTGCTACGGACTGGCTCGCAAGTACTGGTTGGCGATTCTGGCTTCGTTGTCTGGGTCGTCATGACATGAATTATTCTGTGGGTCCACTTTCTCTAACCGGATTTATCTGGGAATAGCTCTTTCATTGAACCTTAGCTATTCAATGGTAGATCCTTCTGGTTGTTCGATTTTGGCCCATTACTTTCTGATGTCCCTGTCAGCTTTTCTTCAGCGGATGCATCTGTCAATGGCTCTTTCTTTGAACCTTAGCCGTTCTGGATAGATTCTCCTCTGAACAATTCTTTTGACCCCTCAACTTTTGGTGAACCCTGTAACATCTTTGCCCTGGATGTATTTGGGAATGGTCTCTTTCATTGAACCTTAGTCCATTCCATATAGATCCTCTCTGGTCCCTTGGATGTAGCAGTCTCTTTGCAGCCCTGGGTTGAAAAGCGACCCCCCTCTGGAGTCCTGTAATACATCATAGGACCCTGGAATGCCTTGGTACGGTCCTGGATATGGATTTTCCTGGGGGTTGGTGCTGATGATGAATTTGGCAAAGGTAGTACGGTGTTGATCTCCTCTTCTTTCTTTTGTTTCTTCTTTCTTGTGCAGTAGCAACGTCTGGTTACCCTATGAAAACATTATTTACATTTTAGGTTTGTATAATACCATTAATAAAATTTCTATATTAGTTTTCCCAAAAGCACATTTAATATTTCGAAAACAAATATGTTTTACTTATTCGACTTATTTATTTTTACTGAACTAGAAAATATTTTTTTATAAACATTACTTTCTCGTAATTATAGTATAAATATAATTTTTTTTAAAGCATTTAACTCGAATAGTTTAGTGATTCGGAAGCATTTCCTAGTTCTTCAAAATCACAAATTTATACATTTTTCTTAATATTATCTCCAGCATTTCTTTAGTCATTAATTTTTTTAATCTAATAAAACCTTATACATTTGCGTTTCTGTCCATTTTTGTTTTCGAAACAAAATTAATAATATAAGCTGGTATATTATTAAAAAATCATTTTCTTCATCTATTTTGCTGGCCAATACAAAATAAACAAAATTCGATTCATGTAATAAACACCCGTTTGTTATTAGCACATAAGCGTAGATTGAAATAATCATTTTTTTAAAATTATACCCAATTTAATTTATTCTATATTAATAATAGTTACCCTTATTAATCTACTCGTAATTTAAAACTTTCCCTTTATTAATTTAAAATATGATTTACTATTTGCTACCTTCTACTTTAACTGCTATTTTTTTTAATCCAGTAAATATCGTGATACTATATACTACCTATTATAACTTTTACTCTCTTCTTACTCTTCTTTTCAATTTCGCTTTAATTCTTCTTCTATTCACCTGGTAGCTCCGTGGCTCCTCGTAACGCTGCATCTCTCGTGGTGGAGCGGCTTGCTTCTGTTTTGTCTCCTGGTAGAGTGGCTCGTTCCTCGTCTGTGTCCTATCCTGGACCCTTTTTTTGGTTCATCGAAAAATTGCCTCGATCCAATTGTCCACAATTTCCTCTTTGTGGAACGCTAAGTGGCTTCTATTCTCTTCTTCTTTCTTCTGTTTGTTCCATCCCTCTAGAACATCGCTTGGGGTTGATCGGAAAATGCCTCGATCCATTTTTCCACCATTTCCTCTTTGTGGAACGCTAAGTGGCTCCTATTCTTTTCTTCTCTCTTCTGTTTGTCCCATCCATCTAGGACATCGCTTGGGGTTGATCGGAAAATGCCTCGATCCAATTGTCCACAATTTTCTCTTTGTGGAACGCTAAGTGGCTCCTATTCTTTTCTTCTTTCTTCTGTTTGTCCCATCCCTCTGGGACATCGCTTGGGGTTGATCGGAAAATGCCTCGATCCATTTGTCCACAATTTCCTCTTTGTGGAACGCTAAGTGGCTCCTATTCTTTTCTTCTTTCTTCTGTTTGTCCCATGCCTCTGGGACATCGCTTGGGGTTGATCGGAAAATGCCTCGATCCATTTGTCCACCATTTCCTCTTTGTGGAACGCTAAGTGGCTCCTATTCTTTTCTTCTTTCTTCTGTTTGTCCCATCCCTCTAGGACATCGCTTGGGGTTGATCTGAAAATACATCGATCCATTTGTCCACCATTTCCTCTTTGTGGAACGCAAAGTGGCTCCTGTTCATTTCTTCTGTTTGTCCCATCCCTCTAGGACATCGCTTGGGGTTGATCGGAAAATGCCTCGATCCATTTTTCCACCATTTCCTCTTTGTGGAACGCTAAGTGGCTCCTATTCTTTTCTTCTCTCTTCTGTTTGTCCCATCCCTCTAGGACATCGCTTGGGGTTGATCGGAAAATGCCTCGATCCAATTGTCCACAATTTTCTTCTGGAGCTCGCTTGTCGAATATCTGAAACATTTTGAAAAACATTAATATTATTATATAATCACTCCAATTAAGATCTGCCCTTTTGGGCATTTAAACCTGTTTAACTCCTTTGGAATGTACTTATTCGTACATCTTAGACCTGTATTTTTTTTTTCTTTTCGTGCCTCTAGAGCACGTCGCTTTCCTTCTGAATCTCATGGTTTGTTAAAAATCTCATATCTGAAACACTATTTATCTATATTAATAATTTTATTCTTCTAAAACTCGTTTAATTCACAAAAATTATTTAAAAAAACTATATACTCCTGTAAAAAAAATAATTAAGAATGCCAATTCTTATCATTGTCCCCTTTTTATGTACGCCTTTGTATATATACAATTTATGCACTGCATTATTATTTATCTAGTAAATACCATTATTTGTCCTAACCTTACCCAATGTGATAATGAACTAGTTTGCTCTAGAATTTAACTGTCAAATCAGCACAATAATATACTACATATTTAAATATTTTTCATTCGTACTTCTAATATATCATGTTTATTTTTGAAACGACTTACAATTTCCCTACATTTGTTTATTTTCTCTTTCTTAAGCTGTTGAATATTACTATTATATTATACGAAAAAAAAATACTATTTATGAATTGATCAAAACATGTTATTGTTAGTTCGAATATTTTCAATGTCAATTCGTAATTCGTAACCTCTATGTTTATATAATATAGAAAGTGAACTTTATTAAACTCTAAAAAAATTTTTACATTAGCTTTTATTCCTTAAACAAATTTATTTATTTTTTTTAATGGATTTCAACCAACTACAGATGTGAATATGATTATTAAGAGAGACACTTAACTTCTCCCGAAAAATTCCAAATAAAATTCCAAAAAAAACACCCTTAAAATTTTTTTTTTCTTTCTCCTCCCTTTCCTTCCAGTAAAATATTAAAGGACCACCGCTCGTCACCAATTGTAACAACCAATTTGCCTAAAGACCAACGCTCGTCACCAAATGTAACAACCAGTTATGTCTAAAGACCATTTACAACTACTGATAGGTCTTTAGCTACTGTTACTATACTATTAAGGGATAAAGGCAGCGCTTGTCACCAGCCCTAGGGTCCTGGAGTCCTGAAGGAACATCCATTCGCCAGTGGCAAAATAAAATAATAAAAGAAAATAATAAAAATACAAAAAAAAAAACATCCCTTAATAGCATATGTTGAGCGGTTTTGGCAACTGACTTAAGACTCTCAAGTCCTTAAGGGTAGGAACGCCGAGGCTTAACATGCTCGGAATATTTCTTTACTGGTTTTTGGAAAGAGGTGAGAATAAAATAGGTTAATAAACAATAACACGTATATTTAAATATAAGTAAAAAATGAATAACAAATTTCAATAAATCAAAACTATTTTTGAAATAAGACATAGCAAAAATTACTACCACAATTGTAAATCTTTATTAAAATAAACCATGCTAATATAATATAATCTATGATGAAACTTTGATATAATGAAACCTTTTACATCACAAAACATTTTAATAAAAAAAAACCCTTTATATGATAAAACCCTTAAAACTGATAAACATTTAAAAAGTAAACTTGGGACGAAAATGAAAGAATTGGCATTTGAAGAAAGACTAATGAACTGTTTTAAAATACATAACCCAAACAAGAGATTTAAACATGTTAAAATAAAATAGATATTACCTTTGAAAACAAAACACTACAACACACTTTACTATATATAATAGATATTAATACATTTTTGGGCATAGGTTTGGCCCAACGGCCGCCCCTCAAGTCTTTTTGTCAATGATTGACTCTCTATTTATATCAACCTTAACGTGATTATATTAAAAGAAACTCGACTTATTTATTTTTAATGATTATTCGCACGATTTGTCCTTTAATTTTCTAGTACAATGAACTATTTCTAATTGTTTGGTTTTAATAAATATGTTGTGTTAATTTAATAGATTAAAAATATTAGATATTTTTGGGATTTTTGTTAAATTCTTTATATTTTAAAAATAATAATGCCAATTATTACAATAAACTAAAATTAGCCTCAACATGGCGGCTGAAACCCCGTGATCGAACGAAAAAATTGGACACCCTATTTTCGCCACTCTTTAGTTAGATAAAGCAACTGCAGATATAATTATTCACTGTTGAGTGGCCCATCTGTTAAAGACATGGTCTATGAACACGTCTCCCATATAAATGCGCCTAGAAGTATTTTTAATAAAAAAGTATGACAGAGTGACTCACTGTTATACTCAACCAAAATACCAAAACTACTCAAAGAGCGCATAAACTTCCGCAAGGAATGTACAACCATATATCGTCCCCTTAATACTACAATTAGGTAATTCGATTTTTTAGTGTTTTGAGTTATCTACTCTACTGCAACTTTCGTGAGTAAGTCATAGATGTTCTACGACTTATTCACTTGTAACATTAAAAAGAGCAACTCACAAGTGAATAAGTCGTAGGTGCTATACGACTTACCTACTTGTACTACAAAGACAACTCACAAAGGTTGCAGTAAAGTAGATAACTCAAAACACTAAAAAATCGAGTTACCTAATTGTAGTATTAAGCGGACGATATAAAAACAATAATTAAAAATTGACTCAAATATACTTGGTTAATACACTAGGTCACTCTGTTTTAGTATCTACATGTACCCATTTCAATAACATTCTGTATATGAATCCAACGAGTCAACGACCAAACGACCCTCATATATTATGGTATTGATATTCGACAAACAATGTGACAGCTAAAAAATGTTCGTTCGACGTGTGACTCCCATTACACTCTGATGGATATATCAACTGGTTGTTGGAACAAACGAAAACCATTTTGAGCAATAAAAGCCCGCCCTCTTGACAGCTCGCCCATTGCCGACTTGATGAATTCGCGGCACGTTAAACGTACAAAGGTGTATCAAACGAAAACGAATATTTATTTATATCAAGGTAATATATTTCGTTTCTTTGACATATTTCAAGTTATACCGAGTAGATTTTACGAATTACTTTTGAAGTTGATATAAAAATTATTTGACTTTTCCCTTAATGTTCGTTTATTGAGTTTTTTGCCGGGTAATCTGATTTGTCAAACGATCCAAAACGTTTCGGTTGCGAATCTCTTAAAGAAGAAGAAGATTCCCAGCTTATTTTGAAAGATTTGTTTTATGATATTTGGGGTCCAGTAGTATGTCATTAATTCAATGTTTTACTTTTTATAATACATTTGTCTACGGAAGTGAATCAATTTCAAGTATGCACTTTATTGTTCATAAATATTATTATTGTTTACGACGTGACCTCATAAACGATTATTATTTATTACACAAGCCAACAAGTATTTGGTGCATGCGATTTTTTAACTGTTTCTGGGTAATTTTTGGGTGCAGAATCCAAAATAGCCATCACATTTCGTCTATCAGATCTAGTTTTTAAGATAGACAATATTATCTATTTTTTTACTTGTATATATTTTACGTTATAAAACTATTACTATTGCCAAAACAAAAACCCATAGAGTAGAATATTTATTTTAAAAAGTACATTCACATACATTCATACTGATACTTAATTACTTATCGCCTAAAAATTCTCTTTTATACAACTTTCTAGCATGAAGTTTACTAGGGCAGTCTCGCTGAAGGATCCAACAGTAGTCAGCCATCATATGGCTATCCCATCGTCCTTGATATCGAGTGTATATATGTGAGAAGTTCCCATTAGAAGGGAGAGTTTTTAGCATCGGACTAAATCCATTTGCCACAGATTGCCCTAAAGGAATCTATTTCCCCTGTTCTTCACTACAATCACCTACATTTTCTGGAAAGCGATCTAGGTGGCTATAGAGGATTTTAAATGGATGTCCGCTTTTGGAAACATTAAAAACTTATTTTAACATGTGACGTTTTAGTTTTTATATTTTTATGTTTTTTAACCTTTGACAAATACCAATGTTTTTTTAAAAAAATTATAAATGTTCGGTTCGTCTCTAGTCCTCCAAGATTGTAACCCAATAGTTTTATTCCTAGTGGATAAGATATTATGGTGTGCTGATAATGAAGTGAACAAACTTCGAAACCGGTCGCCGTTTAAATACAAAGGACCCCGCACAAAAGGATAGGATTTTGCCGTTCGGTCGAATTGGCTGATTTTTGGATATGTTATAGGTTTTGTCATCCTGAACAAGTCTCCATGGACACCAAGGTCCAAAGTTCATATTTTGGCCGCTATCGAGCTCCAAAGGTCCATTTCTCCATTATAACGTAACCTCTTGAAGCAAGCCAATTACTCACTGAAATATCGTTTTTGGTTTATTTTATTATCTAGTTATATGTTTTCGAGGTCGCTGAGTTGGAATCTGATGTCAAAATGACAGAATTGACAGTTGACAGCTGTCAACATGCTGTCAAGTTGACGAAAAAATACAAAAAAACTTGAAATAATGATGTGACCATATGTTTTCGAGGTAGCTGAGCTTGAATCTGATGTCAAAATGCCAGAATTGACAGTTGACAGCTATCAACAAGCTGTCAAGTTGACGGAAAAATACAAAAAACTTGAAATAATGGTAAGACCATATGTTTTCGAGGTCGCTGAGCTTGAATCTGATGTCAAAATGCCAGAATTGACAGTTGACAGCTGTCAGAAAGCTGTCAAGTTGACGGAAAAATACAAAAAACTTAAAATAATGGTGAGACCATATGTTTTCGAGGTCGCTGAGCTTGAATCTGATGTCAAAATGCCATAATTGACAGCTGTCAAAAAGCTGTCAAGTTGACGGAAAAATACAAAAAACTTGAAATAATGGTGAGACCATATGTTTTCGAGGTCGCTGAGCTTTAATCTGATGTCAAAATGCCAGAATTGACAGTTAACAGCTGTCAACAAGCTGTCAAGTTGACGGAAAAACACAAAAAAACTTGAAATAATGGTGAGACCATATGTTTTCGAGGTCGCTGAGCTTGAATCAGATGTCAAAATGACAGAATTGACAGTTGACAGCTGTCAACAAGCTGTCAAGTTGACGGAGAAACACAAAAAACTTGAAATAATGATGTGACCATATGTTTTCGAGGTCGCTGAGCTTGAATCTGATGTCAAAATGCCAGAATTGACAGTTGACAGCTGTCAACAAGCTGACAAGCTCAGCGACCTCAAAAACATTTGGTCTCGCCATTATTTCAAGTTTTTTGTATTTTTCCGTCAACTTGACAGCCTGTTGACAGCTGTAAACTGTCAATTATGGCATTTAGACATTAGATTTAAGCTCAGCGACCTCGAAAACATATGGTCACATCATTATTTCAAGTTTTTTGTATTTTTCCGTCAACTTGACAGCTTGTTGACAGCTGTCAACTGTCAATTATGTCATTTTGACATCAGATTCCAACTCAGGGACCTCGAAAACATATAACTAGATAATAAAATAAACCAAAAACGATATTTCAGTGACTAACTGGCTTGCTTCAAGAGGTTACGTTATGATGGAGAAATGGACCTTTGGAGCTCGATAGCGGCCAAAATATGGATTTTGGACCTTGGTGCCCATGGTGACTTTTGTTCAGGATGACAAAACCTACAACAAAAATCAGCCAATTCGACCGAACGGCAAAATCCTATCCTTTTGTGCGGGGTCCTTTCTATGTGAGATATAAAGGACCTGTTTTATTTCTTTTTTCCACCATTAATCCATTAACTCACACATAGCTACCCCAAGTTTGAACATTATTTTTATATTTTCTTTTTAATGAGTCATGCTTTTAGTTCCCATAAAGGATAAAATAAAATTTTGAATTACTTTGGTATATTTGTTAATAAACCATCACATATTTCCTTGGAAATAAGGAATTACGCATTATATAAGAGAAGAGTTCCGTAATGTACTGACATAACTCAGTCCTGTATGGAAAACACTAAAATGACGGCTGACAGAACATCTGATATAAAGGAGGAAGCCCGTCAGGTCCACTCTTGGTATATCTCAAATAGAGATCCATCCTGCCTCTATCAGGCTTTAATTTACATAACCGCAAGGGAAATACCATTGTTTTAGGCCCTTATTATTAAGGTTCCTGGCGGTCTATGGTGGTCCACAGCTCCTTTTTGGCTCTATGTTCTTTTGATCGACAAATCATTCTTATCAATCACAGTCCTGAGTATACGTTAGGTAGTTCACAAACACAATTTCACCTACTTATCCTAAATTCATACCAGATATACCAATTACCTCCACGTAATGTCCCATTAACCGTGAGTGGATGTGTACAAAAAAATCCAACCCTCCTCAATATTTCTTATTTCTACCCGCCGCTGTACATATTCACCTTTTCCCGAAAAATCGATAAATTAAAATACCACTAATACGGCTTAAAATGACACATATTTGTCTGCTTAATTTTGTTCTCCAAAGGACGACAGAAATCATAATATTTTTAGCAACTTTATAATATACCACGATCTATGTATTCATCCCACAAGCATACACTGTTTGCTATTTAAACTAAACCAAAAGTGACTTCAAGGGACAGGTACTGCTTGTAGGCAATCAAAAACTTGACAACTAGTCTTTTAGGCCATAAATCTAAATTACTTAATTTATTACTTGAGAGTGGTGACCGACTTTACGACAATTATTATTGATTTTTTGTTGTTGTGATGTTTGGTTTTGTTTCTCTAGTAACTTCTTTTCCCCCTATCTTTTCTATTGATGTTTTAACATATCTTCCCATAATTAAAAACCCTCCGTTATTAACAACCTTTGTCAAGCAAAAATATCCAAATATCGGGGAAAAGCCAATTTTTTGGGGTTAAATATCCTAAATTAAAAATATGCCTTATAATTCTTGCTGGAACTAATATTTTTCGAAGAAAAAGTAAAATACACAATAAATGCTAAAACAACAAAAAATTAAATGAAATGATTCATATTTTTAATTTAGAAAATATAAGTCATAATAACTCCTTTTTTCTTGGTACATTTTTTATCAATCTTCTCTTGTAGAAAATGGAAAAGTTTTATACAATTACGGACCACCGCGGAAAGGTGAAATTACGTAATTTTTCCGGCAGTAAAAGTTGCACTATTCACGTATGAATAATTGCCCGGAAATCCAGGGAAACGGACTAATTAGAAAAGACCAACGACCTTTTTAGGTATTCTTTGTTGAATGAAGATACGTTCCGTGGTAGCTGGTGATTTATGCAATTATATGCAGATTTGGTTTATAAATTACAATCTCAAAGCGTAGAAAATTGGGGTTGCAATTTGTGATTAATTTGTAACATTATGTACTAGTGATATCATGACATCTGCAATTTCTTAAAATAATATAATTTAATAGTAACATTATTCAGAACTTATTTTACAGAATATATTACTATATTGCAAATATTATAGTCTAGAGATATCGTATACGTTCCAAATTAAACTACTGCAGCTTCATCTACATGTGCGTATCCAAAACTAGTCTAAAAACTATTAGACTGTCCACAATACTGCTCTCAGGCTTTACCTTAGTGCTATTGGATCAAACTTGTGGCTGTAAAGCGTTCTAACGAACTGTTAAAATGCTGTCCGTGAGTAATGTCAGGTTAGTATATGGAAACCCTCCAGCTCTGTCGTCTTGGACAGGATCAGTGATACATTATTATATAGTTATATGGATTGCTCAAAGCGGGTCGTTTTCCGGAAGCAAATATTCACTCATCCATAATCGGTTTAGCAAAACTGTGCTTTAAAACCAATTTACAGCCTTTGAATATAGTAAAAAAATTACCAAAATTTTAACTTCCAAACCACGTTAATTTTAAAAAAGATAGATAATCAATATATGCCATATTATAACCTGTCATTACTCACGGTCAGCCATTTTAATTGAAACACCCAATATACAGTTACTGTATCTGCCAGACCTCAAAATCCAGCATATCTAATACTTATTTAAACGAATCGTGGTACCTAAGAGTAAGACACAATCAAGTGGGACAGTTCAACTACTACTTAATATTTTTAAACCCATGCTTGGTAATGTAACGTTCATTTAATTAAGATTTAATAATTTAATAGTTTAGTTTCTTATTTGATTTATTTAAAAAATATATTAATCAATTTATTTACAACTATTTACTTCTTATACATTAATTTATATTAACAATTCATATTTACACAACAAAACATGTATCAGCTGCCTCCTCCAACAGCAAACCAGCTTGTTTATATACATAAGCGAGTACGATTGCAAATTCTGGTAGAGTCGCTTACGTTACTGGCAGTCCTTTGCCACGGCTCCAGTACATGTTCTTTAAATTTCTAGAATGCATCTCCCAAGACTTTTCGGCGAATAACTTTTCTGTTTTTTTTTTGGATTACCTATAGAGCTAGATTTCGTCGCCTTCCTTGAAACATCCTTCTGTGGATTTGGTATCGTACCGTTTTTTATCCTGTCGCCAACGATTTAAAGATGCGAGCGAACCAACTCATGTATGTCCTCCATTTTTCTTCGTTACTGGATAACTTTATCTTCACTGGCTGTATCTTCTTCAGATCGGCATTCAAACGAGGCTTATCTCACGCTTAAACAGGCCTGTTGATTGCAAAGAGCGAAATATACTAAACCAAATCTCGCTGATAGTTGAAAACTACTTTTGAGTTGTATTTGCCAATGGTCCTATTTATTTGATAAACCAATCCATCCGAATGTGGGTGCAACATTGTAGTTTTCTATGTCCTATCTGTCACTGATTTTTCGGAGAAACTGGCTTTAAACATTTCTGCCTTGATCACTGTGGCTCTCCAAGGGTACTCCAAGTCGACTGATAAATCTCATGATTTGAAATGGCGTAGACTCCCACACACTTTGTAAAATAACCACCATCATGTATTTATTTTCACTCTCGGTCATGGCGAATGGTCCAGAAACTTCTGAAGCAATCCTCTCAAATGGGCTAAAGGCATTGTATTGTTTCACGAAAACCTTTCCATTCCATTGAAGTCCATTATTCATAGCCCAGATAGTAAATTTCTTATATCAGTCCTTTACATCGTGGGAACTGTTCATTCAGTAAAACCGTTTACGAACTCTTCTTCAAGACTATAATCTCGTCTAAATTTATCAGGCACATTTTCCAGGATAACCTTCTTAACACATGTTGCATAAGTCTTTCAAATGTTGCAGGGGGCATTAAAGAGTCCGAATGGCTTGATATTAAATTGCCACAATCCAAATTCGGTGGTAAAAGTTTACGTTTTTTTTTTTGTTTATCGAGTCTATTTACACCTGCCAATATCCAGACTTCATGTTTAAAATAGAAAATAATTTAATTTCGGCCAATGTGTCCAAGATATCGATGATTCGAGGCTTAGGATAACTTTTTTTCTTGGAAAAATTGTTCAACTAATGGTAGCCCACACAAAATCTCGTGGTTCTATCTATTTTAAACCAGGATTACCGGAGAGACCCATGAACTGGTAAATAGTTCCATTGCCCTTTTTTTTTTTTTTTTTCATTTCCAGAACAATCCTTTCAGCTTTCCTTTTGGTAATCTTCGAGCTGATTGACGAATCGACCTAGCGCCATCAATGCCAATTCTATTTTTTACAATAGAAGTTTTTTCTGTTTTTCCTCCCTTTGGTACACAAATATCACTATCTTGTTAAATAAATTCCTTTATTTTCTTTTTCTCCAATTGATTCAAAGATTGGGCAGCAACTGCAATGATTTCGTTAATGGAGTTATTAGAAGTTGTCGCATAATGAATTATGGACATTACTGGTACACAGGTTTCGATTCCAGTGTCTTTCTTGATGGTAACTGGATGATCATTAACGTTTATGAGAAGTATTAGAATTCCTTGATCAACTTGTTTACCATGGTTTCAAGGTACCAATGACAGGTGGTTCTTATTCCATAGTTTCTTGAAGCCGTACTAGTATAATAGTTTTACTTTTACTAGCTACTGTTACGATACTGTCCCCATATGGATGAAGGAATACCTCCTTAGCACCAACTTTAATCACTCTGTTCCTAAAATCCAACTGAAATCCATGCAAGTTCATTACAACCATTCCCAGTATAAAATCTTCTTAGATTATCAGAGATAAAAACAGTATGAGTAAACTTTTCTGTACCATTAAACCAGGATTTCTTCATGGATGTTGACAGTTTCATATCTTACAGTCCGCAGTTGCAACCTTCTTAGTAGAAGTATTTTGCGGTTATTTATGGTTGTTGGTCATATAGTAATCCTGGTTGCTCCAGTATCCATCAACAGTGTATACTTCTATCATTTATTTCGCCGCCTACGTATACAATAGCAGCGCAATATTTCAAAGAAGCTATCAGTGTGAGCTGCCTCCCTAAGTCGACCCGCTTTAACTTTTTATGCTGTCTTCTTTTAATTTTTTGTGACCCTAGGGTGTTTGCAGAAACCTTCGGTCAGAATGTGAATGAAAGTCTCGTCCTTCGAGTCAGAAATGCCAGGTAAGAATGTCTCAAATAATGCATAATCTCTTATTACTCAGACACATGCAAGCTTGGATTTTTTCTGATTATAGCCACCTAGAAATATCGTATACTGTCTTAGGTCCCAATAGAACGTTTCAATTAACGGTTATCGTGCGTCCATAGAAGCTTCCACATGTCGTGTGATACCTTTTCTAAAGGATTTTTTAATTATATATTCATCGAATCGATAAAAAATTGCAAAAATAATCATAGAAACAGGACTTGTAATAGACTTCCCTATAAGTAGTAAACTATAAATACTGGAAAACACAGGAAGCTAGATAATAAAAGAAAAAAACTTATTAACTACACTGTAAATTTCTTGCAGAAGTCGAAGCCGCTTTGACCCGGTTATGTAACTGGAGTTTATCAGCAGTTGAGACTGAGAAGAAGGCATAAATTGTTGCTTTTCGCGCCCCACATTATGTTGTAGTCTCGACTTGGCAACCTGCCTACCTGCTACAAGTAAACCCATTTTAATTATGCACGAGGTATAGATAACAATTTGAATTGCAAATATTATTAATCTGGCTTATATCGAGAATCTTGAGCAAAATACACCGTGGCTCAAATAAAAAAAGTGACATAAGAAGATCTATAGAAATATATTTAACGTTACTTTTAATTTTACACATATTTATTATTTCTTCTGTAAATCCAATAGAAAGGCCAGGGCCAAAAAGTATTTGGTTGGCTGACTAGTAGGCTAGTGAATCAGCAAGACGGTTTCCTTTTAATGTAGCGTGACGTTTGATACATCTTAAGTTCACCACGTTATTGTTGGATACTTCTATTACTTACCCTGAGTAAATTTCTGGTCTGTTTAGGGTGAGTTGTGCTTGTCTGCTATCTGTATAAATAAACCTGTTCCTTCGAGTGATTGTTTATTAGGTTTGGGTATGTGTTCAACATAAATACCTGTCATGCGAGACTAATCCAGCTCTTTAGGGCGACGCCCAGTCTACATCGATTCATCTGAGAGAATACTAAAATGCTCTTCGTATACGTAGTAACTTATAAAGCAAGGGTTTTCGCTTTGTCCTTAATCGTCTACAGATCACCTACGCAACGACGGCAGCATTACTAAATCATTCTACACAAGCCTAGAAGTTTGAAACATAACATTTATAATATAAATAGATTTTTTGTAGAAAAACCGTGCCAGTTGCTGTATAGGAAGGAACGATGGTGTCCGATAGATGTGAAACTATGAGAGTAACTGGGTTGCAGAAAATGTAGAGAAATAAATGCCTGTCATAGTGGAACCTTCAAAGTGCAATGAAGGTATTGGTCAAGGAAATTTGTTTGGAAAGAGGTTGACCACATCTGCTAAAGAAATTACAGTACAATGAACAACGGTTGTGAACGATGAGTGGGCCCTTGTCAAACTTAGGGAAGAACAAGAGAATGACCCCGTTTTAAAGAAGATGCGACAATGGAAAGAGGAAAGTCCTCGACCTACTTGGCAAAAAGTATCGAAACTCTCCAGTAATCAAGACATATTTGGCCCAGTGGGACTCTTTAATTCTGAAAGAAGGCTTATTAAATCAAGTACTAGAAAACCTTGTGGTTTCGAAAACAGAAGACAGTCATTGCAACGACGAGAGTAGCCGAATCCCTGCTTTTCCGAGGAATCTGTGACGGGGTAGGCATGAAGAAAACCAGAATGCCGTAGATTGCATCCACAGTCGGATTGAATCAGTATATTCCGCTCTTCGCAATGGCATATAGATCCACTGTCAATGAATCTACAGGCCAAACACCAGCAAAGGAACTGTTCGTGCATGAGATCGAACTACCATGTGACCTCGAGTTTGGATGTCGACCTGGAGGAGACATAGCCGTCAAAGATTATGTGATCCAGCTACGAAGAAAAATGGACGACTTGCATGAGTTATTTTGGTTGCATCTTCAAATTGCCAGCGACAGAATGAAGTAACGATGTGATACCCTAGCCACAGAAGGATGTTTCAAGAAAGGCGACAGTCTGGCTCAATAACCCAAAAAGACAAAAGGTAATTCTTCGAAGCTTCAAAGTTCTTGGGAAGGTCCGTACCTCATCAAGAAAAAATTAATGATGTCATTTACCGTATAAGTAAGATCCCTAACGGTAAATCGAAAGTAGCGCATCAAAACCGGCTGGCGCCATTTAAGAGTGACCATGACGAAAAAGAAGTTAACCAGCTCCAAGAAACACCTGATCTTGTTATTAAGGATGACTACTAGCTGGTCCATAGCACTTGCGCTAGCATCAACGATGTTACAGATCTGACATCTGTGTTCCGAAAGAAGTTTGCTTAATTGCCAGAACTTCAAGGTCAGCTACCTGCCCTTGGAAAAACTTCAAGATGGATCGCGTTACCTTTTCTATCTGGTAACAAAGAACCTCACGTGATGGATCCACTTACCAGGATGTACGGAAAGCATTACTTAGTCTGAGAGAGCATGTACCGGAGTACAATGTAAAGAAACTAGCTCTGCCAAAGGTAGAGAGCAACCAGCTAAATTTAAGGATCATAAGAAACATGGTGGAAGTAATATTCCGAGATACCGAGGACCAAATTTTGGTCTACAGCCATTCATCTAGCGTGCAGATTTTAGCAAAACCATCCCTTATTATTTCCATGGAGTTTCAATATAAGTGTTGTACAGTACAGATAAATTGTAATAAATAAATTAGAATTGTGAGTGCCTAAGTATTAAATAAATTAATTAGTACGTTATAAATGATCAATAAACTATTTTGTAATTAAACAGTCGTTATATTCCTTTAAAAGTATCAGGCTTCTAAGAAATTTTAGAAATTTTAAAATTAAGATAAGTAAATTGTTAAAATTCAATTTCCTACGACCATTTTATCAAACTTAATTTGGTACAATTGAAGAATATCTTAAAATTTTTCAAAAACTTTAGGACCATACTTGATTTGAGACACTTTGTACCTAAGAAAGATCCCTCAAGGAATTATAAATAAATCAAGTGAGTCCTGCCCCGATTGTGTTTGTAACGGAGGCATCTATCAACGGTTTCAACGCTTAATTGTTTGTTACTTTAACAGAGAGGAAATGGGAGGCAGGTATTCAATGGTATAAAATGTTTGAGATTTAATTTTATACAAATTTTAATATTCATAGGGACAAGGATATTTCGTTCACTTTGCATATTTTAGGAATCCATCAAACCCCAAATTTTGATTATTTTATTCTATTTTTGTTTTTTTTTTTTTGTTAAATAACTTAAAGGAGTATTTTATATTGTAGATAAGAACTTATAATCGCCTACAAATAGACTATGCATTATAAATAAAATATGAAACACTTTAAAACCAACAGTATAATGAAAATTATATAAATCTAATTTTCTAAAAATCCGAAAAACAGTTAAATATTTTTAATTTTGCTATTATGTTTTATATTACATGAATTAGTGATTCAACCTCCATATTTACTAGGTGTCAAAACAGAATAAAGTTATAAAAAATAAATAAGTAAGAAATAAACAATAAGATTTGTAATAAGTAAAAATCAAGCTCTATAAGAACTTGCGGTCTATTGATTGCGAAAACAATCTGGTTGACAATGAGGATTAAATGGGTTTGTTAAATTGCGAAGAGTATCATATAGAATTCCACGGATTATATATCTTTATTCTAGTTTGTGATGTGTTTATTATGTATTGTGATAAAAATGATCTTAAATAAATATTTAAAACATTTTAGTTCTTATTTTATTTGCCAATAAAAGGTATTTAAAAAATATATTATTTTATTTGACATGTATGACAAATTGTGAAAATGATTAAATTTACAATAAAAACAAAAATGGTAGGTAAAGTTTTATATAATAATATTTTTACACAAAAATCAATGTGAAGCTTTCTACATAACCTGATATATATTTAAAAATAATCGCAAATTATAAAGAAAAATCTGTTGACTAACTAATAATGTTTATAGATGGTTTTCAATGCACTTAAAATAAAACAAATATTACAATAACTAAAATATTTATTTATTAATAGTTGTAGTGCTTTAAAACAGTATGATGTTGATAATAATAACTACACTTAATACAAACTCAAATAATAAAAAAACAATGATATTGGCTCTTGTACAAAGTTTTGAACCAAACTTACAAATGATAAAATTATTGGAAAAAGTGAACACCTATTTTAAATTACAACGAGCCGCCACTGGTGATAAGTAGGAGTGGTAACTAGAAGTGCAATGTGTAATAATAAACAACAAATAACGTTGATATGTTGGGATATTTAAAACAAATATCTATAATATGGATGTACACAGCGGTATTCATAAAAAGTGTACATTAATTCCATCCATTCATTCTTTCTATCATTCTCCATTCGTAACCATAACTTATACTATACTTATAAGAAATGGCAGTTTCCATAAGAAATTCAAAGAAAACTATCGCATCATATGTTTTTATTTATTGCTATTTACTGTATTATTTTTTAATACGCTTATATTAGATTCACCTGTATGTATGTATGTATGTATGTATGTTTGTAACTCTCTCTTGGACTCAACTGGCTTATTACTGTCAGTATATCCCACTAAGTTCGTTCGTGGCCGAGCGATCTAAGGCGCAGGTTCTCGATTGCCAGACTCACCGATCGTGGGTTCTAATCCCCACGGCTGAAAAATAAATATTTTTTTTTCAGCAATTTCAACTTACAATTTTTTTTTTTTAAATAATTAATCGAACTAAAAAGTAAAAAATAAATATAGTTTAAAAAAACTAAAAAACACGCTTTTATAATACATCGAACTAAAAATTGAAAAATAAATATAGTTTTAAAAACTAAAAAACACGCTTTTAGAACATATCAAACTAAAAAGTTAAAAATAATTTTTCAAATAAGCTTAAAACAATAATAAATGGAAAATACTAGTATTATTGTAAAAAAAGCGTGGGGCGCTTTATCCATATTTATCGTACATTGAGCGCCCCCCGACGCTTTTTTCACAATAATACTAGTATTTTCCATTTATTATTGTTTTAAGCTTATTTGAAAAATTATTTTTAACTGTTTAGTTTGATACGCTCTAAAAGCGTGTTTTTTAGTTTTTTAAAACTATATTTAATTTTTAAGAATACAACTCTACTCGTAGATACATATTTTTAAAATAAACTAAAAAATTGAAACGTAAGCAAAAACAAAAATTTGTTACATTAGCGTTACCTTAGTCATTTTATTTGTTAGTTTAATATGATCATAACTTAAAATAAAAAAATACTTTTTTCAAAGTGTTTGTACTTAAATATCATTTCAAGTACGAAAGTTTAAGTAAATACTGTGTTAGATTTGGATAATTTGAGTCAATTTACTTGATATTTTAAATATTTAATGTTTTACTTAAACTTGTACTGGTACTTGATTCGTAATTAAAAAAATAACTTGTACTTAATAATACTTTTTCTTGGTACTTACAATAGCTCCGCTAGCAAATGAGTTTCTTTTTAAATAATAAAGAACAACCATTATGATTATAACAAGTACATTTCTACGGTTGTAAGAAGAAACTGTTATTACGTCAGAATTGTTACTTCACAAAAGAGCCATTTAAAATTCGAAAAAAACAAAATTCATAAGAAATCAAGGAATTATCCAAGTTAAGATATTTTTTCATCACCTGGATTGGTTTTAATTTCCCTAAATTTACAGATATGTTTCATGAACTAACTTTGAAAGGTTCTCAAAATAAGTGGCGTATTATACAGTTCTTTTTTAAATCGCGAACAGGATAAATGTAAATATTGATTAATAGGGTCCGATTACAATTAGGAGAACACAGCTACGTCATCATTTGGCAACGTAATTAATTGGTTATCGCAGCCTAATGGAGATTTAGTGGAGTGTTAATATTATAGAAATATAGGAAATATTAATTTTTGTTTATTGAAAGTTATAGATAATATGCATTCGAAATACGAAGTAATGGTTATGGCGTAGCTGTGTGATTCTAATTGTAATCGGACCCTACTACACTTGTCTTGAAAGCAAAAATAGCTAATGAGCATTATTGAGTTTCTATTTTTTTAGGAAAAATGTTCTATGTACAAAAAATATGGATTTTGAACTCAATATTGTTTTATAACAAACTTTGCTGTATTAAGAGCTCTATGAAAATTTATATAATCACTGCTTTATAACTGAGGTATAATTTTTTTAAATTCTAGTAGGTATTTATTCAGGAAGAAAATTGTTTTAGTTAGTGAATATTCTTTTAAATATTTTTGTTTAGTAGTTAAAGTATAAATATTTGGATAAAAATAGAATTTTTTTGAAAACAATAAATAGTATTTTTGAAAATAGTAATATAATCACAAGTACAATATATTCTTCTGTACAATACGATAGAATAAATTTAACTATTAGAATAAAAAACGCACAAAAACACACACTTTAACTTAAGCAGGAAGGGTCGCATCGTATTGACTATTTAGTTTTGATAAAAAACAACAAGAATTGAAACGCCTTGCGTGAATTCCTATAGAAAAAGTAACTAAAATGCACTACTTTTGTTAATTCCAGAAAGGGACAATGATTTATATTATGCTATAAATAACAGATATAATGAAACAACAAAATTGTTTAATACGCCAAATGCTTGATTAGTTGGTACCAAAGAATAGTTTTATTAGCCAGGAGAGAATCAGAATAAGTAGAGCAAAATAATTAACTGTAGTTTTAAAAGGTGCTAAAATGTTAATTTATTTCCAAAACTGTCGCTTAAAACATTGTGTTTCTCATGACCCATCCAAAATTAAAAATGTCTAATATACCAAAATACTAAGTGATTAAGATCAAACATACATAGATCGACGCAGAAAAATCAACTGATTCTGATAAAATAAATAACTTAATTTTGGCCAAAGTGGCGTATTAGTCATTTCTCCTTTCATGCGTCGATTTAATGTTATTACAAAGTTAGCTTTTTAAGTTTTATTATAAAATTAAATTTAGTTGTTTAAATTTTATTATAGTTAATATTTAAGTTTTATTATAAAGTTAGTTGAGCTAAGGTTTTATGTAGTTAGATTTTTAATTTTAATGAAAATACAATTCGATAGTCAGTTTCCATGTGGCTATCTACAAAATCTTAATTGTCCAGAAAACACAAAAGTAAGTTTAATACACTCCATCAAATCAGGTTTTATAAATAGCCCATTTATTTAAAAACCTTGTCTTAGTTTATGCAGTTCTTAATTGTTTTAAAATTTTTTTTGACTTATTACGCTAATCCAGGACTTGTTATGAAACAAATTAAACGAAAAAAGTATAGATAGCCATTTATGACACCAATATTTTTACTGAAAATTGTAGTAATACAAAGAAACTTAAAAATAAAAACAGGAACCAGCAAACTTGTAATTTGGGCAGGTACTAAACCGTATGCCTACACTAATGTGGTATATGAGGTTATGTGAGATTTTTCATTTCAATTTGAGCTTTGTCCAGGCCGTTGGAGTCTATGCCGATCGGCGTAGCCAGGTATGGGTTGATATTTTCTGGTGGCGGATTCGTCTTCTTTGTCTGTTAGAACAAGTGGGAGCAGCAATAAGTATAGAGATTCGTTTTAGTATCCACCCAAACTACAAATCGGCCCCAGAATCCAATTCATTAAAAGTCCAAATTTTTGTGAAAAAAGTTCTCTTCTTCAGGATCATGAACGTCTTGCAACACATCCTGAATGCCTTCTTCAGCTAACAAATTAGTAAAATAGAGTCGACAGTGTTCCGATACGCTACCAGATTTGCAAATATCTTTTAAATGCTTCAACTTCAATAAATAAAATGGTTTTTTTACTGTGTGTAATGGTTTGAGACAAGTTTCCATCAAACCAACTGTAACTCGCCGTCCTCTCCGTGGAAGAATCATAATGCGCCGAAAATCTTCATCGTGGTCCGTTTTTATTTTCATTTCAAACGGAGATGCCTTCTCAAATTTTATCCACTTAAATGGTGTTAGTTTACAACGTTACCATCTGCATCCTTATTTCGGTTTATCATAATTTTGCCAGAGTTTTTCAGTCAAGAAAGTCGATGTCAGCTTTCTAAAAAACTTGGTACTAGGGATTATTTAGTTTTGCTCTTTGAGTAATTATCACCCATTCGTGGTGTAAATATACAGGTACATTTTTTGCTACTGTTTCGATTCTTGCATGTATAGAATCACATTCCATCTGACTGTGGCCAGACACTAAAAATTTTTGATCAATTATGTTAATCTGTAAAACTTGCATTGCATAAATGAACATGGCAGCCACAAATTGGTTCTTATTTTGGCCCCCACGTGTCGCTAAATAGCCTTACATTTTCGATTTTAGCAGCAAGGCTTTTTAAGTGGTCAAACAGACATGACTATTTCACACGGGCCACGTGAGCCTTCTACTTCAGATCACACGTAACATTTACCAATATTGTTTCCACGGTTAAAAAAAGTGAAATTATATGTGGCTAGGATGGGGTTTGTAGGATCTTTAGGTACATACAATACCTGCTGCAAGTCAAAGTTAGCAGAATCTATTTTTTCAGGAGTTTCTTTGGCTTCAGCCTTGTCCAAGTTTTTTTTTCCTTTCTAGCCCTCTCTTTATTTTTATGTGAAGGTTGTATTGTTCAAGCATATTCGCCTTGGTTTCAGCATTGGCAACCTCATATGATGCACATGTTGGACATTGATCCTTTATGGGCTTATGAAATGATAAGCTAAAATTTGTTCTAAAATTATGACGATAGTAAGACTCTTTTAGGTATTCCTTGTTTTCTTTTGTATATTCCTCTTTGTAATAATCTGTACATCTGCTTTATATTTAATTTCGGATCCAAATACATTTTTCTAGAATCTCTCCTAAAGTTATGAGAAGTGACTGCTGTTTTAAAAATATAGTGCCACTTCTGGTATTTTTGTGGTGCCATTACCTCTTCTCCTTATTTTTTCAGTAGTATTACTGGGTAGAACGCGTTTTTTATGGCGAAGTTAAGACAACCCTTTTTAATACCTAGGATATTAAGCAGCATTGTCCTACATACATTTATTCTAGTTTTTAATCTTTGGTTAAAATTTCATGGATTTGGATCTTCATAAAATTATTTATTAACATGGCTCACAGCGCTGTCCAAATTTGAGTCTTTAAAATAATACTTGGGTATTATAAATTAATCTGTTTCAAATTATTTTCGAAAGATGTTTTACTGGAGCAGCTAGGTAGCATACTTAACACATTCACCGCCAGGGCGGACACTGGTGTCCGCTGCGTAGTCGGCTAATCACGCCAGGGCGGACACCGGTGTCCGCCAGGTTTAGAGGTTGATATTTCCTCGAAAATTCTGAATTTTGTAAATGTTTTATTATAAATTATTCTTTTTAGGCCTCTAGAATGGCCTACCGACCGTGGTTTTTTAAAAATGAGTTTTGTTTAAATTTTATGGACTGTGTCCGCTATTGTGTCCGCTGTGGCGTGTAAAAAAGTTTTTAAAGCAGCTAAACTCTAGGCGCCAGAGCGGACAAATTTTTTTTCAATGGAAATGTAAACTACTTTTAACTACTAAAATTTTATTGTTTTGTGAAAAAAACATTTTAACATTCTATAGTATACAAAATAAAATATCAAAAACTTATTGATTATGGTTATATTATGTAGAACTAGACACAATATAACTTAAGCATTTTTAACAATTCTTAAAACAAAAAAACATATCAAGAAAATTCTCGTTATTTATAATAACTAAAAAAATATATTATTTTATAGGTATACACATTTTAACATTTTTTAGTATAAAAACAAAATGGCAAAAAAAACTTATTTATTATGGTCCTTATTAAAACATTCCACAAGGGACATAATATGTTTCGATCTGCTGCTCATTGTCACTTTATGAAAAAACAAAATAGAAAAAACTTGTGACGAAAAACCACTGTCAAGTGTCCACTACGCTAATTTATGCAATACTGAGCTTAGCAAGACATTTGGCGCGCGATCCGCTTCGGCAAATAGACCTGTTACGATGTGCCCGCTGAGATATTTGTGTCCGCTATTGTGTCCGCTGTGGCGTGGTAAAATCGGAAAAATTTTGTCCGCCCTGGCGTGATGCGAGGGAAAAATGCTTTTTTTAGGCATGGCGCCAGAGCGAACACCGGTGTCCGCTGAGTCGCTCTTATGGGTGGCGTGCTGGGAAGTTTTATGAAAATTGGCTTGGCGGTGAATGTGTTAATATGATCTTACCCCTGGAGGTCATAATGCATAAAAAAGTCGCTATAATCTGTATATTTTTACTTATTAATAACTACGAACCACACACAATGGCGTTTAATACACTACTGCATTATAAACAACCAAACTTACTTAAATCAGTTATGGCTACCTACCTAATATTATTAATATTTTTTAGTTCCAAAACCAGCTATTTGATTATAGACATTTCTGGAATTAACACATCTGGAACTAATGAAAATATAATTTAACAGATATGGGTGGTTTTGGAACTGACAAAAAATTTAATTTTTAGCCAGACTGTGTAGATAGCTCAAAACTCAAATTTTTGTAGTTAGCCACATTTGGAACCAAACCATCGAATTGATACTATTAACTAAACAGTAATTGAATGTCAGAACAGCATTTTTCTTTAATCTGATCCTAAAATCATTCTTATCTAAAAATTCTTCCCAAAAAACGTAAAATAATATTAAGTCTATGCCTCAAAAAGCATTTTCCCACAAATTCAGATACAATTTTAAGATATCGCGTCTTTTGCAAATCGTAATAAAACGTTAAACTTTAGACAAGAAGTTAAGAAATATAAAAAAAATACTAAGTACAGTCCTTATACTTACTTGTGAAAACTTAAATCAGACCTTTTCTTCCGTTTCTTCAGTACATTTTGTCATGATTTTTATGCGAAATAGAAAATGAAAAAGACTAACTAGGACATAATTTGTAACGTGATATTAACGAGACAAAAGTTGAGAGGTCCCAGGGGTCAACCTTGTGGCTCCGGTTCACTCTAGTGGAGATGGGAAAGGGTGATTACTTTGGGATAAATTTAATATTTTAGATGTTGAGATGAACGCCAGGTAGATCTATAATATTAACCCTTTTAAAACCAGAAAAGTCCTACTTTTAAATCTACCAAATTAATAGGAAATAAAAGACAGCTTTAACTTAAAACTAGTTTATTTTTAAAACTTAGGAATCCCTTTCTCCTATTGCAATGCCTGTACTAATATTGGCCCCGAATAATGTTATTTATATTAAATATAAATAGAATATTCTATACTTACATATATTTATATAGGCCTGTCATAACCCCAAATATTTAACAATGTATACAATGTCTTAGTCGTGTACAGAAACTAAACAGGGTTGGTTTCAATGAATCCCCCAGTAGAATTATCTGATAATACATTACGGTCATAAGCGTTGGATCCAAGACGAAAGACGTGTCAGGCGCGTCCAAAAAGAAAAGGTTAACCCCATCTAGCAATAAAAATCCTGTAATTTCTGTATAAACAGATTAAAATATCCTGATACTTATAATCTAAAGTAATACCATTAATATTATCAATTTACTAAAGTAACATCATTTTTATGAAAAATACCCAATACCTTTATTGATCTGGTTTATAAACTAAATTAATAAAAGCACCATGCGCCTTATTGACACATGAACTAATGTGGGTTATAGCTAATGATATAAATTTAACAAAGTAACATAATATTACCCAAAAATACCCAATCCCCTTAATGATGTTGTGATATAGGAACTATACTAAACGCCATAGGTCTTTAATAACACATGAACTAACATGAGGTGTACCCAAAAAACATTAATTTAATGTCTTGTAAGATAATAAAATATATACATCTACGAATCAGTCGTTGACGAAATGTTACCCCAAAAACATACCCTCAAAGTAACAAAAATAAAATCTAATTTAACTTATCTCCTTGTCCGTGACGTCGACAGGCTAAATATATCACTTGTGGCACTCTAGCCGTACAATGCCAATTCTCCGCAGTAACAGGAATGTAGACGAGGTGTTCCAAGCCCTGGAGAAACTGATCTTCATTAGTAATAAAAACCATCATCAATACCCAGCCGAAACACTTATATCAAAGAGTATCTTTAATATCAGGCCGAAAAGCCAGTTTCAAATATCCTAAACTGTACAATCCCACCCATTTATATCTTAACTAAAAGTAATAAAAAGTAGACGTAAAATCTTGACCCGCCCAGAGGGTTGAAGTTAGTGCCTGCCAAAGCAAGGACTATTCAAGCGATATAACAAAAGTACCCAATTAAAATTAATTAGCAAAATTTAATACAGCAAAAACTGTATTCCACATTCAACCCCCTCTCTGAAAGAATGTCTATTATTAACAATAAATGAATAGCAATATTTTCAGGACAAATTACACACTATATAAAAAAAGAATAAAACCTACGTCTATCCTAGAGGGTGTATTTTCAATCAAAAAGGTAGAGAAATCTGCTAAAACCATCTTAAAACCAGTTTTACCTTCAATATACGGTCTGAACTACAATCGGTCTCCAATATAAGACTGCTCCTACCAATGGGCTAAACTTCGAATTTAATTCTCCTCAAACACGAGTTAAGCGCCAGAACTTTATAATCACAAAAATAACAGTCTTAACCCCACGTTAACTAGATTTAACTGTACCATCAGTGCTTCTCAAAATATTAAGCTACTTTTCCAACACTCTTCGGCATGGGATGATCCTATAAAATCATAAAAACTTGAAAAGCGTCTCTAGACGAATTTTCAACTTAAGCCACCATTACGACTCTTCTTCAAAAGACATGCTTCCCTAAAGTGCGTAGTTTAGTTTTTTAACTTGAAGACGAATAGAATCAAGGTAAAAAAACATCTTTTAGCCAATTATCACTCTCGGACAAGTACGGTTTACCAGTGGCACCCCTGCGCCACCAATGAGCTTTCGCGACTGCAAAAATAAAACTAACAGTATCCACGTTTTTACCCCAGTACATCCAACTAGAAATCCTAAATAACCGTAATGTCATAATATACTCAATGAAATGCAATCGCCTCTACCGAGCGTTTATTATATTACCTATACTTTGGTAGCCTACCTATCTATGATCTGACAGCTGTCTAGCAATCATTGTTTAGTGCTTTTGAAAATTATTGAGAAAATTCACGACAATTAAATTATATCCCAGTTAAACTAATAAAGCAAAGTTCCACAGCAAGAAAGTAATTTTAAAGGTAGATTTTAGCATATACGAGGTCTGATCAAAAAATAACCATTATTTTCAATTTTTTTCAAAAAGTATTTATTTATTCATCAATAACTATCTTGTCCCCTTCAAAGTAATTCCCTTCAGATATAATACACTTACGCCAGCGTTTTTTCCAATCCTCGAAACACTTCTGAAACGCGCTTTTTGGTATCGCCAACAGCTCCTGTTTCGATTTTTCTTTTATCTCCTCAATCGTAGCAAAACGCTTTCCTTTCATCGGTGTCTTCAGTTTTGGGAAGAGGAAAAAGTCAGCGGTGGTTGAGGCATGATAACGGTTTTGTTTTTGGCCAAAAACTCACGCACAAGCTGTGTGAGCTGGTGCGTTATCATGGTGCAAAATCCATGATTGTTTTTTCCACAATTCTGGGCGTTTCTGACTAATTGCTTCACGCAAACGACGCATAACTTCAAGGTAGTATTCTTTATTGACCGTACGACCTTGTGGCAAGAATTCCTAATGCACCACTCCATTGCAGTCGAAAAAAACAGTGAGCAAAACCTTCACATTTGACCGAACTTGACGTGCTTTTTTCGGTCTTGGCTCTTCTGGACGCTTCCATTGGGATGATTGGGCTTTGGTTTCAACGTCATAGCCATACACCCATGATTCTTCACCAGGTATGACCTTTTTGAGGAAATCTGGATCGTCGTTGACGATGTTCAACAGCTCCTGGGCGATGTCCATGCGACGTTGTTTTTGCTCAAAATTTAGCAATTTTGCAACAATCGTAAACGTTTTTCCTTGCCACCCGGGCAGCCATTTTCCTATCTCCCCCTCTTCATATCTATGGTAACGGCAGAAACAATCAAGGTAATCTTGGCAACACCGCGCTCATTATCTAAAAGGGAAATGTCAAGAATAATTTGTAGGTTAAATTTAATAAAAGGCTTGTTTTCGTATTTTTAAGAAGTATTTAATTAAAATATATAATTAATATATACTTTTTTTCGTATTTCCGCACCTAAAGTGAGTTAAAATCAATAATCAGTATTATATAAATCAAAAACAAATTAAAATTGGCCAAATTTGGTGTGTCCAGTAAGTCAAATGTAACCATACACTGCTACCTAAAAGATCTATTGTGCCCCCTTCTGTCGCCAATGCACCAAGGAAATGTTTCAATGCCTATAACGACCCTCCCAATCCTATTTTCTCAAGGTAGGTATGACTCCATTAGTAACAGAGGTTTGTTACCACGGTATTACATTGCAGTATATCATAAAATAATCATTGATGCTCCATTGATAAATATTTTAATTTTTTTTTTATTTTTATAGCTCTATAGCTATGTTCTTTTTATTGTAATCGGACCTTACATCATTACTTTTACACGTCAATGAAAGTCAAACTTTAATATATGCCAACAACGAAATCAATGAATGAAACGTTTTGGAACGACAATCTGACCACTGAATTAAATCATTAACCGTGTAAACTCCCACGAACCATTAATAAAACTTCTAACAGAGTTATTTCACACCGAAATCATACCACCGTACATCCAGACCCCGCAGCAGGAAATTTGCATTTATAGCGGCCGGCGTATACATATATACACCTACCAGTGACATTTTTTTTGGTCCGGCATGTCGCAACTCTTTATCTTTGAAATATGTATTCTTCATGAATATGTGGACGAGGATGAACACATAAATTACTTGTCGTGTCGTTGCCCTTCTTTGTACTTACCACTCCCTGCGTGTAATGGAATTATGTTTACGGGAAGGTACGAGGTTGATTTCACACCTAGCTAGGCACCGAAGAAGGATCAAAGGGGTTTAGCCAACCGGTTTGGTCACTTTGATTAGGAGAATAACTCAGGTGCGTGGGGAAAGTAATTATTATGTGTTTCAATTCATATAGGATGATATTTCACATGGTTTGTAATTGTAATGATATTGTAATTAAAAATGAAAATTTACCTAAATTAGTCAACAAGGGCAGTCTGGAAAGGCTTTAAAATCAACCAAGAAGAACTAATTGAGCTCTCGATTTTATTAAGAACCGAGGAACAATTAACAAGGAGTTAGAAGTTATAATGATACCTAAGCCAAGTAAACTTCCCTATGAAGTTACATCATACTGACCTATCTCCTTGCTGCCTGTTATTTCGAAACTCTGTGGAAAATTGTTTTTTTAAGAAAATGAAATCTATTATAGAAAAAAATGGCCTAATAGCCTCCGACCAGGTTGGTTACAAAGAAAAACTCGTGTTGGAACTTTTCGTGTTTCTGGACAATATTTTGGGACTGGAGTTAGTTATACTTGTGGAACATACTGTTGGATACTACCAAATAACATTTATAATCCTGGAGGTAACCGCCTTTACTGCAGTTATCTCAAACAGGCCAAACGATGTCATTTGGGTCTTATAACTTAAGTCAATAGGACGTAGGCTTACTATCTGAGGCCAATAGGCTGTTTTGATACGAACGGGCTCTGAAGAAGACGTCGAATCAAGCCCTGGCATTCGTATGTATCAATTAGACTCCCAGGTCAAATTATTCTAGTTTAGTAAAATAACGGCAGCTAAAATAACTCCGAGGACTGAACCGAGTAGAACATCCTCACCCTCAGTACTCGGGAATATCCTGTAAAATTGTATAATAATGTATTATTAAACTAGCTATTTTATTCATTTGCTTTTATTTAAACCATTATTGTTAACTGCCCAAAACGATATCTATTTAATCGGTACGTCACTTGTAGATTTTAAGACTTATTATTTTTAAAAGAATAGATTGAAATATAATTTTATTATTTTTTTTTTACCAAAATCCGAAATCATAAATAAATAACCAAAAATATTTGACTCCGCTTTGATAAAATTGGCCTTTGCCTGATAGACTGAGCTTCATTGTTTGAATCACTTTATTTTTAAAAGTGGAATACGTATCCGCAAAAGGTTATTTTGTAATAACCCCCCCCCCCTTTGTTTTGCTGACATAGGTCGTGACAAATACTCCAGTTGAAGTATTTACAATTATTACAAATTGATAATAAAGATCAATTAGTAATTTTATTCGAACCTAACTTACCTAGGTTTAAAAATTTTTATACAAATAAACTAAGGTTCTACTTATTACTGTAGCTGGTCTAATTAGAGAGTTTTAGCAAATGTACGTAAGATTTCCGCTAACGTTACGTTAAACTTAGATTGTGACCTTTTTCATAAACATTGAACGGAGTAGATTACAGTCTATCCCTAAGGTAACGTTAGCGGATGGTTAGCGGCTGTTTGCTAAAACTCCCTAATATTTAGTTACATTACCGTTAACGTTATTATTATTAACATTATTGTCTGCTTTTATCAAACATTACTAAACCAACTTAAAAGGCTTGGTTCTTACAATAGATGAGATGCTAATAACTTTTAGGGGCACGTGTGAATTTAGGATGTACCATAAAAAATAAGCCGGACAAGTATGGCATAAAAATGCAGTGCTTGGTAGACTCTAAAACACATCTTCTAAATGGCTTCATATACACTGGCAAGGAAACGCATAAGACAAATCCAAGAAAACTAGCCATCCCTATATTGGATGTTTCGACACTTATTCCTCCAACTTCAGAAACAAATAGAAATATTACTGCAGACAATTGGTTTTCGTCGTTGGAGTTAGTAAGGGAACTAAAGGAACACAATCTTACATACGTTCAAACCTTAAAAACAAAATAAAAGAAATTCCCCATGAGTTTCAACCTAATAAAGACAGACCTCCGAATTCTTCTATCTTTTGATTTACCAAAAATAAAACTCTTGTGTCATGCAGTGTTATTAGTTTCAACATTTCCACGTTCGCTGTGTAAAGTAGTAATTTCCTTTACCTTGTTGTAAATTTTGTTAGCCCTACGTTTATGGATCATCAATTTGGCAGCGGAAACTCTCTTCGCGTTATCGTTTAAGTTTTGGTTATTAAGTTAAGTGAATAGTTCTTCACATTGACCATATCACCCACTTGAGGCCCCCCAAATTTTAATGCACAATACTCTTTAAAGAATTTTAAATAAAATTCATATTTGACATTATTGCTTGAGTCTGGGTATGGCCTAGATCAGTGGGTCTCAAACTTTTTTGGTGACGAAACCTTTTTAAAAAGTAAAATATTTGACGGAGCCCTAAACAAATTTCGGAAAAAAAGTCCTCCATGCTCTACCCTCTTGCTAGGTCCCTGTTGTTTCGTTGGGGAGTTTCTACAACAAAATTTTCAAAATCATATACGCCTTCCTCTGCTTGACTTCTAAAAACCGAAAATGAAAATACCAGATTCATATATAATACTTCCTCTCTTCCTTACCTCTAAAAAAAGGTCCTCCACTCGAAATACCAAATCATATCCTCTTCCTCATTTCTAAAAAAAAGGTCCACCAGTCGAAAATACCAAAATCACCAAAATCGCCAAAATCACCAAAATCACCAAAATCGCCAAAATCACCAAAATCTCCAAAATCACCAAAATCACCAAATTCATATACTCCTTCCTATTCCTGAATTCTAAAAAAAGTCTTCTGACCGAAAATACCAAGCTACACTACTTCTAAAAAAACAATATGTCCTCAAGCCAAGTTCCGTTGTAACGATAGGTAGGTACCTATTGCTTATTTTCTTTGCGGAGCCCCCACAAAGGCTTTGCGGAGCTCAAGAGCTCACTTTGTGTAACGCTGGCATAGATAGTACACTCCATTAGAACAGTGGTAGGAAGTTTTACGGGGACACGATTCAATATGTTGATGAATTTTGACAATAACTTCTGGCGGTAAAATATGTGTGTACCACGTACATCTTTAGGTGTATTCAGAGAAACCAACAATTGGTTTAGCCTTTGTAGCCTAGAATTCGATATTGCATGCAAACTAATAAAAGCTGCCTTGAAAACCTGTTACCTCTCCTAATTATTATTTCGAATAAAATATGAAAAATAACTTCCCGTTTTTTCTCAACTTCTTTCTTTGAATACTTTCTAGCAACTGGTCTATAATCCATACAGTGATGCAAATAAATATCCTGTACTTTTTTGAACCCTTTTAGTATAACTTTGTTAACACTTTTGTTTCATCTGCGGTAAGATTTGACATGCATTTATTTATTTGCATCTATTATTCACATCTAAAAAAATGATCATTGTAATTATCGAATACATTTTACCAGTATAGGTGCTTACGTGCAGTCGTTTTTAACAACCCTTCTATAGACTGTTTGCCTAGTTTTTATTGTGCAATGGTATTCTGAAGACAAGCCTTCTTCTTTTCATTTCTCTTTCATATCTCAGGATATCTTTTTCCCTTCTATTTTCAATTATTTCATAACCAGAACTCTTACTGAACATTTTGAATTCATTTTAAAATATAAAAATCAAAGTAGCATCAAAAAAAAATTAAAATACTCAAAGATTCACCCAAGATCGCACATAATACTAAAATGAATATTTACTTTTTATATCAGCTGGCTGAGGGCGCTGGTGTCCGGTGTTAAGTAGAGAAACAATATTGTTAGGCAACACCCTGCAGTAGCCTGCGGCTATTATAGGAAACGTACAAATAGACCTGTAGTGGGCAGAGAGCTTAAAGATTATGAAGTAGTTCTAATTAGCGTCAAAATTATTTTTATTTGCTTTACACAAATATTTGATGATCAATATTCCGCAACCTTATGGTCCGCCTCTGATTTTGCTATTACTTTTTTGTCAATTTACCCAAAATCGTACCGATCGCAACATTTAAAATAAAAGCCGAGAACAGTACGTGTATTTTTAGTAGATACTGACCGAAATGTCACCATTTTTTTACACCTTTTGAATAACTTTTCCACTGTGAATCCGCTATACCTTGGTAAGGGAAAGAATGAAATATATTACAGAACCTTATTAATACCATATTTTCCATTTAAAAACAATTAATTAAACGCCACATGTATCAGCTTCTACAAAAATAAATAATAAGAGTCCACTCTATTTGTTCGGGATTGAACCAAAGAGTAATTATTATTATCCTCAATAAATTATTTGTGTTAAAAACCTCTACACAATATTTAAAACCACGATCTAATTTAACAACTATAAGCGAGGCTACAACTGTAACTATGATTTATTATGCGCATAACAAAGTTCTGTACCCCCGATATCCTCAACCAAATTGCTACACAATTCTTAACAACTGTTTACACGTTATTAGACACATCCTAAGTGCGCATCTATTTGTTCTTGTCTACTAAGTAAATCCGAATGGAAATTAGTTTTGCGAGAGAGCACCCGAATTGTCACTGGCACGTGTGATGCACACGTCGCGCGCGAACGACTGACTACGTAATTTGTAATATGTTTATATAGTAAACGTTTTAGAGTCAAATAAACCATAAATTTCAAGTAATCCGAGTTGTTATTTTCATTGTTGCAGACCGATGACAAATTCTCTTCGCATTTAACGCTATTGCCAGGCATTTGTAGTGATAAATCTATAAATTCACTCATTAATGCTACTATAATACATTTTCGCCATTATTATTAAACAGAAAATGTTTGACGTTAATAAAAAAACAATACAAATTGTTCATTTTCAGTCTCTTGTATCGACACTTGATTTTCTAACTAAATATCCTCGACCAGTCATTAATAAAATTTTATTTCTAGTCAAATACAGTTCTTTGGACGATCAAAATATGCATTCGTAAACTGTTATTAAAGTTATTTCACGATTATCACTCTCCCTGGAATGCATAATATTAAACTGACAATAATAATAAACTTTGCTGTCCAACAGAATAAGTCCAATTGGACAAATAAATAGATAAATATATAACAAGAAAAAAAGTATTATAGATAAGTAAAACAATTTAGTAGAGAAAATTTCAAGTATGTAATAATAATGATTCAAATACATTTTTTAAATATCTGAAAGCTTTCAAAAATCAATTAAAATTAATGCAATAAGTAATGAAACTTTTACACAAAATATAAATTAGCAACTTTCTAGTTAAAATCTCGTTGCACATTTTTATGCAGGTTTTTTTGTAGGCATTTGATAACAAATTAAGGATGCATAATCCACTTTGGAAAGTACAAAAGCAAAATTCAAAGACTTGAGAGAAAGATCGGCTGTAAACTTTTGTTAATTTCTAATTAAAAAGTGTGTCAATATCAGGGATGGTTTCTCCATTGGTTCATTTGTGCAATGAACACCCAGTTAAATTTCAGAAAAACAAATTATTTCAAAATCACATAAATAATAAAAATATGAATTCAATTTTAATATTATTTTCATATATGTTAATCTCAATTTTCTGATACGCCACTGCGCTCTGGCTGGTCGGGTCTCCATCAATGCACTATGCACTATGCTGATTAAGCACGAGAGGTTTTCGCAAATACGTGTAGTTAAAAAAAGAGGTCAACAGATCCGTGAAACAAACAATGTAACTGCTTTTAACCTCCCTATTTTATGCATAGCATATAAACAAGGCGTGATGTCACAAAGTAGGGCAGGGCATACGAACCTTTCCAATCAAACTCTAAATACATTCTAAATCCCCAGAAGACAATTTTCCGTGTATTTAAAAATTGTGTTTAAATAGGAACTGCGACTTTAATACATCGGAAATATGTGTGTCAATTCAACGATTGGTACTCTCTAAGGTAGATAATTCACTATTATTTTAAACATAAAATTATTTTTGAGATTATGTTGTTTGCTTACTTGCAATTCTAAATAATAACTACTGACATTTTTAATTTGTTTTTGTTCCAGTATCTAAGACTACTTCAGAATAGTCATGTGTTTTGTACATAACTGTAAGTACTATGAAGTCAGCAAAACATTCATTATTTTTTTTGTTTCCTCCAATGGCAGTTAACAGGCATGACTATCTAATAAAATCAGTATCCGTGCCTAAAAATGTATGGACTCTTTGGTTAGCTTTATATTGCAATTTTTTTACAAACATTTATATATAAACCGTTTTTCTGAAATATAATATTAATTGCAACCATTTATGTAATCAAGTTATTTTCAACCTATTTCAAAGTTTGAAAGTTAATTATTTCCAATTTACGTTCCACCTGAGTTCTAACCTCGACTCAATCGTGCTGTGGTTAATCTATTTTAATCAATAAAATTTGCCACCTGAGCATATATTTTACGTGCTCACACCTCGTAATATCTAATTTTGGTTAAATTCTACAATTTCACCAGTAAAAACATCAACAAATTAATATTTTACATCTACTAAATAATTAAACAATTCTCAAATAGTTCGACTGCTTTTTACCCTAATATAATGTGAAGTCATAAAACTATAAATAGCATTTTTCTCAGAATACCGAACGTCGAACATCTTGAATAGTAGGCCGCTTTGCCCCTTATCAAATGATCCTTCAGATCTCAACTCACACCAGGATATTTTCTTATAGGCGCGCCTTTGATGTCCTTTCCAGAAAAAAATCTCGCCGAGATTCCTTCAAATCACCTTAAATTTTGGCAACAATGTTCAAAGTTACAACAACAGTTTTGGAACCGATGGAAAGTCGATTACCTTAACAGGTTACAGAACAGGCCCAAATGGATGGAGCCTACATCTGAATTCAAAATCAACGATTTAGTATTGTTAAGGGAAGATGACACCCCCCCCCCCATTAAAGTGGCCTTTGGCAACGATATTGGAGTTGATCCCTGGAAAGGATGGCAAATCACGCTCAGTGCGCATCAAAACCCAAGATGGAGTCTATGTGAGACCAACTGTTAAATTGTCCCTTGTGCCCAACACAGAGCTTTAGATTTTAAGTTAGGTACCTACTTTCGCATAAGGTTGTTAAATACGCAGTTGGATTATGTCGAATCCAAATGCTCCTCGAAAGGAAACGCTAGGATCTTGATCTGGGATAGATTCGCGAGTGACCTGGTCAATAACCTTACGCCATTTTTCCTTTATTTTTTCTTACTTATTACTTATCAACTTGGTTTCGTTTTATGAATCTGTCATATGTTTGAAATCATGCGTGGCTTGCGCAACAAACACCTGAGAAACTAAACTTTGTTATTCATACATCGTGTCAGTGCGATAACACTGGCTGGTCCTTCGAGTTTTTTTCCAAGATATTTTTATCATTGTTATTCATTTTAATTTATCATTATTCAATGTTGTTTTCCTTTGTGTTGCGCGCGCCAGTATGGTTAAATTCTACAATTTCACCAGTAAAAACATCAATATTTTACATCTACTAAATAAATAAACAATTCTCAAATAGTTCGACTGCTTTTTACCCTAATATAATGTGAAGTCATTAAACTATAAATAGCATTTTTCTCAGAATACCGAACGTCGAACACCTGTGTGCACAGCTGTGCAGTGGAACAAAATGAGTGTCCGGCGCATAGTTAACGAAACATAAATGACGTATTTCATTATGTCATGATGTTTTCATTGGTTGAAACCGAATAGGTGCGTCAACTATGCCCCGGACACTCATTTTGTCCCAACAGTATATATTAGGGTGAGCTCGACACGAAGAGTTCAGTTGTCTTATTGCCACCAACGAGTTCAGTTGTCTTATTGCCATCATCGCTCACAGTTGTCTTTGCTATCCGCTTTCAGGTGCTTTCTGCCGACGGCACGTTACTTTCTACATTTTTACAAGCGTTTAATGCAGTTTATTTTCTGGTGCAAGTTATATCTTCTACAATTATTATGGTAAAAGAAATTCTACAAACAAATGTTTTCAAGTTGGTAACTAAAAAATCAACTGTATTAGTTAATCAAATTGTGATGAACTAAAATTGTAAATATTTAAAAGTGTTTGGTGAAGATAAGAAAATTATTATATCTAAATGGAATCAACCACTATGTATTTACTTCAGTGAAAATAGTAAATTAAAAACACTTCTTTTTCTACTACCTATGACTCGTTAGTTATTTCTACAAAAGAACCCAATTCTTCTAACACCAGCGACATATGCTACAGAACATTTTTACCAAAGAAATATTCGGAAGCAACACCGGTATTTTTTCAAATTTATTAAATCCAACCTATAGTAGTATTTTACTGAACCTTCTCATATTAAATATGTATTTTAATTTAACTATTAATTAGGTAAAACAAAATAAAAAATTAACTCAAAGCCATACGAGCGACGGCCAAGGCGTTAATTATTAAGTAAGTATTATTTTCTTTGTCACTGATGTATCTTAGTCTTTGTAGGTTATAAGCAGACAGGGTTAGATTTGGCCCAAAATACTGCAGCCACTTGGGTCAATTGTAATTCCCTGCTTTGTCCGTATTCAGGTACCACATCTAAATAGACCTGTGACTTTTATTATTTATACAAGATTTTCCAAGTGATCCTCGTTCTAGCAAGAGTTTTATATTCGAAGGTGACATGGTATGAGGTTTCTTTTTATTCCATGCAAAATCTAAACGAAGGAGGATCATTGTGTAATCTTATCACATGAACGTGTCCCGTTTGTAATCCCACAATGGTAGAAATCTGAGGCCTTCCAAGCTGTAGTAACTCAGCAGCCATACGTGGGTTAGGTCTCTTTATCATCAACTTACTAATTATGTGTCCTTTTACCCGTTGCCAGTGAGTTTGATGTTTACTGCCTATCGAAAAAAGGTTTTGCTAATCCCAAATATAGGTCCAAGTCCTGTGAACGGTGATTCTGATGTCCCGGTACTCATGCCAGTTTTACCTTATTGTATAGGTTGCCAGGTCATTAAGTATTCCAAGTCAGTTCCAGACCAGCTTTAACTTGATTGTGTTTGAACTAAGGGCTTTTAAGGCTGCAGAGAATTGAGATGGTTTGTTTTTTGTACGCCCTTTTTAAATTCCCTTCCTTTTACACGCAACCTTACTGCGTGTATTTCAGCGTAAATACATGAAATGGTGATTTCGTATTTGGGTTAAATTTCATATACTTTATATACTTCAGGGTATGTTTCAAAAACACTAGTGCACCGTACGAGACCACTAAGTAATTTTTTTTCTTATGTCACCGATTTAATTATTTTAAATTCAGTATATTTAAAATTTAGTGTATTTTAACTGTATTAATTTTAAGGTATTTGTTACAGGCAACTAGGTCAGTATAGGTTGGCTTCGTTTGGGGGTTTTTTAATATTTTTGCTATTTTATGCCAAATTACGTAATATAAATATTTTGGGATGGTTTGAAGTATGATTAGCTTTAGGTGCTCTTACTAGTTTCTAGCTTCAATTAGGGGTAATTAGTTTTATAGTTTGGAAAATTAAGGTCAATTTTGAGTTTAAACATTGTGTTTATATTTTAGGGTTTACCCGAGGAGTTATCACCGGTATACTAGCACACTGCTTCATTAGTTTTTGGTTCTCATTTCCACCAATATTTAATGAAACAATGGTTCTATGATTTGTGTCTCTCAGATTAACTAGCCTCCTGGTCCAATAGATCTATTATTGCACCCGTGGTGCAGGTCTGGACGTTGCTTTCTATGGATGTGAAGATAGTGATGCTGGTACTAGTTATAACACTAATTGTAGGTGTATTATGATTACAGGCATTATATCTGCTAATTTCTTCAGTTAAACATTTTTTTAAATGAATGTTCCTAATGTATATTTAATTTTTATTTATATTTTTTTATAGTACATGAAAGCTTATGTGGTGCTGAAAATAGGTAGAAATTATTACTTTTAGGATTATGTAAAAGTTTATGTAACATTTTGCCCATGTTGTTCTTTGCCTTGGTACCAATTCTAACAAAGGATTTCGAAAAATTGTTCGAATTTTTTTGTTCGAAACACAAAAGTTCGAAAAACAGTAACAAAAAATAATTGTTCAAGACATTTATTTGAAATACAGTAGTTCGAAAAAACAAGTCGTTCGAAAAATAATTTTTTTAAAACTTCATTCCTCGGAAAATTTATATTAAGAGCTCACATGTAAGAAAAAATATCGCTGTTACTAAATAGCCCAGGACAAAATACAATTGTAACAAAAAGTCTGAATAGGAAAAATATGTAGAGAAAATAGCGACACGTTTTTTTTTATTTAATATTAGGCGAAAGTTTACAAAAGTGCTGGGTCAACATATCCAAGAAACAATTACCGCTCTAGGTTGCTTAAGTTAGGTAAATAAGTAAGTTTGTTTTATTATTATTAAATAAAAAAAAAGTAATTTACCTAACCTGTGCAGCATGGAGCACTAATTTTTCCTGATATATGTTAACCCAGCGCTTTTTTAAACTCTCGCTATTCTATCAACACTCTATTACGTCCTAATGCTATTTTTTCCGACGCTATTTTATCTAATCTCTTTTTGTGAAGGCGCTATTTTATTATTACGCTGCTTCTTCTGCGCTATTACCTATATTGAGTTGATACTCAGTGGCGGTGCTATTTTTTGGATATATAATTTTTCGAATATATGAATTTTAGTAAAATTTTGTTTTTCGAACAATGTTGTCTTTCGAACAAATTATTTTCAATAAACTAATGTAATCGAGCAATTGTTTTTTGAATAAATGCACTTACCGTGTTGTCTTCTGATGTTTATCTTTCTTTTTGGGTTTATGCATATTATGACATATGCTATTTAATTTGTTACTTTTTTTAGATATTTGTTTAATTTGTTACGAGTTCATCATAAACTGTACCATAAATCCTTTATGGTTCAGTTCTTGAACAATGATTTTATTATGATAAATGTTAAGACATATTAGTCACTCCTTTAATGAGTTCTTACACAATAGGGGTTACATTTTAAATATCGCACTATGAGTACACGACCACCATAACTCAAAAAACAATCAGCTGAGAAAATGGCGTTTGAAGTTTTCAGATTTTTTGTTTTACAGTTTTTTAATTGCTATCTATTAAATTTTTATTTATTTGGATTTTATGATTCTTTAAACCCTCATTTATGACCTTCTATTTAGTTATTAAGCAAAATGTTATTGACAAATTGTTAAAAATTGTCAGAAAATAGAGTTATGTTGTTATTGCACTAACTTTATTCGAGCTATTGTGGAATATTTGCCAAATAAGGCAGCTTAACTGTGGGGTTTCTTGAAACTATTTAACAAAGCTAGCCAATCAGACACTTGAAATATGACAAATTGCTTTGGAAAGACATTATACAGAATGTCTCTAAACGTCCATCAGATTTACGAGGGATTAACCATTTCAAGAAACCGACAGTAAGTGCAATAACAATGTTTAGCACCTGTTAATGCACAAAAATTTATTTTAAATTAATTGTTTTGCATAATGGTCGAGAATATAATTTAGGTATTATTATTTAAATCCTCGAAACAAACACAAAATAGACTTTAAATTTTTCGTTTAATTTTTATTTAAAAATTATCAAATACAAGATAAGTAAGAAAATATTTTTTTTTTTTTCATTTTTTACGTGATACTAAAGACGAAGACTTCTTCTGAGGTGGCACCAAAGACTTCTTCTGAGGTGGCACCAAAGACTTCTTTTGAGGTGGCACCAAAAACTTCTGAGGTGGCACTAAAGACTTTTTCTTTTTGTTTTCCTCAGCGGGTAGATTTTGATAAAAAGGATGATGTACTTCTATTATGGCATTTGTCCGGTACAAAAACAACAATACTACTTTCTTTCCAAACGAAATTTTAGGCGGAGCTTTGTAGGCTTTATGAATTTTTTGTAATTTGTGGTTTGGGCTTGTCGAGTCTGTTCAGCAATTTTTGCGTGTCAGCTGACTGAAAATGATCATCATCGTAATCTGTTTCGTAAAATAGAATATTTGCCGTTGATTTCTCCACTATTAAAACTTTGATGTCATTCCAAACTACTTTCTGTTTATTAAGATTTATAGACAGATTTTACCTTGAGTCATCGCAAAAACGATTAAAATCTAGAAAATCAGAAGTAAACATCTCTGTAACACAATATGGTGATTTTTTTCTTTTTGGCAAGGCTTATTACAGGTGCCCATTGACTAGGAACATAGATTCGACCTGACTTTAAGACTCTTATTTTTTTCAATACACGCGTGCATTAAGTCGCCTTCGTTTTGACTATGTCCTGTTATTAAAAACTTATGTTCAATAGTTCCAGTGTCAAGTATGGGCACTGCATGCATGTACATGCTTGTCACAAATCTGTTTTTGTTTTGTCCACAGCAGTTGACGCTATAAAATATAACCTTTTTTCCATTGCAGTGTTCTGACAGCTGACTGTAATTAGGCAACTTCTGTTAGTGTTGTCCGACCCTATATTATTCTAAACAGAGTTAAAACCAAAATAATTTTACAGGTAATATAAAATAAAAAGTAAGGTTAATGTCGAGTTGCATGATTTTATACTTAAAAAGCTTACATGGGTACTATTATTATTATTATTATTTGATAGCATAGCAATTATCTTCCGTCCTCTAGATAACATTATTACCTTTATAATTATTCAAAAGCAACAAAAAGTAAATAATATAAACAAACGACGACACTTTCACTTTTAATCCATAAAACGTAATGTTAGGTACAACACTTTGAAAAGGTGTGGTGGTAAAACCAACAAATTTTGACTTAGGCTCTTGCAATCAACAAATTGCAAACGCGCATAATAACTGTAACGGGTTTCTGCAAAATTTTGTCTAGCAGTAAAGAATATCCTACAAGATTATTTAAGAATGAAAGAATGTAAACCATATTTTGACTTATGGTAGTCTTCATTTAAAGAGGTGGCTAGTTTAGTTACTTATAATACTTTAAAACTAAATATGTTGGTATTGTATTTCTGCATTTCAAAAGGAACAACAATATTTTTAGTTTTGTTGATGTTGTTTGTATCAGGAAAAGTATTTTCAGGAAAAATTCAATAGTAACACTTCTGTTTTTTATAGGATATTCTTTCGATTTAGAGATATGTTGGTATTGTATTATCAAAGTTAGCATCTAGAACACTATGATACCGTACAAATCTTAAAACTGATAAATTTTGAGTTATGGTGGTATTGTACTCATAGTGCGATATATTAGGTAATTTTTTTTTATTTCAAATGAACATAAGTTTAAGGTTTGCTTTTTATTTCTTTTCTCATTTGCCCACTAAACATAGAAACAAAACATTCACATACAGTTAGCGACTGTTTCAGTACAGTCCCGTGCTTCACCAACAAGCTAAGAGTCGGTTAATTTTATTTTTTATTTACGAAACTTGTTAAGTATTTTTGTATTGTCTTTTGTACCGGATGGTCACAGCTTATAGGGCAGCTTAGGTCGGGGACATATACTTTTTTTATGGAGTGCTAGGACTGCTAGGTAGCGTATAGAGTTTTTGTGATAAGTGTAGGTATAAATCAATGCAAAGTATTGTATATTTGTTCATAAGTGTATTATAAACTGTACTATTTTACATATAATAATATTAAAACTGTCCCTATTCACCCCCTTACGAGTGAATTTTAACTCCAAACAGAGTTTGTGCTTGGTACAAACAGCTATTATTGTTATTATTTGCCATTATTATTATTATAATATACCTTATATTTTTTTGATACATCAATCGTGTATTTTTGCCTGTGATATATTTTAATCTTTTTATATTGTCCCTTTTCAAATTTCTGTAACAGTTAATATTATTTTAAAACACCTAAGTACTCATTTTTTTTATAAATGTCATTAGTACCTATAGCCACGGTGCGGTGCCTAATGAAGGTTTAAAAAAACCTAATACTTTCTACATAATAATAAGGATAAATAATCATAAATCTACCTACAAGTAAACATTTCAGAAAGCAATTATTTACAATTTTTCTCAAAATTATTTTGTTGAGGTTGACTTCATATTCATTAACGTGAAAAAATATATTTAAATACCTACGTAAAAAGCAGATATTTATATTGTAGAAATACGCTTTAATAATTTATCAGAAAACCTTCTATCGAAAAAACGTCAATAGCAGTGAGATACAACAATTAATACCCACATAACTAAAATTAGTAACTGTAAATAGTTTACTAAGAATAGTTCGTCTAAAAACTAATTAAACTGTTAACTAACCACGGGTGAATAATTTCATAAATCTCGTTTTACCCACCCGAAGTAAACATTTTACTTGTCTCATACAGTATACAATGTTTTATTTGAGATAAGTAAAAGTTCAGTTTTTTTATCCGTTTATTACTTACGAACTTTTTAAAAAGCTACCTATCCCCTATCTAAACGACATCGAAGGCCCGAAGGTAGACACCGAAACAACTGAAACTTATGTAACCAAGCAGACAAAATTTTTATCTATATAAACTTTTTTTTAAGTTAGTTTTTTCCTTACTGAAATTTGAGAATTTCATTGTTAAATAATCTGTAGTTACCTATTTATTTGACTTGTTTTTTTTTTTTTTTTAATTTGAATTTTTGACTGCGGGAACTGAGTCCATTCGCCAAACCACATCGATTAAATTTTATCTTAGTTCAATATCATATAGTAAGGATAATACGCTCACGTCTAGTTTTACAAATTAATTTTATTTACATTATAATTATAATAATAATATAATACAGTATTTACAAGTTCTTTTTTTTTACCAAGTTTTTTTTGTTTTTGGTTTTTCTTTGTTTTTTAATGTTTTTTTTTTTGTTTTTGATTTTTTTTTTTGTTTTTTATATTTGTTTTATTTTTTTTTTTTTTTTTTTTTTTTTTTTTTATTATTTTTTTTTTTTTTTTATTATTTTTTTTTTTATTAATTATTTCAGGATTCACAGGGACACTACACGCTTGTGGGTCTTTATAAGCGATTTTGACAAACAAGAGGACCACGGATAGACTTGGAAACAGTTAGGATATATACAAAGGGTAGATCCTTAATATAACTTAACTAAACATTTTGCGAACACATATATACAACTTTTTTATATTTTTACTTTTAATTTTACAATGTGTTTATATAATATATAAAAATATTTTGCGTTTTTTATTTCTAACAGTTGGGCTAAATTGTAAGGTTTTGTGATGTCGGAAGATTGATTAATTAAATTATTTAATAAATTAACATATGTTTTATTGGATTCACAACCTAAAATGATATGTTCTGTTGTTCCTATTTCTCCGCAATTGCATAATGGATCATCTTTTAAATTTATTTTATGAAGATGTGCGGGAGCTAGTGAATGATTAAACCTTAATCTGCAAATTGTGGATAACATATGTTTGTTTATGGACATGTCATGAAACCAAGGTTTACAAGGTATAATTGTTTGTAGATTTTTATAAAATTTACCTTTATTTGAATTATTATAATCTGATTTCCATTTATTTCTAACTAAGGTTTTTGAAAATGCAGCCATATCTTCTTTTGTGCATTTATATTCTGCTACATTTGTACTTATTGACCTTTTTCTTGCTATGTTATCCACAACTTCATTATGTATTAATCCACAGTGAGCTTTAATCCAAACTAGCTTTGTCATGATGTGCATATCACTTATATTTTTAACAATTTTCAAAATTTCAACTATGATATAGTTCAAATTTTGACATCGGGACTGCGTCAGTTTTTCAACAGCACTTTTACTATCTGAGAAAATAACAATATTTTTTTTTGGAAATTTTCTCTGGATATGTAACTAATAGCTTCTATCGAACGTCAATAGCAGTGAGATACAACAATTAATACCCACATAACTAAAATTAGTAACTGTAAATAGTTTACTAAGAATAGTTCGTCTAAAAACTAATTAAACTAACCACGGGTGAATAATTTCATAAATCTCGTTTTACCCACCCGAAGTAAACATTTTACTTGTCTCATACAGTATACAATGTTTTATTTGAGATAAGTAAAAGTTCAGTTTTTTTATCCGTTTATTACTTACGAACTTTTTAAAAAGCTACCTATCCCCTATCTAAACGACATCGAAGGCCCAAAGGTAAACACCGAAACAACTGAAACTTATGTAACCAAGCAGACAAAATTTTTATCTATAAACTTTTTTTTAAGTTAGTTTTATCCTTACTGAAATTTGAAAATTTCATTGTTAAATAATCTGTAGTTACCTATTTATTTGACTTGTAAAATTGCATTACAATAATGCACTTTCGTACCATCATAATAATCAGTCAATTTCACCTTCAACTTATCGCTAAACTCCTGACAAGTCATTTTAAAACCGCCGCCGCCAGCATCAACTTTTGAAAAATAAATCAAGGTGGCGAGCAAAACCAACTAGGAGGCAGAGCGTCAAAAAGTAAGAAGCCAATAAATTCTGGTTGATTTAGACGAATGGCGTAGCGGCGACCACGTCGACCGACCAATGATAATAACTTTTCTAAAATAAACGAATTGAATTGCGTCTTAAAAATCAGACAAAAGAACTCGGCCGGTGACTAATGTTCCGGTGATGTTTTAGCGCGCCCGTCACTTAAACTAACTGACGGATTTGGAGCAAAGCGGGACATTTCCGACCGAAAAAGTTCTGACGTGTCATTTTTAGAAAATAGTTTTTTAAAGTTTCTAGTTTGATATGTTAGGTGGCGGCCCTGGATGGCGTAGGTTACGAGGGCTAGGTATAATATTTTGTGAGGTAAAACAAGGGGTGATCCACTAAAAATGTTTCTTAAGTATCCCTAAAAATTAATGTATGTTGAACGTACAATGGTTCTTATTTTTAAGTGCCAATTTAGATTTAATTCAGAGCCGTTTGTAGTTATCATGGACATGATTAGTATCTTTGTCGGTCACGGCCTACTTGTGGATCGCTCTTTACATTATACCCAAGACATCTTTTTTAAATAATGTAATTATTGATTCCACATGACTAATAACCTAACACAGTGTGTCAAAAAGCACACAAAATTGGCCAAAACTCAAAATTAAGTTGTATATCTATACATAGAAAAGATTATCATCTACATTCAAGAAAAGATTACATTTGTTTGAAATAAAGCTTAGTTGGCTTTAAATAATATTTCTTGATGCAATAATAAATTAAATTTTTCTACTGTAAGCCTATTTTTCTTTAAACATTAGTAAAAGTCAACGAATCAAATATTTGAGGTTCTGTGGTTATAAAAGCAGTTTTATAAATATTTAAACACTTTTTGTTCCCTTTTTGAGACGGTATGCATGGGGAAATGAAAGGTTACAAGAGCACGGCAGCTCTATGGTCTGGAAGCAGGGTTCGTGGGTTCTGAAAACTTTTAATAGTGGACGCCATTTAATTTTGATGTTATAGAAACTAAAAAAACAAAAACTAAATCAAAACAACTAGTTTTTTCTAAAAATTCTTTAATTCCCTCAAGGCGAACAAATAAAAAAAGTCCAATACGATATTGAAAATGATTAAAATTATTTTATAAAATAATATCAGATGCCTACTCCTAACTAAAGTTAATATCTGCTGATTTACAATTTTTCAATCTTCAAAAGGTTTTATAAAAAGAATATTTTTATGTTGCGTTTTTAAATGCATGATACATGGGTGGCTTGAATGGTTATTAGAAAATATGTACATATTGTAATGTTTTTTTTTTTATTATTATTAATAAATTATATCGTAATTTAAAACTTTTATTTATACTTACCAGAATTGCAATGTTATAATTTTCTTTTTAATTAAATATTATAATGTATATGTATTTTTTTTAAATGATCTTTTATTTTGACTTTTCCTGGCTAGCAAATATTTTCTCTTTCAATAAAAAAAAATACAATGTCAAAATCTATAAATCTCAGAAGCAAGATCTCTTAGATTCTTGGTACGGCCCTGTTCTATTCTTAATATTCTCTGAGCTATGGCTCCAGTCATATAGATGGAGGCAAAATCAATAATTAGATGAAAATAGATATAACGTATAGGCAAGACAACATACTTTATTGTAAATTCTTCGTTTTAAACCTATCAATGTCTTTTTATACATTAAATTAACTACCAAATTACACATCCATCCTTCATCTTTCATTCATCCAATTAAAATACTTGTTAATTCTCAATCACAAAAAAAAATGTTCAATTTAATTGTGAACTTGACTAATTCGGTTTCATCTCATAACCGATAACCTAACATTTTACCACAATATTGACATATGAGATACCTATTATACATATATTCTTTGTGATTAACATAGAAAAAGAAAAAAATTGTTATACAACTAAAACACAAGACTTCAGTACGTTACACAGGCAAGTACTTTGAATAACTTTTGATACCTTTTTATTATCAGTTTATGTCTCTCCGTGAACTGCTAATTGTTTTCCTTTTCTTCTAGGAATACACCACAAAATTGAATACCTTCGAGAGAAAATGATTGTTCGCTGTTCCGACAGGCTACTACAGGTCAGTAAAATAGCTTTAATCTCCAATTTTCTGCAACTTGCAGTCCTTGTTCAATGTAGATTTTTTTTTATGTACACTTTTGTCACTGTTGACTGTTTATTATAAAATTGTTCACCTTGAGTTATTAACTGGTAATTATTTGACATACACTATTACAACTTTTGCTTTTTATAAATATTTTCATATAATTTTTAATTGTCTGCCCTTTTTCACCCCAAATTTCAACGTCTCCCTTACTTTTGGATTTTTTTCTACTATCATTTGTTTCTTCTTTCTTTTTTAGATCTTCCAACTAGGAAACAAGGTTTTAAATTGGGCCAATGGATTTAAATTTATATAAAAAGGTTATTTTATTTAATTATGATAGGCTATTATAAAATTTTAAACCTATTTTTCCCAAATTTTGTTATTGCAATTAAAATAACAGATAATGTGTTAGTTAATTATTGAAATTTAATTAATTTAGATTTAATTCATCATACTTTATGAGATTTTGTTTAATACTTATTCTTTAATAAATTTTTTAGATGAAACACGGTTCGAAATATGGCTTCGAGGATACTGCCTACTAAAAATGGAACAGAAACTCACCAAGATACTGTACGTACCACAATATTATGGACTGGACAAATTAATTTTATTATTTTGAAAATTAAGAACATATTTGCTAAGTAAGTTTTAATTTCCTTAGCTACGTTTTCAGATTGATCATTTTAATTAATGTTTAACTCGTTATACCCCCTCCTACAGCTGTATTTGGTTCACACTATGTTATAACGAAAAATATTCAATCAATAATTAAAGAACATTTATGTGTGAATTAATAAAAGTAAAATTAATAGTTACACAAAAAATAGGCCTTGTCTGGCACTTCAAACTTAAATGTCCATTTTAAACTGGGTAGAACTCACCAAAAAACTGAAACTCAAATAAACTGGGTGGAACTCACCAAAAAAACTTGTGCTAGCACAAGAAAACTCCACTCAAGGAGAGGTAGACCTCTCGTCTGAACATAATTTTCATCAATGTTCCTTCAAGACTACGTCTCTCTGAGGACAGCAAACCATAAAGGATCATAAAGCAGCAGACCATAAAGCACCAGATCATCAAGCACCAGATCATAAAATAGCAGATCATGCTTGAAAAGGGCCCCCAAGACATGGAGGACAACCAAAATAAATTCTTGAGAATAATGCAGTTCTCGCAGCGCAAAAACCAAAAAGCCAACAATGGATCGGCCATTTGCGGTATTTTTATTTAAACTTTTTTGTAAGAGTTTAATATGTTATAGTTATTGTTAGTTAGTTCGCCTGATCTCTCAATAGAAACGACCTTTTTCGCCAAACAATTTTGTAACGCCACCGTGGCCGTGCCTTCAACCCGCTAAAACGAAAGATAAAATGGTTCACCTTATGCGTTTTCCTTTGGGGTTTGGTTCCGGTTCTAGTTAACCAAGTTAGAACCAACCATATTCCTTTCATAAACAATGACGTCACTTATAACCATTTGGTTAAAATTTTTGAACCAGCCTCGCGAGTCGGTTCTAATTTGCGGTATGTTCTATCCTTATTTAAATAGTATTCTTCTCATTGTCTAACTTTTTAAATTTAGTTTTCCAGTGGAACCTAAATAGTTCCGTACGAGGTCAACTAAGAAAATAGATCTTACTAGACACTTTTCTTATAAATATAAATAAGCAAAAAAGAACTTAGACGATAATGTAAATAAAAGTAAAATATGTAGTGATCGACAAAACTTCCTAGGAATGTTTAGTATTCGGGATAAAATCTTTAAGGGCGTGTGTGTTTATTTTAACACCATTAAGATTCAGTCTGGGACTGAAAGGAGTCAAAAAATGTGCCACTATTTTTCAAGAGAAGATTATCATTCTGTTTATCGCTAGAAAAAGGCCTGCATCGTTCGTTAAATGCTTTGTCGGTAGTGTCGGTTTTATTTCTATTTTATTTTAAAGAGTTTTAAATTGGTTAGTATTATTTTCGTCTGTTAATTGCCCTGTCGGTATTGTCTATTTTATTTTTATATTAGTTAATATTTTTTCTTCTATACCATCTAGCTTTAGTGTTTTCACAATGACATATGACTGACCGAACCGATAACCCATTCATTCCATTGGCTTTTGTTATGACGTCATCTATATGAACCAAAATCTGAACCGCTGTCAAAAATACTGTCAATTTAACGTCAACCATAACCAGAACCATACGTCAAAGGAAAACGACTCTTGTCTTCATCGTTTCCGCCTATGCTCCAGAGAACACAAAACTCTTGGAACCGAAAAAGAGAGAAACTGAAATAAGAGTCAGCCGTCAAGCATCGAGAAACCATACCACTTCCTTCGGAGTGGTACTGGTGTAGCCAGCACCTCGAAAGAACGGACTTACTTGGAACAGGTTAGAAGAATGTCAATAAACAATATATTTAAATTTATTAGGACTTATAAAAGTTAAAATAGATGACCAAAGGAAATAAAGAATTAGAAATTAACGAGACTAGTGTACACTTTAAGGGTAGGTAACACGATTAAACCAGGTCATTTATAATTGAAATATTATTAATTTATTTGTGATAAAAATGGCCAAACCAATGGTATTTGTAACAAAAATATTATTTAATTAATTTGTGATAAAAAGACATGCTTTTATTCTTAAAATTTAGTAAAAATCTTAAACGATAATCTATACAAATTTACTTCGTCTCACGTTCATTTAGATATGAATATTTTTAGCACATATGAACGTTACATATTATTTATCGTTCGTATGGGTTATTAAAAAACCAAATTTGTAGAAACAATTTTAATATTGACAGAAAATTATGTTTAGCCACATGCATTTAGTGGTTTATTTTATGTAATAGTTAAAAAATAATTATGTAAATATTACTTTTTTAAGTAAACATATAATTTATAAAGCACTGTTATTACCGTGAACCACTAGGAAACGCAATTATATAAAGAACAACCAACCATCCGACCCCGACTAGTAGATAGAGATGCATCTAAATGCTAAAGCTAAAGCTCTAACGCTAAAGCCGAAGCCCCGTTCCGATAGAACTGTAGCGTTCCATAAACAAGCAGTCTTCTATTCGATTATGTATAGTAGAAGGGTCCAAAGTCGATGCCACTTTGTAATCTGACATAAATGGAATTGCAGAATGGATGCGACACGCTGACATGCTAATACCGGTCTGGTTTACATGCCTAGTTAGCATAGACTGTTACGTTGTAACCTCGTTATTTTGGAAACTAGTATTATTTTTTTGTATTTTCTTAAAGATACCTTATACAGTTGTAATAGCTTGGCAAGCCGAAAATACAGGTAATAAAAGTTCCTAGTGTTTCTGTCTTCCTTTTTTTGTTATTTTTGTTCTTTTTCATATTTTTTTTTTCATATTATTTTATAATACGTTAGTAACGCCATGGTGCCCTACTAAAGGGTTACAAAAAGGTAAGATTTCGATATATTTTATGCTTAAATTAATTTATGATTTCGGCGTTTCCTTGGTCAAGATGTAAATATCTACTTACTCAAGTTTCTCGTGAAGGTTAACTGTGTTCTTACCTGAAAAATAGAATGAAAATATGTTAGCTATAATTTTAAGAAATAAATGTTTAAAAACGTAGAAACAACATAACTAATTAAATTTACTCTCTATGCTTGAGATACATTAATAGTGCAGGGCATAGTGGCGCATTCGTTTGCAAAATTGTTTTAATTCGTAATTTTTTTTTAAATGTCTGGAAGGCTTTCCTGATTATAAAAGTGTAAGATGACACTCGATATCTGTTGATGTTATTGTTTAAACAACGAAAAATTAATTATGCCAAAAAAAATGCATTTTTTGCAATGAATTAATTTTTTTATATTCTTTAGGATATTTTGAATAAAAAAGTCCTTATGGCCCATCATCGTATCTTCAACCCTTTAATTGTTATGAATGTTTTAAAATCCGAAATTGACGAAAATTCTAATATTCTTGAATTAAATAATATACCTTAAAATTTAAAATACTATAATTTTAAATGTTTTACCGAATACTCAAACTATAATAAACAAAATAACCTAGATAAATTTTCAAAATTTTGTTTGTTGTTATTTTTTTTACGTTATAACAATATGCTTCCTACGCGCGTGTTACTTTTACTTCTAACTCAATGTATAAGATGGGTAAGAGAAAACCCGATGACGCGCTTAATCAATTTTTTGCTGTTTTTCAGAGGTTTAGAATTCAGAGTTTAAAAAAAATATTAATATTTTTCATAACACTTTGTTATATTTGCCGATTAATAGTTTTTTTTATTTTTTTAGATACTTATTTATTAAAGTTAACAGAAACATTTATTTTTAACATTTATTTTTATTTGTGAAAAAATTATTGTCAGATACTGCCTGAGAAGTAAAATTTTCTTCAACCTTTTTTTTTTTTTTTCAATACGATAAAAAGGCCAAATGCACTTGTCGTGATCTTTAGATTTCTCTGGTTTTAGTTATGTTTTCTGTGATAACCAAATAAAGCCACTGTATTTAACAAAACCGCCATTACCTGAAGACTTTGCAAAATTGTGCAACTGTAAAAAAAAATGTGCAACGAAAGCTTGTTCGTGTCAAAAACTAAACATGACGTGTGTGGCATTATGCGGATGTTTAATTGAATGTTGCCAAAATCAATTTCATGTAAAAACTAGTTAGATGTACAAACTATAATTTTATGTAAAAATTTTCTTAATAAATGAATATTACTATTAAATAATCATAGTGGAAAAGAATTAACAACCGTAGAAAAAATTGAATACATATATATTGCGTACTCTGTTTTAAAATAAAAACCAGGTGAGTCAACTATGCTCATCGTAACAGGTAGAAATTTCCCTTGAATTACGGCAGGTATGTTTGTCTTCTTTTATCTTATTGGAAAAAAAGTGACAAAAATTTATTTCTTAGACAGCTCTTGGCAATTTATTTTTTGTGGATGGAACATTTCTGCTAACTTCAATGAATAAAAAAGTAACCGAAAGTATCTAAAAAAGTAAAAAAAAATCACATGATACAAAACTATTAATCGGCAAATATAACAAAGTGTTATGAAAAATGTTAATAATAATTTTTAAAACTTATTACCGCTGAAAAACAGCAAAAAAATGATTTAGCGCGTCATCGGGCTTTCTCTTACCCATCTTATACATTGAGTTGGAAGTGAGATAGAAGTACTTCTCTCTCTAAAAGTGCACGCAAGTAGGAAGCATATTGTTATAACGTAAAAAAAACATAACAACAAACAAAATTTTGAAAATTTATTTAGGTTATTTTGTTTATTATAGTTTGAATATTCGCTAAAAAAATTTAAATTATAGCATTTTAAATTTTAAGGTATATTATTTAATTCAAGAAAATTAGAATTTTCGTCAATTTCGGATTTTAAAACATTCATAACAATTAAAGGGTTAAAGATACGATGATGGGCGTAAGGACTTTTTTTATTTGAAATATCCTAAAGAATATAAAAAAAATTAATTCATTGCAAAAAATGCATTTTTTCTGGCTTAATTAATTTTTCGTTGTTTAAACAATAACATCAACAGATATCGAGTGTCATCTTACACTTTTATAATCAGCAAAGCCTTCCGGACATTTAAAAAAAAATTACGAATTAAAACAATTTTGCAAACAAATTCTAATTTACAAGAGTTTCATAAGTACAAATTTACTTTTAAAATATGTATATTTATTATTGAATTTAAAAGAAATAAAGTATACATTTTATCTCAAAGTCATAGGCTTTCGTTAAGGGAGCAAGAAGGTTTAAACTTTGTAGCATGTCAAATTGGGACTTAATTTTCATATAGGTCTATTTATTAAATCCAGCGACATAACCATATTTAACTACCAAGAAAATAAACTATATATTTATAACATTCAAAATTAAGTGAGCAAAACATGAAAAATTAAGCCATATATTTCGAATCGAAAAATTAGGAAAGGTTGAATAGAAAGGATGCGATAAACTATTTCAAATGTTAAATTAAAAAATAATTTGACAGGAAGATCGTTTTAATTCGCTAAAAACATATCTCATACATAAGAAAATAGACTATCACAAAAATATAAGACATGTCTATTGTAGAAGCACACTTTAACCACAGCTTATACAATACAGCTCCACAACTCCGTGTCGGCGTCTTTGATCTGGCGGTCGAGAACCAAGCAAGACGGAATGGTGCTATCTCTGTTAGATTAAAGGGAAAAGTCGGGCCCGGATTAAGCAATTTTTTTATTATTGAAAAAATTGAAAACCTTGACGTAGTAAGGTTGGTTACATGCCATGTTAAGTAAGTTTTGGGAAATTAAATTTTTAATTTGTTTTAAATCTGTCAAATATAATTAAAAAAATTATTTAAATATAAATATTACGAAAAATAGCACATCTTTCGGATTAGAGGTAAAATAATTTGTATGTGGCTAGTAAAATCCTCGTTAACAAATGTTTTGAGCTAAAACAGTCACTTCACGACAAATTGTGACTTGGATCCTTTTTACACCAAGGGCTTCAATTGTTAAAGAAATGTGTCACGCTCGTGGATGCAAATCAAGTGGTACCCCGTGTCTCTGGCAAGTGTTACTCCTCGCGCAAAGGGTTTATACCTAGATAAACGAATGCTTCGACAGAGGTCTGGGAACTCTATGGTATTTTGGAATTATAAAGAATTTGTGCTTTTATTTTAACAATATTGGTTATATTTAGATGTATTCTTATTAATTGAAATACAGATTTGTAGAAGTAATACTTTAACAGTTTTTATTAATATAATATATTCAATTTTTATCTGACCATACCGAAGTAGGGAATTTTGAAACTTTATAGTAATGTGAAATTTGAATTACAATATTACACGATATTACATAATTAGTACTTATTTTAGGTAGGTACTAAATTTGTACTTGGAGAAAGTAATATCGATTTTTACAAGAAAACTTGAAAAGTAAATTAATTTAGTTCTTATTTCTGATGTAAAACTTAAACCAAGAAAACAAATAAATTGTAGTTTGTTCAACAATGGTGGATATGATAGCCATATCACACAAAGACGAAGTTTGAGCACAACGTCGTAGGCGGAGTACTCAATCGTCTGATTGTGATATGAACAATCCACTCGATATGGTCAGTATATTTTTTCTACGACCCACTAACGAAAATCTACAAATTTAAAAAATTATTTTAGGTTATTTAGACAAAATAACTAATTTTAAAATAATTTACGAAGTTGACTAATTTATAAAATAAAATAAACATGAAAAATTAATTAGTCCTCGGCCTAGATTCGATCCCGGGCTTTTCGCATGGAAGGCAGATGTTCTGTCCTCATCTTCACCGAAACTTTCAGGACTTTAGTTTTAATACTCGTAATTAAATTAGTATCATGTAGTTTGATTAAAATTTATTTTTTTTAAATGTGGACATAATAAAAACAAAAATGCTATTATTTATCGAGTCTACACAAAAATTTTAATGTATATTTAATATCAATAACTAAAATATATATTGACAATTAGTTTAACAGAATTATCACTTATTTAAAAATTTTTAAATAATAGGAGTTGGGTGACCAAAATATGAACTGTGATTTGTAGATTTAATTTTGTTAAAGTGTTCTCACTACCTAAAATGGATATGAAATATATTCGTAGTTGAACGCAATAACATAATTTTTCGTTTTGTAGTATGTGCGTAGATTGGCTAATATCCATGCACAGATTACAAAACGAAAAAGTATGCTATTGCCTTCAATTGAACGAATATATTTCATATCCATTCTAGGTAGTGAGAACACTGCAAAAAAAAATAAATTCGCCAATCACCGTTCATATTTTGATCAACCGACTGCTATTATTTTTAAAATTTTAAATAAATGACAATTCTGTCAAACTAATTGTCAGTATATTTTTTAGTTATTGAGATTAAACATACAATAAAATAAGTTATTCTTTTGGAAAACGTTAGCATGGATGACTAAAGGGTATTGGGTTAATTAATTCTAAAAGTGTGGTACAAATGTTATTTTTTGTAGCCAATTCTTCAAAATTATTTTAAAATATCTTTTCAATATTGAATATTAGTTCTACAAATTCATCATTTGACAGTTGCAGATTTCCAAATGTATCTGAATTGGCGTTATCATATGCCTTTTAAAAGCAATAAAAAGAAAAATCGTCTAATTCAACGTGATTTTTGTTATATTTAAGACAGGTATCGCAGGAGTGGATCCGCAAGGCTTTTATTAAAAGGTAACCACATACATACCTGATAAAAATTTTCTGTAGCAATTCGTCTTTACAATAATTTAGGGTGTTAATAATTTCATCATAAAATAAAATACAAGGTGTTCCATTTAAAAAACATACATTTTAATTTTCCAGGCAAAAACGTGACACCCTGTATATCCAAAGATATTTTTAAAATATGTAGGTATTTTTGAAATCCATATAACTTTTATTTAAAACTTTCTTGCGTGTCTACAACAAAATAATGAACAATAACGCACTAATGAGACACCCTGTATAAATTATATTTTTAACAATGAAAATTTCTTATAATGTAGTACTTATCGGTTTGGGTCCTTGGGAAAACTAAAGAATGTTTTCTTGCAGGTATAACCCTTATTAAAACAGCTTTTGACTGCACAAACTCATTCTACTCACAGCTAAAGAGTCACCAAAATAATAACAGTACCTTTAACTCAAACAAAATCAACGAAATTATAGGCTCCACGAAATTATACAATCAACGAAATTATACGCACGACTCAACACCTTGCCTAAGTACGCTTCTGAACGCCAAAATTGTCTTTTCCCTTCGAAGGCGGAGCTTAAGCGATGCGCGACGAAATCGACGCAAACCGTTGCCGCCAAGAGAGTGTCTTAGCTGTATTGTATAAGCTGTGCTTTAACAGTTATAAATGATTTTATGAATCTACCATAGTAAAAACTTCACTTGTATCTAGTTACACAGTTAATACCCACTGAAACTAAAATCACTAATGTCAAGTCAATAGTTCACTAAGAGCAGGTCGTCTATAAACTAATTAATTTCAGAAAATTAGTTTCATTTAAAAATATCATTTTGGATATTAGCTATTCAAAGCACAGACTACAGAACAGAAAAGTAGGCCATTGTGTTCATCTGAATGAATATATGACGCTTGGGAAGTATATTAAAAACAATAAGGGTAAAATTAATCCTAATAATAAATCGGGGGTATATAAATTAAATTGTGGTAGTTGACCAAAATTGTATATTGGTCAAACAGGCCGTACTTTCAAAAAACGCTATTCTGAAAATTATTCTTTTACAGACAACTTTGAAATTTTACATATAGAAAATAAGAGCCTTAAATTAAACCATTTAGAAACACTTGAAATAAATAGATTTAAAAATTCAGATAACTTACTAAATGATCAATTAGATATTAATAATTCACCCTTATTAAATCTCTTTCCTAGTTTTCTGTGAGATAATCCCGGTAATGTGCTATCTTATTGTTATCTGATTGATATTATAATTACCTAAGTACCCTTATTTACTTTAAATAGTTAGTTTATTTTGTAATGTTATTGATGTTTTTCTTAAGTACTTTGTTTTGTTAAATTATTTCGTATATATATTGGATACCGAATTGTAAATTAGTCACATTTGAAAAAGAAGTTGTACTTCGAAACATATGTCATGTTAGTGTTTTTAAAAATTTTTATATTTTTAAAATAAAAGTGTGAAAATCTACCAAATTTGGTTTTACTCTTTCAAGAATATAAGACAATTTCACCAAGTGTGAATACTAAACAAAAATATGAAATCCACCAATCACAGTTATCATTTGGTCAACAGAATACTATTGTTTTTCTAAATTCTAAATTAGTGACAATTTTGTCAAACTTATTATCAATATATCTTTCAGTTATTGAGATTTAAATTAAATATAATTAAAAATGAATGAGTCTTGTGAAGAATTGACAAATAATAGCATTTCACAAGATATTCATCTGTATTTACATAAAAAAATTAAAATTTTAATAAAACCATATAAAATCAATTTAATTATTAGTATTAGGAATGTCCATAGAGCTGAGACTAACGTAATGACTTGTTATGCGTAAGGTCTGGGGTTCAAATATGATTGAAGAACATATAAATAATTTTTTCTGCACCCACATGGACATTATCTAATCTATGCACAGATTACAAAACGAAAAAGTATACTATTGCCATTAACTAAACGAATATATTTTATATCCATTCGATATATTGAGAACACTGCAAAAAAATGAAATCCACCAATCGCAGTTCATATTTTGGTCACATGACGACTATTGTTTTTATTTTGAATAAGTGACAATTCTGTCAAACTAATTGTCAGTATAATTTTTAGTTATTAAACCTAAATATACATTAAAATGACTTATTTTTGTGTAGAATCAATAAATCATAACATTTCTATTTTTATTTATATTATAATTATAAATAATTTGGTAATTTTAATAAAGCTCTATGAAGTCAATTCAATTATGAGTATTTAAAAATTTTCCCAAATATGCCGGTCTATGGGTGGTGATAGTATCTGACTTCCATGCGAGAAACCCAAGTTCGAGTCTCGCCACGGAACTTTTAAATAATTTTTTTTTTCGTTTATTTTATTTTAAAAATTATTGAAAGTCATAAATTATTTTAAAATTAGGTATTTTGCCTTAATAACCTAAATTTTGTTAGTGGGTTGTAGAATATATTGTACAACTCGAGTGGATTGTCCACATCGCACTTAGACGATTGAGCACTCTGCCTACGGCGTCGTGCTCAAATTTGATCTTCGTGCGATATGGCCATCATATCCACTCTTGTTGCACAAACTACTATTTTGATCAAACTTCGTCTTCGTGCGATATGACCATCATATTTGCGAACCCAACACGTAACGAATCAAATAGAGAGATACATTACATAAGAATCGCATTCTCTGGAACGAAGATAGGCGTCTCAACACGTGCCGTATTGAAAGATGAGAAACCCAATGCTGATTTGAATAATTTGAGAATTGTCATTAAAAAAAATCTGATGGATTGTCAGACTGGGGATTTTAGAATTTGAATTGTCAGAGGGTTTATGTTAGATTTTGGAGATTTGGTTTATGTCCGTTTTTAGTTCATTATTGATTGAAATTAGGAGTTTAAGATTTATATAGATAGAGATGAAATAAATAAAGAATAAAAGGCACAGAAAATTTTATTTAAATTGATAAAAAATAAAATAATATTCGTTATTTCAACACAATCATCTCTTACTCAAACGTCATTTGTTGTTTTCTTCTTCCTTAAATCGTATTGTGAGAATTATTTTTGACTTGGATGTCAACGAATCAACTTGATTTAAATTTCAATATATCTAGGTTATCCTATGTATTAGATGATTTTTAATATTCTTATTGGACGTCTGATTTTATAAGGTAAGTTTTAATAATGATATATTGTTGAAAATATATATTTTGTACAAGGATTTCTTAATTAAATTGTCAAGTTCCGAACATAACCTCAAATGCTATCAACAATGAGTAACATACATGGCTAATTTATATATTATTTTTTTGAAATAAGATATTATGCTTTACTATGTTTGAATGTATTAAATAAGATTTTTCCTTTTCATATAAATTTTAGTCTCTGTGAAATTATTCATTTAATAGTATTAAATTGTTCATTTAATAGTAATAGCATTTTATCTAAATCCTGTTAAAAGTTCCTATTTCCTGTCTTAACATTTTAACCTTTTTTTTAGCATGGCTATATCTAGACGGTTTTGAATTCCTTTCAAGATGTTTTATGGTTTTTATACCTAGAAGTTTGTTTTGGTTTTGGTACAATCTAAAGACCGTGGTTTGATTCATCTCTAGAAGATCTAGACAGTTTCGAGTTTAGGTTAGAATACAAAATATCACGAGATCATTCACGTTGCAGAATTACAAATAGGGATCCCGAATGCCTTTGAGGGAGTTGTCTGAGGATATAGCATGAGATAAAATATTCCTTATATTACCTCCTTTTACCAAAAGATAAGTTTTATTTTATAAATCAACTTAAATTTAAATTTAGTAAACTATATGAATTAGAATTTGATATCTAGCTTATCTAAAGCATGGTTAAAATATAGTTTGTTAGTGGTTAGTGATTTTCTATATTTTTATCACTAACCTAAAATCAAGTATAGTAAGCTTTAAATATAGTGGTGACCAACTTCTTTTTCAAAGTTATTCGAGTTATTTAATAACTTAACCCACGTCCAATCAATTGAGCTCAAACACATTAAACAAGTAAATAGAATAACTAGAGATCACGTTACAGAGGAGAAAACGCAGAAAATTAGCAAGAGAGGGCTAGACAGAAAACAGGAGAGTAGTAGACAAAAGTTTCAGAAGTACAGAAGAAAAAAGTGAAGCAAGAGATTTTTTTTATTTTATATCCAAAATTTTTTATTTTGATATTGATTTATATTTAATTATTTTAGCAAGCCATTGAAGCTACAATCCTTAGTGCTTGAAGAATATTGTAGATCTACCTTTTACAGGGTGGAATCATAACAGTATATTTGTTCTCAATAACTAAAAAATGTAATGACAATTAGTTTGACAGAATTGTCATTTATTTAAAATTAAAAAAATAATAGTAGCCAGGTGACCAAAATATGAACTGTGATTGGTGTTTTAATTTATTGCAATGTTCACACTAGGTAGAATGGATATAAAATATATTCGTTTAGCTGAACGCAATGACATACCTTTTCATTTTGTAGTCTGTGCATAGAATACCTAATATCAATTTTATTTTTTAAATTATTTATAAATGAAAATTTTGTCAAACTAATGGTCAGTATAGTTTTTTAGTTATTGAGATTAAATATACATAAAAATGAGTTATTCTTGTGTATAATCGATGAAACCATTTTAATTTTTATTTCATCTATATTTACAAATAAATCATAAATATTATTTAAACCATATGAAAGTAATTTAATTACGAGTATTAAAACTGGATAAAGGTGAAAGCAGGGTGTGTGGCTGCTATGTGGGCTAAGGACTAATTCAATTAAATCTTTTTTGTGCATGTTTATTTCATTTTATAAATTAGTAAAAGTCATAAATTATTTTAAAATTTGTTATTTTGTCTCAGTAATATAAAATAATTTTTGTCATATCCACTCTTGTTGCACAAACCACTATTGTCAGTTACAGAAACACCAATTCATAATAATTACTAAATCAGTTATTATCCTCTTTTGTATTTAAGGAAAAAGTTCAAACCCTATTACTATTTTAATTTTAAATTGATAGCAATTTTATTATTTTAACTATCATAAAAAATCCTCTACACGCTGTTGATAGAGGAATTAAATATTGAACCAAATAAAATTTAGATAAAACATGAACAATAAAAATAAATAAAACATGGAGTATAGGATCAAATTATTATGTTTGATAAAAAATTGACAATAAAACCCGGCCATTCATAAATTCCATGTTTGTGTGTGCATCCCATTGTTTGTCATTGCATATTTTTGCATGAGAATTTCCTTTTTTCGCCTCTCTATATCCGCCCTTTTTGTGTTTTTCGATGCATTACGAACGCACAGGGTCATTTAAAAAATTCGCTTTTCAATATTTACAATTCGTTTTAAAGCTTCTTATACTTTAAAACCATTCCATGGGAAAATAAAAAACGAAACAAGCAAATCAGGAATTAGGACAAGTAGACTAAAAAACGATGAAAGCCAAACAGAAAATGAGCCACAAAAATTTAAAACATCCGAAAAGAGTACTACAAAAAAAAACTTTCAATATAGATATTAAAGAAGTAGTTCAACCACAGTACCTGATTACATCATGGGATCAAAGAATAAGATCAAACTACGAAAGCAAACTATTAGATCAAATGATGAGATCAAAGATCGGTATTCTCGGATCAAAGTATGAGATTAACGGACAAGATCAAGGAATGAAATTAAAGGATAAGATCGAAGGATGACATTACAGGATTCCCTTTTTTCTATATGGTTAGATTCATCAGTGAGTGAAGATTCATCTACCTTCATCTCCATTAGCTATTTAAAATGATATTAGACAATATTAGAGCAAAAGTTAGATATCAGGGTGTAACCATAGATAAATACATCGATACTAAGGCCTCAAGTGCTCATAATAAAATATTGAAAGACGATGAGAAGTAATAAGACATTTAATTTTCAGTTTTGTCAAGCTGGCGTTACTTTACATTTAAAACAATAACCGTCGTAAAGGGTGGGTAACATTTAACGAAAAACTCTATATAAAATTTAAGACAAGGATAAACAGGACTATTATAAAGTCTTCGTCTTCAGCTTCTAATGAAAAGGAAACGTTAAGCAAAGCGAATGAAGGAAAGTTGGAAAGGTATAAACGACGATATCTAGAGAAGACGAAGAACGCATGTTCAGAGAACTATTAATGACGACAAATTATGTCCAAGTTCAAAAAATAAGATGGTCAGTGTTTGAGCTACAAAGAAAGAAAATACTAAGAAAAATAAGGTGATAGGTGACTTTTAAAGATTAAAACTAAAAGACCAAAAGCCAATGTTAAATTATTTCGTCCTCTCACGCCTTAATCCTGCCAATAATAAATTATTTGGTTCCCTTATCCTTAAACCTGCCTATCAAAAAATATTTACCCCTTAAGCCTGTCGATAAAAAAATGGACAAACCCTTTTCTTCTTAAGCCTGCCCATGTAAACATATTTGGTACTTTAGCTCTTAAGTCAGCCATACCTAGGGTATTTTAAACATCATGTCATAATTGAAGGAGGTAATTTCTTGGCACAATTTATGACTAAAAGTTTGTATATACATGTGTCGTAAATTGCTCTGTTTCAAAAATATAGGGTGTTCAAATTTTTAAAAATAATCAATTTTTCATTCATATCACACTCTTCCACCGATTTTGATAAAACCTGACATATTCATTTATTCATTAATTTTGACTTAGTTATATTTGAATTAATAATTCCAGTGGCGTGCCCAAAGGCAACTTAATTGATATTTTTGAAAAAAAGGACGCCACTGACTATTTCATATTTTTTCTTTTTTATTTTAAATTCGACAATCGCAAACACATCTTTTTTGTCTCCTAAACTTTTTCTATTTTTTGTGTTTTTATCGAGATAAAAAATAAAAACTTTGATTGCACCCCAATAATAGGTCTTCGATCCAAAAAATATTATGAAAATTTGCTAACATAACTTATGCTGATAATCTCAATAAAAAAGTCATTTTTGTTAAACGTTCGCTTCATATTTCTCATCACATATTCGAGAATGGGAGTCCAGTGCCTGCACAAAATCTTAAAATGAACAAAATGTCAAGTGGGCCATGAAAAAAATATACCATTTCAAACAAACAATTGTACCTAATTTCATCGAAATCGGCAAAAGAGTACTTATGATATTGATGAAACACTGATTATTTTTATCTTCGAAACAAAGCAATTTAGGAGATATGTTTATATGAACTTATGAGCTAAGGAATTACCTCCTTTAATTATGACATGATGTTTAGGAACACCTTGTATTATAATATTTGGCCTAATTATACATTAAGCCTTTCTATATAAAAATATTTGAAACCTTTACTCCTTAAGTCTTTCTTAATAAAAATATTTTGCCACTATATCCCAAATGTCTTTCGTGTAAAAATATTTGGGATCTTTATCTTAAGCTTTCCCATTCCAACATATTTAAGGTCTTTATTTTTTTAGCTCTATTCTAGAATAAGTTAAAGATCGTGCAAAAATAATTCTTACCAACCTGTATGTCATTCTCTTAAGATCCACATTTATTTAAATTTAGAACAATTATTATTGATTATAGTTTCAAAACTTTTAACTCCATCGGTAGTTTATTTGTTAGAAACAGACATAAGAATAACGTGCTCAACTTGTCCATGTTCATATCTTGGTAGAACCTGTCGTAATACTAATACCACGGGATTAGTTTCAGACCTGTTAGATACTGCATACGACTTTGATTCTGGTACAGGTTTTGAAATTTTGCACATAACTTTCAATAAATTCCTGTTAAATAACTTCGAGAACCTGGAAATTATCATTAATCAATATTTTAACTCAAACTCATTTAACTCAAAAGCCCTTCGGATCACAGTTAAATAACTTGAAACTGTATTAAAATTTAGAAGTTTTTTTGGTTTTTGTAAATTTTTACCACCAAGGACCTACGTTATGGCAACAATTACATTAGACACTTTTTAAATAAAATAAATTTGTAATTAAATGAGAATAATTAGGTTTTGGTAAGCTTAATAGTTTTTAAGATACGGCTATTTAAAAGTGGGCAAAAATTAAAAAGAAAAGTTTTACAGTTTTTTTAGTTTTCGACAATGTTTACCCCTAAGTAGTGGTATTATTGGAAAAGTTACTTATTTATTTATTAAAGTCCACTAAATTTTTAACAAAATGAGACCAATTATGTCAACTCATACCTGATAGTTATCAATGTTGTCACACATCAGGTCTATTATGTTCTTGCAAGATTGGCCAGAGCAGTAGCTGAAAACAGCCGAGCATTTCATTTCTGCTTTTCTGCAACCACAACTGCTGATGCAACCTTTGTTGCAGTTACAGATTTAGCAAAGCTTAAGGAGCTGGTGGTACCATCATCTGTACAGGAACGAGGCCTTCTGTACTCTGTATCCAGTTCCAATCGACATGATTCTTCTCATTTCCTAGCCACGTCTGTACCTGAAACAAAATAGGGAACCATGTATAAAGGTTCCTGTTGGGCTTATCTGCCGATCTAGTGAACAACTGGAAGCGAAGATCACTAAGATTTGGAGATTCTCTGTTGCCTCCGTAAAGTAAAACGAGAAAGGTCTTCAGGTATAGCATTGGAGATTAAGAAAACCTCTGCGTTTCGTTCGAGATGTGGCTCTTTTATTGTCGATAAAAATGTCTTTTTTCCTTGGCCAAAAGGTGCTGATGTTGTACTACAACCGCTAAACGTGTGAAGAAACAGTTATATTCCGGATTGTATTAATTGCGTAAAAGAATTTTTCAAGTAGGTGACATGTTAGTTATTTCCTCTCACATTTTACAAATATAATATTTTTATTTGGTCTGTTTGTTGGAAGGATGTGGTCTACTTCATCTCGTGACAAACCACAAAGTGAGACCAACAAATTTATATTCTTGCTGACGATCTTCACTACTTCGTAGGAAATAGGATATGGAAATGGCTGTGGTTACCATTGACCTATCAACATCTTCCTCTGCCTGTAATGTTAGGATTTTGTTCTTCTTTAGGTGAACCTTCAGCATGTCGATAAGTCTAACTTTATTACTGTCATTCAATAGGAACTTGTCCTGAGCAACTGAAGCAATGGTTGTTTAATCGAATGTAACACCAAGGGGTACTGGCGTTAGCATGTTAGTTTGAATATCAAATCAGTGACACAGCTTTTTTGTTGTATTATTTCGTCCGTGATTTTAGTTGCAAATAAAAGTAAAAGCAAATTTTCTTACAATATTTAATATATGTTATGTTACACATAAAAGTAAAAACAAAACACGCTTTCAGTCAACATCTACCAGCCAACTAAAAGAAATTTGAATACTTCCTTTTTTTTTGAAATTTTGCAAACTATCTACTAAAACCAAATTACCTAATTGTTTATTTACCTTAACAACTTTGAAAAGCTGTATCTCAGGAACTGTCAGGTGTAAACTGACATTATTGGTCTCATTTTATTGGGAATTTAGTATCTTTAATAACTAAAAAAGTAACTTTTCGAATAAACCCACTACTTAGGGGTAAAAATTGTCGAAAAATAAAAAGAACTGTAACACTTTTTTTGAAATTTTGCTAACATTTATATAGCCGTATCTTAAAAACTATTTTGCCTACCAAAACTAAATTATTCTCATTTATTTGCAAATTTATTCCACTTAAAAAGTGTCCATAGTAACTTTTGTCGTGACGTAGGTCCTTGGTGGTAAAATTTGACAAAAATGAAAAAAACTCCTAAATTTTAATGAATTTTCAAGTATTTAACTGTGATCCGAAGGGCTTTTGAGGTAGAAAACTTGGATTTGTCGTTACCCATTTCATCACAACCAACCCGTATAAAAATCAGAACTACTTCATTTGATGTTAGGCAACACTTCTTTTTTGGTACGATTTCCATGTACTATTATAACATTTTTAAATGTTTGTTTGTTCGTAATCATGTTTTGATATTTTTATTTTTTTTTAATTCAAATAATGTTTTTGAATTCACCAACCTTAAGTAGGTACCTTTAGTTTGGTTTGGTTTTTTAATCTTTAAAATAAAAATACGTATGTTAATATTACGTAGCTTGTCCGTAATTGACATGTTATAGTAAGTCAAGTTACCATTAATCTCCCCCTTTTGTTCTTTGTTTACATTTTTGTTTAATTTTCATTTGACGCAAGTCACAAAATATACACGAGGTTCTCTTTCTCTGACATGACATCGTATAATGGTATCTCTTACCTTGATTTAGTTTCAGTTAACAACAGTTAATTTAACATCATCTCTCATCTATGGGATGTTTCGAAAAGAGTACTCGTACAAGTTATTTTTTTATATAAAGAGTTCTAGTTATATGTAGATTAAATTTTTATCTCTCTTTAGATGAACGTAGCAGAAATTAAATATTTAGAACCAAATAAAAATAATATTAGGAAATATTAGAAAATTTAGGGATTTTATATAGTGTGGCTCAAATAATCAATTAAATTTCGTAGAATCACCCTAAACAATACATAGTATTTTCATTCGAAGATCAAAGGGTGCACAGCAACAACACTACAAATACAAAAATGTAAAATACAAAAATCGATGATTCCGTGAAAACCGCTTTCTACTAAATAAATAACAATTTCGTATTTGATCTCGATAACGGATTTTATTTTCCAACTTGTTTTATTGTGTTTTAACTTGTTTGCATTGTATAGGAATTCTGGCGTAGACAAGTAAAAACGGCGGAGACACGTTCAGTCGGATTGTTCCAGGATCAGGTTTTATCCGGAAACAAGCAGAGTCGGGATTTTATTTACTTGAAAGTATGCCAGGTAATCAAAATTGTTGACTGTAAACATTTACGTATATTATGAAATGAGCTTTTGCAGCATCTAATAATAGCTTCTTTTGTCTTGTATTACCGATTCCATCTAAGCGAATCGCTCACTATAGGACATTTTGAAAAGTTGTTATTTGAGACGAAAAATTTGTGAAAAAGCAAATCGAAATATCTATTTTATTTGTTGTTGTGTTTATGATTCCAATTTCAGGAGGAAAAGTGTTTGTCATTTCTAGAGATAAACAAAAATGCCATAATTCAAAATAAAATGGGCAATCTATCTCATATCGTCCCCTCAAAATCAAAAGATCGTACGTAACAGTTTTTAGAAAATTACTTTTCATACCAATATTTGCTAATTATAGAGACTTAAGTAGAAGTTACTGTCAAAGCAACTAAGTCTAGTAAAAAAACCAAGCTAAATGACATACTTAGGGTCCCACAACAGATCTGGATAAGTACGAATAACGTCCAACTCCTTTTAAATATTATATCCCGAAGCACCTTAATTTGTGAAGTAAAGTTTTATCATCAAAAATTATGTTTTTTCAATGTCAATTCATAATGTGGAAGAACTAAGTAATTGCATGATAAAAAAGTGTAAATAAATCAACATCTCACTGCAAATGTTGCATAACGTTTTTCCTGTATTGCAAAAAAAGTCTTGGTTTGTGTTTGGAAGTAAATAGACAACATTTTCTACAACTTTTATTATTTATTTATTTCTTAATTTTGTTGCAGTACTATTTCGAAGTAATTCGCAAAAAATAATGTAAAATAAGGAATGTCATTTTACTTGGAAAAACAAATCCAAATAAAATATTTACTTAAAAAGAATACGATTGCCATAGTTATCTTTTTAACTATTTCTTAAATAAATCAATGAAAGTATGTTTTAAACACGCATTTCTGTTACAAATAAACAAGTTTCCTAAAATGAGGTTTTTTAACCTTTAGTAAACAGTTAACTTAGGCACCAGTTTTCCTACGATAGATGAACTGAAACTGCTTAAATAACCACAAAATCACATATATTTACCAATCCTTATGGTTAAAAAATATTAACTTACAGCTAGCGATCGCTTCAATACAGTAAGTCCCGATCACCACCAAAACATCAACGAACTAACAGTCGATTAATCTGATTTCATTTTTACATTGTCTTTCCTACCGGATGGTTACAGCTCTTAAGGCAGCTTAGGTCGAGGTCATACATCTATTTCATGGAATGTTATATAGCGTACAGGGATTTGTGATAAGTGTAGGTATAAATCAATATAAAGTATTGAATATTTGTCCATGAGTGTAATCCTTTAATAAGGCAAGAACCACAAATCTCAAAAAGGATACTTACAAATATCACGTCAGAGAATAAAAAAAAAATCGTCGTCAGAGAGATGCATGGAGATCCTACTGCAAAGAAATAGAAGACTTCGCGCAGACAGCGAGGCTTCAAAAAGCTTTCCCAAAGGATCAAGACCGAAGCATTAATGCGCTAATCAAAGAGGGTGGCATGAAAACTACCTACCTCGAAGATAGCATCAAACTTCAACACACTTCCCTAAATGAAATGATTCTCATGTTGAGCGTCCCTTATTAACATGTAATTAACACAAAAAGTCATCCAAACCTTTTAACTTATGTCGAAGGCTGTGCTATAAACATTAGGGACTACAACCAAAAATGTCGCTATGGCTGTATACCAGAGTCATATTCTACAGGCCAGAGGTGTGAAGCCATTCGACAGCTAAACGGTAGTTAAAGGCAAGTATGCTTGAGTGACACAGGATCTATGAGAACGACTCCAAGAGCAGTCCTAGAACCAACACCACTATACATATTCACTCAAAATGAAGGCAGGTATATCATATACAGACTGCACAAAGTTCACATCTAAGCAATCTGCATGGGCTATATATAAAGAGCTGGAAAATGGCCAAATAATGGGACACTTTCAAGTGGAATTTAGCCAAAATATAGTTAGTTTTTATTTTTCTTATATAAACAATATTTTCTTCTGTCACTTTACTTATATAATTTTTGTTATAAACAATCCATTTTTCAAAATTCTAAGCCAAAAACATTGTTCCAAATTGGTTAAATAGATTTTTATGAGTTCTTTATCGAAAAAATATATTATCCTTACAGTTATCTGTCAGAAAACTATATTCTTCTTAATTACAACGGTATCTATCCAGCCCTACTTCAGTGGGGTCTGGAAGAACTCACACCACACTTGGTGGATATATTCAGATTCTCGTTGGCTCTGAGGTATATGCCAAAAAAATGGAGAGAGGTAAAAGTAGTATTCATTCCCAAAAATATATTGACCAATTAGTCTGATACCGTTCACCATGAATAAATTGAAAAGGATTTACGAAAGGAACACAAGGAATGCGGTAATTACAACAACACCACTACACCCAAATCAAAATGCATACACCCCAGAAAGATCTACTGATTTAGTCCTTCATCTAGTTGCTGGCCGGATAAAGAGGTCCTTGGACAATAAGAAGTCCACCTTGGGTTTTTTCATAGATATGCTTTTAATAAAACCATATTCCTCAAGAAAATACATCGACTAACCAACAAAAATCACATATGGTTAGTGGGTGGATGTATATAACATGCTTTCAATGGAGCAGTAAACATAAGTGTGACGATATGAATATAAGAGACTTATTTCAGAGGGGATGTCCATAGGGAGGGGTGCTACTGTGGAACATGAAAATGGAATTAAAACTTCTAGAACTTTTATACAAAAAACTAAACATTGCAACGGAGGTGAAGTACCTAGGTATCACCTTTGACAGCAAGTTAACATGGAACTGAAATTTAGAAAACATAGTCAAAAGAACATACACTGTTTATGAACAATGCCGTTGAACTATGGAGAGCACCTGGGGTTTCTCCCCCAGAGTCGTCGCATGGACTTACACGGATATCATAAGACCTATACCAACATACGATGCAGGTGTCTGGGTACCGAAAACCCAAAAATGGATAGCTATCCGTAAACTAGAACAAATTCAAAGAACAACATGTCCAACATAACAGGAGCCATGAAAGCAACACCGACCAAAGCCATAGAAGTCATTCTTAGTCTCACTATCCTTGTTATTTACATCAAAAAGGTTACTCTGACGACAATTATACTCCTCCGCACGGTAGGAATAGAACCTGATGTAGGATCAGGTGAGGCGAGACGTCGCTTTTGGCAAGGGGCGCTCGATACGCTCCCGCTGCTTCAAGCTAACATGCACTTTATCTCATCGAGATATCTTCCATAAGCCATATAAAGTTATAACAAAACAAATAGAAGAGCCGGAAGTGGCAGGACCGACTGTTCTAAAACAAAACAAGGCTCAGTATGTGGAATATACTTCAGATCCTTAAACCTTAAAATAAAATGGACTGTAAGCAATAGTGCCAGTGTAGTTCAAACATAACTTACGGCCATTCTCATAGCAGCAAAAGAAATCACCAGAAGCAATGTCACTGGAAGGAACATGCTAATCTATATAGATATCAGACAAGAACTACACACCCTGAATAGGCCACGAATTTACTCAGGGTTAGTAGAAACAACCAACCAAATACTTTTTGGACCTGGCTCTTCTATTGGTCTAAGTTCAGTAGTGACTGACCTAATTAAAGAACATTCCCTTGTGAGATTCTAGTAAAGATCAGATAAAACAAGAAAATGCAGAGTTGCCAGGAAGCTTTTAAGTTATCCTGACAACATTGCAGCAAACAAATACTTGACTATGACTAGACAGAATCTGTGCCTAGTCACAAGCATTCTCACTGGTCATTGCCAAGTACGCAAGTATTTCCATATCATGGGACTATCAGAATCCGCACTCTGCAGGGAGTGCGAAAAAGAAGATGAGACCATCGAGTATATTCTCTGCGATTGCTCGACGCTCTTATTTATTAGAAAAATTGTATTCGGCGAGTATCAACTAACACCGGCAGATATAAAACGAAGAACCTCTTGGCGACGTTGTCAATTACATTAAATCTATAGGCTGGCTCACGAGCTAGAAGGTGCCTATTACCTTAGGAGAATGCACAATGGGCCTAGTAGTAAAGCCTAAGTGCCATGGGGTAACCCACCGTCCACACGTTACAGATACACATACAGATGAGTGTATACTGTCATTTTAAGAATAATAATTATAATACTATTCCTATACACCCCCTTACAAGTGAATTTTAACCCCAGAAAGTGAGTTTGTGCAGGCTAAGGACGGCTATTATTGTTATTATTTGTCGTTCTTATTATTATGTAAGTACCTTATATATTTTTTTATTTATCAATTGTGTATTTTTGACTGTGGTATTTTTTAATCTCTTTATATTGTCCCTATTTATATTTTTGTAACAGTTGATATTATTTTAAAACACTTAAGTACTGAATTTTTTATAAATGTCATTAGTACCTTTAGCCTAATAGGGTACCAATAAGGTTTATAAAATCTTATACTTTCAACATAAAAATAATATTGATAATGTTTTAAAGCCTATAAATAATGCAAGATCATAAATACATATATACCACTCACTAAAACAAAAATCATTTTTCACAAGAAAACCGTTAACTAGCGGCAAATAACCCAAAACCAATTAGTAACATAAAGTGTACCTATACCTACTAAGAAACTAATATACACTAACTACAAGTAAATTGTTCACTTACTGTAGGTCGTAATTTCAGAAATCTTTTTTGACTTACTATAAATAAACACTTTACCTGTCCCATGTATTATACAACTTTTTATTTGCGACAAGTCAAAGTTCGCTAACGGTTAGTGAGTTTCTTTTTCGTGTGTCAAAGTGGCTGAAGTATCAATCCAAAACATTTAAATTAAACAGCCATCTACAATCGTGATTTTTCTCGATTGTTCGTTATAAATTAAGGAACGGTTGAAGCCCAAAGTTCCATTCCATATTCCAATTATTGGTTACCCCTAATACATATTTAATCTCATTTGTACTATTAAACCCCAATAATAAACCACATACATTTACGACAGATCCCGTATCTCTTAACACACTCACTTACGTATATATTTAGAGAGCACGTAAATCTGAAGATATTTAAAGAACGCGTATATCGTAACAATATTTATGCAGTGGATCCCTCCAAAGTTTCAAACACGGTGTACATACTAAACAAAGGAATCAAAGAAAACCTGCCGATATTAAATCCTCATAAATGAAGAAAACGCGTTATAAAAGCTTAGAGAAAAGAGAAAAAGTTTTTTAGCCGTTTTCCTTCTTTCATCTAGCGGCTTCGGTTATAATTAGTCGATTCGGAAAAACAAAAGAATTTTTATCATCTTCACCCGGCATCGAATAACATGTCAGACATCCGCTATTGCTTTTTCCGAACAAATAACTGGACGACAAAGCATTGCCACCTCTTTGTGTCCTTAAGCGCCAAAATTGCCGTATCAGTGGCGTATACCTTCCGACTTTATTTGAATCTTTCTTATGCCTTCCTATTAGACAAAGAAAACCAAATATGTCAGTATTATTCTCAATCCAAATTCTTAAATATACCTTCTCACTAAAGAGTCCACAGACACTTCCTGAAGTTTTGAAATCAGCTGAAAATACTACATCTTGGATGATTCCACTTTTAAGTTTCATAATTTAATCTCATATCCTTTATATCAAAAGTAAACCGCTCCTCATTCAATCATAAGACAACTATTCCTTGATAAAATTAAAGCTTACAAAATAACAGTCAGGCCATCAACAGTGGTGCCTCAACGATAGTAAACAAACTGATAACTGAGAATATAAAATAATTCGTCAAAGAAAATGGCAAGTGAATGGTAAAATTAGAGGAAAAGTGCTACACCAAATAAAATTGTCACAATAAGCCTAGCCTAGATTAATGCCTAATATTTTTTTAAATGCATAATTTTTTAATCTAACAACCTTGGTTTCGTTCCACTGCTATCTTCAGTTCCTTCAATATCTTCTAATTTATTTTTGAGCAAATTTCTCTCTTAAAGAAACAAGTTCTCAAAATGGGAGAACGAAAAAAATTGACAGTAATTTTCGTTGAGTGTCTGATTCTACATAACGTAAGAGGCCTAGGAAGATTGCTTCTACTTTTTCTTGAATTTGACATACACAGAATCTCAAAAGAAAGAATAATAAACAACGAGTGTCTGATACTATCTTATGTAGAGTAGGATTGCTTCTTTTTTTCTTGATTTTTGACAGAAACAAGGAACTGATACCATATAACGTAATAGGCCAAAGAAACTTGTTTGTTGCCTTTGTTGATTTTCACAGTGAATGAACAACACTAATTATTCAGATCAGACCTATTATCAAAGTAAAAACTGTTCATGAACCCTATATTAACGTAAAGTAAATAAAAAATATGACGCGGAGATCTATTATATTGGAATAATATTTAGAAATTAAATAATTCTTATTGTTATTTTAAATTGTTTTGTTTTATAGTATTATAAATTCAGGTGAAAATGAAAAATAAACAGATTCATGAAAACTATTTGATGGTATTAATTATAAAATTTATCCTTGAATTTTAATCATGGGCCTACAAGCAAAAATTTAAAAAACCTATGGAAAATGCAAACTTTGACATGAAGAAAAACAAAGAAATAAAGTATTTCTGTCAACCTCAATGACACAGGTTCGACATTATCCAAACTCAGATCCAAGAAGCTCATATCAAGCAAATTGACAATCAGACAATCAAATGACTTCCACTCGATTGAAGTTCTCCATACTTAAACCCAAAAAGCATCAACGCTTTAAAATAATATCGAAGCTCGTATCAAGCAAATTGACAATCAGACAACCAAATGACTTCCACTCGATTAAAGTTCTTTATATTTAAAACCAAAAGCAAATTCGATAATATTAGAATCAAGGACCCGCTCGATTGAAGTTCTCCATACTAAAAATCAAGAAGCATTAACGCTTTAAAATTAAATCGAAGCTCGCATCTAGCGAATTCGACAACCGTACAACCAAAGGGCTTCCGCTCGATTGAAGTTCTCCAGATTCAAACTCAAGAAGTATCAACACTTCAAAGTTAAATGGAAACTCGTATCAAGTAAATTCGACAACCAGATAACCATACTCAAAGTCAAGAAAATATCAACAATTACAGAGATAATGTAGTTCCAAAAAATCGTCCTTCAAACACTTCTCCATTTCAGAAAAATCTATCAGAGACAAAGACGCAACTACTGACAACACTGCAGCAAACAAATACTTGACTATGACTAGACAGAATCTGCGCCTAGTCACAGGCATTCTGACTGGTCATTGTCAAGTACGGAAGCATCTCCATATCATGGGGCTGTCAGAATCCGCACTCTGCAGAGGGTGCGAACAAGAAGATGAATCGAGCATATCCTTTACGATTGCTCGACGCTCTCATTTATTAGAAGATTTGTATTCGGCGACGTTGTCAACTACATTAAATCCGTAGGCTAGCTCACGAGCTAGGAGGTGCCTATCATCTTAGGAAGATGCACAATGGGCCTAATGAGGCCTAAGTGCCATGGGGGTAACCGACCTTCCACACACTACAGATACAGAGAGATAGTGTCACGTAAAGAAATTTTCTACAAGAAAAGCTGTAACATGCAGTAGTATTAGAGGAGACAGTTTTATCGACCTACACCAAATCGGCATTAACAACGTTTAACTTCAGCCAACAATCCCAAAGAAACATGCCTTTAAAATTACAGATAATTTAAATTTTCTAATTTCTGAAGAAAATTCCGTTCAAGATGAGCTGCATGAGAAAATCTGGAAGAAAATTAGAAATCACAACTATATATCAAATTTCATCTTTGTTCTTGTGTTGCCTACACTAATAGTTCTATGGGTTCTATACAAAAAATTCTACCACCATCATTGCTCTGGTCCAACAGCATCGCCAATTCTAGCGACTCAAGTTAAGAGTCGCCGGTATCTTCAGATCCCAAAATAGAAACTAATATTTTGTTAATATTTCTAAATGCAAACAGGTATATATTGTAGATATACATTTCAAAATTAAACCGAAAACATTTAGCAATTACCACGACCTGTATCAGTTGGGTCAAAGTAAAATAACTAAATCAGCAAATAAGGTTCTGTGTGGTTAAAACAGTCACTGATTACTGTTATAAAAAGTTGTCTAGGCTTTTATACACACCACGCTAAAAGAAGGTATCTTGACGTCCCATCCAAGGTATATGTTTGGTAAGATTTCTATTTGTGTCTTAAATAAAGTTATTTCATTGTTTTGAACGTTTTTTATTTCTTGAAGAAAGGTAGCCCATATTATAATTATTCTTTATTCGATAGATAGAGAAGGGTTTGCGACAATACCAATATAAACATTTTAATAATAAATTTAAATGTTGGGCCATACATTTTTATCTCTGAGAAATTCAAATTTTGGACTTTTAAATACCAACAAAACTGTTGCTCTATTTTTAAGTACTATGTAAATCTACAAGAAACTAGTCAGAACATATTGTAAGAAAATTATTATTGGTTATTAAAATTTAAATATTAAATATTTATAAAATATTATAAATCAACCCTCCTGAAACAGTACGTTATTGTGTATCGTATTTTACTCCTTCCCAGGTTAGGTTTATGATAGCGACAAAACATTGTACTGTTTAAACTATATGTAACAAACAACTAGGCTTAAAGACCCTTTTGTAACAACTGATAGGTCTTTAGCTACTGTTGTCAATAAGGCAGTACTGATAATAGCCAAAGAGTCATAGAGTCCAGAAGGAACATTCATTTATCAGTGGCAAATAAAAATAATTAATAAATAAAATTAAAAAAAAAAATAATCTCTTAATAGCATAGTCGAGCGGCGGTGGCAATTACTTATAGACTTATTCTAGTCCTAGGGGTATAAACGCCGAGGCTTCACAAATACTCCGAATATTTCATACTAGTTTTGGAAAGGGGAGAAGAATAGTTTAAACATTAATTCTGATACCTTGGTAGGATTCCCCACTCGGCCATTCACTGTTGGGTTTTAATTAACAGTGCTGTTCCTAAAGTGACGCTGGGAAACAGTAACAAAGCCTACACAGAACACGAGGCCAATAGTAGTCGATGCCGATGACACCAAATTAAAAACAAAAATACAAAGTGACTAGTGGTCTCAGGAATGGAAAATATTAAAATAAATGATTATCGATAAATATATTTTTGAAATGTGAAAATTGGCATTTATATAAAAATCAATTAATTATCTCAAAACAAAAATCCAACAACACTTTAAAAATAAGTTAAAGACATTTAACTATAGTACACAAATCGCTGCACAAAACTTTACACATTACGGTGTTACGGAACTAAAGGTCTCGAAACGAGTCTCGTCTTTTGGCAAGAGTTTCAGACCACAGCCCTTACTCGAGTCTTGTTTACTTAAGATTGTCTTTCTATTTAAACCAATTTTTACTTTTTAGAATGTCAACGTACTACCTTTGATAATTCTCTAGTTCAATGTAAGCTATTGACTAGAGTTATAATCGAATTCTTTGTTTAATTGCAATACGTGCGTTTTATTTTGAATATTAAGTTAAAACATTAAAAAATATTTTTTTCACTACTAGCTTTAGAAGCTAACTTTATTGACTGATTTTCAGGTAGAAAAGTGGTTCATTATTAACCTAGGGAGAGAATTACAGAGCCTACCTGATAACTATATACCTACTGTATTTTATGTAAATGATATCAGTTCATATTTTGACAGTTTTTGAGGTTAACTGAAATGCTCAAATGCAAATACAAAATGTAAAAATATTTTACTTACTTATTTAATGGTCATATCCACTATTCAAATAAAACCAATTCACTTTCAGATTTCATTCCACATTTTCATAATATAAAAGAGTTTTCAAATCAAAATAAAAATAAATCGATAAATAAATGGGTAACTTGTTGCCAAGGTTGTTCTTGTCACACCGGTAGAACGGGAGTGACTGGTGACCCGTTCAAGATCCGGACGACATTATAAATTCAAAATTCAAATTTTATCAAAACTTTTAATTTTTGACTTACTACAGAAAAAGTAAAAAATAAACAAATTTTTGCAATTCTTGCTTTATAACATAGACTAACTCGACCACCAGCAAAAAAATTTTTATTCAATTCTACGTATAAACTGTAAATTCTATAGGTACTAAACTGACGTTTGTGTTTTACATTTAATTGTCACAAGCATGGATGATTTGATTTGAAAAAAAGTTTGAAATCATTTTTATTAGTTTTAAAAACTTAATTGTTTTTTAATTAAAATGCTAGTAGTGAAAAAAATGGTATATGAGTCGGTCTTTAATGGACCTCGACAAAATAACTCACTTCTCTACCTTGGCGCATAATATACTATTTTTGAATTTTTTCTCTATATTTTCATATAATATTGCCAATTATTACATGTGTGAAGGAAAGTTTATCTTAGATAATATTATAAAATTAATAATAATAATAATAATAATAATAATAATAATAATAATAATAATAATAATAATAATACTCTCCCTAATTCACCCCCTTACGAGTGAATTTCAACCCCTGAAGTCGACTGAACGACTTGTGTAGGGGAAGGGACGGCTATTATTATTATTTGCCGTGGCGCTCCGGGGCGACTTAAAGATGATTGATGGTGCCATTTGACTTACAGGTGAGGAAAACCCGGAAAACCTCACCCACCATCATCGAGACGGTAATGTATGGCGAATTTTTTTACTTTCCAATCTGTATACAGATAAGGAAAGTATAGGAATCATGATTTTTTCGACCTCCAGTTTTCGACGGATTTTTACGTTTTGGGTTCCCCTGAATCCGATTTGACTATTTTCGGGATGATGTCTGTGTGTGTGTCTGTGTGTCAGTGTGTGTGTGTCTGTATCCACCATAACTCATGAACCGATACAAAGAAAAACATCAAATTTTAAACTTAAGCTTTATTCCAGCCTGCGGTGAAATGATTAGATTTTGGGCAGAGTCGGAACATTTGGGGGGTACTTTATTGGTGGTCATTTTGATATTTTATGAAATATATCCGTTATTTACGTTTGGAGAAGAAAATTCTTTAAATAAAAGTTACTTATAATATTATTATCTATAATTTTTGTTTATTACAAAATTTTCCTAAAATGGTCCGTATTCGAGAAATTTGACAAAATGTAAAAAAAATATTTTCTTATAAAAATTGTTCAAATAAAAGTTGTTGGTAATCTAATTTTCTATAATTTTTATCCCATACATAATTTCTCTAAAATGGACAGTATTCGAGATATTTGAGAAAATGTGTAAATTTCGAATTTTGAAGAAAACTCAAAAACGGATAAAGAAAAATTTATTTTAAACTTAAGTTTTATTTCGGCCTGAGGTGAAATGATTGGATTTTGGACGAAAACGGAACATTTGGGGTGGTACTTTATGGGAGGCCGTTTTTATATGTTATGGAATATATCTGTTATTTATGTTTGAAGAAGAAAATTAATCAGATAAAAATTACTTAAAATATTATTATCTATAATTTTGGTTCTATACAATTTTTTTTTTAAATAGTCCGTATTCGAGAAATTTGACAAAATGTAATAAAATTCAAATTTTTAGGAAAATTGTTTAAATAAAAGTTATTTGTGATATCGATCTCTATAATTTTTGTTTTTTATATGATTTTTCTAAAATGGACCGTATTGGAAAAATTGAAGGAAAAGTGCTAAATTTAAATTTTTCAGTATTTTCGTTTTCAATGAATATCTATAGAAAAATGTTTCGAGTTAGATGTATGTGGAAAATGTATATATTTAATTTATTCTCTAAAAATTTATAGAGGTGCTGCAATAGGTTGTACAAAATAACCGGAAAAAGCCTATAATAACTAGATAGGAAAGTCATGTGTTGGACACATCAGATTTTTAATCTGCATGTCATATCAACAGAAATTGAATTTCTATTAATACGCCACACATCAAATCCTGAACCGAACCATGCAATTTAATTAAAAATCCACATGGTCTGGTCTGGGATTCGAAACCCAGCAGTCTCAGACTCAATTATAACATACGTTTCATAAACTCTCGTTACATTACCTTCTAAAAAGACCAGATTGCGTTTTGTACACCTGTCACCCTTGAATTACGTGGCCATCTCAGTAGATGACAAAATATTAAACACGTGCAACATGTCATGGTCCAATCTCTTCTACAAATATACATATTTATGTAACAAAACCTCTTATTTTATTTGCTGGGATCATAAAAACAAGATCCCGCAACAAGCCAGATGAATCTAGTTTATTTTAAAATTTGGTCTCATAGAATAGCCCAATCGGATTAGGTGAAGAACAGGCTTGAGATTCTGAAAAATTCGAAGCAGCAATTTTCCTTCGGAATTCGTTGGAGGGGGTCTGTGGTAGTCTAAATTCAAAAAGTTGGGATTCCAAAGTTGTCGTTACCTCCGCCAGCTTGATTTAAAGGGTTATTTTTTGTATCTTGAATAACTCATTTATTTTCAATTTTACACGGAAAATAGTTTTTACAAAAGTTATTTAAAATTAAATTTCCTACAATTCTGCTTGTTTTTTTGTACAATCGATTTTTTTCGATTTATACCCGAAAAGAGGGGGTGAATTTTTGGTTATAGAATAACTCGTTTATTTTCAATTTTACGAGAAAAATTGTTATAAACAAAGTTGTTTAAAATTAAATTTCCTACAATTCTGTTTTTTTTTGTACGCTCGATTTTTTTGTATTTATACCTGAGGTGGGGGTAAACTCTTATCATTGTATTATCACGTTTCTTTTTAATTCCAGGTATACAGTAAACCCCAAGAGAACGAGGCAGCTGCTCCGTAGACTTTTAAAAGTGTACTGAAAAGAAAATAAATTTCATTTTTTTAATTGTAAAAATTATACTGTTCGATAAACTGATTATTTACACCCCTCTTTTCCTTTACCGTGAACGTGTGACCCAACAATATAAACTTTAGAAAAAATCGGAATCATAATTGTACCAAATAACATTTTTGAAAATCAGCAAAAAAAAACAAACAGAAAAAATAATGGTACAACATCAATAATAAACGTGACAATACAATACTTACGTTCACCCCCACTCTTCTCAGGGATAAATACAAAAAAATCGATCGTACAAAAAAAACAGAATTGTAGGAAATTTAATTTTAAACAACATTGTTTATAACAATTTTTCTCGTAAAATTGAAAATAAAAGAGTTATTCTATAACCAAAAATTCACCCCCTCTTTTCGGGTATAAATCGAAAAAAATCGATCGTACAAAAAAAAGCAGAATTGTAGGAAATTTAATTTTAAATAACTTTTGTAAAAACTATTTTCCGTGTAAAATTGAAAATAAATGAGTTATTCAAGATACAAAAAATAACCCTTTAAATCAAGATGGCGGAGGTAACGACTACTTTGGAATCCCAACTTTTTGAATTTAGACTACCAGAGACCCCCTCCAACGAATTCCGAAGGAAAATTGCTGCTTCGAATTTTTCAGAATCTAAAATACTAATCCGATTGGGCTAGAACGTTTCCCTGGCATGACGGCCGACGCTGGTTAAGCCCGGAGTGATTGATCACGCACTGATGTGTTCAATATATCGCTTACGCCCCGAGAATTTTAGAGTTCATGTATACGGATAGAAGTTAACAGCAGATCGCAAGTAAGTAGAAAAGAAAAAGAGTGAGGTTTGGTTTTGCGATAAGTATGGCGCGAAAGTTTACAAGGCGGTCAAAAAAAAAATGATAAGGGGTAACTGAAAACCAGAGAAATGTATAAAATACTGAAACCCAGAGAAATGTATAAAATAGGAAAATAAAGACTTCTTTTCTTATTCTTGTAAAAATTTGTATACCTACAATGTTTTTATTAACCTTGGGTATTTTTATATATATTTACAAATTATAAGATTCATCTTGTATCTGTCACGACATAGCGCTGAACTAAATAGAGCGCATCAAAATAGCGCTACGTTTGAGCGCCTAATTAAAATGACGTATTTCAAAAAAGCGCCCGAACGAAATAGAGCTGAGCTAAATAGCGTCCAACGAAATAGCGAATATCGAAACAGCGCCTAAACGAAATAACCTTAATTAAAATAGCCCATTAATAAAATAGCCGAAGAAATTGGTGCAGTTCTAAAAAAACTAATTTAGTTAACCTGTGCAAACTGGAGCCAATGTAGGTTGTTTTGCAAAACAATATACAAAAATGGGAAAAATTAAAAATAACTCAACTAATATAACAAATTCGTATGGTCTGGGGCAATTTAAATTTAAACGATCGCTTATGCATAGGTAAGGTTATTTTGTTAATTTATTAGATTTTTAAATGTCTGATTTTATGTTTAATTTTTTGCAAAGCAACCCGCGATTGCTCAAGGCCGCATAGGTTAGATAAGTTTTTTTTTATAATTTTATGTCAATAGCACAAAAAGGTTTAGTCAGCCGTAGTTCGTTGGACCACTATTTCAATACAGCGCTATATAATGTATAATATATTTTGTATAATTTACTAAAATAGCACTGTTTAATAGATCGTTTGATAGAAACAACATTGTTTTAATCCCCAGGCCCCAGTTTGTTTGATCGTTATTTCGATTCTTCCTGTTTTAGTTTGGCCCTATTTTGAATGACGCCATTTTTAAAGCTGCTGTTATATTTAGGCGTTGTTTTGATTTCGTACAGCACTATTTCGTGACAGGAGACTCTGTAAAAGTGCCTAAATATTCGAATTATAAAAAATTCGTAGATTTGTCATGTTTAGAAAAAAAGTATCTCTTTTCTTTTCAACTGTGAAAAAGCAACCTCACCTCTAAACTAGCCACGATGTCTTTTCTACCATTTTACTTGACAGCCGAGTGTGTTCACAAAGCATCCTTTGCGGACCAATAATTCTAGTTTGTCTTAGAGACCATTTATGAGATATTACCCAAATAAACTACTATGTACAATAAAAAAATATTTAGAAATTGCTTTTCCGACAGAAAAGCGGTACAAAACTGATCGCCAAAAATCTCCTAACGCATCGAACATCACAAAACTATAATTAAAAACAAACGCCTCTGGTAAAGTGAATCGCAACTCTGGAACAGAGCGTGATATGTCAAATCGCCTACTGTAAAGTGTCCACTACCTAACCCTTGAAACAAGACTTGAATAACAACTAACGAACAGACACTGAATTATCGTTTTCTGTTAACTGACTTCATGTCAAGAATAACCCATTCGTCTGGCAACTGAAACAATACAAAAGAAAAAAATTATATTTAGGAATTACAATAATAATAAAAAAAACAATTGATTAATTATTCGAAGTAAGACTCGTTGAAATTGGCTCGTTAATTATTAATTTTCGAAGTAAGGAACAAAAACAGGTATAAATGAATTCGCAACAATACAATGCTTCCTTTAAGGTAAATTTATATAATTGTAATAGGCCAAGTTAGGTCAAAACTACAACTAGGAATTATTACTAGCCAATTATTGTACAACTTAGGTACCACTAATAAATTCCTATACCCCTGCCTATTGATAAGATGAATTCAATAATAAAAATAACATCCGCAAGATACCACTACATATAGATAATATACAACAAATAACAGCTTACCTCAGCACTAAATGACGTTTTAAACTTTTTTGTTTATTTAGACAAGGTTAAGTCGAAATAAAAGTCTAGTATTTTGTGCTGACAAATATGCACGTTACACATGTAAACCTTCTTTAATCATGTCATTTGTTCATTTAAATGGAATCTATTCAAATTAAACTGGTTCAACTTTTTCATTCAATTAAATAGCCAAAACCTATTTCAAAATGGAGAAAACTAGATGCTTTGAAGACAAGTCGGTAAAGTCATATGAAAAACGTGAGTCTTTACGGAGTAGGAGATGTATTATTTATAAAAATAGCGACAGCCTAGCAAATGCAATACGAAAATTTATTCAATAAATGAATGAATTGTTAGTGAAAATAATTGAAGAAGATGTAGAAAATACAATAAACGTATGTGACTGAACAGAACAAAGTGGAGAAGTCCAAGTGGCCCGGTGGATGACTTATATACTCCAACATGTGCGTTGTTTAAAGATTTTTTGAGAAATGTTGTCGTGCAACCAGTCCAACCCTGTTCTTTGTTGACCTTTACCGCTATCGTTACCGGTGATGCTGGAATATTTTTTCTACACCCACATGGATATTAGCTAGTCTACGTACAGATTATAAAACAAAAAAGCAGGCCATTACATTCACAAATATATTTCATATACAGGGTGTTAAAAAAAAGTGTCACAAAATGAAATGGTGAATAGTATGACCCAAAATAAGCAGAAAAGTCTTAATAAATATATGACCGCAAATTAACGGTTTCGGAGATACGGACCATTTTGTGTTTATAATAATTTTTTATTATTATAAAAAAACAATGATATTTATAAACAATCAATAACAACATAGAGTTAAATGAGATGTTCAAAGTGCCCTCCCTCCATTTCAATGCATTGCCATTTGCACGACCGTACATAAAATGCATGTCAGCTAATTCAATATTAGTGTAAACAGGCATAAGAAAAATTTATAAAATTATTCACCCACAACAAAATAATAACTGCAAATAGTATCTATGAAAAAACATCGGTAGACTCCGATAAGAAAAGCAAGTTTTTGAGAATGAAAAAAGATAATCAAAAAATGATACAAAACACAAAACACTCCGTATCTCTGAAACCATTCATTTGCGGACATATGTTTATTAAGACTTTTCTGCATATTTTGGCCCATACTACCCCCCGTTTTATTTTGTGACACTTTTTTTTAACACCCTGTATATTCTAACTAGTAAGAACATTGCAAAAAATTAAATCCACCAATCACAGTTCATATTTAGATCACCCGGCTACAATTATTTTTTTAATTTTAAATAAGTGACAATTCTGTCAAATTAATTGTTGGTATATTTTTTAGTTAATGAGATTAAATATACATTAAAATGAGTTATTCTTGTGTACAATCGAAAAATAATACCATTTCTATTTTTATTTCGTCTATATTTACAAATAACCCATAAATTTTAATATAACTGTATGAAATCAATTTAATTACGAGTATTAAAACATAATCATTATATGTAGCGATGGAACAGAGACTAGGGTATTTAGCTCTTATGCGGAGGTCCCGGGTTCAATTCTATGACTGAAGACTTATTAAATTAAATATTTTTTACAAGTTTATTATATTATATAAATTAGTAAAAGTCATAAATAATTTTTAAATTAGTTATATAATATATATAATAACCTAAAATATACTGTACAACTCGAGTGGATTGTCCGTACCGCACTCAGACAATTGAGCACTCCACCTACGCCTTCGTCTTTGTGCAATATGACCATCTCATATCCACTATTTTGTACGCAGGCGGACGTGTGGAGGAATGATTTCACGAATGCTTGGAGATTCTTCTAGTCAGGATTAGATTTTTTTCTAGGTTGTTACACTTTTGTAAATAGGTGAATTCTTCTAACGTAATAAGTTAAGTTTTAAAATAAATATGGTCGAATAAAGATAAATTGTTAAATAAATTAGAAGTGTGATATAAATAGTGCTTAATTATAAATAAATTAATCAGTACTTAGTCTAAATAAATTATAAATAATTGTTTTAAATAAATAAACTATCATTAAAATAAACAAATTTCACATAATTGTTACCCTTTGCATTAAAGTATACTATTTTCCAATTTTGGACGCAAATTTTCTCAAAGTTAATTGAATTTATTTTCATTCAAGCTTAGATTTATTTTAAATGATTGGACCTTGTTCTCTTAATTCAGTTATGAAATTACTAGAAGTACCTAAAAAAAGATCCTTGCCTTGCAAGTTAAATCACTCTACTAATGTAAAGGCACTATTTTAGACTCACTCCCCTTAATATTTACATCAAGGAGGTTACTGTGACGACAATGATACGACTCCGTATGGTTGGAATAGGACCTAAAGTGGGATCTGGTTAAGCTAGACGTCGCTTTTGGTAGGAGCCACTCGATACCCTTTTACACCTTTAACCGAACATGGACTTCATCTAAACAAGGTATATCTTCCATAGGCCATATAAAGTTATAACATAACAAATAGAAGAGTCAGAAGTAGCAGGTACGATTCGTATCTACACCGAAAATTCTAGAAAAACAAGGCACAGGATGTGTAATATCATTAAACCTAAATATCTGTGAGCCATAGTGCAAGTGTAATTCAAAACGACCTCATAAGGATTCTGATAATATAAAAAAAAATCATTGGAAATAACATGCACATCTATACAGATAGCAGGCAAGTACTACTTACCCTGAACAGACCACGAATTTACGTATCCATCAATAACGTGGTCACCTTAAGATGGATCAAAGATCACACCTCCTTGAAAGATAATCTTCTTGCTAATTCACTAGCTAAGAAGGGCCCCAACCAAATACTTTTTGAAACTGGCTCTTCCATTTGTCTGACAACATCGGTAGTGACAAATCTAATTAAAAAACATTTCCTTGTGAAGTTCAAGGAAATATTGAAGGAGGAAAGAAGCTGCAGAGTTGCCAGGGTGCTTCTAAGTTATCCTGACAACTTTAAAGCAAACATATACTTGAACAGAATCTGCACTAGATCACAAGCATTTGGACTCGTCATTGCGAAGTACGGAAAAATCTTCATAGTATGAGGATGTCAGAATCCGCACTCTACAGGGGGTACTAACAACAAGGTAAGACAATCGAGCATATTTTCTACGATTTCCCGACGCGAGAATTGACCGATATAAGATAAGCACCTCTTGACGACGTTATCAACTACATCATATCTGTAGGCTGGCTCACGAGCTAGAAGTCTAATAACTAAATAGGATGCCCAATCGGCCTAGTAAGGCATAAGTGTTGTGGAAAGTCACACATATAGATACAAAACGGCCTCAGTTAATAGAGAATTAGGAATATCGGATTTCCTTAGAAGAACTACTTCTTATTTTCAAAATGTGACGTGTTTAAAGAATCTGTATTTTTCTTTATTTAGATTTCATATTAAATATACTTCCTTTGTATGGAATCCATTTTAAGTATATCCTCCAATCCATAACATAAAACAGGTTCAAAGAAAATTTTCACGTATTGTTAAATTTAAATCTGGTACCATCCCTGATAATTTCAGATGTAATTATGGGGCCCTTCTGAGTAGAAGAAACCAAAGGGATCTTAAAGTTTTATTTAACTTAATGCATATGCCGATTATTCTTGCTTGATATTCCAAATTGGATTTTCTAATTTCTTTAGAGTAACTAGGAATACGTATCCCTATCATCCTATAGAACAAATTATGGTTCACATTCTTTTATTTCTAGAGTGATACACGAAAAAAAAAACACTAACCGTTAGCAAACTTTTACTTATCGCAAATAAAAAGTTGTAAACAATATGGGACAGGTAAAACGTTTACACATGGTAGGTAAAACAAGATTTCCGAAATCTGTGGTTAGTGAACAGTTAAATTAGTTTTTGGACGACCTACAGTTAGTGAACTATTTACTTGTGGTTAGTGTACATTAGTTTTTTACTATAGGAACACTTTATGCTACTAATTGTTTTTGGTATATTTGCCGCTAGTTAGTTAGTTAGTTAGTTTTCTGGTGATAAGTGATTTTTGTTTTAGTGGGTTGTACATATGTATTTATGATCTTGAATTATTTATAAGCTTTGAAACTATTTATCATTATTATTATTATTATTATTATTATTATTATTATTATTATTATTATTATTATTATTATTATTATTATTATTATTATTATGTAGTATTAGATGTTATAATCCTTATTGGTACCCTAATATGCTATAGGCTATAGGTAATAATGACATTTATAAAAATTTGAAAACTTATATGTTTTAATAAATTATCAACTGTTCAAAAATATGAAAACAGACAATATTAAATTTTTTAAAAAATATCACAGTCAAAAATACATGATTGATGTATCAAAAAATATATAAGGTACTTAGATAATAATAATAACAACAAATAATAACAATAATAGCCGTCCTTAACCTGTACAAACTCTGTTTCTGAAGTTAAAATTCACTCGTAAGGGGGTGCAAAGGGATAGTATTATTATTACCAGGCGAAGGTTGCCTATATTGAACCACCTCCTAAATTCGACCACCGTCATATTTGAATAAACAAGCTCGACGGTAGCGACATCTTTGAAATCCTCTTTAACTCTTCGCCTTAAACAGGTTTTTGCTGTTTTGATGTACTTTATGTGAATCATTCGTGTTTGTGTAGCAAATGTTTAAAATTCATCTAGATCTGCTTTTTTTTTTAATTTGCTGTCATCGGCATCGACTGCTAAGGTCATCAGCCTCGTGTTCTGTGTAGGCTTTGTTACTGTTTCCCAGCGCCACTTTAGGAACAGCACTGTTAATCTGCTATTGTTATTAAAACAAGTAAGTTTTACCCTATTTATATCGCTATTAAAAAGATCGAACCCCAATAAATTTGAATGATAAACAATATCAAATATTGCATTCTAGATTCAAATTTCAATATATCTTCCACAGTCACCCTCTAATTGTAAATTTCTTTAAATTTTAACTAATTTGTTAACCTTTTTTCAATTTTGTGAATAGTGAGGGTGGCATGATTCCTTAATTCCACACAAGCTAACTTGCTTTTGGAGATCAGATTTGATTTGTAAGGGCTTATCCCACACTCACTATTCCCAATACCAGTTTTTTGTCATTTTGTTTGTTTCTTGTAATTTTTAATTTGTTCAAACAATTGTATATATACTATTTTAACTTTTGACTTAAAAGTCTAATTCAGATTTTATAATTTTTTTTAAATCTTTTTAAATTGTAAGTTTACATCCACAATTTTTGTAGATGAGCACTGATGATGGCAAATAAGCCGAAAGCGCTTTGCATTGATTAATAAAAAAGTTTTGCACGAAATACAAGTTTTTCCTTTTTGAAATTAAATATTTTATCAATGCAGTAAAACCAACAAAGTACTCACTCGAAAAATCGTGAGGCAATAGAGCTGTCACGAAATAATGGAGTGATTATGTTACAGCTTCCACGGCATACCACCCACTGGCTTCAACTCCTAGACGTGGCTGTATTTAAATCATTTAAGCTCTATTAAACTGAAGCAAACGAGAAATGGCTAAGGACTAATCCCGGATTGACAGTTTCTCAATACCAAATTGTTCAACTCCTTGGAGAGCAGCTGTGGTAGCAAAAGCTATGAATGGTTTCAAGAAAACGGGAATTTGGCCGGTAGACCGTAATGTTTTCAGCGATGTTGCACCTTCAGAAGTACTCATCCCAAAAACAAGTGTAGACATGGTTGAACATAATAACACTGGAAGTAGTTCAGATTCCAGTGATAAAGTGTGCCACTGAGTCGCTATAGTAAAGGACCATTCGCAACAAAAGAAATTAATCTTCTAAATCAAAGAGCTTCAACATTGATATCAAGATCAACTGAAGTTGATTAATCCACAAAAAAAGGAAAATCTATAATAGAGCAAATATTAAAAATCCCAGTGAAAAGGTGAAATCAACTGCAACTGCAAGTATCCAAAAAGCACAAATCATTACATCCACACCCTACAAAGATGACCTCGAAGTTAAACAGACATCATCTGATATTTCAAAAAAGAAAACTGTCAAGCACAAAGTGAAATTTGATTTCGACACTTCTAAGAAAAGAAGCATTAATGTCAAAGAATTCTCTGAGCGAATTGTTGAAGACATGATTCAGTACCTTAAATGCAGAGAGTGAGTGTACGAATCATGTGCAAACATAAAGTCAAGAGATTAATTATTCCTCTGTGATATTTGTTCATAGCTTTAAGTAAAAATAACATTTCTCTTTTAATCTTACTGTTACTTAGTTTCTGAAAATAACTTTTTATTTTAAAGATCTTAGGTTTAGTCGTTATTTATTTGTGTTTTTTATTTTGTTCTTGTTATTGTGTTATTTTTGATTCTTTATGGCAAGATTTGCCTTTTTTTAATGTTTATTTAAAATATTTTAGTTTCTTGTTTTTTTAAATAAAAATTATTTTCTTTTGTTCTTTAATGTATACTTAAAGTTCTACTTAATTTTACGTAACTAAAATAAATGGTCCAATGTAGGAATCCACTGGTTCAATTTAGGCACCCAGTTTTCTATAATGGACCAGCTGCAAGGGTTCCAGGTTAAATTTTTCTATAAAAAACTATTCAATTAAAAATTCTGAAAAAATTACTAGAAGTGCACAACATATTAAAGTATTTGGTGTTTTTTGAATGAGTTTTCATTTGTTTTCTTAAAGTTAGAGCCCTAAACCCTAAAACTGGACCAATATGGACAACCTTTCCCTATATTTACAATGGCAGTTTTTAATTCACCCATGAACAATTATTTAATACTTTACATTGATTTATATCTACACTTATCACAAAAACCCTGAACGCTACATTGCACTTCATGAAAAAGGTGCATGACTTCGACCTAAGCTGCCCTGTGAGCTGTGACCGTCCGGTAGGAAAGGCAATGCAAAAATTAAATCAGATTAATGGACTCTTAGTTCGTTGATGTTTCGGTGGTGATCGGGACTTATCTACTGTATTGAAGCGGTCGCTAACAGTAAGTGAATGTTCTTTAACCATAAGTAAAAGTTAACTAATAATAAATATATGTGATTTTGTGGTTATTTAAGCAGTTTTAGAAACATTATTCATTTATCGTAGGCAAACTGGTGCCTAAGTTAACTTTTTACCAGGGATTATTAAAAAAACTCATTTTAGGAAACTTGTTTATTTATGAGAGAAATACGTGTTAAGAAACATACTTTTACATATGGTAATTGATTTATTTTTTAAAATATTTAGAAAAATAAGAATGGCAATCGTATTTTTTTCAACTAAATAATTTATTTAACACTGTTTTTTCCGTGTAAGATCTGCTAATCGAATAAAGATAAAATTAAGTAAACAGTTACATCTAAATTTTCATTTATTATTTAATGATTGATTTGTATTCTGTATTATCGATACATTCCATATTTATCGAAATTTTTCCAGGGACACTGTATAAACAAAAGAAAAAACACCACGGCTGATACAACGTTATCTCCAATCGATTTTCACAACTTTTGAACAAACTTTTATAAGTAAAATCGTTTCAACTTTCTTTGTTTTCCTAAACAAAATTCTGGAAATTATATTCATCGCACGCATCTTACCCGATTATACTCGATCCTCTCGGGATATTATATAACTCGCGATAAAATGAAATTAAAACCAGCACATCCTGTATACGTTTCGCTTGTAAGGATTATTGAGTTATGGGGGAGTAGATAAACTTTCAGCGTACTCAATTTGGAGTTAGTTATTTGATGGGTTGGCATCGATTTAACTGAATATGAGATTGGCTGAAGATGAATAAGGATAGTAATAAAGACGAAAGTGGAGTTCGTACGAAAAATGGATTTAAGGATAAGGCAAAAAAAATGGAAGAATGTTGAAAAACTTTTTTTGTTCAGATGAAAAAGCGTGATATATTGCCTTGTTGCCTTATTTGTTTGTGCAGGAAAAATCTTAAAAACGATACTAATCGGGTTAATAATTATACAGGGTGTGTCAAAAAGGTAAGTAATAAATGTTTTTTCAGATTTCAGAATTTCAAAAAAAATAAGTGGATTTGGCTCTATTTACTTATATCAAAAACTGGCTCCCAACAAAGTTACAGGGTGTTAAACTAACATTCAGAAAAACGTTTTTTTGAAAGTTTTGTCAGTGCTGTAGATTTGAAGGCCAAATAGTCTAAGGAGAAAAATAAATTAAAAAATTCTTTTAAAAAAGTTGGGGGTAGTTACCTTTTCACCTTATCGATTTTTTTTTTGCCTTCGATCCCTTGGTGACCTGGCACCCAAAATAGTTTTACTCTATTTTGGTCTGCAAGTGTTCTTAGTTCTTCGATGCATTCTTATATTAGCCTCGATGTAACTTTCTGACTACTCGATATGGCCTTGAGTACCGCTTGGCTGTCTGACTTTATTTGAATATGCTGATTTTCGACAGCTCTTTCATTGTTCGTTTTTGCACGTTGCGAAATTGCGTATACCTCGGCCTGAAATACTGAGGAATGTATTCCTATAGCATAGCTATGGTTAGTATCAGGGTTTTTGTAGAATACTCCCGCCCCAGTGCCTTTTACAGTCTTAGATCCGTCTGTATACCAGGTTTGTTCCTGTCGTTAGGCATTGGGCTCCATTATAGTGATCGCCGCTCTTTCCTGTATTATAACCTCAAATTGAGTACCTCTTGGTTATGTGGTCTGATCTCATGTCTAGAACGTCTCCTGTCACTAACCTAGAGGTACTCATGTGACCTGGGCTAATGCCAACATTTCCCACTGTATTCCCTAATCTATAAGCACCTAATCTTGCCTCCCCTTTTATCACATAGTGAAGAGGTGGTAGTCCTATTAGTGCTTTAATTGCAGCTGTGGGGGTTGTTTTCATTGCCCCAGTTATTCCGAGGCAGGCAAGTCTTTGTACCTTGCTTTCCTTTGCTGTGTCTTTGGCCACCACACCAAAGCTGCGAATGTTATTATCGGTCTCATCACCATGTTATAAAGCCAATACACCTTGTCTGGTTTTAACCCCCATTTTTTGCATCATTAACGAGGTTTCCGCTCTTCTTGTGGTTTTTTCTAGATACTCGAGTCAATCATAACCCCGAGATATTTTACCTCCCCCTTAAGCTGGATGCTTGCACCTCTTAGATTTAGAGGCCCTGCTGATATCCTCTCGCTACATGTGCCGCTATTGTCTCTTCCATAAATGTTGTGTGCATTTTTTTTCAAGGGAACATAGTTAAAGTGAACACGTTAATTTTCGCTCCGTGAATTTCGCAAAAAAAAGTAGTTAAATAAAGTAATATAAAGTTTAAAATTGGTGTATAGGTGCATAAACATTAAAGAAATACTTCAAGTAAGTCAAAAAACTAGTATTTATGGTTTAAAATCGATAATTGCAAGAAAATGCACAAAATAGACATATTAAAATAAAATCATAAAAAGTGGTTTGGGTAAAAACGATTTCACAAATCTAACCGAATTAAACCGGTGTTGAAAATCCGAAACAAGGTATTTACGAGACGTTATCTATAGGAATCTAGTATTAGAGGTCAATACAACAAAATAAACAAAACACTGGGACATGACGCATAGCATCGATGAATTGTACGACTTGATAAAAACAGGGAACTCTGAGATAAAGAAAGAGCTTAATGAAATAAAAGCTGGTTTTGGACAAGATATTAATAATATTAAAGACAGAGTGGAACAACTTGAAAATGAAAACAAAAATTTGGCTCGTAAAATTTTAAGTAATGAGAGAAAACTTAAAAAATATAATATTATTATATACGGAGTACCAGGAGAAGAAAAAGAAACCTGTAATGAGCTTGTGAACATTATTAAAAATAAGCTAAATCTGCAATGTAGAGATGAAGATTTTAGAGACATCTATAGATTCGGCAAGAAAATCGATGGTAAATCCAGACCTGTACTTGCTGAATTAATATCGTTAAATCTGAAGACAAAAATTCTCAATACCGCTAGATCTCTGAATGAAGAACTTAAAAAATCAAATGTACTATTCACAAATGATTTTGCCAGTGAAGACTATTTAAAACGAAAATTTATGTATACTCAATTAAAAGCAGCAAAACTTCAATATCCAAGTGCGATGATTAAAAAGGGTAACCTACATCTGAACGATGCAGTTTCAACCATCTACAATTATGATAACCTCATTGATATGCAGCTGGAACAAGAACTAGACAAGCAGAAAGGAACTATGAATCCAGACAACAAAAGAAAATTTCAACTTTCTCCTACTAGTGATGTACAAACTAATAATAAAATGACGACAAGATCGCAAAATACGAGTAAATAACTCAAATTATAAGTGAAAAGTTTTAGGTTAACCGTGGACACAAATTTGTTTATTATTAGGGGACACACAAAAATTGTATTAAAAAATACTGTTTGTTTTGTAATTTAAATTTAATATTAATTGGGGTTTATAAACAAAAAAAAAAATAAATATTTTCTTTCTTTCTTTTTTGTTTCATGTATATACATATAATTTTTTTTTCTCTTCTACAATGGATAACTACATTAGAGATTTTGAACTGGAAGTTATTGATACTGTTACACTAAATAAAACTAAGGACATAGGATATTATTTTCAAACAACTACATATCCTAATTTAAAAATAATACATTTAAACATTCGAAGCATAAAAAAAAACTTCGACGAATTTTCTATTTTCTTAGATGAACTTAATGTAGATTTTGATCTGATTTGTCTAACAGAAACGCATTTTATACCAGATTGTACACTATATAAAATTACAGGTTATGACCTGTTATATAATGAAGGCACTTACAACCAAAACGATGGCGCAGTTATATTTATAAAAAAATCTATGAAATATTCATCTACCATAAAAAGAATAGGTTTACATAAAGTTTTGGAAGTACAGTTTAGCCACCATCAAACAACGTTCCTAGTTACAATACTATACAGGTCACCTGCCTCTAACCCGATAGAATTTAATTCTGATTTAGAAATGTATTTAGAAAATCTACCAAAAAACTTTGACTTTCATTTATTTGCAGGCGACATTAATATAAATTTACTTAAGAACGATGCAATAACCACTACGTATTTAAATATAATGGGACAATGGGGTTATAAATCAACAATAAATAAACCTACGCGTGAACTATCTTGTCTAGACCATATTTTTTTACTAGATACCACTAAAACAAACAATACTTATATTCCAGTAGTAATGCAAAATTCAACAACGGATCATTACCCAACTCTTTTGCAGATTAATCTATCAAAAAATGAAAATAAACAAGCATGCAATTACGAAACAAAAACCTATCTAAACTATAAAAAATTAATAGACAGTATTTCGAAGGAAACCTGGCAGATAGTCTTTAACGAAAATAATATTCATGAATGTGTAAAAAATTTTGAAAATATTATTATAAAACATATAGAAAATGCTAAATCTATTAAAAAAGTTAAAAGTAAAGAAAAAAAAAGGACTCCTTGGATTACACATGCTTTAGTTATATCTAGCATACAAAAAGAATATCTTTACAAAAAATCTATAAAAGATCCAACTTTTGAAAATATAAATAATTATAAACAATACCGTAATAGATTTAAAGAACTGATTCAGCAAACAAAACAAAATTACTATCAAAAGATTATTAATGAAAATCAAAATGATAACAAAAATTTATGGAAAGTTGTTAATGCAATAACCTGCAATAGTAACAAATCTGATGATATATCAAAAATAAATGATAGTGATGATAATGTAATTGATAATGTAAAAAAAATATCTAATGAATTTTGCGACTTTTTCTCGGACGTAGGAAAAAATTTAGCTAACAAAATTCATCCAAAAAATAAACCCTTTCCTAAAAAACTTATAAGTAATTCTTTTTTTCTGGCAGATACCGATGAGAATGAAATCATTAAAACCATTAAAACTTTAAAAAACAATAAATCAGCCGGCCCGGATGGAATAAGAGCTGAAGTCCTTAAGATGATTGCGGACAAAATATCACAACCTCTGAAATTTATTATAAATAAATCATTTAATGATGAAATATTTCCAAATTCGTTTAAGTTTGCGCATGTAAAACCCATTTATAAAAAAGGCGATAAACTTTCTTTAACCAACTATAGACCTATCTCCTTAACTTCAAATTTTGCTAAAATATATGAAAAAATATTGAAAAATAGAATCGATAATTACCTAAATACAAATAACATTATTTCTAAACAACAATTTGGATTTAAAGAAGGCGTATCAACACAAAATGCTATAACTACTTTAACTAAAAAAATATCGGAATCGGTAGACAGCGGAAATGCATCGTTGTGTGTCTTCATCGACCTAGCGAAGGCATTCGACACGGTCAGCCATGAAAAATTGTTAGCTAATTTAGAAAATATAGGATTTAGAGGAAAATCAATTAATCTCTTGCGTTCCTATCTGTACCAAAGAAAGCAATCTGTTGTAATGAACGGAGCTGTCAGCAAAGTGAGAACCATAGAGTATGGAGTGCCACAAGGCACAGTGCTTGGACCTATACTCTTTAATATATATTTAAATAATTTATTTGAAGTTCCTACTAATGGACACATAATTAGCTTTGCTGACGACACAGTTATCTTTTATGAAGCACCAACCTGGCGTATACTACAAAATAAAGTGGAAGAGGACTTGCCCTTAATATTTAGCTGGTTTCAAGAAAAATTATTAACTGTAAATTTTGAAAAAACTTTCTTCGTCCCATTTTCTTCTGATTCTTACAGTCTTCCTAGTTTTAAACAAATAATTATTAAAATGGATAATAACAGTACAATAAAGATATCATACACATCTCACATAAAGTATCTGGGAGTATATATAGACCAAAACATTAAGTGGGACGTACATATAAATTACGTTACCAAAAAACTCAGAATGTTACTTTATAAATTTAGATACCTGTCTCGAATTCTTTCTGTTAAGCAGATGATGATATTATATTACTCACTAATTGAATCACATCTCAGATTTGGAATTGTTGCTTGGGGTGGAGCACTAAAAGCACATATGCATAGTCTAGAAATAACACAAAAGACTTTAATAAAAATTATTTATAAAAAACATTTTACCTACTCTACTGAAGAACTATTTGCAGAAACTCAGATATATGACATCCGTCAGCTGTTCTGTGAATGTCTATTACTCAGACAATTCCAAAATAAAGCTGAACTAAAACAAATTGAACATAAGTATAATACTCGATTAAAAATAAATCAAACGTACCTACCTAAGGTGAAAAAATCAAATACTCAACGCAGTTTCTGGTATATCGGCCCAAAAATCTATAACAGATTACCTGGTGAAATAAAAAACGTGAACTCGAAATACTTGTTCAAAAAATTAGTTAGAAATTGGATTTATTCACAGTCAAGGAATGATATACACCAAATGATTGAAAACTATTACTTATATCCCTAGCTTCCTGCTTAACCTGTAACATAAACAAAAATATTTCTATTTCTTTTTAGAAATAAGTATATTATGTATATATATATATATTTTTTTTTTTTTGTTAATGTGCTATTGTTTGTATCTACAACTTCCAGTTCAACCCGTAACATTTTTTTTTCCTTTTTAGTATATAAGAAATAAATGTATTTTATTATTTAATAATGCATGCAATCAAAATAAACAACTAATCAGCCAGCCAAAAATAGAGTCTTACCTTTCACGTACAGGGCTTTCCTTGTGGAGTGTAAGATATCTAAGGAGGCGTTAATATTCTATAAAAAAAATATCCATGCCACATACAAGTTCGCTTATGTGGTCGTCACATGTTTATTGACACACTGTATTTTGAAACTGTTTTTTTTTATTGTAAATTTATTGATGTAAATAAACATTATATTATTATATTATTATTTATAGTTCTCTCCCTTAACATAGAGTCGATCCAGGACACGAACGTGTTCTTGATTCCTCTGTGTTTGAGAGATCTAATGATCGATTCAATGGAGGTATTGTCAAATGCATCCTCAATATCCAAGAATGCTTCCAGCATTACCTCCTTGTTTTCCAGTTCCCTTTTATTAATTGATGGAGAGCTGATTTAGTTGATTTCCCTGCACTATAGGCGTATTGGTCTTGGTATATTGGCCTCTGAACCAATGTCTCGTCTCTAATATGCTTGTCTAGCAGTTTTTCCAAAGTCTTAGGTACAAAAGGCATAAGACTTATTGGTCTAAGGGAGTTTTCCGTTTCCTGTCCTATTTTCCCAGATTTTGGTATAAAAGTTACCCTAATATTTCTACAAGCTTTTGGTATGTGTTTAAAGGACAGGCTACTTCTGGGTATGTTACAGAGTCTGCTGTATAAAATATCAGAATCTCTTTGTAACATTATTAGATAAATCCCGTACATGCCCGGTGATTTATATGGTCCGAATGAGCTAATTGCCAATTTCAGTTTATCATAGTTCACCACTTGTTTGGCTATCCTACAATCTTCCCTGTTGGCCCTATTATGAGCTTCCAGCCCGTTTAGATTCCGGTTAGCCGGTGAGTGTGTGTGCTATAGTTTGTGCACCAGGGAAGTGAACCCTAAAGAGTTCCCTTGCTGTTTCCTTCCCTGTGATTGTATACTGTTAGTTTAACGCCGTGTAACTTTGTTAGGAGCCAGTTTTTCATATAGGTAAATATAGTCTGCCTACTACACTTTTTACTCTGAATCTTGAATAAGTGTAATTTATGTTTACCTGATGGAAACTCATATATTTTTAATAAATATCACAGAAGGGTTTAGTAATATAAAAATATCACATAATATTACTATCAAAATTAATATAACACTCTTATTATGTCTCCTATCAACATCAATCAATAAATATATTATATAAATTACGTTTCGAATATATTGTAAGTCAAATCTGAAGTTCCACAGGGCTCAATTTTGGGACCAGTGTTATTTATACAAGATATAAATAATATTAAAGAATTATTAAATCCTACAGACTATACAGGGTGTCCCGAAATTAGACGGTCATATTTTAACAGCGTAATCTACATCCTAAAATAGGAGTAAAAGTTCATATAAACATAGGTTCGAAAACGTTTCGTTTTCGAGATACAGGGTATTGCAAGTAAAGTACTGAAGGCACATTTTTGTAAATATTTTCTAAAATTTCTTTAGTCACTGGTTTTACAAAGTTAAAAAAATTATAAATTTTTTGATTCCACAGGCCTACTAATTATTGGTACACTTTCGAATAAATTAACATCAACTTATCACGAAATTTTCAAATGCTCTTCTCTTGAAAATGGTGCATCCTAGCGAGATGCAACAATTGTGGCTTTATTATAAAGAAAACATTGGTTTTCCAAATGTTATAGTCAAAAACGTTAAAAACTGTCAACAAAAAAAACTCAGGGCAATTTTACCCTTAGCCCCCCTAATTTACCCACCTATGAAGATAATTAAAAACTGGGGTTTAGACCATTAAATAAAGCCTAAGAAGTTAAGCATTTGTACCAAATTTCACTTAGTTATCTTCAAAAGTTTAGAAAATATTTACAAAAGTATGTCATCAGGACTTCACTTTTAACACCCTGTATCTCGGAAAAGAAACGTTTTCGGACCTATGTTTATATGAACTTTTACTTCTCTTTTAGGATGTAGATTACGCTGTTAAAATATGACCGTCTAATTTCGGGACACCCTGTATTGCTTTTGCAGATATTTTGTTGATATTTTCTAAAACCAGTGACAGGTAAATAATCACTAAAAAATTGATATTTTGGATTCAAAGATTTAACTGTAAACTATTTCACTCAAAGCAATATTTACTTTAATAATAAAAAACAAATGATTAGACAATAAAATGTATTTGACAGATAGTAATCTTCCAGTGTATAAGAGAAGCTTCCTAGAAAATAAATCTTGTTAAGCATAATGCTCACACATCGGAAAAATTTATAGTATAAAGTGGAGTGCTGCCACAGGGCTCCAAATTTTGAACAGCTCCATTTTTTAAATTTTTATTGACAACTTCTCTACTGAAGTTTACTGTCTTCTTTTTGCCGATGATCTAAAATATTAAAAAAAACATACTGTTAGGGAAGTAGCCTTTTTTTAATTCGACCACGAATTTTAATTATTCTTTGAATTTAATAAAAAAAATAGGTACTCTGCTTGTTAATGAACCCAATAACAGTTAAACTTTTCCCTCACTGTAAAATTGTTATAAGCTACATTTCTAATATTGATGAAAATCTGATATGCTTCCGATAAAAACTGTATTATAAAACCGGTTCATAATAATGATCAAATTTTGGCACAGGATAAATACATTTCATTTAAACAAACATTTAACTAGTTCGATTTAATTCATTTTAATTTTATATAATAAAATTGACATAAAAAGGATTCGTTGACGGATTTCAAAATTTACGCATATTACTATTGAATTCTGTTTCAGGGAAATTGTTTTCCCAAAATGCGTTTTTTGTACTTGATATGATTATTCGCCAAACAATATGTTATGTTTATATATTTTATTCCCGTTCACTATAAACGTTGCTATTAAAATGAGTTTATTACTTTAATTCTATAGGGTTAAAATATAATATCCATACCTTCTACAACAAAGGGAAAATAATTGAATAAGGCAGCAAATGAGCTCGGTTGTTTGCTATCAATTAAAAAGCCGGCATATGGACTTAGAGTCTCAATGTAAATAGCTGCTCTAATGAATACCTTTAAACTACATAAAAAAACTTTGATTTCAATTTATGTCATTCCCCAGTAATTTTACCATCAAGCTAAACTATTATTTATAAAGATTCTAAACCTGGTAAACAGAAAAATTTATTGCAAAGCATTTCCGGGAGAACTTCCAAAACGGAAACTTTTAAATGTTTCATTAAATATCAAAGAACAATTTAACCAAGAAATTGAAAAGTTTGTAATTGAGATTCAACAAGTAGCTTGGCAAAATACGCCTGAAATTAAAAGACAACGGAAAGCAAGTATCATCTTGAAATAAGAAAACTAGTAGCTGAAAAAAAGAAAATTAAGAAAAAATGGAAATAACAAGAATACCAGATGATAAAACTATGTCTCTCAAAAATTACGAAGGTAAATTGCACAACTACAAAATGAGTCCATCAATAAATACATGCAGATGATAGTGAAGCTATTCTTTCTGAAAAGTAACCAAAAAACTAATTAGAACTGCAAATGGAAGCTGGGCCAAGTCAAGTAAGAAAATAGCAGAAACATTCTGAAATCACCAGGAACAAACGTTTTAATCGAATGTAAATAATAGCATACAGGAATTACTTTCGTAGGAAAAAAAATAATGTCTAAGCATCAGTTTGGGTTTAAGAACAAGCATTTACCAATTGACCAAATTCACCGCATAGCAGACACAATTGAAGAAACCTACGATAAAAATCTGATGTGTCCAACACATGACTTTCCTATCTAGTTATTACAGGCTTTTTCCGTTTATTGTGTACAACCTATTGCAGCATCTCTATAAATGTTTAGAGGATAAACTAAATATATATACATTGTCCACATACACCTACCGCGAAACATTTTTCTATAGATATTCATTGAAAATGAAAATACTGAAAAATTTAAATTTAGCACTTTTCCTACAATTTTTCCATTACGGTCCATTTAAAAAAAATCATGTATGAACAAATATTATAGAGATCGATATCGCAAACAACTTTTATTTCAACAATTTTCATAAAAATCAGAATTTTGCACATTTTGTCAAATTTCTCGAATACGGACCATTTCAGGAAATTTTTACATAAGGCAAAAATTGTAGATAATAATATTAGAAGTAACTTTTATTTGAACAATTTTCTTCTCCAAACATAAATAATAGATATATTCCATAAAATATATAAACGGCCTCCCATAAAGTACCCCCCCAGATGTTCCGACTTTGTCCAAAATCTAATCATTTCACGTCAGGCCGAAATAAAACTTAAGTTTAAAATTTATTGATTTTTTCTTTATCCGTTTTTGAGTTTTCTTCAAATTTCGAAATTTACACATTTTCTCAAATATCTCGAATACGGTCCATTTTAGAGAAATTATCTAAGGGACAAAAATTATAGAGAATTATATTACAAACAACTTTTGTTTGAACAATTTTTATAAAAAAAAATATTTTTTTACATTTTGTCAAATTTCTCGAATACGGACCATTTTAGGAAAATTTTGTAAATGACAAAAATTATAGATAATAAAATAAGAAGTAACTTTTATTTAAAAAATGTTCTTCCCCAAACGTAAATAACAGATATATTCCATAAAATATAAAAATGACCTCCTATAAAGTACCCCCCCAGATGTTCCGACTCTGCCCAAAATCTAATCAGCTCATTAGACGCTGGAATAAAGCTTAAGTTTGAAATTTGGTGTTTTTCCGTGTATCGGTTCATGAGTTATGCGTTATACAGACACACACACACACACACACACACAGACACACACACACACACACACACACACACACACAGACATCATCGCGAAAATAGTCAAAACGAATTCAGGGGACCTCAAAACGTAAAAATCCGTCGAAAACTCGAGGTCGAAAAAAATCATGATTCCTATACTTTCCTTATATCTGTATACAGATAGGAAAGTAAAAATCTGATGTGTCCAACACATGACTTTCCTATCTAGTTATTACAGGCTCTTTCCGGTTATTTTGTACAACCTATTGCAGCATCTCTATAAATGTTTAAAGGATAAACTAAATATATACATTGTCCACATACATCTACCGCGAAACATTTTTCTATAGATATTCATTGAAAATGAAAATACTGAAAAATTTAAATTTAGCACTTTTCCTACAATTTTTCCATTACGGTCCATTTTAAAAAATCATGTATGAACAAATATTATAGAGATCGATATCGCAAACAACTTTTATTTCAACAATTTTCATAAAAATCAGAATTTTGCACATTTTGTCAAATTTTTCGAATACGGACCATTTCAGGAAATTTTTACATAAGACAAAAATTATAGATAATAATATTAGAAGTAACTTTTATTTGAACAATTTTTTTCCTCAAACATAAATAACAGATATATTCCATAAAATATAAAAACGGCCTCCCATAAAGTACCCCCCCAGATGTTCCGACTTTGTCCAAAATCTAATCATTTCACGTCAGGCCGAAATAAAACTTAAGTTTAAAATTTAATGTTTTTTTCTTTATCCGTTTTTGAGTTTTCTTCAAATTTCGAAATTTACACATTTTCTTAAATATCTCGAATACGGTCCATTTTAGAGAAATTATGTATAAGATAAAAATTATAGAGAATTATATTACAAACAACTTTTGTTTGAACAATTTTTATAAAAAAAAATATTTTTTTACATTTTGTCAAATTTCGCGAATACGGACCATTTTAGGAAAATTTTGTATATAACAAAAATTATAGATAATAAAATAAGAAGTAACTTTCATTTGAAAAATTTTCTTACCCAAACGTAAATAACAGATATATTCCATAAAATATAAAAATGACCACCTATAAAGTACCCCCCAGATGTTCCGACTCTGCCCAAAATCTAATCAGCTCATAAGACGCTGGAACAAAGCTTAAGTTTAAAATTTGGTGTTTTTCCGTGTATCGGTTCATGAGTTATGCGTTATACAGACACACACACAGACACACACACACACAGACACACACACACACACACACACACACACACACACACACACACACACACACACACACACACACACACACAGACATCATCGCGAAAATAGTCAAAACGGATTCAGGGGACCTCAAAACGTAAAAATCCGTCGAAAACTCGAGGTCGAAAAAAATCATGATTCCTATACTTTCCTTATATCTGTATACAGATAGGAAAGTAAAAAGGAAACATTTTTGGATGTAGTGTGACAGGCTTCTGGTTCACCTACAGTGAATCAGCGAGTCTGTGTGGCGCTATGAATGTAATTCCCGAATAGGGGTTGCTCAGTCGCCAGTTTTGGTATCGCAGTTTGCTCTGCGACCCTGTGGTACACCAGAGTGTACTCAAGGTGAACCCAGTGGAGGAAAAAATAATTCCAGGCGGTCACTGCTAGGTATCCACTATACTAGAATAAATAAAAATAAAACACTTATCTTCTTTCTACCTCGTACCCTACGGTACCCTGAAAGAGAACGGTTAAGAACCAGTAATAAGAGAAACACAGGAATAGGTACTAAAATATATATTTACAAAAAAAATAAATACAACTGTAATTATATAGGAACGGCTCCCTCCATTCGGAAAATCTATTCTTTAAAAATACATTATTAAAATTGAAAAGTATTTAAATATTGACGGATCCCTACATCCGGAAAATTGAATAAAAATTAATTATTAAAGTTGAAAATTATTTAAATATTGACGGATCTCTATATCCGAAAAATTTAATAAAAATAAATTATTAAAGTTGAAAACTATTTAAATATTGACGGCTCCCTATATTCGGAAAATGTAATAAAAATAAATTATTACAACGTAGAGAAATATTTATGGAAAATAAATTATCATTGTTGAAAATTATTTAAACATATAAAAATATTTAGGATTTATTAGCTCAGGAGGCTAATCGGACTGGGAAGTGTGAAACGCCCAGTATACGGAAAATGTATGAAAATAAATTAATACACTTGAAAACAATTTAAATATGACGGTAATCAAATGCAAGCAGGCAAATAAATGAAATCAAAATTGTCGGAGTCCCCTTGTATCTTAGTAACCAATCGATGGGAAACGAAAAGATTCACCTATTGATAAATAAGGTTTAGTTACACAGTGTTTTGAATCGGTGACCACGGCGATCGTAGAAAATAATATTTATGAATTTTGCCCAGCCTCTATCGAGAGCGTGTGTGTGAATTTAATTTTACAGAAGTTGTCGTCTTTGTTCAATAATTAGTTGTGGACGGAGAACGGAATGATTAAAATATAATTGAATGAATAAATAAAAGAAAATAAATTTTACACGAAGTGAGGCGCGGAAATTAATTTAATCGTCTTTTGGGAAATTAGATACGTCATCAGGAGCGAGAGCTCTCCAACCCGAGAACGAATCGAACCTCCAAAAAAAATAAAACAATAAAATAATAAAAAATCGCAAACAGGTCGGATCTCTCACTTCGATGCTAACTGGGCGGTTTTTAAAAGAAATTGGATATAGTTGCTGACAAAGAGAGCTCTCGGTATCTGGTGTAGGTCAAACCTTAAATAAAAAAATTGCCAACGGTTTCCCACTAAGGGATGAAATGAAAAATGCTGGGCATGAATCAAAATTATTTCACTTGTTGGACGGGTGTCCCAAACTAATTGTAAATAAAAAAAAATAAGCGGTATCCTACCTTTAGAAAAATAAACGGGGTTGATCGGTGAACTAAATCACGGCACTAGGTACTAACTAAGGGTGAAGTGTTTTCGGCTGTCGGCAATCGCTTACGGCGGCTGGCAAGCGAGAAGAGAGCGTAATTCCCAGATCTCATTTAATTTATCCTTTTTCGATAAAGCAAGATGGAAGGCACGGTACGACAAAGTGGGGATACCACTACTACAGCCGACTGTTTACAACTTAAAAATAAAAAATGCCCTCATAGTCCTTAACAAATAAAAGGTAGATAATCCATACGAAATCGACTCTAAAAATGCCCATTCGGATTTCGGCAAATATAAGAATATTTTAATCTACGAGGGTACTCGCAATTGTTGAAAAACGGTAATTCCTGGGAAACAGAAATACGAGGGAACTTCAACATGTTCTCAGGCGGGAATTAATTAAAATATACATTTTTAAGATGAATTAAAAATAAAATTTAGTGACTTCGTCACATCAGCCAAGGCATTCGACCGGGTCTGGCAAGAAGAACTAATTAACAAACTTAAACAAAATTTTTAAAATGTTATAGTCACATATTACTGGTCATGTATTCTATGTCAAACAGTAGAAATTTCTAGAGTAAAAGATATTAACGCAGGTGTACCACAAGGTAATAATTATGCTTTATCTGGATTGCGCTAAATTGCAATATACAGTGTGGAACAGCCAAATGGAATAAATTTGGTAATAAATAAATCTAGGCGTGTTCGGAAAAATGCTCGGACACTTTGATTGGTATTTTTGTTTAATAAAATATTTTTATACAGGGCGTGTCATGTAACCGAGCTCATTTGCTGCCTTATGCAATTATTTTCCCTTAGTTATGGAAGGTATGGATATGATGTTTTAACCCTGTAGAATTGTACTACTGTAATAAAGTAATAAACTCATTTTAATAGCAACGTTTACAATGAACGGGAATAAAATATATAAACGTAACATATTGTTTGGTGAATAATCAGATCAAATGCAGAAAACGCTTTTCGGGAAAACAATTTCGCTGAAACGAAATTCAATAACAATAATATTCGTAAATTTTGAAATGCGTCAACTAATCCTTTTTATTTCAATTTTAATATATAAAATTAAAATGAATTTAATCGAACGAGTTTAATGTTTGTTTAAATGAATTGTATTTATTCCTACGCCATAATTTGATCATTATTATGTACCGGTTTTATAATGCAGTTTTCATCGGAAGCATACCAGATTTTCACGAATATTAGAAATGTGGCTTATAACAATTCTACATTGAGGGAAAAGTTCAACTATTATTGGGTCCATTAACAAGCAAAGTACCTTTTTTTATAAAATTCAAAGTCTATTCAAAATTTGTGGTCAAATTAAAAAAGGGCTAGTTTAGCTGATTTCATAAAAAAATCAACACAGTTTCTAACAGTTTGTATTTTTTTTTAAATATTTTATAATTATTGGCGAATAGAAGATAGTAAACTTCAGTAGAAGAGTCGTTAATAAAAATAAAAAAAGGACGTGTTCTAAATTGGATTCCTGTGGCAGTCCACTACATACTATACATTTTTCCGATGTGTACGCATTATGCTTAACAAGATTTATTTTCTAGGTATCTCTATAACAGTGGAAGAGTAAAATTGTTTTGAGTGAAATAATTTACAGTTGAACCTTTGAATCCAAAATATCAATTCCTTTAGTGATTATTTACCTGTCACTTGTTTTCTAAAATTTCAACGAAATGTCATCTACAAAAGCAATATATGCAACTAAAAATACCAATCAAAGTATTCGAGCGTTTTTCCCATTTATGTATTACCGAATTTATTCCATTTGGCTGTTCCACGCTCTATACATATAAATTATAACGAATAAAAATATAAATAATGATGGTGACCGTCACTTGTTCCTGTAATAACAGTGATTCTTTTTAGGGAATACGAAATGAAAAAATTGAAGGTCCAGAATATGAAATTATTTTCAATGCGAAAGCTACTAATAGTTATTATATGTTAAAATAACCAGATGGAGACGCTATTAGAGGGGTATACAATATTAAATACATGATTTGTACAAGTGCAATGAAGAAATAATGAAACAAGAACATAATATATTTGAATCTGAAATTGTAAGAACAAAAATATTAAGGATTTATGAAATAAGACAAATAGTGATTTATCGTATTTAGCAAATCAGAAAATAGGAGGATATTTAGAACATAAGATTGGGTTAAATATGGGTATTGTTATGTGAGCCATTTCATTATTCAGTCATGCTCTAACCCTACAAGTTCCTCTCTGTCTTATTTGGCCTTTAAGGCTCAACTTGTCCGATTATTATACATAATTAAACCCCTTAAGACCAAACCTATGGGACGACTATGGCGGAGGTGATTTCGATGATGTTCGAGAAAGGATGAGATATTTCTGGACTGTTAGAAATATTTCTGGTTTGGTGGAGAAGCTTCGCGACTCCACCAAATTTTATAAATTTGTATATAAATATTGGTGGGTGAGCCATCAGAGTCAGTAGTTATATGGACAGAGAAGATAAATAGTAATTAGTAGATAGACAGTGGTGAATATAAATACTGATCAGTTTAAAGACATTCGAAGTATATATAAATTAGTATAGTTGTGTTATAAAATAAATAAGTGTTTAAATAAATTATTAATAAATAAACTGTTGTTTGAAAATAAACAACCATCACAGTATGATCAAAGTAATAATTTGATATTTACAATACAAAATTTATAAAACATATTGTTATCTAAGTATATTCTGTGTAATAAACACAAAATGGGTACAGTATGTCAGAACTCATAAGTTAATTTCTAAATTGTATGAGGTTTGTTGAATACAAAAAAAACATCTGTAAACAATAACTAAGCTGTATCAGACATTCCGACAAAACAAGTTTAGAGTCAGTGCCATGTTTTTTTGTATACAGTTTCAAATTTAAAGTTAAAGCGAAAGAAAACTATTTTCTCACTACTTTAGTTTGCGTTGTAACGTATATTGAAAACTTAATACATTTCAGACGACCTGAGGAAGTATCTGCATGCGATTGCATGTTTCCTCAGACGATTATGTACAGTAGTTTGTTAAAGAATTGAAAATTTTCTGAAACTCGAGGTTGGATTCGAAATCTCATCTTAACAATTTGAACATCATTGACTATGTTAGAGATACCTTAGTTGGTAATAAATAGCCAGAGATAACCAGGAAATGTAACTATTAATAAATATCGTGCGGCCCTGAATAAGACATATTCTAAGGGACACAGTAGGGTATTACCATTTTGAGGGGATTATTGGCCTCTTCAAAAACCATCGCTAAATTGCCACCGACTGAAGACGCCCTAAGAATACATTGTTTAAGATGTTTTTACCAGCTAAATATTTGGCTAAGCTCTTTAAACCCTGATGCAGCTTCCTAATGTTGAAGAGTATAGATGGAAAGTAGATCAAGATGGAAGTCTGATACTCACTTTTAAGACTCTGCCAGACCTGCCACCAGACATTACAGAACTTATATCATGCAAATGCAAAAAAGATACTATACAATATTCTAACAATAATATTCTGTTCTAGACTCTGGAAGCAAAATTTGCAAATGCAGGAACAAAATATTTGCTTTATCGGTTCCTGCACCTGTATGGCACAGAAAAACTGAAGAAATAGTTTGACTACAGCCGCTAATGTTTTGGAAAATGTTGATTCGTGTGGTGAATCTGATTCAGAGTAGTTTGAAAGTCTTGTAATTATAAATTTTAATATTATTAATTTATGCTTTATATACTTCCTTCCAATTATTATTATCATTATAATTTATTTATATTGGGGATTTATTGTATTTTGCAAAGCAATAGCCTTACTGTTTATAATAGATACTTCAATAAATGCCTTCAATAAATAGTTTATATTTTCTTATCTTTCATTTTCCTCCAAAAATAAATAAAAAATCTAGAAGTAATTAATACACCCTATTATTTATAGTGGATAAATCAATAATCCCTGTAGAAAATAATATAAGAGAGTCAAACTAATTGCATACATTTCAATACTGAGAGAGATGCATAGAGAGTAGAGAGGCTCTGCCTTTAATGTCTGCTTTCTAGTAAAACCATGACTCACTAATTGTTTATTGCTATATTTTTGTTAATTTAAAAGCAAAAAATATGAGGAAAGTACTTTTACCTTGTCAATACATAGGCGAAACTTTTATGAAGAATAGTTTTTTTCATTTAGGCCTTCGTTTTTCGTCAAATGAGAGGTATATTTCTAAAAGAAGATTTTTATACAAATTTGTAGACGGTTGAAACCAAGATTATGTCGTTTAATTTTTTTTTCGACCATAAGGGCTAATGTAAATGATTTTTTTAAAATAATTATAAAAAAATACTTGAGCATTAGGACAAAAAATAAGCATTTATTTTTTTCTATACGGTGGTATCAATAACTCGATTTTTTATGATAATGCCCTTTTCCACAGCAGTCTAATTTTGTATTACCTCCGGAATAAGGGTAAGCTTATCATGTACTTTCATATCTGAAAAATTCAGCTTGTGAAACCGAAGTGGGAGGCAAAGTTAGAATAAGTTTTAATCTACACCATACTATATGGCTATTTCATTATTCTCGTTTTGTTTATAAAATTATTTACATATATTTAAAAAGCTAAAAGAATTCAACCTATTTCATTGCAACTAAACCGAAAAAATTTTAAAAATTAATTATATTAAATTTAACTAAATTAGATGTAAAATTTTCAACAAATTCCAAAACCTAATGATTTTAGATTGGAAGTGGCAACAGGGCTTACACCGGCATGGAAATTTACGTTATGTAGTATAAGCGCGCGCAGTTATTCATTGATAAAACTAATATTTCTTTCCTTAAAATTCTTCTCTCCGTCCCTTCTCTTACTTCTCACCTTTCGTCGCCTCGCCCCGCGTCTAGAAATAGAATGTATCCAGTGTCGAATACTGTAGAACTAATACTGGCACCGTGAATATTATATTTTATCAATGACTGCTTATATCTCTGTTATCTCTGGTAATAGCGCTGTGCGTAGAACAGGAACAGGTGGATTTAAATCTCCTGTGGGCAAATTATTTTTAATTAAATTTGTTTTCACCTTCAATATTTCGCAGATGTAATACTGGGATTTGTTTATAGATTTCTAAGGAATTTATCAGAATAACATTTTTTCGACAAGGTGAAAATACAACAAATGTTTTTTCTTATTTTTTAGTCCATCCGGTACACGATATAATACCGAAAAAGAACTATACCTACTGTTGCAGATATGAAATTGAGTTGTTGAGTAATACATTTTTGCACTTTATAAATACAATACATGTAAAGTAGTTGTTTACTTTACACAATAGCGCTGGTTAATGCTTCTCAAACAAAAAATGGTAAATCAGTTTTTTCCGTTAAACCCAATTGTCGTAAAAATATCTGAAAACTTTGAGCGAATGAAAAGAAGAAAAAAAAAGAAGAAGAGAAAGAAGAAAAAATACACACCTCCTAAACGTGGGGGCACACAAGAGATCGATTAAGCGTTACAAGGTTCGTCGTTTATCAAAGAATTTTTGACGGGAATTTGCGGAAGCAGAAACTCTCCCGTTCAAGATATCTCGGGCTCGGCGTGTATCTACTCCGTTTCGTCTGCTGCTCCACATCGTATCCCCAGGATCGTATATTCATAGCCGGCTACCAGCAGAACGTAAAATATTTACTCTAGTGAGCGATTTCGCATTCATCGGTTTTCAAAAACTTTCGCCTACTTCTTGAGTTCCAGGGCCGCATTTACGATAAACATTTCAGTCCCAAATAAGAATCGATTACAAAGGTGTTTAGGAAGCTTTCAACACTCGTTGTTACAAACAATAACATAGTTGACATAAAAACAACAATGAATATCTTGGATGATTCATTAAAATGCTTAGTAGTTTTTTTGGATCTTGCCAATGATTTTGATACCGTAGAAGACTCAATATTATTTAACAAACTTAGAGATTATGGCATTAGAAATACTGTAACGGTTTTAATCGAGTGATAAGCCTATAGCCTATGTTTAACCCAAATTAAAAGGGGGGTTACGGATATAGGATAGATATAAGGAATTGTTCATCAATAAAGTATTTCTTTACATGTATTCTTTAAAATAAAACGTATCTGACTAGTCAAACGTTTTCATAGATTCAGCTTTTACACTTTATCACCGTAACACAAAACACATTTATATTGTCCAGTTCCAAACATTTTAAAATTATAGAGATTATGTACTTAATATAATATTTTACAAAAATTTAAATATGGAATACAACTAAAAAATGGACATTCGCTTCAAGTAAGTATTATATACCAGACGTGGACTATATTTATAAAACTTTTCTTTTGCAAAAGTATTTCATACACATGAACAAAGATGATCTTGCATGAAATGAAATATTTAATTCAAAAATGTCATAGCAATATATGTGTCAATCCAGACGTTGCCATATGGCAACACTAGGCGCTTGCAATACCTACATCTTTATATTCTCTATTTTTTGTCTAGGAGAGGTTTTTCTCTTTCTAAATCACTCGAGATGGTATATGACGACGACATTGACAGTGACATATTTGTTTAGCCTCCTAATCCCAAAGTAGAGACGGGCGAGGATTCCGGAGAAGAGGATCAAGGCGGGTAAGTTTATTTCAAAAAAAGGAACGTAGTCATATTGAAACAGCAATTGAAAGACAAGATGGCCTATTGTATGCTAGATGGATGGATAACGCAGTAGTCACGATAATTTCTTCTTCATGCGATACTCAACCTGTGATTTTCACAGAAACACAAGCGCAATATACAAATTCGAAGGCCAAAATTAATAGCAAAGTACAACTCATTTATGGGTAAAACTAATCATATGGATCAAAATGTGGCCTGTTACCGAATTAGCATACGTGGAAAAAAATGGTACTGGCCTATTTTTACGTGGTCGCTTGATGTTGTCCTCCAATACAGTTGGGTGTTGTATAATAAATCCAAGAAGAACAAAACATCCCAATTAGATTTTAAAAGAGAAGTAGCCAATACATATTTATTGAAAGATGGTATGCGTGTGCAGCCAAGAAGAACTGAAAGACCATCAACCTTACTATCATCAGCGGCCGACAGTCGAATATCCAATGATATTCGATTTTACAGAATTGATCATTTGGTGCACCACACCGAAGATAAAAAGAAAAGATGTGCTCGCAATACATTGTGAGAACAATATGCTCAAAATGCAATGTCGACTTGTGCATAGATTGTTTCATATCGTTTCACACTGGGTAACATGCTTGAAATAATTGCTTTTATGTAGTCACAAATTTTAATTTGTTCTAATATTATTATTAGTAAATTTGTAAGTTACCCTTTGATTTTTTTTTTTAAGCGACTTGACTAGATTGGTCATAATATGCAATATAAATTAAATATTATATACCCGAAAAAACTAGGTAGTGAAAGCGCCTAGCGTTGCCATATGGCAACAGTCAATATATGGTTAACGGTTAAAGTACGACAATTTTTTTCTAATACTTTTTTATTAGGTATATCATCTAGACAAATAATATTAAAATATAAAGTTAAATTTCAAAAATTTTGAAATTCTGGCGTTAATGGGTTAATAATACCCCCCTTGGTAGGATTCCCCACTCGACCATTCCCTGTTGGGTTCTAATTAACAGTGCTGTTCCTAAAGTAGCGCTGGGAAACAGTTAAAGGCCTATACAGAACACGAGGCTAATGACCTTAGCAGTCGATGCCGATGACATCAAATTAAAAAAAAAAATAAAATAATAATACCTTTTTTTTTACTTCTTTTTCGAATGAAGATACACCCTCTAGGATAGAAATAGGTTTCGTTATTTTTATCCTGTAATTATTGCTATCCATTCATTTTTAATAGTAGAGACATTTTTTCAGATATTAAATTAGGGGGTTGAATGTGGGGTATATTTTTTGCTGCTTTAATTTTACTAATTAATTTTAATTTGGTACTTTTGTTTTATTGCTTGCTTAGGCGGGCACTAACTTCAACCCTCTGGGTGGTTCACTTTTTATTGTTTTTAATAGACACTGGGTGGAATCAATTAAATTACACCATTCTGAATAAGGATTGTACATTTTAGGGTGATTGGTACCAGCGTTTCGGTTGGGTACTAATATTACTGCTTAGGACAGTGGTTTTTCTACTAATGAAGATCAGTTTCTTTGGGGTTTGGAACGTCTCGTCTACATTGCTGTTACTGCAGAGATTTGGCATCGTATTACTACAAACAATTCTTTTAAATAGTCAAAATTTTAGACATGAGCATTTTGCGAGCCATGCAGGATTTTTGCACTCCAGTGGGTATCTAAGAGTAAGTCAACGATCAGATTGAAGTATCTAAGAAAGTCATGTGCTATATCCGAGGAAAATCGAATGGAGACGAGTATTAGAGGTTAGTAAGCGTAGTTCTTCGTGTTTTTTGTTAATTTCTCATAGAAAATCGTAATTAAGTATTTTGTTTTTTTTTTTTCGTATATCAAATATAGGTAAGTATAATTTTTTACATTCTAAATTGCCTAATAAATGATTTTGTAAAATTAATATCTCGCTTTCTAAATTATTACGTAGGTTCAATAATTTCGTTCTTTAGATATTTAACAATGTAATATTTTTTCCCGTCTTCCACAAGGCCACTCTACAAAATGGACGACCATATTAGTGTTTTTGAATATTAATTGCAGTAATATTATTAATTTTTTTTTAATAGTACTTAGGTATTTTGAGATTTTTGGTAATTTTTTATTTAACTGGTGTTAAAAGACTTTTTTGTAATAAGTGACCGATACCGTGTTTTATTTCTTAAAATTTAAAGGAGATCTGAAGAGTATCCATAAGAGGAGCCGTCCTTAGTCTATCCTGAAACGACCCAGTTACATTAAGGGAGTGTCAATCATCAACCCCCTTTGGAGTGCTCCTACCTCGATCGGCTACCGCAAAAAGATAATTGTCAACAGACACCTACACCATTTTAATATTGAACAAGTAGTCATTTTACAAAAACCTGTCAATAAAAGCCATCATTTTTGCTTTTTAAATGTGGAGTTAAAAGTCATTTTACATACATATTTTAAAATTTTACATTTTACTTTTATTTTCTTACCTTCAGTTGGCAAGTTAATGGCCTAATTCACCTTTTTTTGTCTTTTTAAATAAAGATAGGGCCATTAACTTGTTGGTTAAATTATTCTAAGTCGAATCTCACCGACCCATAAATTAAATACCTAATACTTAAGCTAGACCCGAGGGCTGTAAGGTCTCTTTGTACAATATTTTACAACGTTACATGGAACAACGGAGTTGGCGCCTAACTGGTAACAGAAATGGTAACCTCGCTCTGGTCGTCTTGCAAATATTTACTCGTTAAATAAAATAAGACGTTTTGTAACGGTTCGAATAAAAAATTAATTGAGTTAAAGGGTGCTAAATTTAAAAGTAACGCAATGAGTATGTTTAAATTTTAGATTACTATCTTAAATTTAACGATAATTTTATGTAGACCACTTCTGTTCAATTAAAATCACACATTTAAAATATACACATTATTTATCCACCAAATAACTCATTTCGCTCTGTCTAAGCGTTCAAGAAGTACGTATTACCATCCTGCAAACAGCTATTTCACATATGCAAGTTAAATATATTGTCTTCTTGACCCATGCCAGAGGTCACATTGGCACCAATTAAATATAATCACGCCACATTCGTCTGTACATGCTATCTCACATGTTATAATATTTTTCTCGCTCCCTCTCATCAAAGTTATTTTATCAGAATATTCGAGACTCTCTATTAAAGCCACGCCTACTCATATAAGAATCAACTAGAAAATTTTGCCGCTCTTCACCATTCAGTTATTCTCTAAAAAGTATTAACATGTAGTGCCCTGTAGTTTGTTATACAGACGCTGTCTTAAACGTCTTACCCAGTGAATTTCCTACAAAAAATATTTTCTCAATCATGAAGTGAATGTTCAAAGCACAAAAGCCTTGGTGCATACATATAAAAATTATTTGTTTTGTGTCTCCAGTACTGGAATCTTCGAGCATATATATATTTCATAGAGTCCGCATACAATAGGGTTAGTTTATTTTTATGAGAGGAAATGCCTGGACACTATTATCAATGTCGCATCATTTTTACGGGGTTTACAATTAATATCAATAATAAATTTGATACATACCTTCAAAATTCTTTAAATTATGCACATATTTTATAAACCTGCATTATTTAAGTGGGTACCTATCTAGTAATAGTAAATAATTATTAATAATATTATTATTTGTGTTGGAAACATCAGATCTGTTTTTAATTCAAACATCAGAAAGTGTATGTTATGAAGGTTAAAATAATAGGCAATAAAAAAGGTAAAAGCTTATATTTAAAAATCAAAAATATAAATAAATAGTAGATATATTATATAAATATTTATGATATCCCTTAACACACGTGTTCGAGAATTACAATACCAGAACTTTTTCCAATAATTTATTAAATTTAAAAAATTGTTGAATTTTTTACTGAAAAAATTAACATTAGGTTTTGCTTACTTCTTAACGACTACTTAAAGAACATAGATACATTTTATACGAAATAAATATTGTCAATTTTTGTGGTTTATAAAAAATATAGGTAGTAACAGGTCATTATTTTAAAATAAAATGTATGTTGTATTAAACAGTACTTAGTTACTCACATGTTTTCTAATTCTGCATTTTCTCTGTCTGCAACAGAGGCTTCCTGGTTCAGATCATCACTGACCAATTAAAAATTTTGAACCTAACCCACAAGAAAAGTGCAGGGTTCTTTACCTTTAAGATTCATCTTCTTCTGGGGTCTCAGTAAATGCTGGTGGCAATGCACCTGAAATTAATCTAGCTCTTCCTCCGCATTCAGTCTTTGACATAAATATATATATAAAAAAATTATTGGAACATAAAACATCACTATTTGAAATGTTTTCTGGAGTAAGTTTCAATATGTTTCACCAAATGCGTTTTTTCGTCAGAATTAGCTGGAAAGCTACAAAAAACAAAAATTATTGATTTAAAATCTTCAACATTATCATGATTAAAGGACTTAAAAACAAAAAGCTTGTTTATATTGAAAAATTATGATTATTTTTTTCCAAAATCAAAAACAATATTCCTCATACATAATACAAGTTCTTTAAATTTAATTCACTAAATTTACCATTTATTTTAAATTCATGTTTAACGGCCTTTTGCATAAAATGTAGGTACTATGTTTCTTTAAAAAAAATGGTAGAAACGCTAATAGTTACTTACTTGTAAAATGCCTTTGACGATGCCTTTTCTAATTTCTATTTACAACTTAAACAAATTCTCACCATTGTTAAAATTTGTATCACTAAAGTAGTAAAATACAAAAAATCACTTATAAACTATAAAAATAAGCTATAAATTAATGAAAATCAAAAATCAAATGATAGTTCTGACAATTTCGAAAGATTTGACATGCCAAGCAAAACGGAACAGACCAATGGAAATGGTGGACACTATTTTTCCCCCTTGTACCAAAACAAAATCCATTTGGACGATGGCTCTAGTAATATATGCTCGAAGACTGAAATAAACAGTAGTTTGTTTAATCGGCCTTATTACATATTACAAAGTTCTCTTTCCAGAACTAAAATAAAGTTTAATTTTGTCCAGGGCACACCTGAAGAATTTATAAGTGCAAAAAATTACAGCACCTTGACATGGTCCTTCTTAAGCAATTGTTCCCGTGGATGTTCTTGTGTATGCAGCTTTAAATTTAAACAGACCAAACTTTAAAGTTCAGTGTTTTTATTTCCTGTGCTGGTCTAACTTAGTCACCGATAACACAGAAGCCTAATGGCATATTGTACCAATACAGTGCAGTGTTAGTGGCAAATAAAATAAAATAAAAAAAATCATAACACAGTCGTAAAATAAAGTGAGTGACCAAAGAACCAGGTATCAGAAAATTTTGACGCCGGAGAATATTTTCAAAAAATAGCACCTACGTACGGCCCTGCTTAAGCTTTCACTCATCTCCCCTGGTTTATTTCTGAGTCTAGAATTGTTTACATGAATTATGAGATGAAAGTTTGGGCTTGTTGATGTCTTCAATCTCTTGATGTTTTCGTGGGCTCTGTAGGCAGTAAGTAGTTAGTACTTTTCGCTTCTACTCTTTAATCGTTATTGCTTATTAACGGTTTCCACTTCAATCTCTCGGTTTCTCGGTATGATGTAATTTGAATTAGCATAATTTAATAGACGATGCTTTGTTTTTGTAATCGGATAGTTAAAATCGAAGCTTGTGTTTTCATTTAAAACGGGTTTACTTTGGAAATTTGATTGCTTTTTTATTTCAAGAATTAAATTATATTTTAGGCTTCCAAAATTTTGACTAACTGAACTTTGAACTTTAACTTTTAGTAGATAAGTTATTTGCGGAATACACAAATCACGTCCTCTTAATATAGTATATAAGGTGTGGTTTTAAGGCAAGTAGATTTGTCAAATTTTTTTCTAATGAGAACCTAGATTCTTTTATTTATACCCTAATGGATTGAAAATTTTATGTGCCAAATATAAATTAAAACTAATAAAAAAACCAAAATTGATAAAACAATTTATAGTTAATCAACTGCTTTCGTTGTTTGTGTTCATTTCAGTTTTAATATTTGCACACTGTCTTAATGTATGTTAAGTATATATAAGTATAATAACTGAAACAGTTTGTTTTACCTAATTATAATTTGTAAGTATCATTTAATTTCAGTTCGATGTTTCAACAGTACATACATTTAGAATGGAAGGCCAATATCGCCGGGTAGGCCAAACGCTGCCAAAAATGTAGCATACTTTCATGATAACACTGTAGTTTTGACATCTGGAGTACTCTCACGCATGCGCATTATTTATGTGATCTCATGATTTTACAGTACTGGTTTTTGTAATTTTGAGCGTGATTTTGAGTTTATTCGTTATTCTATAAGTAATTTATTTGTTTGGTTTTGATCTCTGTATTTTAAAGTTATAGTTTTTAATTTTTTTTTTTTTTTACTTATCAGGAAGTATATTTTGAATTTTTGAAAAATAAATTAAATTGGTTCGTAGCTTGTTGATTAAATGTCATTGTCAATTTTTAAAAAAATTAAATTCATCATCAGTACCAAAAAGTACAGTCCGGGGTTTTATAAATGACTAGATTCGGGAACAACATATCAACTATTGGGGAAGCACCCCAAAACAGGCACATGGAAAAGCCTTCATAGACCATATCCCAAAAGAACTGGAGAACTATTCTTAATGAATAGGAACCAGTTGAAAGTGATAACAGGGTTCATGACTGGACACGCCCCAGTAAAGGGACACTTGAACAAAATTGGCATGTACAATGGGGAACTCATGTGCCGACTATGTCACAAGAAACCAGAAACGGCCAAACACATACTGTGCGAATGCGAAGCTCTAGATCGCAAAAGACAGGCTCTTTTTGGACAACCCCAGGTTGATCCAACAACGTATAGAACCCACTCACCCAAGGATCTGTACAAACTTGTACAAGGTACAAAGGTGATAGAGTGGGTGCTATGAACTAACATGGGGTTAAAACACAATAAGCCAATAGGCTTCAGTGTTATTTGGAGACACATAGTCAGACGAGCCCAGGAGAGAAAAAAAATTGTATTATCCGAGTTGCGCAGTGTATAAACTGGAACATTGAGATCAAAAGTGCCGACGCAGAGTAAGCGAACTGATTCTTAAGCTATAAACTGTGGTAAAGGCATCAAAATGGCTGCGCCCTATGTTGGGCATGTCGGACTTCTGTTTTGCACCATACAGTAATCAAAGTATGTGGATTAGGGACATAAAGATGGGAAACGCAACGACCGCAGCAACGATAGCGTACTCTATGCGTCTCAGATGTTAACTACAGGTATACGTCATTTGTAGACAGACCAGTGGTGCCAAATATTTTTTTTTTTGAGAGATCGTACAAGTAGAGTAGAAAAATGATATTTCGACAAAAAAAAAATACAATAGATACATGTATAGCATAATATAACTTAAATGGAATGAAAAAAAAAAAAAATTTAACATGATAATTTATTTATCTATTTATAAAAATGTTTACAACGAAGAAGAAAAACTAAAAAAAATGTACAAAACTTTAAATTAACACATTTAAAGTAATCAATGACTGTCACTTCAAAGTGATTAAAAATTTTCATGCAAGCTTTTTTTTATGCCGTGATTGTCGGTCAAAATCACGATAAGTGAGAACAAAAATGACTGCCTTCAGAAATTACGAACGACCTATGAATCTTTGCAAGTAGTTTTTGATTTTTATTGTTTCATGTTCTGAAGTTGTTGCAGATATTTAAATAAACTTACTAAAAAAGTGAAGACCGTATTTTTACGTACGATCTCCTGATGCAATTGTACATCGTACAGAGAGTTAAAAAATCGTATAAATACGATTTAAATCGTAAGGTTTGGCAACTCTGAGACAGACAGTAGAACAGTAGACGTGACAGTTTTCAAATATAAAAATTAGTTTTATGTATATCGAAGAATCCTGAATTTAAATTTTAAATTTTGAGTTCATGATTGTGTTATTTTCTAGATGAACTAAGCGAAATAGTTGTGGCTGTTTTTGTGTGAAATTTGAGGACAATAATTATATTTTGTAATACAACAATAAGTTGGAGAATCTATTGCATTAGTAACACATGCCACATGAATAAATTTAACAACCCCAACGTGGCGTTCTTTAATTAACCAAAGTAAGATGTAGTCTAGTCATGTAAGTAACACAAATAGTAGCCAACTTTTATCACAAAGTAGGTATTTATGTATTATTTATTGTTTTAGAACAAGAAAATGGCTTTAAAACGTCAGAAAGAAGATTTGATGTTGGAAGAAAAATATCTGATTCCCATTATTGAGTTTGCACTCAACATTTTTAAATAAGACACCATTGGCCATTCGTTTGGAAAATAAAACCAAAAATGTAATGTTACAAATAACTATCAAAAATTAAAAAACATTTGTCATGAATATAGATTTACAATAATTAATCGATAATAGCGTGTAAGTGTAGCATTTTTTTTAATAAATAATTTAGCGTAATTACATTGTTTAAGTTTATTTACAAGAACATGAGAGTGCAGTCGATATTTATACAACATTTATTATAAGGCTTTTAAATTTCCTGCTGCGTTGTTTGATATCGATGAAAGCGCCACATAGTGGATTAGATGTTAACTGCGTTAAAGCTGGTCATTGTTAAGCATTCGCTTCTTATGAGCGTTTCCTACTTTATCGCCCTTATTTCTGGTTATTTGTTTAAAAATGTAAAAAAAGTTTTAGGTTTAGACCATAAAGCTTTAATCTGTATTTATTATGCATCTTTCCAAAAAACTTTCCATTCTACACTTAACTTTTATTTAATAAAGAAACCGTAATGGTCGTGGACAAAGTATAGTATTAGACTCGCAATTTATGGCCATTATTCACTCAAGTGACTTGCGTGAATAATGGCTACCATAAATTGCTCGTTTAATAATATACACATGAAATATTGGCATTAATAATAATTATTTTTTATTATAGTAATTTTTTTATTAGTAATTTTTTATAATAGTAATTTTTTATACTGTTTGATTTCTAAAGTTTTTATATAGTTGTAGTAATATGAACGGTATTTTTATTCTCAATAGTTTGTTTTTTAGTTAATCTCTATTTTAAACAGAGTCAGTTATTCTAATTTTAATGCATGGTTCAATTTTAGTGTCTTGTGTATTGTGTCTAGTGTCTTAAAACAACTGTTTTAGTAGTACATTTATTTCGTAATGAATCAACTAATTTAAGAAATTTGTTATATGAAAATAAAAGGGACATTCAAGGTAGTTACGTTATGTCAATCAAAAGATTTTATAATAACTGTATGTAGTTTGTTTTTTGAATTCCCTTAAATTTTCTCTGTCTGCCGGTAACGTATATGTATATAACTAGATTTGCTAAATTTAAATGGATATTTCCGATGTAAATATTATTGTTTTAAACAAGGTCTCGCTTGGTTCGATGATTTGTCACTTGGCCGCTTTTTTATGTAATGTAAACGAATTTCCCGATTGTCCAATAAATAGGAAACAATTTGCTCCTATCTATCTGCAGGATCAGTAATTGCAGAACAGAGTCAGTCGATGTTCAATTCTAATTACGTCGGACTGGAATTTTAACTGGAAAATCCGTGATTGTAGCATATACGCCGGTATAGTGTCATACAATTTCGAAAACGTAAATGAATTCAATACACTATTTTAAATCGCAAATAAATTAATGTAATGATTTTTACTTAACTATAAACCTATTGAAGACCTTGGCTAGAGACAACAATGACATGTAACTTCATAGGAAAATTTGCTTGGTAGTCCATTTAAATTACATATATGACTTTCTTTCTCTTTTACATTAATCTGAACATATATTTATCTCTTTTCCATTATTTTTCGCATGAAGCAGTTTCTCTGGAACCAAACTCTCAAACAATATTTTTGAAGTTTGATCATAGCTTAACTTACCAATGTTTGTTTAAATAATGATTATGATATGTAAAATGATCTTGTTATTTTATCTATTTTTATAGTGTTTTAAGCTCTTATTATTTGGGGAGTGGGTCAGGTTATTAAACAACTCGTATTACTTTGAAAAAGAATGTTGAGCGCCACTATATTTAAAACTTACTAAACTTGATTATCGATTAGTGATAAAATATAGAAAATCACTAACCATTTAGATATGATAATTAAATAAGGTATTAGATAAGGTAGCGACAAATTCTAATTCACAGAGACTTACTTATTTAAATTAAAATGATTTATTGCAAACTTATCTGTAGTATAACAGGTAGCAGGTACAGGGGATTCGTATGATAGGCTTGGATATCACCAACTGATAATTCTTCTTAGGTAAAGTTAAATCTCGTACACTTCTTTGGATGGCTCGAACTAAACCTCTTGAAATACTTGAAACAACCTCTGTAGCTGGAACCAAACTTCTAAGTTTCAATATTTCTACACATGCAGCTGGTACGTTCTTCCTAACAATCTTTTTCGATAAACTTCTATAAAACCATCGATATAATTTCTACTGAAGTTCTACTAAAACCATCTATATACAACTTCTATAGGACCATCTATATACAACTTCTATAGGACCATCTATATACAACTTCTATAGGACCATCTATATACAACTTCTATAGGATCATCTATATACAACTTCTATAGGACCATCTATATACAACTTCTATCGGACCATCTATATACAGCCAGGCTACAAGGAAAAAGGTAAAAAAGGTAATACTATTATTTGAATAGCTTCACAGATACCAAATTTAATAGGAAAAGAAAAAGTCTTATTTAACACATTTAAAAATAGCATCTCTTTCCTAACAAAATAATAGATAAAATTATATAAAATATTTTATCATGTGCTATTCAATGTTGAGTTTATGTTTCAGATATGACATTTTAATTAGAATTTCTTGTACAAAATATATATTTTCAACAAAATATCGGTAGGAAACTTACCTTTATAAAATCAGACGGTCATTGAAAATATTAAAGACAATTAGTAAATAAAAGATAATTAAAATTCAATAATTCAATTTGCTCGATGACAGAGGTAAATCGAAATGACAACCCGAGTTTTGACACAAGGCATAAACGACAAATGACGTTTGTGTAGAGATGGTGGTTTCAAAATAACGAAAACGGATACAACCGTTACTATGTCTGGGTCAAATAACGAAAACGGTTCCAACCGTTACAGATACCAATATGTGAGCAATGAAGTATCTGGGATCGTCAGTATTTACCTAAATGTAGAGTATATCTTATTAGAAAACATATTATTAAAATTAAGGTTCATACGCATCAAAATGCTGTGTTGTAAGCAAAATATCAGGAAGAACTATGACGTAGAATCTAACTGTCCCTTAATTTTTAAGAGCATGCATAAAATAAAGGGACATCATATGGACCCTAAAATGAAATATACCGTGTCAATCTAGCTGCTCAAATGTTAAGTACAAGTGTGTCATCGTTTTTATACACATTACTTTTTAGAGGTAAGTAATTTCCAATTTACTAAGAAAATCAACAACTCCTGTATAATGTGTGTGTTTAATATTAGGTCTTTTCCTTTACTTTGAAAGTGTAGCACTGAGCTACACCACTTCTGAAAATATTGTTCCATCACAATTTGTATAAATGGAACGATATTTTCAGATGCAAAGGAAAAGACCTATTATATTACAAATTGCCTATTATTATTTTAGGTTAATTGGAGCAGAGATTCATTGTTACAGCTACTTTTGTTTATCAGATGAATGTTTTGACCGCTTTAACGGCAGCATAACGTTCCCATTTACTAGAAAAAAAGTATAATTTATGATGAGCAAAAAATCTCTTCACATGTAGTATTGACAAAGGACTTTTGAAATGGTTAGAAATTGGCAATTTCTTACATATACCTACCTCTACTTCTAATAGATCTAATAGCCACTAGAATGGCTATTAGAGAATTAAGAACGAAGAAAAAAAAATAGAATCAATAAATTCCAGAATTTTAAATCAGGATGCATTGGAAAATTTATTTGGGCACACCAGTTCGGTTTTGAGTTTTAGAGAGAGATCAATCTTAAGAAAAGTTAATTTATTCTGCAGAACAACCAGTACTTTCAGTAGTAACGGCTATAACATTATAAAAAGATTTCCTTAATACTAATAATATAACAAATGTTTCGAATGAAACTGAAAAAAAGTTAAATTTGAAATTAGATTTTTCATGGGTAAAATGTGATATGTATTCAAACATTGTAAGGTAATTTATAATTAAGGGGGTATGAAAAATAGGTATACCCTGGTGGTGTAAGAGACAGGTAAGGGACAAGGACAAGAACAAAAAAAATAACAAAATAAAAAAATTACAAAAAATGTGAATAGTGTTTATTATTATTAATTATTATTATTTTCTACGTTTAAAGTACCTCCTGCTGCAAATCGTATTGAATTGGTTTCGTATATGAGATGACTAGTTGGAGTAGGTCCACTTAGTCACCAAATTACGAGACAAGGAGAACTGTCACATGATTGAGGACTCAGCAGAATGCACACTCACAAGATACACAAACAGACGATATAACTGGGGCAAGCCTTCAGCAACGTCCTGTTTAAATGAGAGAAGTTAGCAGGACAGTTGACGGAATAATTGGTTTAGCAGATTTCGATCCAGTTTATAGGATAAAAACTTACTCGACTCAGGCCTTATACATCTGTGTGTGTCTTTGTTTCGTTTCCATGGTTTATAATAAAATAAATAATAATAACCTTTACTCTATACTTTACAAAATATTTGTTACATTTTTTAAATATACTACTAATATATAACATCTTTTTTCTATTTTTCTTTGTTTTGTAATACTTCTCAATTAAATAAAAACAGTGATTTCATTTCTTTTGCAATTTGTCACAAAATGATATTTACTCCTAAAGCTCTGGAGTTTAATATGGAGTAAACAGACATCGCTCTGCGTTAAAATAACGTAGAGCAGATCCGATAGAGAGGAAGTAGATGTACTAAAAGAACGGCATCGAGTAAAAATAGCAAGACGAGGTATTTTCTAAACGTGACACTTGTAGTTTGTTTTTTTTTGTACCTTAGAAAAATACAATTTCTAGAAAAAGAGCTTTGTGTATTGTTTTCACAAGTTTACATATATTAATAATCACTAAAATTTTAAAGTTTTTTTTTAGCGAAATTTACAAGAGAAATAAAAACTATGTTCCTTTCTTGAAATTAATTATTTGTATGATTAAAAATATGATGTTATTGGAAGCTTTTACATTTATAATATATATGGTAAAACAATATTGCTCCTGTAAATTTGTATAAAAAACTATTTACATATTTCTAAGTACATGAGTGAATTTCCCGCCCAAAAACATTTTTAAATTTTCCCATTGTTTATGACTGTATACACACAGCAGTAACAGGCGTTAAGAAAAAAAGAAAATTGACTAGTGCGCCATCATATACCAGTTGCGATTAAAATCGCCCAAACAATTTTTGCCGAACAAAAAAGATACATTGAGTTACACGTCTCACTGGATTGTCTCCGCCTTGGCGTAATAAGGTTACATGCCACATTAGGTAAGTAAGTTTTGAGAAAAATAAATTTTAAATTTGTTTTAAATCTGTCAAATATAAATTAAAAAAATATATTTAAACACAAATATTACGAAAAATAGAATGAAGCATATAGTTTATCTCATATAGGAGACAATTATTAAAAAACATTTAAAAAAATGTTGGATTGATTTATTGGAAAAAATGAGGCTTACATCATTGTTACATAAAATATTATATCTTTATTTATGTTTACTAGCGCCATTTTTCGGATTGGAGGTAAAATAATTTGTATGTGGCTAGTATCCTTGTTAACAGATGTTTTGAGCTAAGACAGTCACTTCACGACGAATTGTGGCTTGCATCCGTTTTACGCCACGGGCTGTTAATTAGTATTGATACACACTGGGTATATCATAACAAATTATATGCAAGGTTAATCAAAAAGGAATGCAAATAATTTAGGAGGTGACAGAACAATAAAAATTAAGGTTATAGTTTGCTATACCTATAAACTAATTAATGTCCGAGACTTTGAAATAAGGGAGATAAAGCCATTAAAAGGATGATGAAAACAAAAAGTGTTTTGGTCCTAACTTCTAACCGGAGCAAACTATTAACTTCAAATTTCTTAGGGGGAAAAATAATTTGGTTTAAAATGTGTTTATTGTTCATTAACGCTCTGCACTTAATTTCTACCCGCCTTTTTATATCTACTAAATTATTAATTCCAGTAAAGTCCAGTGGATTTAATTCTGGCGACCAAGGAGGCCAGTGAATGGATGGATCCACCTGCACCTTTGCCTATCCATGTGGCAGGAAAATTTTAATGTAACAACTTTCTGACAACCCTTATTAAATGGAGCGGAGCTCCGTCATGCATTAATATCAGTTCATTTCGCATTTTTAGAGGTATATCTTCTAAAATTTTAAAGAGCTGGTTTTCCAAAGAATACAATTGAATATCGTCCTTCAGATTGCCCGGTAATATAAAAAAATCCAAGGAATCTATTACTCATTGTCGTTGCTTAAACACTAACTTTAAATGTATGTTAGCAGGTTAATAAATTTTTGTGTGATTACTTATTGTAGTATAATGTAGAGAACATCGGCAGTCAAAAGCGGGAACTGATGGCGGTAATAGCGAACCGTCGTCTGCGCTCTTCCAGGCAGAACGAATTGGGTCGCCTTGAGTGTCTATAGTGTGATCAGCTGTTGTTGCTGTAGGCATTGTGTTGTATCTGTAATCACTTGGTAACTAAATAATTATTTGACTTATTAATTAATAAAATCTAATATGTATGTTGATAATGCTATTTTCGTACAACAAAAGGATTTTTCTCAGAATAAAAATGAAAGTTGTGTGTATTGTAAATGTGGACTTATCAGTGAAAAGAATTGTATTGAAGAAACGTGGGACTCTTTGGTTTTTCTAATATTACTGGACAAAACTTTATTCTGGTTGGTAAATTATCAGGAAGAAGTTCTTGAACTTTTCGAACATAAAAACCAAGCAAAGACTGTTCACGCAATACTCTAGTTACTTTAAATTGTTAATTTTCTGACCTTAAGGCTATTCGTCTCGTGCTGACCGTTGGGTTTCGGTAAACAATATATAGAATTTGTTTTTCGGCTTCTACTGTTCTGGCAATTCGTGGTATATTTCGAAGAGGACATTTTTCTACATATTTTCTGACTGTAGCATTACCATTTCCCAGACATACACCCCACCTAAGTAGTATGTCATTGTATACTCGTCAAATATGTACAAAAATAATACTGGCACGAATAACACACCGTATTGTCACTTTTACTTAAATAAAATTGTTACATTTCACAGCTTATTTATTAGTTTATATTGAACCAATACATGGCAAACTTTTTATGTAACATCTATCGTGCAGAACAAATTTTAAACCGAATTATATTCTCTCTGTGACGGCGACTAAACCTATGTATTGAACAAAATGGAGGAGAGGTTAAACATTTCTGGTAGTTTTATATAATGGTTTAATAATTAAGATTTTATGCATAAGATTCATTTATCATCAAACTTGAGATTTTACAATGCTGTTATCATGTTAGATTAACAAATTATAATCTTAGGCCTCCAGTCGGGGCGCCGGGTCTGAGACTTTCGGTGTTTCAAAAAGTATTCATCGTGCCTAGGCAAAAACTAATACGGAGCTATACATTCAGGTATACCTTCTTGATTGTTAGTGTACGAGTAGTAAGTGACGACTGCCTTTGAATAAATAATTATAACGCGAAAAGTCTGTGAGACCCAGCGCCCCGGTTTCAGTTACTAATTTAATTTACTTTTTTTGGTAAGAATCACTCAGTGTTAATTTTCAAATTAACCACGCTGAAAACAACAACAAATTTGATATTATAAGATGATTGTTTTTTAGAGATCTGAAACTGTTACTGACTATTGATACTTTAGAGCTACGTTCTCTCAAAATGAATATACCACCGTCAGTGAGAGAGGAAGAAGACAGGAAGCTGCTGGTATGCAAAATAGAGACAATCCAAAAATTCAACCAGTAACTAAAAAACGTTGTTTTTTGTCAAAAAGACTTAAAAACAAAATATTATTACCAAAATGTCAAAAAATTGTCTCTCTAAGCCACCTTAAAGCTTGATGTCCACAATGCTCCAATATTGCAAAAAGTCAATAGACATGAACTTTTGTTAACGTATTAACCCGTTTATTAAAAAAAAATATTTCTTTTTCTGGTATTCTTTCGGTATTCACATTATCAAAAATATGTGTTATTTTTCTGCATTTTTCTGTTTTGGTAAGTAATTTATGTATTTGACTTCAATAATATAAGTTTTTTTTGTATTATTATTTTTATAAATAAAGGTTGTTTCTTCCACATAGATATGTCGCATTTATAAAAAAATATCGCCAAAATATTTTTTTTAACCAGAGCCCCTGAGACCCGGCGCCCCGTTGGTGTTAAAATTTAGAGCGCCTTCACTGGAGGGTTAAAAGACAAATTACTTAAAATCCAGTTCACTCTATTATGTTTACACAAGAATGCTTTTTTTGTAAAAAAAACTATGAAAATTTGTATTTCCTAAACAATTTTTCTGAATAGGTAATATTAAAAAAGTAGGGGTAATAATACCCAATCCACCCCCATAAATTACCCCACTAAATAATTTTTTTACCATTAAATCAAATGAAAAATTAAATTTGAAGTTGATAGCTTACCCCTGTTGGAAGTTAGTAGGTAATGAAAAACTGGTTTTTCCATTCCCCCGTTGAGTTTTGAAAACTTATTTAGCAAATTAACCTTAATTTTCATTGTTCAATTTTCATCACCTCCTAAAATATTTGTATATTCCTTTTTGCCTCACCTTGTATAGATACGATTTCTAATAAGGCAGCCTTCAAAATATCTTTCATAATTACTGACGGAGTAAAAGTAAATCAGTTTAAAATTTAATTCCATTATAACTGAGTTATTTTATGATTATACTGAAGCTTACTATAAAAGTTTTCATTGATTTTATAATATTCATAATTATCTCGCAGCCTTTAAAATATGCCTAATTAGTTCTGAAACATTGTTTTTACAATACTCTTGAGAACCTTTATAGGAATCTTCCTTTTATTATTAGAGCAGAGTTATAACACCTGTAAGGCTATTCCAAAGATTTAAAAGTATTATCAATGACTTAAAAAAAAGTTTTATTTGATGGTTATACTATCAGCTCTGATAAATTTAAAATGTTTTTCCGAAAGTCTGATTGGCGTGTAATAAGTATTTACTTGATCTATAGCCAGATCGGTAAAATGATAAGAAAACATTGCCATTTTTCATAAGGTATATGCTGTGTTAGGGTATATTAAAAGTACTCGTACAGTCTGTTCGCTATACTTACGCGGACTTCGGATTAAAATTTTATGAGTATTTCCATGTAAGTACCCGAAAGTTTGACCTGTTCTTTGGGGAAATATCAACTGATTAAATGAAATGAAAAATAATGTACAACTTTTTAATTAAATAATAATGGACAATCTTTTGTATAATTGAGAGCAGAATTAAACTTCTTCATTAATGGAGTCTAATGTGGCTATTATAAACCTAATAATAATTTTATATTTCACTTCACACAGAAAATATGGTCTATGTATAATAAGAGGGTTATTTAGCTGAAATAAAATATTTCTAACATAAAACTTTGTTCCATGTAGAGAATTTTAAATGAAAAATAAAAAAATTGAACTTGCCAACAAAAATGAAAATCAGTCATTATCATCCAAAATATCATAATCGTCATAATCATCACTGTCATCACCAATAATTGTTATTATGATTGGACTTATTTCGTTTATTTTATTTTCACGAGTCCACCAATCTTCTATTAGTTTCTCGCACTTGGATATACAGTTCCGCCACACTTCTGGAGTTGCAATTGAAAGTGTTTTTCGCCAAGTTTCCCGAACTGCGTCGTCACTATAACCATTAGGCCCAATATGGTTGTCATAATATTGTTTTGCTATTCCCCATATATATTCGATGGGATTAAACTGGCAATGATACGGTGGCAGACGTAAAACTTGACGACCGTAACTTTTAATAATCTGATCCACAACAAAGGTTTTTGATTTTGCGTGTATATTTGATAAGCGTAATAATTCTGATTTTAATATATATTGAGGAAATGGTATATGTTCCTTTGTCAACCATTTTTAATTTTGTCAATAGTCCAAGAATTCGTTGGACTTTTGTTTAATATTTCAGAATGGTAAGGTGCATTGTCTAAAATAATTACGCTGGGCTCACTTAAACCTGGGAGAAGTTTTTCATGCAACCATTTTACAAACATTTCTGTGTTCATATTATCGTGATGATAGTCACTGGATTTTGATTTAGATGAAACTATTAAATCAGCACCTTCTATAAAACCCGATTTCCCTCCTGCATGTAAAATTATGTGTCGCTTCCCTTCTCCATCGGTATGTTTGATGGACTTTACGTTATCATCTTGCCATATTCTCTTGGTTGCACCCCTAGAAAATATCCATGTTTCGTCTAAATATATAAAATTCGCCCCTTCTTCTTTAAATTTAAAATATTTTTTTAGAAAGTTAATTCTCTTGTGCACGACAGAACTTCTTTCACAAAGGGCCTTTCTGTTATCCTCCTTTTGAAATTTGAAACACAAGTTATGTATGACTTGCCATAGACTTGTTCTGCCAATGTCGTCAAATTTTATATCTATTAATTCCGAGAGAATTGTATTTAAGGTCACATGTTCCTTGTTGGCCCTCATTAGATAAATGATATCACGAATTTCAAATTTCTTTCCATCTGGAATATCTTTCGTTTTCAACGATGGGCGAGTTTTGCGGTGATCTTCTTTTGGCAGTTCACTATTGTGATTTTGTAATACTCCTCTTAATTTGGTTTCACTAATTCCTATAGCATCGCGTTGTTGTACAGGACCGTATGACACTTAGTATCAATAATTTAGCATTAATAATTTTAATCACTTAACAAAACACAAAACTGAAACGAACAACAATGATTATTAAGAATAACGAAATGAATACCGGGTTTAAACAATTATGAAAACACAAGTCTCGACCTGAAGGGAATGAACTCTTAAAGGCTTAAAACAATACTGTCTAATATTATGCAATGTCTTTTGGCGCTACATGGATGGCGGCATTGCCGGCTCTCGCTTATAGCCGATCATCTTGTTGCAACCGTCATTTTCTTTTTCATTCGTCAAATACTTATGTACACTACAAATTAGACTATATACATCTAACACACGTCTAGACATTTTTAAAATTTTCACTAAATTTACAATATACATACAATGTCAACACTGGCAAAGAATCAATTCAACTGCAATATTTGTAACAAATTTAGTACCTACCCTAATGTTATTTTAATTTAAATCTGACCATTAGGGCAATTTTACCTAATTTCTTGGGAAGCGGCTTATTGGAACTGGTTGTCAATGACTAATTTGCATAATTTTGTTAATCCAAAATCCGCGTAAGTATAGCGAACAGACTGTAGCTTTGCTCTATCTTCTGAGATATCATTACGCTGTAGATATCAGTTCTACCAAGCGCCACAGACAAAATTAAAGCAGTAGTGGAAAACAACAAATGCCGCATTTATTGGAATTACGCTTTTCCCACAACAACCAAACTCCAACAAAAAAACCCGATTTATTTGGACAACCAGAGCAATTGAATGTTTGACACTGAGTTTTCTGCCTCGACTAAAGCCAATATTATTATTAAGAAGATATAAAAGGCGTGTCAGATACATTCCCCTGATTGGCCAGTTGCAAAGACTGTACCCCGAATACAGTGTAAGGACGCATGTAGATATTCTAGGAGGAATACTCAGGGAGCTACAAAAAATGCCGGTTTGCAGAGACTCATCAAAACAACTATTGATGAAGATACAGAAATTGGTAGTCTTTTGAGGTAATTAAATTTGTTCAAAGATATTTGATCGAGTTAGTCTCTTGCAAATGATGATTTTTGACTTTTTTTGTATTTTCTCATAATAAAAACTATAAAGTTGTTCAGGGTGGATAGTTTTTATTGAAATTATATTTATATAAACTTTAATTTTTCTTAAACATTCGTTTCATATTAATCTTTTTTATAGTATCTTGGATGGTATTATACCGGGTATTCAAATTAAAGTGTTACAGTTAAATAAAATACTGTCTTTTATAAAAAAACGTTGCAGACGAAAGTTTTATATTTTTTTGGGGTAAACATTTTGGCTAAAATCTTTTTTTATAACTAACCATAATATGGCCAACTTTTTTTTCGTGCAGCAAAATTTTCAAGTAGGTGTTATTCAATAAGTAAAAGTCCAATAAAAAAATGTTTTCCTTAAAAGTTTCGTTTTTTTATGAACTTTAAGAATATGTAAAAAATAGGGTTCCAATTTGAAATAAAAAAGTTCACCTTGATATTATGGTCAGCTATAAAAAAATGAATTTCGCCAAAATGTTTCCCCCAAAAAACTATAAAACTTTTTTATATAAAATGCATATTTTCGACGGTATTTGACTGTAACACTTTAATTTGAACACCCAGTATAAAATTTTAGTGATCACAGGTGTAATATTCACATTTTTGCCGTTCTTAAAGTTCAAGAATTATTATTTTTCGACTTTTCTTTCTTTTTCTAAGACTTAACACTGTTTTAAGTGTTCCTTAGTTCAGTATTTTTTTTTTATTTTTCCTATGCAATATTTCCTATCTTTAAGACTCCTACTGGCACATAGTTTATCGCTATAACTAACTCTATGTAAATGCTTGTTTATTGGAAAAGACAAAGTTTGCATTAATTCTTTTTTTTTGTGATCGGAGTTGCAACGCTCCGTTTGGGGGATTTATTTTTGCCGCGGCCTGATTTATTTTTTAAATACTGTGTTTCGAATTAATTTAGCGTCGACGAATCGATATTAGACTTTTAATTGGATCGCATCTAGTTTTATTAAATTTATAATTTTTTCATATTGAGATCATTTCGATGCTCAAAAGGATTTAATTAAAATACCATTTTTAAAATTGTATCGAAGAAAATTCAAAGTTAATTAAAAAAAATATATTTCTCTATTTTTTCGTTAATGTTAGTGCCAAAGTAACACAATGGAGTAATTTCCAACTTGTGATGATACTTTCCAAGAAATAATTAAGAGAGCCCAACGGGGTTTCTCAGATAAGTAATTAGAGTAATTAGTTTTCTGGATTAGAATACGCTGAATTAGTGATGACCCAATTTTGGTTCCACTGACAACTACAGTGACAGTATTTTTTTTGAGTAAGTTTTGTTTACCTAAAGTATGTTGTTTTTAAACTTTTGTAGAGTAAGTACACAACAGTCATCAAGTATAATATCATTTAGTAACCAATTAGATACCTTTTAACTATTTTTAGTGACCTCCAAACGATACTTAATAATAAAAAAAAAAAACATTAAAAAAGTATGTCAAATATTTTTAAAAGTTTGATTAGAAATAACTGTCAGTGGAACCAAAATTATGTCACACTTTTATGGCGTATTATAGGTATACAGGTAGGTCAAGTTAAAATCCAATACATGGTAAAGATAACGTCAATATATTTACTGCAGGAAAAATTAAATATTTCGTTTAGTATATTAATTTATTTCAACATTCTTTTTATTTTATTTTTAAAACGAGATCGGTACGCCGCTAGTATAATTTCTTTCCAGAAAAATAGATTATCGACTCTAGAAAGTTCGGGGTTCGAATAGATCCCGCTAGGGTGGAAAGGACCGAGAGCCACTAGTTTATAAGTAGGTCAGACAAAAAGTGTGGTTAGGGAAGACGTAAGACGAAATAAATAAAATGACGATTTAATATGGTACCTACCCATAAGCCATATTTTGGTATAGATAGATAAATTAATCGCAAGTACCTACTATACGGCTGTCCCATTACAAAACACAGTAACTACATTTTTATAAAAAAGGAGAAATATCAACTTTTATGATAATTTTCGAGCTCCACTCACTAAATAAAGATATTGCTTCTAAATTTTAAAGTTGGTTAGCTATAACCTTAAGTATTATTTTTAACGTTGTTACACAAATAGTGCGGCACGTAAAATAATGGTTTTGCATGGGATTTCTTTAAAAAAAAATTAAGTATACTAGCTTACGGAAACTGCAAAAACTACGGAAACGGAAAAACAGTTTGAACATGAACAAGCCATAATTATTTAAAAATTTGGTAATGATTGAAATAAAATATAATCTTGAATTCAAGTATCAGGATCTATTTCTGATACTACTTACTAAGCAATAAGTTTCGGATTCTGCCATAGTTACCCAAAACACTTTTCTATTGATAGGCATTAGCGGTACCAAATTTTTCACAATTTTTTCTTTTTTGGAGGATGTAATGCCACGAGTGGGCAAGGTTTGTGGTTTAAAATTGACAGGATTATGCTTTTTCTGAATAAAAACTCTTTATATTCATCTGCAAAATCTTTTTTGTATTTCATGCACTGACTCCCTCTTGTAAAACAGACTTCCACTAGTTCTTTCAACAAAAAGACTTTAATGGATCCCCTGGCTCGCTGAGAATAAACTGTTTGCTTCACTTATTTGCAGAAAACTGACTCAAGACAAGATTAAATACACTTATAGTTGTAACTCGGATATTATAATGGTGGGGATCAAACTAAAAGATGAATTTAAACTAACAAAACAACAAAAACCATAACATAATACAGTAATTGGCAAGCAGATACTAAGTTTTGATATAGATTTTGGTAATTACTGTGTTTTGTAGTGGTAAAATCTGTTTTAGCGAGCAGTTAGGGTGTTCTCAATAAACTGCATTTTTCTTATTTATTAACCGATTTTAGATTTTAAGGTATCAAAATGTTACTGTGTTTTGTATTGGGATAGCCGTACACCTATCTGTAAATTCAAGTACCGTGTCAAAGACTTATTGTGTTATGAACAAAAGTAGAGTGTGCCGATCTTAAGTTTTGTGTATTTCACTGCGATACTCTTGACAATACAAAAAAACTACACTACTGTTAGCTTCTGGGGCCTACAGTCTGAAATATATTTTATGATGAAGCAGTGCGAATGGAATTAAACTGCTAACTTAAACTGTGTCAGTGATTGTGTATGCAGAAGCGCACACAGAAAAAATAAAACAGCCTACGCAATAGATCTGTATCTGTAACGTGTAGAAGGTATGGGGTACCCCACGACACTTAAGCCTTACTAGGCCCATTGTGCATCCTCCTAAGATGATAGGCACCTCTTATCTTGTGAGCCAGTCCACAAATTTAATGTAGTTGATAACGTCGCCAAGAGGTGCTTATTTTATATCGACTGATATTAGCCGATACGCGCTGAAAACAAATATTTTATTAAATGAGAGCGTCGGGCAATCGTAGAGGATATGCTCGATAGGCTCATCTTTTTGTTCGCACTCCATGCAAGCAGAGTGCGGATTCTGACAGCTTCATAATATGAATATGCTTTCGTACTTGGCAATGACCAATCAGAATGCCTGTGACCAGGCGCAGATTCTGTCTAGTCATAGTCAAGTAGTTGTTTGCAGTAGTGTTTTCAGAATAATTTAAAATCTCCCCGGAACCCTGCAGTTTCATGTTTTATTCCATCTTTCCATGAATTTCATAAGGTAATGTTCTTTAATTAGATCTGTCACTACCGATTTTATCAGGCCAATAGAAGGGCCAGGTCCAAAAAGTATTTGGTTCGCTGCCTTCTTGGCCAGTGAATTAGCAAGACAGTTACCTTTCGATGTGGCGTATCCATTGATTTATCTTAAGGTGACCACATTGTTGATGGATACTATCGTGAGCAATGGCAATTTTCAGTGGATTTAGAAGACTGGAAATTGACCTGGGAAATACAAACCTAGAATGACAACACCATGTTAAATATATGGGCGTATATACAGGGTGTCCCGAAATTAGACATGTTTTACAGGGTAAACTACATCGGTCCGAAAACGTTTCGTTTTCGAGATACAGGGTGTTACAAGTGAAGTCCTCACGGCACATTTTTGTAAATATTTTCTAAAATTTCTTTAGTCACAGGTTTTTCAAAGTTAAAAAAAATAAAATTTCTGATTCCACAGGCCTACTAATTATTGTTTACATTTAAGAATAAGATAACATGAACTTATCATGACATTTTCAAATGCTTTTCTCTTGAAAATGGTGCCTTCTAGCGAGATGCAACTAAAGTAGCTTTATTATAAAGAAAATATTGGTTTTCCAAATTTTATAGTCAACAAAAAAAACTTAAGGAAGATGATCAAAAACAGGGGTTAAGTCCATTAAATAGAACTTAAAAATGTAGGTAAGCATTTGTACCAAATAAACGTTTAGAAAATATTTACAAAAGTGTGTCATCAGGACTTCACTTTTAACGCCCTGTATCTCGGAAAAAAAGCTGTTTCGGACCCATGTTTATAAAAAATTTTACTACTATTTTAGGATGTAGATTACGCTGTTAAAATATGACCGTCTAATTTCGGGACACCATGTATATAGACATGAAATACGAATGACAGAACACATTAGAAGGGCATGTCACAATGCTAATAACATCATAAAATAGTTACAAAGAAAAACCCCTAAAATCGTAAGATCCAAAGGCTAGTAAATGCAAAATGTTAGCATAAGTAGTACAATAATGTACGTGGCACCTATATCACCAAAAAAAAATAATAAATTGATTCCAAGAACAATTGCTTCGAAGACTTCATAAACGATTTTTAATTGTAATGGACAATGCTACATATTATAGTACATTGACACCAAATAGTAATTGGACTAAGGATTTAATTCAAGAGTGGTTAACGAATCAGACCATAGCTTACTCAGTCGCCATGGCTAACGCTGACATATTGTAATAGAAATATTTTTTTTTATTTTTCAAATTATTTTTTTTTTTTTTTTAGAAATAAATTACCAAAATGATATGTAGCTAATGTGTTAGTTGAACAGTACGGACATAAAGTATTTGTCTCTTTTTCAATAAAATTCATAAATTTGCGAAAATAATTTAGAAAATGCCTTATTTTATGTAACGAATATATATTTGCGAGACGAGCAGAGCGAGGTTTCGCAACATGAAGAACGTATTACATATAATATTTTTTCTAATTTTGATTAGATTATTTATAAAATTGTGTTTTGGAAAAATATTACTAATATCTAGGCAACCAATATTACTACTTTTTTGTATTTTTAGTTTCATATTCATTATTTTACTGACAAATTAAAAATTATTAATTATTTATTCCCAACGACTTGTAGTGTGTTTATATGGCTTATTAAAGTTATTTAGTTTTCACAAGAGTGGGTTATTTTGTCATGTATTGTGTTTTAATTATTTTGTGTGGATTTAAAATGCAAAACTAAGGACCAAAACAACATAATTACTAGGTTGTAAATTTAACCAAATTTTATTTTTATAAGTCTTGGATATAAATTTTTAATAATAATGTAAATTATTGATTTTAATACCAAAAAAGATTTATTTTTCTTTTTTTTTTTTCGCCTTTTCGCAATTGGTGACAATGAAATTTTTGAAATCAGTTTCATATTGTTCAACATTATGCAACTGGTTGCGTAACGTATATAGTTTTGACACTGCGATTACAAAATATATCACTTTATTATGTCAAAATTAGAAAAAAATGTATTTAAGTTTAAAACAGTCATGTGATGTTCTAATTATTGTTGTCTTTTAAAAATATATGTTTACTTGTATAAACTAACTAAACACAATTGAAACCTTTGCAATCCTTACATTATTTTGAATACTGGGTGTCCTAGGAATTCTTTGACTCCTTTCAACCTTTTAAATATTTAGAATATTTTGAATTCGTAGAATTTGTTGAATCTTTAAAATCTTTGGAAACGTAAGAATCTTTGGATTCTTTGAAATCTTTGAAATCTTTGAAATCTTTGAAATCTTTGAAATCTTTGAAATCTTTGAAATCTTTGAAATCTTTGAAATCTTTGAAATCTTTGAAATCTTTGAAATCTTTGAAATCTTTGAAATCTTTGAAATCTTTGAAATCTTTGAAATCTTTGAAATCTTTGAAATCTTTGAAATCTTTGAAATCTTTGAAATCTTTGAAATCTTTGAAATCTTTGAAATCTTTGAAATCTTTGAAATCTTTGAAATCTTTGAAATCTTTGAAATCTTTGGAATCTTTGGAATCTTTGGAATCTTTGGAATCTTTGGAATCTTTGGAATCTTTGGAATCTTTGGAATCTTTGGAATCTTTGGAATCTTTGGAATCTTTGGAATCTTTGGAATCTTTGGAATCTTTGGAATCTTTGGAATCTTTGGAATCTTTGGAATCTTTGGAATCTTTGGAATCTTTGGAATCTTTGGAATCTTTGGAATCTTTGGAATCTTTGGAATCTTTGGAATCTTTGGAATCTTTGGAATCTTTGGAATCTTTGAAATCTTTGGAATCTTTGGAATCTTTGGAATCTTTGGAATCTTTGGAATCTTTGGAATCTTTGGAATCTTTGGAATCTTTGGAATCTTTGGAATCTTTGGAATCTTTGGAATCTTTGGAATCTTTGGAATCTTTGGAATCTTTGGAATCTTTGGAATCTTTGGAATCTTTGGAATCTTTGGAATCTTTGGAATCTTTGGAATCTTTGGAATCTTTGGAATCTTTGGAATCTTTGGAATCTTTGGAATCTTTGGAATCTTTGGAATCTTTGGAATCTTTGGAATCTTTGGAATCTTTGGAATCTTTGGAATCTTTGGAATCTTTGGAATCTTTGGAATCTTTGGAATCTTTGGAATCTTTGGAATCTTTGGAATCTTTGGAATCTTTGGAATCTTTGGAATCTTTGGAATCTTTGGAATCTTTGGAATCTTTGGAATCTTTGGAATCTTTGGAATCTTTGGAATCTTTGGAATCTTTGGAATCTTTGGAATCTTTGGAATCTTTGGAATCTTTGGAATCTTTGGAATCTTTGGAATCTTTGGAATCTTTGGAATCTTTGGAATCTTTGGAATCTTTGGAATCTTTGGAATCTTTGTAATCTTTGGAATCTTTGGAATCTTTGGAATCTTTGGAATCTTTGGAATCTTTGGAATCTTTGGAATCTTTGGAATCTTTGGAATCTTTGGAATCTTTGAAATCCTTTGAATCTTATAGGACCATTGGAATTTTAAAAATAGTGAAATCCTTGGATATTCTGGAATCCATGTATTAGTGAAAATTTTTGAAATATTTAAAATTGTCAGAATTCTAGGATTTTTTGGAATATCTACTTGGAATGTTTTTCCTTTCTACTGTAAAATTAAGTATGTGCTCTTTTACAAATAACGATTCAATTATAAAATCGCATAGCTTTTTTTTTCTCCACTATATTTTTTATAGATTTTTTAATGGTGTAACTCATTTTACCTAAAAATGTGGCTTATCTCTATTTACCACCAATACGACGAATTATTAAATCGTAAATGAGAGGTGCATTTTTTATTCCAACAAAAATCTACAATGTACGTAAAAAAATTAATTGATTTCAGGATAGGTATGACTCTATGTGTGTCTAAAGCTTCACCTTGTTAGCGGATATCGAATAGTTAGTTCATTATAACGTATTCGCTAATACGTTGTTCCGGCTTTTTATTTACAAAAAAAAAACGACGATGTGAGTTGCAAAATTTGTTGTCATCAAAGTTGATGAATGATGAGCGAATGCGCTTCGTTTGTCATCCGACACATTCGTTTTTTGTTTTCAACTTCTGCGAACTTCACGATATAATGAATAATTGCGACTTTAACTTTTTCAATAGGCAAACAGATGTTGCAGGCGCGTATGCAAAATGTTTGATTGGAGTCCATTTTTTTTTTGTTGCTCGCTAGTTCCTGTGTTTTTCGCTTCGACAATGTTTCTTCGTTGTATCTGATTTGCATCGTAGAAATCCATGTTTTACTCCTTTTTAAATGAGCTGACATCTGAGGCCAACTTCGAAATTAAATTTTTGGCGGAGAAACTAATGAAAAAGGGGCTGAAATTTATAAATATTTTTTTTAAATTATTATTTTTATCCATCTTGCAGAAAATCTGTTGTGTTAAGGACGAAGTATCCCTTATAATTTCTGGATGAACTTACATCAAATTAGATTTCATCCATCCAAGAGGTACAGGCTAGAGATAGAATTAGTGCAAATAATTACAGAAATGTTTAACTCTTGACTAATTTCTAACATCGAGGTATTGGTGGGGATTGCCAAGAGGTTTGCGGATGAAGTGCATGGAATGGACCGGGATATAAAATCCAATTTTTCCTTGATCACCTGAAATTTTAACGAATATAACAATAATTGCAACTATCGCCCGACGTATGCTATATAATCGTGCTGTTGTTTAATCATAATAAAACATCTTTATTTTGACATTATTTTGGCATTATTATTGACAAAGTAATTTTGACCAACGTTTATTTTGTCTAATCTAAAAATATTTTTTCCTACGACCACTTAGGAAAGTGACACATATCACACTATATAGTCATATGGAAAGTGCCCTATATCACACACGTATGAATAATAATTTTTTTCCACACGTGTGCGAATATGCTACTTTCCGCAACAGCTGTCACAAAATGTCAAACGCATCATTTATATTTTGATTTATGTAATGTCCGTCCATATTAATACTAAAATCGATATGATTGTTGAATTATTGAAATTGTTGTAAATTAGATCCTAGATATTTACCTTTAACAATTATTATTAAAATAATTTTAAAATAACTAAGTGATTTTTGCTTTTTATTCTGGTTAAACACATAACCGATTAGATCATTTATTTGACGCAAGGCCTATTAGCTCAGGTTGTAGAGAATCAAGCTTTATTAACTTTGCCATTTGAGACCTGGCGAGCGACCGCGTTCAACTTCTTGCGAGGCCAGAATTTTTTTTTATTTTCTGTTTGTTTTTTATTTTGTTTTTTTGTTTAGAAAATATAAAAATTAAATAAATACGATTATTATTGATTGTTTTTTTAAATTCATTTTATTTATTATAATGTAAACCTCGTTTTACATTTCCGCATCAGCTGTCACATAATGTGAAACGCATCATCACTATTTTGATTTATGTAATGTCCATATTAACAGTAAAATCGATATGATAATTAAATTATTAAAATTGACGATTGATTTTGATCTTAAATATTTATTTTTAACAATAAAATAATTTTAAAATAACTACCTACATTTCATTATTTTGGCTTTTTGTTCTGTTTAAACTTAAAATCGAATTAAAAATGCATTTGACATAAGACCCATTACCTCAGGTTGTAGGGTAGTTGCAATTTGAACTTTGGCTTACACGACGAATCCGCGGGCCCGCTTTCGAAACTTGGTAGTTGCAGAATTTTTTTTGTTTTTTTTTTGTTTTTTTAATTTTTGTTTGTTTTTTTTTTTGTTTTTATGTTTTTTTTAATTTTTTTTTTGTTTCGAAAAATATGAAAATTGAATAAATACAAATATTGTTGATTATTTTTTTAAATACATTTTAATTATTATAATAACCTAGTTTTACATTTTTTGATGAAATTATTTTGTGGTCGTAGGAAAAATATTGTACATCACTTGTGTGAAAAGTGTGATTGTCGCACTCGGCTTGTGCCTCGTGCCTCGTAATGTACAGTTCATCAAATTTCTAGAGGTGTTCGACGCCCAGACAGAGAACGCGCTACGTGTGACTAAGATAGCTATTGTACAGTCTGCTAAACAAGTTATTTTAAATAGTTTTTAATATTTTTAGGTAATTAAATTTTAAAAGTGTGGAATAGTTTAGGGATTAAATTGGTCTGATTGGACTTTCTTAGAACGTTTTTAAAAGCAGCTAAAGATAGTATGTAGAATTGAAAATAATTATTATGCCATAAAAGGTGTTTTGGAATTCCTTCAACCTTTTGAAATTGAGTCAGAAAATATAAATTTTATAGGATAGCGGAAAATACCTATAATTTTTTTGTAGGCCTTTGTAAATCGTGGAAATAGTTTATATTTTATTTCTACCTTATTAAGGAAAATGGTACCTATTATTAATAACGGATGTTTCTGAAACATTACTAAAATTTTCGAAATTTTGTTTTTCTACAAAATAATAAACTATACTATTTAGAAAAAAATTTATTTCTCTTATAATTTTATAAAAAATAACAGGGGAATATTTACATTTCTTGATCTATTAAACAAAACGATAAATTATCTCGACGAATGACACCATGTTCTAGTACGGAAGCTAGCTTTACATTTTTGTTGGTGGTTTCATGGGTTTCATATCAATTTTTTGTAATTGTAGTTTATACGTACATATACCTCTTAACACTTGTTTGCTTTATTAAAAAAGTGTGTTGTTGTGATTTACGTCGAAATAAGTCAAAAACAACTTGAAACCCCATATAAAATCAAAAAGGAGAAACGGAAAAAAATTGAGCCTGTAAATGAACACAACTCAGAAACAAAAATAGCTATCTAATAATAAAAAAATAAAATTTTATTCTTGTGCAGCTTCATCTATATCATTAACTGTTTTTGATTTTTTAATGGTTTTTCTTGGTGATGAAAATTCCGATATCTCACGGTTATCGATTCTTTTTTTCTCTCCAGAAATGCGGACGACAGTGTTTTTAGATACTCCTGTGGCTGCAGCAACACGATCATTTACATTCTTAAATGGTATTGAAGGTGAATTAAAGTTTCCTTCTCTTCTCATAAACTCTATAACATTGGCTATTATTTCGCGAGATTGACTGTTAATCACGCGGCCTCTTAATTTGCTATTAAACTCCATACTTAGGTTCTATTAAACTGTAATGAGCAAAAAACACAAACGAAAATAAAAGAAATGTTTTAGCGAAATTTACATTTGACATTTACGTCTGAATGAAATAGTGAAATACTTGATGCGCAGAGTGTACTTTCATTGTGTAAATCCGTCGGGATGCCTGTCAGTAGTGCTTTCTCTGTCTAGCCGTCGAAAGCCTCTAGAAATTTGATGAACTGTAATATACTATATTAGCTTTGATTGCAGATTCTACAGTTTATATTGTTATTACTTTTATAGGTTATTAATTATGTGATATAGAAAGGAACGATCACCGAGTTTTTATGACAATGAATCGTTCAAATGGTCATTCTAATGTAGATTCTATTTCTTTTTCAGTTTTATAAGAGTATTAAAAGTAAACCATAACACATTCCATTCTTATAAAAGAATTTCTAATACTTTGGTGCAAAAGTAAATACCTATAATCCAACTTTGTTTCACACGCACATTTCGTTAATATCAATCACCGAAATGTTGCGCGCTTATCCCATTGTCTCGCACCAGGATTAAGATATTGCGAAAGTGTGGAGAAAGGAACCAAAGGGGCTGAAGCATGTGTGTTATGTTATATTATGAATAGGGAAATTATTGTGAGTTAGCGTAATTTGTAATTCAAACGCTTAGAACGGCAGGCATTTTTGGTAGTAAATAGACTGTTTTGGGATTTGCAAATGAGAAATACAAGAAAATTATGTTAAATGCTTAATATCAAATAAAGGGAGCATGTATAAAGGTTGGTTTGAACCTATAAAGGATTTAAATTATATTTCAGAGCTTTATCAATGATCAAAATGCTTATTTTTTAAATTTTATTAAAAACCATTAAATAAGCCAGCAAACATATTAGTTTAATTTGATGTCTAAATTATACAGGGTGGTCTGTTAATAATAGGACATAGAGCAGCTATGAATTCTTTGCATAAAAATACAATTTATCTTAGTTCAATTCTTGATATTAACAAAGATACAGAGTATTAAAGTGTTTATTTTTTCCAGAAATAATTTTATAATTTTAACAGCTTTTAATATAACAAACTTCACATTATGAAATGCTGTTACTATACTTTAACAAATGTTCGAATGTTTAATACATTTTCGTATTTGTTTATTGAATTAAATTAGGAAGTATGTTATTATTTCTGAATACATCTACAGCATTTACAATTTTTCGCCAAAGTTCGGCACGAGAATTTATTGGTTCGTAATAAACCTTTGATTTAATAAATCCCCAAAAGAAAAAATCTGTAGGGTTATGGTCTTGACTACGTGCTGGATAAGCGGCCGATCCAATGTTGTAGAAATTCATTATCAAGGTAATTTCGTACTGTTCTACTGTAATGGGGTAGAGTACCTTCCTGCATAAACCGTCATGTTGTGTCTCACGACTAATGGCAAATCTTTTAACATGTCCATAAATCCAGTTTGGAAAAAATTAAGATAGGATTCAATGTTTAAGTTTTTTCATAACTCATCTTGTTTCTTTTTAACTAACAAGAATTAAACTAAGATAAATTGTATTTTATCGCAATATTTTTATACAAGGAATTCATAGTTGCTCTATGTCCTATTATATACTATATTTGGTCGCAAAATTAGATTTAACCATATTTCAGTTACGTTGGCTCGACGTGTATTCGACATAAGTGGAAAATAAGAAGACGTCGAATTTTGTTTTTTTTTTTATCAAAATAGGTGGAATTACATCTAAATCCATATTGTAGTACGCTTGGTTAGTAATATTACTTAAGGAAAATTTGACGTCATATTTACTGCCAAATATGCACGTTAAAGTAGATTGGCATACGAAAGTGTCATTTATTCTAATGTATTGTCCTGATTCCACCTTTTGACATTAGATGTCACGTTTCCATCACGTTGAGATGGAATGGGCGTAACTGCGATGTATGGAGGGTAGAAAAAAGGAGGACAATCTTGTATGGATCTTTATATTAAAAAGTGGCCACCAAAATGTATACAATTAAGATGGCGCTCGTGTAGCCAGGGGACAAAATCCAATGCTATATAGTCATATAGATTGCTCATTCATAAGAATTATTTATTGTTTATATTATTATTTTTCAATAAAATTTGACTATTGTCGTGTATTGTCAAAATTTATGTACGATCACAGAACACTTACTCTTCTACGATCAGTCACTTTTCACGGTGTAGTTTTTAGTTTTTTATGGTTGAGCAATATTTATTACTATATACATCATTGGTGTCATTGTGTGATCTGAATTATCGACTGTCGACGTCCCCTGGGCACAGAAGCGCCATCTTAATTGTATACATTTTGAGGGACACTTTTTGTATACAGAGATTGTTCTCCTTTCCTCTACCCTCCATACTCCGATGGTAGTGGGATGTTAAAAATTAATTACATTGTCAAAGGAGATTTAGAAATATCAGTGCGATACAAAATGTATAAGAGGTCTATGGAAAGGAAATATTTTTTAAATAATTTACAGTGATTGAGAAGTTGTATAAAGTTAAAAAAAAGTATAAAAGGCTAAGAAAAATAATTTTATTAAAAAGGAAAGTGCTGCAGGACATAAATAAGAAGACAAAGCAGGAGGGAGAAATTAAGAAACAAGCAGGAGGCAGAGTTAGAGAAACCAGGAGAGCAGAGCAGAAGGTAGAGGATTTATTGAAAAGTAGAAGTATGTTTAGAGAGGTAGCAAAAGAAGAAGAGAAGATACATTTGGGTTGAATATCAATTTTTCTTTTAATTTTTGTAGTAAACCAGGGAAGTCACCAACCTAAATTTCTAGAATATTGGAATGGTTTAACTCCTCTGGGATAAAACTATTACAATATTAATTTTGTTAATTGCTGAAATAGGTGTCAGCAGTTTTGCCTTCATTTAATGTAATTAGCAATCTTTTCGTTAGCAATTGTTTGTTAGCTTTTTCCTGACCCTTTTTAACACCCAAAAATGCAAAATAATCTACCAATGCTGCGATAATGTTAGTAATATCTATGAAATTCAGCAAGTAAATAGTGGACCTAATACACTACCTTGAGATGCTCCTGCCTAGATTTCGTTAGGCCATAACAAGCTTCTTACTACTTTATTCTGAAATACCTTTCTTACAAATAGGATTTCAATGGTTCTGAGTATTGACGTGACAGTAATATGTTTTGTTTATAAATCAGACTTTTATTTCATACCTTTTGGAAAGCTTTTGAGGGCTCGATATAATTTGTGATTCTATGAGCTTATTAGACAGTCAAGGGTTTTCTCTGGTAAGAAGATATTAAGTTCTTTTCTTTTGTAATAGGTTTCAATCTTTAATTGGAAGACCAAGAGCTTTTAAAAGAAGAAAACCAGCTAGCGTTACCATGTTGAAGTTACAGTATAGGGCCCCGTCGTGGCATAGGTAACAAATCAGAAACTGCTATAAAAACTTAATAGGTTACACAAAATGGTGTCAATAAGAATCTGCAGCTCTTACAAAATCATATCAGCAGAAGAGGTAGAAGTCAATGGTGTCACTCCGTCAATGAAGCTCTTGATTAAAAAAAACTGATAAATATCAAGTGACTGACAAAGAAACATTTTAAGCAATTTAGTATTAGAATGGCAGAAGTTGGACGATAGTACAAAGTGGCTCTGGACGTGGACACTCATTCTTAACCTGAAAAAATGGGTTAGGCGACAACATGGAGAAGACAGCTAAATTTTAACCCAACCGTTTTTTGCATACAGATGTTTCAGGTAATATTATACAACTGAAGAAGAGCAAAATTAAAAGATTGTCATTACTGTGGTATGATTGACGATGCCAATTACACACTATATGCGAGTCCTAGATGGAAAAATGAATGAGAAAACTTCCTGAAACACACGGGAGAAGAAATATGATGTCGCATCTGTTAAAATCAGAAAGTGGGTGAAAACTGCATACGAAGTAATTCGGCACATAATAGAGAGCGGTTTCCAATGCAAAGGGTTACAGCAAAAAGAAGAGTGGTTGATCTTCACACTACCCATCCAATGACATCTAGTTGCATTTTTCAATAATCCCATAAAAAGAGATTCAATCTCTTAAAAAGCATTTCTTCGAACAATTTCTAGATAGTAGGCCACAAGATAATTTGCCTGTACCATTTAACTTTTTGGGGAATTCATCCGGCTTACGCATCAATATAATCACTGTTACATTCCATACCTTTGGTAGATTCTTTCGTCTAAAAAATTGGTAATATTGGTCTTTTTGCCAATAGCTTTCAGCTAAAACATTTTCAAATTTTTCCTAGTAATTAGATCTAGCTAGATAAGGATCACAATTTTTTAAATATATATTATATTATTATATTATTATATTATTATATTATTATATTATTATATTATTATATTATTATATTATTATATTATTATATTATTATATTATTATATTATTATATTATTATATTATTATATTATTATATTATTATATTATTATATTATTATATTATTATATTATTATATTATTATATTATTATATTATTATATTATTATATTATTATATTATTATATTATTATATTATTATATTATTATATTATTATATTATTATATTATTATATTATAATCATAACACTGTAATTAGACCGACAATAACCACAACTGGTGAGACATGGGCTCTACTCACTGAAGATATGAGAAAGGAATATATTGAGACGGATTTTGGAGGGAGAAAAGAAAATGGAGTTTGGGAAAAAAAGTTTTAAAAAGAACAATAGTGAAAGTTCAAAGAATAAGATGGTTGCGACAATACTGGAGAATGGTGAGGAAATGATAGTAAAGAAGGTATTGGAAATAAACTTTATAAACAGTAGAGGAAAAGAAGACCAGGAGGAATGTTAAAACAAGTAAAAGATTTAAAGACATTGAAAGTAAGATACTCGACAACAATCATTAAAAATAGGGGAAAATGGAAAATGTAGTAAAAGAAGCAGAATTTCAAATCATAATTTTATTATTAAATGAGCTCAACCTAGTTAGATCTATCCATTTAGTTTTGCTGATTATCAAATTATATTATAGACTCCAGGCATTCCAATTTTGGCAAATTGGCTCGACTCTCTACTATCTATGTATTTTCAGTTTCTATACCTCTGGTGTATGTACATATTTTTAGGACGTTCCTATATTTACATTTATAACAATGTTGTTTTTTTTTTAATGAATATTGTATGCTATATTATAGTTTATTAAATTTTTTTTATAAGCAAAAACCACAAAAACAAAAATATTTAATTAAATATTAAACGACATTCAAATTGTTCAAATGATTATAAAATTTCGACACACGTTTATCATACTAAGCGTTAGTAACACCTTTAGATTATAGAAATAACAAATACATTTATTTACCTTTAAACCCGGTCATATGTTGCAAAGAAACGTGGTGTGCAGCGATTTCGTAAACTGACAGGCGTTGCCTGGTGCGCTGTTGCCAGGCTGTGTAGTTTATCCCATTCATATTTAAACATAGTTTATACCTATGACACACTAACCGCAACAAGTTTTATTAATTAAAATAGTTTCGAGATATATTGCGACACATCAAGCGTCCCCACAAATTCATTTTCGTACCTAGTGCAGTGTTTCCGACTCCAACGCATTTTGGCCAGAGTTTTCGCAATATTTTCCGAAACATTTTTAATAGTAAGTCTGTAAATAAATTGACTTGTAACAAAACAAAAAACGTATAAAATATGTATTTACTGCAAATTAATAATTTTTTTCTCACAAAAATTGAGAAGTTATGATTTAATCTTTAGCACCACTGGTATCGATATACTTTCAGTTGCTTGTAACAGCAGCGGTACCGGACGAGATCTAAGATTACAGTCTGCCTTCTTTCAATTCGCATTAAATATCTTATATCTCTTTTCCAATGATTGGGACCAAAAAAATTATACGTTATGAATGAAATGCTTTATCTGCTGTTTCTTTTATCTAAGGCTCTAATACTGGATTTACTATTTGATGCTGATCCGATGACTAGCGTGACATGGCCAAAATAAACTGACCCCGGTTCCTTTATTATAGACAAATGCTTTTCAGCTACTGTAGTACGATAGTACTTGCCATCAAGCAATTCTAGCTTCATACCATCAAAATATAAACAAAATTGGGTTTCGTCTTCTGCTAGCACATTTTTTCTTGCTTTTTAACAATTTTTTTTATTAAGTCAGTTTTAAACCAAAATAAGTATTTTTGGACCACAGGCGTTTCATTTAAAAAATATTTTTTTAAATGTTCCATCCTATTGTTCACCCCACGGCTCGAGGGTTGATGTGATGATGCTGCAATAGCAAAAAAAAGAGTCTCCGTCGAAACTAAAATCGACCTGTCCAAGCGAGCGATTTTAAACATCCGCGATATTAATACCAATTCGAGAGACGCTAAAATGGTTGTTCCCACCTTATCGAGACTGAGGCCCACAAGGGTAAACTCGTAGTGTAACAAAAACGAGAAATGATTTAACTTGGAACGAAATACCGAAAGCCGAAAGTAGTATTAGCACGTTGAATTTTTTGGTTTGTGAAGCATTGACATTACTTAGGTTAAACCATGTGATGATTTTCACAAGCCTTGATTTTTAAAACCATTCTATAACGCGTTTTGATTAGGATTTAAAAACTTGTTAGAGCATTTTATCCAATAATAATTGGCCCCTTTACCTCTTAAGCCTGCTTATGTAAAATATTTGGGCTTCTTACTTCGCCTATTTATATTCTATTAATAAAGGACAGAAGGATGAGTATTGCAACTATGTTAAAAGAAATAAATTGGCTTTCAGTTCAGAATTATGTTCAGTACATGACTCATATTTATTAATAAAATAAAAATAACATAGTAGGTACCATCGCATCAGATCTATTAGAAAAAATTCAATATAATTCGCAATATCACAACTATAATACAAGAAACCAATCTAAATTTCATGTACGGAAAGCCATCACTAAAAGTTCCCAAAATACAATCTTTATTAAAGGTTTAAAAAATTTAATAGACTGCCTACAGAAATAAAAAAAAAAAAACAATAAATGTATTCAAAAGAAACCTTAATCAATACTTGATAAATAAACAGAACGGATATACTTTCTTGTGATCATATTCTTTAAACCTGCCCTTTTTAAGTATTTCCCTTAATTTATTGTTATTTTACCCCTCGTTTTATCCTCATTTTTTATAGATTATTTGTTTTGAGATCATGTACTTTATTTTAAAAAATTACTATGTTTAAAATTTTAATAGTTTTGTGACGATAGGTTATAGCAACTTATAGCCACAAAACTATTTTTGTGTTAAAGTAGGTCCATAAAGAGCAATGTTATTTTCAAAGGCCTTCTTTCAATATAAGAATAAATGACAACTTTATAATTAAAATGAAAAACACAACAAAATACCTCGGTATAATAATTGATCCAAATTTGAAATGGGTATTATATCCTACCTCTCTTTTATATGTATAATATAAAAGTGCTTTATATAAGAACATTATATTATCTGTCATGCTGTACCTTTATTTATGGAAAGCCGGAATTGAGATATTTATTATTTGCAATAAATATCAAAAGAAGTATACATTTTTAAATAATTTGACATTTAAGAGCCATTCACATATCACAGTTGAAATTTTGACATCTTGATACTTGACAGGCACAGCCACGCACTATTTTGATTGTTGCCAAATAAAATGGCCGGTTAATTATTCTATGGGGTTTCGACAGAGAACCGGTAAATTTGATGAAGGTGTTTTTGTGGCTAGGGGCGAAATAGTAGTACGCTTAATAGCAACACCATAAAAAAGTCATTTTTAAGAAACTGCTTATATATTTTTCATAAATTGGCAGGCTTGGCGACTAATTTCGAATGAAAATAGCCTCCAAAATGGCTATATGGTTGCAAGTATGGAGGTCGCAACCCGCCTTAGAAATTTCATCTTTAGAGAATGTTTGCAATTTATAAAATGTAAAAAATGTTTGGAATTTTGACGTTAGAAATAATTGGAATTCCTAAAATTGTCACATAAGGAATACATAGGGGGATTTTAAGAAAATTGTTAATAAAGTAGTAAGGATAAACCTAAAATTCTAAAAATCAATAGGGTTCTAAGTTAGAAGTAATTATTCAAGAAAATCAAAACCGAAAGTCAATCAGAACTTTCGTTCTAGAGTTATCGTGCCGGCATGCATACATACATACAGATGACCAGATGAAACTTTTTTTTGGATTTTCGAACCGAATGATCAGATACATGAAAAAAAGTTTTAAAAATCGGGGTCAGAAAATGTTTTCTTCTGCACGAATGCAATACTGAGGCCCCATAGGAAGGGCCTCAGTAAAAACCCCCATGTTCGGCCACCTTGTACTGGGTCAGTTATGTTTTATTATGTTTACGAAAACTAAAATTAATCGTTTAGCTGAGACCTAAATTTCACGTTATTTAATTATTGCTACCAAAAATGAAAAACGCATCCTCAAAACAGAGCCGGAAGTGACAGGGGAAACGACACAATTAATTTTGTCTTTGCTTCCGGAATCCAGTATTCCGGATTTATATATATGTGAAAAAGACTAGAATTGGAATTGAGATTGAAACTGGCGAACTAAAGAAAGAAAAGCAATTATACGAAATAATTGAGATGGACGAGTTTTTGGCTTTTTGTTGCCTGTCCGAACCACCCGCTGCTCTGAGAATCTTTCGTGTATTAGGTATAATTTACAAAAACTCGTCGGCTGGTAAATACTTTTAAAATTATCATCTAAAGAAACACCAGTCTTTTTACAGGTTTTTTCCACCAATAGAATTAAATAATAATAATAATAATAAATAAAAGTAATATATTGTTTTAGTAATAATTAATTTATGTTAATAACCCATAAATTACTTTTTAAAATTTAGTTTTTTTAGTGATTCGTAGAAAAACTATAATATACAATTGGGGTGGTTTACTTGTATCGCACTCACACTAAAACATTTTATTAAATTGAGGTAATAATTTTGTTTGAGTTCATAAATAACAAAACAATACATATTAATCTCTTTACATTTTTGTTCGATGTACTATTATTTAATACTTATACATGAAACGGTAAAGAAGGATAAATTGAGATTAAATTATCGATTCCATTCAGTTTTATTTATATTCTATACTAGTGAAGTTAAACCCTCCATAAAATCAATCAAATTCGGACATAAAACGACTATAAAAGTAAAAGTTGAAAAAAGCTAAAAAATGGCAGCCAATGTAATAAAACATTCGAGTGGACTCGACTCTATTGAGTTGTTTCAGGAGATATTGAAGAGGAAACGAACGGAAACAGTTAAAAACTCATAAATCTGGAAATATATTACAAAACTATAGTCGAAACGAGTTTCTGAGACAGGGGCGTAATCTAACAAATCATTCAAAAAAAAAAATGTAAACAATTTCTTCAACGGCGCCAACTTGCTACCAACACAGTGTGATCCTGAAAATGGGCCCTAAAGTTGATCAGTTACAATCAATAAGTAAATTAATGCAATAATTTTTACAATAAAAAAGACTTAATTGTCATAAAAAAAATGATTGGACACAACTTTCCGCAAGCAGATGATACCAGTTATGTGGGAATACAACTTAGGCAAAATTTGACCAAGAACAAGTATTACTTATGTGTTCGTGAAGCAAATATTAATGTAGAAGATGTGAATATACAAAGCTTGGTTGAAATCAGATATCCAGAGGATAGGGTGCTATTACCTCTACTCTGGAACACTGTCCTCGACACCCTCATTAGTCGCCTCAATAATGACAGCCTCTACATAATAACATATGCAGATGACCTAGCCATTCTACAAAGAGAGTTTTGATGATATACTTCGCGAAAGAATGCAAGTAGCTCTCAAAATTATAGAGCAGTGGTGCAAGGAACATTCACTATCTATCAATTTAAAAAAGACGAGTTTTACTCACTTAAACCTAAAGAACCAAATTATACATATCAGAGGCGTCCCTTGTAACAGATACACCAACTAGCCTTACTGTAATGTGGGAATAAATATCAAACTCTTTCTTTCTTCCGAGCACTGATAATTAGCAACCTCTCAAAACTATCGATTAACACCAGTGTAAGCATTAACAACAGTGGCACTTTTAGTGGTGATGTAGCCAACATTTAAATTTAAAAAAGTACTAATCTTGAAAGGTCCAGGGTATCACACTCGACATATCTTAGTTTTACTTTATATTGCGCAGGACTAAAAGAAACACTAGATTCTTTGAAAACAATTTAATTATATACAGTGTAAATTCTAGGCTCTCAACAGGATAATTTTGTATACATGAGTACTCAGTCGGACCCCAATTGTTCAATTTTGTAAACATGAGTATTCAGCAAGACTTTGATTGTTCAAACAATTGAAGACTCGTAATTTTATTTTACAAACCAGTCTGTCAAATAAAATATTGTAAAAAATGTTTTTAACAATAATAATAATAATAATAATAATAATAATAATAATAATAATAATAATAATAATAATAATAATAATAATAATAATAATAATAATAATAATAATAATAATAATAATAATAATAATAATAATAATAATAATAATAATAATAATAATAATAATAATAATAATAATAATAATAATATTAATAATAAGAATAATAATAATAATAATAATAATAATAATAATAATAATAATAATAATAATAATAATAATAATAATAATAATAATAATAATAATAATAATAATAATAATAATAATAATAATAATAATAATAATAATAATAATAATAATAATAATAATAATAATAATAATAATAATAATAATAATAATAATAATAATAATAATAATAATAATAATAATAATAATAATAATAATAATAATAATAATAATAATAATAATAATAATAATAATAATAATAATAATATTAATACATAAAAAATAGCTTCACATAGCCAACTTACTCAATCACAAAATAGCCCTACAATGTATCGTATTTTATATTAAACTTGGTTACTAGTACTCCTCCAACCAAAGGGAACTATTTCCTTAAAATTTAAAAATGGTTTAATTTCTTAATTTTAATGAGTTTAACCTTCCAAAAATTCGTAAAAAAACACAGCAAACTGACATTTGAATAAATGATGGAACAAATGGTTTAGAAGATTATAAGGTACGCTAAAATTATAAACTAACTGTATGGAAGGTAAAACAAATTAACGTTGAACTCTGGTAAATACTAGAGATAAACACTAAATACAAACTTGGAGAGCACTACCAGGAACAAATTCAAATACATACTTTCTTTCCACCTTCTGTAGTGATCCCAACATGAAAAGATTTGGAAGCTATTCTAAAGTCAATAAACTCATCTTAAACTATAAATTTGATAAGACAATAAGGGATCGATTTCTCGATACCCCAACCGAGTTTTTGAAGAAACAGGTAGTGTGAGGAGTTCAACAAGATACACTACGATTCCTGCCAAACATAAAACGTTGCGAGCCAGAACTCAGATTAGTCCTTTCCAGTTCTTATTACTGCACGAAGCATATACGATGGAAATCCCTCATGAGGGCACGGTTGTGAAAACATGAACTGATAAACCACTCTTAAAACTTTTCAATACAAGTAGTGATGGATAGGTTCACAAAAGAATCCGAGGCACTTCCCGATGGACAAAGATTTATTCTGAAACATTCTTGGACGCGCTACTACGCACACAAAATGCTATCTAAAATCGCTTCTTCCTCAAATCAACGCACGAGCTAGAGAAAGCTCTGCTTCTTTTTCCATCTTAACTACTAATTCACAATTCATTTTCACACAAATTCCCAGTTACAAATTTTTTTTACACAACGTATGAGTTTTAAAAATTTAAACTAAAATATTACATCTCTAAATAAACACGAATAGAATATTACAACAGGGATAGCTGAAAGCGAACTAGGTAAGAGGCCAACCAGCCAGACAAGGATAAAGCGCTTGATTTACTTGACTGTGGTTCAAGACTTTGTGTGTTTCCTTTCCATTACGAATATACTCGAGAATACATCACATTCTTACTCCCAACTAAATAAGAGGCAATTTAAATTCTAAGGCCTAAAATAAACTTAATTTTTTTCTTATAAATTCAAAATGGAACCGCAACAATAAAAATTTTCCTATTCACAAGAAAAACTGTTTTCATGCGACGTTGATTTCTTGTTCTTTTTATTCTTCGACACCGAAATAAGGGTTCCTTCCCATCAGCTGGAAGCGGTTGTGGACTGTAGCAAACTTGTAGCTTGTAAAATGTGCCAGAAACTTATTTGGTAATGATGAAATTAAAATAGGTTCTTCAGCTAACGATTTTGTTAACAAATCAAGCAAATATGAAATTTATCTCACAAAGATATATCTTTTACAAATCCTACGAATATGTAACAACCAACTTGCCTAAAGGGCCAACGCTCGTCACCAAATGGAACAACCAACTAGTCTAAAGACCATTTGTAACTACTGATAGGTCTTTAGCTACTGTTGTTAATATACTATTAAGGGATTAGAGCAGCGCCGTCACCAGCCAAAGGGTCGTGGAGTCCAGAAGGAACATCCATTCACCAGTGGCAAATAAAAAATTAATTAAAAGAATAAAAATTATCCCTTAATAGCATAGTCGAGCAGTTCTTGGCAACTAGTTTTAGACTCTTTTAGTCCTAAGGGAATAGAAACGCTGAGGCTTCTTAAATGCTCGGAGTATTTTACTGGTTTAGAAATAGAGGAGGGATTAATAATAAGTATTAAAACATAAACAAATGTATATTAACAATAAGTATAAAATTCGGGACGAAAATGTAAAATTGGCATTTATATGTAAATCAATTAATTATTATTAAACAAAACACTTTAAAATTAAGTTAAACATATTTACCCATAATTTACAACTCGTACACAAAACTTTACTCTACACATCACATTGTTTTGGGCGAAAGTTCTGGACCTTAGTCCGAACTCGATTGAGAATTTACCCCAGCGTCTTTCTTTCTGTCTCCTCTCTATATAAACCAAAATTTACGTGATGGTTGTATTTTTAAAAATGTCACGCTCAATGTAGCCATTGACTAGATTATTAACCTGATTGTTTTATTTTTATACGTGTCTTCCTTTTTAATTTTTAATTTAAAACATAAAAATACTTTTAGAATTTTTGGTAAATTCTTTATATTTCCTACTATTAATAATGCCAATTATTACAAATATATCGCAAAACATATAGAAGAGCCGGAAATGGCAAAAAGTATTCACCAAGGGTTCTAAAACAAAGGCTCAGAATGTGTAATATACTCCAGATCCTAAAGAGGAAACCGGACCTCTCGAGAAAGAAATAATGGATTTTCTAATATAAAATTGTATTTATATGCGTGCCATTGGGAATACTTCGTGATATTATATGTCTTGATAATATTCAGACTTTTAAATTTGTGCAATGATTTGGCAACACACAGAGACGTTTAAGAAAAAAAGGTGGAAAAGCATATCATTTAAAAACTATTAGATATTTATTAAAGCAAGAAGCAGTACATTTTCATAGATGTAATTCAGATTGGCGCAGAAATGTTTTTGTTTTAAATTTCCTTTAAAATTTTTCAAAATAAACACTTTTCAAAGGTTTACAAAAAATTAAAGGTTTTTCCACCCTATGTTTTGTCTTGGTTGTACTTCCTGAAAATTTCACAAAAATCGGATTAAAAGTAACGGTTCAGAAAAAATTATAAATTTTCAAAGTGTTAGGTTAGGTTTGCTTTGAAATCTAAACATAAAATGGTCCGAGAGTGACAGGATAGTTCAAACTAAGCTCACATAGATTCTCACAGCGGCAAAAGAAATTACTGCTCATCTATGCAGATAGCAGACAAGCACTACTCGCCCTAGACGGACCACCAATTTACTCAGGGTAACTACTCAAATATCACGATGTTTTGGCTAAGGTACCCATCAACAAAGTCACGCAACATCAAAATATAATCGTCTTATAATTCATTAGCCAAGAAGGCAGCCAATTAAATATTTTCTCCTGATGGTCCTTTTGTTGAAATTACAACATATATTGGACAAACTTAATTAAATAACATTCCCTTGTGAAATTAAAGAAAATATTTGTATTCATAATAAAAAAAAATAAAACTTTCCTTCATGTACTAGCAGGAAACTTTAAAAAAATTTCACAACTAATTTTTTATTCATTGCAATTTGGAAATTAAAACAAATTAATTCGATTTGCTAAAGTCACGTCGCCATGAGCTGACTCCGTTCCTATCCTTCCATAAAGAATGAAAAACGTTGTTGGCAAAACGATAGTTTGCCGAAATGTCTCACTTCCTTTGCTGGTGTTTTCTCTCCATAGATGGCGCTAATGAACCTTATCGGTTGATTTATTCCAGTCCTTTGCGCCAGTATCGCCAGAAAATTAACAGATACTGCACTCCGTTTTGTTTGTTTATTACTGAATAATGATGTTGCAAAGTCACGTACTGCGAGGAAATTAGAGCATGAAGATGGTTTTTATAGGAGGTCATTCGTTGTGGACATTAATATAGATATTTTTTAGATACAACGGAAGGTTAACTTGATTCTTAAGCTAGGAATATTTAATTATTAGGTTTTTATATTGTATTTCTTTTATTATTATTATTTGTCAATATACATATGTATATTTTATTCTTTTTTTAAAATTATTTATTTGAAGCTAAAATACATTTTAAATAGAGGGGTAAGTTTAGAAAATGAAACTACAACAGGATGGGAAATGATAATTAACTTATTACTCCTAATTTTTTAGTGCAATTCTAATTTTTATAACTATATGTTTTAGAATGTTCTCTTCATCGTGGGTATAATATAGAATTGTTTCAAGTTTATATGAGAAATAACTACGTAATTGCCAAAGGATTTACTTATTTCACATTGTTGCTAATAGGAAGTATGAAGTTTCCGATGGTTTACATGCATGAAAATTCTACGGCAACTTCCAGGGTTATGTCGGAAATGCAAGTTCGTTTGGAATTAATTATATGCTTTGTTGTTAGTTTCCCATACTCTGATTACATTAAACTGATATATAACTTTTGGAGTTTATATTTAAATATGCGAAACGATAATGGCATGCTGAGTACAAAGGAACACCATTTTGTATAAATAAAAATTCTGGCTTTGTTCAATTTAAATAAAATAATGTACAGAGGGTTTGGTACAGCCATGTTGATTTATATTCCTATATATTTATTCAAAATAAATTCGAAAGACGATAAAATGGTGGTTTCCACCTTATCAAGACTGAGGCCCACAAGGATAAACTCTTAGCGTAACAAAAACGAGAAATGATTTAACTTGGAACGAAAGACCGAAAGCCGATAGTAGTATTAGGACGTTGAATTTTTTGGTTTTTGAAGCATTGACATTAATTAGGTTAAACCATGTGATGATTTTCACAAGCCTTAATTTTCAAAATCATTCTATATCGCCTTTTGATTAGGGTTTACAAACTTGTTCGAGCAATTTAATTGACCCCTTTACCTCTTAAGCCTGCTCATGTAAAATATTGGGCTCCTTACTTCGACTATTTATATAATATTAATAAAGGACAGAAGGATAAGTATTGCAACTATGTTAAAAGAAATAAATTGGCTTTCAGTTCAGAATTATGTTCAGTACATGACTGATATTTATTTATAAAATAAAAATGAGAGTACCATCGCATCAGATCTATTAGAAAAAATTCAATATAATTCGCAATATCACAACTATAATACAAGAAGCCAATCTAACCTTTATGTACGGCAAGCCATCACTAAAAGTTCCAAAAATACAATTTTTATTAAAAGTTTAAAAAATTTAATAGACTACCTACAGAAATTAAAAAAAGAAAACAACAATAATTGTATTCAAATGTAACCTCAAACAATACTTGATAAATGAATTGAACTTATATACTTTCTTATGATAATACTCTTTAAACCCGCCCTTTTCAGATATTTCCTTTAATTTATTGTTATTTTACCCCTCGTTTTACCCGCATTTATTATAAATTATTTCTATTTTGAGATCATGTACTTTATTTTAAAACATTATTTGATGTTATATTAATACTACTTACTATGTTTAAATTATTAATAATTTTGCGACAATTGGTTATAGCAACTTATTGCCACAAAACTATTTTTGTGTTAAAGTAGATTCATAGAGATCAATGTAATTTACAAAAGCCTTCTTTCAACATACAAATAAATGACAACTTTATAATTAAAATAAAAAACAAAACAAAATACCTCGGTACCAAGGTAAGAAGATACATTTTTAAATTTTATTTATTGAGGAAATTTATGACCAGAAGTTTACTAATCATTATTTACAATTCGCTGGTTAAATATGTTATCCAAACTCGTATAATAAAAATTTTCTACAAAAAAAACAGCATTATATCCTACCTCTCTTTTATATAATAAAAAAGTACTTTGTATAAGAACATCTGTCTTGCTGTACCTTTTTTTATGGAAAGCCTGAATTGAGATACACTACAAATTATTTGCAATAAATATCAAAAGAAGTATACCTACATTTTTAAATAATTTGACATTTAAGAGCCATTCACACATCACAGTTGACATCTTGATACTTGACAGGCACAGCCAAGCATTATTCTGATTTTTGCCAAATAAAATGGTCGGTTAATTATTCTATGGGGTTACGACAGAGAGCCAGTAAATTGGATGAAGGTGTTTTGTGGCTAGGGGCGAAATAGTATTTCGCTTAAGTTAGCACTACCATAAAAAAGCCATGTTTAAGAAATTGCTAATATATTTTTCATAAATTGGCAGACTTGGCTACTAATTTCGAATAAAAATAGCCTCCAAAATGGCTATGGTTGCAAGTATGAAGGTCGCAATCATTTGATAAATTTGTTTCCTTTTAGCTTATAAATCATTTAAATCTAAAAGACAAAATAAAATTATCTATCAGCTCTGCTCCTACAATTTATAACTATTGAAGGTAATGACATGTTTAGTTTCTAATGAAAATACTTTACAAATATAAATAACAAATTAACATAAGTACGTATTAAATGTCTTTTTATTTTATTAGACTTTTTTAGTCCTAAATATCAAGGACGAACGGTTAAACACTGTAATGAACTCAATGTTCGTTAATATTTCTTTTTACTAATTCAGGGTATAAATTTCGATTTTTACTTAATTTTAACTTCGTGGATATACCCTATATATCAGCTTGTCGCAATTAAGAACAAATCGTCCAAATACTCTGCGTGCGCGAGTCGCAATGGTGGGGTTTCTGTTTTTGGTAGGGCGATCGGCGATGGCTGAACAGTGTTGCCATTGCTATTACAATTGTAACAAATCTATTACTAAAAAGGTACACTAGTACGTTATTAAAAATATTAAGAAAAAATGAAAAATCTATTACTTTTTAAAATATCGAAATTTTATGAGTGGCTCCATCTGAACTTCAGAGATTATAGGTAAAAAAATTTAGAAAGCTATACATTTGTTATGTTTGTGTTTTCTTGTTTCAACAAATCCAAGATAGGTGTCACTTTATTATATATGTATTTTTTTTGTTGTGGGTCGTTTTAATGTAAAAACATGTAATTCATTAATTTTAACTAAGCAGTTATTGAATGAAAATAACTCTTACAATTTTGAGCCAAGTGACGCTTTGTTGAATAATAATGAAAATGAATTTAAAATGTGCAGAAGATTTGACAGTTCAAATAATTATTCAAATGTATATACTTATTAGTTCTTTACTTATTTTTGTCTGAAATAAATGTTTATTTTTAAAATTTTAGTTTTTCTTCACTATACTTTTTGAAACTTATTATTTCTAATAACAAAAACGGTATGCCTATTTAATATTAATTTTTTTTTTAATTTATTTACTATTAGTTCTGGTACGAAAAAATTGATTGGTGTGGCAATACTGCGGCTGAACGAGGCCTGAGATTCAATTAAGAATTCACTTGCTATTACACTGATTTATTGAAAAGTCGAATATAGAAAAATTATTTAGACACCAACACGATTCAGATATTGCTCGCGAGAGATACATTTTTAAACCGCTTTATATTTCTAGCCGCTATTTTGACGATAGGTAAATTGTTGTCATTTTTTTTTTTATAAATTGATTCTTTTTTTCTTCCGGTTCGAGACTTTAAGCCGTGCTATTGGAAACCGTTCTATTTTGATTTTTTTAATTAATATTAATCCGTGTTGAGTTGAGAATTGAAACTTTGATTAAGAAATACTTTATTTTATTTTTGTTTAGTTGGACCGGGAATAGAAGCAAAGTTCATAGAAAACATTTAGAACGTTCCAAATAATAAAATTATTAGTTAGTCCGGAATTAAATTTTACTTAATTAATAAATACCTAGAATTTATTTTTGTTAGAAAGTACCGTTTTCTTTTGGAATTTCAGTTTAGTTTATTTTATGCTTTAACCAATAAATAATTGGTTGGAACTGTTTGGAAATTGTCTAATATTTTGATTTGTTACCTTAATAGAATTGCGACGAGACATTTTCTTTTATTTTATACTCCGAACCGCAAATTTATGTGAACTTAAATAGTACCATTCCCCTGTCTGAAACGGCTCGTGATTACGATCACTTCATTCAGAGATAATGTGCTATCCCAGTTGTTAGTTGGTTTTACTTTCCAAACACTAGTTTTAGTAAACTTCTTATAGAGTCCTGGTTTCGGTCCTGAAGGTAGTACTGTCACGAACCTATCTCCTCGCATTCTCTGCGATCATATATTCAATTTTGCTTTGCCGAAACTGTCAATTACATTTGATTGTAAATACCGATTAGACAATTCAACAGCAAATTTTTCCTACGACCGTAAATATTATTCTCAGTAGAAAAATAACAAATTACATTTTTAGTTTGTTTAACGATTAAACTGTTAAATAGTTAATTTTTCATGCTTCCGAATTAATATTTCTCATGAACGAAATAGCAAGTTGCATTTTTAGCTCAACCGAATAGACAGTTCAATAATAAACTTTTGCTGCCTACCGTGATTATAACAGTTGAAACCCTAAAACAGAAGCACACACGAAGCAGTTTTTGTGGCCAAATTCACAATACAGTTAATAGTCAAAAACTAATGAAACACTTTTTGTGACAATTGTCGGCCTTTAAAGAATTGCCTTCGCAGCACAGTACCTCAGATTACGTGTTAAATATCTTTTGTACAGGGTGTTAGTATATCCAATCCACAACGCTTTACCCCAAAGAGCTCCCGTTAATTGATGATTTTTAATATAAGAACATAAACCCTTAAAGAGCTTAGTTACCCAGATATAGAGTGTTTAAAGTTTAAACTAAAAATTTAAAATTTCCCATAAATCAAAAGCGTCTTCTCTACCAAGATCTTGTTAAATTCACGAATTATTAAAAAAATTGACACTTGCCTGCTATATTAGATGTTAGAAATATTGAATCGTTACAAATGATCTAAGTACATACATACAGACACCGTTCATTTTAGCTTCATAAAAGATTAAATAATATTTTAACTAAAAATTAATAGATAATTAAAAAAATTAAAAATAAAGAAAATATTTGTTCCAGTGGCATAAAAAATAGTGAAAAATGTTACCAGGAACTCCGATAGCACGCTACTCTTAAAGGGTTTACCAAATTTGAAAAAACAATTAAAGGCATTTCTGATTTATGGCAAATTTTGATTTTTGAAATCCAAGTCCCTTCTTTCATGTTTCCATATCACAATTCATCATTTAACAAGAGCTTTCTGGGTAGAGCTTTGTCGGTCAAATATACTAATACCCTGTATATATTCCTTTTATAGGAGGTATATTGCATTTTGTAGACAAATTTTTAATATATTTATATAAATACTTAAAAAGATTATTTTTGTTCATTATTTTAAACTAACAAATATAATCTTATAAATATTATAATCGAAGAAAAAATAAAACTTTGACAGTTTGTCGTAACGTTACAACATGATTTTTCCTTTTAATTGCTTCGTTCAGAGCTAGCACACAGTCTCTGAACTTGGGTAAATTGTCTCTTGGACAAAATCCATAAAATAGTAAGAAATATCAAACTTTTTATGACCAAAGAGCAATACAATTAAGGTTATTTAACTTTCTTAACGTTAATATATATTAGAAATTTCATCTCATCCCAATTCCGCACCAATTCCTTAGACGATTAATAATTTCCCATAAACTTAAACAAACACTTCCCAAATTATTCCCGGGCGGTTCAAAACTTTAACTTTGTACTAGTAGTTGAAAGTTGAACCTCGTTAAATTACATACCCTCTAAGTTTTATAGATACATAGGACCCTTAGCCCTTGTAATGTCAAAAAGGAATCGGCGCGCCTTTTGGGTATTTCATCGAGAACTCCATAAATAGAGTTTATCGCGTTGAACTTTGTCAACGTTTGGTTCTTCTTCGCAGGCAGGGCCGTGCTCAAAGAGGGGGTAGAATAACTAATAAAACTTTATTCATCCAATAAATAATAATAATAATTATTATTATTATTATTCCGAACCAAAAACCGTCTAGGTATAGCCATGCTAAAAAAGGGTTAAAATGTTAAGATAGGAAACAGGAAATTTAATTGGATAAAATGCTTTAACTATTCAATAAACAATTTAAAACTATTAAATAAATAATTTTACAGAGACTAAAATTATTATGAAAAGAAAAAATCTTATTTAATATATTTAAATATAGTAAAGCATAATATCTTATTCCAAAAAAATAATATATAAATTAACCATGTGTCATTCGTTGTTGATATTGATGTTATGTTAAAACTCGTACAAAATTTACATATTCAATAACATATCATTATTAAATCTTACCTTATTAAATTAGACGGATTTTAAGAATATTTAAAATCATCTAATACTTCGAAGACCAAGATAAAAATAAAATCTAGTTGATTGTCGCTGTCGACCAAATCAAAAATAAATCTCACAAGACGACAACGACATTTGAGTAAGAGGTAGTTGTGTCGAAATAACGGTTACCGAGTGAAAAAAACGATTGACCACGGCACCTATCCAAGCCTACCCTCGAGAAAGAAGACAATTCATTTTGGACTGTGACGCATCCTCACACGGCGTGGGCGCTGTGCTCTCCCAAGAACAAGAGGAAGAAGAGAAGGTATTTTAGTAAGACTTTGGTAAAAGCTGAGAAGAATTATTGCGTCACCAGGAAAGAACAATTAGCTATAGTCAAAGCCCTTATACACTTCCATACTTACCTTTTTAACAGAAGTTTTCTGCAGTGGCTAATGAATTTTAAAAATGACAAGCTGCTAGATGGATAGAAATACTGCAACAATATGACTTTAAGATAGTGCATCGAACAGCGCAGCTATTCTTTTCGGGCGACCCTGTTAAAAACGACAATGCTGGTACTGTAAAAGGCTCGAACCATGAGAGGAACCGGTCGAAGAAGTTTGTGCGACCACTATCAAGCCAAAGGATGACGAAAACGAAATCACGCTTTAAAGCTTAAACTAGACTTAAAAGGAAGACAATAACTTGAAGGTATTCCGAGAATGACTTGGCAAGAGATAGCCAGATATATATTAAAGAATACTCGACTCAGTGGGTTCCCTGTATCTTTACGATGGCCTATTGCACCGGAAGTAAGAGAGACTCGGTGGTGTAAATGTAGTCCACCAAGAGGTACTGCCAAAATCACATGTCAGAAGTTTGTTAGTGGAGCTAATAGCAGCCGTTCAGGAAGACATTTTGGTACTAAAAGGAAGCTGGGACGAATTCGGGTAAAGATTTTATTGAGTCAATTGTCGACGGCATGTGGAAGATTGGTATAAGAAATGTTATCTATATAATGGAAGAAAAGGACCCCAAACAAGAAGCCAAGGTAAAATGGCACAGTAACTTTCAGGAGGGCCTTTCGAACTAATCGACATAGATATCCAAGGGCTACTTCCCTTAATAGAAAGGGGAAACAAATACTTGATGGTTGTTATGGAATATTTTTTTAAGTTAGTAACGCCTATTCCTAATCAAGAAGCGACGACAGTGGTATTCTGACCAAGGATGAAATTTTTGTTCCGAATTATGGCAAGAATTAATGAAACTGTTAGGCATCAGAGAAACAGCACTATGCCTCTCCACCCTCAGTCCGACGGAATGGTAGAAAGAGACCATAGAACCATTTGCCAGTATCTTTTAATGTTTGTCTCTGAAAACAAAAAGGACTGGAACACTTTAATTAGTATTTTCCTGCTAGCCTACCGAAGTTCTGAACATGAATCGACAAGTTATTCTGTATCTATGATAATTACTGGAAGGAAGATGAACCTTCCCCTTGATCTTTCACATAGTGAAAAAGAGGGCTGCACATCTCCCACGTACCTACAGATATTAATAGAACGATTAAAAAAAATCTACGGATTCGCTCGGGAACGTTTGAAAGTCAGCAGCGATAAAGCAAAAGCTAGAATCGACATGCAAGGGACACATTTTGAGAGAGGCGACCCAGTATGGTTGTATAATCCCAAGGACCGAAAAGGACTTTTTCAGAAACTGCAACGGAACTAGAAATGCCCCTACACCGTCCTCAAGAAAATCAATGACCTGATCTACTGCATTCAGTTTTCAGCGGGACGTAAACCCAAGGTAGTTCACATTGAAAACCAGGTCCCAGTAAGTTATTCGGGACGAATAATTAGAGAAGAGGGATCAATGTTATGGGAAAAGTAAGAATTACAAACGAAGTGTAAAGTCATCTATCACCCTACAGTGTACTACAATCGTCATAAGTAAAAGTAGGAGTAAATGAAGAAAAGCAAATAATAAGGAAATGTCTAGAAATGTCATTCCGTGTCAAGATACAACTATAAATCGAGAAGGTTGAAGTGAGCTAAAATAAGTCGATGATCCTGACGTCAGAGTTTTAGTTTGATAATATATATTCATGTTATCAGTTGAGTTGAAATATACAGAGTTGCCAAAAACCAGTGCAATAGAAAAGTAGAGTATTGAAAATATTTTCTCTCTGCTTTTTTTCTTCTGACGTAACTTAATACCTGGTGAGATATTAGCCAATGGAATAGTTGTTGCCAAAAGAGAAACGGTCCCTTATATTATTGTGATGCATGGCTTTGCTCATATTTGAGTTTAAAATTATTTCCTTTTTTTATTTTGTCTTTGCCTATTTATATATAGATATATTATTTTTAGAAAACTTCGTCATTAATTAAAATGATTATATTATGTACCAATATTTTTTTTTACTAGATGCATTGTTAGCAATGTTATCATAACAAAATACATTTCTTTCTCAACTGCAACAAACTCAAATATTTGATATGCGCTTCCACCACAGTGCCGTTTTTCCGACCAGGCAAACCCCAATTCAACTCAAAGTACTCACGAATGATTAAAGTTGTGCCCAATTAATATGATGCCCGCTCTGTATAAGGAAAAAAAAAAGAAACTACCTGAACACCACAAAACTAAATACCTTTCAGTAATTACTGATCAAACGTTCAAGTTATTAAAGATTCACGGGTCGAACTAGAAAACGAATAGAAAAAGAAAGAGACAGATATAACTATCAAGTATTTGGTAGGTGTGCCTAAAATTGTTAAAAATTTTAACTTTAAAGTCTAGCTATGGCTCTATTACTTCTTGGCCATTTCTATATACCAACCTGGATTCTCCTAAGACCAAATTTGACGAGTTGTTTATGTAATGTTCAAGATCTCAAACTGCATTTAATATTTATCACGGAAACCTGGCTAAAACCATCAGATCCAGATTCGCTTGTTTATTGAGAACAGGCGAAGGGGATTTGTATATATTGTAACGGATAACATTATTTACAATTATTTTTTTTTATGTAATATAAATACACGATGTACAATATTATTGAAGGAGAGTAATTATTGAAAAACCTTGGTGAGGAAATCTCAACAATATGTATAAAATAGTTTGTCGTATTTAAAATTTTCTTTTACGCGAAGAAAAACTTGGTAATGGTTCAACAGTGTACAATAAATAATTATAAAAATGAGCCATTTAATTTATGCAAATGATCTAGCATTTTTTGACATTTCACCCGACTTGACAATATTTGCTGGCGACACAAGAAACTAATGGCGTACTTAAGAAATCAGGTACCTACATTATGTGACGAGGAGCGGAATATCCAAAAAATTGGAAGGAATAAGAAACAGGGAATGAAGATCCTCGGAAGACCACACACCCCTCACATCCAAGTACGTTACCGTAAACAAGAGAAGTCTGACTTTCCTGTGCCATATAGAATGACAATTCGCACATTTAATTTTAACTACCAATTTTTGTTCGATATAATAAAAATTGTTTTGTTTGTTGTTATATGTTTCACTGAATCAGCGCGATTAGCAAAATGAAAATATTTTAGTAAATTTGTTTCCATTTTGGGGATTCAAAAATAGTTTTTATTAATTCACAGCGGAAAGTAAATTTGGGAATTTAAAAGGAATTTTTTAGAAAGAACTATATACTTTCCTCCGTTAATAAGTAATCAATATATTATAATTTCGACTCCACCGGTTATAGTAAAGGTTTAGTATTTTTAAATCTTAATATATTATTTTAAATGTGTACTTTACCCTCTTTAAATGGACTGGTATATCATTTCTGATGACAGCATATATTATTTACCTGTAACAAAGAAAACTACTGTTAATAGATATAGATGGAACTAGATTAATACGCAATTTGCAATAATATAGCGTAAATCGAAGTTCAAGGATGTCAACATAGAAACTGCAAGTTATTTACATAAAAAAAAAAAATAGACTTATTATAGTAACGCCAAAAATAATAATAATTTATTTAAAATCATCACACTCCATTACACCAATAATTTAAAACAAATTTTTCGAGAATATCCTCAGAACCGAATAACACAACAAATTTTAGATAGCAATCAAATACGTTATTTGCGTGTTTTATCTTGATTTTTTAATTTAATAAGGGTGGTTTTTAAAGACTGAATTGTCCCTATTTGGCATTTTTTTAATATAAACTTTTAAAATAAAATATTTAGTTACTCTTTATGTATCAACCAAAAATAGTTTTTGATTTTTGTTCCAAGATATGCACGTTCATTTTTCGATTATGATCATTATCGTCTCCTACGATGCAAAACAAACAAAACACAAAATCTGCTTTGCATCTTACTAGTTCTTCTTTGATAATTTGTACGCTAAGTTAAAATTACAGTTAACTTCAACAATTTATTTATTTTTCAATATTTTTAGTGTGTAAGTATATCTAATCCTAAAGACTTCTAAGCTCCATAATCTATTCGCTTCTGAGTACATATTTATTTACTGTCTAGGATGTTATTTTTCCGGCTTTAGCGGAAGAACAGGCAGCAAGTTCCTTATGACCATGTTGAACTGAGTTAAATTGCCATTTAAAGTACTTTTTTGTATTTTTATTCATATAAATATAATTATTTTGTATGTATTGAGCAATAAACATATTTAATATTATTACTAATATTTTCTTTTGCATTTTTATGTCTTTTTGTAATAATGCACTCAATAGTATTAACCCTAGTGTAATAGAGAATGTGGCGTGAAGATTACCTAAATTATACTTAAACATGACTTTTTTCTTAATTATACAAATATTTTTATATTTAAAATAATCCCTCAAATTAAACATTTAAAGAATCCTTTAAAATGTATCTTTGAAATGATTCTTTAAAATAATCCATTACATATTCCTGTAAAATAATCCCTTTAAATAATCCTTTAAAATAATTGAAATCTTTATAGCAATCCTTTTTTTAAATAATTCTTTTAAATATATCATTAAAATAGTCAATTAAAATAATCCTTAAACAGAAATCTTTGATATAATCCTTTAAAATATTACTTTAAAGCATTTATTTAAAATAATATTTTAAAGCAATACTTTAAACCAATCCTTTAAAATAATTCTATTAAATATTGATTTAAAATAATCCATTAAAATATTGACTAAAAATGTTCTTTTAGAATTATCCCTTAAGTAATCCTTCAAAATAATCCTTTAAATAGTATTATTGTGGTAAGATTCCTGAATCCGAATCTATTCTTTGTTTACTGCCGTATTCGCGACAGGAAGTATAGCACCTGCCATATCAACACCCGCATGGAAATTCGAGAAACCGAATCCGAATGTTTCCTATCGCAGTCTGACGCGAGAAGAATAATTTCCAGAACTTCGCGACTGAGCTTGATTCTTTCTAGAGCGTTTTATTTTTGTACAAATGGCGCGACTTTGTCGGTAGACGTTAAGATTGAATATAAATGTTGTAAAGATAAATTGTAATAAATAATAATAATAATAATAATAATAAATTAATTAATTTGTATGGTATAAATAAATTATAAACTACTGTTTTTAATAAATAAACTATTTTAAAATTAAACTATCTTTACACAATAAAATAGTCCTTCCTATAAGATAATCTCTTAAAATTTACCTTTTAAATAAACATAAATTATTCCTTTAGAACATACCTTTAAAATATAGATTTAAAATAATAAATAATTCTTTAAGATATTCCTTTCAAATAATCCTTTAAAATGTTCCTCTACAATAACCAATAATATAATTCTCTTAAATTATCCTATAAAATCTTATACCTTATGTGCTACCACTGCTTCATACCCTTATTTGCCATCCACTATTTCCTTTATATTTAATTTGGACATTTTGGGGAAATCTGTATGTGATCCAGGGGGCTTTGGCCAAATATAATTTGAGACCTTCGTCCTAGTTGGCGGATTTGTGTGTCTGGCATGTGTGTGCGTTTCGGTTCTTTATTTGTCGGGGTCTTGTTGCTTTCTGTTTTGCTCACATGGGAGGCCTACTGGGAGGCACTTGCAGTCGCAGTTGTTCAAAGTTGTCTGGATTTTATTTAATTTGTTTTTTTTTTTTTTGAGTTGTTTTAATTGAGTATAAGGCCGTAAATTTCTTGTTCATATTCATACACCCAAACTGTAGCTTAGGAATTTGTTTTATTTTTCGTTTTAGCAGTAGTTTCTCGAATACTTTAGATATAATTGTTAATAGCGAAACAGGTTTGTATGACGATGTTTTATTTGGGGGTTTTCCATGTTTGGCGATCATTATTACCCCACCTAATTTTCAGGCATCTTGTATATGTTTTAACCACAATGCTGCATTTATTAGATATGTGAGTTTAACCATTAGTTTTCTTGGTAGCTGCCTAATAATTTTTTAGGTTAAAAGTTCGTTTTTTAATTTTTTTTTTCAGATACTATTTTATATTTTACGAAGCAGCCTGTTGAGTCTAAATTACAAACTTCTCAATTTCCTGGTTTAATTGTTCTATATTCTTAATGAAACTTTTACTTTCGTATGTTTTTTGACAATCCTTCCTAATTATTTACTATTTGCTAGGGATTTGTTGCTTTTAGTGGAAAATAAAGCGTTTACGCAGAAAAAGCATTGTGTTTTACTCGGTGAAAATCATTTTTTTTTGTCACTCGTAAAACAATATATATTTAGTAAATGTTTCAGATAGGTATACGTTTTCATGTAAAAATAAGGAAGAGCAAAGTTAGTTAAAACTTTATCAAAGTTCGAGCTTTTCCATCGCCCTTAACTAAATTTTCTTATCATTAAATAAACATCTACTTTCCATAATTAACATTTTAAACCCTTTTTAAGCGAATTGGAAGTTTAAAATTAAATTATTTCTCTTGAGTTAAAAATATTTTACACTTAAAGTGGCTCACTAGAGACTAATGTCTCTTTTATCGTTCTCCCCATCTTATTAATAATTATTAGTTTACCAGGATGAGTTAAAAAGTTGATGATGAGATAGAAAAAAATCGTTTTGTAATGGTTTTTATTTTGACGTCTGTCAATGTATTTACCACAATGCAGTTAAACATTGGTACGTTGAGTATCAAACCTATAATATTACTTTGAAGTTTCCAACTTAGTTTAGTATCGTTTTCGATAAAATAACGCAACAGAAAAGACTAGCAAGGGTACAAGTTTATATTACAACACGAAAGCAACAACATCAATAGTAAAAGGTTCTTAAACAATTTTCAATTAAAATCAAATAAATACTATGGCCCAGAGGAATTAAACTTCGAATTTCGTTCGAAAGGTAGCCCGAGGGATCATTTTAAGCAAATAACGAGCAACGTTTAAAACATAAATACTCATGGATGTATACGGGCGTATCAAAGCGAAATAAACATTGATAAAATGGTCAACCGCGTGCAAAAGTTGTCAAAATTTGTAACAAATTAAAAATGCTGCTTATTTATTGCTAATTAAATTTACTATATTGTTAATTTAATTTATCGTTAATGTGTTGATAATTAATTCATTGCTAATTTATGTAATGCTAATTTATTGCTTATTTATTACTTATTTATTGCTTATATATTGCTTATATATTGCTTATATATTGCTTATATATTGCTTATATATTGCTTATATATTGCTTATATATTGCTTATATATTGCTTATATATTGCTTATATATTGCTTATATATTGCTTATATATTGCTTATTTATTGCTTATTTATTGCTTATTTATTGCTTATTTATTGCTTATTTATTGCTTATTTATTGCTTATTTATTGCTTATTTATTGCTTATTTATTGCTTATTTATTGCTTATTTATTGCTTATTTATTGCTTATTTATTGCTTATTTATTGCTTATTTATTGCTTATTTATTGCTTATTTATTGCTTATTTATTGCTTATTTATTGCTTATTTATTGCTTATTTATTGCTTATTTATTGCTTATTTATTGCTTATTTATTGCTTATTTATTGCTTATTTATTGCTTATTTATTGCTTATTTATTGCTTATTTATTGCTTATTTATTGCTTATTTATTGCTTATTTATTGATTATTTATTGCTTATTTATTGATTATTTATTGCTTATTTATTGCTTATTTATTGCTTATTTATTGCTTATTTATTGCTTATTTATTGCTTATTTATTGCTTATTTATTGCTTATTTATTGCTTATTTATTGCTTATTTATTGCTTATTTATTGCTTATTTATTGCTTATTTATTGCTTATTTATTGCTTATTTATTGCTTATTTATTGCTTATTTATTGCTCATTTATTGCTTATTTATTGCTTATTTATTGCTTATTTATTGCTTATTTATTGCTAATTTATTGATTATTTATTGGTAAATTATTGGTAATTCACTGGTAATTCACTGGTAATTTATTGGTAGTTTATTGGTAATTTATTGGTAATTTATTGGTAATTTATTGGTAATTTATTGGTAATTTATTGGTAATTTATTGGTAATTTATTGGTAATTTATTGGTAATTTATTGGTAATTTATTGGTAATTTATTGGTAATTTATTGGTAATTTATTGGTAATTTATTGGTAATTTATTGGTAATTTATTGGTAATTTATTGGTAATTTATTGGTAATTTATTGGTAATTTATTGGTAATTTATTGGTAATTTATGGGTAATTTATTGGTAATTTATTGGTAATTTATTGGTAATTTATTGGTAATTTATTGGTAATTTATTGGTAATTTATTGGTAATTTATTGGTAATTTATTGGTAATTTATTGGTAATTTATTGGTAATTTATTGGTAATTTATTGGTAATTTATTGGTAATTTATTGGTAATTTATTGGTAATTTATTGGTAATTTATTGGTAATTTATTGGTAATTTATTGGTAATTTATTGGTAATTTATTGGTAATTTATTGGTAATTTATTGGTAATTTATTGGTTATTTATTGGTAATTTATTGGTAATTTATTGGTTATTTATTGGTAATTTAGTGCTAATTTATTGCTATTTGATGGGTAATTTATTGTTATTTGGTTGCTAATTTATGGTTTATTTATTGCTAATATATTGCTAATTTATCAAATATTTATTGCTAATTTGTTACTAATTTATTGCCGTTTACTGTTGATTTATTACTTATTTATTTGTAATTTACTGTCAATTTATTGCTTCTTTATGGGTAATTTATTATTTATTTATTTTTTATTTCTTACCTATATCTTTCTGTTATGTGCCATTTTTGCGGTTTAAATATAACTCATATTTTTATGATTGCTCTTCCCGCAAAACAGTCTACGTCGTTACTTTTATTATTATCGCCATTATTAGTTTCCATTGTCTATCAAAAAAATATCCAATTTATGCCGTCTGCGAAAGCGTTCGAATAAATCTACCGGAAGTAAAGCGGCATCAACAAAATTGACGTAATCTCTGTTAAAAGTTTCAGCTTCTCTTGACTCCTCCTTGCCCCCGGGAAATATTCTATTGAATCATATCACGAGCATCTGCGAATGCGGAAAATTGCAACCATTGTCTATATTCTTTTTTTTTCGGATAGATTCATGGCGCTTCCAGGATTTAAAGATCCAGGAATTAAATTGGTTAATGTATACGATGAAGTCGGTAAATTTCATGTATTATATCTAGAGAAATATTGTAAAAATCAGGTAGATGTTTTTTTTTTCTATAGCATTTACTAGTTTAAGTTTAAAAATGAATGAGATTATCATATCGCCGTCTACTGTTACCTAATGAATCTATGAAGCTAGTGTCCAAATTATAGTTCATCTCATAAACTACACCTTTTGGTTAAGGCAATAGTTTAAAGTTGGTAGACTCAAGTCGTGCGAGAAGCCAAATAACTAAAACTTTTTTAAAGAGGAACGGCTGCGTAGAATGTGCTCTGAAGATTTGTCTTCCACGCTGCTGAATCTGACGTTTGCTGCAGTCCTATCCTTCTCATGCGGTTACCTGGACGGCAATATGCTGTCATGAGTCCCGTAGAATTTGTAGATCATGCCTATATCCTTTACAGATTTTAGCGGAGGCGTTCCTACAAAGTTTGTATATAAAAACCTTTGAATTGGTTACCCCTGAGGCATCTCTCCAGTAGAGTGTTACAACCTATGTTCTGTTTAAAATCTTTACTTTAGTAGTACTCTTTTCAATAGCACCGAATGGTTCTGGCACTATAAGCTCTCTTCACATCACTGTGTCCAAGAACCCAGATCATAATAAATTTGTTCAGGGTACCGAGGTACTCGAGCGTATGTATACAGTTCCTAACCAGTTATGGCGACGCACGCAGGCTGTACAATTCCAGATAATTTTGCGCTGTTACCATTTGTTTTACCATCCGGATACTTACAAATTTGGTCACGGACACGGATACCGGATACAAAATTTGAAAAGTATCCGGATACAACTTACGGATACACATAAAGTATCCGGATACTGTATCCGGATACATAAGTATCCGGATACTACCCAACTCTGCTGGCCTGTTGGCTCTGCCAGTGACATTAAAATAGGAAGAAAAAAATCCGCAATCTTTACAATGAAAATAACACAAATCAGAGCCATGGAAGTCATTCACTCCCCTTGATATTTACATCAAGGAGGTTGATCTGATGACAATTACATGTCTTCACATGGTTGGAAGAAAACCTGATGTGACTGCTTGTGGTCGAAGTGTTTCTCAACAATGAAGTCACCTTAAAATAGATCGAAGGTTATGATATATTAAAAGGTAACCATCTTGCTGATTTACTAGCCAAAAAGACAGCCAACCAAATTCTTTTTGGACCCGGGCCTTCTATTGGACTGACTGATAATAACATCGGTAGTGGCAAACCCAATTAAAGAACATTCCCTTATGAAATTCAAGGAAAGATGGAATAAAACAAGAAGCTGCAGAATTACCAGGAAGCTTTCAAGTTGTCCTGACAACACTACAACAAACAAATACTTGACTATGACTAGACAGATTCTGTGCCTGGTCATAGGCATTCTGACTGGTCATTGTAAGTACGGAAGCATCTCCGTATCATGGGGCTGTTAGAATCCTCACTTTGTAGGAAGTGCCAGCCAGAAGATAAGACCATCAAGTATATCCTCTACGATTTCCTGACGTTCTCATTTATTAGAAGATTTGTGTTCGGCCAGAATTGGCAAGCACCGGCCGATATAAAAGAAGCATCTCTTGGAGTCGTTAAATCTGTAGACTAGCTCACGAGATAGAAGGTGTCTATCTACTATGAAGGATGAACAATGGGCCTAGTGAGGCCTAGGTAATGTGGTTTAACTTATCGTCCACACGTTACAGATACAAGAAATACCTCATCAAATTTTGTAATTTTTTAGATTGCTTGTCGCATCACTGTATCTTAGTATTTAGTTTAATCGACAGCAGTTCATTAAATTTTTCATTAAACATTGTTAAAGGATTTCTATTTCCTTTATTAACCTCTAATTCTAACTCATTTAGCAAATTTTTTGGTGCTCCCAATCTAGTTCGTCTTAAAATCCACTGCTCCACCCAAAAACTACGTTTTTTGTTCATATAACATTAAATTATTTTCAGTTCTTCTTCTAACAAAACGGCAATCATTTGTATACATTCACGCAGAACTTCGTTCGACGTCATTTGTAAATTGAAACTACTAATTAATTTACAATGAAATGTGTAAAACCAAAACTTATTCCAGTTTTATTAAAACTAAACTTGATTGGCAAGAACGCGCCTTTAGATAGTTTCAACCTACAACCTATGTGACTGCATCAAATAACTAAAAATATCGATAGACCGAATTAGTTTGGTTGCCTGGTCATCAAGTGGTTGAAGACAATGAATATATAAACAAATTTGCAAAAAGAGGGTCAGAAGTAGCCCAAGCACTTTTCGGACAATAAAAGGTTGATTCAAGTGACTACAAAATGTAGAGTGGGTACTATGAACCAACACGGGTTATGAAACATAATAAGAAATGATAATAAGTCAAGAGACTAGAAAGAAAGAACTTCCACTCAAAAATCTCCAGTGTGCGGAATATATTCAGTCAAGCTAGTTATCAAAATCTATGCTCATCCGCTGCTCAGCTAATATTGATGCAATGTATCTATGCTTTGACATGCGGATTTATAAACAGCACAGCTTAACTGAGACACGTTTAAACCACCACGTTCGTGTCATGCCTTTGGCAGATATTCCTTGTAAACAGATTCTAAAATAACAAGCTGCTTCACATGATATTGCTTATTGAAACAACAAATACCTCTCAAGAATTTTACATCGAACCGTGAAATTGGGTATAAAACGGGATTACCTATATATTGTGTGACAGGAGAATATTAAACACAAAATGTATTTTTGGAGCATCTTGTCTCTGATACTGAGTCTATGGGATTGTATTTGACATTGTGTATTTTAATATGAATTTACGGAGATAGATCTGCATATCATATTTTGTGTTGTTTTCTTTCTACCTTCAAATTCTAAATTATAGCTATGACAACTCTCTAAAAATGAGACATGCACGTTTTGTTCTGTAATATGAGAGTCGATTTACTGGATTTAAAATGGAGGGGAGATAATGATGTGCATATAGGAAAAAAGACCAGTATTTATAGAGCTAAGTAGAGGTTTAACATTTTTGTTTTCGTTGGTATTTGAATGAAATGAAGGAATAAATATAGAAAGAAGTCCACTATAATTTGGATGAAGGCTCTACAAATGAAGATAGAGCAGCATTATTAATTACAGTAGTAAGATATTAGAAACAGTTTTGTATTTTGTCCATAACAAATATTTCCATGATTTTCTGTTTCCTTGTTTTTATTTTTAACTGGTTTGGTGATTTTTGCTCTGTGTATTATTTTATTGGTCTCATGAACTTGTATGTAAGTTCCGTTACTCAATTTTTATGGTTCTGGTTTGTCTGATCTTACTTTCAATAAGACTGAACCGCTGTTCACAAGACTAAACCATACTATTCACAAGAAATGGTACTTCTGATGTTGTTTTATCTTTGATTAACTCTTTTATTTCTTCTGAAATGTCCAGCTTCCATATTAAATTGTTCGAGGACAACTTTCGATTCAAAATTTTTACCTAATATGTATTTATTTAGAAAACTTATATAATATTTTCTTTAGTAGGTTGTCCGTTTCTACTTCTCTCTTTTCATCTTAGTACATTAGCGAGATTTTTTCTTGACATTTCTCCGACAAGTAAGTAAAAACTCTCGAGTAATTGGGCCATCCACCTCATTACTCGGGAGTTTCGGCGAGGGCGCCTTTTGCCATTTCGCCTATTTTACCAGATTGCTTTCCCGCGCAAACAAAAGTAATCAGTGAAAAATGTCGGAGACCGCTAATGTCTAAGGTGCGTGACACACACAAAAACAAAAACCACAATCGCAGATGACCCAACGGCGTCCAAGAAAACTAATTTTAAGATTGTACAGGGATAAAAGAAAAAGAAATATTGTTGGGTAGGAACAATTTTTTGAAGCTAATAGTTTAGAATGATACATTTAATTTATTCATATAAATGTTAGTATTCATCTAGTACAAAAATAATTGAGTTAATTTCCTGATACAGATCATATTTTATTTTATTTTAAAGTTTATTTTACTATCGTTTTTTTTATTTGTCTCATTTGTTTTATTATTTTAACATTTAAAACATCCTAGCAAGAATACCAATAAAATCTAGAGATAAAATATTTCCCATAATAGTTAAAAATCCATGCATATTAAAATAAGTCATGGTAGACCACCCCTTACAGATCTAAGTAAATTAATGGTAGAATTCTAGTAGCCTAAATCCGCTATGAACTCTAGCTAAGATTTGAAATTATGAGCAAGTATCAATTTTCAGTAATAGTTCAGTACTTTTCAGTAGAACATCCTTATAACTATTACAGTGTCAAACGCCTTATCTAAATCTAGTCACAATACCATCGTACATTACATGAACGATGACAATAATGTTGTTAGTTCAGCTTTATTATTGGAACTATAGACTTAGGAAATCAAGGTTTTAATTGCATCAATTGTTGATAATCCTGCTTGAAATCCAAATTGTCTATGAAGCCCGCATCGTTATTTTCTTTACAGATTCCTTCATAAATTTTGATAGCGATGTTTTTAATATAATAATAATAATAATAATAATAATAATAATAATAATAATAATAATAATAATAATAATAATAATAATAATAATAATAATAATATATATTTATTTACCAAAAAATTGAAATACATTGTACAATTTATTTAATAGTGTACGTAAATAAATATAGAAAGAACCACAAAGTTATAAACTGCTCGTGGTATGTTCCTATTTGTTATGTACCTATTTAACATAGTGTAAGTAAATTATTATTTATTAAATCAATATACCTAATGTTTTCTAAAAATGTTTGTAAGAAATTAATAAACAGAAAATAAAAATAAAGAAGTTTGACCTTACTAAACAACAAAGGAGAGAATAGAAACAGGCTAATATGAAAAGCAAAATAAAAACAAAAAAAGCGAACAAAAAAAAAACAAAAGGACATAAATGTAGGTCTTACTATTGTGAATTTATTAGAATTCTAAATAACTTTCGATCTGTGGTAAGTAAGAATGTTTTAACTTTTTTATATAGATTTATTGAATGAATGCCAAATTTAAGTTCAGATGGCAAAGCATTAAATAATCTAGATAATAAATGACTATAACTACTCTGACTAACTGTGTTTTTTTAAAATTCAGTTGTTAGGTTTAAGTTAATTTAATATCTAGTAGGATAATTATGTTCTACATAATAATAGTTATTTTAATTTTTATATTTGTAAATCACTACTCTTAGAAAATACATTTGCCTAATATCTAAGACTCCACTATTTTTATAAATAAAGTGCAAAAGACGGGTAAGTAGGTTCTTTTTTAAATATTTTTTTAAATATTATTTTTAAAACGCGCTCATGTTTCTAGTGTTTTCAGATAATATTAAGCCACTCCTAAAATACCATAAGAAAGTCGACTTTCTACAAGTGCATAGTAGACCATGTTCAATTGTTTTAAAGAAAGTATTTGGGATAAATATTTTATTTTATATAATAAAGGTCTTGAGGAATTAGCGATATTGTTGACATGTTCATCCCACCATAGATGCTGATCAATAGCTACACCTAAGTATTTAATTTTTTTTGCTCTAAGTATTACACAATTTGTGTTATTAATGTTAAAATTTGTTAAAATCAGGTAAGATTGTTTTGTTACAGGTAAAAGAAGTTTTTTTATAATTTACTGTTAGTATGTTACAAGCAAACCTATTGACGATTTTAAATAGACGTGCTTCTTTAACTTCGTTCCAACTTTGTGCATTGTATAAGATTGCAGTGTCATCTGCGAAAGATATAATTCTTAACATTGAGTTTAAAAAAAAAAAATTATTTAAGTATATAGAAAATGACACTGGTCCTAATATTGTACCTTGTGGAACACCATATTCTACCAAATTTGCTTCACTAACCTTTGTACCTATGTTGACAAATTGTTTTCGGTTTGTGAGGTAGCTTTCAAAGAGTTTTAAAGTCGTTCCTCGTATTCCAAGATCTTGCAGAGTGTCCAACAATTAAGAGTGACTCACAGTATCAAATGCCTTTACAAGATCGAGAAACACACATAGCGTTGCATTGCTATTGTTTAAGTTATCAAATATTTCCCTAGATAATAAATCAATTGCGTCTTCCGTACACCATCCCTCCTTTAATCCAAATTGTATGTCACTTAGTACTTATTTAGAAATTTTGTTAATTTTTCTTTTAATGCCCTTTTAAAAACTTATTTGCCGATAATTTTCTACAACCAGTGTGTTTCCATTTTTAAATATTGGTGTTATTTTTGCAGATTTGAATTCTTTTGGACACATACCATTTTGGAACATTAGATTTATAAGGAATGCTGTTATATCATCTACACCAGGGACTTTGTTATTTTTCAGGGCGTTGATGATTCTTACAATTTCTTTTTTGTTAGTTGGAACCAGGAAAATGCTCTCTCCTACGTATTTTCTAGGAAGGGGAGCATAATAATTATTAAATGTATTTGCTATTTCTAACTCATCAGTTATAATGTTGTTTTTGTAATTAATTTTGGTTTCCTCCACATATGATGTCAAACATAAGGGAAAGACCCCACTGGAAAATTATCTATGAAATTATCAATTGGTCTCGTCTAGATGTTATTCTATGGTTTCATATCTGCCTTCTGTATGAAAAAAGAATGTTGAATACAAAACATCTAATGAGGTGCAGCACTGTGATCTTGAATTGCTATAATATTTGTTTTATTTACTGTGGTAAAGTACCCAATCTTCCAAAATACAAAACTCAATTTTTAACATTTTACGATCAAGATCCGGAGCCCCGGTCAGTCTCTGCGATCTGGAGCCACTTCTGGAAATCTCCTACAAGGAGGGTCTCTCAAAGAGATAATCTTGCCCTGTGGAAAAAAACAGTCATTCTTATATTTGGCGCTTTTCATTTTATTAAGTATATTTAATTAAATTATTTCTTTTTAATTTCTGCCAGTTTCGTGGTTTACAAAATTCCATAGTTTTATTTTATTTATTAGATTTATCAATAATCATATTTTATTTACGTTTGGTATCTATAAGCAATTTATTATACTTATGGACAAGTTAAGAATTTTATATTACTTGTGAACAAAGCAGTAATTCACAGTTAGATAATAGGGTTTTCTTTGGTAATTTTATTTTCACATTTCTACCGTTTCATTTTTCAGATTTTTATTTTTTAATATAAAAATTCTTTCCGAGCACGCCAATGCGGAGCGACACACGAAAGACGAGACAAAAATTCAGAGAAAAAGTAAATGAACAGAAGAAACTCCTCAACTTGACTCTTCCAGACTTCATAACGTTTTTATTTTAGTTATCCTCATGGCCTTTTTGGCCTTCTATCCTCCGGGGCAACTTTTCAGAGTTATTGTTATTTCTTTGTTTTGAAAGAATCCCGGTTCCTGGATGGCCCGGCTGGCTGTTTATTAAAGAATAATACGGGAATTCCTGGAACATGAGATGAACCTAATTTCAATAAATGGCGATTGTTGATGGTTACAGGTCTGGTGATGGAGGTGCTTGTTATTGGGCGAATATGATTTTACAGCGAAAATTTACAGTTAAGTTTCACAAAAAAGTATAAAACATGCTGCCAAAATAAAGTTATGAAACAACAAAATAGTGCATTATACATCATAAGCTTACCACAGCCAAGGCGTTAATAGAGGATGTTCTTACTGATTATCTTATTTATTAAATTTAAAACAAAACAGCATTGGAAATAAATAAAAATATCATATATCTTGCGGACAGTATGGCGATGTTAGAAAAACACCAAAGAGACCCACATTTTTTCAGTTAAATTATTTTCACTGATGAGGTCACACATTTATAGGGACAACTCCCATTTTTATGCTAAAGATTATCCTTCTGTTGTGCGAAAATACCATTATCAACATACATTTAAAGTCAATGTTTGGGCAATGACAATGGTAATAGATTCCTTGGTTTTTTTTATTTTACCTTGCATTTTGATCAATGATATGCATTTAGATTTTTGTAACATTAGATTTTTCAAATTTTAGAAGGTGTAACTACAAATGTGCAATGAAAAACAAAGCAGAAAAAACTAACTTATAGAAGATTCATCGTGGTGGCTTAGGTTCGTCATCTTGGACATGGTCCAGTTGTTGGCAACCTTTGTTATATTAGTACTATCCATAATAGGAGGAATATATTAGTACTATCCATGATAGGAGGGTCCTATCTGGATTTGGTCCTCTCTAGTTTCTGAGGTGTTGGGGAGCCAAAACTAATTTTTCACGATGTCCTGGTGGTTCCAGTCCATCATGTCTCGAGTTAAAAATGTTCCTGAGACCCCAGAGAGCCGGATACCTAGCAATCGAGTTTTCTTCAGAGACCGATCTGAACGAGAGGTCTACCTCGCCAATTAATGGGATGGGTTTTTAGTTGCACCCAGTTTATTTAAATTAAAGACATTTTTTTGGTGAGTTGCACCCAGTTTAGTTGTACCAGTTTATTTAAATGAACTTTCAGGTATAGTAGTGCCAGGTTTGGTTTATTTTTATAATAAATATAAAATATTTGATCTCAAGATTCATTCAATCTTTCATTTCTTATAAGTACCATAAACATGTGAACCGAATACAACTGTAGGAGGTTGGTACGTCAAATTTAATTACAGGTACATTATCTTAATTAAGATAATAATGCAAGCCATTCTTGCAAAATTGACTTGTAAATGCATTTAAAGTTTAACATAAAAAGTTTCCGTTTATTAAACCATTAAAAGGTGGAAAAATTGTAAATTATTAATAATTTAAAATAAGACTGTTTCCGTTCATTAAACTATTAAAAGGTGAAAAAGTAAAGAAGTAATAGAAACGAGCATTAGTTTTTATTGTTGACACCTAGCCAAGCGAATACAGGAAATTGTAGAAAATTTTTGTTTTTTTGATTCAGTCTTTGTTTTTTATTTCAAAACAGATCAAAAATAAATGGCGCCCGTTATTAGAAGTTTTCACGATCCACGAATCCTGCTCCCAGACTATAAAGCTGCCGTGCTCTTTTAATTATTCTTGGCCCCAAGCACCCCATCTCAAAAGGGGAACAAAAAGTATTACACGGGTAAAAAAAGAGTGCACAGCGTTAATGAACAGTGATCAAATTTTAAACCTAATTATGTTTTCTCTGAGAAGACGACCAAACCTAGGTGTTCAATAAAATGAAGAATATTTTGAATATTTGTTTTGGTTTTATATTATAGTTTAGTTATTAAGTTTTTAGTTATAAGATTCGTCTACGAACAAACTTTAAATTTTTCAATGCTGTTATAATATTACGTTAACAAATTATCGAGTCTGCAAATATATTTTGAAAGTCAAATTATTTACAAATGATTTATTCTAACGCGTTTTAACAAGAATACCTTTTTTGTGGGAAAAACTATGGAAATTTGTTTTCTTAAACACAGAACAACTGAACACGAAATCATCCACTTCAATGAAAATGGTCACCTGGCATCTGATCACTTTGTTTGCATTTCGTCAAGCATCAAACAATAACTGAGTAACCGAACGCGCTTCAGCTATGACAGCTTCGACACTTGACTTTTTCAAACGTCGTCAGTTCAGTCCAGCTGTTTACGTTAAAACAAAACATATTACAACTATACAGGGTGTTAAAAAAAAAGTGTCACAAAATGAAATGGTGAATAGTATGACCCAAAATAAGCAGAAAAGTCTTAATAAATATATGACCGCAAATTAACGGTTTCGGAGATACGGACCATTTTGTGTTTATAACAATTTTTTATTATTATAAAAAAACAATGATATTTATAAACAATCAATAACAACATAGAGTTAAATGAGATGTTCAAAGTGCCCTCCCTCCATTTCAATGCATTGCCATTTGCTCGACCGTACATAAAATGCATGTCAGCTAATTCAATATTAGTGTAAACAGGCATAACGAAAAATTATAAAATTATTCACCCACAACAAAATAATAACTGCAAATAGTATCTATGAAAAAACATCGGTAGACTCCGATAAGAAAAGCAAGTTTTTGAGAATGAAAAAAGATAATCAAAAAATGATACAAAACACATCTCTGAAACCATTCATTTGCGGACATATGTATTAAGACTTTTCTGCATATTTTGGCCCATACTACCCCCCGTTTTATTTTGTGACACTTTTTTTTAACACCCTGTATATTATTAAAAATGAATTGCGAACTAAAAATACTATATACGAGCAATTTAATATTCCGGAATACTACAATAAATAAGGTTAAACAATGACATGAAAGGTAAATAAAGGTTTCACTAAAACTATCTTAATTACACATAACTATATTTCAGGACAGTTTGTCCAGAGATCCTATGACCTCAGTAAAATCTAGTTTCCACCAAATTGAAACTGTGCGGTTTGGCGATGACCACAGTAAAAACAAACTTAAACTAATAGATATTCGCTAGTCAGATCATCTTATTGAAGAAGTCAGCCTAATGTAAACTAAAGCCTCGAGTCGCTATAGACGTAATATTCGTGGATTAATCACAACTATCAAAAACTGAGAAATTAGATCATACTGTCTAACTTGGATCATATACAATTATAAGTAATACATTAAACTTTACAGTTTCTTCAGCAAAATTTTTATTTACTACAAATTAAAGACACTACATTATTTTACAAAAAAAAATATAAATTATAAACTTTTATCATAACATAACACAAGCTACTATGGAAATAATAATTTATTTTTTATCCGAAAAAAGAACAGTATATAAAGAGTTTTACAGAGTCAATTGTCGATCACAAAAAAGTCTGAAACAAATAGAGAATAGCGCGAAACAAATACATTTTGTTCTTCGATACTTTTTATTCCTCGCTAAGATATTTGTAACGTAATCGCATTATGATTTGACATACCAATCCTTACTCGGAATCTGATGTCATATCTTGATCGGAAAATTCTATTTCAGATGGACAATCTGTATCGGTTGTTCCAGTAATATATTGAGGTATTGAGGAATCTCTTGGGTGTTTATGAGTCACCGTATTACGCAAAGAGGATAGCCTAGGATCAGATAATAGAAGAAGCCGAGTCATGAGATCTTGATTGGTAATACAAAGAGATGATTTTCTTGTGTGCTTCTCTCTATACCTACAAATATCTTTATGTCTTCCTTCCAATGCTTCTTCAGACAATTGTCCAATGGGGATAAGAAATAAAGATCCATGAATTAACAGTTTGTGTAAGGAAGCGGGCATGTAATACCACGAATAATTATTTAAATAAATTTGCTTTGTTTCTGAAAGTAGCTCCTCAAATTGATCAATATTAATCTGCTTACCACTGGATATAACTCTCAGAATAGGAGGTAAGCTAGATATTAATGCAACACTCGATTTCTGTAATTTCAACACTTAGTGGAGCATTGATAAAAAAATTTCTGGGAGTTTTGCCATCATTAGTTGACCCAAAACCAGGTCTTGGCTTATCAACGAGTAACCCCATTTTTCCTTAAATAGTTTTTGAATTTTTAATTTTCTTTCATTAAATATCTTTTTTGCATCATCATGTATCTAATAGTAATCTATATGCAATATGTAGAAGACATTTAAAGCTCCTGATCCAACAGTGCAGTATGAATAAACCGTATTTATATTTACATGAAATAAATGGTTGACACTCAAAATTATCTTTATTTATATTTAAAGGCTTCGCACCCTAAAAGTAGCAAGTTTGTGAAGAAATATTTTCAGTAATAATATTGCATATGCCACCATCAATCATTGTTAATAACATTTCACAAGAAACGACTTATTATTATCCATTACAATGTGGATGAATACTAACTGCTGAATAGCTTGCCCCATTTTGGTGTGTTCTTCTTTAACCACTGATGAAGATTCCTTAATGAAAGAAAATTTAATTGGTCGACAAAATAATGTCAAAGATGGTGTTGCATTTTCCCAAATAACTTTTCCTAAACTTTGGTTAGTCAAACGGATAGGGACAAAAGCTATCCAAAACATGAATTCGTCACTTCTCCTATAATCTGAAAATTTTTGTTTATATGAGGAATGACCGGAGCTACCATCATAACCCCATTTAACTGTTAGTATCAAAGAAGAGTGTTCTATTAAATATTTCTTAACAATTTGTACAATGGATTGTACAGTCTTAGCAAGTAACTCTTGCAAATTTACTTTAGCATGAATTTCAGAAACATTAATTTCTTTCGGAAGTATACCATCCCAAACACATTTCATAGAATAATAGCTAGGAAATGTATTTGAGTGTATTTGGTTTACAACTTTCCTTAAAATAATATATTTATGAACACCGAGATCTAAGTATAATACTAATGCTTGCAAAGGAGTGGGGATTTTTTTGTTTCAACTGTCTCACTACTCGATATATCAGCTGCAAAACGAAGCTTTGTAGAAGATCTAGTACGTAAAAAATCAGCAACTCTCCGTTCCTTGGAAATTTTTGATAACTCGGTAAACTCTTTTTCAGGTCGCCGTCTTTGATATCCACTTGTTCACGATTGAGCTTTAGCAACTTTTTGGAAGTTTAAGCACGTTATCACGCAGTCCTCAAGAGAAATTAATTTATTTAGCCAGGTTTGATATTTAGTCAGACATATTTTCTCAGTACGACTACACCGATTCCGTTTCGTCTGAAGTTGCAGGCAAAGAAACCGAGAGCTATTACGAATCCTTTTTTGTATTATATTGGAAGATTCTTCTAATCTCAATTCGTTTAAAATAAATGAGTTTAAGGCTAACAATCTGTCGGATTTTAGAGTGTTTTTCCATATTAGGAAACAATCGCGATATGTAATCCCATGACTGACTTGCTGCTGAAAAAAAATCATATCTCCTAAGTAGGCAGTAATATGCAAATAAAATTGTAACAGTGAAAAGTTTATTTAACCACCTACTTTTCAGCAAAAAAATGATATTTATTGATTTTTTTCAAAGCTTTGAGAAAGTCGACTAATTCGTTATTTTCGTAGAAAAAAAAAAATAAAAAATAATACTTACCCATACTTTAGATTTTAGCAAGTTAATACCCGCTAAATTTACACTTATACATAAAACTCTTTTCACAATAAAAGAAACTAGTGGTATTACTTTCACCTTCGCGCACGATTCCGAAAGACCCCTCTTTTATAGCGCCACTTAAGACAGGTTGTATCTTGTTTAATCTCTGTTATATCACTGTCTCAACATGTATAGCGAATGATTTGACATGTTTTACGAATATTGGTATTACTTACGAGTGAAAACGAAATACTTGCTTTTGGAATTTTTGTACACAGGTAATCACACCGTGCATCAGCTGGAAATTAGGCCACCACCCTAGGCACTCTAGGAGTGAACTCTTGTCTCAAATTATATAAAACATTTACAATTACAAGGTACGTACCACTATTAATATTTAAGCCTAATTAGATACAGAAACATACCGCCAAAATATACAGATTGCGTCAAATAACAAAATAAATTGTCAAAATCAGTTGCCAAAAATGTTAAGGCGAAATAAAATCGTAACACTTCCTTATTTAAAAGTCTAGGACATTGGTTTATATATCAAACTAACCTTTTTTTTGTTCTATCACCTTCTAAAATATTTGTACTCCTTTTTGACTCACCTTGTAGGTAAACATTTTAAAGACATTATAATTGGAGATAGAGTTATTGGGGGCCATTATTTCCCTAGACCAAAATGTTTGTTGGGTTTTAGTAGAATTAGGTTATCGATATTACGGGAATATACCTCTTGGTCGCCGCGGTCAGTTTTACCCAAATTTAATCCTTTCGCTATTCGAAAGGTATAGGCCACTTGGTCTCCAAACCTGGATTAAGGGTTCCAAGAAAATTATGGGGTTATTTAATTACTCTAATTATAATATCGGTTTGTGACCTGTCGAGAACTAAAATAAAAATATTTTTCATCAGTTAATTGTCTGCATTCTTACTGAAAAGATTAATTTTTTTATTTTAAAAGTGATTCTCATCTTATTCATTATTCCATAAAAGAAGTTTTGAGTTTGTGTTGCAATGGAGTCGATGTTAAGTGTAAAAGGAAAAAAGTTGTTAATTGTAAAAAAATATACATTTGGAAAAGACAAGGAAACAAAGTTAGGTGTATCATATAAGTGTACTCGTCGTGGGTGTAAAGCGACTATTGGAGTGGACGATTCGGAAACTGTCTTATTGAAATCTAAGAGTGAACACAATCATCCACCATCGGACCATTTAGATGTAAAAAAACTTCAAAACGGATTGAAAAGATGCATTCCCCTTCGCAGTCGTCAATCAATAATAAATCATACAAACTGAATTCATACGTATTTCAATAAAAAATATCAATTTTAAGTGAAAGCGATCGCGGCTTTTATCCACCCTCTGATCCGAAAAAAAATCTTTATTCCTATAAGTATATGTATGTATCGGAATTTAATCCGCATATTTACCCGTCTACTTAAAATGTAAATTCGTGAGGCTTATTGATTGCTCGGGGATTAGACCCGATACCTACTTTGAAAACAAAAAAAAACAAAATATAAATCTATCGAAATGTTTACGATTTGTATCTGGTAGGTATTATCCTCTACGCCCGCCGTTTTGGAGAGTATAGCACGGTAAAAATAAATCTCCAAAAAGTGGATCAGTTTAGTTTAAACAAAAATTATGTATATTACAATTTCACTTATGTGTAAAAACTATAACATTCGCTAACACAAATGATGTCCACATGATCGTTTTACCCTTTTGGTTACTCGCAACACTTATGCCTGTCGCTCCCGCCTACTATCGCCTATGTTAATTTACACGGCAGCTGTCAACTGTTAATATTATTATATTGGCATTGGATTTGAATGCAGCGACCCCGAAAACATAAGAAGGTACTTTTTTTTTAACGTAGCAAATACTAAACTTTTGAAGAGATTGCCTTTTTAAGTAGTAAATAATGGTCAATCCGTGAAGCTTTGGTGCTCCGTAGAAGCCAAAATAAGCAAAATTGACTTTTTCTCAGGATGCCGAAACGAACAACATATCCAAATTTCAGCCAATTTGACCGGGAGCCAATTTCCATAAGATTTGTGCGGGGTTTTTTGTGATTTTTAAATTTTCGCATAATATTGCATTACATACCGTATCCTTTACTGCAAAAAAAGATCCAGGCCATATTCTCGTTCCAAGCGTTATTTGTTAGCCAATTTACCAACCGACTAAAGTAGTTAAGCAAGTAACTTAGATGCATGCATCTAAGTGCAGAAGCAGTACAAGCGATTCAGTGCCGCCGATTCAGTGCTGCTGTTTCAGTGCCGAGACGTTTCAGTACCAAGACGTTTCAGTGCCACGATGCTTCAGAGCAAAGACATTTCAGTGCCGAGACGTTTCAGTGCCACCAAGATTGTTTTTAAACGACTTCAAAAAAGGAGAAGGTTCTCAATTCGTCGCGATATTTTTTTATGTATGCTCAGCGATAATTCTTTAACACGTTGTCCGATTTCAATAATTCTTTAACACGTTGTCCGATTTCAATAATTCTTTAACACGTTGTCCGATTTCAATAATTCTTTAACACGTTGTCCGATTTCAATAATTCTTTTTGTGTTAGAAAGGTGCTACTTCATAGGTGGTCCCATATAAATTTGGGTAAAATATAATAATTGGGTCCATGAAAAAATCTTTAAACTCTTCATTTTTTTATGTATGTTTAGCGATAATTCTTTAACAAGGCGTTCGATTTTAATAATTCTTTTTTGTTAGAAAAGGGCCTACTTCAGGGGTGGTCTCATATAAATTTGGTCAAAATCTAATAATTAAGCTCATGAGAAAATCCTCAAACTCTTCATTTTTTATGTATGTTTAGCGATAGTGCTTTACCACCTTGTCCGATTTATATGATTCTTTTTTTGATAGTAAGGGAGTACCTCAGGGGTGGTCCCATATAAATTTGGTTAAGATGTGGTGATGGCTTCTGCACGTTTTTGAAGTCGGTTTTTTTAAATTCTTAATTTCTAATACTTGTTATTAAATAAGGATAATTTTAAGTAAATTACTTTTTTTAAATTATATGATTGATATACAAAGTTATATACAGTAATACTCCGACATACGCTACTCCGCATTACGCAAATTCGGAGATGCACTGTTTTTCTTTTTGATCACCGCGCGCATCGGCTTTCCCACTTCGCCCTGTTAGTGTTCGGTTGTCGGTTGTGGGTTGTTTCGCGTGGAATTATTTTAAGTACGCAGTGCAAATTCTAAATTTATCTTTAATTATGTCATCCAAATGACCAAAAAATTAGTCTGTTAAAATCACATTTAACAGTTTGCGTTATTTCAAATTTAAATTCCTTCGCGCCGCTGCAACAGACTAAAAAAGTATTTCCGTTGCTGCTTAAGCCTTTCAAGCATCGACGCGCGCAACCCTCTCATATAACGACCACGTCGAACACTTGCATTTTAGCCCCGGTCGAGAGAGGTCCGTGCACCGATCGACTGGTAAAACAACAATCTAAATAGTTCATTTTAGTGAAAATTATTTCTCCTACCTCTGTATTTGTTGTATCTAGTGAACTTGTGTTGTGTAAAACATTTGGTAAGATCTTTTTCATCTTTACTCAATATTCCGGCAATTTGCCGGCCGAACCAAAGAAACCGCAGCGTTGCCAGATCTATATCTCAAAGTTATGTAAATTTACTAGTTACGGATTTTATTATACTTGTGAACCTTTTCCACTTAAGTGTATAAAAAGCTCACTCAGAAAAATTGTGTTGTTATTTTTCTCTTTCCTGAATTTTTCAGGTGGTCCTTCGAAATAGACAGTAAGTTGATGATCGCGATTGAAACTATGTTCAATAGTCTTAGGTACAGTTCAGCAAATAATCATCTCGTTTTGTACATAGTTTTTGTGGTCCTTCGAGCCGGATATAACTAGTATACTGTCAAAATGACGTAGTTAGCATAGAGACAAAAAATTAACTTCTTATTTCTACTACATTATTTTGAGCTATGGTTTTATTTTATAGTGTAGTATATTTCCTTCGCGAGCCTAGTGTAAAAAATATAAACTTTTGATAGACAATTTAAAACATTGTGAAAACCTAAAAATTCGAAATAAACTTTTTCCTAGACAAAAGTACTCATTTGTGGTACCGCGCGCGAAGTCTGGCAACGCTGCCAACGAGGGAATCGTTATGTCTACATCGAGATCATCTCGCCTAGCAACAGCAGCCATTATCCAGTATTTTGCTTCGCATCTCATTCGTAAACAGTACTGAAGCGATAGACTGTTTTACTTCTACACCGTGCAAATTAGCAGGGCACTACTTCTCTTTGATTTCGTCGAGAATTCGAAAATCCAGGTTCCAGTTAGCCTCGTCTACCGGCTGATCAGCTGACTCGATGGTTTCGAGTTGTGCTTTGGCTCATGACTCATGGCTGGAAATATTTGGTAGAGACGGTATCGTCTAGCGCTCTTGAACAATTTAGTGAGAATATGTTTTTTTTATTTCCTATTAAAGGAATTTGCTCATAGGCGCGATATTTACATACCTACATAGATTCGCTGTTCGCATAAAAAGTTATTATAATTTTTGATTGTTTTTAATAGAATTCAACCGCTCATACCTATTTAGTTTGATATATTTTACAAGCTAAATAGAAATAGTAAATATCTATTTTTCGCCCATTTTATATTTTTTATGGTTTATTAAATTGATTTATACCTTTAGTTCGTTACGGCTTTATCTGATAATTTGATATTTATTTCGCATACAATGTTGGTTGATAAATATGTGCCTATTTCGCTGGCTATTTAAAAATACATTTAAGCCATAACTAGATAGGTACTTGATTTCCTTATAAACACGTTCTTGATGTTTAAGTATTTTGATATTGATGTTTATTCCATAGGATAAAAAATAAAATACTTTTATCCATATTCACCTTTAGATTGATTTTATACGTTTTTATTTATGATACTTGATTTTTATTTTTCGCTCATTTTTGATTGTTACATGGCTCATACAAGAAGATTCTTGTAACTTTGTATTTTTTACTTACTTATTATTTAATTTTATAGCGCCAAATTTTGGAAATCGCATTTATTGTACGTATATTGTCTTGTCTTCTACATATATTTAGCTTATCTTGGTTACTTACACTACTAAAATGGCAGATCTAGTTCATTTAAAAAATAAACGAACAGGCGCGAAAAGCCAATTAACTAGAATAGAATCTTTTGTTAACTCACTTACAGGAGATGAAGAGGCCTATTTGCTTAAGGTCAAATTAGATAACTTAACTGGACATTATGAAAATTATCAGTCATTGCAATCTGAAATATCAGGTTTATCAGAATCATTTGATGATAACTGGTTCGATGCTGCGGAAGATAGTGTAGCAAATAGATTTGAAACGTGTATAGCTCAATTAATTTCTATAATAGATAAAGCTAGTAAACTAGAACGCACCGCTGAAAACTCAAATAATGTAGTTCTTCCTAAAATTAATATTAAACCTTTTACTGGAGACGCCTCTGAATGGTCTTCTTTCTTTGATTTATTTTCAGCTTTAGTTTTGAATAATCCAAAGCTACAATCTGGTAGCGAAAAACTTTATTATTTAAAAAGTCTGTTAAAGGGACAACCACTAGAACTGATTGATAGCCTTAGTGTAAATAATCAAAATTTACAGGTTGCTGTTCAGATCTTAAAAAATGCTTATGAAAGTAAATCTAAATTATTATATAGCCTTTTTTCGAGTCTTGTAGAACAGAAACCTTTAGTCAAGAGCAACGCTGCCATTTTAAAGGACTTTTGCATCTCAGCAAAGAAAACGATTGATCTTATCAAAAATATTAATCTCACTCCTGAAGAGAATTTCGAAACTCTTATAGTTCTCCTGTTAGAACAAAAATTAGATTTTAATACTAGACGAGCTTTCGAAAGTGAAAGAGATTCTGATACATTCGTAGATACCAATACCTTTTTTGATTTCGTTAAAAAACGATATACAATTTTAGAAAACTTAAATTTATTTGAAACTGGAAATAAAAAAGAATTTAAAGTTGCAGATAGTAAATCTAAAATTAGTTTACACAATAGTTTGCATGATACAAAAAATGCTAACAATGTCACAACTGCAAAAAATGTAAGCTGCATTTATTGCTCTGATAATTCTCATTCCTTATATAAGTGTGGTAAATTTTTAAAATTGTCACCTGTCGATCGACACCAATTTGCAAAGTCTAGTAAATTGTGTCTGAATTGCCTTAGCTCGCAGCATTTGATTTCGAATTGTAAATCATTACATAGATGTCTTAGTTGCTCCAAATCTCATCATTCCTTGTTGCATTTTGAAGCTGTAAATTTTAGATCAGTTTCAAATAACCAAACCCCTAATTCCTTTACTGGAAATAATCCACCGCGGAATCCTAATTTCAATAGAAATTCTATTCCCCAAGCAGGTACATCCTTTAGCCCCCCTGTAAATAGCCATGCCTCTGTCAGTACTCCCAATGTAAATAATTTTTCCCCTCATACTGGTAACCCCCAAACTTCACTGTCAGCTACAAGCTGTACGAATGATATAGTTTTACTTCCCACCGCATTGGTTAATGTTTTTTGTGGAAATGGTAGGCCTGTAGTCGCTCGTGTGCTCTTAGATTCCGCAAGTCAAATGAGTTTGATAAAAAAGTCATTTGCTGATAGTTTAAATATTCTTTATCAGTCTCATAGTGTAAACATTTCTGGCTTAGGTAACAACAAATGCACCTTAAGTAATAAGGTCGTAAATTTAGTGTTTAGCTCTCTTGTAGATTCTAACGTAGTTTTTAACATCAGCTGCTCAGTTATTGACAATATAACAAGTCAGTTACCACAATTTGCAATATCTCCTAGAAAATTTAGTCTCCCTCAGCACGTGAAGCTGGAGTTAGCTGATCCAATGTTTTTCCAACCTGGAGAAATTCAAATACTTATTGGCGCAGATTTGTATTTCAACATATTAAAAAATGAAGTCATTAGTATGGGAGCTAATCTCCCCACTTTAGTTAATACCCATTTAGGTTATGTTATAGCAGGTCCTGTCCCTGAAAACAGCGTTGTCAATTTTTCTAGACAAAATGTCGCCGTATCTTTTTTGACTATACATAATGAAACTTGTTTTGATCCTCCTAGTCTTAATGAATTGATGGAATCGTTTTGGGAAGTAGAAGAAATTCCTGACTCTAAAGTTCTTGCTGGCAAGGATCAATTAGCTGAAACTATTTTTCGTGAAACTACAAAAATTTTACCTAGTGGTAGATATCAGGTGGATATGCCGATTATAACAAACTCTGACAAAAAGTTAGGGCACTCTCTTTCTATAGCTAAAAGACGGTTTGGTTGTTTAGAAAACAAATTTGAAAAAAATCCTAAATTTTTTGAAACCTACCAGCAAGTATTGTTTGATTATCTCTCTCTTGATCACGCTAGAGTAGTTCCATTGTCTTTGTTGTGTAATCTATCTAACGAATTAAAATATTTTGTTCCCCATAGAGCTGTCATTCGAGATTCTTCTGTCTCTTCTAAATGTCGTATAGTTTTTGATTTTTCTTCTCGAACTGATACTGGTATCTCTCTCAATGAGATAACGTTAAAAGGATATCAGGTCCAAGAGAATTTGTTTGATATTATTTGTCGCTTTAGAACTTTTCGCTTTGTTTTGTGTGCGGACATCCAAATGATGTACCGTATGATAGAAATCAATCCTGCCCAACGTCACCTGCAAAATGTGCTTTGGCGTGACAGTCCCTCAGATTCCTGGAAATGTATAGAACTTTCGCGGCTTAGTTTTGGCCAAACGTGTGCTCCTTTTCTCGCTACTAGAGTCTTAAAGGACATCGCAGATAATAATCCCTCATTTCCTCTCGCTAGAACCGCTATTCTTTCGAGTACGTATATGGACGATATCCTTAGTGGAGTCTCCGAATTTAGTCAATTGGAAACCCTTTATGTTGAGCTAAACTCTTTGCTCAACAAACACGGATTCACTTTACATAAGTGGCATTCTAATTCGATAGAATTTCTTAGATCACATTCTCTAACGCAAGATGCTGTATTAGATTTAAATTTAGAAAATTCACCTTGTAAAATTCTTGGACTTAAATGGAATCATTCTACTGATGTACTTCAAATTTGCTCATCCCCTCTACAGGACATACCCTGTTTGACAAAAAGAATAATTCTTTCTATTATCGCTAGTACGTTTGATCCTTTAGGTTTAGTAAACCCCTTAGTCGTTATTGGAAAACTTATTATGCAATCTCTTTGGCAGTCTCAGATAGATTGGGATGTCCCTATTTCTGATATGAATATTCTAAAACAATGGCAAAATTTTGTCAACATTCTTTCAGAGTTGTCACAGCTTTCTATTCCTAGACTTTTAGTAGACCATAAACAAATTCTTAGCGTGTCCTACCACGGTTTTTGTGATGCAAGCCAAGTCGCTTATGGCGCATGCGCATATTTAGTAGTCTGTTATTCCGATAATTCAATTTCGTCAAGACTTCTAGCTTCGAAATCTCGAGTAAGTCCTCTTAAGAACAAACTCACTATCCCAAAATTAGAGCTTAGTGCTATGGTTCTTCTGTCTGTACTTTCCTCCAAACTTCTAAAAATCTGCTCCTCTAGTTATAGTTTTAAATCCATAAATCTTTGGACTGACTCCCTCGTTGCCCTTAGCTGGGTTAAACATAACGCTAGTGTTTTTTCTCCATTTGTATCTCGTCGAGTCCTCACTATACAACAGAATAGTGTAGATTCAACTTGGCGTCACATTAGAAGTAAGCTAAACCCCGCTGATCCGCTCTCTCGAGGAAAATTTTCAAAAGATGTAAGGTCTTTCTGGTTCCATGGTCCTGACTTTCTAAGCCAGACTCAGGATTATGATTCTTTAGATACTTTTTCCGCAGTCGATGTTTTACCGGAACTTAAGAAAATTACCTTAGTTTCTGTTACACCCGGGATGAACCCTATAAAAGAATGGGTCCCTCAATTTCAAAAATTTTCAAAGCTCCAAAGAGTTATAGCCTATTTATTTAGATTTATAAACAACACCAAAAAGGACCGGTGTAAAAAATCAGGCCCCCTATCTGTTGAGGAACTTCAACATTCTCTTGATTTCATAATAACCCAAATTCAAAAGGAACATTTTCTCAAAGAAATAGAACTCATAGATAAAAAGAAACCCATTTTAGATAAATCTTTATTACCGTTAAATATATTTCTGGATGAAAAGAAAATACTGAGAGTTGGAGGTCGCTTGCAAAATGCCGACCTAAACTATGACCAAAAATTCCCTATATTACTACCCGCTAATGACGTAATAGTTGATCGACTTATAGAGCAAGAGCATTGCAGACTAGGTCATTCAGGCTCTCATAATGTTTTAGGAAATCTTCGTCAACGATATTGGCCCTTAGGGGGAATTCGCGCAATTAAGCGCTTAATTTCCAAGTGTGTTATTTGTTATCGTTTTAATGCAGAATTTGCTTCTCAAATAATGGCTCCATTACCTGCAGACCGGCTGCTACCCTCTCGAGCTTTTCTTCGTGTGGGCGTAGATTTCGCCGGGCCTATCTCTCTCCGTTCTTCTAGACTTAGGAAAGCTCCTATAATTAAGGCTTATATTGCCATCTTTGTTTGCATGGTAACTAAAGCCGTGCACATCGAATTAGTTACTAGTCTAAGCGCCATCGCTTTTATCGCAACGTTAAAAAGATTTATTGGACGCCGAGGAAATCCTCAAACCATTTATAGTGATAATGGCACTAATTTCGTGGGTGCTCGGAACCAACTCCGAGAATTAGCAGAATTTTTCAAGCTTCAAGAAAATTTTGAAAACATTTCTTCCTTTCTTTCTTTGACCGAGATTTCGTGGAAATTTATACCTTCCAGATCTCCTCATTGGGGTGGCTTATGGGAGGCGGCGGTCAAAAGCGCAAAATCACATTTAATTAGATTACTGGGTTCTTCAATTTTTACATTTGAAGAAACATATACAATTTTAGTACAAATTGAATCTATTTTGAATAGTCGCCCTTTATACCCCATTTCTAATGATCCAAATGATCTAACTCCATTAACCCCTGGACATTTTTTAATTGGTTGCCCTTTAACTGCTTACCCTGAAAAAAATGTAAGTGAAACCCCTATTAATAAATTAACCTTTTGGATGCAATGTTCAAAAATCCAACAGAATTTTTGGAAGCGGTGGTCTGTAGATTATCTTCACAGACTACAACATCGCCCCAAATGGAAAAAAAATAAACAAGACTTATCCGTAGGCGATTTAGTTTTGGTTTTAGCTGAAGACAGGCCTCCATTAAATTGGCCTTTAGCCCGTATTGTAGAGTTAATTCCAGGTCGCGATGGCAAATGTCGAGCGGCCAAGATCAAGACCAGTGACGGCGTTTATACTCGTCCTATTGTTAAATTAGCCCCTCTTCCATCAGAAAATTGACCTATGTTGTTAATTTCTTTAATTTTATTTTCTTCAATCCCCCCCCCCCAGTATGTTAAAATCACATTTAACAGTTTGCGTTATTTCAAATTTAAATTCCTTCGCGCCGCTGCAACAGACTAAAAAAGTATTTCCGTTGCTGCTTAAGCCTTTCAAGCATCGACGCGCGCAACCCTCTCATATAACGACCACGTCGAACACTTGCATTTTAGCCCCGGTCGAGAGAGGTCCGTGCACCGATCGACTGGTAAAACAACAATCTAAATAGTTCATTTTAGTGAAAATTATTTCTCCTACCTCTGTATTTGTTGTATCTAGTGAACTTGTGTTGTGTAAAACATTTGGTAAGATCTTTTTCATCTTTACTCAATATTCCGGCAATTTGCCGGCCGAACCAAAGAAACCGCAGCGTTGCCAGATCTATATCTCAAAGTTATGTAAATTTACTAGTTACGGATTTTATTATACTTGTGAACCTTTTCCACTTAAGTGTATAAAAAGCTCACTCAGAAAAATTGTGTTGTTATTTTTCTCTTTCCTGAATTTTTCAGGTGGTCCTTCGAAATAGACAGTAAGTTGATGATCGCGATTGAAACTATGTTCAATAGTCTTAGGTACAGTTCAGCAAATAATCATCTCGTTTTGTACATAGTCATTTGAACCTAACAAGAAACAAAAAACCCTGTCTCTGGAGTGTAAACTAAATATTATTAAAGACTTTGAATCGATAATAAAAATTTGTAAATTGGCAAAGAAAGTTGACCTACCGGAATCAACAGTCAGAACGGTTTTAAAAAGTAAAGAAAAAATTACGGAAGCTGTGAAAGGCTCTCAATCTTTGAATTCAAGCATTATTCGTAAACGTTACGGTATTATCGCTCAGATGGAAACAATATTAGGTACAATTATGGTGTGATAAATAAATTTTGAGATACAATTTAAACCCGTGTCGAAATTTGCCTGAGACCGGACTTGTTTTTTTTTTGTATTTGTACTTTACAAAAGGATGTCTCTGCTTTCTTTTATAAAATTCTTACATCTTAATTTATAATTTTTTTCTTGTAGTTTTTGAGTTTTTAGGTGTTTGTAGAAATGAAACTCGTGTGTGTGTGTGTGTGTGTGTCATTAATAGTGTTAAAATAAATTAAACCTTTTTTTATTATATTATTTTGTTTTCTATAATCCTTGTCATGTCCTTTGATGGTGTTCTTTAAGTCCGTTTTAGTGTATGGGTATTGAAAACCCCCTTTTTTAATTGATTTTTGAAAGTTTTTCTTTTTATTGTAAAATAACCATGCAGTTGATTCGAATTGACAGGATTGACAGGTATATGTTTGAAATGTGATTGTCATTTGTTGATTTTTTTTTTTTGGGTCTTTTATATTGTTAGTGTTGCTGTTAGGGTCATGTATATCATGTTGGTAACATTTTATTATATTTTTTTATTATTATTATCGGTGGTTTTTTTTGGGGAACGGCGCGCTTTATAAGACTGTACACTGCATTCTCAGTGTGTCTCACTCTATATAAAGTTCGTCCCCTTATATAGTCCCTACTGAATTTAAAAAAAAAATATTGGTTTATGTACCCCTTATATACCCCCTTATATACCCCTTATATACCCCTTATATACCCCTTATATACCCCTTATATACCCTTATATAGAGCCTACTGAATTTGAAAAAAAAGTAATGACTAAAAGGGGGGTTAAGGGGGTCCAAAATAAAAAATATTGTAAATTAAAAACCAAAAGCGATATGAACATAAAATTGTTAATAAAAATTAACAGTTATAACCAAATATAGCCTACTAATTTTGAAAAAAATCTGAATAAAAATGGGAGGGATAAGAGGGGTTGAAATATTTAAAAAAAATAATAACTGGAAATTTTTCGCAAAAATCAAGCTCTATAAGGAATCAAAGTCTGATTAAAAATAGGGTTTAAAAGAGGGTTAAAATATTGAAATAAAACAAATGTCTTTTTAATCGTATTTTATTTTATGTTTAAATTACATATGTGTTTTTGTCAGAGAGGTAATAAATTTTTTTTAGTAATTTTCTTTATTCTTATTGAAAAAATGAAACAATAAAACCTGCCCTTATCCATTCATTCATGAAAATAGAAAATCTAAGTTACATTTTTCGTAAAACCGGAGTTTATTATCTATATTGTCGAAAGCATTCATTTGAAATCGCAATTTGAATTTTATGATTCGATGGAATTTTATTACTTGTCGTTTTCAATACGGCTCCAATGTGGAATTGCATTTCATTTTATCAGTTATGTTTTCAGCATATTCCTGATTTCATGCTGTTCACTTATTATGAGATAAAAACCCGCATTTGAATCGGCAAAAGTTAGTTTTCCTCTTGTTAGCGGTATTCCATTGTACATATTGATTTCCACTTAAGTATTTCAACGTTTGGATATTTGGTTTGAATATGTAAGTAATTTGTGAATTTAAAATTTTAAATGTTTGACTTAAATTATTAGTGTCCATAAAGAGAGTATCTTTGATAATGTGGAATCTAATGCAAAAGATAATATAAAACCTACAACATCTCCATCTGTGAAAAATATAAATGAACATTTTACACCCCCATTTTCCAGCCGATCAAATGCTGTTATTTTAAAACGTTTCCATGACAACCAGAAACGTTTTCGGAAATTTTTCTTTTGGTGGGTACCCTGCACGAAATTACAATGGATATTTTTTGACATTTGTAAAGCTCTTTCATGTACATGATTAAAAATTATTCCATTTCAATTGTTAAAATTTTATTTAATACCAAATATAGATAGAAATAGGTTTTACGCGTTAACTAAATGACTTCAAATATGACAAATATGTATATCATGGCCAACTTTGGAAATTTGATTTTAATTGTTTTAATTTATTTCCGACATTTTTTGAAATTTTGATATTTCGTTGTAAAATTTTCTTACCAAATACCACACGTGCTTAAATTATTGTCTGGAAATTTTTGCTCATTCACGAATATTCGTGAGTACAGAAAAATTTCCGGAAATAATTTAGGCACTAGTGGTAATATAAGTGAAAATTCTTTCTTTTTACAACCATTAACTAAGCTAAAATAGTAAGAACAATAAATTCTTTAAAAAAAATCAGTTGGATTAGGTAGCAATAAAACAGAAGTTTGTAAGCGAATATCAGCTATTTTAGCAAAACCTATATACCGGGTAATATTACTCCAGCTTTTAAAATAGCAATGGTTATGCATAGCCATAAAAAAGGAGAAGAAGCAAAAAAGAGTAGATCCTTTTTAAACAGACCAGATATCAGAGTTGGGTAGTACCTGGATACTTCTGTATCCGGATACAGTATTCGGATACTTTACTTGTATCCGAAAGTTGTATCCAAGTATTTTTCAAATTGTTTATCCGGTATCTCTATCCGTGGCCTAATTTATAAATTTCCGGATAACAGATACTTTTTTTGGTTTTCGGATACTTTTTAATTATTTTACAAATGTTCCTCAAAATCCTAGTACCACAATCGTCACTGATCATATATTGTTATTAAAAACCTTGATAAAATAAAAACTAATATATTCTATGGATTAGTTAGAATTTAAATATTTGTTGTATTTACCATTAAAATACCCATGTATTTTTATCAATATTACAATATTTAAGATCCAATTGCAATACTTAAAATGGAAAATAGTAAAAGAGAATTAGTTCGTTATTTGTGATATGGATAATATTTGGAATATAATTTTTTTATGTGTTTTTTGTAAACAAAACTGCGATGGCTCCAGGCCGCACAGGTTAAATTAATTGTAAAAATTTTACCTAACAAATGCAGCCTAGAACCATTGCGGTTTGTTTCATAAAATAAAAATTATACACAAAATGAAACAACTAATTAAGTCACTTCGTAATATAATGCTTTATTTCGATCGGTAGCAGGTTACCGACCAGTGACTCTGACTTATAGTGAATGGCACCATTAATAATGTATTGTTTCTTTTCTTCTATGTGCGAGTGCCATTTATTTTTCACTTGAACACAGGAAATGCAGGACTGAAGGTTTGATCTTGTCAGTACGTTACATACATGCCTAGTTTTGTTACTCATATTTAATAATTATATTGTATTCATAAACTAAGCCAATTGATAAAATAGTATATTGTTTCACGAGTGACGAGTAAAACACTATACTTTTTCTACGAACTTTATTATGTCATGTAGGTACCTACTAAAATGAAAAAAAAAAACAAACAAACGTTAGCAAATGCTTTATTTTGTGTTAGGAATAACAAAAAATTAACCAACAATTAAATATTTCAGAAATATTATTTAATATTTAAATATTGATTTATTGTTATATTTGAACAATTGTTCAAAATTATGGGGGTATCACACTCAAGCTTTTTATTTATTGAGGTAGATGCCGACATATTTGTTCTACTGTTAAATGTCATTTCAGATGATGATGCGCCATAATCGGATGAACTAGTAGTTTCCTTATTTTGTACAGATTGTAAAATTTTGGTTTGTATTTGGTTTTTACTGTTCGTGGATTCATCAACATATCCTTCCGCAACACTACTAGATTTCCAACCACCGTGCTTTTTTAACAGAAGCAAGTCACCTCCTGCATCCAATAATAGCGTTGCGGATGTTCTGCGGAAACAGTGCCCAGTGTGATCTTGAGGATTCGGAAGCGTTAAAAACTGAGCAATTTCGTTAGGAAATTTACTGATTTTATTAATTCCAACAACCTGTCTGCTACACTTTTCATTCTGATAGTTAATAAAGAATCTTGAATTAATTTGATCCATGTTTGCGGGACGTAGGCTCATATATTTTTTAGAAATATCATAAAAGGGTCCAGAAATATAAAAAGAACGCGGAACTTTTGTTTTTGTATTACGGATTTTAACTAACAGAATACTTCCAGTATCCTTTACATCGCTTATTGTTAAATCTTTCAGTTCGTGGCAACGACAAGCGCCAGATAATCCCAAAACTAATGCTACCTACAAATATTAGTAGTTATGTATTAAGTATTTGTTAAAATAAAAATAATAATTCCGTTACCTTTGTTATTAAATATTTATAGTCAGGTGCATTCTTTAGGAAAGTCTTTATGTCTTCAGGCGAAAAAATTTTGGATTTTTGGCTTTTAAAAGCATCAGATTTTCTTTTCAAAAGCGAACGTAACTTTGGATATTTACTAATATCGACATCATTTTTAACAGAGAGTGTAGTTCTTAGCATCGAATAAATGGACCATAACGTCGACGGTTTAAAATTTGAACATATTTCTCCAAAGTATGCTAGTAGTACAGTTTCCGAAAATGATTTCACTTAATTTTTTTCTCTCCAGTCCAAAAATTTGATATACATTTCTTCATATCTCTTTTTTGATTTGGCCGGTAATAAATCTGAAGAGGTTTCTTCAGCTTTAAAAATAATTTCTGGGGTAGTACAATCGCTTTCTAACTCAGACATCATGAAAATGTGTTAAATTTAGGACGAACTGAAACTGACAGTTCTCAAAAGTGATAAAACTTCAAATAAACAAATGAAAACCAGGAAACTAGATGTAGATTGGTTTAATTTGCACTATTTTTATACATTTTTATTTTATCTTTAATGCATTAAAGTTTAGGTAAAAACGCATATAGAATTTAATGAGCATTTTTTTATTTCATTATTAATAATTATAAGCTGCCAAAATATTATACGAGGCGACTGATATATGAAAATATGTAACAACTTACTTTCGTCACTAGAGACGAAAGTAAACGTTATTGGATTTTTTCTCACTAGTGACGGAAATCAAGTTTCCGCTGAAAGTATCCTGTGGCGAAAGATGTCTTTTTGTAAGAGTTCGTAGAAGAACATTATTTTAATTAACTTTGAAAGTATCCGAAAAAGGTATCTGGTTACTTGTATCCGAATATATTTTTGAGCGAATGTTTCCTTACTTTTTTAAAAAGTATCTGGATATATTGTTAGTATCCGTATCCGATACTTGGATACTTCTTTCCTGTATCCGAACAAATTCTGACAGACAACGTAATTTCTATAAAAAAACACTATATCTTCAGGGTCTGTCAAAAAATAATTTGATTTAAAATTAGTGGGATTAATTGCTCAGTCTTTGGAAACTAGTAAACCGATCATATGCATCTTCATGCACCTTGCGGAGGCCTTTGACACTAATGATCATCTTCCTATGCAACAATTACTTAACGGATAGAAAGCATAGTATATTACATTACGAGTGTGGAATGCAAAATTTTTCACACGAGTGGCAGATACTGTCACACAAATGTAAAAATGCACTTTTACACAAGTGATGTACAATATTTTTCCTACGACCGCAAAATAATGTTATCAAAAAAATATAAAACCAGGAAATCTGGCTAATAAGGTTCAATCAAACTGTGGCTGGTTACTTATATATCTTATTGTCTATTGTGTTTTGTGTTTTGTCGAAATTAGAAAGGTGATTTCATTTACAAACACGTTCATAGGATAATAACGGTAAAATAACATTGGGTATAAAAAAAATATTCGCGACGCGAACTGGTAAAATAAATCTTACAATAATATTATGATTTCCTCCCAAATTTATTTTACTATCAATATGGAAATTACGTAGATTAAAATAGAAATTATGAGTTTAACATATTTGACAGACGTGTGGAAAGTAGATTTTTATCAACACGCGTGTATTATAGGACACTTTTCGTAAGACTAAATAATGCGAAATAAATGTAACTTTCTTAAGTGGTCGCAGGAAAAAAGGAAAAACACATACAGACATGAAACAACATGCATTTTTTTGCAGAATTAAATTTAAAATAATATTAAAAAATTAAAAATGGTACAAGATTTGCTATAATAACAGTGTACCTACTGTTGCAAGCCAGTGGATTTTCCTTACTAACTTTCCGTATATTTCCTGTAGTGGACTGTGGACTGTTCTGGTAAAAAATAAATTTTGGATTTGTACCTTCACTGCTGTTGCAATTAAACATGTTCCTTCCTTCAACGTATTTATTTAAATCTTAATAAACTTTTACATTTGTGAACACTGTACTTAATCGACTAGTTTTAAATAATATTTGTAATTAAATGTTAGCTTATAACATCTTATTTTAATGCGAGAATGTCACAAAAGTAAAAAGAAGAAAAATGTGCGGTGCGAGTCCCGCGCTTGACGAGCTTTGGCCAGAGCTGGTCGTGTTAAATTTCTATTGGTCGATAGAATATCGTATGATTTTATTTGGCGACGAGAAAGACAACGACATTGCTTGTATTTTAAACATCCCATTTGCTTGCTTTAATGAGAGTGATGGAAATAGACTTATATGAAGAGAAAGATGTGGTTTGATTTGTTAAGAGAGAAACTTCTTGTTCTAATGGTTTCTTCTTACTATACGAATTTATTTTCGTAGAAATTGCTAAGAAAATTTCTTTGCTTTTATGTTTATTGGTGTGATAAGTCGATTCTAAAGATGACTTTTGTATTGTGTATATACGGTTTTTTATGTGATTGAAACATGATTTTTACTTCATTAAATTAGGTAATGCAAACTATGGATTGATGTTATTTTTATGTTATTTTTATGTTTTCTTTTCATTATTTATACAAGGTGGGTAATAAGTGAAACTGAAGTAAATGCTAAAAAAAGGTTTGTCATTTTTGAATATCTACCATTAAATATTTGATATATCATGTGTCATTTTGATATTACAATTTAGAATATAGCGATATTTAACACATGTTGTACGAAATAGCAACTAGAAATAAATTTAACATTCTTTTTTCAGGTACAAAACATAAAAGGTATTTCTCCTTACAATTGTGTTTTTAATCCCATTGAACTTATTTGGGGCCTTTCCAAGCAATACTATAATAAAAATATTAGCAGAGATGGTACTAGAGAACAAGATTCTTTAAATGTGTGGTCTAAAGCTTTTCGAACAATTACTTCCCATACATGTACTATCAAATAAAAATTTAATCTAAATCTTTTATTATTTAACATTAATTGAAAGTCAATTTTGACTTAGCTGCTTGAGACACTTATTTTTAATAGCTGCTTCTTTTATCGGGATTTTCATTAAACTTTATTCTTAAATTTTACATGACGCCATTATTTTTTCAAGAATAGAGATTCTTGATTTTCCTTTTGTTTTTTTTTTCTCTCCCTACTGAATCTTTATTATTATCATCTCAATAAACTGTATTTTCTTTAAATTTTTATTCTTCTCATTATGATTATCTAAGTTTAACACCTTTGTTTATTCACTTAAATTATTACAAATTCTATTCTTTCTATACAAAATGTCCCTTTTTTATTTTAATTTGGCTTGATATAAAATTATTCCCCTTTCTAAACATAATTTTAAATTTTTAGTTAGGTACTAGTTCAATTATTTATACTATTTGGATATATTCAGATAATGTTTACAGGACTTATTACTACCAGTAAATTCCCAACCTCCATAATACACGGTGAGCTGTTTTATTTATTTAACATTATTCACTTTGCTTTATTTTATTTTTTTCTATTGGATATGCTCATTATCATAATATTCCATTATAATTTATTTTTCTTTGTTATATTTAATTTTTTTTATTGAAATTTTATTATTTTGAATAATGATCTCTTGAACAGCTTTTCGCAATTGCAAATGAATCTATCTAGCATTCCAATTCCTCTGTTCATAATCAAATTGTATAGTTCGTTAAATTTCATAGCCTAATAACCTAATAACTTAAATATCTGCTGCATTGTGGGATAGAATGGAGCATTAAAATGATTAATGTCTCAAACAGAATAATTTTCTTTTATGAACCGATTTCTTTATTTTTGTGTGTTTTTTATTTTTCATTTGGTAATACCTAATCAAAAAATGTATTTTAAATGAATTTTCAGACTTGAATTGAGTTTTGAAATTTCCAACGATTTAACTATAGGCGTAATTGGGTTTCAAGAAACTATTTTTATTTTTGACTGAAAACCTTTAATAAAATATTTATATTAGACAACAAAAAATACTAGATACCAATTTGCCGTATTATCATTTTGTTTTTTTTTTCTTTCAGATCATTCGCCTAATCATAACATATTCCATTTTTTGATATAAACGGCATCTATCCATCAGATTGCCAATTTTTGTTTAAACATATTGTCTGTATCTGTAACGTGTGGAGGGTGGGGCAACCCACAGCACTTAGGCCTCACTAGACTCATTGTGCATCCTCCTAAGTCGATGAGCACTTCCAAGCTCTGGAGCCAGCCTACATATTTATTGTAATTGACAAATTCTCCAAAAATTGTTTCTCTTATATCCGCCCATATTAGCCAATTCTCACCAAACACAAATCTTCTAATAAATGAGAGTGTCAGGCAATCATAGAGGATGTACTCGATGGTCTCATATTCTTGTTCGCAGAGTGCGGAATCTGGCATCCATATGATATGGAGATGCTTTTGTACTTGGCAATAACCAGTTAGAATGTCTGTGATTAGGTGCAGATTCTTTCTGGTCATAGTCAAGTATTTGTTTGATGTTTGATGGCCAGTTTTCAGCTTCTTGTTTTATCCCATCTTTCCTTGAATTTGACGAGAGAATGTACTATAATAAGATTTGTCACTAACGATGTTGTCAGTCCAATAGAATGGCCAGGTCCAAAAAGTATTTAGTTAGCTGCCTTCTTGGCTAGTGAATCAGCAAGACGGTTACCTTTCGACTTGATGTGACCTTCGATCCATCTTAAGTTGACCACACTGTTAGTAGATACTTAGGCCAAAGTTTTGTGACAATCTAGTACTAACCGTGAGTAAATTTGTGATCTGTTCAAGGCGAGCGGTGCTTGTCTGCTATATGTATAGATGAGCATGTTCCTTTCAGACATTTTTTCTTGTGATTTATTTTGCTGCTATGAGAATCTCCGTGATCTTGGTCTGAACTACACTGGTAGTACTGCCCACATTTTTACCACTGCCATTTTATGCTTAGGTTATATATTTATGTGGCTTATGGAAGATATATTTCGGTGAGATGGAGTCAATGTTCGTTTGAAGCAGTAGAAGCCTCCTGCCAAAAGCGACGTCTCGCCTCACCAGATTCTTCATCAGCTTCTATTCTAACCGTGCGAAGTAGTGTCATTGTCATGAAAGCAACCTTCTTGATGTAAATATCAAGGAAAGTGAGACTAAGAGTAACTAGTTGGTGTAGTGCCGTTTGCAGAGTTGGTGTAGTTTTCAAGGCTCCTCTTATGTTCTTGGAATCGTAGGTTTTACTGGAAAAACACTGAACATCTAAACATATTAAGTCAACTACTTCTATATAAAGGTGTCTTTCTTAGCTCTCTCAGCACATACGGCAAAGAGAAAAGAAAGATATGGATAACTCGTCTGTTTAAAACAGAAACTAGATTTTAATCTTTTAACCTCCCGAATTCGATGCCGCCATCATAAATTCATTTTATCATTGTTTTTCTTTTATCTCAGATTTTTGTAATAAAAATGTTATTTTAAAGATAGCTGTGTTATATTTTGCAATATTCAGCAAATATATTAATAGTTTCAACTTTATTGCAGCACTGTTTAGAAATTACAACAGGACGGACTTGCTAATGTTTAAAAACGCTGCCGTTAGAAAATGTCTTGTTAGTGCTTATTTCACATGCCGAAATATGCATGTGGTGCATACAATTAAAAATGTTTTTACTTGTGTGCCACACATAACTCATTTACACCGTCTTATATCAACTTAAAACCCTATTGCTGCAAGTTTAATTCAAATTGGTTAAATAATAACGAATTTAGAGAAGTAGACTTTCCTGTCGCATATCGTCGGCATAATGCGCAAATGGCCTAACTCCACTTTTTACCCAAAATACGTTTTATTGGCTAACCGTTAGTTAAAGATCTATACTGTCGATTTAAAATTGCCTACCATGCCTATTTTAAATATTCGAGCCAAAATTTACATGATATATTTTACCTAACTCCTTTACAGTAAGGTTAGGTCTGAAAGGTTTTTTGACTCTCCTGAAAAATGTATATTTTAGGAGTTAGGCCATTTGCGTATTAGGCCAACGATATAAGTTATTACATGCCGAAATCAGCATGTGCCGCGGTCAAGGTGTAAAAGAAACACGTTTTTTTTTAATATCTTGCTTGACCATTATATAGGGTGATCCAATTTGAATTTCTGAACTTTAAAATGAAATAAATTTAAAAAATATGTATATTTTAACTTTAGCAATAAAAAATGTTAAGTATTGAATTATGTATGAAAATAATAACACTTAAATGTCCGCCCCTAGACCCTCTGCAAGAGTCGATCCTTTTCAAGTTAATTTTCGATAACTATTTTAAACATTTCGGGAGACATGTCGGCAATAACTTGGCGGATATTGTTTTTCAGAAGTTCTAACGTTTCGGGTTGATTGGCATAAACACGACTTTTAAGGTAACACCACAGAAAAAATCTAATGGCGTTAGGTCGCAATGCGGTAATTTTGTTTGTTTGCGTACCCTGACAGATGGAAATGTGCTTCATCAGAAAAAAAGATTTTCTTTGAGAAGTCAATATCGATTTTCTGCTAAGCTAATACCCAAATTGCGTAAATTCGCTGCTGATCGTCTCTAGACTTTACTTTTGAGTTAGCTAAATTTTATATGAGTGTAAATGCAAATCCCGGTGCATAATGCACCAAAGGGAACCATAAGAAAAGCCTAAAACTTGCGAGCGCCAGCGAATCGACATTCTTGGGTTGGCAGCTACACTTTCACTAACTGCAGCACTATTTTTAGCTGAACAAACCTGATGATGATACGCAGGCCTTCTCCTATCTGCAACACTTCCAGTATCTTCAAATTTTTTAAGACATTCCGAATAGTTAGCTTAGTAAGACGAATAAACTGACCATAATCTGCGCGTAAAAGTTTGTATACGGTTCGTACGAAATTGTTGTTTCGATAACACAATCACACAATTTGCATTCGTTGAGCGATCCATTTCGTAAATGTGTTCCTACAAACTGACTTTTGACGCTTCGAAAACAAATGCTTATTACCAACTGTCTGAATTAGAGTAATGCTAATATAGGAAACTAAAATTGGATCACCCTTTATTATAACAATAGCAAAGTTATAAGTTTCACATTTGCCAGAAAAGCTCTTGAGGTTTTCTCAGACTTCAACATTTTTTGGTTATTGCGATTATTTCTGACTACAGTTTCCTTAGCTCCCCCAGCATAAATGAAGCCGGAATCAAACTCAAGCTACATCTCAGGCGCAATTATTTAAATTTACTTTAAAATGCAGTTCGTTTAAAATTCCCGTTGCACAAGCCAAGGGGAACAGAGCACGATGCCAGGCGCTGCCGCGTAGTATAGAGCAAGCGGCACTATACAGCGACTCTGCTTGTGCTTGCCTGCAGCCGACATGTTGCCAAATTATCGTACGTGCCAGGGAAATCTTTTCTCTCGTCGAATTTATGTTTCTCTTTATTTCCTCTCCCGACCTACGAAGTTCACCCACTCCTACCCCCCTTTCGCTATCTCGGGACCCTCGAGAGAAACTCCGGGTAAAAATGCCGCCCGACCAACAGAGGTTTATCGGTAAAAGGGACGACACATTATGAATTTTATTTTATTTGCTGGGGTTTCGGGTCAAATGTGACACATGCACAATGTAGTGCCTAGTAAAAAAGGTGAATTTAGGGCGGCGTTTACCGCTACAATTACCGTTTTATTTTCGTGAAATATTGTGTTAAATTAGAGAGGAAGTGCTCGTGTGAAAAGGGAATGGTTTTAAGTAGGTGTGCGAAAAATGTCTTCTCTAATAAATTCTTGATATATCTTTAAAACATACTCATTGTTTTAAAATGGAGAAAAATAAGAAGATGGCATTTAATAAGGCTCTTTTAAACACAATAAAAACTGAGAAGATATACAGGGTGAGGCAGCGAAAACGAAACAGATCCCATATCTTGAAGACACATTTTTTTTGGAGAAAATTCAAAAAGAGGTCGATTTTAATTTCAAAGGAAACATCTTTCGATCATATCCTCAACTATCCTACATCCCTCCCCACCCCTTTGTCACTATTACCAATGAAATTGAAATAGGGAAAGTACTAAGAGTGACACATCATTGAAAAGGTAATTGTATAAGGAATTTGACTGTGTGGCATGTGACAGTTCAAATAAGCGTATTTTCATGTGAAAGCCAAATTTAAAAATTTAATGCCTAATTACCTTTGGAATAAAATTGAATTTACTACGCCTATGTTTTCGTAAAATAAAAATAAAGGTTTTTATTTCCATAACTATCAGGTCTGTTTTTTTAGTTTAGCGTCATTGATAGTTCAAGTCTATTAGCTAGTAAAATATAAAAATGGTTTATTCTATTTAGGAGAGAGAAGAAATTGTTGAATGTTATTTAAAAAATAACGAATGTGCTAACACTGCCTGTACAATTTTCAATGAGCGACACCCAAACAAACAGGTTAAACGTAAGTACGTTTTGGAACTTATTTTAAAATTTCGATCTGTTCAAACTAAAAAACGACAGATTCAAAATCCAGTAAGAAACGAAGCCGTAGAGATAGCCGTTTTAGGACAAGTTGTTGCAGATCCAACTCTTAGTACAAGAAAGCTTGCAGAATTATCTGGAGTAAGTGACCGTACCGTCAGGAGAATTTTAAAAGCCAACAAACTCCATCCCTACAAAATTCATTTAGTTCAAGATTTTAACGAAGACGATTTTGATTCGCCGCTTGCAGTTTTTGTGTAATCATGAGCGAGCATGCTATACAAGATCCACATTTTCTTTATAACATTTGTTTTTCAGATGAATGCAGTTTTTATGTTAACGGGACTGTCAATCGACATAATTGCCGATACTGGTCAGTTCCAATCCAAGAGTATTTCATGAAACGCATACTCAACACCCAGAAAAGTTAAACGTTTGGGCTGGAATATTTGGCGATCGTATTGTTGGTCCATTATTTTTATCAGGTACTTTAACTGGGGATATGTATTTGGAATTACTCGAAAACACCGTTGATCCACTGTTAACAGACATAATAGAAAACGATAACCGATACCTTGAAGATCACCTAATATTTCAACAGGACGGGGCTCCTCCACATTTTGCTGCAGCGGTTCGTCAGTACTTAAATGAAAACTTTCCTAGACATTGGATTGGAGGAAGAGGATTTATTAAATGGCCCCCACGATCTCCTGATCTGTCCCCCTTAGATTACTTTTTATGGGGATATCTGAAAAGTAAAATATACGCCACTCAGCCAGGTTCCTTAGAAGAGTTAGGTGAACGTATTATTACCGAATGTCGTCAAATAACTCCAGAAATGCTCCAAAACGTCAGACAAAGATTTGAGAATAATTTATATTCGTGTATAAAAGTTAATGGAAAATACTTTGAGTATTTACTTTAAACTAATTTAGTTTTTAATTACGGGAGTTCTCTTAAATTTTTCAATTTAATTTTTATGTTCACTTTTCTATTACTTTTTTTATTTTTATTATGAATTGTCCATTAAATGAGTTTTATTTTCAAATGAAGTATCAATATTTAAAATACGGAAACTTTTCCCGCAAGATGGCGGCAAAATCAAAAGTTATGTAATAAACTGTCACACATTCAAATTCCTTATAAAATTACTTTTTCAATGATGTGTCACACTTAGTACTTTCCCTATTTTAATTTCATTGGTAATAGTGACAGACGGGTGGGGAGGGATGTAGGATAGTTGAGGATATGATCAAAAGATGTCCCCTTAAAAAAAAATTAACTATTTTTGCATTTTCTCCAAAAAAAATGTGTCTTCAAGATATGCGATCTGTTTCGTTTTCGGTGCCGTACCCTGTATACAAAAGCTCTAGAAAAAATCAACAAACTCATACCTGCAGAGCATCTCACCAGATGAGACATATAACTCTTTGTGGAAAACGACTAGTGAGGTTAAAAGACCAATTAGCTTCATTCCCTTCAAAACATAACGGTGTAATAAAGATCAGGGACAATATAAAAGTCGGACTTAATTTATGAACATTTTAGACCTAATCAGATGCAGGAAGAACATATTTGGTCTTTACGAGCATCAATTTTCAGAAGATAGGAACGGTTTTTTTAACAAAAAAATGATGAAACCAAAACCTCAAAAGCTCCAAAACTTTGCAACAGAGGTGAAGTACCTAGGTCTCAGCTTCGACAGCAAGTTAACATGGAACTAGCACATTAAAAACAGAGTAAAAAAGGCATAAAGTGCCTATGAACAATGCCACCGAAGGGTTGGAAGAAACTTTAGTTTCTAAATCAAAAATGTTTTCATAGTTGAAATTTGACTTTCTAACGAAGAAATGATAGAAGTCGCATTATCCTAAAATAGAAACGTTTTCTGATCCAAAGCTTTGCTTTTCATTACTTCTTTAAGCCGTTCTGCCAGCTCTGCTTTCTTTCAAGTCGTCTTCAGATCACGATCCTCGACGCAATTCAGGCACTTTATATCACAGGGTTCTCTAGTCATTTTTGTCCACTATTTATTTACAGTTCTACTTTCTAACACCAATGTAACGATGGTTTAATTTAAAATAGTTTATTTATAATTTATTTAATAATTTATTTAATACGTACCCACTATTATAACAATTCTAATTTATTTATTACAATTTGTCTTTGAAATATAACACATATATTAAAACTTAACGTTTTCCAACAAAGTCGCACTATTTAAACAAAAATAAAACAGTCCAGAAAGAACCAACTCTGACTAGAAGCTCAGTCTAGAAGTTCTGGAAATTATCCACCACGCGTCACACTACGATAGAAAACATTCGAGTCGGTTTCTCGAGTCTCGGGGCGGGTCTCTATATGGCCAACGCTACATTACTTGTCACGGGTACTAACAACAAAGAACAGAGTAGGCTTCAGGTGATCTCACGACAATACTTATATAGAGAAGCTTAATGTCAAATTTTGGTTTATTCATTACCTGATTGGAAACTGTGTGCTTTCTTTTAGATATATCTATAGGTATCCAGAGAGTTTTAATAATTTCTAATACATTATTTAAAAAAGTTTATTTCCAAAATATTTATATCTTTAAAATATTTATGTTATGTATTGCGTTGATTTTCTATACCTACTATTAAGGTTTTCCCTTATAATTTAGGTAAATGTAGTTGAAGATTTTGAAAATAAATATAATTTAAAAACATCTAGTTGAGATTATGTTAGGTATTTTTTCAACACAGCAAAAATTTTAAAATTTACTTCTGTACACGTTTTACTTTAAAAAAATTACTGCTAAATAGATTAAGACTACTATTGGCCATTAAGTTATGTACATTTTTCTACACCCGTAATATAATATTGCACTTATGTGCCCATAATCCGTTTCATAATGATACATATTATGATACAGATTTTTAATAACGATACAGATTTTTAATCAACAGAAACCCGTAATTTTTCAATCAACCATGCTGTGCATTTGGCGTTTGTCCTGGGTTCCTATATAATTGTTTTATTTGTCAAAATCAGTAGATAGCTAAACTTCGATAATTATAATGTCTGATATCAGCGATATAGAAGACTTACCATCGACTCCTCCAAAAAGCAGAAAACGCAGTATAAAATATTTTACCCCAAAAATCTATGGTAATACCAATACCCGAGGTAATACCATTAATTACAATTTTGTAGATTTTTTTTATAGAAATACGAATAATTACTGTTATTGTGTTTAATACAAATATAATAATAATACTCTCCCTAATTCACCCCCTTACCAGTGAATTTTAACTCCTAAAGCTGAGCTTATGCGGAGAAAAGGACTTCTCTAATTATTATTTGCCGTGGCGCTCCGGGGCGACTTAAAGATGATTGATGGTGCCATTTGACTTGCAGGTGAGGAAAACCCAGAAAACCCCACCCACCATCTTAGAAAACGGTAGCGCATGGTGATTTTATTTTAATAATCTCAATGTCACATCAACAGAAATTAAATTTCTGCTAATATGGCATCCATCAAATCCTATAGAGAACCATGCAAATAAATTCACATGGTAATCCGTAGGATCTGAAACCGTGTCTCGTTTTACCATAAAATTGGCTGACAAATGAATGCCGCGCCGTAGACACCTACACCACCGTAGTCGATATAAATATAATATTTATAGTTCTTAATTATTTATCGGGTGTAGAAAAGAGTTAAAGAGTTGAATTCTCATGTAATCGTTATTTATACACTCGCATAAACCATACGAAACTCGTCTTCGGCTCGTTTCGTATCCCGGCTAATGCTCGTTTATTAATAACCTTCATTACATGATCGTTGCATAATATATTATTGATACATTTATCTTTGCAAATCATAAATGACTATTACGAACAATAACGGTCCAAGATTCGAACCCTGACGTAATCCTAATGTAACCTTAGAAAACTGCGATTTAAACCAATAATTGTTGATGTATCTACATTAAACTAATTATACCTGCTTAGTTTGAAAATTTTCTCCTAAAAGTTTTAAGTTCCGAGAGCTTATACAATTTACAACAATGCTTTTATTAAAAGGAATAATCAACTACTTGTTTCACCGCTCGAATCGTTTTTCTCTTTATATCCTTTTTGCGAATAAGGATCTCGCTTTAAATTGAGGTAATTACAGGTTAATAATACCCAGCTTTAAGTTCTATTGAATCAACATCAAGCTCATTAAAAAGCTGTTCGACATGCGATAAAATTTACGAGAGCAATCAGAAGAATATACCGCCCCGTGTTCAAGAAACAAAAAAGGAAGAAGTAGAGTACGCGACATAACTTCTATTATGCCATTTTGCTTTTTGATTATTTGATGTAGCTAATTATATTGAGTATTGAAATTATTTAATGATGGTTGCTTTGAAGTATGTCTCATAATTAGGTAAATTGGAACTGTAATCGCCTTAATTGGAGTATCATCAGGTAGCAGATAACATCTTATATATAAATGAATTGAGAAAATATCTAGAAATAAATTTAATATTTGAATGGAAAAAGTAAGTATAAGAGATCATAAAACCGAAAAGGACGTCTTGGAAACACAATTACTGAAATTGGGAAACGAAGTGCCAAGGGTTGACCTTAACGAATTAGAGATCTATCAAATTATGTCATTAACGCCATCCACCATCGTCTTGTTCGGCGTTTCACGGAAGACCAAGTTCACATATAGATGGACATTTATATGAAAATTAAAATGTACGCATACTACATTAAAATGGCGCTTAACATGGGGCAATTTGTGAAATTTTTAGAAATTAAACCTGTCCTAAATTGAGATATTTTTATTGGACATTAATTAATACCGAAAACTATAAATAACGAAATAGAGTGACGAATCAGCTAATAGAAAATCTAGAATTAAAATTTAAACTTAATTACTACTTAGTCAGCAAATTAAATATTTCAGCTTTTATCCTCTCATACAGACGTTTTATGGAATATTGAATAATTTGGCAAGGATTTTGAGAAGGAGCAATTTATGTTTATGTAAATAGAATAGAATAGAATAGAATAGAATTTTATTGTTATAAGTTACACACATAAAAACAAAAATAATTTTGCAATCTATTGTAACAATCAGTTAACCTAAGGGACTACTGCTTGTCACCAAATTTAACAATCAGTTGGTCTAAAGGACCACCGTTTGTTACCAAATGTAACACCAACTAGTCTAAAGAACCAAAGCTGTCACCAAATGTAACAATCAGTAAATTTAAAGATCTATTTGTGATAAGCCTTTAGCTACTCTTGTCAATATACTATTAAGGGTTTAAGTTCAGCCAAACGGTCCTGGAGTACGGAAGGAACATCCATTCGCCAGTGGCAAATAAAAATAATAAAAAAAAATAGAAACAAAATATTTCCTTAATAACATAGTACGGATTTTGTACATTTAAAATAAGTATAAAATGACTAGTAGTCTCAAAAATTGATAGTCAATTTATATTTACGAAATAAATATTGAAATAAATGACTATTGATAAGATGAATATATAATAAATATAAGATAAGATAAACAGAAGATAAATAAAGAAAAATTGGCATTTATATGAAAATTATTAAACTGACTCAAAACAAAACCCAAACAATATAATTGAAAGATACTTACAAATCTACACAAAACCTTTAGCTAGGGTCTAAAAGACCCCGTAAATACTGGACAGGTATAATCACAAAGCACCTACCCAATATTAGACTCTCAAACCAAATTAGCGCTAACTTGTGTTTGGAGTAAGAATTAAAATGACAATTGACAAATGGCGGTTAATTTGTTGTACATTTTAGTAGTAGAAAAGTAAATCTAACTTAAATTTTAAATTATTTCCACATGAATTCTGTAATAAAATAAAGTATGGAACTAGTACTTAGGTTCGAAACTTTTTTTTTCAAGTATAATTTAGGCCAAATTTCAGGAATTAATTTGTTATAACGGGTATAATATGGAGAGTTGATCTTGTATATTATTAATAAATACCATATCAATAAATTAGTATGACAAACTTATATATGTTCATTAATGACTTACATAAATATTATTAGAATAAAATAAATACCAATAAAAAAGCATATTTAACTATGCATTCAAGGAATACTCACTTGGAACAAAGGTATGCAATCTCAAATCTATAAAATATCAATATATTTAAATGTGAAGTAAACACTAGGGTATTACATTAACACTAAAGTAATATAAATAATATTATACTTTATAAATAATAAGTATATTTTTATCTGAGGACAAATGTAATGTGTTGGATTAAAAGGTGAGTCCTTTTATTATTCATTTACTGATAAATATTTTACTTCCAAATACAGAAGGTATACTTTATGTTACAAATTATTTCTGGATATAATAGTCCAGCCTTAAATTAATTATCAAATAGTTGTTCCCATTTGTCTTTTTATAAATTTCCAAACTAATGCATGGTAAATCAATGAAATTTTTGCCGAACAAAATGATTGCAGAAAACAGTAAGAAATAGAAAAACAAAATATCACAATTTTGTCTATAATAATAATAGTTAATTGCAATTTGAAAAACATTATATATTTTGAAAATTAAAATATAGTGTCTAATACATTTTTTCTACTTTAATTTTTTAGACACCTAAGCGTGACGTTTGTGTTGTGTCAAAATTATTTATAGTATAAAAGAACATATTTTTAGAATTTTAGGCTAACGGAGGTTTATTCCAACATAAACCAAATCAGTTTGCGTACTGTCGGGATTCTGCGCAGTCTAGAATTCGTGTTCCAACAAACCTTAGACTCAAAAATGTACAAAAACATAGTGTTCCAACACAACCAAAACTAATCACAAACCGATTTGTGTACTGTCAAATCAGTACCTAGGTCTGAATAGGAACGAATTGGCAAGACGTGTGCAGTGCCGCAATAAACTGAACATTTCGTGATTGTAATTGTATTATTTGTATCTATTGTCTCTGACAGTTCTGATTTATATTTGTTAATCGAGTTTAGTCTTCATAGTTTTTGTTCATTATCATTTATGTTATTTTGTGGTTTATTATAATAGTGCGTCTGTTGAATTTAAAAATGTGTTCCAATATAATCGAGTTCCCAATCCCCGACCAGTACCTAACAGGTTGTCAATTACTAGTCGTCGACAGATTGTCAACAATAAGTCTTGGACTGGTTTATGTATTGTTCCAAGATCGTTGTTGGAACAAACCTCTAGACACCAGCAAACGTTAAAACAAAAAAAACAAATGAAATAATTCTGCAGTTTGATGATTAAATGGAGCTACGCAAACACAGAACAGTATATACAGTAATATATATTGGTATACAGTAATATTCAGTAATATAAATATAGTAATATACAGTAATAAACAGCTCTTTGTAGTCACGTCTATCAAACTGCTTATGGGTGATGGACCTAAGTGCAGTCTATGTGACAGTCCTGGCTTCGCCTTGAACAAATATATGTGGTGGTGTTAGGTTTAGCATGACATTTATAGCTACTATTTGAGTTGTTCTCATGGCTCTCGTGGTACCATCGACCCGTAGGTTATCACCGGCCTTATGACTATGGTATATAGCCATAGGGACATTTTCGGTTGCAGTCCCTAGTTTTTTCCACACAACCTTCGACATAAGTTAAAGAATGTTGTGCTCTTTTAGATGATTTTTTGCAAGTGTTGATTCCATGTTAACCTGTAGTAAAAGATGACTTCCACGGATTTGGCCTCTTGAGCTAATTGATGCTTAACTCCTTTCAGTACTGGTTACTTAAGCCCTGTCAGTACTTTTTGTTTTGTGAAGTGGTTTTGTGAGGTTTTACTGTTAGGTCCTCCTCTCTGTACCACTCGTCAACGAATTTTAGAGCAGTTTATATGCGCTCTGATATTGTACCTGCGAACTTGCCCTAGGCAGTAAAAGTTTACAGATATTAGCCTTTTTATAAGTACGTCCGCTAGAACTGATCAAAGAAGGGGAGATAGTACTCCTCCCTGTCTGCTTTAGCCGTCAGTCTACAGATGAACTTATTACTATTTCCTCTAGGCTGGTTTTTATCCGCTGATACAGGACTTCTGCTGTCCCATTCATTGCTAGTGCGTTAATTATAAGTCTTGGTTGGGCATTCTAAAAAGCTTCCTCAACATCTACGAAAGTTGCTACTTTCATTTATTTATCCTGTAAAGATTTTAACAATAGTCTATTGAGATCATTCAGGACCAAATCGATTGACTTTTCTAGCTGATATACGTATTGACGCTCGCTGAGAGGATTCCCTCTCAGTATTTCGTCTCGTATATATCGTCGCCCTTCTCACGAAGTGGAATAAGTAGCAAATAGTAAATTTTACAGGAGAGCAATAAAACGAAAATACGTAATTCTCAGGTTGACATAATATAGAGGGATATAGAGTTTGCGCTTTCAAAATTTTATCATGGAATGCTAAGGCCTTGTTTTATTGTTTGGTAATTCCAGATTAGCCAAACTTTCTCGGGATTTTTTAGAACAGTTCGTGAGGAAAATATTCTGCATTATTGCACATAGGACACAGAAGTAATATGCTGTATTGCATGCACTATTAAGGTTGTAGATGTGTCACTTCGTGAGATGATAAAGTAGGTCAAGACTAGTTAATCCGCATAAAAAAAAACATTTTTTTAATTTTTGTTGGTTAGGTCACTTCGTGATAAGGGCGACGATATGTATCTATTAGTCTTTCTAGCGTTTTCAGCATGAATGGCAATAGAGGGCGGTACGACTTTGTGTCATATTATTAAACCTTCCTATTTCAGGAAAGTATATGAATTTCACTGTTTGCCACGCCACATGCTTTGAATATACGTTACATATGTAAAATGAAAGTTTCCCATCCATTTTGTATTAGAATGGAATATATTCCATCTACTCCTGGGGATTTGTATGGTTGAAATGTGTTTGTAGCCCCTTTATTAATTTCAATGACGACTAACGCACCTTGTAAGTTAAGTAAATATTATAAAGCAGATATAAGTACATCTACAATTATTTAATTAAATTTTATTTGTAATTCGTATTTAGAAATCACTTAAGATCTTAGGAATGTATGTCTAGGTTTAATTTTTAACTAACTTTGTTAACTATGGTTAAACATTTTATATGCTTAAAAATGGCTTTTTAGCCGAAACGGATCGCCTTAAATAATAATTTTATATATGTTGGATTGATTTGGAGTTGTTTTATTTACCCATTTAATTTTGTTTGGCAAAGGAGTTGGCCCACGAGATCTTCTTTGAGGTCTTTATGCTACTATCAGGTGTAACAAAATTTCTACGGCCAGAAAGTGTACTTATGTAAGCATTGTTAACGTTTCCTTGAAGGTTTTCGTATAGGTTTCATCAACTCTCCCGAGAAAAACTACCTGGTTTGCAGTACACTCTTTAGCTAGGACTTAGTGGATTTTAGAGTATGTGGATGTTTTAGATAACTCCTTACAGAATTTTCTCTACGATTAACTTCAAGCCTTTCTTATCTCCTTGTTTTGTACTGTGTGAGTTTAGCCCTATATGCTTCATGTTATACAACGTCTATCGTTTCATTTGCGCCATACCAGAATGTCGGGAATGGACATTTTTTGTATCTGAAAGCAAGGTAAGTTAATTATCAATTTGATTTTTTTTAATTTGATTTAAAATAATATTTATTTGCCTTATAAAGGTTTTGAAGTATTCCAAAATGATTAATACAATTAACTAATCAATAATATTCAGTATTTTCTCCTATAATATTATGATCTCGTTATAATGAATAGGTATATTCTTTAGCGCCAATATTACCATCAAAGGGTAAAAGATTGATATTTAATGTCAACATACACTGCATTTAAGAAAGGTTTGCTGCAATAATTGCGTATGGCAGTGTTTCTTCATAAAGAAAAGTTACTGTAATGAACTAATAGCAACTTAAAACAAGCACGCATAGATGGATGGCAGGATTAATATATTTTTGATTGATTTTTGGGAAATTTTATTGATCCAGATTTTAATTATTAATAATTCTATAAATGTCATTGAATAGAGTAAAAAAATTACAAATATGTTCTGTCGTGGAGATAAAAAAATATTCTTAGAAACTGAAACGTGACTTAAGGTTTGTCCAAACAAAATAATCATATATATAAATAATTCAACCACACTGAGAAAAAGAGCTCAACATATCACACTAATATATGTTAATTTTTCTTAAGTTTATGTTCATTTTCTTAAATGTATAATATTAACAAATAGATAAAACACATGGTACAGCTAAAATATCACATTTTCTTAGAGTCTATGAGAGTTTTCCCCGTCAGTTTAGGGTCTAATATAATTTCCAAGAATTTCACATTAATACTATTTTTTATAAATTTACCATTAATATGTAATGCGACGGTACTCTTGGATAGGACATATCATTGTCTTTGTATCATTAGTATATCGGATATATCGGATATATTGGATACAAAGGCGAACTTTCGGAGAGGGCCATTGACTATGACCATTCTATTTTTACCACAGTTTTTTAAATAAAAGGTTCATGTATTGTAAAAATTTTATCCTAAAGGTGCATGCTCCTTTCTTTGAAGTCGCCCTTGGTATGATATAAAATAATACATAATTTATTGATATCACTTACAAGTAAATATTAACAAAAATATTGGCTCTAATATTGATCCTTGCGGTATTTCCATTGCATATTTGAGGCAAGTTGATTTCTTGATATTAGTTAATATTACTTGTGTTCTGTTTGATAAATAAAATTTAACCAATCATGAGATTTTCCACGTATTCTCATACCAATTTTAAGAAACAAAAATTATATTTCACCGTGTCAATCAACGATAAGAAGCCTTAATTGACAAAAATCTGAACTAAAAAGACGTAAACGAAATAGAACTTCATTCAGTTATTCCTTTATAATAAAATCTCAGTTAAATTCCATCTATATGGGGTTCCAGGAGCACAGTGCACGCCCTTCCTCCACCAGCCTCACCTATCACAACTCTTTGCGGTCCCGCAAATTGAATCTTAATTGAAATTAAGTATTTGATTAAAAGGGCTCAATTAAGGAGGGTCCCCGATGATGCGATAGATTCGACGACGTCGTTTCGACCCCTCCCTTCATCAGGACAACCGAGAGGAGCTAGTGTGTGTAACTGCTAATTCAAAATCGATAGTTCCGAATAAATACGATTACTCGGAAATGATCATTTATCGTATATACGACTTGGGACGAGTTCCATCCTACGGCCGCAAGAAATATTAATGTGACCAGGGTTACCACTAACGGTGGAATTGGATTTGAGTTACCGATGTCGCCGTGCTTCGATGTACTGGGTGATTAATGCGTAGGAATGTTATTAAAATAATTGGTAGCTTTAAATAATCTTTATATCTTATTAAAATCCAAATAATGTAACAACTGATAGCTTCCAGGTACACAAGCTGTCACGTAATAATAAACAACATATATAGGAACAAGCGCTGCCTTAGAAAAGTAAGAATCGTCCTTCACCTACAGAAGAACTTACTTCAGCGGATTGAAGATTTCAATTTCGTTCTTATATTACTGTTACTTTATAGGATTCTGAACTATCCTAATTTGGTGGTGAGGCCTTGATGTTGTGGTCCAACGCATATGTCGGCAAGAGTCCTTAACGGATGTTTAATATTTTTGATGTTATTACCCTATACTTAAGGTTTTTTGACGAGTAAGAGTAACTAACTTTTATTTAAATGATATTCACATAGGTTTTAATCTTTTTAGAGTCCTGATGATGCCTTAATCAGCGAAAGTGCTTGACAAATTTTAATTTCTCCTATACACACCTTAAATATAAAATCTTTAATTTTCTCCTACTACTCAGTTTGTACCTACAACCTCTTCAAAAACAGTATTGAAAAAATAAAATTTTGAGACATTACAAAAAAAATTAAATATAAAATTATTGTAACATTTTAAATTTTACATTGAAATCATTGATGAAAATTAACATGTATTCTGAAATCTAGCATTGGTAATATTTTTTTGTTACAGGAATAACATTTTTTTCGCAATCTTTCTTATATTCGATCAAATGCAACTAAGTGCTAAACTACACGAAGGGTTAATTTTCTTGATCGGATAAAAATCCTGTATAAACTTATTGATTGATCAAGAAGGTCGACACCTCCAATACTTTTATTATATTCTTATACAATTTAAAGCCTACCAATCATTATGTATTTATGTTCTGTTTTGTCCCATCTCTTGTTAGTTTTGTTGATTTAGCAGATTATTTTAAATAAAAATTTTGTGTCTGATAGAATGACTTTTTATTCAAATAATTTCCAATTTCATTAGTTATTGTCTAATATCTCTTAGCTGTATCTTCCACTCCATTTCCAACATAATTTGATGCAAATTTTATTGTTTTATTGTCTATCCACTTAACTGCTTTTTTGTGTAATACAAAGTTCCTAAAAAGTAAAGATACAATTTATAAAAGTGCTAGATATTATTTAGAAACGTACAAACTTATAAATATATTTGTTGCAGCAAAGCCGTCCTCTAAACAATGCCTTAAACAAATGTATTATATTCGTTCAACATCTAAAATTTCAGTCCATTCAAGTGCCTCTAACCATAAGTTTCTTCTAATTCGTATTTTAGAACACTAAATATAATATATATTTTAAATATTCATATTTTATTTTCCTTTTTTCTTCTAAAACGACGCCCATGTTCTTCAGTAAAAAATAATTGTTAACGAGTGAAACGTAACCTCACTTCCTCTTTTATATTTGAAACCACATAAAACACAAGTTTTTTTCCTAGTATAAAATAAACCCTACAAACCAAAGTCTCTTTTAACACGACCATACTTGAACGAATTTAAGTAAAAACTTAAATAATTGTCTAAAAATAACTGGAAAAATAAATATAGAGATAGCGATATTAAGCTATTTCTCTCTAATTAGAATCTTTGATGCGATTCTCAAACATATTATCAAGGCGACACAAACATTGTTTACTGTCCTCTCTGTACTACTCTGAGCCCTCAATAAAGATTTTTTGGAGTCAAGATTTTTAATATTTACTATAAAACACTTACCATGTAACAGTCTGACCTGGCAAGCTTCCCGTAGTCGCCCGAAAAACTCAACTTTTTGTCCTTGTAACATAAACTACTGTTTTGATCTAGGATCGCCCGTGAGGTTGATTTCATCCAATTTGACGATACGTTAAGGATGAGTTTTAGACAATATTGCCTAGAAAGTTTCAAAAAAATTACTCAAAACATCCTCTGTCAGACCAGTCCGTTTCATAGATATATTAGCAAAATGCATCTGGGAAATTTTATTTTTATGACGTTTAAAAAAGTTCATTTACCAATTTTTTACCAAGCATGTCCCTTTTTCAATCTCCTATCTTGGACGCTTTCCTGAATAAATACTCCTTTACTAATAGCCTAAGATCAGATAAATCAAACGGGTAGCCCCACGAAGCAATTAAATTCAGGTGTCCAATAAAAAAACTAGGTCGACTTTGAAGACTATTTGGTCCAATAATTTTTCTTTCTAAAGTTGACCTTGAAACGGTATACTTCTCTAAAGCTTTTCGTATATTTAGTTTTTGCTTTCCATATGTTCAATCTTTGCTTCTACATATCATCTAAAGCTTTTTGTATCAGAAGTATTGTCGCAACGCAGACTGGTCTTGATTTGCTTGGGGGAAACAGTATTGCCATACATATATTTTTTTCGAATACCTTAAATAACCCCGCGATTCCAAATAGCCCTGTTCTATAGTATTTATATTTGAGTTTTCCATACGTTTTTAAGTCATTTGTACCTTTCATAACGTATGTTATTATTAGTTTTATGGTTGACAGGTCAATTCTAAGTCACTGTTATTATTGGTCAATTTTTATTTTTTTTACATTGTCTCGAAAGGAAAATATTTTTAAACTCAGTAAGCATTATTAAGAAAAGTTGACATTTTTATAACTAAAATACTCCAATCTATACCACATACAGACGGCTTAAACATCCTCATTCCATTACATGTAATACATTTTTTAAAACATGTTTTATTTTTATTTTTTATTCGACCAATATTGTAACTCACAGCTTTCTATAGATCACAGGTTTATAAGCATTAATATGTCCAGGAATTTCACCTGTTCATTTTCAAGCAGCATGGGATTAATAATAAAATGAATATTTAAAAAAAAACATCAAATAAATGTCCACTCGATTTCATCAAAATTTCAAAAAGGTCAACCCCTCGTCTGTTAACGTCAAAACTGTCGGTGGTCGTAGTAAAAGTAGATTATATAAAAGTTTTCCCCCTGTATGATCGATCAGGACACGTCCTCGGTTCCTATATAAGAAGTATTAGTGTAAAAGCTGGCAGGAAATTAAGGTGACAGCGGTTTCTCTGGAATATATACGGTCGCGTATTACCCGGAAAATACTTTGTAAAAATTTATAGATTGCAGATATTAGTTGGTGGAAGGATTTCTGGAAAAGAGTCGTATAATAAGAGACCAATCCCGCCCAGGATGATAGGACTTCTCGGTTTTGTGGAATTATGAGATTACATGGGCGTAGAATTCAAAAATCTACTAAAAAAAAGAACGATAAATTTACTTTTTCAACAAATTAACTCAAATTTGTGTAAATCACGTTTGTTCTTTGCTCTTACCGCAGCTAGCTATGTTTATTATGTATTTGTTATACTATAAATTTAATGATACTGTGCGTTCATAAAGTAACGCATAAATTTTAAGTTTTACTGGCAACGGCGAATAAAGAGATTTACAACTTATTACTTATTACTGTTCTAACGCGGGTTTCAAATTAAAAATTTTATGTATATTTCCAGGTAAGTACCCGAAAGTTTAACCTGTTCTTTGGGGAAATATTAACTGGTTAATTGAAATGGAAAATAATGTACAACTTTTTAATTAAATAATAATGGAGAATCTTTTGTATAATTGAGAGCAGAATTAAACTTCTTCATTAATGGAGTCTAATGTGGCTATTATAAACCTAATAATAATAATTTTATATTACACTTCACACAGAAAATATGGTCTATGTATAATAAGAGGGTTATTTAGCTTAAATAAAATATTTTCTAATATAAAAATTTGTTCCATGTAGAGAATTTCAAATGAAAAATAAAAAAATTGAACTTGCCAACAAAAATTAAAATTAGTCATTATCATCCAAAATATCATATTCGTCATCATCATCACTGTCATCACCATTAATTGTTATTATGATTGGACCTATTTCGTTTATTTTATTTTCACGAGTCCACCAATCTTCTATTAGTTTCTCGCACTTGGATATACAGTCCCGCCACACTTCTGGAGTTGCAATTGAGAGTGCTTTTCGCTAAGTTTTTCGAACTGCGTCGTCACTATAACCATGCCCAATATGGTTGTCATAATATTGTTTTGCTATTCCCCATATATTCGATGGGATTAAACTGGCAATGATACGGTGTCAGACGTAAAACTTGATGACCGTAACTTTCAATAATCTGATCCATAACAAAGGTTTTTGGTTTTGCGTGTTGTATATTTGCCAAGCGTAATAATTCTGATTTTAATATATATTGAGAAAATGGTATATATGTTCCTCTGTCAACGATTCTTTAATTTTATCAACAGTCCAAGAATTCGTTGGACTTTTGTTTAATACTTCAGAATGGTAAGGTGCATTGTCTAAAATAATTACGCTGGGCTCACTTAAACCTGGGAGAAGTTTTTCATGCAACCATTTTACAAACCTTTCTGTGTTCATATTATCGTGATAGTCACTGGATTTTGATTTAGATGAAAATATTAAATCAGCACCTTCTATAAAACCCGATTTCCTTCCTGCATGTAAAATTATGTGTTGCTTCCCTTCTCCATCGGTATGTTTGATGGACTTTACGTTATCATCTTGCCATATTCTCTTGGTTGCACCTCTAGAAAATATCCATGTTTCGTCTAAATATATAAAATTCGTCCCCTCTTCTTTAAATTTAGAATATTTTCTTAGAAAGTTAATTCTCTTGTGCACAACAGAACTTCTTTCACAAGGGGCCTTTCTGTTATTCTCCTTTTGAAATTTGAAACCCAAGTTATGTATCACTTGCCATAGACTTGTTCTGCCAATGTCGTCAAATTTTCTATCTATTAATTCCGAGAGAATTGTATTTAAGGTCACATGTTCCTTGTTGGCCCTCATTCGATAAATGGTATCACGAATTTCAAATTTCTTTCCATCTGGAATATCTTTCGTTTCCAATGATGGGCGAGTTTTGCGGTGATCTTCTTTCGGCAGTTCACTATTGTGATTTTGTAATACTCCTCTTAATTTGGTTTCACTAATTCCTAGAGCATCGCATACGCGTTGTTGTACAGACATTACCGATTTTAAAGGACCGCTATTTTCTTTTTCATCCTTAAAATACTTATGTATACTACAAATTAGACTATCTACATCTAACACACGTCTAGGCATTTTTAAAATTTCCACTTAATTTACGATATACATATAATGTCAACACTTGCAAAGAATCAATTCAACTGCAATATTTGTAACAAATTTAGTACCCACCCTAATGTTATTTTAATTTAAATCTGACCATTAGGGCACTTTTACCTAATTTCTTGGGAAGAGATTTATTGGAACTGGTTGTCAATGACTAAATTGCATAATTTTGTTAATCCGAAACCCGCGTAAGTATAGCGAACAGACTGTAGTAGAATTTATCATAATAAATAAAATTTCCATTTAATTGCTATTAAAAATTCCCGAAACAGATCTATTTTTTAATTTAATTTACTATTTTTTAAATATTAATCTAAAATACAGGGTGAACTATCTTTGTGTAATGACGTCATCACAATTTGAATGGAACACCCTTCAAATTTCTGGATTTTTCCTTCACGATGCTTTAAATTGATACACAATGGGCAAAAATACAAAAATAAGAAGCTACTTGCAAAATAAGAAATAAACAACAAATGTAATAAACAAATTAAATGAAAGTACGTGATTAAGCAATCACACTAAGAAATACAAATAGAAGAAAATTTCCAATAAATGTTCAAATTATTCTCAATTGACCGCTGTACTATGATTGCATTTCTTGCCTGATTTGGAGTTTTAGCTTACATATATTTTGAGGTTTGATAACATAAACTTTAAATTTAAAATAATTCCATAATGACAGGTTTAATAAATTCAGACCAGATGATCTAGTAGACCATTCCACTGATACTCTTCTTCCTTTTTACCGATGTGGAAAGATTCTGTTTAAAAACTCGCGCACAGCCCTAACATAATGTGGCGGTTATCCATCCTGTTAAAACCAGATTCTATAGTCTAAATTATTAGCCATATCAGAAAAAAGCTGAGTGAAATTAGGAATTAATGTATTTTGTGAAAAATCTAGATACAATGCTCTCTTGCCCAAATAATATGGACCATTTTCATTATTTACTCACCGAATTCAGTTTCTTCGGTTAAAGTTATCTTTAGAAAATTCATGGACATGACGCACTTTATAAATAAAAAATATTCGATACTGAAGACTTTCCAATACACAAATCCTTAGATAATCCTTGCATTTGTAGTGTGGATTTTTATTGCCAACAAAATTACATCTTGTTGAATATTTTCATTAATTGTGGGTCTACCATGCTTTGGTCCATCCATCACATGTCCTAATTTTCTGTATTTTCGCTCTATTCTGCTTTCAATAGATTGTGAAGTAGGTTCACGATCAGGGTGCATTTCATGGAATAATCTGCATACCTCTCTTTGAGTTCACATCCTATCGCCAACATCGATCATCATGAATATTTCAATCCTTCCATTTTCAGTTAAAGGTATTTAACAAAAAAAAAAAAAAAAAAAATAGGTTGGAAAATATGATATGAAAAATTAGAAAAGTACAATAGGTATATTTAATATAATAGATTTTCCTATTATTTAATAAATTATAAGGCAAAGTAATAGGGCAACAAACAATAGACGAACATTTTAAGATATAAAAGATACGTCTTTATAAATTTTGTAATAGTATTAATTTTATATTTGGCAATATAGTCCAAGAGCCCACTGCAAATTTCGACCGTCATCTAATAACGAAATGAAATATGTTCCAAAGGCATCTAAAATTATTGTATTTTACCAAATGGCACCTGTGCCTATCACTATCCTGAGCAAAGTAGTTAAAACAATGGCACTTCCGGTGACCTATTTAGCGAAAAATGTCATCATTTGATAACGAGATAAGACTTATGCTATAGGATAGCCATTGCTTAATAGAACTCAAAACTGTACCTGTGCCAAATACTTGGCACGGCCTTTTTTTCGGCCAAAATTCTCGACAAACTTCCGTCGTGTGATAACGAGCTAAAAAAATATCCAATCTAAAGGGCATAATGTCCCATTCACGAATATACACATTTTAACCTGAGATAAGTTGCTGGCACAGCGTAATTTCTGAGACGCGCCTCGCCCCAGCTAATTTATTTCACATATACAAAAATCACATGAGCCATGACAACGAAAATTATTTGTATTGAAAATTACAATCCTTATAATTAATTTTGTGAACCTATTACTGAAACCTTGATTTGTATCCCTATCCCAATTTTATAGACTTTTAAAACGACTTAAAAAAAAGAGGAGGTACTCAAATCGTCGGAATATTTTATTTTTTTTATGTTCAGCGATACATTTATAATATCTTGTCCGATTTTTATGATTATGGTTTTATATAAATTTGGTCATGATCTGATGATGGGATACACGAGAAAATAATCAAACTTTTGAATTAGTAAAGAAAGTTGGTTTTTAAAATTACTTTCATAACTTGTCAATTATTAAAATACAGATTTATTATTTACCAGAATAATTTTTCAGGTATTTATTTAGATATATTTTAATATTTTTTATATTTATAAAACAGTGCAACTTCAAATTGAAAATATAATTCAGTACGACGATGATATGGTTATATTCGGAAGGTTTCCAGAAAATGTATAAAAGTTATACTAAGAATTGTTAATTTATTTTTAAGTACATACATGAATAATTAAATAAAATAAATATGTATACACAAATAATTTATCAATACAGAAATACTTATTTAAAAAATCCAGTTCGCATCATCGACGTTCAATAGCGTTGGGTGTCCCTTGAACCATGTAACGTTGGGTGCCAATATAGGTAACCGCTGTTGTTGATTTTTCAATTTATGTGTTTAAAGCTCATTAATAGGGGTCATGGATTAAACACTAGGATATAATAACTGAATTGCCCTGAAATTAAAATTAAGCACGACTGTATTTAAATTCGCATATCTCTTAATATAAAAGTAATTGATGAAAATACAGAAACAAAAATTACTAATAAATTTTATTGAAAATAAAGGATATGCCTTCAGAAGATATGGTAAAACCAAATTCTAATCTACTAGAGTTTTTAATGATAAAATGACTCAAATAGTATTCGGTACAATATAAATGTTGACTTATTTTAACGAGGAAGAGGTTCATCAAGGATTAGAAGACGTCTCAGCTACGATGAAAGGCAGCAAATCCTTGTATAGCTTTCAAATAGTTCAGACTTTTTGACGTCAATCATTCAATATACTTCTTGGGTCTTCAAGGCGCTAATTACTATACAAATCAGCGAATCTTTTTTCATATAACCAGGTAAAGAGCTTTTAAATCAGTCTTCATATGATAAAAATATCATCTAAATCGTTCTTCATATTAAAACATCTGAATCATTCTTCTAAATAAAAAAAAAAACATCCATATGTTGCAAAGCATCTCTGTATCAGAGAATTAACCCGATAAAATAAAATTCGTCTTCCCGATTCCAAATTCAGAAAGGAATGACTATCTAAATGAAATTCGACTGACAGACACCGAATTGTCATCAGAAGGAAAGACATGGGGTAAAATCGGTAGTTACAGACCTAATTAAAGAACATTTCCTTGTGAAATTCAAGGAAACATGGGATGAAACAAGAAACTGCAGAGTTGCCAGGGAGCTCATAAGTTATCTTGACAACACTGCAGCAAACAAATACTTGGCTATGACTAGACATAATCTGCACCTAGTCACAGGCATTCTGACTGGTCATTGCCAAGTACGGAAGCATCTCCATATCATGGGGCTCTCAGAAACCGCACTCTGCAAAGGGTGCGAAAACAAGAAGATAAGACCGTCGAGTATATCCTTTACCAATCCTCGACGTTCTCATTTATTAGAAGATTTGTGTTCGGCGAGTGCCAGCTAACACCGGCCTATATAAGAGAAGCACCTCTTGGCGACGTTGTCAACTACATTAAATCTGTAGGCTGGCTCACAAAAAGCCTAATAAGGCCTAAATTCCGTAGAAGGATAACCCACCCTCCTCACGTTACAGATACAGCGAGCTTCCAATCGCATTCAACATTTAATTTAGAACAATTTGCAGCGTTGTGCCACTTTGAATTTTGTTCCACAGTTTTTCAACATAGAGGACCAAGACTAGAAATCCAAACCTCTAACTTTTTGCATTAAATGCAAATTTTTGTCATTTTTACTTTCCTATATGTGTACAGATATAAGGAAAGTATAGCAATCATGATTTTTTCGACCTCGAGTTTTCGACGGATTTTTACGTTTTGAGGTCCCCTGAATTCGTTTTGACTATTTTCGCGATGATGTCCCTGTGTGTGTGTTATTTAAAGATGCAACTGCACACACGAATTTGTCATGTTTCTGCAACAACTCAAAGGGTTGTACTTTTCCTTGTCTGCAAAACGCTGCAGTGTAGTCACAGCCTTTAAAAGGCTAGCACTGCAGACATTTAAATCTAGACTTGCGACATCACTTTTACTGTAGCACTTAAAATCTTCTTTTTGCAAAAAGAAATTTGCTAGGTTAATGTTCATATCAGAGACGGTTACCAATATTGTCAAATTTTGAATAATTTTATTTATATCAAAAAGTATACAAGTGTCGGCTCTTTCGTACTGAAATTCAAAATCTCACTGCTCCTTTTTGAAAGTTCTTCCATTAACAAAACGGCAAGAGTAGCACCGTCCTTGGACAGTAATGAAAAATATTTTGTTTTGAATAAACGGCGCCATAGGATCATATTCACAGTACTGTGCGAAAAATTCAACAAGTGCCTCTATAAACCTGAAATTTTTAAGGCTTTTATTAAAATCTGCCTGTTTTTTTTGTAAAGGTCTGACAGTTGAAAAAGAAATATCGACCTCCTATCGATTGTGCCTTTTTGCATCTTTAATCGATTATAGTCTGATTATAGTTTGAAAGGTAAAATTAAATAATATAATTCAGGTTCAAAAAATTATTGCTGTATTGAATTCTATATCATAATAATTTACTTGTTTAGACGGATATATATAATAACATTTATCTAAATAAATACCTATTAAGTTATTCTGGTAAATAATAAACATGTACATTGATAATTGAAGTAATTTTAAAAATACAGACGCCTAAATCGGGCCTCTGCAAATTAAAGGGTTTGATGCCCTCTTTCTAACAAAAAAAGAATCATGAAAATCTAACTACGTGGTATAGAGTTATCGCTAAACATACATAAAAAAATATATATATTCCGATGATCTAAGAACCTCCTTCTTATTTTTAAGACTGTTAAAAAGTGTATAAAATTGAAATACAAATTAAGGATTCAGTAGTAGGTTCACAATTATTCATTAGGATTGTAATTTTCAATACAAATAATTCTCGTTGTCATGGCTTATGTGATTTTTTGTATATATGAAATAAATTCGCTGGGGCGAGGCGCGTCTCAGAAATTACGCTGTGCCAGCAACTTAGCTCAGGTTAAAACGTGGCACTTGTGGATATTCGTGAATGGGAAATTATGCCCTTTAGATTGCATATTGTTTTAACTCGTTATCACATGACGGAACTTTGTCGAGAATTTTGGCCGAAAAAAAAGGCCGTGCCAAGTATTTGGCCCAGGAAAAGAGGTGGCACAGGTACATTTTTGAGTTCTATTAAGCAATGGCTATTTTATAGCATAAGTCTTATCTCGTTATCAAATGACGACATTTTTCGCTAATTAGGTCGCCGGAAGTACCATTGTTTTAACTCTTTGCTCAGGATAGTAATAGGCACAGGTGCCATTTGGTAAACTACAATATTTTTACATGCCTTTGAGGCATATTTCATTTCGTTGTCAGATGACGGTCGAAATTTGCAGTGGGCTCTCCTACCAACAATTTTTTTTTCCTATTTGATCTTTAATATCATATATATTCGCATTCTAACAAATAGAGATCAGAACATTCAACAAAATTTTGACATGGATGTGTTATATTTTTAAACAAATTTGTTAATATTTTTCAATTTAATTTTGACTTGCTATTTTAATAAATTTTTACAAAAATGTTTTATAAATTTATTACAAATTCTACAGTATTTAGAGGAGACACATCTAAACCGCTAAATTGTTTAACACCAGAATAGGCTTTTGAGCAAAAGAATACTGCCGCTTAATTTTGTAAAATATCTTGCTTATTAATGTTTAAACATACGTCACACGAATGTTGCAATAAAGTTTTTTAAAATTTAAATTGCAAACATTTCGGAAATTGTAGACAAAATGAAGGGGCTTCCACCGAGTTTTTATAGTGGCCAATTTATGGTCGTTTTTTCCCACAAACCCAGTTAATAAGAAAAGAAATAAAAGACAAACCTCAAACTTATGTTATAACAAGACCAAAACATGTATGCGAATCCATGACGATAAATTGATTTACAGGTGAACTAACTAAACTGAGAAACAAGCTAGTTTGGGCCAAATATAGAGCAATTAGGGAAGGATGACTTGTCAAGTATTGTACAAATTGGGTACTACAAATAAATTCCAATGCTACCGTCTATTGAGAAGGTAAATTAAATAATAAAAATAACAATCCGTAAGACAGAGAATGTTGTTAGTAAATTAAAGATTTAATTCAATAGACAAAAATGAGTCTGTTGTCTATTAATTTAAATAAAATATAAAATGTTTATTTCGTTTATGCCTCCATTTAACTCTAATTAAAAAAATATCTATACAGGAAGATACACCAAAAATTTCCCGCCTTGAATATCTCCCTTCCAGTAAATATTATGGAAAATCGCAAAAATCCGTCAATTTTGTTTTCAAGGGGGACACGTACAATGAATACTTTTAACACTCGTGGAGGGGTAGGTGTTATCCTTAAAATCTGAGAAAGGAGATCAAGCAGTACATTATTTTAAAGTGCGTTTAATTCTCTTTCCAATGGTACCCTAAATTATTATCTTCTGATTAGCAGGTTTCAAAAAACTGCGTTTCAAAGTTGGAACGTTCCTGCACTGAGATTCGTGTTAGTATTTAAATAATAATTATAGTATTGGGTATCCTTTTAGCAGAAATGGTTAGAAGATTAGGTGGCACTAAACTTTTACATTTAATGGTAATCTAATAGTAAAATTTCGATGGCAATTGGATTGTATTTATCAAATACTGGTCTTTTAATTCTTATCGTTGAAATTCCACAGATTTGCTATTTATATTTTTTTAAATCTTGAAATAACGGCTTTTTGTCGAGTAAAATAATTGACCATTTAGTATTTAGGAAATAATTATTTTCGTTTATGGAGAGGTTGGGAAATGCGCACGAAGGGCAGCATTTCTTTTTAAAGATATAAATCATAATCGTAATGTAAGTCACAGGTATATTCTTGATTTGGTAGCAAAGTTTTTGGAAACTGGTTTGGTGAAAAATGGTAAAGAAACAACCGACGAGTACTTAATGAAGAGGCTCAAATTGAGGTTTTTGGAAACATTTGTTGCAGTGCCAGCTAACTCCATACAAGCAGTAGCAGAACATACGGGAATATCACGCGAGACTGCAATAAGAGTACTGAAAATGCATAAATTTCATCCCTATAAAATGTAGATACTTCAAGAGTTCCATGAAAATAATTTTGATAGAAGAATAGAGATCTGTAAAATCATGTCTAATCAAGTCAACACCAATCCAAATCTTCTGGTGAATATCTGTTTCAGCGATGAATTTTAATTTTTATTAATGGCAATGTTAATAAACAAAATTGTCGGTACTGTAGTGAAAAACACCCATCCGCATATTATTCGAGAAGAGCATACACAAAGTCCGCAAAAAGTTAATGTTGGGTCTGGTATTCTTGAAAATGCAATTATTGGTCCTTTAATTATTGAAGGAAACTTGACAGACGATCTGTACTTCAATATGCTGGAAGAGACTATTGATCCTCTTATAACTTATGAGCTTTAAACCGAGCTAGAAACTAAAACTTTTTTCTTTGGGGACACCTTAAATTCTTTGTTTATGAAACACAACATGCTGATACTGGTAATCTTAAAAGGCGAATTACAGCAGCATGCCGGTCAAGTTCCAGTGAAGTTTTCCGAAATATTAGAAATGAGTTCGGAAACAGACTTTATTTACTGTTTACAGTACAATGGACCAGGGGTGGATCTAGGACTTTTCTGAGAAAGGGAGGGGGCGATAATTTTCAAAAATATATTTTAATAAAGAAAGTATATTTTATAGGGAAACATGCCAATTTTCTCAAAAAAGTTCGTCAAAAAATTTTTCTCGAAAGTACCCATCCGTCATATATACTGTAAAATAATAATATAGGTAGTAAGAAAGTTAACATTAAAAAATAATGCCTGAATACAAAAGCACATACTTAGGAAAATAAACAAAATTATTAAATCAGCAATATATGTTAATAATAGTTAAGTTAGGTCCATAAAATATGAACTAAAAAAAATTAAAAAGAGGACTAAATAAAAACTAAAAACAGAGTAATAAGGTAATAATAAAATTATAAAATAAATTGTAATCTTCTAGACTCATCAGCAAATCTATCAGCCACCCAGTCCAAAACATAAATAAAAATCACTTTTCTCCAGCAATCTACTGCATTTAAAGCTAGAATATTGACCCGCTGGGTTTGTCTAGATGTTAAGCGAGTAACTTTTAATTCTACAGCAGAGGCTTCTAAGGTACTGGAAGCACTCTGGATTATTGACGCGAATTCATATTCTTTTTAGTTTTAATACATCAATAACACTTGTCACATAAGAAGCAGCATTATCTAATCTAATATTTTTTCCCTGAAGAAACTTACTTAACGGCACTGTCAAAATGAACATGCAGTCTCATATTGCTTTTAAAAGTATATGTGCCTTACTTAATAAATTTCTTTCATTGCATTTTGAATTTTCATGTAGCGCATCACATATTTTTAAAAAGTCAGTTTTAAACTGAAGTATTAGAGTCGTGCCTCAATCCACCTGGTTTCGCATGGACTATTTAAACTATTTTTTAAAAATTTTTCAGAACAAAGTTCCTCTTTGCTGATGCATTAAAGAATGCCACAACTTCTTCGATAATACCCGTCGCGTTTTTAACACATTTTAAATTCATACTTTTGGAAATAGATAAAATAGGTCTGTGAATGAAAGATTAACTAAAAATTGCATTTACGGCAGTCTTTTGAATTTCGTAAACAGCTCCCCGCACAACTGAAACGTTTACACTACAGCCGTCACATCCAACATCAACACATTTTTTCAGATCAAGACCTAGCTTCTGAAATTCTCTTATAACACTTGTGCCTAAAGTTTTGCGGTTTTAGATTCTATTGGACTTTCAACATCCTTATTTTTAGAGGGATCGTAGTTATCTAAATGAAGATCTTTAAACCCAACTGTATCATTAAAAAAATAGCGGATGGAAACACTAAGTTCGGAGTGGTGTGAAACGTCTGTTGTTTCATCGAAAAGAACACTAAATCTCCATCACTCTCTAGTTCAAAAACAATTGTATCATCCTTTTGTCCACGTAGTGGTATATTTTGTTTGCCATGTAAAATTATTGTTTTGATTATAGGTGACAGTCTCTTTCGATTTTCTTTCATTTGATTTGCTACTTATTTTATTTGATTTGGTCTTTTTTTATCCACCATATTACCCACTTCCAATTTTTTGTTATTATATGTCACTATGAATAATTTAGCTAAAAAAAATTATTTATTCAAATAATTGTAGGTATTTTGTTAAAAAAATATAAATTCCCTAATACCATTTTCTTTCGCTCGGATATGGTAGAAATTGGACTGATGTTTGATTAAGTCGCCATCTTTGCCAATGAGTTTTGTATATGATTGAGTGGGACGTGTAAAAAATCTCTGAGGTTGAATAATTTTTTGTCCTCCAACCTTAGACTCAGACATAAATATGACACATGATTTGCAAGAAAGTCCTTGACTTTTTTCTAAAAACACTAGCCAAGAAAATCAGGACAACATTTCGTGGTTGATCTTCCGTTTCTATTCTTTGTCCTTTTTAATGTGCAAGGAATGTTGAAGAACATAATCTTTGGGAGGCTTCCAATGATTAAGTAGCAATTCATACTTCGTAAAGTCGTCTAAATTAATAATTTTATTTCTCTCAGTCTTAGTCTCAATATAATTTCCAATATCCAATTTAAAATAAGGCAAATATGCCGGTCTCGCCAGTGTACTTTAGAAGTTTTCGACACATTTATCAACGCCTTCATCACTTTTTTCATTTGCCTCCTACAATAATAATTTAAAATGTAGACATTAAAACTAATTATAAATTATAATATAACAACTAGAAAAATGTTTATGATCAGGCAATGACATTTCTTTAGACCCTAGCAATCAATCAGTGTCATGCATAATACCATATCATACCTATATCGTCGTTTTTTATATTTTTTACATTTTTACCTTACTACCACCACCATCACCACCACCACCATCATCACCATCAGATTTCATATGTTTTAGACACAAACTCGTTGTTGAAATCGTTCACCTGTACGTACACTATCATGTCGGCATTAGAAGTATTAAAACTGCAGCGAATTTTTCAAAAAGGGTCCTTCACCAAAAAAGTTTAAGAAACACTGGCATAGACCATTGGTATTAGTGCTGCAAAAGGGATAGCAAAAGACGGCAACGGCCAAATGGGCAAGAGGCGAGCCACGTCTGCGTACGCGTTTCGTCGATTTAATCGCGAGACGGCTTTAGTAAACTGGTTATACTATTGTTTTAATTTAAAATCATTAAAGTTGGATGATTGTTCAGGGCGAAACTCCCTTCGTCCTCCCTCTAAATCCGCCCTTGCAATGGACAACATTCCTATATCTTTAATTTTTAAAATGTCTGGCAAATTAATAGTTATTTTTGTAAAAATCACGTAAGCAAAAAAATAAAAATTCAAACGTGTAGACTTGATTTTCCTTCCCTTTTTTTTAAATACTAAACTTGTTCCAACTTCTGTAACTTTGAAAAGCAATTTTTCGGAACCTACTGGTCAGAAGATAATAAATTAGGATACCATTGGAAGAAAATTAAATGCCCTTAAAAATTATGTGTCACTTGACCCACTTTCCTATTAAGAATTTTAAGGGTAACATCTATCCCTCCCAAGGGGTTAGGTCACGAGTGTTAAATGTACCTATTCATTATAGGTGTCCCCCCTGAAAATAAAATTGACGGGTTTTTGCGATTTTTCATATTATTTACTGGAAGGAAGATATTCAGGGTGGGAGGTTTCGGTATGTTACCCTGTATATATACAACATAGAAGAATAAGAGGATAATTATGCGTGGATCTGGTAATTAGGATGTTTGCAGCTGCTTCGTGCATGTGCATATTAACCGTACCGTTCGTAGAACCGGATTCTTAATAGTATTAATAATTACTTCAATGATTTATCTAAACGTTATTGTACAAAAGTAATTAACCAAAGTACATTCTATTCTGATTCCCGTTACATTCACCGCATAACACACATAATAATTCAATTACATATCTATGGTCAGAGTCGACACACAAATGAAGGAGGATGTCGCTAGCGTACGAAACGTCTTAATGTGTCGAGTTCTGTCTGAATGCATGGAGACGGTAAAGTAACGAGATTAGAGGCGGTAATGGCAACATTTGCACAGTAATTTCTACGTTTCAATTGTGTGACAACCGTTCACCCACTTCAAAGAGACTTAATTTCGTTAAAACGGAGAGAGCAAAATTGACGCATAAACTGAAAACGGCGTTGTCGTTTTGAAACGAAATATCATATTACGAGGGTTGTTTAAAAGTACGCGCGAAGACGTCTATAAAGTATTTCCAGAAACTACCAAATTAAATGGTTTGTACTAATAAATTGTCTAACATCGACATTTTCTCCACAATTTTATTGAGGTTAAAGATAAGATTATTTTGAGAATCTCTCGTATTTAGATAGAACACATAAAAATATCATGACAAGTTTCAGTTTTTTTTTTCGTACTACCTCTCTTTTTGGACACATGGTCACACATTTTTTTTTATAATTTGGTATAATTTAATAATTTTTAAATATGATGGATATGAGATAAGTCTCCGTAAAATGCACCATTTTTAGTGTAGAAGCTTGCATCTTGTGGTGCCTTAGAGACGAGAAGGCTTTATGAAAAATAATTTCCAAATTGAAGAATTCCTGATAGAAAAACCTTTGAAAAAGATGATCGTTGTTTAAGACAGACATGTAAAAAATACGGCACTTTATTTGTTACTTACACTTACTGAATAATACATATTGAATTAAAAGTACCGAAAATAATTAAGAAAAGTTTGGCAAAGCCAGTGACAATAATTATGGAATTTAAATGGATCGCGCTAACAATGTCAAAGAAAATATTATAAATGCCGTTTTTTTTTTCTCTCCTGGGCTCGTCTGACTATGTGTCTCCGAATAACACTGAAGCCTATTGGCTTATTGTGTTTTACCCCATGTTAGTTCATAGCACCCACTCTATCACCTTTGTACCTTGTACAAGTTTGTACAGATCCTTGGGTGAGTGGGTTCTATACGTTGTTGGATCAACCTGGGGTTGTCCAAAAAGAGCCTGTCTTTTGCGATCTAGAGCTTCGCATTCGCACAGTATGTGTTTGGCCGTTTCTGGTTTCTTGTGACATAGTCGGCACATGAGTTCCCCATTGTACCTGCCAATTTTGTTCAAGTGTCCCTTTACTGGGGCGTGCCCAGTCATGAACCCTGTTATCACTTTCAACTGGTTCTTATTCATTAAGAGTAGTTCTCCAGTTCTTTTGGGACATGGTCTGCCTATGAAGGCTTTTCCATGTGCCTGTTTTGGGGTGCTTCCCCAATAGTTGATATGTTGTTCTCGAATCCAGTCATTTATAAAACCCCGGACTGTACTTTTTGGTACTTCTGGGTTTGTGTCTGGTTCCGGTGTTTCTTCTGGCCCTCTTTTTGCAAGTTCGTCAGCCTTTTCGTTGCCTTCGATCCCTTTGTGACCTGGCACCCAAAATAGTTTTACTCTATTTCGGTCTGCCAGTGTTCTTAGTTCTTCGATGCATTCCCATACCAGCCTCGACGTAACTTTCTGACTCGATATAGCCTTAAGTGCCGCTTGGCTGTCTGACATTATTTGAATATGCTGATTTTCGACAGCCCCAGTGCCTTCCGCAGTCTTAGACCCATCTTTATACCAGGTTTGTTCCTGTCGTTGGGCATTGGGCTACCTTATGGTGATCTCCGCTCTTTCCTGTATTAAAACCTCAAAGGGAGTATTAAAAGAGTACCTCTTGGTTAAGTGGTCTGATCTCATGTCTAGCACGTCTCCTGTCACTAACCTTGAGATACTCATGTGACCTGGCCTAATGTCAAGATTTCCCAGTGTATTCCCTAATCTGTAAGCACCTAATCTTGCCTCCCCTTGTATCACATAGTGAAGAGGTGGGAGTCCTATTAGTGCTTTCATTGCAGCAGTGGGGGTTGTTTTCATTGCCCCCGTTATTCCGAGGCAGGCAAGTCTTTGTACATTGCTAAGCCTCGTTATTGCTTTCCTTTGCTGTGTCTTTGGCCACCACACCAAAGCTGTGTATGTTATTATGGGTCTCACCACCATGTTATAAATCCAATATACCATCGTTAATGAGGTTTCCGCTCTCCTTGTGGTTCTTTCTAGATGCTGGTTCGAGTCAATCATAACCCCGAGATATTTTACCTCCCCCTTAAGCTGGATGCTTGCACCTCTTAGGTTTAGAGGCCCTAGGCCCTATAAATGCCGTAGAAGATGATCCTTATAAAAGTGTTTGAAAAGTGGCTGTCCAGTTTGATTTTCCAAAATCGACGGTCTCTAGAATCCATAAAGAGCAAAAATTGTAACCATTTCACTTTTAGAAAGTCCATGCACTTCTTCCCGAAGGCTTTCCGCTAAGAATCGAATATTGTAACTGGGTTTTAGATCGGCAAAGAAACGATGCAATTTTTTGGGTTCAGTTCTATTTACGGACAAAGCTAGATTTTCTAAACAAGGCATTAAAATCCCCATAACTTGCTTTTGTAAGCAAACGAAAATCCGCATACTATTATTATAGCGCATCATCAGCATCAATTTTAATTCGTCAACGTGTGGGCATGAATCATCGGTTAACTGGAAAATTTTATTTGGAATTTCTTCAAAATAATTTTCAAGAAGTTTTAGAAGATTATCTTTGACAATACGACATGATATGTGGTTCATGCATAATGGGGATGCACAACATTTAAGTCGAGTAGTTTGAGAATCTTTAAACAGGAACTTTGGAAATCGATGAATAGGAAGAGAAGGACTAGTGCCTTGGCCTCCTCGATCAACTGACCTAAATTCTTTAGATTTCCTTTTGTTATGATATAAAAAAAATTTGTCTATGCCAATCCACCTGACAATAGAGAAAACTTATTAGAAACGATTAACTGTCATTCTAGCGAAATGAAGAATATTGTTGAGGTATTTTGGAGGGTCCAACAAACTTCAATTCGTAGAGCTATGGAATGCATTCGACTAGAAGATCCTCATATTGAACCGATATACAAAATTATTTAATAAAAACCGTCAAACAATCATAGCAACAAAATATATTTTTTATCAATGACAACCAATGCAAAAAACCATTTTAAACGAAATATAGTTATTTTATCGATATTAATCAAAAATATCTTCCTTTTGTTTTAAGGTTTAAGGTTGAAGCTATCCAAAAATATTATTGTTGGGTCTTTATCATACAGGATGTAAAAAATATTAACATTATTGTGTTAAAGCTAAGCCTTCCCTGCCAAACTAAATAAGCCAAATGTGTTTAAAATGGTACATTTTACGGAGACTTATTTAGTATTCATCGTATTTAAAAATTATTAAATTATACCAAGGACTTTAAAAATTATTTTAAAAAAATCATTTACAGTGGTATCCATTATGGGACAATGCCACCGAATAGGGGAGTCGTATGAATAAAATTTATAGAAACTTGTTATGTTAGTTTGATGTGTTTTATCTATATCCGAGAGATTGCCCACATATTCTGAGATACCCTGTATTTGTACATAAATGTTCAAAATTTAAATAGTCTTTATTATTATCTACTACAAATAGTCTATTTATACTTGGTACTTCACTTTTATAACAAGAAATTGTCAAAAATGTTGTTATATTTAAATTTTTCGTAAGGATCATATCATCAAAATATTTTTGGGTAATTTTCGGCATTTTGTTTAACTTCGATCCACGAATAAGCATAAAAAATCACTTTATCGTCAGCTAAAGATGACATGTATAAATGAGAAATACATTACCTTTTATTAAAAGTTGTGTTCTATTTTCAAAGTATATTTTAGAAGAGAAAATACTCCTCTAATACTTAGATTAACAGTATCAAATGCTTTTGCCCAGTCAAAAATGCATTTTCCTTTATCTATTAAATTACAAACCTAATTCGTTAATATACGGAAGACTTTTGAAGCCTGAACCAAAATGGTTTCAAGAATTTACATTATTTTTATCCAAAAATTACATGTCGAACCTTATTTACTTGTTTAATTTTTTTGATTATTGTACTAATTAATGAAATGGTCTACAAATATTTCTTTCTTGTAGCCTCTTTCTAATCCTGGTTTAATAATTGCAATTTTAAGTAAATTCAGAAAAATTCTTTTTTCAAGAATTTTTTAAACTATTTGTACCAAAGGTTAACAATAGCTATTTGTGTATTAGGAGCAGAAATTAGCACTTTTGCAGTTTAGAAAGAAAGCGGTGCGCGGAAATCTGTCGAAACTACCAAAGAACTTTCTGCTTGAATTACACACAAGAATTTTTCTACGACAACACCAAAATAAAATAAATAATTTAATTTTATTATAAATGGGTTACCTTTTTTCGTTATAATATTGTAAGTTTATTTGACATAAGCCTACTTTTCGAAGAGAAAAAAATGTTTCAGTACTTATATGTCAGTTTATGATTTAATAATTTATTTACCGAAAATGCTGTTGAATGATTTACAATATTAGGAAGTCAATTAAAATATTTTAGATTAGCCTACATTTTGTTTTAAAATACCGATTAGCTTTCTTTTATTTAATTCAAATTAAAATAGACAAGCGTGTGCCAAAGTTACTTTAGCACACGTGTGCACCAATAATCTCAAATTTTGGCAATTCGCGGAAAACGTTAACTTTCTAGTTAGATTTGAATGTGCAAAAACCTACTTTGGATAGTGATCGTAGAAAAATGTATTTACACAAAAGCTTTAGATGTTCAGTTGTAATGCCATCTATTCATTACCTTAGCGGGATCAGGAGGTTTAAAAAATAATGACGAATTTAAAAATGTATTTTTGCAAATAAGTAGATGTGTCATTTTCTTTCCTATACTTGCATAATGAGTTGTAAATACATTAGTCATTTAAAATTTTATTATATAAAATAGCTTTAATGACATTAAAATTTTGTATAGTCTTCTATAGATATTTTGAAATAATTTTATTGAGGCCCTTCCTATGGGGCCTCAGTTTTGCATTCGTGCAAACGAAAACATTTTTTTAAACTGTTTTTCACGTTTTCGATTATTCTAAGTCCAAATATTAAAAAAAATACCTGGTCGTCTGTGCGTATGTTTGCCGACATGATAACTCTAGAACGAAAGTTCCGATTGACTTGCGATTTTGATGATCTTGAATAATTGCTTCAAACTTAAAACCCTATTGATTTTCAGAATTTTCGGTTAATCCTAAATACTTTAATATCAATGTTCTTAAAATCCGTCTATGCATTTCTTATGTGATTTATTTCACGCATTTCAATCATTCCTAACGTCTAACATTCCTACCATTCCATACATTGCAAACATTCTAATATTGGGCACTCCAACGATTTGTCAAACAACCACTGTTAATTGTAAAGGTGAGATTTCTAAGCGGGGTTGCGACCTTCATAGTTGCAACCAAAGCGATTTTGGAGGCTACTTTTATTCGAAATTGTAGTCGCCAAGCCTGCCAATTTATGAAAAATATATAAGCATATATAAGCTTACTACTATTTCGCCCCTAGCCATAGTGACACCTTCATCAAATGTACTGGCTCTCTGTCGCAACCCCATAGAATAATTAACAGGCCATTTTATTTGGCAAAAATCGGAACAATGCTTGGCTATGCCTGTCAAGTATCAAGTTGTCAACTGTGAAATTTGATGTGTGAATTGCTCTTAAATGTTCAATTATTTAAAACTGTATGCTTCTTTTGATATTTATTTTTAACAATTTTTAACATATGCAATTTAACCCTTTAACGGGCAGTACTACTTTTTTGGCTTTGGAAGATTTATTTTTGTATAAACAGGTTTATTTGGACTCAATTAAAGACTATTAAAGTAATTTTTTGATTTTTTTGTTAACTTACAGAAAAAATTGGTGGTTGATATTTCAACCAATGAATGTATAGACATGAGACAATACTTGTATGTTCATTGGTTGATATATCAACCACTTGTCATTACAACGATTATTTTTACATATATTATAAAAAAAATTATTCATTAGAATGAAAAGGAGCAAAACATTCTTAACACAAAGCTACGTTACAAGATTTGCACATTATTTGTGATCTAGTGCCCTTTGCTTTTGTGCTACAGTGAGCGCACCTTCGTAACAACTATTAATATCTTTAGTTTGGTCTTCTAGCATTTCTTCTTCTTCAATATCGTCTTTGTCTTTAAAATGAAAATCCTTGATAACATTTTCTTGTTTTGGTAAAAAATCGGGATCTTCTATGGAATCACCTGAATCATAGTCATCAGAATGATCAATTATTATATTTTTTTTTATTGGTTCTGAAGTATATGATGCTTCTTGAGATGATAAAAGCTCTCGATCTTTGGAAACTGAAGGTTCTGGTGCTTTAGAAGCTGAATGCTCTGTAGAAGCTGTAAAAACATACATAATTTATGTGCATATTTAGATACATAAAGTTTTTATATAATAAAATTACATATTTTTACTAACTTGAAATTCCTGAAGTACTATTATTTCTGGAACCGTATATAGAGTCATTGACATCACTATCTCCATCATATTCCAAATCCTCTGCTTGATCAATAGATATACCATCCAACCAGCTAAACATATCATCCCCGGATAAATTTATCGCGGTCGAAAGCCATGTTCGAGTCCATCGTCTCTGTAAAATGTAATTTATTTTCTTAGCTAACGTTTATGTTTTTGCCAAATATCCAGGAAACAACTCTCTAGAGTTTACACTAACATTATTCAAATATTATTATACAAAAAATTATCACAGATCACAAAAAAATATATATAAAAGTATGGTCAATACAACCTCACTTTGATTTCAACAGTAAAACGAAGTTTTTTTTGAATAGAAATGTAAAATTTTTGGTCAAATTGTCAGGGAATTTATCATTCTATATTATCTACTTGTATACATACCTTTTATTTTATAAAAAAATATTGGATACACAGAAAATAACTTCACTTAATTTAAAAAATTAAAAATCATCCAAGCAATAGATACTTTGACGCGCGTTGGTTGATATATGAACCACTTCTGCTGTAAAAGCACGCGCGTGCTTATTATCTCCAGTTTGATGAACTATCCAACCTAAATACATAGCTTAGATGATAAGTGGTTGATTCTGCGACTCTGCACGCCTGGAATGGTCCTGTAACTTAAGTGGTTGACATTTCGACCAGAGAATGATAAAGGGTTAAAAATAATTATAATATATAATTGTTTTCTGATTAATCAAATCGGTACGCATTTGGTTGTTTCAAGGTTAAGCGAGTGACGGATTTACTGTGATTTACATATATTATGAACCTTTTGAGGTGCCTTTGCTAACTGAATTTAAAAACGTGTGTTTCAAAAATGATACAAATAAAAATGAAAATATATATTCGAAATAAACTCAAAACAATGGATGACATTAACAAACAAACAAATACTCAGTGAAATTCTGAGATTTCTAAACCAATAACCATTTATTGAGGTAAATAATAGGATAGAACTTTAAATATACCTAATGTTTAATATTAAAACCAAATTTTATATACTCGTCTTGTTTTTGGTACAAGCATTAATTATTTCTCAGTTTGATTTTTTTGTAATTTGGTATTATTTTAGAAAGGACTGTAATCTATAATTACGATACATACTAAACATAAATAATCTTGAAAGAGCTGAGACACTTTCATTTATTCAAGCCATACCATATTTAAATGATTTGTTTTTTGAATATTTCAATGATAGTATAACAGTAACAGGAGCAAAAAAAATCATCAGCAGCAGTATAATTTTGTTGAGAATACGGTATTGATTTTAGCCAGTGGAAGTAAAAATCCTACTTACAGAACGGTGCAAAATTGGTATCATTCATGGAGAAATTTAAACCTGAGACCAGGGTCAGGAGAAGGGTTAATCAAGGTAAGTCTTTCATCTTTTAGGAAACGTTGAATACTGAATTTGTTTATTAAGTAGGGACGATTCAATATGAGCAATGATAAGTACTTTCAAGTAGTAAAGGGATCATATAATTTTACATGGACATATTTAAAAGGGACCAAATATTTTTAGATAAATAGGCAAAATAAGGTGCCCAAATATTTTACATGAGCAGACTTAAGAGGTAAAGGGGTCAATTATTATTAGATAAATTGCTCAAATAAGTTTGTAAACCCCAATAAAAAGGCGATATAGAATGATTTTAAAAATCAAGGCTGGTTAAAATCATCACATGGTGTTACCTAAGAAATATCAATGCTTCACATACCAAAAAATTCTACGTCTGTTGGCTTCCGGTCTTTCGTTCCAAGTTAAATTATTTCTCGTTTTTATACGCTGCAAGTTTATCCTTGTGGGCCTTAGTCTCAATAAGGTGGGACCCACCATTTTTTTTTATTTCTTTTTTGTAATAATTTTGTAATTTTTAGTATATCTTTTAGTTTGTTTTTGCACTTTATATTCTTGTTATATTAATTGGTAATTTATATTTTATAATACTCTTTTATACATTGTTTGTTATGCGTTTACAGATTTTATAATACAATTTTTGTGATCCATGACTGTTTTCTCTTTTCTAAATTGTAATTTTTTTGTAACTGTTGGAATGGGAGATTGTTGTTGCAGGTGTAACTATAAAAAACTTGTTATAGCATTTACGTTCTCTATTATTTAAAAATTTGGATAACTATTGTTTTTTATTGATTGTATTGACTTTTTTCATTAAATATTTTAACTTCTGTTTTAGAGTTTTCCTTCTGTTTCTGCTTCGTGGTTTATGTATGATTCAGCAGTTGAGATGTGTAACCGTACACACTTTAAAATACCTTTCTGGGTGTTATTTCTGAAGTAGCAGTGTGTACACACTTACAATCATTGAGTGATATTTTCAATTAAAAATTCGTCCAAATGTTTTGTTATCAGGTAATATTCGACCATAAAATTATCTTTGATATTGGTTTCTTCTAAATAGTATATTTCGATGGCTTAAACCATAAATATACGTTATATCAGCATATTCTTCATTGTTATCACAGTTATCAAAACTGAAATATATAAAGTTAAGAAATATTTAGGTAGTAAGTTTTTAATAATTTTATATTAAAGTTAATATCAAAATTTGGGTACTAATATGGTCTGGCCAATAATAAAAAGAACCACGATACACATACTAATGGTACGCTGACTTTCGATTCATAATTCGTCCAAACCGCGCATGACGTAATGCGGGACGAACTTTCAAGTTATTTTGACACTTTTCGATTGAATATGCTAAAATAATGTAATAATTTATTTGTTTATGTGTTAGTAGTGACTATATTTTCCTATATATAAATTAATGTTTAAAATGACGAGCTGCGCGGTGGAGATATTTCCGAATGCCACAAAATATGGGTAAATTCATTGAAAGGACAAACTTAATTGAAGTTGCCCTATCCACTTTGAGGAAAGTAGTTGTGAGATTCCTCTTAAACATAGATGCAAGAAAAGGAAACTGAATTCCACCAGGTGCACGGGCCTCATTAAGCAAAGAAAATAAATCAGTATTTAAAAATTTTAGCAGATAAAACAGTAGTTTTCTGTCCCAATACAACGGTCCTTTTGAAGTAATGCCATGCATGAGCAGGACACGAACATATATAAGAATAAGATAAATGTACAGGAAAATTGGTTTTGAATATTTTCAAAGTAAACTTGATAAAAAATATTAAAATTTATCAAATAAAAAGTAATGTTTTTGTGTACTTACTTTTTATAAATAAATAATTTGTTTCTGCACACTTATTTTTATTTCACGTAATAAGAAAAGAGATTGCAAGAGAACTACCATGCCCAGAATGTACAAATTTGAGTCAAACTTGTATTTTTAGTCAATATCTTTATGAGAAAAATTATTTTTATTAGTATTATTTACCTTAAACCTTTCTATTTGTTAACGAATTTATTACAAAATAACCAATAAAGCTTAAGTAACTGCATAAAATCTAAAATTGGCAAACTATCGAATTTTAAACACTATCTCCCATTTAATGTTTATAATTCTAGGTCCCACGTGACGTCAACGTCAGTCAGCTGCATGAGCAGGAACATACCGTTAGTCTGTGTATTGTGAAAAGAACAATTTCTGATAAATGTTCTGTCATCTTTACACATATCTAAATATAGTTTTAAATTTTTTATATACAGGGTGTTATTTTTAGGAAACCACAATTTATTGATTTTTGTTAATCTGCACCTGTATTTTTCTTCAGGATAGATACTTCTGCCCCTTTAAATAGATAAGCTATATAAAAAACACGCTGTATCTCAATTATAAAGACGGTAAGATCCGTGTAATATGGTATATAGTATATAGATCCACCGTTATCTTGTTTCCGTTTTTGACTGAAACACCCTGTGCCAGTCATACCTCCTTTCTCTAAAGTCCGTTATTTAAAATAAGGATGAAAAATATTTCTTTTAATCTATATTTTATAACAAACAAAAATCTGCCGCCCATTTTATCCCTTTCACGTGACAGCCACATGTGACACATTGAAAAGTGCTGAAAAAGCGGAATTCAATAATGTATCACACTTAATGATCTAATCCTAACAATCTGTCTGTTATAATTAGTTATTTTTATCAGGTTTCCATTAAAATTCCTAAATAATCGATAACCTATTGCAGTTGAACCGTAGTTAGTCTTGTGGAACTGATTATCGAACAAATCTCCTTTCTTTGGTGATTGGGGTTTAATATTAATTATTAGCAACCACTGAGTTGCAGTTAACGAAGTAGTATATAAGCTTTTAGAGAAAAAGCATATTCAACGATGTTCCAAACTTTGAAGACCACTTAATTGACGCCTGATATTGTAATCAATATTCTCAACGGCGAAGTTAAATTTCCATAGAATATATTTAACAAACTTGCCTTGAACACGCTCAATACGACCAATATCACATACATAAGAAGAAGACCAAATATTCCGAGTAAATATAATAAATCTTATCACGTAGTATGTGTTTCCATAACTATCAATTTAGATAAAACGAATCATCTGTTCCTGCAACGCTAAACCCATAAAGCCGTATACTAAATCTTTTAGTACCTTTGTAGTAAAACCATATATATAGATATTCGATTGCAATTCTCAATTTACACATACCGTGGGAAATCTAGTGTAAAATGACAAAAACATCTGACTGCGGCGCGCTAGTAATAAAAATTACAAGAGCACGTAAAATTTTTACGATTTTCTAAAGTTGAGTTAAGGCCGCAATTACGAATAGGATCCATTTTCCGGTTTTATGAGCCGATGCCTTATGGCTCCCCTTTCCTCATCAACTATTTACATGAGAATCTCTACTGAGAAATAAATAAATAACTTACAGATGTAATAAATCTTCGGAGCGCCCGGCCCGTGGGTGCCGGCGATTTTATAAAAATCTGCAGAATCAATTTATTTATTTTCTCCAATAGGAGGCCAGTAAAGTAAAGCAAGTTTAATGAAAATACGGATTTTATGTATTTAGTTATTGTTTTCTACTCTTTATTGCAACAGAAATACAAGAAGTAAATCAAAAAGCAGTTTAATCCAGATTAGTAGTGAATTTTTAGTATTGTCATAGTATATTGTAATGCTGTTCAGTTTAGATTTAAATCAAGCTAAGCCATGAAAATTTGACACATTTAACAATGTATAATTATTTTTATTCTTAGGCTTTTTTTGGGATATTCCCGTTTAACTTCTTAAACCGGCTCAAAGCAATAAAACACCTTCCCATCAGACATATTCTTGAATTCATCAAGAAAATCAATCTGATGGGATAGAAAAGGTGAGGGGTATAATAAGCCTAGAGTTGCAGTACAAGAGGGATTTAAACCACGCCCTAATTCAGATAGATAAAATAAAACACCTTTAAAACTTGATAACTATTCATAAATTCATAATCACACTCCAAGTGACAACTTATTTTAATTTCATTTAAAAATATAATTTTACGGTTTTTACTATTAAAAAATTACTTAAGTGTGAAATTGTCTTCTGTTGTCTTTGGAAATAGACAACATATTGATATCTACATTATCAATACATCCCGCACTTTCAATTTTGATTAAAGATATTTTTGTCAAAGAATCAAAGTTAAGGTTTAATGCTTCTCAAAAAGATTATAATTTTAGAGAAGCCAATTTTACTAATTTATATAGAGAGTTATATGAAACAAATTGGGACTTTCTACTTAATATTGATGAAATTAAGGGGGTGGTAAACATTTTTATAATACAATTTTCTCCATATTCGATAAGCATATTCCGGTTTATAGATTCTACAGTCATTCTTACCTCCCTGGTTTACAGCAGAAATTATTCTAAATATTAAACTTAAAGCTAAATGCAGAAAAATAAATTAAATAGAAATAACAATTTATATTTTTGCTAAAATATTTCGACGATTGAGTCGTTTAATCAAAGAGCAAATTAAGTTAGCCTTGATGATCATTAAAAATATTCAAACTTCTTTAACTGAAAATCCTACACAATTATAGTCATATGTGCAATGTGCATGCTAAAAACAAAATTATTAGAATACCTGGAGAAATAGTATATAAAAAAACTAGCTTTGACGAACCACAAAGTATTGTAATAGCGCTCAATGATTTTTTTAAAAGTTTGTATCAACCCTCTGACTTAACAATCAATAATGATGTTCTTCTAATTCAAGAAACCTGTCTGGATTTCATCTTTCTTAGTCAAAGACTGAATGGTGCATTGGCTACTCCATTAGCAAACATTTTTAATTTATGTTTAACAAAAAAGATTATCCTGCTCATTGGAAAAAGTTAAAAGTTTGTCCTGTTTTTAAAAATGGTAAAAAGTCAAATATTGAATATTATAGACCCATTTCCAGAGTGGTCCAAAAGTCTGGAAACGGCCAATTATCTCGTAAATTGCTAGTCCTAATTGTACAAAATTTAAGGTACACCTATACTGGGATATGTAGATTCCAGATTTGATATTTGCAATGTTGCCAGAATTGCCGTTTCTCTTATATTATTAGTCACTTTGGTTTTTTATATTCATCACCCTGTATATTCAGTCATTATTGGAATTTCCTATTCAATACGAGTTCAACCATATGTAACACTTATGATTTTATGTGGTCTGGAATGTCTTAAATAAATAAAACAAAAGTCTGGCAACGCCTAATTGTCTCAACATTTTTTAATATAAACTATTTTCAAGTACATTAAAACGTTACAATTGAAAGATTACATTTTTAACATAATGGTTTCTTTATCAAGTATTCAAAATGTGCGTTGAGTTTACAGTACCCTAATTGATGGTAAAATGCGTCTACCACATTTCTCCAGGATTGTTTAGAAATTAATCAAGATTCATCGATAATTCGTTGCCTTAGCTCTGCAAGACTTGCTGGTTTAGTTTTGTAAATTTAATTTTTTAAGTATCCCCAATAAAAATGATCTTTAGGATTTAAATCAGGTGAAGGAATACTACCGCGTCTACCAATCCATCGTCCGGGAAATATCTCATCTAAATAACGCCGAACATTTACACCAAAATGAGCTGGAGCTCCATCTTGCCGAAACTATATCTGATTAAAATTGGCTCCAAACAAGTTTCTCAGTGTAGGTACAATTTCATTTGTAAGTAGCATTTCGTAACTATCTGACGTTAAATTTCCTTCGATAAAGAATGGCCCAATTAACTGAGTACCTAATATACCTGACCATACATTTAATTTTTGTAGTCTTTGAGTATGGTTTTCATGCATCCAGTGTGGATTGACGTCACTCCAGTACCTTAAATTATGTCGATTTACACTCCCACACAGTGTAAAGGTTGCTTCATCGGAAAAACACATTCTGTTAATGACATTTTCATCATTTTCAATTTTAATCATCATTACCTCAGTAAACTCTAATCTACGATCGAAGTCATCTTCACTTAATTCTTGCAATAAGTGAATTTTGTATGGTTTAAATTTATTCTTATGTAATACACGTAGGACTGAAGAACGACCTACATCATGTACTTGTGCAACCCTGCGTGAGAATTTGTGGATCTGCAACAAAACTCTACATTATATTTGTTGTTATTCATAACTTTTCGGTCTACCTGATCGGTACCTATCTTTTGCTCTTTCAGATTCCTCAAATCACTTTAGTTTTTTGTACCGTCGCCTTATGAATAGGAAAACGGTTTGGGAAAGTTTTGTTGAACAAGTTGACTACTTCACAATAAGATCTTTTTCTGTCGCCGTACCCTCTCTCATCATTAGAATAGTAATTTGTTCTTTTTCATTAAGAGCCATTTTAAAGAAGCAACTTACCTTGCAGAACTTTTCAAAACACATAATAATAATATAATAATAATACTCTCCCTAATTCACCCCCTTACGAGTGAATTTCAACCCCTGAAGTCGACTGAACGACTTGTGTAGGGGAAGGGACGGCTATTATTATTATTTGCCGTGGCGCTCCGGGGCGACCTAAAGATGATTGATGGTGCCATTTGACTTACAGGCGAGGAAAACCCGGAAAACCTCACCCACCATCATCGAGACGGTAATGCATGGCGATTTTTTTTTTAATCTGCATGTCATATCAACAGAAATTGAATTTCTATTAATACGCCACACATCAAATCCTAAACCGAACCATGCAATTTAATTAAAAATCCACATGGTCCGGTCTGGGATTCGAAGCCCAGCAGTCTCAGACTCATAAACTTGCCTATAAATGAATATAAGCGCGACAGACCGCTACACCACCGTCCCGATCAAACTACTGTTAGTTTTAGTTAATAATGTAAATGGTGAAAAAATGTAAAAATCACACCTTTCTTTATTTAACAAATTCAAACCTAATCATTAATCCCTCGGTTATGCGGACTACTTTAAATTTATAAATCTTATAATATTCCAACCTATTATACAGCAAAATGTTTAAACGAGCTACTTTAAGTCCATTACGATGACCATTTCACTTACACTGTCAAAAATAGTGTACATTTTGTAAACAATATTAAGGACTTTTACATCAATGATACAGACTTATTGATTTCTCTAGATGTATCCAACCTTTTTAGTAACACCTCCGATACCAGAGGTCATTAGCTTGATCAAATCTTACTTGACTTATTTTACGTTGTCAGGCATAGAATTGTAAGAACTTCTTAACCTTCTCAAAGTTTGTCTCGAACAAATTTTTTTTAGTTTCAATAACGAAATCTTTTCACAACAAACCGGTTTAGCCATGGGTTCGCCACTGTTTCCTATCTTGGCAGATATCTTTATGCACAATTTTGAAAAAGACAGACTTTTAGATAACAACAATTTTCACTTATACATTAAATTCTATTTTAAGTACGTTGATGACATTTTAATTTTGTGGACTGGCAGCTTGAATTTGTTAAATAATTTCTTAGCTTACATTAGTAATCTACACAAAAATATAAAATTCACCCTTGAGTTAGAAAATGATAAGATTTTAAACTTTTTAGATCTAAAAATTTCACTTAAAAATAACAATAAATTTTCCTTCGACATTTTCATAAAGCCAATACATACAGGCACAGTCATAGACACAATACTTCTAATAATCGAGCCACACATAAACTGGCTGCTTTTAACTGTTATTTAGAACGATTACTTAATATACCTTTGACAAGAGTTCTTTGATAGGGTACCTAATACTATAAAAAGTATTGCTATTGACAATAACTATGAACCATATCTGATTGACAAAATGTTGAGAACGAAACAAAATAAAATTCAACAAAACGCTTTATTAATAACCCACAAATTATAATACCCGAAACAATTCCTAGTAAGAAGTATGTATCTCTTACCTTCATAGGTACCATTTCCTACAAAGTGGCCAGCCGTTTCAAATACCACTTTAAAGTTTTCTTTAAGAGTTTCAATTCTATACATAAGCTTTTTATTATAAGGATAAAATTGACATCTTAGACTTATTTGGGATCTACAAATTAAATTGTAACAAAGAATTGCATGGATACAGTCTAAAAACAACTGTATAGGGCCCAAATGGAAACTCTATAAGAGTATATTGATGTCAATTCCAAAAAACATGATTAACAGCATAGATTTGCTGACATTTTAATATTTCGGTTCATAATTTAGTGTTTGACTAATCTACGTCCTTAAATCTTAGCCTTAAATGTCAAAAAAGGAAGTTCGAAGTAAGTTTTTTAAAAGCGGTTTACGTTTTTCAAATAGAAATAGCATAGCAAGACGAGAATGTCAAAACGTTTGTGCTTTGCACTTTTATAGTTGTTTGCCACGTTTCTAGACAGACGCTTTCAAAAACGCTGGTTAGAGACTAAGTCCACTGGTTTGTGATTGGGTTTGGTTGTGTTGGAACACTAGATTTTTGTACAGTTTTGAGTCGGAAGTTTATTGGATCACCAATCCCGACAGTAAATAAACCGATTTTGTGTTATGTCGGAACAAACCTTAGATATTCTGTTCCATAGTGGTACTCTCTAGGTTATAATGTCGCCAGCAAATTTAAGAGTACTCTCTTCAACAACGATTGAGATGTCGCTAAAAATCGAGATAAATAGATATAGATATTCAGTTCTTTTGTGATACTAGATATCTTAGACTATAAACTGATTCGAGTCACACCTACACCATTCCATATGACAAACTGCTCCTACTAGCTACTAGATATGTCAAGAAGTCTAATTGCCATCGACTATAATAATATTGTGTAATAAGAAGAAATAAACCACTATATTCAATTTCCAAAACATCAGTATATAATATGTTCACTTTCTGTCGTAATAAATATTAAGACAGTTATTGATTAAATTTATGAGTCCCCAGAAAGCAACTACCATAGAAATGTGCTACATTTTTCGATATATAGTAACAGCTGCATAGGTCTAATACATATCTATTTCGAAAAAACCTACAAGGATAGCTATTACCTGCAATGGTATTGCAGAAAACGTTTAGCTGAACATTACAGGTATTATACGCCATTTTCAACGTTTAGCTTTACCACTGTATACTAGAAGATATCCACAAAACTTTCCCAAAGGAACGTGTCTTTAAAAGTACGGATGCCTTAAATTCTAGAAAAAAAATCCCTTAAAGATGAGCTGCATTAGAAAATCTGGAAGAAAATCAAAAACTACAACTACATATCCAATGCCATTATAGTTTCTATTGTGTTAACTACATTAATAGTTCTACGGAAATTAATTGAATAATTTTATTCTTTGATGAAGTTCTAATGAAAATTGTTCCAGACTTCATATATAACTAAAACCAGACTGAATTTTGCATCGTTAATATTGAATTGATAGTCTATTAATAATGAGATTTCGACGAAATTAGGATCTCCTCCATTATCTGAAACAATCGATTTCCTGCATCGCGAAACAAAAACTTTTCCAGGACCCGATAAGGAGAGCGGGTTTAAATAATAAAAACAAAAAAATCAACAAGCGTGGTTAATGGTTTTGTACAGATTATTCTAAACCAAGAAGAAACTTAATTATTAAATGTATTTCAGTTTAAAACAAAATTATTTTATTTAAATAGCTCATTTTCGAAGGGGAAATTCAAAACGCTAACAGAACCTGACCATAATTAAATCATATCTCAGTTAGAGGAACGTTTTCCAGATGAATACAATGTTTTTGTCGTCATAAACAAACACTTGTCCAAAGTGTTCTGGATGGCCAACAGTAATAATAGAAGCTGTTGTTGAAGATATGCGAATTCACCTATGTCATGTTAGGCTGCTAGTCCAGCCAGCTCCAGAACCAGTCGGAGATCAATACGCCAGCGGTCGAAAAGTAATATTTTACAATAAGTATTCATTCTAAATTTTAATTTAAAGATTTTTGCCACCTTCAGTATGATGTTTATTGTTTTCATTACCCTTTACAGAATTATATACGGGAATTTAAAGAGGATTGAGTCACAGAATAATCTAAAAATGTTCAGTGTTTTATATCAGGAACGAAAGATATTACATTTTATTACGCCACTTGATAGATACGCCCTATCTTTAAAGTAGCTTGTATTTCACCGATTTGTAGCGCTCAAAATGACTGTTAATGGTTAGAGTGAAAAAAATAAAAAAGCGTTAAAAAAGTACCATAACGTTAAATTAATTTCACGCTTTCCATAAGCTAATACAGTTGATTAATGCAATTTACCGAAAAAAATATATATTAGTCACCTTTGACTGTACATGAACTGATTTGAAATTAAGAAATTTGTTTATATTATCAATATTTCTATTTGTTTTAATTTAGTAGTTGTTCCTATTATTTTTAATATTATTGTAATTATTATTATGGATGGTGAAATATGTGCTTTCGACGAAATCATAGAAAAGGCTAATCTCGGCTTCAAGGTCCAACTGATAGGACACTGAGAAAAAGAAAATACAGAAATCGGCTTCAAAGGCCTTCCAAGTAGGCCAATTATCTCGGTTGGTTCTAAACCATAACGCTGGTTCGTCGGTTAGCAATTCGGGTATGCACGGCAGTAGTCGGTGTTTGTCAATCCCCTGGGAAAGACAAATTTCGTCAAGGCATTCCAAAAACGCGGCAGCATTATCACGGTTTCCAAAAGAGACGTTTCACTCGTGCGTTCGGATCGGTACGGGCCTAACGGTGGGCGGTGGGGGTGTCGTGGTTGGACAGAACAGGTTTCACGGAGAAAAGAAAAGAGAAAAAAAAACTTTTGGAAAAAAAGAAGATGAAAAAAAATGGATTCGGAGGAAAAGAAGAGAGAGAAAAAAATTCTACCCTTATTCCGGGCGTGGAAAACTTTAACAGTACGGACCCTGCTCGGGTTGCTGGAGCTAACAGTTCACTAACTCGGTATAACTTATCACGAACAGAAAAGAGCTTCGGCGACTGAAAAACTAATGGTCACTTCGGTGGTCAAAAAGGCAAGGTCTTGTAATTTTTGCCGCCCTTATGCTTATGCTTTTTTAACTAGGACGCTGCACGTCGACCAGTTCGGAGTGAGAGCAACCACCACCGGTCTACTAATTGGTACAAAAAAATGACCCTCGCACACCTTCACAAATAATTTTTGATAATTTATATAAAATTCGGTGTTTTAATACGAACATGATTTTACAGTACAAACGAGAATATTTTAAACTACGGGGGCTCGCTCAGCCGTTCAGGATCTGCGATGACTAGGGAATTCAACATATGGGGGATCTTTAAAGAGTACCTACACGGAAATTAATTAAAATATACGTTTTTAAAATGAATTAAAAATAAAATTTACTGACTTCGTCACAGTTGCCACATTAAATTTATTGCCAGAGGAAACCAAAAAAAATATCTAAACGAATATGACACTGTTATGAAATGATGGAACCAGAATAATATTCATAGCTTTATAGAGCGGATGCTATTAGTCTTTTTTGAAGGAAGGTCTAGAAAAATCATGTCTTCTACATTATTGTCCAGCTATTCCAAACTAAAAATAACCTTAATTATTAATGATAACGTACAGTTCATCAAATTTCTAGGGGCTTTCGACGGCTAGACAGAGAAAGCACTACTGACAGGCATCCCGACGGATTTACGCAATGAAAGTACACTCTGCGCATCAAGTATTTCACTATTTCATTCAGACGTAAATGTCAGATGTAAATTTCGCTAAAACATTTCTTTTATTTTCGTTTGTGCTTTTTGCTCATTACAGTTTAATAGAACCTAAGTATGGAGTTTAATAGCAAATTAAGAGGCCGCGTGATTAACAGTCAATCTCGCGAAATAATAGCCAATGTTATAGAGTTTATGAGAAGAGAAGGAAACTTTAATTCACCTTCAATACCATTTAAAAATGTAAATGATCGTGTTGCTGCAGCCACAGGAGTATCTAAAAACACTGTCGTCCGCATTTCTGGAGAAAAAAAAAGAATCGATAACCGTGAGATATCGGAATTTTCATCACCAAGAAAAACCATTAAAAAACCAAAAACAGTTAATGATATAGATGAAGATGCACAAGAATCAAATTTTATTTTTTTATTACTAGATAGCTATTTTTGTTTCTGAGTTGTGTTCATTTACAGGCTCAATTTTTTTCCGTTTCTCCTTTTTGATTTTATATGGGGTTTCAAGTTGTTTTTGACTTATTTCGACGTAAATCACAACAACACATTTTTTTAATAAAGCAAACAAGTGTTAAGAGGTATATGTACGTGTAAACTACAATTACAAAAAATTGATATGAAACCCATGAAACCACCAACAAAAATGTAAAGCTAGCTTCCGTACTAGAACATGGTGTCATTCGTCGAGATAATTTATCGTTTTGTTTAATAGATCAAGAAATGTAAATATTCCCCTGTTATTTTTTATAAAATTATAAGAGAAATAAATTTTTTTCTAAATAGTATAGTTTATTATTTTGTAGAAAAACAAAATTTCGAAAATTTTAGTAATGTTTCAGAAACAACCGTTATTAATAATAGGTACCATTTTCCTTAATAAGGTAGAAATAAAATATAAACTATTTCCACGATTTACAAAGGCCTACAAAAAAATTATAGGTATTTTCCGCTATCCTATAAAATTTATATTTTCTGACTCAATTTCAAAAGGTTGAAGGAATTCCAAAACACCTTTTATGGCATAATAATTATTTTCAATTCTACATACTATCTTTAGCTGCTTTTAAAAACGTTCTAAGAAAGTCCAATCAGACCAATTTAATCCCTAAACTATTCCACACTTTTAAAATTTAATTACCTAAAAATATTAAAAACTATTTAAAATAACTTGTTTAGCAGACTGTACAATAGCTATCTTAGTCACATGTAGCGCGTTCTCTGTCTGGGCGTCGAACACCTCTAGAAATTTGATGAACTGTAGATGTAAATAAATATTCTAAACTAACAGCAATTAAAATATTCCAAATTACTACTTTGATTTTGTTATTTGTATAAGGCTATAGAAATACAGGGTGTCAAGAAATTAGACGGTCATATTTTAACAGCGTTATCTACATCTTAAAATAGGAATAAAAGTTCATAAAAACATAGGTCCGAAAACGTTTCGTTTCCGAGATACAGGTTGTTACAAGTGAAGTCCTGATGGCACATTTTTGTAAATATTTTCTAAAATATTTTTAGTCACTGGTTTTCCAAAGTTAAAAAAAAATAAATTTTTGAATCCACAGGCCTACTAATTATTGGTACACTTTCGAATAAGGTAACATCAACTTATCATAAAATTTTCAAATGCTTTTCTCTTGAAAATGGTGCTTCCTAGCGAGATGCAACAAATGTAGCTTAATTATAAAGAAAACATTGGTTTTCCAAAATTTATAGTCAAAAATGTTAAAAACTGTCAACAAAAAAAACTTAGGGCAATTTTACCTTAAGCTCCCCCTAATTTATACACCTATGAAGATGATTAAAAACTGGGATTTAGACCATTAAATAGAGCGTAAAAGGTAAGCATTTGGACCAAATTCTACTAAGTTATCTTTAAACGTTTAAAAAATATTTACAAAAGTGTGTCACCAGGACTTTACTTTTAACACCCTGTATCTCGGAAAAGAAACGTTTTCGGACCTATGTTTATATACATTTTTACACCTATTTTAGGATGTAGATTACGATGTTAAAATATGATTGTCTTATTTCGGGACACCTTGTATACAAACAACTTTTTTTACTACCATTTTAAATCCTATACATGAAATAAGGATTTTAGAGAGGGTTGAAATTTAAATATTTTTTGAACTGAAAAAATTTTTTTATTTTTAATTTTGTCACCTCTGTCGATAGAAAATAAAAAACAACTTTATAAAATATTATTTTGAATGCAATATTACTCCATCGAAATATCTTTCTAATGATGTATCTACTTAAAATTAAGGAGTTGGAGATGTGGAAAGGAAGTGGGTTGATACATGCCAGATGTCTGTATTATAAATTTAAATTGTAAAAATAAAAGTCAACCTGCTTCAGCATTTTCTTAAATTCCAATGAATACTGCCAAATAACAAGGTTGATTTACCTATGCCTAAACCGTCGTAAATTTGTTATTAATCATAATTTGAAAGGGAAATTCAATTAATTAATATGGTTATATGTTTGGATATATTTCTGTATTAATTTAAAATCCTTAAAAATTAAAATTATATTTGTTGGCATTTACCTAAAAATATTCTAAAAAGAAATTAAAATATAGTGAGATCACGAAATTAAAATTCATTTGGATTAATTTACGTCCTATTAGTTATCTGAAATATTGTAATGTTTAGTAGAAGAAAGATATTTTAATACCAAAATTGGACAGCATCAATATTGTTCTATATTCAAATTACTGTTTAAAATAAATAAAGGACATTCCAGGCTTCTGTCATAAAATTTATTTCACCACTAAATATTATAAGTACCAAAAAGTTTAGGCAAAATTAAACCCCTAAAATTTTAGTTAGGGTGCCGTCGGGAATAATTTTTCCGACATATAGAAAATTTAAGAGTACTGTTTTTTTTTTCAAATAGAATAGCTTAAATACATGAACTGAAACGTAAAAATAAAATTCTCTGATTATACTAGTAGTTCATTGGTTGTGTCTGCCATCTTAAATATGTCTAAAAAACGACTGTAAGAAAATTTACTAATAACCACCTGATTTTCGCTATATCCGTTTATAGTCCAATTAAATAACGAAAAAAAGTCCCTTCTAGCTTACATTAATTTGTAATTGGATGAAACAAAAAGGACCTTGTGTATTTTGATGTGATCTTTCCGAAAAAAAGAAAAAAAAGATGTAGCAGTTTTTCAATTTTTTTTAAATTAGGAAAAACCGGGTTTTCCGGAATTTTCCATTGTAAAAATGCTAATTATCTGGGCAAGTATCATTCCGATAGTGAAAATAAATGCACCATTCGAAAGAGGAGGCAAAAATAGTTCGGAAATTCATTGCACAGGTAGTTTTAATGGCGAATTTCTCTCCGCCGCCAGAAGTGCTTTTACCAAAAAGTCGTTTTTTTCGTTTTTTTGATCAGAACCATGGACATGAAATTTGCGATGAATTTGTGGCGAAATTATAAATGTTAGACATATGTGCCCATAAGAGAAGTTGCGTATTTTTTTGTTGGCGAAATCTGACATAATTTTTCGGGAATTCGCAGGAAACCAGAGGCGTAGTTTTTTTTTTTAATTTTTTTCCCGTGTGATTTTTTCCGGGTTTTCCGAAAACATCTAACAAAATAAATATATTTGAAAAAACTAACTTCGCCATCGAAAAGAGCACAAAAAAATACACAAAAAGGTATACTTTAAAAATGTTAGGAAAGTAATCCTAAGCCTGCGTGTAAGTTCCAACTTGGTGATAAGCTTCCTTTTTGTTCGCTAATATCTGGTAATTCTATATTTTGCACGAAACTCAAGAAACGCCTTATAACAAGTCAGTAAAATACAATTTAATAAATTTTAAGCCTAATAAATTTAGATATGCAAGAAATTTAAAACTGGAAATCGCAAAAAAATCAAATTACAGTAATGTAGTGTATACACGAGTTTTGGATCCCGCGGAGCGCGTGTAATGGGACTTTTGTTCGGAGAATTCTACAACTTAGAAGAAACAAACACACTTTAAACTTTGTATACACATTTAGAAGACATGAAATTTGGGTTTGTTTAATTTTCAGACAAAAAAAACTAAAAATTGTCAATTTTAGGCAACTTTTCTCAAAAACCGTGTTTTTTGGTCGTCACTCAATGAACAGTGGTCAAAAAAATAGATAAAACATATTTGCAGAATTTTCCGTAATGTAATCGTATTCTAGACACAATAGAGTACTCAAAAAAAAAGTGTTGAGCCATTGGGTGCATTTTTGGCATTTTTGTGCCACTTCAAACTTTCGAAAAAAAAATTATTTAATTGTTTGATATCTTAGTCAATTATGTTCCGATGTCGGTGAAATTCACACACACATAAGATTTCACATTTAAGAGTACGCTTTGTAAGTGGCATTAAAAATTAAAATAGTTTGGCCGTTATAGGCAAACAATGAAATTAGGACCGCGGTGCATTTTGCCCTTCCGCCATATGCCCAATTTTGGGATTTCTCTTGCCTCCTTCTGGGAATCACTAGTCACATCCCTTAAGTTCAAAAAGCATTTTTGTTTTTTCAAATATCTTAATTTTTACCAATGTTATAAAGAATTTAGTGTTTGAACATTTAACAAATTCAATTTTTCGACCTTCGTCGCATCAAAATACTAAACAAATTTCAATCGTCCATACCGCGAGAACGGTGCATCGGATCAAAATTTCTCAAGAAAAATAAAAATTAGCATTTTTCCCAATCTTTCAAATGTCGTAAACTGCGTTTTAAAAATATTGATTTATTTCCGACATGCGCCTGCGCAAAATTGAAAAATTGACAAAATCCAAAATTTCGGCACTTTAGAAAAACTGCTACATTTTGTTTTGCCTTTTTTCGAAAAGATCACCTCAAAATACATAGAATCCATTTTGTTTCATCTAATTACAATTTAATGTAAGCTCAAAACCCGTAATTTAATTCGATTATTATTAAAAAATACAAAAAAAACTTTTTATATTGTCTGACAAAAAATATTTTCTGATTGCATGACAACAAAAAATTTATTAATCACATTTTTTTATAAATTTTTTTAGTTTTTAAATCAAATTTGGAATGCTATAAAAAAAATTGTCTGACGGTGAAATAGGGTCTATTAGATAAAAATACCTATTTTGTCTATCTACGCTTGGACCTTGAAATTATTTGCATATATTTATTAATAACTAGCAGATATGTTCAATATTACTTGAAAAAAATAAATAAAATACAATTTTTTAGATGTTCGATAAAATATGTTTTTAAATTTTTTAGTCTGACGTATAAAAAACGAATTTTTAATGTTTAAAATTTACCTCCAAAATCTTATGATTGTCTGTTACCCTCAGTGCTTACACTCAATGATAAATAATGGTTACAGTGTCAAAAATCATAAGTATGCCACCTACAAAAGAAGAATTTCTGCAGCAAATTAAAAGAACAATTTATATTTCTAGTATATGGTGCAATTATTTTTTAAGATGTCCAACCTCATTAAAACCGGAGAATTGTGGGTGGAAATTAATAGAAAACCGATTTCAATAATATTGGTTTGATGGGCCTCAAAGTCCGTCATTTGAAGATATATCTGCAGGTAGCTTAACTATTTTCAGTTACAAACAACAATTACCATTAAGCCAGAATTTTTTTAACAAATTTTCTTTTTTTCATCAGCCAATTATCGAAAAAATCATATAAAAAATTATTCGGGCGGTATTAAACTCGCCTGGAAGCAGGTAGGAAATATTAATGACGCCATTAAACTCGCCTGTGAGAGTTAGGTATATTTACTTAAATATCTTTATTTAAATTTATAATCTTTAACATAAATTGCAATGATTAGGTTTTAAGTTTACTAAGATTTATTGAATTAATAAATATATACTATTTGAAATGTAGTGGGCTTTATTACGCATTTAATTGATTTTAATGACATTATATAATAACACTTGATAATAATAATACTTACTTTAAATGAAGGTTTTCTTATATATATCTTAAAATTTTTTCTGAAAGAGATTTTGCGTTATGGAATCCATTAAAGTCCCATTACTGAAACTTTTACCTGTCTTCTCACCTCCCTCTTTTAAGGGTAGGTTTGTTTAAATTTTTTATTTTAATTTTTCATCAAGATTTAATTTCTGAAATTTTGTTATAATAAAATTATCCATATAGTATGGAAGTAGTTGTCTCGTATACCCAGCGTGGAAAAATTTCCTTAATTGTGGAATAAAAAGTGGTGAAACATAATGACGCTGTCCACATCGTATCTGTAAAGCTAAACTATACACAATTGAAAATGAATGATTGTCAAGAAAGATATAAATCATACCCATGAGATCGATTCGAAGAAAACAAATCGACAAATCATCTCTGCTAGTGTGAAAAGAAAAACCACGGAAGATCTCCATGAAAAGCCATTAAAGATTATCCACAAGGGGTTAGTTGCCAATAAAAGCTGTCTTAAAACAATTTCAGTGAAAGATTAAATATATATTAGAACTAATTTTTACAACGGCAGGAGAAAAATATTGCCAACACAACCAAAAAGTACGGAAGAAACTTTCCACGCTATCGAAAACGCAAACAACAGGACAGAGAAGGAAGATAATTTTTTACTCGTAAGTTACAGATTGAGTAATATTATAATTTTTTCTGTATGCCAAAGTAATAATATTTATATAGATAGAACATTTACATATTGTGTTAAATTTTTTTCTAAATGTTTTGCGTGAAAAATTTGTCACTTTAATTTAATTTAATTTAATTAATTTAACTAAAACAATTTATATTAATTTTGAAATGGCAATCCAAGGCATGCCTTTCGGTATGGCAAGAAACAACAATTATTGGTTTTATTTAACACAAGCATGGTTTAGGAAAATTCAAAAAGAAGCTTAGCTCAGGAATATAGGAACAAAGATAGTGAAGTTAGGGCCTAATTTTTCTTGACCCTAACGAGGTTGGAGACAGTTTTGTGTTTGACTTACTCCCCATCCAATTTCAGAACAAAAAGTAACAAAATTTTCAGACTACCTAGTGGACACTTATATTTTAAACAAATCTAAATTTCCTATAGAATTGTGGTCTGAATTATCTGGAAGCATTAACATTAACACTAACGCATTCGAAGCGTTTCATTCAAAATTTAATAGAAGCTTTTCTTCTACGCATCCTTCAATTTTTATTTTTATCGATGTTCTTCTTACTTTGCAGATTTAAATATACATAAAAATTCAAAGCCTTAATGAACCTGCTAAAAACAAAGATCTGTCAACGCGTAACAGACAAAAACTAGTTAATAAAAAAGTAGAAGAATATAAAAATGGGGAAATTTCCAGGTTCGCATTTGTAAAATGTTCGGGTTAGTTGTGTAATATTGATTAGTTTTTTATTTATCGAAATAATTAAGTTAAAAAAATGCGATTTTGAAGAAATTATAAAAGTCAATCCAGTGTTTTAAAGTTTTTCTAAATCTGTATATAGTAAAATATCCCTAAGAAATAATGTGTAAATGATGTATTAAAATATTTGAATATCATGTTTGTCTAATTATGATATTAGTGTTTAATATGATTAATATGTTCCAAAATAAATTAATTTTTTAAATCAGCCTATATAGTAAAATATCCTTAAGAAATAATGTATAACTATATTGAAGTATGTTTCTTCAATTATATTAGTGTTAATTATGTTATGATTAAAATGTTCCAAAAATATTTTTTTTAAATTGCCTTCGATTATTATTTTGCTTTAATCCTTTTTCAGGCGAGTTTAATACTTCTCTTATACGACCCCAGTTTGTCTGTAGGCGAGTTTAATGGTGGGATTAAAGTAAGGCATTTTAGTTCGTAAATACCTTTCTTATCTCCAGGCGAGTTTATGTACACCCAAATTAGTCATTTTGCCCGAAAAATTTTTTTCATAGTCTTTTAAATTTTATACTTCAATAAATTAAAAAAATAAGGTCCATGCAAAATTCGTTTTAAAAAATTAAATCTTAGCACCACTTTATTACTTTTTCAGATTCGGTGTATGAAACCGATAATGAAAGTGACGACGATTTGTTAATTAAAGAATAAACATCAGACATAGATGATGAAGAAAGCGAAAGATTATTTTTTTTTATAATTTTTTTTGTTTACATTTTTAAAAAGATTTTGAAACAAAATTTATATAATTTAATAAATAAATAAATAAATAAATAAATAAATAAATGTGTAACATTTGTTAACCCCCAACTACAAAGGGCTCTTGTAGGCGTCCCCAAAGGGCCAAGGGGCTGAAAATGCGTATAGTAATATTATTAACTATGTGTTTTATATTGTTTTAATTTTATGATAATATTTCTTTTATTCATCTTAATCGTTTATTTCCCTCTAGAAATTTATAGGCACAACTCGGGGCTAGTAAATTTTCTACCTGCTGCCATTTTGGTATAACTTGGAGATCCCGAAATTTGCATGTATGTACATCGAAAACGGTAAAATATACTTACTTTGCTCACTTAAGATGGGATGGGACTATACGACTATTAAAAAATTATGTTTTTTCGTTAGACTCTAGTTACGCCCCCACCATATTTAGGAGACACTTATACCAAAAATAAAATATTTATTTTCTAAACATAATTTTCCAGTTTCCGACGGTTATTAATAATTTTTTTGTTGCCATGAGATCGACAACTTTGACGCGTCAGATTGGGAAATAGGAAAATATTTTTTGTCAGACAATATAAAAAGTTTTTTTTTGTATTTTTTAATAAACGGATATAGCGAAAATCAAGTATTTATTAATACATTTTCCTAATGTTGTCATATTTGACCAACGGCTGACATGGAATCAACAGCTCAAAAAACTCACATATAAAGCTACAATACGTCATCAATCCAGCAGAAGAAGCAACTTTGTGCAGGTTCTGTTAAAAATAAAAGGAAACATCATTCCACGTCCTGGGCCAATGTGAAGACCTAGCTGGAACTAGGTTTCTAACATTGGGCGAAGAAAAGTCAAAAGCATAGAACTAGATGCGGAAGCCACTGTCAAAGCTACTAAGTCTAATAAAAAAGACCAAGCTAGATGACTCTAAAACAAACAGTGTCTCACAATAGATCTGAAAAGGTCACGGTGGACAAGGACAAACAACATCCAACTTCTAATCTAATCTACAGTTGTTTTTCCGACATGTTTAAGATGACGGACACAACCAATGAACCACATTTATTATCAGACAATTTAATTTTTACGTTTCAATTCATGTTTTTAAGCTATTTTATTAAAAAAAAAAATCAATATCTATAAATTTTCTATATGTCGTAAAAACGGAATGTTTTGGGAAACTTAGCGAAAAAATTCCGAAAAACAAAAAAGTCATACAGGAATTTGGTGTCAGACTAGGTCCGATGAAGCCATACACGAAGTTTGGTGAGAGTATGTAACACAAAATGTTTTCCCGGCAGGCACCCTAACTATTTATATTGTACTCCATAAAATGATTTAAATACGGACCCTAAACAGCAGAGGTAGGAGTAGCCCAACATAATAGAACCTTGCACTTATGTTGAAATGTCGATATTATACTCTGAAAAAAGAATAATACGAATTCAAAAATTTGGCAAACAATCTGAGGATAACAGAACATTTAAATTATTACGCAGAACTGCATTAAATCTACTTCTATCAGCAACTTAGTTAATTAACGGTTATTATTATGAAAAGTAGGGCATCTAAATTCTTAAAATAAATAATAAAACACAAACTTAAAACAAATGCTAGAGTAAGTTTTAAATTAGTTTATAATTGCCAATGGATCATTAAAACTTTAGTTAATTATGCATTTTTGTAAGTTTGATCGCCATCACCTGGCACGATTTATTTGCCATATTTTCGCAGCAAAGTAAACTGATGATCACTATCCCTTTATTGCATCGAAAACTTCTTAAACCGGTCTTGAATTGTGGAAAAGATATTACACGGGAAGCGGAAGGAAATAATTAAAAGATTTCTAAGAGCAACAGGAGATAGAATCGACTCGATGTTAAGAATTTAAGTTTGATTGGGGATTTTAAATTTTCTCTCCCGCGACGGAGAGCTGAGAAAATAGAAGGGATAATATCTTAAAAACAAGTTTCGTTGGAGGTAAAAGGAGGAAATTGTATTGATTAAGAGTTACGGCCATGAAGGAAAACGAAGTGGTATATCTTCTGTAGTTGTATATACAAAAAGGAGAAATAATATTATATTTAATATATTGAACAGGTTAGTCTTAAAATTTTTTTAATGATTTTGTTTTATTGCTTATTTTTAGGAAAATAACATATGGTCATCCTTGAGTTTTCGGAAAATTTTAAGATATTCTGTAATTATAACAAATAGAGTTTAATCAATGTAAAATAGAAACTGAAATGTCACTGAATAACTTGTCTTAATTTTGACAGTAAGTATAATATTCGTTAAAAAAAGGCTCGTTATTTTTTGGAAAATATACAATACAGTGTTGGAGAGTAGGCAATACAATTTTGGAAAGTACGCAGCATACCTGATCCATAGTACGTTTGTTCTAAAAAAAAAATCTACTGTTCGTCTACTATGTTAGATAAAATATTCTATCTCTTACAGACCACTCTTTAATACATCCAGTATGACCTTAGATAAAAGAGACCAGAGATATAACATACACCGGTGTTTAACCTGCGCAAATGTTGCCAATTTCTAAATAAAGGTTAACAGAGTGGGAGAACTGGGCAGGGACCCGAACTCTGTGACAGGGACCGGAATTTGTTTATTAGCATCATAATGAACTATTAGATTTATTTAAAATGTACATTCAATGAAATTTTGTATTATGAAATAAATTAAACTTGATTTTTTAATATTAAACAGATGCCACATTTTATGTAAAGAAAAGACCTTTTATAGAATATTTTGTTAGCTATTATTTACTACGGACTTTTCTGTAAGAGACTACAGTAGAATTTTAAAATAGAATAATGTTAATCGAGTAAAAAATGGTACTCATTGCCTAAGAGTATTATAAAAAATATTATAAGAAATCAAACCTTCTGAGTTGAACAATATATTTTTTCTACGACTATCACATAATATTAAAAATTAGTTAAAATGAGAAAATGCAGTTTTGTATTATAATCTCAGAAAAAGATGTATTAAAGCTTGTTTATTTAGGAATATTAATTAATATAGAGGATAAGTTTCATAAAACTCTAGAAATGCATATGTCTGAAGCCAGATAACATTTTAAAATTTAAACCTATTAAAAGTCATTTGGTCGCTAGGAGTGGGTGATTATCGAAATAAATTATTGATTATTAATAATAATCGATTATTTTCGATCAATCTATTATTTTCAAACAATCTATTTTTGTTCCTATTTTCTTTAAAACCGACTACTTGATTATCTTTGAAAAATCAAAAATAATAGATTAATTAAAAAGCCAATTAACCGATAAATCAGTGTTTACAAAAAATAATAAACGAATTATCGTTTATTTTAAATAATCGATATTTTTATGTAATCTATTTTTTCGCATTTTTTTTAAAACAAATTATTCGAATACCTTTGAAAAATTGAAAATAATCGATTAATCGAAAATATTCGGTTAATCGAAAATAACCGATTATTTAATTTTCTTTGAAAAATCGAAAATAATCGATTGATAAAAAGCTGATTGACCGATAAATAGATAATTCTAAAAAATAACTGAAATATCTATTATATAATATAACCGATTATATCCAATCAATCGATTATTTTTATATGATCTATTTTTTGTATTTTAAAACAAATTATTCGAATACCTTCGAAAAATCAAAAATAATCGATTAATCGAAAATAATCGATTAATCAAAAATATTCGGTAAATCGAAAATATACGATTAATTTAAAAAGTCGATTATACAATAAATCGATTTTTCTAAAAAAAAAAACGATTATTTTTAATAAATCGATTATTTTGAATAAATCTACTCTCTTTTTGTAATCCCTTTATAATCGATTATTCCATTACCTAAAAAAACTAAAACAATTTATTGAAAATGTTATAACGGATAAATCGATTTTCATGAAAACGATAAATCGATTATTTTTGTAACTCCTATCGGTCGCATGCTTTTTTTCGAGCATTTAGCTCCAAAATTTAGAGATTCAGATTTATTGATCCTGTTATCTTTGAAACCGCATTCGATTGTATAATAAATATTACTAGAATTTAGATTTTTTTAGTAAACGAAGATTTTTTTTTGAGTTGTTTAGGGGTTTATAATGTAACATTTTACTAATAATAAATTTTCATAACTTTAGTATTTTTTTGCTTATACTAGATCATACTGCGCGTTTTACTTTGTTTTAAGACTTAAGATTCAAATGTCACTTCCGATTTAACCGCAAATAAAATGAACCTTAAAATTTTAAGTAGGTGAACCTGTATTTCATCTAATATTCTTGTAAAGATACCTAATGAAGGGCTAAAAACCACCTTTAGTAAATATTCTTATAAAACTACTTTTTAAAAACAAGATTTCGTTAGTAACAATGCCTATTTACTTCTTATTTAGATTAAATATTTAAAATTTTACTCTTTTGTAAATTAATGCATTATGAAATCTATTTTCTGAAATATTATGTATTTGATGCTTAATATTTATTGAAACCCCTTAATGCGGATCTGAAGTATTCAGCTCAAAGAATTATGGCGACTTTATGTCAAAACGTCAACAAATATTTACCGCTGAAAACGAATATATTTCTTATTTTTCATAACATTGACACTTATATTATTTGTATATACAATTTTTCATAATACATCGTGGCATTTTCAACTTAAAATTGAATAATTAAAACACTTTAAATTGCTAATAACACCAACAAATAATTCAAAAAACGGCGGTCCATAAATGATTTACTCACGCGGAGACAAGCATAGAATAGAAATTTCGGAGCAATTCGGGTGGCGTCGTGAACACAATGATTTTTAATTGGTGGGTTACTTAGGGTTGGAATAGACAACGTGCGCGATGTGCAATGTTACATCTCCGGTCTCTTTTATCTAAGAGCATGACACATAAAACAAATATACTTATGCAAATTATAATAGATCTGCTAGATTTTCTGGAAACTTGGCTTTGATTATACCTAAATGTACCTTAATTGAATAATCAGTAATTTACAATGGTATTCAATTTTTTGATTCGTTACCCTTATCTCTTAGAATCTTGAATGCTTTTAGTAATTTCAGGAAACTTCTTCTTAAGACAAATCATACTATGCTATGGTAAAATTGTAGTAAATAATTCTATGTTTTGTATTAGTGACTTTTAGATTTCATTTGGATTCTATTTTTAAACCTTTTACTTATATTTCATGTGTTTGTCCATAAAATGATAAATCTTTGACAGCAAACATATATTTTCTCTTTTGCGTCCTTTAGGATGGACCGAAAAAAATTTGCTATAGCATTTTAAAGATGCGTTTCATTATAAAAACTGCTTATAATTTTTTTCACAATTTAAAAATTATATTTTCAGCCCTCTTACCAGCCCCCAAAATGGCTGAAAATAAAATTAAATGTATAATTTTAATTAAAAGCATTGTTAAAGCATATACACTCGATGTTATTTTTCCAAAATTTTTAAATATGTTTAAAGCCCTCTACCGCCTCAATTATATAGACAAAGAAATTTCCTTTCGTCATGACAAAATTAAAATCCTGATTTTTGGTAGAATTGTAACTATTTTTCACTATAAAAGCGCCCTTTAATTTACATTTTTTTTAACATCTCACTCCCACCCTTACATAAAAATACTTTTTAAACATTATTACTTCTCAACGTCAAATCGCCTAAAACTGTAATCTATTTAAATAGGTAGAAACAAAACAAGTCCTAATTATTAGAGTTTGCATTTTGCGCTGTCGACGATGCAAGTTTTAACATATTTTCGGGGTTGGTTATAAATACGCTATTTCTTAGAAGTGAAACTACAGCTATGACGAAATGGTAAATACATTTTAAATAGTTTCATAAAAAATTACTTGACATAGCTGCTTGTAAATGCAATTTTTTTGCATGCATGTGTGAAAAGACCTGGAAAGTACCTACTAAGGATCAAAGATCAGTCAGAAAAATGAGCATAGGAAATTTAGATCGTGAAGAGACAAAGAAATTATTGTTGAATAAACAAAGGCAATTCAGAGAAATCGAAAGATTAAAAAAATATGAATCAGAATCCTTCAATTTATTAACACCCTGCTGTTCCTCTCAAACTACTACATTGTTGTCAGGGTCAGAATCTGACCCCTCAAACTATCAATCCTCTTCAGATGACGACTTTATCAATCCAAACTTATCCTCTACCTCAAAAAACACTCAAATGAGAACAAAGTTACCTACGTTAGGTCTTGTATGCGATAAATATGGTATATCTGAGGTTTGTTCCAACAACAATCTTGGGACCATACATAAACCAGTCCACAACTTATTGCGGACGACTGATAGTCGACGACCTGTCGAGGATTGGGACGCGATTAGGAACTTGGATGTGTTGGAACACATTTTTGTGTTGTCAGACACACTTTGTTAATAACGTCAAAGTCAAAGCAAATTTAACAAACGTTAAATTTTGAATTTGGGAAACAAAAAAAAATATAAAACTCATTAAAAGATTTATACATTTTGAATATTCGATTGGTTAGTACATTAAACTTTATTTATTTTAGTTTTGTACTATATTTAAGTCAGTCCTTTTCACTTTCTTCGCTCCAAAACTCATTATTAATAAGTCAGCAGATACACGTATACAATAATAGACTATAAATAATGACAATGAACGAAAACTAAATTACGATCGATACTAGTAATATAATCCTTGGATTAAGACTACGATCTATGCTATCAAAATAAATATAATCAATAAATTTCCAGAGTTGGGCGTGGTTTATTTTCGAGTTCACCTTCGCTTTGTGCATGTCTTGACAATTCGTTCATATTCAGACCCAGGAACTGATTTGACAGCACATAAAGTGGTTTGTGATTAGGTTTGGGTGTGTTGGAACACTAGGTTTTTGTACAGTTTTGAGTCCGAAGTTTGTTGGAACACCAAATCTAGAATGCGCAGAATCCCGACAGTACGTAAACCGATTTGCTATTGTGTTGGAACAAACCTCTGATCGATCAGTTGCTGCGATTGCTAGTGCAGTATTAAAAGATGTAGGAATAATTACCGCAGAAGATCCATTAAAAATAGTTGAAGTGAGCAGAGAGCGAAATTAATCTAGAAATACAGCAAGGAAAGAGTTTGAAAGTGATAACAGAAGAATTAGAAAGAGGTCTATATTTTGATGGAAGAAAGGACAAAACTTTACTACACGAGAAGAAAAACGGTAGATTAAACAAAACACATATCGCTTATCGAGGAACCTGAATCTATCTTTATTGGCCACGTAACTCCAATTACAGGGACGGCAAAGTCAATTGAAAAAGCAGTTTTGGACTTTTTTGCTAAAAGCAATTTGGAACTAGATGATTTAGCGGTTGTGGATTGCAATGGTACTGTTGTTTACATCGGTAATTAAAATGGTGTCATTAGGTATATTCAGACTGAATTAAAACATCCTTTACAATGGTATATTTATTTCATCATTTAAACGGCAGCACAGTGGGACCTCGTCAATATTCTGGTGAAATCGGGAAGTCTTTAGAAAAATGTGAATGTCTTAAAATTGTAAATTTTACCCCAATAAAATGTGAGTTGCCAAATATAACTGTAATGTGTAGAGATTTAAGTGCTGGTCAATCATATTTATATGACATTAACAATGCAATATCAAGCGGCAATATTTCATCAAATTTAGCACACCGTAATCCTGGGAAATTAGCGCACTCTAGATGGCAAATCATATTCTTCGGCTCTATACTGGAACGAAAAAGCCAACATTAAGCCTTACGGATATGGCCGAATTCATAATTAAATTGTATGCCCCAATGTGGTTTAATAATAAACTAAATTTCATTTCGTCTAGTGCTAGTTTGTATGTATTTAAAACGATTGAACTGTCACGGTAGTTAAGAGATGATTTGAAAATCATTGTGGATACGGTAATAAAAAAAAAAACGCTTATTTTATACACCCCGAAATATTCGTTTGTGTATGCTAACAGACAGACACTCGTGAATATATTTGGGAACTGTCTCTATGAAGAATCTTGAAAGCTATAGAAACCAGTCGAGAAACTGTTGAAGTAAGAGACTTTGTGGTACCAAAAATTAATTTCAGTGCTACTGACTACTTTGAGTTAATTTACTGGAATGCAGGGGCAGTTTCTTCATTGGTTCATTTGGGCAGTTACATCCAGTAACATCCAGTTACATTTCATTAAAAAACATTATTTTAAAATAAATAACATAAAAACATTAATACAATTTTAATAATTTTATTGTTTGCTTACGTGTTAATATTTATTTTTGGGTACGCCACTGCGCTCTGACTAATCGCGTTTTCGTGGCGCGCTTTTATAAGTGAGCCAGAAGGAGTTAAGAGCGTTCTTGAAAATCCTTAGCTAAAAAGAGATGTAACACGATAACAGATCCCTGAAATGTAGTGAAAATGTTATAAAATAACTTAAATCAGCCTAATTTGCGCAACGCACACCGTGACGTCACAAAGTAGGGCGGGCCATACCAATCTTTCAAATCATAGATATAGAGAAACAATGACGGTACTAAACTGTCTGCACTTTTGTATTACTCTTTTACGGCATATGTCAAACCCGAGCTAGTTAGTTTTGGCGATAATAATTTTTTAAAATAGCGTGATTTAAATGATATAAAAACAGTTGACTTCCGTCAATCTACAAATAAAAACTTATTAACTTAAAATTAATCAAAATATGACGCAATGTACCTTCACTTTTCATATCACAAAATAATCCTTATTCCGTATCTACCTACTTCATATTCTAACTTTCCAACCAAGCTGTCAATTTCTGAAAATCAACATGAGACAATTTTAATTGTGAATTGTTTTAAAAATTAAGTTTAAATAAAACTGCGACTTTAATAAATCGGAAGTATGTGTGTTAATTCAACGATTGTTATAGGTAAAAAATTACTATTATTTGTTGAGGTTATGTTTATTTCCAAATTTCTTGACCCTAGTACAATTTTATATGAATAATTGTTTATTTTGTAGGTTGTCCTTTGAAGTTATAGAAAAATGCCCTATCTATAAGTGCCAGAGGTACTGGATAAACAGTGTCAATATAGCACTAAAGATTTTATTAGTTTTTTTAAAGAGGAAATAAAATATTAATATTGCACTGGCCTAAATTAATTCAAGAAACTTAATAGTTGTGTCTATGTTAGGTATGTACCTATATCATAAACAACACTATTTAACTTTCACGTTAGTCGTACTATTTATAGAGGTATGTTGGAGGTATAAGACACTAGGCATGTCATACAGAATTTGTTATCAGAACAGAAATATATTACAAAACCAATAATTCATGTATATTAAAACAAAATTTAATAGTTAGATTATTAGTAAACAATACATATTGTGGCAATAATTGGGGCCAACTAAATTTCTTGTCGAAATATAATTATTATATGTAAATATAGAACACGAAAAGTGTTCAACCAATATTCAGTCTGCTCTACTAAAAAGCTGATTAGAATGACAGCAAAGTTTATTTCCGAAGTACTGATATACCTATTAATTAATTTTCATCTCTTTGACTTTATCATTCTTTTAGAATACCCATTTTGTAGGCTATTATGTTATTGTTTTAGCTTTGATTATATTTATTATTCTACTCTTCACACAGTAGTCTGTAAATCCACTGAGAGAATTATATTTAAAAAGTGTTTTGTTGAGAAATTTCTTGCTACCACAAATAAATTTTTAGTTGCAATTAAAAAAATACATTCATGCAACTAAATAAAATGCTTTTTTAAAGTAGTTTTGTCGCCATACAAAAAAAAATTGTTACCATTGCAAATATTTTTTTTCAGTCTATAGAACCAGCAAAAATAATTTTTGCTCTTAAAAATAGTTTTTAATTACTAAACATTTATTTTCTGTAGTAGAAATTCAAAATATTAATAGGTATATTTTTCATCATAACAATTCGCTTTTTAAGTCCAATAAAAAATATCTTTAGAAAATAACGATCGGTTTCGATCGAGAGCTTCTTCGTCTATACTCGAGAAAATTTTCCTGTATTCGGCATACCATACCCCGTTCAGTCCGTTCCCGCCAGTTCCCGGTATATATCGCAATAAAAGGTCTATAGTATACCGGCAAGTACTGACAAGAACAAGCCGGCGATTTGTGATTTTAGTTTTAGTTATAATTATCCTAGCCGCTAGCAAAGGTCACCTACGGTTACGTTGGCAGATAGGCAAATCGTAGGTCTGACGCCAGTTTTGCATTTTTATTGGGCACACATTGTGTTTGTTTCCAATTGATTACACAGAGAAGTTAAATAATTGGGGATTACAAGATTTTGTTGAGAATTTTAAGGGTAAGTACATAACGTATAATATAAAAGTATTTTATATCTACTAATTTATCGGTTTCAAATGTATTGACCCCTCACTTTAACGTTAATTAAGGAAAAAACAGTAGATAAAGCGAAAAATCTTGCAAAGTTTTTTCATTAAGATATCAGAAATTCCTTTTTCTATTTTGATGGAACTTGGAGGCTATTTTGAGTACTGAGGGTTAAATTTATTTGTTCCAAAGACGTTAACAGATATTTCTAACAAAACACCTAATTTTTAACCAATAAAAACTACTTTTAATTAATAAAAACTATTTTTTAACCAATAAAAGCCTAATTTTTAACCAGTAAAATCTATTTTTAAGAGATAAAAATAATTCTTTAACAATTAAAACTGCCTGTTCAAGGTAACAAAATACTTTTTAACTGCAAGAAAAATATTGTTTAATCACTAAAAACCTACTTTTGAACCATAAAAAACTACTTTTTAGTGAGTAAAATTTTACTTTCTAACCACTGAAATTAATAAAAACTAAAAAGTACATGTTTAGGGACTAAAAAGTAAGTTTTTTTAATGAATTTTGACAGTTTTATAAAGGTTTCGGGAGACTGATTCATTTTTTGTTGCATTTAACAATATAACCTTAGCTTTTACAGACCCTAAAAACCTAAATTTAAACATTTCTCAAAAATACCTGACATTAATTTTTATCTAATTTCTTAACTTACTGAGCTAGGGGAGGGGGTTTCTAGGATCCACGACTGGTGCTTAAGTTTATTAAAATTCGAAATTTGCGTTTCTGAGATAGTATAAATAAAATATAATTTTTTTTTTAGATATTAAGGAAGGATCGTTTGGAATGGCCCACCTGGTAGATAGAAGAATGTTATGTTTTTATGTTCCTACCTATTTTAGTTAATAATCCTAATGGAATGGATTTTCTTATTCTATTCTATATTATAATAAACAGAAAACAATATATTTAGAATAAAATTTCTTTTAGGATTTTTCACAAAGAATAAATACCGGATTAATTTAAAGCTACTAACTGTTCATTTGAAATTTCTTGATACTATATGCCTTACGTTATTATACGTCTAAAGACAAATAAGTTTAAATTATCAAATAATAATTTTATATTACATAACCTACATTTCTGAAATATTTATTTAATAATATAACTAATATATTTATTACAAAATAATCGTCTCTTTTATTTTCGAAACCCTTCCTTTCCTATGTTGATCTGTATTTTCACCACAGGTAAAATAAACATTTATGTAAATTATATAGGTAGGTATATATTAGGTAAATTTTGCTTTAATAAGTATATATAGTTTCTAATGCACGGCTAAAAAGTTAATTTTTCTATTTTTACAGAACTGGTTTCATTATGAACAAATATAAAGTTCAGTTATCCTCGGTAAATCTGGAAATTTGACATTTAATACATGCAAAACATTCTTGTATTTCGACTTTAACTGAACTTTATTTTTTTATAGAAAAAAACGGCCTAAGAGCTAAAGAAACCAGCCCTAAATAGGAAAATTTACTTATAACCATCAACAAATACTTTTTAAAGGTAAAAATTAACTATATAATCATTAAAATCTCCTTTTTAAAGGTAAAAGGTTAATTTTAAACCACTACACACTACTTTTTAACCACTAAAAACATTTTTTTAAAGGTAAAAATTAATTTTTTATTAATTAAAACTACCTTTTTAAGGTAAAAAAAAAAATTTTTTATTGCAAAGAAAGTAATTTCTTGATCAGTACCTACTTTTTAACCAATAAAAACTACTTTTAATTAATAAAAACTATTTTTTAACCACTAAAAGCCTAATTTTTAACCAGTAAAATCTATTTTTAAGAGATAAAAATAATTCTTTAACATTTGAAACTGCCTGTTCAAGGTAACAAAATACTTTTTAACTGCAAGAAAAATACTGTTTAACCACTAAAATCCTACTTTTTAACCATAAGAAACTACTTTTTAGTGAGTAAAATTTTACTTTCTAACCACTAAAATTAATAAAAACTAAAAAGTAAGTTTTTAGGGACTAAAAAGTAATTCCAAAAAAGTGAATTTATTAACCGTAGCAAAGTACTTTGGCTGTCGCCTATTTTAATAGAGTTTTTTTTAAGGGTTAATAAATTTTTTGCTACCCTAGCAAAAAATTTCCCTCGGTGTAGTATTATAGGTTTACTTTATCCGATGTCACGGTTTTTGTCTGCACGATAAGTCAAAAACGAAAAATGATATCAAATTTAAGGTAAGACCAAGCTCTATAATAAGAGGACAAAGCCTATTGTTTATGAAAACATCTGATTAAACCTAGGGGGTTAGGATGAGTTGAAATTTAAAAAAAAAATCCTAATTAAAAACGAAAAGTGATATCAACATAAAATGTTTAGTAAAAATTAAACTCTATAAGAAGGGATAAAGTCTATTGATTTTGAAAAATCTAAATAAATAGGGGAGTTAGAGAAGGTTAAAATATAAAAAAATCTTAAATCAAAAACGAAAAATTATATTATTAACTTAAAATTTTTAGCAAATATCAAGCTCTATAAAGAGAAGAAGCCCTTTTATTTTGAAAAACAAATCTTATTAAAAATGGGGGTTTAAGTGGGGTTAAAATTAAAAAAGAATCATAAATCAAAAATGAAAAGCTATATCAACATTAAATTTTTATTAGATATCAAGCTCTATAAGGAGATGAGGTCTATTGATTGTAAAAATATTGAATAAAAGTGAGGAGGTTAAGGGGCTTGAAATATTTAAAATAAATTAAAAATAAACTCAAAAACAAACAATATCAACTTGAAATTTTTGGAAAAATCAAGCTCTACAAGGGGATGAAGCCAATTGATTCTGAAAATAATCTGATTGAAAATGGGGGTTAAGGGGGTCTGTTAAACTGTAAAAATAATAATTTTGAATGCCACGCATTATATATCTTTATTCTAGTTTGTATCTGTGCAATATTATGTATTGTGATGGGACTGATCTTATAAAATACACATTTTAGTTCACTTGTTTTTTGCCAATAAAGGGTATTTATCATGTGCGACAATTATGAAAATAATTAAATTTGCAACAAAAACTGAAAAACGGTAAGTAGTTTCATATATTATTTTTTATACAAAAATCAATGTCAAGCCTTATACATTTAAAAAGAATCTCAAAATATAAAGAAAAGTTAGTTGACTAACTAATAATGTTTATACATGGTTTAAAACGTATTAAAAACAAAACAAATATTGCCATAATTAAAATATTCATTTATTAATTCATTAATTGTTGTAGTGCTTAAAAACAGTATGATATTGATAATAATTACTACACTTGTACAAGGTTCTGAACCGAACTTACAAATGATAAAATTATTGGACAAAGTGAACACCCATTTTAAATTAACACAACCGCTACTGCTGGGATGAGTGAGATGTAACACCGCCTCCTGTTTTAAGGTCATCTTCTTCAGTAATTGCTCAAGAATAAAATCAAAAGAATTTATACCAACATTTGAAAGTAAACGTCAGTTTAAAATCCAATAAACGTTTTTTTATTAGTTTTTTTTGTGCTTGATGTGTTAGCTTTTTATATTTAATTTTTAATTTTTATGTTTGATTTGTTAGCTTTTTATGTATATAATTTCTTTAGGTACTTTTACCATTTTTTAAATAACTGTGTTTAGTTTTAATGGTGTAATATTTACTTGATGTTCAAGTAATTTTAATCTTATTTTTTTAATGCAAAAGGATTAAACATTGGTTAAAAAGGGTAGCAGAGGGCTATATTTTATTTAAATAGATTAAAAATAAAGAGTATGAATACAAACACTAAAATGTAACTTTTAGTAGGTATTGTAAGTCAAAATTTCAATTTTTAACTTTTCACTCCTAAGAGGGGCGGTAGAGAGCTGAAAATGTGGTTTAGAAATTTTAAAAAACTTACGAAAAGTAAGCACAGCAAAACCCAAGTTTTGTTAGGTATTGTAAACTTAATTTTTATTATTTTTTAAAAATATTCCTATTTCAACCCAGCCTAACGTCCAGTTCTTTTTGTTTCTAAATACATATATCTCATTGAATATTTTCTCTAGTCCATATAAGTTAGGTAAAAGTGTATATCATGTTTTTAATTTTTAACCGACGCTCGAAAAGCCAGAAGTAACCCGAGGATAAGAGGCAAAAAAGTCTTTAGACTTTATGTATCTAGTATAATTTTTTTTTATTTGTAGTTAAGACTTGAATCAACCATGCAAATCTAATTTTTCTGACTTATATAAAAACATCGAAGTAGGCCAGCTAAAAAATCGATCAGCAAGTGTATGTAAATCGAGAAACACATCTCGTTTCAAAAGAAAGAAAAATAAATCGAAAACTGATGCAAGCAGCTTTTTTCATAATCCGCTTTCAAGTTATATTAGAATGGATAAAAGTCGAGAGAAAAATATATGGAAGACGGTGTCTTTACGTAACGTATATACGAATCGCAAACAGTTTCAATTTCCTGTACGTTTTTCATGCGGCTGATGAATTATAATAAGAAGAAACGCTTGTGGAAATAGAAAACCGCGAATGAACGTTCTTGCCTTGAGTTTTTGGGCCAATATATCCTGGGTGTTCGAGCATAAAGTTTATATGGATATATTAAAAATTTATTAATAATAATTTTTATTTTCACACAATAGTTACAAGAAGCTGCGATTTTTTGTAAAAATTAATTACCAAACACAGAAAGAAGATATAATACAAAAAAATTAAAAAAAATAGAAAAGTGTAAAAAAGAGGAATATTAGGAACGACTAACAAATATTAAGCTTGAACTAACCATTAACCATTAATCTAAACTAGTTTGACTAATAATTGGCAATGCTAAGATTATAAATCTAAAATAAAACAAAAAAGAGATTACCAAACAAATTAACGAGGACATGAGGTATATAATCATACCATAACATTAACAATATTCTGTCAAAAGAACTTAATATGAAAAAGTTAACAAATTTTAAATTTATACATACTATAAATATTAATTTATGTATTGCCTACTTGTAAATGACAGTCGATATAGTATATCCCCAAATATTTAACCCGGGATCGGTCGTAGTTGTTGCTGCGTTATTATTTATACTTAAATACTTACTTTAAATACTTTATTTATTTTGTTTTACTATGGCGGAAGTCATAGATGTTTTAAAATGATAACTAGAATAATTTTTTTTGACATAAGTTTGATATGTAATTAACCACGTCAATAAAAATAAAAACTACTTTGGAAGATATTTTTACGACTTTAAAATAAAAACCTTCTGAAACTATTAAAGGCAGTTTCATAGTGGTCCTTCGAGTATTTAAACCTACAAAAGAATCGGCAATACGGACAAATGTCCACTTCTAAATCTCTACCTTGCGTAACAAGGAGCGAAAGGACAAAGGAAAAACCAGAAAGACTTGGCTTCGAAGTTAATAGAGAAACCTGTAACGTAAAAGGTGGCACATCAAAAAATCAAACCAACCAGATTGACACGGCAACGGATAAACCACTTCAGAACATAACAGCTTCTTCAAGAACAAACGTAGCGGCTTCTAAAATCAGCAAAAAAATAATTCATCTCAAAAATCTAAAGAAACTTCAACCGAAAGTAGAAATTTGAAAATTCTGCAAGCTGTACTGGCACTGAAAAAGAAAAACGACTTATAGAAATTGAAAGAAGAGCAAGCAAATTAGAACATGAGAAAAGACTTCTTGAAAAGGAAATACAACTTAAACAAATTGAATAAGAAGAATCAGTGAGGTCCCACAAATCTTTAATATCGACCGAGGAAAAAGACAATAAAACAGTGACTTCAAAATCTTCTTTTGTTATTAACTGGATAGAATCTTTGACACTTCCAGAAAGAAATGAAAAAACGTCAGATAATGATCATAAAATAAGACAACTCATGATACGTCAATGTATTAATAAAGACCTTCCAGATTTTTTCGGACAACTCTGGGACTGGATAAATGTTATCACGCAATTTAAAGAAACGACTAAAATATGTTGATTTGAAAAGGAAAAGCTAGAGACTGTGTCAATGTCCTTTTAAGCTTCACCAAAGATGTGGATAAAATTATAAAAACTCTAGAGAAAAATTTTGGAAGATCGGTAGTAATTATCTAATATATAATTGAAACTGTTAGAAAAATACCAAACATAAGAGACGATAGAATTAAAACAATACTAGACTTCTCAAATAAAGTACAGCATCTCCCAGTGACCATTACTAGCCTTAGAAGGTATGAATATTTATCAAATCCTCAGCTTATTACTAATCTGACAAAAAAACTCAATTCTGCACTGAAGATGGAATGGGGAAGGAAAATTTTACAGTTTAAACGACAAGGAAAATCTATAACAGTCAACGAATTTGCTATGTGGCTTGAAGAATATAGCGAAGCAGCCATATACGTTTCACAGTGCGACCCAGGCCATCACAAAAAAAAAATAAATATGTATATACTGCCTCAACATCAAATGAAAAACAAATTGATTACAATAAAATTACTTATAAGTGCAAATTTTGCAAAAAAGAAGGTCATAAGGTAGAAAAATGCGACCACTTTAAGAAGATTGATGTAGATAAACGTTGAGAATAGGTCAGAGCAAAGAAAGTTTGATTCAGCTGTTTGATTTCTTCACATCAAACAAGGCAATGCCGAAACAAGGAAAGTTTTCCCGTAGAAGTTTGCACATTCAGACATCATCAAATACTGCACCAACACATCTCTCGAGAAAACGCTCCAAACCAAGAAGTTAACTATCATCTAGCCACAGAGGAAAAAACTAATTTATATGTAAATTATAAAAGGTATGACATTCTGCTTCGAATTGTTCGAATTGTTCCTGTAGAACTCAGAGGTCCGAATGGAAAAATCAACAACTATGCTCTTCTAGATGAAGGATCTACTATTACCATGATATATTCTTCGATTGCAGATTCCATTAGTGCTTTAGGTCCTCAAGATCCGCTAACAGTTCGATGGACAAATTCCATTATTAATAAGGAGCGAGAATCTCAAAGAATATCACTGTGTATAAGATTTTCCTATTGCCCAATCTCCTATACAACCAAAAACAAAAAGGGAAGCTATTTTCTTGGGGAAAAATTTAACAGAGTGGTTTAAACACAAACTGTACACGCCCAGAAGAAAAACACGAGCTCATAACATTATAACGCAACTACCTAGAGCAAAAGCCGTTGCCAAGAGACTAAAACCGCGTTAGATTACTGGAAATTTTTTCCTTATGAAATGATTGAACAAATTATTACTTTCACAAACCACAAATTGGAGTAGTTTAAGGAATCGTATTCGCGTCCTAGAGATTGTCCATCAATTAATTTCAACGAAATGTGCGCATTTTTGGGGCTTTTATATATGGCAGGAGTCAAGAAGAGACAGCACTTGAATACATCAGAATTGTGAAGTACCGACGGTACGGCAACAGAATACTTTGTAGCTGTCGTGTCAGAGCGCAGATTTTATGTCATTCTTCGGGCTATACGATTCGATGATAAAAATAGAAGAAAAGAAAAGGCAAAATATGATAACTTGGCTCCAATTCGTGAAATTTTTGACCGATTTGTAAAGGCATGCTCTTTGTACTACAGTGTTGAGGAGTATATAACGATAGATAAGATACTCGATGGTTTTTGAGGAAAGTATCGCTTTCGTTAATATATTGCTAATAAGCCTGTTAAATATGGCATAAAAATATACAGCTTATCTGACGCCCGGACATTTTATACTCACAACATGGAAATATACACGGGAAAGCAACCAAAAGGCCCACATCGTTTGCAAAATGATGCTTCCAGTGTAGTAAAGCGTCCGATATCCACTATTGATAAGTCTGGACGGAATGTGACAATGGACAACTACTTTTCCTCCATATCACTTGCTAACGACTTGCTTATAAATCACAAGCTTACCATGGTTGGCACACTTAGATAAAATAAGCGAAAAATACCTTCTGAAAATTAAAATGTCCTGATGCTTTCGACTCAACATGTCGATGATGCAATAGATGCGTCTACCAAAGAAACCTATAAAACTGAAATTATAACTTTTATATTTCCAGAAAGGGTGGAGTCGACGTGGTAGATCGACTAAAATCTAAATATTTCGTAGCAAGAGTTAGCATTGGTTGGCTACTGATAGTATTTTGTTTATTTCTAAATAGTGGTACAATAAATGTCCAGATAATTCAGAAATATAATACCAATGAGAAAATTGCAAGAAAAATGTTTACCTACATCGAATCTGTCAAAACAGGTTACACTGGCTCATATTCATAAAGCGTTCTTCTATCTTCAACTTGTCAATTCCAAGTCGCCAAAAAATAACCAACATAATTGGTAAAAAATGAACTCAGACAGCCGCACCTTTGCCAAACCAGCAACTTCTACAAAAATTTAGATGTAAACACTGCCCAGTTATAAAAAACCGGTTTACACAATATCAATGTGTAACTTGTGCTTCCCCAATTTCTAAGGAACAGATACAAAAATTACATATAGTCGGCTTAGTGTGTTAACCTGCTAACTCCATTTTCTGAAAATAAATGTTTATTGTACCTTCAAAAAGAAAAATAAAAACTGCATGGACTGCATAAAACAGCTAAGATCTTAGTAAACAGATATTTCGTGATTTTTAAAACTGCTTAATCAATGGCCTTCAAATTTTACTACGAATAACTGCTATCTCCCAGCAACAGTAAATTGACATTATTAGAGAATAAATGCAAGAGATTTTAATCACCGTAAAATTGTAAAAAATAATAATTAGAATACATAAATTTATTTTGCAGTGTGTGTAACTATTAAAGGTATTGTAATAATTTGGCAATTATTTTAATTAATCTAAATACTTTACTTCCCTTCATTTGACCTTAGAAATAGTAAACAGTTATTATAATATCAAAGTAAATTCATATAAATTTTCAAGTACTTTCCTTTATGTGACCTTAGAAATATTAAACAGTTAATATAATATCAAGGTCAATTAAATATATGAGTTGACCAAAAATTTCAAAGAAAGCACGTCTCAACCAATATTTAAATGATTTGGGAACGAGGAAAAGAGACAGTTCCTGAGTGGGCCGGGCGGCGTAAATAGAAAAGCTACTTCAATACGTCTCCCAGGCAGTGACCAACTAAACTAGGCTTTTTATGCGTTATTCGTGCAGAAAACCTACTTGAATATAGCCCCGGATGGTGCCGTATTGGAGTAGGATTTTCCGGTCTATACGCGGCATAATATTCTGTAATTGCTACTTTAGTACGGCAAGTGTTCCTTTAGTGGTTATGTTTGGTTACGTTTATAACACGCGCTCAAACCTCGACCTGGACGTCATCTCCGAGAATTTTCCTCACAATATCGACAACAACAACCCGAAAATGATTGAGCGGAGTTTTTTGAGGCGCTAAATCTAAATTTCACGTCAAAAATGACCCCCTGAACACCTGGTGCACCGGAACTTGGCCGTGAACGTCATCCCCGAGGGGTTTCCAAACACAATTGAAAAAGTCGAACCAAAAATCGTTCCGGGGGGTTTCTTGGGGCGCTGAATCCGAATTTCACGTGGAAAACGACCCCCTGAACACTTGGTGCGCCCTTACTTGGCCCTGAACGTCTTCACCGAGGTTCTTCCAGACCCAATTGAAAATCCCGATCGCCTAGTTGCCCTCCTTCTCCGCGTGAATTTTGGGAGAGTCCCACGATGATGACGTTCGTCGACGTTCCTGAGCTCCAGGTCGGCTGTGGGTCAATTTAGACATCATAATCGTGATCAGGGACCTCGAAAACCCCCGAGCACCAGATCTGGGCTAGTTCTGACACTTATTTAACAAGTTTTGAAATCATCCAAGAGGCCTCTCAAATAATGTATTTTTTGAATGCATTTTTGGCTGCAGCAATGCAATTTCCGGTTTGTATGACCCGGAAATTACGGGGGAATGATACAAATAATTTTTGCAAGCGAATGCAAATCCGACTTGCACGGAAAAACCCAGGAACTTTGGCCTTTTTAGTGCTTCATTGCTTCGACTATATTAAAAATATGAATAATTAAGTTACATTTATTAAATTGAAAGTTTAAACACTAATTCTGATTTATTTTTTAATGTTAGATAAAATCTAACACGCGATCCGCTTATAGAAAGGGTAGCGACCGATCTCGCAATAATATTCTTTTTCTAATTTTGACATATAGAGTAAAAATTTAATCGCAGCAAGTGTTTACTTTAAGCAACCATTTATATAAAGTTGAACATTATAAAACAAATTAAAATAAAGCTTTTTTGGTCTTAAAATCAATTTGAAAGTTTATATCGAAGAAATAAAGGTTGGTTTTATAAAAATAGCTTTATCTAACGAACTTAGATCAAAATACCTCACTTCCTTGAAAACTAACAAGTTATAACAAGAAAATCTCTCAACAACAATTAATCGTTGAGTTAAGAAAAACATTTATGAAGTATTCTTTTTTGATCGATTTGAATGTTCTTTTTTGGAGAGGGAAAATAATTCTTCATGAATAATAATCCCTATGATTTTTAAAATAAAATTTAATTTTTAAGTTAATACTGGGTGTTGCCATAATAGAGGTTTTTAAATGAAAAATTTGTAACACCCTGTGGCATGTACCAGCAATAACAGCATGTTAAAATTAATAGCCGACTTTAGTCTCATCTTTTTGTAAAATTTTCTTTTTAAATTTTAAATTCATTCTATTATCTGTCTTATTAGAGAAGATATGCAACACAAAACAAGACTATAACAATAATGTTTGATAAATCTTTAATAAAACAAAATTAATTTTACAAGCCTAATTTGAGATACATTTATTTTCAATAGCAAACTGTATAATTCCTCTAACAGAGATAATAAAACTATAAAAAACACCCGGTATTCACTCAAAAATTAAATTTTATTTAAAGAGTCGAACAGTTTACGATTCCTAAAGAATCAACTTATCATCAAAAAAAAAGAACTTTCAAACCGATCAAACGGTTCAGAAAAAAAAACTTAAAATTTTTGCAAACATTTTAGTGATGCGATAGTTTTTGTGGGGTAATATATATGTGAATATGCCAATTTTTCAAATATTCTTTTAATAAAATCTTTTTAATGATTAGTCATTTTTTATCAAACACAATTTAGAGTTACAATTAGAAAAAATCTTGTATGTAACACGTTATGAAATATCGTTTTTTATAACTCGTTCGTGTTGCGGGATCTCGCTCTGCTCGTCCCGCAAGTATTTATCCGCTTCTATTCCTTTTTTACTTTTGAAGCCGTCAATGTACAGCACATAGTCCGCCCGGACGTCTCTCTCTGGAATGAGGATACCGTATGACTTTTCTATATACTCTCAATAACTAGCCTAAGACCATGCCGACAATGTGGTGATTATTAATCTTATTTATCAACCTTCCTTTATCATATCCCAGTCTTCATTGCATTGAATGCCCATCTTCAGAAACCATTTTGGCCTTCCTTTTTAAAAAAATTTGGAGAGGGGTTGGATCTAGCATGATCTTCATGGTTCCCGTCTATGTGGTTGACATTGCCCCAGAGATGGCGAGAAACGCAAGCTGCTCAATTCCAGCCAGCTTTGATCTGTCCGTTCGTTGAAATCCTTTGTCCCATCAGGTGACAGAGACGTACGTAACCATGGATTTATCATAGTTTGCTAAATCCAGTAGATCAGTTGGAGATTGATCCCATACTTTGCTTTTGTAGGTCTAGAAGAATAATCTAGGTCATGAAGTATATGTAAAATGTTTTCTCATAATTTATTGTAAGAGCTCTAAATAAAAGTCAGCTTCAACAGTATGATAAATTAATTCTCAAGTTTGAATAAGGTAAAATATGGTGAAGTATCGTTTGAATAACAACTACAGTTTAATAATGGGCAAAGTACGGTTCGTTGAGGAACTCCACGTATTATAAACTCAGAGTCACTCAAAATGCCATTGACGTTGACAGATTGTTTTCTATATTGGAGATAATTTTTAAACAATTTGTATATTCAGTAATTTCTGTACTTTAATAGTTTGCTATGGTCAATTGTACTCTACCCCTACGACTCCAAAGCCAAATTTTAAATGGCACTGCCTATAATACGTACATCACAACTAGAATGTTAGTAGGAATTTTTTTATATTGTCTAGATACCCAACCATCTTAGCTGTACCTTATCTATTCGTCTGCTTTTTTTATATTCTTATAAACTTCCTTTCATCCTCATCTTATATTTCATTTTTGTTAAAATTATGCTGAAATAACGAAAAACCTCTTTAAATCAGTATCCTAGATGCGAGAATATTTTATGTCTCTCAGTCAAACATACCGAACCGAGCTTTTTCTCATCCAAACATTTTCGTCGCTGAGCCCACATACTAAATCATTACCTACCTCTATACCTCGGACAGATCCACAGATCCAGGACCGGATTTAATTCCGCAATCTTCGAGCGACATCTCTCGCGGGAATGTTCTGTGTGACAAAAATACGGCTCGCCTGGTGTCTGTATTTATGTCAAAACGTTTTTGCATTTGCATAATAAGGTATCGATTTTGTTTCAATGGGATTTACGACGATGCATACGCTCTTTGATCAGCGGTGTAAGTTTTAGTTCGACTCTGAGGTACGAGGTACCTTTGTAAATAGAGTTTCCATGTTAAAAATGTATCCTCTGAGAATACCAACATCATACTTCTTGTATATATGATGTTTCAAATGATGTGAGATGTGATTCTTATTTTTGACGCTTTAGAGGAGCTTCAGGTGAAGTTACGCAATAATTCAGGAGACATGGTGTTGTCAGATTGTAAACTCCTAGAGATTATTTATAAGGAGCTTTAATTTTATTGTTATTGGCGCAATAATGGATTCCCGCAAGCTGAAGAGGATTAAATAGGGTAAATACATAGTTAAATATGTGAAATTATAGGCCAAACAGTAACATTACCATTTTTTTTTAGAAATTATATAGGAAGGCGATGAGAGCCTCCCACTCATTTTTAACGTAACCTATATTATATTATTAAATATGTGGTTAGATGATGATTTTGTATTCTCCCTGGATCCTCGTTAGACTATTTACAAGTATAAATGATTTGTACTCAAATTGGTTTGGTTTAGTCTTCTTTTTTTTTATTCAACTTCTTTAAATGGTTATTTAGCGTATCATTGACGCTCATATTCATATATTTCACACCCATTCTATATAAAATTCTAAACCAAAAGATGAAACAAGATATATATTTCGTATACAAATTCTTCACGTGTACCATTCTCATCATAATAATAAAAATATATGTTTCCTGTATAAGATAATAAACAACGCGTTATTTTACAGGATTCCTCTTTGCGTCCATCTCTGTGACAAGCTTTTTATTCTTAAGCAAATAGTGAAATATGTAAAGTGTCTTTCAACGCTAATGCAAAAACCGCGTGAGATTTTTTATCTTTCTGAAAAAAAAAGAAGAAAACTTTCCATGAATGTGTTTGATATATACATGCGTGTAAGGTGGCCACAAGTGGCGTTCCAGGGAACGGAAAATGGAGAATTGACCACCCAAAATTTGGTAAAAGTTTTTTCTCAATAACTTTTGCAATTTGTCAACGATGACAGTATATACTGGGTAAGAAAAAACATGTTTTAATTCTCTAATTTATAAATACTCTGTGAAGTAAAAGGGAATTTATCGGGTTTTGTTTTAAACTTTATGAATAAGTCTAATTTTAAATATTAAAGTTTAACAAAATACAATTATTTATTTTTTTTTGTAAATATTTGAAAACACTTTTATAATTCGCAATGAGACTCTTGTTTTATACCTATTTTATAACTATTTTATAACTATTTTATAACTATTTTATAACTATTTTATAACTATTTTATAACTATTTTATAACTATTTTATAACTATTTTATAACTATTTTATAACTATTTTATAACTATTTTATAACTATTTTATAACTATTTTATAACTATTTTATAACTATTTTATAACTATTTTATAACTATTTTATAACTATTTTATAACTATTTTATAACTATTTTATAACTATTTTATAACTATTTTATAACTATTTTATAACTATTTTATAACTATTTTATAACTATTTTATAACTATTTTATAACTATTTTATAACTATTTTATAACCATTTTATAACTATTTTATAACTATTTTATAACTATTTTATAACTATTTTATAACTATAACTATTTTATAACTATTTTATAACTATTTTATAACTATTTTATAACTATTTTATAACTATTTTATAACTATTTTATAACTATTTTATAACTATTTTATAACTATTTTATAACTATTTTATAACTATTTTATAACTATTTTATAACTATTTTATAACTATTTTATAACTATTTTATAACTATTTTATAACTATTTTATAACTATTTTATAACTATTTTATAACTATTTTATAACTATTTTATAACTATTTTATAACTATTTTATAACTATTTTATAACTATTTTATAACTATTTTATAACTATTTTATAACTATTTTATAACTATTTTATAACTATTTTATAACTATTTTATAACTATTTTATAACTATTTTATAACTATTTTATAACTAATTATTTATTGTTTCGGCCTTTACTTGATGAAAATCCATTTAATCTTGAAAGAGTAAAACCAAATTTGGTAGATTTTCACACTTTTATTTTAAAAATATAAAAATTTTTAACTAACCTGACATATTATGTTTGCATAAATGTTGCATAGATATGTTGACTGCTTTTACTGGTACTAGTAGACAGTTAAATTCTTTATTAGTTTTTATCAATACTATACACCCTAATATTAAATTTACTATGGAAACAGAGAAGGATAATTCAATTAATTTTTTAGACTTAAATGTTATTAAAAATAATAAAGGCCATAGTTTTGGGATATTTCATAAGCCATCACATACTGATATTACAATAAATAATAGTTCATTTCATCCATACAAACAAAAGCTGGCAGCATGCAACAGTATGATCCATAGATTAGTTAATATTCCCCTTACCAAAGAGAACTTCACAAAAGAATTAAATATCATTAAACAAATCGCAGTAAATAATAATTTTAATTCAAAGTTAGTAGACAACATTTTAGAGAAAAAACTTTTTAAACAGGCTATTCAACAAGTTTATCCCATAATTAAAGAACAAAATTGCAGATATAAAAGTCTTACATATATAGGAGCTCCTAGTGAAAAGGTATCATCATATTTAAAAAACCAAAATATTAACGTAGCTTTTAAAACCAATAATACGCTTGGGAAGTATATTAAAAACAATAAGGGTAAAATTAATCCTAATAATAAATCGGGGGTATATAAATTAAATTGTGGTAGTTGTCCAAAATTGTATATTGGTCAAACAGGCCGTACTTTCAAAAAACGCTATTCCGAACATTATAATAGCTATACAAAAAAACAAAAATAATTCTACTTACTCAAATCATATTTTAGCTGAAAATCATTCTTTTACAGACAAATTTGAAATTTTACATATAGAAAATAAGAGCCTTAAATTAAACCATTTAGAAACACTTGAAATAAATAGATTTAAAAATTCAGATAACTTACTAAATTATCAATTAGATATTAATAATTCACCCTTATTAAATCTCTTTCCTAGTTTTCTGTGAGATAATCCCGGTAATGTGCTATCTTATTGTTATCTGATTTATATTATAATTACCTAAGTGCCCTTATTTACTTTAAATAGTTAGTTTATTTTGTAATGTTATTGATGTTTTTCTTAAGTATTTTGTTTTGTTAAATTATTTCGTATATATATTGGATACTGAATTGTAAATTAGTCACATTTGAAAAAGAAGTTGTACTTCGAAACATATGTCATGTTAGTGTTTAAAAAAAAAAAAATATATTTTTAAAATAAAAGTGTGAAAATCTACCAAATTTGGTTTTACTCTTTCAAGATATTTTATAACTATTTACTATATCTTATTTCTTTTATCTATAACATCTATAACAAATAAAGATATATCAGGAAAAAAATTTGACAGTTCAAACTCGATGTTTATTTACATATGAAAGTTATACACAAATTTTCTTTTAAATTAATTATTATTTTAATAATACTTATTCCCAAATTCAATATTTAGCTTTGTCTAGTTGGCATTGAAAATTGTAAGAACTTTGTAGGTTATGTAACAAAAAATATTTAAATTATGTAGGAATGAAATTATAAATAAGTTAAAATATTACTTGTTATTTTTTTAAATAAAATGGATTGAGTTTTTTTGGAACATAAGTATTTTCCATTAAATATGCGTTAGTTTATTAAAAGTACTCTTGTTATAATTTTATTTTAAAATTGTACTGTTAGTACAAAATACTGGCTAAATTACATTTTGGTCATGTTGAAATATTGAGTTGTTATTTCTTTCTTTCCTTTTCTTCCTAAAATTATTAATATTTTAAATGTTTCTACATTTACTATGAAACTATTTTGTGTAGGCCCTGTTGAAAACTGATTTATTTTCTTAACATTTTTATTATGCTCGTTCGACGATAAGAGCTCACTTGCAAGAAATATTAAAGCTGTGACGAAGTCACTAAATTTTATTTTTAATTAATTTTAAAAATGTATATTTCAATTAATTCCCGCCTAAGGACATGTAGAAGATCCCCCGTATTTCTGTTTCCCAGGAATTACCGTTTTCCAACAATTGCGAGTACCCTCGTAGGTTAAAATATTCCTATATTTGCCGAAATCCGAATGGGCATTTTGTAAAGTCGATTTATAATAATATAGTTTATTTACTCAAAAAAAACATATTTTTTTTACAATACAATAATCACTAAAGTAAATAAACGTTAATTCACATGAAGTTGTAGCGTTACAACTTGTGTGCGAAAAGAAATTTATAAATAGGGTGTGCAAATATACAATTATACAATTACCTCCAACAATACAATAGCTTAAACACTATAAGAATTAAATAAAATACAATATAAAATAATAAAAAACAAAATATAAAATATAGAGAGTGGTGATTAAAACAAGAGATAAATTGGTAATTGCAGTGTCAAAAAAAAATATATGAAAATCCCATAAAAACCAATTATCTACTTTTATTTGTCAAGATACTAGAAGGACATTTTTTTGTTTTTAAATTGTAAACAGCCGGCTGTAGTGGTGGTATCCCCCACTCGGGCTTACTGATCTTCAGTCTTGCCCAGCGAAAAAGCATAAATTCGATCACATCTGGGAATTACGCTCTCTTGATTTCCGGCAACCGTAAGCTCTTCTCTCTTCTCCACCGACTAGTAAGTGACCGTGATATTGTTAGACTGCTGAACAACCCCGTTTATTTTTCTAAGGTAGGAAACCGCATATTATTTTTTTTATCTACAATTAGTTTGGGACACTCGTCCGACAAGTGAAAGAATTTTGATTCATGCCCAGCATTTTTCATTTCATCCTTTAGTGGAAAACCGTTGGCAATTTTTTATAAGAAGCGCCCAGTATTTTTCATGTAAGTTTCTCTTTTCTTTTATTCGTTCATTCAATTATATTTGAATCATTCCGTTTCCCGTCAACAACTAATTATTGAACGAAGCCTGACGTTTTCTATAAAATTAATTCACACACCGTTTTGATCGACTTTGGGCAAATCTCAAAATAATCTTTTCTATCACCATCGCCGTCATTGTCCAAACACCGCGTCAAATCATTCTCACTCGACGAAAATTGCCACTGCCGATCGCTCGAGACCAAGATACAAGAGGGTTTCGAAAACTCTGTTCCATTTTATAGTAGGTTTTCATTTTTTGAACTTACATTGTAGGTGGGTTAACTGTGGTAATAGTAAACTTCATTTTCCGTATGCAGGGAGTGTCGTAACTACCCGTTTTATTTTATTTTTATAAACTTCTCAGTTGGTCAACCGTTTGATTAAAAATTAATTACTCCGTTTTAATTAATTACCGTTTTTTTCGTTTTATTATTTTGACCAGAACATTTAATTTAATTTCGTGTATTTGGAAAAACATACCTTCCATATACCGCCGGGTAGTACATAATTTCCATTTAAATATTTTCCCGTACTAGTAAAAGGTAATACGAACTTTTAATTTCCTTAGAACCTGTTAGGGTAATAAAGTAAATTGGATTTAAATCCAGGGGCACTCGCACCCTTCATCCATTTTCGCGTTAACCAGGGGGTGATAGCGGTATTCGCTTGTTCCCCCTCGTCTATAATCAGAGCTGTTTCAGCCCCTAGTCTTTATAACAGCTCGTGGAAAGGGTTTCTCTCTTGTAGAAGCTATGGACTACCAGATTTCTACATAAGAGAGACTTAAAACCGATATTTAATTAGTTTTCAAGTGTAATAATTTATTTTTAATAAATTTTCCGGATACAGGGAGCCGTTAATATTTAATTAGTTTTCATTGGTAATAATTTATTTTTAATAAATTTTCCGAATACAGGGAGCCATTAATATTTAATTAGTTTTCATTGATAATAATTTATTTTTAATAAATTTTCCGAATGCAGGGAGCCATTAATATTTAATTAGTTTTCAAGTGTAATAATTTATTTTTAGTAAATCTTCCGAATACCGGGAGCCATTATTATTTAACTAGCTTCACTTGTAATAATTTACTTTTAATTATTTTTTTTTTCTGTATATAGGGATCCCTAATTATTTTTGGTAATCTCGTTTAACTGTAATTATTCATTTTACTTAATTTTCCGTTTACCGCCATGCCAGAACCGTGCACTACCACCGTTGTATTTTTTTTGTAAATATATATTTTATTACCTATTCCTGTGTTTCTCTTATTGCTGTTTCTTAACCATTCTCTTTCAGGATACCGTAGGGTACGAGGTGTAAATGAGATAAGTGTTTTATTTTTATTTATTCTAGTATAGTGGCTTCCTAGCAGTGACCGCCTGGAATTATTTTTACCTCCACTGAGTTTACCTTGAGTACAGCCTGGTGTACTACAGGGTCGCAGAGCAAACTGCGATACCAAAACTGGCGTCTGAGCAACCCCTATTCGGGAATCACCATCATAGCGCCACACAGACTCGCTGATTCACTGTAGGTGAACCAGAAGCCTGTCACAAAGCTCCACCAATTTCGTTGGGTCATTTTTTCTCTCCTGCATTTTAAAGTAATACGTGACTGGTCATACACGTGACTTATTTTCTTATGGCTAAATTTTGGTTTATTTTTAAGTTTTTGTTGTGTTTCACAAAATTCACTTCCTGCAGGTAAGTAGACATACTATTTTTTAAAATTAATGCTTGTACCAAAGTAAGATAACGTATCTTGCTTCGGTAAAGGCCGTCACTTTTTGAAAATAACTCACGCGCATGCCTTCTCATGCCCTACTTTAAAACGTTCAAGAGAAAAAATGGCACACTGAAATCGGTGGAGAATTTAATACTTCTTGTAGGTAGACGAAAATGTTAAGAGAATAAGTCATGTTTTTGAGAGGCACGTACCACTTGTAATGCCTACTTTCCCAAGCGCCACAGTCTAAGCATCGCGCTTTTATGAATTCGTTGGACACGTATCATAGCACAATTTAATAATAAATTTAGCCATAAGAAAATAAGTTACAAATGTGCACTTTGGCTCTAGGACTATTACAGGTTATATATCCATTTTCATGACAACTTTTGTATCATTAATAGAGTTAACCAATTATTAAGATGTAATTAATGTTTAATTTCACGAATTACTTTGTAAATCTATGTCATTCTGGGAAGGCAGCGATGATGGCCGTTCCTAGTTGTTTTAAAAATAAAATTGACAATATTAAACTCCAAAAACATGGTAAACTGTTCTAGTTTATGAACAAACCACTCGCTGCCGCTGCCACTGCCAAAAATCGCTTGAGATTGTTCTTGAACAAAAAAAACTTTTCCGAAATATTTCATATATAACAGCCATAAAAAAGACTAACTTAAAACCTCGGTATTGTCTATATGGATAATAAAAAAGATAAATCGGTTGGTTTAAGGTGACATATGCAGAGAGTGTGGGTTCTTTGTCTTTTAGTTTCTTGTATCAGATATTTCACTATCATGTCCCGATTTCGACGTAAAGTTATTCTAACTTATTCTATAATCTTTTGAAACAAGCAAAATTTATGTATTAAAAAAGAGTTTTATTCGATTATAAAAGTTCTTTTATTTTGTTCATGTTACTTTATGATATTAATTTTCTGACAATTACAATTTACAATAAATAAAAATAAAGTGTAAAAAAATAAATTATATTTAAACATGAAACTTTTACTTTTTCACAAAAGAGTAATTAAAGTTTAAAAAAAAGAAATTTATTTACTTGTTCCTATTATTCATTTACCTGATATTAATGAAAAAATAAACTCAGAGTTTTAAGAAACGGCACGCATTAATGGTTATTATTAGAATTAATTTTAAAAAACCGATTTCAAAATCGTGCAGATGCTATTAAAATGTGAGCTTTTCATTTTCTTATAGATCCCATAATCAAATCCTGACCAATTGTATACGAGACCACTCCTGAGATATCCTCTTTCTTACAAAAAAAAAGTATCACAGAAATCGGACAACGTGGTAAAGAATTATCGCTGAACACACGGAATAATATTTGTAACCCATAATGCGTATTTTAAATTCAGCATTATGTACTGATGGATACGTCATCATTGGCAAGCTAAAAAAGGTAATGTGGTTTCTTATGAAACAAATCTATCCTCTAATATATAGTCATTGGTCTCGAATGTCTGTTGAAGCCAAGGGTGTCCTAAGATATACATTTTACATGACCATTAAACAAATGGGTTTCCAATTATTTAAAACCCCTAAAAACTATGTATAAATTAGATGTACCGACGCTGTGAATCAGCAGGTTACTCCATGCGAGAAGGTGATATATACTGGCATCGATACGAGATGAAATACGATAATATGAATTAACAACGTTCGTCGACGTATACTAGACGAGAAATCAGATACAATCTGTTACTGCACCGCCGTTAGATAGAACGTAACCGATATACAGGTTCGTATTAGTGACTCGGCATCAAATTAAGATAAAGCGGTAGCGATACATTTTGATCAACGACCCAAATGTACATGTACTTGATGTATGCATCAACTGCTAAACTATAAATATATCCAGAACTTTAGTTAGTTTCTTGTATAATTTTGCAAGATTAACTGTCGCTTACTAGTTTTCTATGGTAATCTACAAGCAATCGAGGAAATAACGTCCAAATACCGTAAATAAAATTAAAATAAACAGCGCAGCATTTAACTGAGGCTCAAAGGGCGAGGGCTATAGCAAAATTGGAAAAAAATTAGCCTTTAAGTGAAGTGACTGTTCAATAACTAAATGTCAGTAAAAGTTGCATATCTTACGATAAGAAACGCTAACAAGAAGAACAAAGAAAGCGAAGACCTTTTAGTCTATGATCTGGAAGAATATATCCGTCAAAATCTTTTTGAAACCACTGTGAAAGCACGAGAAAAAACATTTCTCCCAGGATCTCTCAAATGCGTTTAAAATAAGCTGGTATTTTTCGATTAAAAGACGTTCAAGAAACTTAAGATTCGAAGAGAATTATACGTTGGGTACTATTATCGAGTAAAAATGAAGTAGAGACGACATAAAAACTATTTTGCGATGTGACAGATGGACGCACTTGAGTGACGGAAAAGTGTAATAAAAATGGCGACTTAAGGTCTATTTATAAACTTGCAGTTTCCGTCGCCGTTACCGTTTGCGCTGTTTCTGTTTGACGTTACAGTTGTCGTTGATATTCATAATTTATCAAGCTGACGTTGGGCGCCGTTATGTGATGGGTAGATAATTTAATCGATTAAGCCAAAATAAATCAAAGTAAGATGAAAAGAGGAAAAATCTGACGTTCAATCATATTGTTGCGCGATTTTCGTTTTGAGTTTTCATTAAGTGCCGTTTTTAATTGAGAAAAATGAATGAAGTTATTTATGTAGGTAATCCTGGAATACTTCTGTGTTTTTCGAAAGTCCAGGCTTTTTATTGGTTAATATGCGAACGGCACGAACGGTGAACTGCAAAACTTAAAACTTTGTTATGTTTGAACGTCAAGAATGTATAACAGCAAACGGTGACGTCAACATAGAATATAAATGCGGTAATGTGAAAGTAGCATTTTAAGTTCCAACGGGAACTGCAACTGCGAGCGGTAACTGCAACTGCAAGTTTATAAATTGGCCTTTAGAGTTGCACTATTTGAAGTAAATAATTTTATGTTTGAAAATTGATGAAATGAAAATGTTTTTATATCATTTATATGAAGCTATTTAAAAAAAAATGGTTATTATTCTCACCAAAACTGACTAGCTCCACTAGATCGATTTTCACATATGACGTAAAAATGTAATGAAAAGCGGACACTTTTATTATCGTCACAGCATCTTTTCTTTATTCTCAATGTGTACTACTAATAGTGGGAGCTTTTCTGTCAATGTCTGAAAGCTCTTCGCAATCTTTGTTATTCTTACCAGGCGTTGCTTAACGTAAAATATGCTCCTCTAAGGGTCCTTATTCACGAGCAACCAAAATGTCCAAAAGTAATAATTGCATTCCAAAATCCCTCCTTGAATGTTGAAAATTGAATGTTTTAGCGTGGCATGGTAGTTTTGCTAGATATCCAAACGTCCCAAATATCTAACGAACTCTGATAGCAGTCTGCGGCGTGAACGTTGTATGAATGGAATATTCCGAGTTGGCTATGAACCACACAACACAAAAAACTATATTATTCACGCATACACTTGGAGTGACCGCGAAAGAATAGTTTCTAAACGTAAAATCCATTTCTATGCAGTCCAAACGGATTCATTCCATTTGGAGTGATGTGAATGGGGGTTGGTTACACTACAGATACCTTCGCTCATAATGAAAATTGTCCCTTGTACATCCCCTTGAGAGACGCCCTATACCATAGTCTTTGTTTCACTAAATGTATCGTCAATATTTACGGTTTGTTAAATATGGGAGTTGAATATGGAAGTTAAATATTAAAGTAATAAATTATAGTTTCTTCTAGGTTTTCAATTAATTTTGAGAGGCTAACTGTATCAAATGGTGTTATCTTTATTCAGAAAATTGACAAAATTTGTTATAGGGGTCTATTCTGTAAAAATTTGGTTAACTTAACTAGGTTATAAAGATGGCCTGATGTTATTTTTAATTTTGCATTCTGTATTGTTCGGTTAAAATGCTGTGTTGAGATTAACTTTAAAGCAATTTTTGGTATATTACATCGTTGCCATGTCTTTTTTAACGGGAGCTTGAAACAAAATAACTAAAAATAAAAAGTTACCCTAAAGTAAAACCGGGTAGATATTTAGGTAAAAATTTAAACGGGGGTTTATTCTGTAACTTTTTAGTTAATTTTAACTGGCGGGTTAAAAGTTATTTAAAATTATGCGGATAGAATTTTAACACAAATGTCTATTCGGTATTTCATCAGTTTTATTTTTCATTATCATTTTATAACCAATAATGCAGAAGTTTGCAAGCCTTTTATAAATGCAATTAATTGAAAGCAGTTAAAAAAATCTATAAATTCATTAAAAATAGTTTTTTTGACGTGTATTATAATTTAAGCTTCTATGCTTTAGCAAACATAAAAAACTTCCTTTTAATATTCCATTAGCTCTTTCTATTTCATTTCTGGCTCTTCTTAAATTATTAAATCATTCCTCCCGAGCTGTTGTTTCCCTGCATCTTGAAAACTAATGCCGTTACGAAAATTTACTGAGCAAACAATTTATTTTGCAGTGATCTATCTATGTTTGAAACACCCTGTATAATGGATAAAAATAATTTCATCCGAACTTTAATTTGTTAGCAAATAGTCGGCTCGAACATTTACATATATTTTATATTTTCCTCAATGCCTATTATTATTTTATGTAATATTCAGCGCAAACCGCGACGAGATGACACTGGACGACCAGGCGTTGAGCGACGTTCCGAGAATTCCGAAATTATTAAATATGTGCATCTGTTGTTTTCTCTCTCATTATGATGCAAAAAACAAGGACAACGACAATATCGCTTAGCAAGAGATGAACACATGCGATGGATTATAAGTCAGCGGGGCGCTGCCCTCATTGTGACGTGCTGTAGAGCCGGGCGAAGATGAGATTGGTATAAATTAGTTTTAAAATGTCGGTGTAAAATTTTCTCTTTCGAATACCACACTTTTCTAAATTATTCTGCGGCAATTTAAGGCGCTAGTGCTATGTGCTATTATAAGTGAAAATAATACACTCTTAAAGGATTTTTCTTTAACAATGCCCAAGACTTTACGATTCAGTTCGATATTTTTTTAATTATTTAAGTGTGGATATCATCAATACCCGGAGATTTGTTATTTTTAAGGGAACTGATATGGTCTAAAATGTCTTTCTCATTTGTATCAAATAGAAAAAACGAATTTGGAATTACTTATTTTTTATAAAATTTAAAATTACTAGATTTATTTTGTTTTGCTACATTGCCGATAATATGTCAGAAAAGAATGTACAAGGCCACTTAACATAAAAATAATATTTATTTATAGCAGTTAACTATTTTGATTTGCATTTTTATTTATCAAAACTAACCACATATCTAAGAATAGGTAGCTAATTAGGTAGATAATATTTATTTAAAATTACTATTAACAAGTGCAAAACTTTTAAATATTTATATTATCAGTAAACATAAATGCACTCTTATCATTTTCATTTAGGTGCAATTCCACTTTATACATTGTGTAGAATCAACGACAAAAAACTACTAGACTAGTCCATTCATTCATAATTAGGGCTTAATGCAATCATTCGGCTTGCGCTTATTACGCAGATAAAGATGCCGCAACGACTGCCGCATTGGAAACACGGAGATAGCTGCTAATTTGCGTGGGGATAGTTTGCGCGAGTATGTTTATCTGATGAGCGAGCATGCGTTTTATAAATGATTCAGAATTTACGTCTACTAGGCTTTCTTGCTATCACACTTTAAAATTGATTGCGTATTTTCCTGAAAAACACTACACAACTATAACAGTCGCAACAAGAAAAATACATTAAACTGATAACAACTGGCATTAAGAACGTCCATCTAGTGTTTTTCTTAACTTAACACTGACAGCTTTTTTCGGCTCGAAATATTGACAAAACGTTAAAATAATCTTTGTAGACCTTTCCACTTGACTCAGCATTTAAAGGTGCATGACCATCCGATACGTTATCGCTTCTCAGTTTGGGGTTTAGAGCAGCTCGATATGGATAATGATTTTGCTTGAAAAATCATCTTCATATTCATCTCGGCAAACAAAACGGCTGCATCTTTGGATTAGAAAACCCGCACGTGATCGTCGAGAAGCCAATGCATCCTCAGAGAGTGACAGTTTGGTGCGGATTTTTCTTTGAAAATGCTGCTGGAGACGCAATTTCGGACAACGGTGATCGCTACAGAGGCACGTGTTACGGTTTAAAATCCATATGAATGTACTGGGATGCTTTTGCCACAAAAATAATATATATAGTATTGCCATTTACCTTTTAATTTACTTTAATTTATTATTTAAGTATAATAGGAATAAAATCTATTAAAAGATCACTCCGTATACTCCGTTTTGGGTAGGAGTTTAATAGGAGATCCATATCTCATGTTCTGTGAGTTAACTAGAATGAAAAGATACCTTTTATAAGTCCATTGTCAAATTGGAAATTGTAGAAGTTTAACCTTTTATCAAGTATTTCTTTCTTGTTTTGAAGATTCGTTCTGGTCCTCTGTAGATATATTTTCCATTGTTTTCTTAATTAGTTTGTAGTTAGGTTCTAGAAGTCTAACAGAAAATAGAAACGATTTGAATTAGATGAATGGTTTCAGGTTTATTTTCTTTTGTTTATTTACATTTATTCTGACATTATGTCATTCAGTTTAGACAGCTGTTCTATATTTTGGAAAATTCAATAAATAAAATCCCAGATAATATGGAAATTCTTGGAATTAGGTTTGTGAGAAATTGGCTATGTATATATTTTTATGTTACCTGACATGATTTAATATCATTTTCTGTGGAGGTAATTTTAACTTGTTTTATGCATATCCTGCTATCATTACTTTTCTGGTACACCTTCAAGTAGCATGTGCTTTTGAGGAACTTTTTTAAAGGATTCATGTGCTAAAAAAGAAATAATATTGAAAACATAATTACTTATACCATTGGTTGGTAACTTAAGTAAACTCATAAGAGGATTTGGTTTTCAATAAACTAAACTCACATCAAATAAGGCCACATTTCATCTTCAGGTAACGTAAAATCTTAAACCACCACTTATTTTAATTTCTTAACATTCGATTTTATAACTAAACTAGTATTTTGTATATTTCAGGCCTTTTTCCTTTTCCCTTTTTCTTTTCTTTCTTGACTTACGCTTTACGTTTGCCATTTCGTATTCTGGTGGTGGATCTTATTCATATATCTGGACATTACTTTGAGACGAGTTAGTTTTATTTGTGGAATCAACTGTTGGATACTACTACTAAAGCTGTTGCTGGATGGGAGAGATTGTATTGACACGGCATAAATGAAATCTGAATAGACTTTAGATACCCAGTTACTATTTACATCCCCGGAGGTAACCTCGTTTACCGCAGTTATCTAAAATAGAACCTAAATCATACAACGGAAGTCAATAGGACCTAGGCTTATTATTTCAGGCCAAGATAATGATAGAACGACACAAACATCCTCGGAATAAGACGATCTTGGCCTCAAATGGTAAGCCTAGGTCCTATTGACTTCCGTTGTATGATTTAGGTTCTATTTTAGATAACTAAGGTAAACGAGGTTACCTCCAGGGATGTAAATAGTAACTGGGTATCTAAAGTATATTCAGATTTCATTTACGCCGTGTCAAAACAATCTCTCCCATCCAGCAACATTTCATTTATTGTGTTTCAAAATAAAATAAAATTTATGTATCTGATCTTTAAATGACTTTTATTCAAAAAAAATTGTTATGTCAGATATTACAAATATTATGTTTCTGAGTAAGAAATTGCAAGATCTATCAAAATCAAGACAAAAAATTGGGGTTACTATTTAAAAAAATTGTCAATGACGTCACTGCCCAAAAATAAGAAGTGGGGGAAAATTGAATTCTATTTAAAAAATTGCGCTTAAAGTAAACAAAATTGACCTGTCCGAGCATTTTTTCGAAAAACCAACTACTTCCATTATAATGAATTTATTCCTTTCATTTGAACCATACTGTATGGACCAACCTTTATACTTTCATAATGTAATTTTTAAAGCTTTTTGTGCACTTTAGAGATTTATGTTTAGTCAATACCAATTATAATCATAAACAATCCTTGTTACGAAACTCTCACATATTCTCTCATAATAAATAATTGGACAAAACAAAATTAGTCGAGTAGTCGTTCGTCGTTGTGTAGAATTCTTAAATCAGAGAAGAGACACATAATTATTTTTCTGTTTTTCTCTTCCTACAATTTATTTAAAATGTACGACGTACTTAAGGTAGTTATATTTTTTTATATTGATGAAAACATAAAAATGAGAATTCCACATGATATCGTTTGTGCGTTAGTCATTGTGGTTGTAAGTAGGAAAACATAGTGTGCTAATCTTGTAGAAAACCTTTTTCACACCATGTATGAAATAATCAATATTTTCTCACTTGTAAATTTATTTAGAGTTCATGAACCGTTTTTTACTTCGAAAATAATAAAAAAATATATATTTTCTGTTTAACGGTGACCCTGTATATATGTATATATAAAAGGGTATCATCTACAAAACAGTTTCTGGATCGGTAAATACAGAGATACGAGTCGTGTTGGTGATAACTACACACGGCTATGAATAAAATCAGAACTGACACCTAAAAAGAAAAATAACTGTAAGCTCTGACATGCGTAAATTTCGAGAGGGTTAGGTTGAAATTAAGCGGTATCATCTCATCATCTTTTATTACGACCCAGATGGATCTGTTAAGGCCTACTAGTTAGGCAACCAATATTGTTTTAGTTTTATTGTGTTTGGGACAGTTGGTACTACTAAAAATTGTTCTATGTATCTGTCAAGTTCTCATTCTTATTCATCTCTCTTGTATCGTACTGACTTGTACAATTGTGTATAATAAGTTTAATAAATTGTTGTTCAGTTCTCAATCGAAGAAAAGAGTTTTATTTATCAGTTTATACAGTCCACCAGCTCAACATCACATTCACTCATCATCCATTCAACAGGATCTATTGTGGCTCCTGTCTAACTCTAAACGAGTAATAAAAGCAATTTTATATACCCTTGATATATCCCTTGAGGTATACCCTTTCTAACAAAAAACGAATCGTAGAAATCGGACAACGTGGTAAAGAATTATCGCTGAAAATACATAAAAAAAAGAAGAGTTTGTAACGTTATTTATAACTCAGCAATTACCAAAAAATTTACTGATTTTTCTCGGAAAGACTAGGATCTGAAAACGTTGCAAGAGCACAGCAGCTCTTTAGTCTGGAGGCAAGGTTCTTGGATTGATAAAACTTTAAAAGGGGCGCCACTAATTTTTTGATAGCATTAAAAACGAGAAAAGGAGTAATAGACTAAATCAAACTATCGAGTTTTTGCCACAATTCCTTAAATACTTTGATAAAAAAAAATAATAATAAACGCTTCAGATAGGTATATATCAAATCATCAAATCAAAAGTAAAATGTTGAACTCTAGTCAACCAAATATGGTTGGAGATTAAAACCATGAAGTCCTAACCCCAAAGTAATATTTTAAATGCTAAAAAATATAGAGCACGAAGTGTAAATTTACACACTTCCTCCTACATACATGTTTTTCGTAATCTAGGGACCCTAAAACGTAAAAATCTGAAATAATCTCGGAAGGTGACTTTTTCACGATAACAATACTTTCCTGTTATAGATGGAAGTAAAAAACAATATCTGCCGACGAATTGAGAACCTCCTCCTTTTTTGAAGTCATTTAAAAAGTAAAAATGTTCTAAAATTTTAATTGTACAAATCGTACCCTAGTGAACCTCGTTTACTAAAACCTCACTATAGTTACTATTAATTAATCCGCAAACAAAAAATATGAAACCCTGTCAACACTTCAATCCACAAGTCCCATTTGGATGAGGATCATCCAAAGCAACATACTTTAAAAACATGCCATCGTGTTGCAACTCCCAACACCGGTAATGTAGTAAAGCTGTCGAAAGACAGAAACTTGCAACTGGAAACTGCATACTAAGAGCGAAACTAAAACATTGAAACACTGGAACTGGCGCGATCGTCTAACATCGAACACGAAATATCAGGATACGTCGGCAAGTAGCATGAATATACGAGTATATCAGCCATATATTCGTATAGGCAAGGGAGAATAGAAAGAATTCGATATCTTAGAATGAGAGATGAAAACAAATACCATTGCTTTTACAAACATGCCGATGTTTTGATCTAGATCAGAGTTGAAACTATCTTATTTTCGCACATTTTTGAGTTAAAAAATAGATATCGTCTGGTCATCTGTTACATCTGATTCGAACGAAAGCTTTAATAAAGATGCGGTTTTTGTTTTACTTGATAATTTCCTCCAGTCGCAATCATTATTAATTTTCAAAATTTTCATTTTAATTTTAAATATCATCGTTTCACTTTCGCTGTCCAAGTTTTAATGTCAAACTACATGGCCTTTTTAGAAGTTTGGACGTATTTAGGCTGGGGAATAGCTATTATGTACATATGGTAATTTTAAATACGTACAAAAGTTAACACAAAAAGAAAAAATATATAGTCCTCTATAGGATGTCAAGTACTAATGTCAACTATATTAACGGGCCGTTGGCTGACGGTGTACCTATATATTCACTTATCGATCACAGTAGGACTTCTTGGATGCGTAACTCGAGACTATAAGTTCTCATGAGCCCATCTAGGAATAAATTAATCGGAAGAAATAGGGTATCCAAATGGTGGCACAATTATCCAATGAAGCTGCAGTATCACTATTCTAAAATCCTGTAGGGGAGGCTGGACCATTCAAGGCCAGGAAAGGGGAACAATCATGAGTGGTTTAAAAGGATATCTGAAACGGTAAAATTTTCGTCGTATTTCTAAGCTGTCCCATTATAGTGTAATTGCAAACATGTTTTGAATAGAAGTCGATTTGAATTTCAGTTTTTAAATGGCATGTTAATACACGGTTATTTTTTTGTGAAATTAGAAATAAAACTATCTTAAATTATGTAGGCAAATGATTTTTTCTACGCCCATGTTTTTCATAAGAATACTTAAATTTCTTAAATTAATCAAATTGCAGTCAAATTTTTATCTACGTATATTTGGTCTATTTACATAAATTTAATCAACTGAAAAATATAAAAACTTTTAGCATTAGCAAGATACATTTTCGATTAAAACAGTGATGCCCCCTAAATGTCGGCAACATATTATACAATTTTTCAAAAAATAAGTCGCGTTTATGGAAATAAAATAAATGTCATTTTTGTAACAAAATATTGTATCCGAACACAACGTTAAATCCTTTTCGGAGCATGTTTTACTTGCGTATTTTGAAAAAATATCAAAAACTATGAATACATCTTTATGGGCCATTTATTTGATGCTGAGAACTACACTAAACATTTATAATAACATTAACATAGCAGATTATCCAAAAGTTATCGTCCTACTGAAGCAGAAATCGGATGGATTTAAAAGAAATTAATAAGTTTTTGAAAGATGCCCCAGAAGTAGATAGCCACTACGGCCCCAAATAGGGAAATCAATGTGTAAGAGTGAGAGGTATAGAATCAATGGGTAAGAGTGAGACAGAGTGAGGGAGAGTGGGGGAGTGAGGGAGTTAGAGGGAGTGGGGAAGTGGAGAAGTGAGGAAGTGGGGAAGTGGGGAAGTGAGGGAGTGGGGGAATTAAATCTCTATTAACATCAAACTGAAAAATCATGCGATTGTTAAAAAGGCCTAGGCGTCTTTCTCGGCTACTATTGGTCCGATTCAAACGAAAAAAACGGCATTATGTAGAGTGCGTGATATAGATGAACGTTGAAGAGAAAAACCATACGCAGAACGAAAGCCAGAAGGCTTAAGTATGTTTCTCGGATATTACTAGTCCGATTCAAATGGGAAAACGGTATTATGTAGAGAACGCGGTATAGATTAACGTTAAAGATAAACATTTGTTGTCAAAGGTAAAGAATTAAGATATTGTGTAATTATGATCTCGAAAAAATGAGTTTAAATAATTGAAATGTCCTTTATTTAATAGAAAAAATAAGTGGGCGTAGAAAAAGTATAGTACGTTACGCGAATTGTAAGCCTATTGCGCACTCATAAAATTTATTTACAACTCTTGATACGTAATATACTATTAAAATTGTATAAAAATAAACACTTATACGGACCAAGCTATGATGATAGAACTGGTTCATTTTATACAGTGTTTTAAATATGGTTCATTTAATTTACTAGATTTTTTCAAATGCAACCTAACATTATATATGTTATAAATTTACCTATTCAACGGTATCAACATGTTAGCCTATTATATACATATATCTACAGAAGGGGTGCACAACATACGGCCTGTGGACCGGATGCGGCCAGCCAGTGTCGTTATCGCGGCCCGCTAATTGTTGACTAGTTTGGCCCGCCGACGTAAAATTATACTTCAAAAAGGAAAAACTTGTATTTCGTGCAAAACTTTTTTATTAATGCAAAGCGCTTTCGGCTTATTTGCCATCATCAGTGCTCATCTACAAAAATTGTGGATGTAAACTTACAATTTAAAAAGATTTAAAAAATTTATAAAATCTGAATTAGACTTTTAAGTCAAAAGTTAAAATAGTATATATACAATTGTTGGAACGAATTAAAAATTACAAGAAACAGACAAAGTGACAAAAAACCTGGTATTGGGAATAGTGAGTGTGGGATAAGCCCCTACAAATCAAATCTGATCTCCAAAAGCAAGTTAGCTTGTGTGGAATTAAGGAATCATGCCACCCTCACTATTCACAAAATTGAAAAAAGGTTAACAAATTAATTAAAATTTAAAGAAATTTACAATTAGAGGGTGACTGTGGAATATATATTTAAATTTGAATCTATAATGCAATATTTGATATGAAGAAAGTAAAACGCAGAAGGCCAAAGTAAAAAAACTGAAGGTTTTTTTTTTATATGTTTTATATACATTATAATTATGAAAAAGTCTACCTACTGTCCACAACGTATCCAACAAGTTCCTGGTCATCCTCACTCCCAAAATTATAAATTTCGGGATGTTTACACCTTGTTAAATCATAATTTTATTAATATTAATATTTTCAAATATTAATAAAATTATGATTTAGCAAGGTGTAAACATCCCGAAATTTATAATTTTGGGAGTGAGGATGACCAGGAACTTGTTGGATACGTTGTGGACAGTAGGTAGACTTTTTCATAATTATAATGTATATAAAACATATAAAAAAAACCTTCAGTTTTTTTACTTTGGCCTTCTGCGTTTTACTTTCTTCATATCAAATATTGCATTATAGATTCAAATTTAAATATATATTCCACAGTCACCCTCTAATTGTAAATTTCTTTAAATTTTAATTAATTTGTTAACCTTTTTTCAATTTTGTGAATAGTGAGGGTGGCATGATTCCTTAATTCCACACAAGCTAACTTGCTTTTGGAGATCAGATTTGATTTGTAGGGGCTTATCCCACACTCACTATTCCCAATACCAGGTTTTTTGTCACTTTGTCTGTTTCTTGTAATTTTTAATTCGTTCAAACAATTGTATATATACTATTTTAACTTTTGACTTAAAAGTCTAATTCAGATTTTATAAATTTTTTAAATCTTTTTAAATTGTAAGTTTACATCCACAATTTTTGTAGATGAGCACTGATGATGGCAAATAAGCCGAAAGCGCTTTGCATTAATAAAAAAGTTTTGCACGAAATACAAGTTTTTCCTTTTTGAATCTAAACTACGTGCACACAGCTGTCAACCTTTTTTGGTTTTTTTAATAAGTAAAATTATACATTTTTACTTGTTAGGCTGACGACTTTTTGTTTTTATTTTAAGGGTCAATCAGCAGGATGGGTTATACATTATAAGCTGAAGATCTTTTTTTTTAGAAGCTCGACCAGGAGGAGTTGGTTTATAAATGACAGGTGTCGACTTTTTTTTTAGGAAATCGGAACTGATTATTGTAGACACAGGCCTCTCTCTTGGCGGTCCTCATACAAATACTGTTTTTAATATAAAAGTTGTACGACCATATTTTTACAATTTATTCTTAAATATGCATGAGAACCAAACATAGTTTTTTAAACCAAATAGCCTGTAGGTAATAATGTCTCACAGATTTGGTTGTTTTCACATCGTTTTATAATTTTAAAAGACTAAACGTTTCTAAAAATGTTTTGCAATTTCATTCATTTGATCTGATGCATATTCTCATTTTTTTTTTCAAATATTATACCACCAATTTATAAATTAATTTCTTTATTTTTTTTATTTTGTTTGGCATTCAATTCCCAAACGAATTTTTTCCTAAGTTTTTGATGGTTTTATCACGAAAATTGAATCACAATTTTCTAATTGGCTTTTGAAACTTATTTAGGAAGACGATTTTGACAAACGAATTGAATTTTGCAAAATCATAATGAAAAAATGACAGAGATCTATTGTTTTTAAAGAAAGCTTCTTTTCTTTTGGATGAAGCTACATTTTTTTAAATAATCTTGTATAAATGATTTATGACTGCAGCAAGATGGTGCGCTCCACACTATGCTGTCTTAGTGAAAAACTGTAACTTGGACAGCATCTTTCCAGATAAATAAATTGATCAAAGAGAATCAATCAAATCCACCTAGATCTCCATATTTAACTGTTCTTAATATCGAAAAATATCGATAAACACACAAAACGCATACGAACTGAGATAGCGCAGTCTTTCTCACAGTATTATATCTGAGAATCGTCATTTTGAACATTTCATTTAAACATGGTTATATTTATTAAACAAGAATATTAATAATTGTCATAAAAAACTGTTTGACAATATGAAATCTTGAATTATCCAAACCTAATAATACTATTGGATAGATAATTAAAACACCCTTTAAATGATGTAGCATAAACGAAATTTCAATTTAAAAAATCATCGATGGTTTCATCACGCTAACACAGATGACGTCAAGAATAGAAAGAATATCTGAAAAGAATGCGCGTCTGAAAATGAAAGTCGACGGGTGCCAAGATTTTTTCCAGAAGTCGACGAGTTATGAAATAATGAACTTATCACATAACAACAGCATAGGTTTAAGAACTTTGAACATAAATTCCGCCCAGCATAATATTTCACTGCATTTTCCATCTACACGCTCTTCTGCACGGCGTTTTCCACGAAAATATCCATTTTCTTGGAGAAGCGAAAACAGTTAAGTCCAACGCTTGGAGCTATCGCAGCGCCATCTGCATATCAACAAAGACGATGATCTTGTCGGCACTTCGGGAGGAATATGTTGCTTTTAGTGTGTTATGCCGAGATGTAGGAAGTAATAATATAATAATCTTTCTGGGAAGTTTTATTAAAAGACTCTTCTGCTTACATATTTTTTTTAAAGGACTTTCATTGCTGGCTTTCCACGACGTTTTCTAAAGAATAAATTATTGTTTTTCTCTTTTAGATCTTTTTTAAAGGAATAGCAAAAAATAAGTATTTTCAAAGTGTGTAATGATGGAAAAATAAATTAATAAATGTATCCCACTTTTATTAAAAAGTTTTTTAGTATAGCCCTTTCGGCATTAAGCTATAGTCAGGACACCATTGCGTTTTCATTGATTTAATTTGATATTTTTTTTTTTTTAAGAAAAGTTATAAACGAAAACAGAATTTTTTTTGATTATTTACTTAGGTACACAGGGCAACAAAAAAATTTTTTTTGGTGCCTGTGATTTTAGAGCTGAATTTAACTATATTTGGGACGCTCTACTTTTTTAGATGCATCAACTTATCTACCAATGTGGTTTTTATTCAGTATATTCATTTATGAGAGTTCTAAAATTATTGTATATTCATTAATGTAGATACAATGGGTTTATTGTCAGTCTGTAATTGAGTCTTGTCAGTTTGTGCGTTCTTAATAATGAGAGTAGATCGAATTCGGCGTGTTATTTTATGTTAAGAAAAGAGTGTTTCTGTGTTACTGAACATAATAAAAATGAGTTTAGGTTCCAGTTCAAAAAGAAGTTGTGTAAATCAACCTGATGTGTTTTGCTATATATGCGGAGAATACATGTTTCAACAAAACAAACAAACACAAAGTTTGTAAAGCGAGCGTATTTTGGATATTTTGGAGGTAACCTTGGTGATCAGGACAGAAAGTGGGCCCCGCATCTCGTATGTAAAACTTGTACAGAGCATTTACGGCAGTGGATTACCGGGAAAAGAAATTTCTTAAATTCGGCGTACCAATGGTTTGGAGAGAACCAAAAAACCACTTCAATGATAGTTATTTCTGTTTAATAAATACTAAAGGAATCAATCGAAATAACCGCAGTAAGTGGACTTATCCCAATGTAGACTCAGATGAAATACCGATTCCAACATTTCATCAGCTACCAGATATCTCTGATGACGAATATTTTCCCTCTGATCGCTGTTTTGATGCCAATAAAAGTTCTGATGCTAATGAAACTAACAGTGACTATGAGGAGACGTCATCAGTTCCTCAACGCTTCAATCAATATAAATTAAATGATCTCACCAGGGATCTCAATTCGTCGAAAAAAGCTTCTGAAGTACTGGCTTCTAGGTTGAACGACAATTTATTGGAACAAGGAACCAAAATTACCTTTTACCGTACAAGAGAAAAGTATCTGCTACCATTCTTTTCTCAAGAAGACAATCTTGTATTTTGTCACGAAATTAATGGACTCATGAAAGAAATGGGACTTTCTGAATATATTCCAGATGATTGGCGCCTATTTATTGACAGTTCAAAGCGAAGTTAAAATGTGTCTTTCTACATAATGGGAATAAATATGATTCAATACCACTAGCTCACTCAACGAAACTGAAAGAAGAATATAACATCGTAGCTTTGGTCTTGCAGAAGATAAAGTATCACGAATATCAATGGATGATTTGTGTAGACTTAAAAATGGTAAACTTTCTTCTTGGGCAGCAAAGTGGTTACATGAAATATCCGTGTTTCTTGTGCCTCTGGGATAGTAGGGACAAAACACACCACTGGGTTAGAAAAGATTGGCCTCTAAGAGAAAACATGGACGTTGGGGAAAAGAATGTCATTAACGACGATTTGGTTGAAAGAGAAAAAATCATACTTCCTCCGTTACATATAAAGTTGGGCTTAATGAAGCAATTTGTAAAGGCTCTTGGTAAGAATGGATCATGTTTTGCATATATAGGGGTAAAAATGCATCAGTTGAGCACAGAAAAACTCAAAGCGTCCACAAATAAGACAATTAATTAAGGATCCTGCCTTCATAAATTCAATGAATCAAGTTGAACGAGAAGTTTGGACATCATTTGTTGCAGTTGTAGAAAATTTTCTAGGCAAACATAAAGCTCAAAACTATGTTGAAATGGTTAACAAGATGCTTAATAGTTTCAAATCCTTAGGGTGTAATATGAGTATAAAAATACACTATTTACACAACCACTTAGACGTTTTCCAGAAAATTTAGGAGACATGAGTGAGGATCAAGGTGAAAGATTTTACCAAGATATTAAAGTTATGGAGGAAAAAATTATTCTAAAAAAAGGGCATAATATGCCTTGTTAGCTGTTTTTTATTCTGCAAAATTCCTACAACTCCAAAACTGTCAACACCAACACAAGACTAACACGACTGCCTTGACACTAAAAGACAAAAAGGTACTGAACCGTCTGGCTGTGTAAATTAATAAAAGGAAGGGCTAAAAACAGATTAATTAGAATGACCAATGGGTCAAATTGACCCTGCGTCTGCAGGTACGGGTCAATACAATGTCACCAGAAATATACAGTACTGAAGCGAAAATTGTTCACTTATAAATATTAAGAGATTTAACAAAAATAACAAAGTTAGTGTTTATAATAATGGCCAATGATATACTGTTCTGTTGGACGCAAAGGTCAAAACGAGTTCAAATTGAGATCCAACCCATTTAAACCTGGGTCCATTATTTCTGTCTATTATAAGCTTTACATATAATAAAAAATGTCTTCGGTTGTAAGCATCTTTTTCACAGACAGTGTTGTATACCCTGCTAGATAACAAGTTAGTGTTTGTTTAAAACAAGTTTGACAGCAGTGTCACTTCTATAGCAACTCTGATTAGAGTTACAATTTCGGTACTGTATATTTACGGTCATATTGTAGTTGTAGTGTTTGAAAAGAGTATGATATTGATAATAACAACTACACAAATAAAAAAACAGCAATATTAGCGCTTTTACATAGTTTTGAACTGAACTTACAAATGCTAAATTTATTGATCCATTTTAAATAAGCCGCCACTGCGTGTGCGAACATAATGTGAGCATCGCATTTGTTTTCTTTATTTTTCTGTACATACCTCGAAACTAGTAGAAGAAAATCAGTAAATCTTTTCGGTGCTAAAGTAACAATCAAATTATTTCTCCTTACCTCTACACTCCATAATATTACCTTTATCCTAGTTGTATAAAATTAAGCCTAGTCCGTAATTCATGGTTTTTAAAAGAGGGATCTTCTTGGTTTGGTTCGCAATTCGAGTACCGTATAACTAAAATCAGGGTCTATTCTATTCCCCCTGCTTCAGGTACTATATTTGGAATAGTCCTGTGTCTTTGGTTAATTTTAATACGTTCCCTACCAAGCGTTCTTTAGGCCAAAAAGGTTGAAACCCAGCCCAGTAAGAGCTTCGCATTCAAAGATAATATGGTATGAGGTTTCTTCCTCTTCCATGTATAATCTACACTTAATATGATCATTGTGTAATCCCATCATATGAAGATGTTCAGTAAGCAGTATCCCGTTAGTTATCATACAAGGGTGGATATCTGAGAGCTTGCGATACCTCATCAGCTATGCGTGGCTTTGGTCCCCACAGCATAAGCTTACTAATTCTGTACGATCTTATCTTTGACAGCGAATTTGGTGTTTTATGGTTATCCACCTGTTGACTGCCTGTTGATCAAAAGTTTTGCTTATCCCTAATACAGGTTCAGGTCCCGTGAATGGTAGTTCTGATCCCTCTCTGACGAGTTTATCAACCTTTTAATTTTTTTGGATACCTTTATGTCCTGGTACCTTTACCTTATTATGGGTAATCAGATCATTTATATTCCAAGGCAGTTCCAGAAAAGCTTTAACTTGATTTTGTTTGAAACAAGGGCTTGAAGTTCTACTTTGGTATACTTTGTGCTAGTTGGAGTTTTCGTAAAATTATAGATTTTTATACCCTAAACTAAAATAAACTAGTTGAATAATTAATTTCTGTTAAAATTGTACATAGGTGGCTTTACCGTAATTCGATCCAATACAATGATTTCCCTAAAGCCTCATCCCAACTTCAGAAAGAAATAAAATGTACAGTACCCCCACACATTTTTTACACGTTTTAATAATTTTTAGGCCTTTTTCTTCTTTCTCTTAGTTATATTGGTGATAATCAAGTGGACGTTACTTGTACCACAGAGAATTCGAAGCTTCTTGTATGCTTGTTGTCTATTTCCACAGTCGTCTAACTCTGTGAACTCTCTACAATTTACCTTTTCTTTTCTACCTACACCTTGAGCTAGGATTTGTAACAAGTAAGAATTTTCCAGCTGTCTATTTTTCTAGAGTCCTTCAAAACTGCTGTTCTGGCATGCTATCTAACTATTCTTCCACAGTCGTCTAGCTCTGTGAACCCTCTAGAGATTACTTTCTGATTGGTACCTACAGCTTTGGCTAGGATTTGTAACAGGTAAGAGCTTTTCACTTTCAATATCCTTCCTTTACTTATGGTAGTTCTGAAAAGACACAATAACCCCATCAATTGTTTATTTTGTAAAAACCTTGTACATAAATTTATTTCAGTGAAGATTTAAAACTTACGGGTCCCTCTGTGAACCAATTGGTCCAATTGGGGGAACCCTCACCTAACCCTGTAGTACTGGGTTAACCTTCTGCCTATTAAAATAAGATATTTATTTATAAATTACCTTACTTCAATTATCTAGTCAGACTCTCTACCACCTTAATAAATATTGTAGTCTAATGTTTGTGCATTTATCGTACTTACCTAGCCCAAAATCAGTAAAGTACCTATACATTACAAACTTGTAAAAATAGAAAAGGATTTCAATATTAAATTGTTTATTTTTTTGTTGAAATAATATTTCGAAGTAAAAAACTTTGTTTGCAATGATAATAGTCAACTTCATTTGGCGATATTTACAAAAGGTGTAAACACAGATTTTTCTGGGAAAAATCCTCAACCATCCTCTATCTACTGGCACCTTGAGTGCACACTTTATAAAATAAGGGAAAAGCGAGAAAGAAAACGACAAAAAAGGAGATTACCAACTGTCTGCGAGTGTGCTTGAAACTGTGATAAAATTATCGTTGGAAACAGACAATTGCCACTGTCTTTTAATCGAATTTGAACGAAAAGAAGCAACTCTCCGGAAAAATTCCTTCAAAAGTCATAAAAATAATATATAGCCGATAGTATTTTGCGAAAGGAAACTTCTCTATTACGCCAAAATTGATCATTTTATTTTCGAACGGAAACGTTGCCGACGTTTTCTTTATCCTTTGATGCCATATTTTAGATTTTCAAATACAGAGGATTTGTTAAAATTAATTATGGAGATAAATTAAAAAGTCTCTAGGGTACCTACATGTTATTTATTTTTATACTTCTTTCGATATTGCCGCGTTTATGGTTTTTGTTGGCCCAAAAATACCGTGCCTTATTCCGATAATTGAGAAAGGTCGGATTAAGAGCACTGGTTATAGTCTGTCTATTAAAGAAAGTCGGTTGATGAGGATGAAATGAAAACGTAATTAAGATAATGAAAATCGAATGGGTTGCTGTTATACAATCAAAAAGGGACTAGAGTAAATGAAATATGGAAGTTTCAGGTCACTTTGGTAACATTCCCATCGATTTTTCATGTTCATCGAGTTCTTCGGTTGAAAGACGTTAAAGAAGCTTTCAAAGACCCGAAAACGAGGAAGAGGAGTAAGAGGAGTCACGTAGAACCAGAGAAAATGTTGAAAGAGCATCTGGATACTCCAGAAAGGAGTGACGTAGGATCATCTAACATCCATTAATAATGAAAACGTAAGCTTAAGACCTTCTAGCAATGCTACTGCACTAGTTAAAATGAAAGTTAGATCAATGTTGAGTGAAAATGGTAAAAACATGTTATTACTATTCATTACAAATTTTCAAAAGCACATAAATCAATATATTTAAAAATTTGATGGACCTATGTGTAATAAATAAAATCTTTACTAATAAGGTTTAATAAAACTAAAAACGACGCTGTGACAATAATTTAAAAATAAATTATGACATTAATCAAACAATTTAACAAATACAGTTCATCAAATTTCTAGAGGTGTTCGACGCCCAGACAGAGAACGCGCTACGTGTGACTAAGATAGCTATTGTACAGTCTGCTAAACAAGTTATTTTAAATAGTTTTTAATATTTTTAGGTAATTAAATTTTAAAAGTGTGGAATAGTTTAGGGATTAAATTGGTCTGATTGGACTTTCTTAGAACGTTTTTAAAAGCAGCTAAAGATAGTATGTAGAATTGAAAATAATTATTATGCCATAAAAGGTGTTTTGGAATTCCTTCAACCTTTTGAAATTGAGTCAGAAAATATAAATTTTATAGGATAGCGGAAAATACCTATAATTTTTTTGTAGGCCTTTGTAAATCGTGGAAATAGTTTATATTTTATTTCTACCTTATTAAGGAAAATGGTACCTATTATTAATAACGGTTGTTTCTGAAACATTACTAAAATTTTCGAAATTTTGTTTTTCTACAAAATAATAAACTATACTATTTAGAAAAAAATTTATTTCTCTTATAATTTTATAAAAAATAACAGGGGAATATTTACATTTCTAGATCTATTAAACAAAACGATAAATTATCTCGACGAATGACACCATGTTCTAGTACGGAAGCTAGCTTTACATTTTTGTTGGTGGTTTCATGGGTTTCATATCAATTTTTTGTAATTGTAGTTTACACGTACATATACCTCTTAACACTTGTTTGCTTTATTAAAAAAGTGTGTTGTTGTGATTTACGTCGAAATAAGTCAAAAACAACTTGAAACCCCATATAAAATCAAAAAGGAGAAACGGAAAAAAATTGAGCCTGTAAATGAACACAACTCAGAAACAAAAATAGCTATCTAATAATAAAAAAATAAAATTTGATTCTTGTGCAGCTTCATCTATATCATTAACTGTTTTTGGTTTTTTAATGGTTTTTCTTGGTGATGAAAATTCCGATATCTCACGGTTATCGATTCTTTTTTTCTCTCCAGAAATGCGGACGACAGTGTTTTTAGATACTCCTGTGGCTGCAGCAACACGATCATTTACATTTTTAAATGGTATTGAAGGTGAATTAAAGTTTCCTTCTCTTCTCATAAACTCTATAACATTGGCTATTATTTCGCGAGATTGACTGTTAATCACGCGGCCTCTTAATTTGCTATTAAACTCCATATTTAGATTCTATTAAACTGTAATGAGCAAAAAACACAAACGGAAATAAAAGAAACGATTTAGCGAAATTTACATCTGACATTTACGTCTGAATGAAATAGTGAAATACTTGATGCGCAGAGTGTACTTTTATTGCGTAAATCCGTCGGGATGCTTGTCAGTAGTGCTTTCTCTGTCTAGCCGTCGAAAGCCTCTAGAAATTTGATGAACTGTATATGAGGTAAATACAATATCACTACATTCTTCCCGGGTAAATTTGTTATGTAATCATCTAAATATTTAGGTGCTCGTCTAAAACGAGTAGATCTGTTTTGCACACTATATTTTTCCGTTTTGTACAGGACTCCTGGGAGAACGGAGAAACTTCATTAGGCTCTTATGTAGTTTCGAATATTGCATTTTCTTACTGTACCTCAACTATTGCGGGTTTGTTAGTATCCTTTCAAAAACACCTTTTTAGTTTCATTAGTTAAATTTTGTTTCAAAGTTTTATAATTTGTACTTATCTTTGTTGCAATCAGATTTTGCAATTTTTTCATTACGTCACTTTATTAAACATTTTCGTTTATTTTCATTTCTCTGACATAACAAATAATATTTATTTGAGACACTTTTAATATTTAATCTTTTTATTACCTTTGTTATTTGAGTGTATAGTAATGTTGCAAGGAATTTCCTGTTTAATTCAAATCTATTCACATTTTTTTCTGCAAGTCCTTTTCTAATCATTATTATTTCTTTTCTTTGTTCTAAACAAATTTCAGAGTTTTCTGTCTTGCAATTCTAAGAAAAATAAGTTCACGTTAAATAACCTTTCCTCAGTTGTTATTTGTTATCGATTCCTACAATTTAGTGGTTATTTACTTTTTCGTGTAAACTCTTATAGTTTTGATTAAATATTTATTATATTTTGATATTATTGTTTCTAAATTTTAAAAGTTTTCAAGTTAAACGTCAGACATTTATTGGCACTATTGACAGCTATTTAACAGACGACTGTGTCGTGATGGATACGTTTTGTTGATAATTTATAACTCGGTAATTATAAATCGATTATGGGGTAGCGTTGTTATTTTTGGGGTGCCCATTGTTTTTTATAATTAATAATTTTATAGGAGGTTAATAATTGGTTCATTTGTGCAGTTGATCCAGCAGATAACAATAGAGAGTTATTGCAAGTTCACTTAAGGTCAGTCACTATTAGTGCCGCTTTTATTTTGACATCTGAGCATGCGCAGATCACTAACTTTAATAAAGATTGTGCCTGTCCTTAATAGAGAGATATTGCAAATTTCTATAAAGCCAGCCACTAAACTTTAAATTATAGTTCATCTTTTTTGTTGTCTATAATATTAAAGAGGCATTAAAAATTATAATTTTAGAAGGTTTAAATGACGCTTATATTAAATATTTAATATTAAAAAACTTCTAACGGCGAGCGCATCCGAAAACTATAAAGTCGCCACTACCTGCTGCCCTTAAACATCCACAATTAAGGACAGGCACAATCCTTAATAAAGTCAGTTTTAGAACGTAAATATCTGCGCATGCTCAGATGTCAAAATAAGAGCGGCACTAATAGTGACTGACCTTAAGTAAACTTGCAATAACTCTCTTATTAAGGACAGACACAATCTTTATTAAAGTTAGTGATCTGCGCATGCTCAGATGTCAAAATAAGAGCGGCACCACATACTCTGTTTGTCTTTTACTATACGGAGAATGATCGCACTGCGCAGCTTTCTGAGTGCCTTTTAAAAGGAGATAGAAAACTCCGTCATTTTGAACCCTTATTACGTGTTGCCTACATCTTGGCGCAATATTTTTAAAAGGTGCGTTTTAATCATCCGCTTCTGCTTCGGAATTGTCGGTTTTCTTGTTTTAATCTGACAGGTTAAAACGACTGAACCGACAATTCCGGAAGCAATAGCGGATGGTTAAAACGCACCTGATATTTTGCTTGCTGCTGTCAGTGTCAGTGAATATTATTTTTGAAGTCACAGTTTATTGCTAAAGAATTAGTTAGCTCACTCGGACCAGTTGAAAATTCCAAAATAACATCCACTGCAGGGATACAAATTCAGGATACACAGAATACTACTGTTTTATTATAGGCGGTTGTCATATATTGTATTATACGAGTTGCACAGTGTATAAACTGAAACATTAAGATCCAAAGTGCCGACGCAGAGTGAGCGATCTGATTCTTTAGCTGTAAACTGTGTCACAGGGTTCAAAATGGCCGCGCCCTATGTTGGGCGTGTCGGACCTCTCTCTTGCCTCGTATAGTAATCAAAGTATGTGAGCGGCACTAATAGTGACTGACCTTAAGTGGTTTTAACTCGTTTTGGTTATTTATCGATGTATTGGAATGTATATCGATTATCGATTTGTACCGTTATGAGATTCTAAACTACTCGATTTAGTAGTGATCGAATTTTTGGTAAGAGAAATCACGCATTTTTCTTTCTTTCCTATTTTAAAAGCCAATGGGAGTTCGCAGTTATATTTTATGCATTAGGAGATTTTTGGTACTGCATAATAATTAAAACCGCTCTTAGTATTAGATTGCGGGATTTCAACCCCTTACATATTTTTTTTAAAATACAGTTGAATTCTGGATTTGGTTAATGACGCAGTTGGGGCAAGCTGGCCGATTTGGGGAAAGCTGGACGGTTTAGGGAAAGCTGGCCAGTTTGGGAAAAGCTGGCCGGTTTGGAGAACGCTGGCCGGTTTGGGGAAAGCTGGCCGATAAGTTTTTTTTTTGTCACTTTTTTTTGTGTGTCTTCATAGAACATGTGTTTTTAGGAGCGACTTGTGCCACGATTTGTGCCACGATGTTTACCACGTTAATGATAATGGGACAAAATATTTTATGGAATTTGACCATATATATGAGGTTGTATCATGCACATTAGATTGTCTTTGATTTTGACTGAATGTCTTTCGTTCTAAGAGTTTAGGGTGTCGAGGAGTGTACAATGAGGTCCATATAGTTTGCAGTTTACGTGTTTAATATAGAGCCACCAACATCACCATTTTAATGTCCATCTACACAGGGTATCTATACTTAATAAAAACAGAGTCTTAAATCTTCAGATGCTTTGGGGATTTATATGTATATTTTTAGTGTGGTCTCGAGCATAACTTATCTAGGTACAGGTATTAAGCATTTATTGTAATATTTTATTTGTAAGCTGCTGGATGATCGACTTGAATAATGTATATATTTTGCAATTATTTTCTGTAACAAGAACTAATCGTGTTCTATCTTTGTGACTTTGATGTCTCTAATTTTCTTTACTGAACTTAAAAATAAATTTGATTGACGTCCACAGTTTTTATCGTTTCATTTATATTTAGGTATTGGAAATCATAAATTCTGGCCCGAACTTTAGTACACCAACTAAAGTTAGGATAACCCAAGAACCTTACATGGTCTAATGCTCCACATCAGAATAACCGGTAGCACCCTTCAGAAGCTAAATCTGTAAGTAAAACTGTACTTTCTTTTTCGTCTGAGAACTTAATTTGAGATTATTTAGGATTAGCTTCTATTAGTTTACTTTGGCGTGTAAAATTTTTTGGAAAAATCCGCCAACAGTCGAACGGGCTATTTTTTTTTATTTTTTTTTTAAACGATTTTAGACCTTCTGAAACACATTTCAAAATACTTTTCTTGCCCTGCAAACGTCATAAAATATTTTATTCTTATCTTAAAACTATTAAAATGTGTCCTCCAATTTCGATGTTGAAAAAATTTAAACTACATCATTTTGATTAATTTCTTGTTATAGAAACTGCTAAATAATAACACTAGACCATCCATAATGCAATAAACCATCCAAATTTTTTCGTAAATAGTATTATTTTCTTAATTTACGACCAAGTTAAAATTCGTCAAAATGATCAAATTTTCATAACCGCAATGACAATTAACATTGGCAGTGTGACATGTGTCTAAAAGAAATACAATGTTGCCATATCAATTATGTATTACATAGCAATGGTAATTTTTACCTATGCCCTGCGTTGTACCAGGCCAACCAATTGACTTCAGTATTAGAAAAATTATATAAAACTAACAATTTAAAAAATACCCATATCAAGATCTTCTTCCTCACCCTCATCGGCAGAATACTCTTCGACGTCAATATTGATATTTTTTAAATTGCTAGGATTATACAATTTTCCCCTCCAGTTTTAAAAACTCTTCAACTAACCGAACCTAACCAACCCTCATTAGCGTCTGGCCCGTAAACCTCGTTCCCAACTTTTAACGAACGTGTCTTGTATCGTGGGCATCTAATAGTAAGAAAATATACAATAAGAAAATGAAGGAACGACGTAAGGTGGCGGTTTCGCCGCCACCAGAAAATTTTAAAACAATACCTGGCTACGCCGACCGGCATAAACTCCAACAAAAAAAAAAAAAAAAAAAATCACACATGGCTACCCCCCTTGTCAATAAACTCCAACAGCCTGGACACAGCTCAAATTGAAAAACCTAACCCAACCAACCCTCATTGGCGTCTGACCAGTGAACCTCGATCCCAACTGTTAACGAACGTGTCTTGTATCGTGGGCATCTAATAATAAGAAAGTATACAATAAGAAAATGAAGGAACGACTTCTTGTAAGGTGGCGGCTTCGCCACCAGAAAATTTTAAAACCATACCTGGCTACGCCGACCGGCATAAACTCCAACGGCCTGGACACAGCTCAAATTGAAAAACCTAACCAACCCTCATTAGCGTCTGGCCAGTGAACCTCGATCCCAACTTTTAACGAACGTGTCTTGTATCGTGGGCATCTAATAATAAGAAAATATAAAATAAGAAAATGAAGGAACGACTTCTTGTAAGGTGGCGGCTTCGCCGCCACCAGAAAATTTTTAAGCCATACCTGGCTACGCCGACCGGCATAAACTCCAACGGCCTGGACCCAGCTCAAATTGAAAAAAATGTTATTTTAAATATTAGATAAGTACCGACATGCCGTAATTAACGTACAATCATCATGAAATGAAATAAAAAGACGGTTGTCTGTGATTACTACAAATGTTTTCACTTCGAGATCCAAATTTACCTGCTGGTCGGACACTATGTAATTTTTCAGCCAACTTTCACTAACCGAATTATTTCCTGACTTATATGTTTTCTTATTCGATTTGGCAACACCGCAATTATAGAAACTAGACACATCAATTGTCATTAAAAATAATTTAATGTTTATTTATTTTTCTAACAAACTTAAAATGAAAAATAAGAAAATTTGATCGTTTATGAAAAAATTTGGTACGGTTTATTGCTCTATGAATGGTCTTATATTGATATTTAGCCGTTTCTACAACAAGAAATCAGTGAAAATGGTTTATTTCACATTTGTTTTATGATGGAGACCGGACAACAAATTTTAAGGATTTTAAGGTAAAATTTTTTTTTTAAATAAGTGTTAGCGGGCCCAAAATTGTTATGCATAGTGTGTTTCCAAGTGTCTAGAAACTCTTTATAACATTTCAATAGTTATATCCGCCGTTCGAGTGTCGGCGTATAATACCCAGGATTCTTCAAACTTTCCAGCCTTAGGGCCATACTAACTACTCCAGTAAGTTCCAAGGGCAAAAACCGTTTCAATTTTTCTGCAATTTCTACAATTTCTAGACTAGTAGCCCAGTATGGTTCCGCGAGTGAGCATACGCTTGCTAAATTCGCTAGTTGAATTACTATTTTGTATTATTACGACCGTGCCACTTGTCAAAATCTGGTGTTCAAGAACGGAAATAGGTAGTGGTAGTACCCTCTAACGCTAACAGATGGCGCTAGTAGTTCTTTTGAATTCGCAGTAACAATTATTCGTAAATAACCCCAGTGGTTTGAGAAAGTTTTAAGAGTATTCTACTCACTTCAAGATGGCAGTAATTGAAGTATAAAAAGGCTAGGATGCGACTGGGAATCAGTCTGTCTAGGCAAATAGTATAGTTAACACAAAAGATCGCACTTAAATGTCAATCGATCTGAAAATCTGTGACCTTGAAAATTCAAATTATTTTACGCGGGTATAATGTATCTAATCTAATATAATCTAGCTTTCTGATAATTTTTCTTTTTGGTTTCAACATTTATTTGTAATCGAATTTTGTTATAGATCTGTATTTTTTATTACAAATTACATCAAGAAGGTCTGTGCAGTGAAAAACTGCAAAAATACTAATGAATTTTCTAGATGTCATTTTTCTCATGTGTTAGCAACCAATGTTCTGGTTGGTGACACCAGACTTGTCAAAAATACTCAACACCAATAGGGAGGACGTATCGAATTCAACAATATTTTAAAAACCAAAAAAAACATAAATTTTGTAATAACCACACTAATTTTACCATCAAGTGGCTTAGAACCTGAATATTCTTTACTTTTATATGTAATTTTTCTCATGTGTCAGCAACCAACATGCTGATTGGTGACCCCATACTTGTCAAAAATACCCCAGACCAATAGGGAAGAGGTACCGAGGTCATTGAGATTTGAGCCAGAATATGACATGGGGGAAGTACCTATAGGGAGTGACAGGCCTGTGGTCTAGGGAAGGCGAAGAAAGCGAAATTGTCTGTTATGAAATAAAGTGGTGTGTAACCGCATATAAAAGACATCTTCGAACCAACGCCTTTACGTAACAGTATTTTCATTTGACTTGTTGTTATTGTGGGTGATTAAGTAGTATGAAAAAGAAACGAAAAATAGACAGCGAATGCAAAATAATCAAAGATCAATAAAACTTTCAATATTTCGTGACTGAGTCGAGTAATAAGGCGCTATGTTTGATTTACAATGAAACCATAGCCGTTCTCAAAGAATATAACATTAAACGTCATTACAAAGCGAAACATTTTCAAAATTACTCAAAATATACAGGAAGAATGTGGACAGAAAAATTTGAAGCTTTGAAGTACGGATTGAAGTCGCAGCAATATTTCTTTACGAAAGTCAATATTGAACAAGAGGTTGCAACTCGTGCGCCAGCTTTCGTGTGGCTCTTGAAATCGCAAAACGTGGAAGACCATTCACCTATGGAGAAATGATCACAGAATACGTAACTACAGTAGCCGAAAAAATGTGTCTCGAAAAGGCAAATTTATTTAAAACTTCGAGCAGTTATCGAAATTTTTCTGAATGAAAAGCATCGCCCTCTTACCGAATTACAAAACAGCGAATGGCTGTGGAAGTTAGTCGTTTTGACAAAACATATGAACGAACTGAATTTAAGATTGCAAGGAGAAAACCAGCTTTTGTCTTATTTATATACTAATATCAAATGGTTCCGGAAGAAAATAATACTGTTTCAATCACAATTACGTAACAAAAGTTTCACACATATTAAAATATGTGAAATATCCATCGATTTTGCAATTGAAGATTTTAGTGCTTTGACGATGAATTTTGATACTTGCTTCTCAAACTTTGATGTTGTTGCGAATTAATTTAACATTTTTAAAAATCGTTTTGATACTAACATTGAAATCGTAGCCCCAGAACTTTAAATGGAAATTATTGATTTTCAGTGCAGTGATATAATTAAGAACAAATAACAAAACTCATCTTTGTTGGAATTTTATAAGAGTCTTCCACTGATAGAATTTATTAATTTGCATAAATTTGCTCGTGTGCTGTTTTCTTTTTTTTTATATACTACTTACTTGTTTGAAAAATATACTCCAAAATGAAGTACACAAAGAATGTTTACAGATCTAAGTTAACCGGTGAGCATTTTAAATCTCTTTTAATAATTGGTACAGGTAAAATTGGCCCACAACTACAAACTATTGACAGTCGAAAATCACAATTATATAAATCTCTTAAGTATTTTTTACAAGTGGACATTCCGCGGTTTCATCCGCGTTAATTTAGTTTTTCCGTTCCTGAGGAATTTTCTGCGTATTATACTTATCATTAAGCTATACTTAGCAAGTAAATGAATCAGAGCTATTATTGTTTTTTTTTATCCAACTCATCAGAGCAACAATAAGCCATTAGCTGTCGCGAGCCTGATTGATGACACTGGCGGGCCGGATTTGGCCTACGGATCGTAGTTTGGAGACCCCTATTCTAGGGTGATTAAACATTCGTTCATGTGGAGTACAATTGATAGAGATACATAGTAAAGAACGCACTGAGTCTATAGAAACTTCTAAAACCATCTCCCATTACGAAACTGCTAATTTCTTTGTTTTCAAAGCCAGTTGGATTGTTTTCTATATTATTCCATTATATCTTTCAATTTGGCCTTTCCTTTCTCGATTATAGGGACACTTTATTTGACATGCCCCTTGGTAGCAAGGAATATAGGAAGCTAAACCGAAAGTCGAAAAGAGATTTGCCAAATAATTAATAACAGTAGAGAAGGTCATGCCAGAGCAAGAATAAGCAAATGGGAATCGGGAATATTCATCGACAATTGTTAGGAGATATTTGTTTCTGCTGATATTTGGAAGTAGACCTTTGAAATCAATATTTAAACTTTTAAAAGGTGAACTAGCTTTAATTAATTTTCCATTTGTTAAAAAAATTAGTTTTAACTCTACGAAAAACCTCTACAGAAAATGACATTTTTTTTAACGTATCCAGTAAAGAATATGATAATTACTGAAATAAAATTAAAATTGAGATTTAATGAATTTAGTTGTTGTGATTCCCAAAGATTTATAATTCCAATTTAAATGAATTTGAGTATTAAGACAATTACCAGAATTCATGTTTATCTCACGAAAGATCTCCAGATCCTCCAGTTGGAACACTGTGTAAAATTTTGTTTGACGTAATCCTTGTCTCTAGAAGTCTAATTGGCAGAACCAAAATATATTTTCAATAATACTAAATGAAAAAAGAGAATATATTAAATGATTATATTGTGGGAAATTGCTTTGTTGAAAATTGTGATTTTTCTTGCAGATATATGGGCTTGCACTATTGACAGGACAATAAATGTATGTAAATAAATCTATTACAATTTGATTTATCTCTATACATTCTGGTAAGTAAATGAAGAAAATGAAATTAAAAAAGTCGGTTGAGACCCGAAAAATTGAAATACAATTTTGGAAATATAAAAATAAAAAATCTCTCTAAAGTGATTTGAACTCCCGTCGACGTTAACACAAATTCTAATCCCAATATTAACTCTCTCAAGTCATCTGTGACATCGTGTAGAAAGACAATAATCTATATTATTATACTAGAACAAATTTTTAGGGTCCTTCATTCGTTTACCAGGTTTTCTTTTACAACGGACTATAGTAGAAAACTAAATTTTCCAATTTGACTTTGATATAAACGAGCAGTTTCAATTTCTAGGTAAAAATGTCAACCCAAAATTAATTAATTATATAGCCATCTCCAATTAATATTTTTTTAACGGATCGTTATTTGTAGAGTAATATATATAGTATTTCCCTTTAGTAACGTCACTGATCGAAAGGAAAAGTAATCTTCTCTTCTGCCTTTGCCAATTTCAACTAGCTACTTTAAATTATGTATTTCGGTTCGGAAGCGACTGAACAGGCGAGTTATGTTGATAAGAAAGAAGCTGATGCGCCTCTTTATTTTTTATAGCAGACAGAAATATAAAAATAATTTCTGGATGATAATCTCTACTCGAGACGTCATAATAAATAATAATCTGTTGCGGGTTGCGGTTCGAGTTGTTTTTATAACGGGTAATAAATTGTAGGCGAAGTGATATTACGCGAATGTTTGTAACTTTGCGAAATTATTGATATTTTAAGGATAGCACCAAAATAATTTTAATAAGTGATGAATCAAGCAAAATAGAGTAAAAAAATTAGTTAGTACAGCCTCCTTGGAATATTGGAGTAATTTGAAATTGGTGATCCAAATCTGATACATGACTTATGCAAACTTCAGTAACGTCCAGTTCATTAAAGAAAACTATAGAGAGTAGCATTTGCAGAAAATTTTTTTGACGTATTTCCGTCGCCAGTGACTCAACGCGATTTCTTTCCAAGCATTTATAACACTCTGCTAACGGTAGCATCCACTATACATTAACGACGATTCGGAACTGTTTGGCCAGGGTCCAGTTTTTTTAATTAAATGGCTGTTTATTTTTATTATTTTTATTATTATTTGCAAAACAATTTTTTCTTGATTTCTCGTACTTTTTTCTTAAATAACTCGAAAACTATCTGAATAGAAAACTGTTTTCATCAGATTAAAGAGAAAAAAAGACACGAAAAACTGTGGCATATACATTTTTTCTAGCATCCACTGTTTTCTGAGCGCACGTGTGCAAAGATCGGTAATTCTCGCGAGAATTGAAGCTACTCGAATTTTCTCGAGAGAAGGGGCGTTTTCTGGAAATTGGGAGAGAAAGTAAGCTTATTCCTTATTAAACTGATTGATTCTTATATATTTTTAGTCTATAAAGTGCCCAAATTACGGAAAAAATCGACAGTGTGCTTGTTTTTTCTCGAAAAAAAGGAAAATGTTGGATTTAAGAGAAAACCACTCGTTTTACGAGCAATTTTCTAAGCACAAAGAATGCGTAGTTTTCGGTTGTATTTCGAATGTCATAGGTCGCATTGCAAATCTGAAATAGTTCGCGAAAACGTGGCCAAATTTTTTTTTTCCAATTTTTTCTCTTTCTTTGAATGAATCGACAAGTCGTTGTTCGACTCAACTAAATTTCTCACCATTTAAAAGAACACAGTAGAATATCAATAGAAACCATTTTTTATACATTTTTCTGGTATTGTTAGGCACTCAATGCGCGCAAATGGAATGCAATGACTGCGTGCAAATGAAACATAAAGTCTCAAACTCAAAAGAGTCGATCCTTCTTGTTTTCTTCTCGGTTGATGCTCCATCCTCCTTTTTTTGCATTGTCAATCGCGGCCCTTTTATGCCTATCCCAGGTTTTATAAATAAACTCTTTTCCGTAACGTTGAGCTATGTAATATTTGCGACACCTCTCATGCAATATAAAACCTGGTTCTAAAGAACTGAAAAAATCATCCACCTCTCTTTGCTGACCTTTCAATTCTGTTGGTCTAATTGGGGTAAGTTCACCCTCTGCAAGTGTATGATGACATAATAAACACAGGCCAGCCATTGCAACCTGGAAACAAAAAAATTATAGCACTGTGCTAGAATTTTCTTAATTTAGGAACGTACTTACTCAATAAGCTGCTGAACACGGTTATTAAAAATCTATGCCGATGAACATTATCAAGCGATTCAATTTGTAATAATATGACCGTTTATAGTTTAAACTTGTCGGATAGCAAACGCCGAGACCATGGCTATCCTTGATGCGACGTGCGGCTAATTTTGCGGTAATTCTATATTTTGCACAAAACTCAAGAAACGTCTTAAAACAAGTCAGTAAAATACAATTTAATAAATTTTAAGCCAAATAAATTAAGATATGTAAGAAATTTAAAACTGGAAATCGCAAAAAAATCAAATTAAAGAAATGCAGTGTATACACGAGTTTTGGATCCCGCGGAGCGCGTGTAATGGGACTTTTGTCGGGAGAATTTTACAACTTAGAAGAAACATACACACTTTAAACTTTGTATACACATTCAGAAGACATGAAATTTGAGTTTGCTCAATGTTCAGACCAAAAAACTGAATTTCGTTAATTTTAGGCAACTTTTCTCAAAAACCGTATTTTTTGGTCGTATTCTAGATACAATAAAGTACACAAAAAAAAAGTTTTAAGCAATTGGGTGCATTTTAGGCATTTTTGTGCCCCTTCAAACTTTCGAAAAAAATTTAGTTTTTTTTTAGGAAAAAAGAATTGTTTAATTGTTTGATATCTTGGTCAATTATATCCCGATTTCGATAAAATTCACACACACATAGGATTTTACATTCTCTAACTGACATTAAAAAAATTCAAATAGTTTGGCCGTTATAGGCAAACAATGAAATTAGGCCCGCGGTACACTTTGCCCTTCTGCCATATGCCCAATTTTGAAATTTCTCTTGTCCCCTTCTTGGAATCAATAGTCGCATACCTTAAGTTCAAAACTCATTGTTCTTTTTTCAAATATCTTAATGTTTACCAAAGTTATGAAGAATTTAGTGTTTGAACATTTAACAAATTCAATTTTTCCACCTTCGGCGCCTCAAAATACTAAACAAATTTCCAGACCGCGAGAACGGTGCATCGGATCAAAATTTCTCAAGAGACATGAAAATTAGCATTTTTCCTAAGCTTTCAAATGTATTAAACTGTGTTTTGAAAATATTGATTTATTTCCGACATGCGCCTGGGCAAAATTGAAAAATTCACAAAATCCAAAATTTCGGCACTTTCGAAAAACAGCTACATTTTGTTTTGCCTTTTTTCGAAAAGATCACCTCAAAATACATAGAATCCATTTTGTTTCATCAAATTACAATTTAATGTAAGCTCAAAACCCGTAATTTAATTCAATTATAAGGGCATTAAGCGCATTGATATCTACCAACTTGTAAAACATTACCATTGGCCTAAAACAGGTTTTATTTTGACAAAATAGTTGTACAGCATTTGATCGGCTTTGTCGACGCCAGCTTTCATCTCATTCTGTTGTTATGATTTCAGGTTTTCTTGAGATCTTCTCATCAATGAAGTTTTGGGCATGTTAAGTGCTGGTAAGAGTTTTCTTAGAGCAGTAGGAAACAAGCCCAACGTCTTCCTGGAAGGGAACAGTATATATATCCCTTGTTAACTACAATTTCCTGGGATATTTCAGCTTTATTTCTTCTGATAGTGCCTACCGTTTTCAAGTTATTCTTTAGGAGATTCTAAGCTAGTGGTATACTTGAAAAAAAAATTGTCACGTGTGAAGTGTTTTTAACTTTTCCTCAATTTGGAAATCAACCATTTCATGACATGTGTTGATGAGTATTAAACATCCACTTATTTTCAAACACTGAATGAATGCCCTTCTTTTTTACCATAGTGGCACATTTTTTTAACAGGGGTTGTTCAAAACATTAACAAAACATTCTCCACTGTTACGTATGGTCGCTCAGTCTATCTTGTTAATTCATCGCTATTTTTCAAAACATTGTGTGCTTTCTGCCACTCGTTTGCATCCGCTATTAGTAATGATCAGCAGGCATCCTGTGGTACATCGATGAAGGGAAGTGCAAATATTTACAGAAACAGAAAACGTTATTATCGTCAATTTCACTTTCACTTCCATTTTTAATTATTTTAACCCCTTACTGCATGATTTTTTATTTTTTTGTCAAAAAAATATATGCGTTAGAATGATTGATTAGGATTTATGAAAAATAGTGAAAAAAATATTTATCGATATTTAAAGAAAATAAATGTTAAACTTTGGCACAAAATGGGATAACAGTAACAATGTAAATTTTTGACATGTGCTAAATTTGGCACAAATTTCGGAAATAAAACAAAAGTAATAAATATAAATTCAGATTTATTTTTAAAAAATAGATTTTATCTTAACAAAAGAGTAAAAATCTATTCCGTGCGGTATTTGCTAAAATAATTGCGATCCTTATTTAGACATAAAAATACTGAACATTTTCCACATAATATCTGGGAGTTTCCCTTATAATCTGGATATTTGCACCTCTGTCGTCCTTCACTTACTCTTGGCAAATGATTCAAGTTGTCCGTTCTTATTTCCTGGGCTGCAGTCTACGAAAAAAAATTTTTTTTGAGATCCAGTTGAGGTTGTAAGCTGGTACTTGGTCTTCCCCTTTTTCTTTCTGAACTATAAGCTCTGGTCAAAACTTCTGTGATACCAAGTTTGAATTCTGAAAGTGGTAGGTATAAATCATTATTTTTTAGGGTTCACCTCCACAGTATCCAGCTATTAACGCATATTATATCCAGGAAATGGAAAAAGACTCTCATATACCACTTTTTGGATCGAATTTGGATTCGGTAGTATCCTAACATAGAATCGACAGGATCTACTCCCCCCTTATAAGGATTATATACCACAACACATTGAGGGCGGGTGATTTCTATGTGTCCTAGATTTCTTAAAGAATCTGTTTACCATCTATACAGGCTGACTCCCAATATATGTTGACATGGTGTTCACAATTTTATTATCAAACAACAGATATATCCACAACACCATCTACATTGGCCACTGCTTCAATAACTGTACCTCTACCTTTTTTTTTTTTTCATAGCTGCTTCCTTAGGGAATTCGAAATTATGCAAACGCTTTCCTCTTACTGTCCCCAAAGGTATAATATCATTTTTAGTGAGGTATATTTGTAGAGGAATGCTCGTTAACCAGTTATCAAAAAATAATTTGTAGTTTAGATTTCTTGGAATTAATTCTGAAAGTTTTACAACAACACTGCTGCTTGCTCCTAGATCTGGTTGATTATTTTCAAAAGTAGTAGCTCCACAATAAATCGAAATCGTAAGAAAATCCAGACACCCCACTTAGAACAGAAACCATTTGCCATTTATGAGGTTTCTTGGGATTATATTGTTTGAGACTTGATCGAGCTTTTGTCGGAATAATTTCTTCATCCACGGCCATATGCGCTTCTCTTTAGGAACAAGTAAGAAACGTTCACGAATTTTGTTTAGCAATGGACGTATCTTGAAAAGCTTATCATAACCTGGCTGCTCTTAAGGAACCTGCCGTGTGTTATCATTGAAGTAAAGAAATCGTTTGATTTCTTCAAATCTCTTGCAGGTCATAGAACGTGAGATGCAAGGAATATCAATTTAACTATGCTATTAAGGCAGTACAATCCAGGCGTTTCTGCAGCAAACTTCAATGCTACACAGTGCTCCCCAACACCGCTCATTGGACCAATGCAAATCAATTGTACACTCGTATAGAGACGCTGCTTGATCAAATCAACACTTAAAGCATTTCTTTTTGCGGATCGAAGATTATCTCGTTGTTGATCTATGCGATAAGATCAACGATTCATCATCGCCAATTAAGCCGTTTCACGGTTTTCCTCTCTTTGCTCTTGTGTTTGAGAATTACGAAGTCGGCCCATACTAACGCGGAGTTATTTTCGTGCGATTTCTTGTTCTTCTTCATTATAATAATTTATCATATTTCTAAGCCTAATTTCATTTCGGGTTTGTTAGGAAAGATCTTCTGAGTCGCAGCATTGTTATTAATAATACTCGCACAATAAGATTTACTAATAACACAGACAAAACAAACAAATCGACCGGTAACCTTTATATAATTTTTTTAAAACAAATTACAGACAACACGAAACAAAAGAAATTTACACTTTCGTGACAGTTTATATACTGACAGGCGCGGCCCTGTAATGGTTCGAGATATTATCATACATCTATAATGATTAAGACCAATTCAATTAACACTTGTTGTCATTTATTCTCATTTTTTTACACTTCTATTCAAGTGTTTTCTATATATTTTAATATCTTTCTAGAAAAGCTACAAGCGAGCGTAACGTGAGCTGTCAATTGCGGAAGATGACGGAGTTCCAAACATGATTATTTAAAAATTTAATTTCTTTATATTTTTTTTCCGTTAGTTTTTCCGATAGTTTGATAATTATTCTGCTATTCAGGGTAGAGACGAATCCAATAAACGACCCCCTATAAGGAACCCCCCAAATGTTCCGACTCTGCTCAAAAGCTTAAGTTTAAAATTTGGTGTTTTCTCTATATCTGTTCATGAGTTATAGAGTATAGAGACAAACAGACACAGACGCAAATACACACACAGGCACGCACGCAAGCACGAACGCACGCACGCAAGCACGAACGCACGCGCGCGCGCACGCACGCACGCACGTACACCCGCACTAACAAGATATAAAATAAATTAAAACAAGCCAAATTCTACAAGACATATGTCACAAAATAATACGACCAACCGTTTGTCCTTCTCCTTTGATCAATACTGCAACAAGCATTGAATTGTATCTAAAGAAAAACAGAAGAGAAATAATAATTTTTAACATTCTAACTTAGATTTTGCTTAAAAAAATATCTTTACTGGACCAGCTTCTCTATTGGAAAAGTTGTTATTGATGATATTTTAACGTCCCTAGACAGAGGTCTTAACTCGGCTTTACAATTATTTTTAATTATTTGAATCAATGCCATCGAAACTAGAAGCCCCACTTCACTGCCTTCTCTATCTGGTTTACTCCACTTTACGGTGGATTCAATAAAAATCCCAAAATCTCGCAATGAAATAAACGTCAAACCTTGAATTTCCAGAATATGTTAAGATCCTACTCAAATTTAATCCATCCATAGCTCCGGCGTCGGTGTACGAATCCCAAAGCAAAGTAGAAGGAGTAGCGGGTGTAGAGCACAATGGATGGGGTGCCAGGATATAAAAGGATACAAGGGATAATGCACGTACGTACTTGGCGGCACTAAAGAAGGATCGGATTTAAAGCCGGTGAAATTTCTAAAGAACGCAACTATTCTCGCAACGTTCTCAATGTCTTGTCTTACTTATTTGCAAAGTGTCTTATCTACGGGGTTTGTTCGAGAATTTTCTAAATTAAATTGATGTACGCGGTTGACACACACGTAACATGATTTTTTTTTATTATTAACAAGATTTGTTTCTATTTACACAATGTCGTTCTATATAAAACTGTTATCTTACTTTTTAAACACAATTGGTTTATTGGTCATCATACATTTAAATATCAACAAATTTACCTACTTAAATTTAATATTAACCAATATACTTGATCATAAAAAAATTATAATAAAATAAAATATTTAAATTTAAAATCTACTTAGAAATTATGATACTTTAACTATACAGGGTGATCCGTTAGTGTGAAAAAGTCAAAGATCTCAGCCATTTATTGGTAAATTGTGTAAACAGAACGATAGGCAGCTTTAAAATACGTATTTATTCTTAAATATAGAAGGTATTTAATAACTCTGGAGCAAACTCACGTTCTTTTTTTTTAATTCCCCTTGCTCTTTCCTTTGTAAGAAAATCAATTATTATAGGATTATATAGGATATTTCACAGGATATATCCAGTTTTATATGATAATCGTATTGCCTTTAATGACCTATCCCAGCAAACACTGATATGGCGGAAACTTGTCGGCCGATGATAAAAATTATGGTACAAAAATACGGCAATTAAATATTGCATAAAAAGGAGTTTAGTTTAACGCTTAGAATAATGTTTTCAATCATTTGCACTTTTTTACTGCATATTAAGTGGAAATTATAGTATATTGTGTCACAAGGGCAGAAAATGAGCCCACGGCTATTAGCTGCATAAGCGAGCAAAGCGAGAGCAGCTGATAGCTAAGGGCTGCTAAAGCGTTTTCTGCATGCATGCCACAAAATTGTTTTTCGCCTACCAAAAACAACAAAAAAATGGAAAATATAACGAAAATCTTTAATTTTTTACAATCTTTGATCTTTCAGAAAGATAAGCAAATACATTTTCAGTTAGGTTTTTTACTGTTTTACTCTTTTTCCAGTTGTTAAACAATTCATAGTACTTTTCGTACCGTTCTCTTGACTTAGTAGATAGTACATTTAGAGAAACATTGTTGGCTTCCTCTTGCAAGTTTGGTGGAGTATTTGTAAATTATTCGTCCTTGTCTGAATGACTATTCATGTTCACTAATAGACTTACACTGACGTTTAATCAACATTTATATGAAACGTCAAAGTACGCAAGTGACAGTCAAAGGTATCTAGATATCTAGTAAAAAACTACAAAATCGGGCTGTTATGAGTTTAGCAGCCCATGGGATGATATACGTTACTTTTGGTCATATTTTTAGGGTTGATATAATTTATTTTCACATATGGTGAGCGAAAAATGTTATTTTAATTTATTTTAATAACATAACATATGTTTCGAAGTACATGTTAGTGTTTTTTTAATTTTTTTATATTTTTAAAATAAAAGTGTGAAATCTACCAAATTTGGTTTTACTTGTTCAAGATCAAATGGATTTTCATCAAGTAAAGGCTGAAACAATAAACAATATTTTTACAGAACTAGAAAGGTACTCAATATAACATTTTTCACTGTATATTTGTATCCTTGTTTATCGATATGGAAAACAAGAAAGTGAGAATACACTCAGAACGCACAAAACGTAAACGGTTGGAATGAGAACATTGTAGTGACTTTGACAGTTGACACATGCCATTCGGTGATATTTGGGGGTGTGGTTCGTTATTAACCAAAATATCGGTTACTCAGTCCAAAACTAACCGCTCTGTTTGACATTCCTGAAAAATCAGTTAAATTAGGGACGCGGTGACCTGAAAATGGTGACTCAAACGTCAATTTACTTAATTGCTATATTTTTACGGTTACTATTAAGTCGAATGTCAATCTGTCATAAAAGTGACATGAATCTCGGCCATGGTCCAAAAGTAACTTAGAAATTAGTTTTTTCCTGGTTACTAGCGGTTAGTAGTCGGTTAATAACAGACCATACCCTGGGACACGATGAATGACATTTTGTCAGTGACGCTAGAAATCAAGAAATTAGTAGCACAAGCAACAATAAAGAACAAACAGATTTACTATACATGGACTCCAAGCCACACAAATATAAAAGGAAATGATGTAGCAGATATATTAGGATATTTGGGCAGAAAGAAAGAAGGAATAGATATAAATGAAGTAGAGTATAGAGACTTATTACCAAGAGTTAAAAAAATATTAAAAGACTGGAAAGAGGAGTGAAATGAAATATACAAAACAAAAGGACAACACTTATACAATATCCAAGACAAACTTTTAAAAAACAATGGTTTCAGGACGTTAATCTAAATAGAAATCAAATTACTACCATGTACAGATGTAAAATAGGATATTATTGGACACCAATTCATTTACATAGAATAGGACAAAAGGACTCTCCTGTCATTGTGGACAAACAGGTTCATTACAACACATATTCTTTGAATGTAGAAACAACACACACAACATCAACATATTAAATAACAAAATGCTTGAAAAAAAAACACCCCTTGCTTGCACCGCTTTGCTTAGTAGATTACCTTAGCAATCCAGATTCCTTGGACGCTTCATTAATAAACGAATTTTTAAGCAGAAGCAACATAATATTATAAATTACAGGAAGAAGTATAAAGCAAAAGTAAGAAAGCGATAGTCTAGAGCAGTGTTACTCAAGTGTACTCCGCGGAGCCCTAGGGCTCCGCAAAGCCTTTGTAGGGACTCCGCAAATAAAATAATAGTAATAAAAAAAAGAAGCAGTACTATTGTCACAAAAGGAAGTTTTTTTTGACGGCCTTTTTTTGGCTCCGTCAAATATTTCGCTTTTCAAGGTTTCCGTCGCCTCCAAGTTTTGAGAACAACTGGTCTAGAGCCAGACGCAGCAATTGCAGTTTCCTTATGAAAAACTGACAAAAGCGAAACAAAAGTCTGGGTAGATAGTGAAAATTAAGCCCATAGACTTAAAGAAGACGAAGACATTTTGTCATTCATCATGTGCTTAAAAAAAAGTAGAGACCATAGTTTAAAAGAAATTGAAAATACATTAAAATACTTAATGATGGAAATGGGAGTACCAAAGAATGTAGAAAAACCTACTCTTTTGCTTATATTAAAATTTGAAAACAATGGAGAGCTTCAGAAGGCTGGTATAGGTATGTATTTTATTTTTTATACCATGGGTATGTATAACATACATATATTGAAATAAAATGCTTGATTCAAGGCCAATAGATGTTTTTACTATTGTGATTGACCATCTTAAAAACTAATTCATATTAATTTTTAGGTAAATTGGTTATGTACCTACTGTAAAAAGTTACAATTAGTTACTTATGTTGTTAGCAAGAGGAAATTTTAAAGTATCAAATTTAAAATTAAATAAAAGAAGTACTTAAAAGTAAGAAATTGAATTAAATATTAATATAAAACATATAGTTACTGTTCAAAATGTTTTTAAAGGCTGTTCCCATTCATTTTTTTTTTTTTTTCAAAATCAGTTAAAGTTTGGTTACATGAGGCTAGGGTTCTTGCCTTCCACACGGGAAGATTCGAGATCGATTCTCGGATGGAGAAAAATGAAATGAACTTTTTTTCTTGTTTTTTCGTTTATTTTATTTTAAAAATTATTAAAAGTCATAAATTATTTTAGAATTAGTTATTTTATCTTAATAACCTAAAATATTTTTTTTATTTGTAAATTTTCGTTAGTGGGTCGTAGAAAAAATATACTGTACAACTCGAGTGGATTGTCCACTCTTGTTGCACAAACTACTGTTCTAATGTCTTGACTGTAATGTTAGTCTGTGGAGCCCTTGTTTGTCTACGCCAATGTTTATGATTGATAGTGCTATTTTTACCATAAATATATTACTGGCAGAATTAATTTAAAAAAAAATTACATCAACGTTACTCTATATTTACGCAAAAAAAAAAATAAAAATTATCAAAGATAAAATTTTACTGCTGAGAGCTGTTCGAAATGAAAAAGGGATCTTAATGAATAACCGCGAAAATAGTTAACCCACCGAAGCCATCCATTCTTATTAGTTTTAAACTAATCTAGCAAATAAATCTGATTTATAACGACAACAGAAAACCCTTTAAAGCAAATCTAAATAATGCACGAGGCAGGCAGTTTAGATTATTATTAAATGACGAAATCGAGAGACCGCCCGAGCGCAGTTTCAGAACTTAATATAAATTTAATAGTCAAAGTTATCTAGAATTCAGGAAACAATGAGATTAAATCAAATTCGGTGTTTATCATAATGTCATAGTTTGCTATGGCATCCGCCATTAATATCGCACAGCACAACAGACTGTGACTCTAGTAATGCGTACATCAAATAATTATACCTATTGTGGTTATCAAACTTAATGGAACGGAGTCCGGATAAATATGTTTTCTTTTGTTGTTACATATAAATTATATTAATTAGAAATACGAGCCTCACTAACGAATAACCCGGGCGTAAAATATTGTAACAATGTATTCCATTATGAGAATCTAGACAGTACAATGTACATAATAAAATCGTTTTATTACAAATATACATCAAAGGTTTATTATTATTGCATGGAAAATACACATTTTAGACTTAATAAACGTACAAAATCATGAACAAACATGTCTATAAAATAAGATTCATAATTCATTGATTATAAAAATGATTACAACCGTCAATGGGCGTCGTTTGAGGGGGCAAGGGGGACAGTTGCACCCCCCTGGCTTTTATGACTTAATTAACAACGCGTAAGATATGCATTACGAACAACAATCTCATAGAAATAATAATAATAATCAGGCTAATGTAGTTGAAGAATATTATAGGTTGAATATATTTATTGCATATCTGGATTCCCTTACGTAGCTTACATCACGCTTTTCCGAAGACTTTGTTAGTTTTTCCTTAAGCCTGTTACATCTCAAAAATATTAAATAATACTTTTTTTAATACCAATTAGTAGTGAAAAAATTTAGAATCGACAATTTTGAAGCTGAATACAAAACTGGAGTACGAAAGACCTTTCTGCACACAATGAACTCTCGATTAATGATGTAGCTTCCAAACATTGTGAATTTTATCCAGACATACAAAGTGGTTTAAAAATTATTTATGGCTCTTCCACCAATGACAGAGTTAATCGAAAGAACGTTTAGCACGCTAAGGCATGTTAAAACATGGCTGCGGTCTATTGGATCAGTGCGAAGTCATGGTAGGGGAAGCAAAAGCGATACTAGCGCAAGCTGCGGATAATTCGAGTACTTTAGGGCGATATTTTGTAATTTTGGCGTATCAAATACACGTATACATTTTACATTTTACTGAAAAAATAGGTTAAATTATACTACAATAAAAACTGTAAATTATATAAATTTACAGTAGCAAAATCGAAATTAAATCAAAGAAGTAAATGGACAACCTTTATTTTTGTAATAATAACAGTAATACTGGAAATAATAGACATCAGAAAAAGTTTTAAACAAACAATAAATTAATATTTATAAATAAATAATAAATAAATAAACAACATTTTCACAAGTTCATTGTTGACATAAAAACACGCTACTGAAATCACACACGACTGAAGTACAAAAACCGATGAAATTAATTCATGAAGAACCCAAAAAAATATATCAAAAAGAGTCGTCTCATTTAACTTAATTTTTGATGCAAAAGTCTATACCTGGATTTGGATTTTTAAAATTCTATATCTCTCTTGTTTTTGAATTTTTAGAAAAAAACAATCATTTAAAAAATATGTTTATTTTAACGACATCTATATACAATTAAAAAAGTATCAACTTAGAATTCACCGTTTCCTTTCTTAAATAAGTAGTCAGTAACTTCCCCGGGTTTAGGGTTAGTATTTTAAAATCTAATTACATAATTTTCAATTTGTACTTTACCCTTTCAAATGGAGTGGTATATAATTTCTAGAGGCAGCATATTTATTATTTACCTGTAACAAAGAAAAATACTGTTAAAATAAATTAAACTTCTTTTCATATGATATTAAGTCTAGAATCCGTAAGTAAGGTCGACCTTCACCCATCTGTTTAATGGATAAAAGTTTTTTTTATTAAATAAAATATGATTTTAAATATACCGCAAATGGGTTGCATATGAAAATATGGTCACGGCCATTTTTTACTTTCATTTCTGTGTGCAGATGAGCAAAGTATAGGAATTATGATAAAAGTTACTTATAATGTCATTATTTTGTACTTGTACATGATTTCCCTAAAATGGACCTAATTCGAGATATTTGAGGAAAAGTGCAAATTTCGAATTTTGAAAATAACTCAAAAACGGATGAAGAAAAAACACCACATTTTAAACTTAGGGTTTAATCCATCCTGCAGTGAGCAGATTAAAGTTTGGGCATAGTCCAAGCATGTTTTTAGGGGTCGTTTTTTACTTTAAGAAAATAAATAGTCTGGACCGTATTTTCTTCGGCAACTCGTTTGCGGTATATTTATAAACATATTTTATTTAATAAAAAGAAAATTTCATTAATTAAACAGGTGGGTGAAGGTCAACTTTACTTCGAATCTTAGACCATACGTTAATTTCAATTCTACGATTTAGAATATAGTATTTTTAATACAAATCCCGTTGCACGTCATCAGTGACGTTAGTTTTTCGTCAAAGTACTACCAACTAATTAAAATGTCCCTAACTAAGCTAATAATCCGAAAATGTCACGAATATTCACGAGCATTTTACTCATTTTACTAAAAAAAAGTATTATTATCTTAATAATATTAGAATTATTTTAATTAGTTAGCTTATACACGTCCCATTCTTTATAATATAACATTTACAAAAATAATATTACAGGTTTAGTACTCAAAAAACCATACTTTACATTAGATCTATTGGCATTCTATATGCATATGAAACTGGTATTTATAGAAACGAAATGTTCATTACGGCAATTGGTATATCTTGTTGCTGTATTGCCAATACCTTTAAAAAAACACTGATTTACGTTTAAGGTTATGTTTACAAGTCGATTTTCAAAACAAAGTGTAAGTAAAAGCTGTGTATTTTCTTTTATTTCTACATACAAAATGCCTAAAAAACTAAATAGTCGTTATAACGAGCTCACAGCTTAGTTAGTTAGTAATTAGTACATTAAATTGAAAATTTTAGAAATAATCAAGGTTTATAAGGAAAAACACTTTGATTTTAAATCTGTTTAATAATGGGGGAGGGGTTAAGAAGGGGTTAAGGTGGGGTTGAAATTAGAAAAAATCATAAATTAAAAATGAAAAGCGATATCAACATTAAATTTTTAGTAACAATCAAGCTCTATAAGAAGATGAAGCCTATTGATTCTAAAAAAATATGAGTAAATTAGAGGGTTTAGGAGGGACTAAAATATAAAAAAAAATCCTAACTCAAAAACGAAAATTGAAATAAACTTGGAATTTTTAAGGAAAAACTCAAGCTTTATACGGAGATGAAGCCTATTGATTTTGAATAAAATCTGATTGGAAATGGAAGTCAAGGGGGTAATTTGTTAAGCTGTTAAACTATATTATCTTCATTATAGTTTACATTTAAAATAAATTATTCCTATTAACAACCCAAAATAAACATAACCTTAAAATTTCAAAACCTCCTACATTTCTAGAGTATTGAGAGATTGATGTATTATTTTCCTACATTTTAAAAAATTCTTTCGACTGAATGAAGAGTATGAAACTGGATTGGTTTTCTTTTAAGTGTTTACGAAACAAAATCGCCAGTATCTCCAAAAACTTTTTTTTATCTTGAATCCTGTATTATTTGTATACTCATTAAAGCAAAATTAATTAAGAACATTAATAACAGCCTTTGCATTAAATAATTTAAATAAAAAGAACAAATTTCAACATGGCGCCGCACTCCGAGTTTGTAAAAATTTTGTTCGGTGCGGTGAGAAATGTATTCTGGGGATGATGCCCAGCTCTAACAAGCTGGCTCTTCGCGTCACAAGTGTGAAGTTGGCAACCGGTTAAAAAAATTTGCAACCTTACATTTTTGTTCTAATCGCTAGAACAAAATTGGTGAAGCCAAATTCACGCAGCCCTACCACATCGTCGTATTGACCTCGAACCTTTTTCATAATTTAGCAACTAATTTGCAACTTTAGGCAACCTTCGTGAAAAAATTTGCAACGTCGTGGTTACACCGAAAACGAATCTATAAGTTGATGGTGACAAATTCACGCAACCCCATCACATAGTCATGTTGACATCGAACCTTTTTCATAATTTAGCAACTAATTTGCAACTTAAGGCAACCTTCGTGAAAAAATTTGCAACCTCGTGGTTACGCCGGAAACGACTCCCTAAGTTGATTGGGCTAAATTCACGCGGCCTCACCACATCTTCGTATTGACCTCGAACCTTTTTCATAATTTAGCAACTAATTTGCAACTTTAGGCAACCTTCCTGAAAACATTTGAAACCTCGTGGTTGGAAAGGGGGCCAAATTCACGCGGCCCCACCACATCGTCGTATAGACCTCGAACCTTTTTTATAATTTAGCAACTAATTTGTAACTTTAGGCAACCTTCGTGAAAAAATTTGCAACCTCGTGGTTACGCCGGAAACGACTCCCTAAGTTGATAGGGCCAAATTCACGCGGCCTCACCACATCTTCGTATTGACCTCGAACCTTTTTCATAATTTAGCAACTAATTTGCAACTTTAGGCAACCTTCCTGAAAACATTTGAAACCTCGTGGTTGGATAGGGGTCCAAATTCACGCGGCCCCACCACATCGTCGTATAGACCTCGAACCTTTTTTATAATTTAGCAACTAATTTGTAACCTTAGGCAACCTTCGTGAAAAAATTTGCAACCTCGTGGTTACGCCGGAAACGACTCCCTAAGTTGATAGGGCCAAATTCACGCAGCCTCACCACATCGTAGTATTGACCTTGAACCTTTTTCATAATTTAGCAACTAATTTGCAACTTTAGGCAATTTTTGTGAAAACATTTGGAACCTCGTGGTTGGAAGGGGGGGAAATTCACGCGGCCCCACCACATCGTCGTATAGACCTCGAATTTTTTAAGGCCAACATTTTTGCATCTGACACGCCAATCATAATTAAACAAAACAAAACATTTTGAGGAGAGCATTTCTGTAAAATTTAAAGCAATTTTAATTAAACAAGACGTTGGGACTTAACAAATTGAATTCCGTAATACAAATTTTCAAAGTATTAAATTATCATTTATAACGATGAAAATATTATTTTTATTAATATTACCTAGTTTCTGTGATGATAATAATAATCATTTCCAAATTCATTATATCCTTTCTTTGTAGGAATTCGCTTCCGGCGTAACCACGAGGTTGCAAATTTTTTCACAAAGGTTGTCTAAAGTTGCAAATTAGTTGCTAAATTATGAAAAAGATTCGAGGTCACTACGACGATGTGGTGGGGCCGCGTGAATTTGGCCCCACCAACTTAGGAATTCGTTTCTGGCGTAACCACGACGTTGCAAATTTTTTCACGAAGGTTGCCTGAAGTTGCAAATTAGTTGCTAAATTATGAAAAAGGTTCGAGGTCAATATGACGATGTGGTGGGGTTGCGCAAATTTCTCACCATCTACTTAGGGATTCGTTTTCGGTGTAACCACGAGGTTGCAAATTTTTTCACGAAGGTTGTCTAAAGTTGCAAATTAGTTGCTAAATTATGAAAAAGATTCGAGGTCAATACGACGATGTGGTGGGGCTGCGTGAATTTGGCCCCACCAATTTTGTTTTAGCGATTAGAACAAAAATATAAGGTTGCAAACTTTTTTATACCGGTTGCCTAAAGTTGCAAATTAGTTGCAAAATATTGGTACAACTTTGGTGTAATTATCATAACATGGTAGGGCCAACTTCACGCAGGTCTTCGCGTCGGTAGGATCAGCCAACAATCTGCGAGCTAGCGTTCACGTGGTAGCGTCTAATAACAATTTTTGGTTTGTGATCAAAGCAACTATAAGTGACGCAACTTTTTTGATTAATTTCTATAAATGCCAGAGGCGTTCTATACCAAATGTTTTTTAGACAACACTGCAAGGTTGTGACTTCATAAATGATCTATATGTCGTCCATCGGCATTTGTATTAAAATACTATAGCCATGTTGGTATATGATAAAAGAAACAGCCTGTATATAAAGAATAACAAATGTGGAAATTCTTTATTTTTAATTCATACTTTTAGATTAGATGGACCGTACCCAGTCAAGCGTAGTGTATCGGGTTTCAGATACTTGCGAAGTATTGATGAGATCCGACCTTATATTTCATCAGGGGTAAATATTGAACTTTATTGGAAAGTCATTTGGTGAACTTATAAAAAATATAGTCGAAAAACAAATAGCTTAGGTGTTATTGAGAAAAAAAATCATTTATGTATGCTTTTAAATTTTTTCACGAAAAATCTCAAACTAGCGTTATTTTTTAAATTATTTAGAATCATACGTTAAAGGAAAGATTCATTTATAAGTTAATAGTGTGGTTATTTTATTAGATATTTGTTGTGATCAATATCTATTTTTTCATTTCTGTTTAATAATTTATATTATTTCCTCCTCCGTAACTCCTTTTAGAAATAACTGTCTTTCTATAACAATAAAATTCAAATCGTTAGAATGGTTTTATTCATTTGATTAAGCATGAAAAACAATCCCTTCCGCTTCCTCTTTCTTGACTTTTGCTAATCTTCGAGCTGATTGATGAATCGGTATGGCGCCACCAGTGTCAATTTTATGTTTTACAACAGAAGTTCTTCCTGCGTTTTCTCCTTTTGGTACAAAAATGTTACGATATCATCGAAAAATTTCAATTTGTTTTCTTTTTCTCAAATTGATTCAGAGATTGACCAGCAACGGCATCATTTGCTCGAATTTATCATTGGAATTATCACAAGTTGTTTTCTGGCGAATTATGGAGTTACTGGTACACAGGTTCTACTTCTGGTCTGTTTCTTGTTGGTAATTAAGTGATCATTAACGTTTATAAGACATACGGGAATTTATTTAGCAGTCGTGACCAATCCCTTTCCGATCATAAATCCACGTCCAACCTGTTTATCGTGGTTCCAAGATTCCATCATGACATGTGTTTCTTCTTCCATAGTTTCTCGAAGCCATGCTACTATAATGATTTCACTTCTGCCAGGTACCAAAGCTTCTTCCTAAACTTTTCAGTACCAATTCCTAATTGGACCTGGATGTTGGCACTTTCATCTGTCAGTCCGCAATCGCAAACTTGTTGGTAAAATTAGCTTGCGATTATTTATATTTGTTGGTTGTACAATGATCCTAGTTGTTCCAGTATCCACCAACAGTGTATATTTTCTACCGTTTATCAGTATAAGAGGATCTTTAGAACGGTTTCGGATTAAAGCTGCCATCTTTAGGCCGACACGCTCTAGTTTTCCTGCGGCGTGTTGTCTTCATTTATTGTGACCCAGTCACCGTAATCTCAGCACCTGATGGTCTTCGTCTTTATCTTTTTGTCGGCAAAGCTCTTCATTATGTTAACTAGTTGGTCGAGTTTATCTTCCACGTCTTTTTCTTTTACAGTCATCACTTTACTTCAGAAGCCTATGTAGCTGCCTTAAACTCTAGAGCAGCGGACAAGACATCGACCAATGTTTTGTGATGGGCTAGGCGGATTTAGCGGTTACGGAGTCCATCGACAAATGTTTGGACTGTCAAACTTTCCATCATATTTTCTAGAGCTGATGGGTAGGCAAATCGCACTAACCTGGCAATATCTACTCCATATTCTTGTAGGGTTTCGTCTTATTTCCAATTCTTTAATTGTTATTAGTATAAATGCTCCAAGTGTTCGTGGCCATAACACAATGCGATGGTCAAATTAATTGCCTTTTCCCTTTCACACCATTCGTTTACTCTGGCAGCTTCGAATTGTTATAGGTAGTTGGTCCAAGACATCTTCTAGAAAGTTGGAGCTTTAACACGGGCATAATTTACAAATCATTCCAATTTTAACTTTGACTCCACCTCACGGCACTTTATTTCACCATTCTTGGCATGTATGTTCCAATTCTTCTATCTTTTTTCCTATCTCTTTAATTTTCTCCTCTACCGTAGACATCTTATTTACTACATTGGCAGATATTTAATTTTTTAGAGAAGACATATCAAAAGAAATGTCATCTTACAATGAACATATTTTGTTTTCTAAATCGGAAAAAAATCGGTTTATAAAGAAGATACGTCAGAAGTCACCTTTCCTTCTAAGGAAGAAATATCAGACGAAACTTTACTTTTTAAGGAAGTAATGTCAAAAGAAACTTTAGTTTTCAAGGAAGTAATGTTAGAAGAAACTTTGGTTTTTAATGAGGAAAAATTATTTTTTATAAAAGAAAATACTTTATTTTCCATCAAAGAAATATCAGAAGAAACTTTATTTTCTAAAGAAGAAACCCTATGATCTAAAGAAGAAATGTCAGAGCAAAACTTTTGTTTTAAAGGAAAAAAAATACTTTTCAAATCAGAAATTATAGAATACGCATCATCAGAAAATAGATACGATTCATACCTTCACTTTCTATTGCTTCTTTAAGCTGCTATGCCAGCTCTGTTTTCTTCCCTGCCATCTGCAGCTTACGATATTCTAACTCTCGACGTAACTCCGTCACTTTTAAATGACACAGTTTTTTAGTCATTTTTTTTTGTCCACTATTTATTTAAAGTTCCACTTCTAACACCAATGTAACAATTGTTTAAAAAATAGTTTATTAATTTAAAACGTACTATTTAATTTATTTAATACTTAGGAACTATTACAATTCACACTTATAATTAATAATTTTTACAATTATTTATCTTTACAACATTTATATCGAAACTTAATTTCTATCGACAAAGTCGCTTTATTTATATAAAAATGTATCGGCTTAGAAAGAACCAGTCCGGCTAGAAGAATCTCAAAAGCTTTCTCCACACTTCGAACCGCACAGCATCAATGTCAAGGGTCGGTTTCGCACGACATTACTCCTCAACTCTGTAAAATTTTTATTAAACACACAGAAAAATAAATTTTTAAATGGTATGAAAGCGAGAGATGGAGACAAGGTTTCTTATTGATTGGAAATTATTGCTATTATAATTTATTAACTCTAACAGCAATAGGGTTTTGGATTAAGGGAAATGATAGAATTTTTTTACGAATCACGATGATTAGTAATGATTTGTATATTACAAGAAAAAACATTATCTTATTTTAATAACAGTAAATAGTTTGATATATTTCTTACATATCTGTAATTTTATTTATTCCAAAATATAAAAATCAAATAATATTATTAGACCTAGAGATTGCGCTTTGTGAGTTCTACTATTAAATATTTACAATGATTCTAAAAAGACTACAGGAGTTTTCATGATCATGAATTAGAAGAACCCTTAGTAATTTCTGCGGTTACGCTAATGAACGAAACCGCCATTTTACCGGATGTAATTTGACATCGATTAGTATTAGTTTTTTCATTAAACGCATTAAACCGTATTTTTAAGTCAATCATTTATAACTTTTCATTTTTAGCAATTAGTAAAAAGCTATACGATGTGTAAATGTCCACCTTTACCTACTGGAACAATAACCGTATATTTGTTATTAAATGTGTTATTTTTAGTGGTTGAATTGACAAAGGCTTTTTATGTAAGTAACTAATTATAGGTATCATCGATTTGAAGATAAAAAAAATTGTATTTTTACCACGTTTAGTAAGACATATTTGTTTTCACAAACTTAGCAAATACAAATTAAAGTTTTGAGGGTATTTATGATATTAATTTCTCTTTTTTATCGATCACTCTCCCTATGTTGAGCGCCACTTGATTAAACATAACTTTTTAAACATAATGTTCTAAAAACAATAATTTTACAAAATAAAAATAAATAAAAAGAAACTACTGTATTTTTAATATTTTCAGATGGTGGGTCCTGCGGATATTCGCATCCAATCCATAACAAAATGTCCTAACTATGAAGAATTCGACATTATTTTGGACTATTCGATAGACGAAGATGACAAAACTCTCACCGGCAATATGTCGCTGAATACAGATATCGACGAATCTGTTAAAATCAACTTAAGAGGTACGATTTTTTATTTTTGATAAATTACTTTTTCAACTATAATATTATTAGAGCTAGGAGTTAAACGTGTTAAAGACAATCAGTGTCGGATTGGGTCTGCTGGTAGGCTTTCGTTCAGGCAATGGGTCCTCGGTCAGGCAGGGAGCCCTTGAGAAGAACAAACAGAGAATTAAATACAAAAAACTATAATACGTGAGAGAACCTTTGTTTTTTGTTCTTCAATGAATCGGACTATGAAAAAGGTGAGCCCTTCTACCCACTGAACCGGAAGGCATGGGCGTCGTTTGGGGGGGCAAGGGGGGACAGTTGCCCCCCCCCTGGCTTTTAGCGACTTAATCAACAACGCGTAAGATATGCCTTACGAACAACAATCTCATATAGAAATAATAATATTCAGGCTAATATAGTTGAAGAATATTATAGGTTGAATATATTTATTGCATATCTGGATTCCCTTATTACGTCGCTTACATCACGCTTTTCCGAAGACTCTCTTAGTTTGTCCTTAAGCCAATTAGAAAATGAAAGTAGTGGAAAAATTTGGAATCGACAATTTTGAGGACGAATACCAAACTGGAGTACGAAAGAGCTTTCTACACACAATGAGCTCTCCATTAATGATATAGCATCCAAATATTGTCAATTTTATCCAGACATACAAAGTGGTTTAAAAAATATTTATGGCTCTTTCACCAACGGCAGAGTTAATCGAAAGAACGTTTAGCTATGGCATGTTTAAACATGGCTGCAATCTATTCGAACAGTGCGAAGTCATGTTAGGGAAAGCAAAAGCGATACTAGCGCAATTTGTTGATTTGTCTTTATTCTGCCGCTTTTTTCTTTAACTAGTTTCCATACGTATTTTTGCATTTCAATAGGGTTCGTCTTATTGTCAATTGAATTTTGATAATAAAATATTTTATCACGTTTTAGTTTTTGTTTATAGTTTTTAAATTGAGTTTTGTATTCTAATTCTAAATGTTTATCATAAAAATTCTGTTTTAACCAATGCAGGTTTTTTAATCTATTACCCATTTCAATTGTCGCTGTGGTAATCCATTTACATTTCCTATTTTGATTTAAACAAACTATTTTCTTAACCATTGGACAAAATTTATCGATTGCAAAATTAATAGCACCATAGAAATCATTTAACATGTCATTAATATTTGCGTAGTTGCTTAGTTCATTAAAATTACGATTATGTCGAAAATAGTTTTGCAGATTACCAATAGCATTTTCACCCAGACTTCTAAAAGATATTTGTCTTTTTACAGGAGTAATTAATTCTGATTTTATATTTAAAATTACACAGAAAATTCGATTAAAGATGTTGCTCGTCAAAAAAGGAGAGGATCTTCCAAATCAATTATTCGGATTATTACTAATTGAGACATCCCGTTTCCACAACAATGGAATTTATTTATTCACTGAATATTTAATACAAAACAGTCGCCAAGCAACTTTTTATCTAATGAACTTGCTGCTTACGGATTCCATAAGATACAATTTGTAACGAGTGGCGGAGTTAATAACATTACAGACTTTAAAACCAATGTTTGTGAAAAAAAGACTATTCGAATCAAACTATAAAGAAGCTAATAGGTACTAGAATTCCGCTTTACACACTCACTGCTAGAACTTAAGGTTTTTCTACATGCATTATCGACTCTAACGTTACCGATGTGCTTATTCTTCTGGTATATTTTAAAAACTTTTTACCGTGCGAAATTTGGTTAACAGCCGGAATAGAAACTTGTACTCGTTACGTGGCAGTTCATAAAATAGGCCTTAACGACAGTCTAACGAAAAGCCTACCTGCTTTCCATACGTTAACAGGATGTGATACGAGTCAATTTACTGGAATGGCAAAAAAAGACCTAATGGAAAACATTTCTCCATTAATCCGAATATTTAAATGGATTTGGAATTGTCGACTTTTCCGAAGGTATAATAATATTAAAAAAATTGTAATAAAATTATATTCGCCAACATCCGATGTTCTTTCTGTTTTTGTATTATGATGTTTAATAGCCATAATAACGATGTTATATAGGCTACTCCCAAGACTATTCCTTACGCTTTTATGTTCTAAGAGAGTCCTAGCAAACCAATATTTGGTTAAACTCCTTAAAACGAAAAATAGACCTCCCAGCTGTCAAATCCAGTTTTTGAAGAGGACAGAGAAGACTCTGAAAATGAGGAGAAATTTTAATACGATTATTACACAAACTTTAAAAATTGGAATTTTTCTAATAAAAACATAAATATCCATCCTCTTTAATTATAGGAATGTAATTATTAAAGTTGGGAGAGGGATATTTTAGTTAAATATTTTATCAATCTAATTTTACTCGTAACACATTATTTTTTTTAGTATTTAATAGGGATTAATAAATTCATCCCTATTTCAAAGGTCATATAATTTAAAGGGTGTTCTAAAATATATAAAACAAACTAAGGCACCTTATAGATCTCATAATTTTAAACAATTAATAATCTCTATGAGCAGTAAAGTTACAGGTTGTTTAAAATTTACAAAAATAATACATTTTCAGTCGCACGCCACTGGTGAAATTTTATTAATTTTTTTTTTATTAATTAATTATCTAAGTTTTACATCTCTTGACTTTTGATCGAATTTTGATCAATCTTCACGTAAATTAAAATTAAAGAATCACTTTAAAAATTAATATTGTATTGTGAGCATTCTAGTCATGTTCTAATCCTCTGAGTCCCTCTGCATTTTTTGGGCATATTTACGACCCCACTTGTCCTTAAAACCAAGAAAATTTGATGAAGTAGATAAATCCCCTTTACCCAACTATAGAGACGGCTATCCTCACAGGTAGCCAGTATGAATCATTCATTCGAGAATGTACTATAAGTGAATTTCAGGAATTGCCGGAGTCGCCTATCTAATTAATGGTGAGAACGAGAATAATCCAGCGCATATAAATGGGCTGTGTTGCACAGGAAGTTATTCAGTAAAAGTCCAATCATAGCAGTAAATATGATATAAATTAGTATCAGTATAAATGTGTTACATAAATTAGAAATATAAATAACAGTGCTTATGTATAAATAAATTAATAAGTATGTAGTGTAAATAAATTATAAATAAACTATTTTCAAATTAAACTATCGTTACAGTATTCTGGTCTAGAAGCCTAAATTCCAGACGTTTTCCCGGGTAGAACAAAAACAAACTAGAAACATTTTTACTATCCATTTTTTACATAATTTTTAGTAATAATTTAAGAATTCGAAATAGTGTTGAAAAAAAAAATCATAAAATTTATAATGTTGGGAAGTGGGGGCCATAAAAAGAGGCGAGTCGTGGTTGACATTCCAACCCTTGTGGTATTCTAAAAACAAAATTCTTGACTAGTAAAAACGTCGTTATAGCCCGGACCTTGGAAAAAATTTAAAAATATTTTCGGAAAATGAAGACGATTTAAAAAAACTTTTTTTGCCCTCTTTAACGAATTCACGAATTTTTAAATAACAGTTATTTTTTTGTTCAAAATTCAAGGTCCCGTGTATAGAAGGATCAAAGAATATTTTACAAAAAATTTTTAGTAAATCGCATTTTAGTTTTTTGGGCCGTAGAGTCAGCCCTAATGGTTTTTTAAATGTTTAAAATAATACATCTACGTAACTGGTAAAAGGATTTTTATTGCCCTTTTGCACAGTTTAATTTTGGATTACCCCCAACATTAGAATCTCCAAAATATTAATTTTAAATTAAATGACACTTTAGCTTGTCACACTTAGCCCTCCAGAGAAAGCACAATTTCGATTGATTGGCTCTACACTATTAGGATGGGAGAGGTAAAAACTATTTCAAGTTGCCTTTTATTTCGAATTCTACCAACTTTCTTAAAAAGATTTCGTGCTTTCTTATAAATTATATATACAGGGTATTTCAGGTTTAAACGGACACAGGTTAATGGGAGGTAGAGAACACTTAGCTAAGTTCAAAACACCCCATACTTAGACTTTAATCTTACTATTTTCTGAGATATTCGCTCCGTGCGCGACAGCAGCGCCAATTTGTTTTGGTATTAAAGGAGTATTTCTGCCTATACTGACAAATACAATTTTTAATAGAATTCGTAAATAAAAAGTATATATGTTAGTTTTAATAAAAGTATATGGATTTATAAAACAATTAAAACATTAATTTATTATTATTATATATTTTTCACGCTTAAATTGAAGAAAATTATGTATAATCATTAAAAATCAATAATAAAATATAGGCAGGCAACAGTATTTACTGGAAAATGTATGAGAAGTTGCCTAAGTCTAATAAGTTGTCATTGAAGAAACCATTTATAATAGCGTGAAGTTAAAATGTATAAAAAGGATCGCTACTTATATTTTCATTTTTGTTCTAAAGAAAATATAGAATGAATGATTAAAACTGGTTTCCGATCAGTAAGTCACAAAATTGCATACCAGCCAAATATTATAATCAACGGCAGAAATTTTGAAATCTAGTTCTTGCTGAATGAACATTTAAGAATAAAGGGATATTAAAGAACATCGTAAAATGATAATTTATTGTTTATTTAAAAACTTTCTAGTTTCTGATGTCTACTATTTCCAGCATTACTGTTATTATCACAAAAATAAAGGTAATTTTTCTTCTTATTGTACACCTATCCATTTATTTCTTTGATTTAATTTCCACTTTGTTAGTGAAATTTGTTATATAAGTTTCACTGTTTTTTTTTTTGCTAGTATTTGTACAATTTTCAACACAGCAACTCCGGTTGCTTATTGTGTGGTTTTTACCTACTTTTTTGAAAAAAAGTAAAATGTATACGTGTATTTGATATGCCAAAATTACAAAATATCCCCCTAAAATGCACGAATTATCCGCAGCTAGCGCTAGTATCGCTTTTGCTTCCCTTTCCATGACTTCGCACGGAGCGAATAGGGTGTTTTTGCAAAAACTAAAGTCGGCCATTTTGTTTGAACGGCTAGATATATTTTGATAAAATTTTGTATAAAAGTTACACTCTTTTAGGTTAATCAAAGACATAATTTAATTTAAAAAAATTCCAGGACCGGACTCTCTTTTTTTATATTGCTCTTCTTAGCTAGAATAACACCCTGTATATCAGATTTTAATAAATGTTACTGCACATTTAAATATTACGTAGATCAATAAATAAAATATTGTATTAATATTTAATGGCACTATCTTGATTTTTATAATGGCGACTACAATATTATAAATCAGAATTTACAATATTAAAATCGAATATTTTACTTTGTACTTTAAAAACTCTACAAAAATTAGGTACGATCTTCATTTTTTTTTAACTACAGCATTTTCGATTAGGAAATTAAACATCTACACATACCCAGCTTACTTTATTTAATAAAGAAATAGAACAAACTAACAGAAACATATAATTAATTAAAATTAAAGTAGATTTTTAAAATGAACACCGTGAACATCAATAAACTTCTGCAAACGTTTTAACAGGTTTTTCACTGATTAATTAATGAATTAAATGATTTTTTTTTAAATCCTACACCAAACATTTTATGTGTGTTCAAGTCGCTGTACTTTTTGTACATAAATAGATACAAATTCAATTTTTTTTAAGATCTCCATACGCTTGTCTCTGGTATCTAGGTACTGCTTATTCATTACTAATTCTTACACTAAAAGGAAGATGATTTCAAACTACCTCATTTATTTCTCTCTTCATCTTTAGGTAATTATATTTGGAAATTAAAATGAACTAAAACTTAAACGAAATAAAACTCTGATGAAATCAAATTTAAAAGTACAAAAAACTAGGTATTTTATAAACGAGCTGAAAACTCAATTTGGTCAACTGCCAATATGCGCCAAATAACACGATCACTCATTCCGTCTTAAACATAATTAATGTATAATTGTATAATACCAGTAGGCTTGAGTCAAATAATATGTACAGTATTTTGAGCTAAATTACTTTTGTTCATGAGTGTAAGTTTCTAATGGTATGAAAATAAGTATTTCAGGATGCCGTTTCAATTTAGTAATGAAGAATATGCAGACATTATTTTTCTGTTCGATTTTTATAAAGAAAACGGCAGCAGCAGTAAAAGAGTATCGCAGACGCTTTAATTGCCGTTTACCAAATTCTAAAACATTTTTACAGTTTTTCGAATTTAGTAAATAACATGGAAAGTTTCCAACTACAGTTGAATATGAACATGCTCCGAGAAATAATCTTCGACAAAAAGAGGAGATATTACATATAGCTAGAAATAATCCTTCTATCAGTGTTAGAAGAATTAGTAATGAATTATCAGTACCGATAATAAGAGTATGAAAAACTTAAAAAAAAAAAATTGCATCCGTTTCATGTACAAAAAGTACAGCGACTTGAACACGGAGACGACGTACCCTGCTTATCTTTTTGTAGATGGCCCACAGAAGGATAATATCGAGAATTTTATTTACTGATGAATTCCAATTTACACGTGATGGGATCAATAACACTAGGAATGGTCATATTGGCCAACTGAAAATCCTCACACTGTATCACAAAAATATTCCCAATATAGATTTTCTATAAATATATGGTGTATAAATACAATAATTTTTATAAATTTTATAAAAATCATTTGTGTGGTTTCAACATGATAGATCAAAGCGGTCCCGTCAATTGGCCACCAAGATCTCCGGATCTAACACCTCTGGATTGTTTTTTATGGGGCTACCTTAAATCAGAGGTGTACAACGGAGAAATGAATACCCTAGCACAGTTAATGGAAAAAATTAATAATGTATGCAACAATATTGGAAATAAACCGGAAATAATTGACAAATCAGTGAAAAACCTGTTAAAACGTTCGCAGAGGTGTATTGACGTTCACGGTGTTTATTTAAAAAATCTACTTTAGTATTAATTAATTATTTGTTTCTATTAGTTTGTTCTGTTACTTTATCAAATAAAGTGAGCCCGTTCCTTATTGGTAAATGCAGTAGTTAAAAATAAATGAAGATGGTATCTACTTTGTGTAGAGTTTTAAAAATACAGAGTAAAATATTTGATATCAATTTTGTAAATACTGATTTTTAATATTGTAGTTGCCATTTTAAAAATTTACTGTAAGAAAATCAAGATGGTGCCTTTAAATATTATTCAAATATCGGGTCCTGGAATTTTTTAAAAATTAAACTATGGCTTTGATTAACCTAAGAGAGTGTTACTCTTGTACAAAATTTTATGAAAATATCTCTAGCTCTTCAAACAAAATGGCCATTAGTTTTGGCAAAAATCATAAAACTCCCTATATCTCAGAAAAGAGTGAGGTTAAAGACTAAGTATGGGAATGTTTGGAACTCAGCTAAATATACTCTACCTCCCATTAAGCTCAATCCGTTTAAATCTGAAACACCCTGTATGTATGTGTTGTGTTTTACATTGGGATACATTTTTTTTGGCTTAATTAATTTAATGCAAATAAAGTTCAGCCCGTTGCTTTGCAAACGTGGTAGCAACATCGTTGTTTTAATAATAATAATAATTATTATTATTATTCATTTCGTTAGGTATTTGTCGTTTGCATTGTTTTCTACTATTAAACGCTGATGGATTCAAAAATATAGTAAATGGTTCGGTAATTATTTGAACAAACGCGGGACGTATGGAATTTAATATTTAGTTTTGCGATCTGAATTAGCCTTTGAAGTTAATTACGAATTTCGGCAAAAGTTTAATTCTAGAATAAATTGCTTGATCAGATTAATGCATTATTCGAATTCTCGATTATATATTATTAATTTTACATGTATGTAGGTACCAGGGTAGGTAATTAATATTTTTTAGCCACCGTATGACTATGTAGAATCGATAAATTTAACATACTAGTCAAAATTACACTGTAATAACGAGTCTTCTAGAAAAATCATAATTAGGCATTCCAACGACATGTAAAAAATGCTGCCCGTGGGCAATGACAGGTTATGATTTAACCATCATGTGGGCCTGTTGTCTTTGACAGGGTCACTGAGACATATATAGATTACTCGAAGCGGCTCGTTTTGCAAGCGGACATATTGCCTGGCAAGTGCTCACTAATGAGAATCAGTTTAGCAAAAATGTGTTTAAAAACCAATTTTCAGACCTTGAACATAGTAAAAAAATAATTACCTACATTTTTACTGCAAGGCATAAGCTTATGTTTATCATGAAAAATTGAATGATCAATCTATATATAATTATCTATATCATTGATCCTGTCAAATCACCAGGCCCACAAGATTGTCATTTTATGACCTATCATTACTCACGGGAAGCCATTTTGTTTTAAATGCCTAATATTTATAGTTAGATATAAAATTTAAATGTTCTGGGTAGGTACTTTAGCCACTTTCACAGAATAACATTTACCAAACAGTGAAGTGTTTAAATACAACGTTTTCATTACGACGCGCGACGTTTAAATAATTTAAATGTATTTAACAAAATTATAAAGTTTTAGTTACATAACAACCCTTAAATAAATAGTTAAATAATTTATATTGAAACAACGTAGATATTTGGTTTACGTTATTAACCAAACGTTAAAAGGTTCGAATTCAACAGCGTTTTCAATACGACTTTTATTTAATTTAATATTTATATTATACGTATATTTACCAGCATTTAAAAATGTGATCAAAATATGGTTAAATAATTAATAGTAAAATATCGTTAATTTTTAGTTTCAAATATAAACGATACGTTAAAGTGTTCCGATAGAATAACGTTTTCATTATGATTTCTTATGTAATTTAAACAAACGTTAGTATTATACATATTTATTTAACAAAGTTTTTAGCTTTCGTTGAAACAAAAAATACCGTTTAAAAATAATATTAAAATATTGTAGATATTTTGTGTGCATTATTAACTAAACGTTAAAAGCTTACAATAAAATAAAGTTTTCTACACTACACTACTTGTATTTAATTTAAACTAACATTAATAGTATACGTATATTTAACAAAATTATCAACATTGTTTAAAAATAATATTAAAATAATTAATATTGATATAACGTACATATACGACAATACAATTTTTAATAGAATTCGTAATTAAATAGTATATATGTAAGTTTTAATAAAAGTATATGGATTTGTATAACAAGTGAAACATTTATTTATTATTATATATTTTTATTAAACTTAAACTAAAAAGAAGTAAGTATAATTAACAAAAATCAATAATAAAATATAAGCAGGCAACAGTATTTACGGGAAAATGTATGAAAAGTTGCCTAAGTCTAGTAAGTTATCTTTAAAGAATTAACCCATTCTGTCAAAATAAAAAAATACCATTAAATAATAGAGTGAAGTTAAAATGTATAAACAGAAGGATTGTTATTTATATTTTCATTTTTGTTCGAAAGAAAACATAAAATGAATGATTAAAACTGGTTTCCTATCAGTAAGTCACAAAATTGCTTTACAGCAACATACAATAATAAAAGGCAGAAATCTTGAAATCTAGTCCTTGCTAAAAATGTGTTTTTCTGGCTTCCAATTTAATATTTAATTTAACTCTTAACATTAAATGACAAGAAATTAAGAAAAAGATACTGTCAAGCAATACATGTTTGTCCAATAACAAAGTATGGAAATATTAAAACAACTTGCTAAATCATATTCTTAATAAAATAAAAATACCAACGTACCCTCGTATACCAACTTTAAGAGAAAAAATTATTTAATTACTTTTTTTGTAGAAAAACCTGTACTTCCACAACAACCAGTGACTATTTTCCTGAACCAACGCAGTTTGTGCAAATTAGCAGACATATTATACTACTATGGAAGACCAGATTCAGAACCCATCTGTCCAATTTTAGCTGGTGATTACTACATTAAGGGATTAAAAATAGACTTCGCTCTTTTACAAGTACGTATATAACAGCTTTAACACTTTGGAAATCATTTTTGCAGATGATCTACTCAGAAGAGGAGAGCTAAGTAACAAATGCAATGTGAGGTTTGCACCAAGATAGTGAAAGCGATGCAAAACACATCGTTTGGTTTATTATAATAACGTATTTTGTGTGAATTGCATTATACAATTTTTTTTAACTAAATGTGTGATAAAACAGATACGTTTTCATAGATCTATAATTCTGTAATAATTTGATGCTTAATAAAGCTTAAGAATCGTGTATACTGAAGAAAACAGTAACTTACAAACTATTTACCCCATTTTTCGTTAAACCACAAAGTTTTTCTCATTTAGATTTATTTATATGTTACAGGTACCTCATGAAATGTACGGATTTAAAACATACCAGTTAGAAATGATAAAAGATGGGATTTTATTGATGTGTTTTGAATTACGGATACTGACTACTAAGAAAAACATTTCTGAGTATGATCAATACGTGAATGTATACAGGAAAGATGCACATTTGCTAAAATAGGTTTTACAATAATTGTTTTTTGTATTCGTTAGTATTAAAAATATTATTTTATTTCGGAAGGTATTTTATTTACCTCTCAACTTTTGGTTTCTTTCGGTATTTATCTAATTATCAAAATTTGATTTTTCAAAATTATTATTAGTGCATTTTTAATTAAACTTTTGTATATAAAAAAAATCATAAATTAGCTAATAAATAATAAATTATTAATTAATAAAATATGTCATTTGAATTTGTACATTATAATATAATATGTTTAAATAATATATAATTAACCTTCGTCAGAAATACTGAGTGACTATTACTTACACTGTTTGTATCTTTTTTCCACGAAACAGAAAAATGTTTCTTCCTAATGGCCGTAAGTAAAACCTTTTTGGGATTAGAAGAGGTCAAAAAACGCCAGTTACAAGACTAGTAGTTGTCAGCTAACATTTGTCGGTGTCGGATGTATTTTAAATATTCGCCAAGACGATCAAAGTAGGTCAAGTTCGTATCGTGTTAAGGTGTAAAGTGTTTAATGTAACATGACAAAACCAAAATATAAACATTATTAGGTGTGTTTAAAAATAATAAAAAATCGCCGATAAAAATATTTTTAAAAGCAATTGATAGTGATAGAAATAAAATGGAAGTTCCCAAGAAAATAGTGCCGCAAGCTCACAGAATGAAGAAGCATTATGCAATGCTCTAAAACAAACGGAACTGGAGAGGAATAGTCTTGCTGATAAGGTGCAGTTGCTCCAAATCCAGATAAATAAAATCATAAAAACAAATGATGAATTAATCAAAAAATATACAGGAATAGAAGAAAGAATGGCTTACAATATAAATAATTCAACTAAGCCCACTGAATACTTTACTGATGAAGAAGATCTGGCAAAAGAGACTGAGTGGATCCGCTTGAAAAACAGAAAAAAAAATAAAAATGGATACTTCATTGACACCTCCGCAACCACAGCCAAAACAACAAAATAACATCACTACAATAGAAAAACATGTAAAAATCAAGACACCACCACCATTATAATGGATAGCGTCCAAAACTTTAATAAACTCCATAGTATGGTGAGACAAATCCCAAACTCCCAAATTAAAGTCATCAACGATAATAATGTTAAATTTAATGTTCCGGAAGGACCAGAATATAGAATGCTTTCTGGAGCATTAACAGAACAAGAGTACACTTGGTACTCGCATGAGGATAAACAGAATAGACTAATTAAAGTAATGGCATATAAACTTCAACATTCTTAAGAACCAGAAAATATAATTAGTGATTTGAAATGTTGTGGCTTTAAAATTATTTCTGCTACTCCAAAACTAAAATAAAGAACTAAACAATCATTAAATGTGTTTATTCTTACATTCCAACACGACGAAAGTGTTGAGAAAATATATGAAATTAGAGAAATTATGGGAGTATATGTAGAAATTGTACCTATTGTGACAGGCTCCTGGTTCACCTACAGTGAATCAGCGAGTCTGTGTGGCGCCAGTTTTGGTATCGCAGTTTGCTCTGCGACCCTGAAGTACACCAGAGTGTACTCAAGGTAAACTCAGTGGAGGTAAAAATAATTCCAGGCGGTCACTGCTAGGTATCCACAATACTAGAATAAATAAAAATAAAACACTTATCTTCTTTCTACCTCGTACCCTACGGTACCCTGAAAGAGAACGGTTAAGAACCAGTAAAAAGAGAAACACAGGAATAGGTACTAAAATATATATTTACAAAAAAAATAAATACAACTGTAACTATATAGGAACGGCTCCCTCCATTCGGAATATCTATTCTTTAAAACTAAATTATTAAAATTGAAAAGTATTTAAAAATTGACGGATCTCTATATCCGGAAAATTGAATAAAAATGAATTATTAAAGTTGAAAATTATTTAAATATTGACGGATCCCTATATTCGGAAAATTTAATAAAAATAAATTATTAAAGTTTAAAATATTTATGAAAAATAAATTATAATTATTATTATTATTATTATTATTATTATTATTATTATTATTATTATTATTATTATTATTATTGAAAATATTTATGGTTTATTAGCTCAGGAGGCTAATCGGACTGGGAATCGTGAAATGCCCAGTATACGGAAAATGTATGAAAATAAATTATTATTATTGAAAACAATTTAAATATGACGGTAATCAAATGCAAACAAATAAAAAAAATGAACTCAAAATTGTCGATGGAAACGCAAAATTCTCGCCTATTGATAAATAAGGTTTATTTACACGGTGTTTAGGACGGCGACCACGACGGTCGTAGAAAATAATATTTTTGAATTTTGCCCAGAGTCTAACGAGAGCGTATGTGTGAATTTAATTTTACAGAAGTCGTCTGGTTTTATTCAATAACTAATTGTGGACGGGGAATGATTCAAATACGGCTGAATAAAAAAAAAATTAAAAGAAAAGAAATTTTACACGAAGTAAGGTGCGGAAATTAATTTAAACGTCTTTTTGGGAAATTAGACAACGTCATCAGGAGAAAGAGAGAGCTCTCTAACCCACTAAACGGATCGAACCTCCGAAAAAGAAAAAAAATAAAACAATAAAATAATAAAAAATAAAACAGGTCAAATCTCTCACTTCGATGTTAACTGGGCGGTTTTTAAAAGAAATTGGATGTAGTCGTTGACAAAGAGAGCTCTCGGTGTCTAGTCTAGGTCCAACCTAAAATAAAAAAATTGCCAACGGTTTCCCATTGAGGGATGAAATAATATATCCTGAATGTGAATCAAAATTCTTCACTTGTCACACGGGTGTCCCAACTTTTTATTTTTTTAATCTTTGATTTTAGGCTACTTTTAATGGCAAGAGATTAAAAAAAATTTAATCATATTAACAACATATAATCTTCCTTGTTATTTATTGGTTAAATTTAATTCGTTCAATGTTAAAGTGCAACAATTTTGTCAGAAGCATAAGGTTTTTTTCTTAATAATATAACTTTTTTGATTCAAAATTGATCTTTGAAGTGCGTATATAGCATTTTACATGCAATTTATATTACAAAAACCTAATTTTGCAAAGTAGGCCTATGGAATGTGAGGTTATATTCCCACTTTTACTGTACTCCATTTTTATTCAAACTATAGCGAATTATACATCATAATTAAGTTGTTTCTATACAAAATGTCTTTGATAATATATTTTGCATGGGCGCGCTTATTCGTTAGTAAGAAAAGTGTTCATTCCATCTTGTTTGCTGGCAAACAAGATTCGTAACTATTTTATTACATGTAGGTTTATGTATTTTGAGATCAGTTATTGTTAACGAGAAAGTTAAATATTTTGTTGTTTATATTTAAACTGAGTAAATTTTAATTTAACTGTACTTCATTTTCGCTTGAAAAAAATCAGAAAAAATTGTTTCTTTTGTAATATTTGCCTTTTTAGGTCCTAAATTCATTAAAAGATTATTTTAGAAGTTTGCTTTTTCATTATTATGTTTGTGTATAACATTTATCTCCAATACCTTTTTTTAATGTTGCAATTTGTTACAATCACCAGCTGCATCATTTAATTTAATTTTATAATAACTATTTTTTATTTTTTTATTTTTTTGTTTCTATATTTTCTATACTGTATTTAAAGTATCTAGGTATCTCTTTAATCTTTTATAAATTAAGAAATATATCAATTATTATTTCACTCTGTATAAGAAAATTATCTAAACCATAAAATTTTACAATTTTATTAAGTACTAACTATTACTACCAGCCGCTTACTTAAGAATATTTAAATTCCAAATTATTTTCAAGGTAAGCATTTATCAGTCATTTTTCGCCGGTGAAGTAGGTTATAAGTGCAAAAAGAAAATGGTGTTGAATAAAATTAAAATGTAAGTAATAAGAAAAGTGAAATTTTATTGTGATAAAAATTTAAAGGGACATGTGCCCCTTTGAATTATGTGTTGGAAAGTTTTAACGTTCATTATTTAGAACTCAGATACTATGTATTGAACTAATTCGTTTTTTCTAATATACAATTAATCATTTCTTTACGGTTTTTTAATTTTAGTACATAGGCATAATAAAGTTCATAGAAAAAGTGTAGTTTTTTAGTTGTTAAAAATTAATATTCGTCATTCGTAAAACAATAGGCTATTTTTATAGTCGATTTCTCATATTAATACACATAGAAAATACAATGTTTTGATTGATTGAATTATGTTGAATAACCTTAACAAATATAACTCATGTATTTGACGTTTATCGAAAAATTCCTTCTCCATTTCGACAAAAAATAAACAACATTATTCGTTTCTCAAAATCGAAGGAATTCTCAGTATTCTTGTATTTTTTTCGAAAATATGATTCTTGGCAAAAGTTTGTGCATGACCTAAAACCCAGAAATATTAAAATACTAGTACAATTTACAAGGAAGATCATAAAATATAGGGTATCTAGAAAGTCTGGCAACAAGGTATTTTCTCTGAAACAAATGAATGTATAATTATGAAATTATAGGGTGATGAATGAAGACTATATTTTGCATTTTTTAGAGTACATGTCAAATTTATGTGATGTCCACGTTTAGCGTACCGCCGCCATATTATTTTTTTTTTAAATGGCAACGTAGATCAAGTAATATATCAGAGAAAAGTTAAATATTTCCAATTTTAAAAAATAATACAAAAGCACCACATTACTAATAAAAAACCTATTAATCTATTTTTATTTTTCACCATTCTTATTTCACCACTGGTAGATAAGTTAATCTGAAACTAAAAACAGAAGTAGGCAATGAAAAAAACGTTAAAAACATTATGTAAACCATAAAGTGTGCAGATTTGTTTTGCTGTTAATTGAATTAAGAATAATGGCAAACTTATCAGAAAGAGAACGAATCTAGATACCAATGTTGATTGGATTTGGTGATAGAAGTAAGTCACCTATTTAACGATTCAATCCTTAAAGACCTCCTATAAGTAGATCTTGGTTTTGAAAATAACGAATAAATTAAATATAACCGGTAACGTACAGGATGAGACCAAACACTGCAACTAATGAAGATCAGACTTTAGATGTCCTACTACATATTCAAGAAAATCATAAAACATCTACATGTGAACTAAAAAAAAAAGGAAGAAATGACCGTAACTAGCAGCTACGGTCCTCACTCGTTCAGGTTAGAGTTTGGTTAGGCTTTCCATAGGAGTGGATGAGAAAGGATTTTTTATTCTTTATTGAAATTTTAATTTACAATTGTATTTCTTGAGTTACAATTACGCGCGCCTTCTTTCTTCGTTATTTCGTAGTGCACTAGTGGTCCGCTGTATTGTTTGGCGTTGGGAGGAGAGCAGGCTTGGATAATGCCATTCTCAGCGGGGTACCTTATTAATTAACCCCCGGGTTCAACTATCGAGAAGATTCAGAAAATTTTGTAAGATATTGGATGAATATATTGAAAAGTGTTAACTCCGGTTTCCAAAAAGTGATAATTGTAGGAAAAGAATAGATGGGAGAAAGGAAATTATTATATTATTTTACAGAAAATTTAAATAATAAGAAAATGTCTATAAACTTTTACGTGTACCACTTTTCGCTTGAGTGGTTCTGTGCTGGAGGAGAGCCAATTCTCTACACTCGGGATGAGTGTGTATATGTGCCTGCCTTTGGTGGTGTTGTCCCATTCGACCTGCCATGTTCGTATCAGAATGTGTTTCATCTCCAGTGATACCGCCGTCCAGAATCTGTAGTCTGTTGCTACTATGTGGTTTCCTACGAAGTAGGTCGATCCTATCTTCTTCAGTTCAGCCAGTGATGTGAGGATCATCAAATGTTAATGTAGTGGAGGTTGTTTAGCCAAAATACATAGAGTCTCAGCCGGTGTGGAGCTTGTATGCTCCTGAAATAACTTTGATTTTGTTTTTATTTATAACGAAGTTTATTCTTTGTCCCCAGATTGGTAGCGCATACGAGATGATGGGAATGATTGCGTAGGTATATATATGTTACCTAGAGCGTCCTGGAATTTGTCTATTTGCCCTCAATTTCTACTTAGTGCTCTTCGTAGGAGTTGAAAAACTTTCCTGCACTTGTCTGTTATATATGATATGTGTTACCCAAAGGCTAGTTTATCGTCCAGTATCACACCCAGGTATTTGATGGGTTGGACTCTTTGAATTGACTTATCGTTGTATCTGATTACTTTTCCCATCTTGTGTGTATGTGTATGGTTCCTGCAGACATAGTATTTTAACGCCGTGTTCTTTGGCTAGAGGTCTGGTTTTGATTGTGGCTGTCCGTGATTTTTGTACATTTGCCTGCATTATCACTATTGGGACTTTAATTACTATAGTCTATGTTAGAAATAAAGTCTAAAGTTCTTCTAGTTAAAGTAGGGCATTTTGGAAATCTTGCTTCGTGGCCCGTCTCTCTCATGTTTTCGACAATACAGTTAACACATTTGGGCGTTTCTTGTAACTTTCGGCAGCTTCTTGTCTCGTGCTTATCCCCACAATGTCCACATGCCACTTCGCTCCTATAATCATTTTGTAAGTGTCCAAATTTTTGGCATTTAAAGCATCTAAGAACCCTAATATGACCACGAATTATGCAAGAGGACCATCCTAGATATATGCGTTTATGTTGGAAAAGAGTTTTTTTAACTGCAGGACTCACTTGTACTACCCAGTGGTTGTAGTGCTTTTCTCTAGGTCCGAATTTATATTTGGCCGAGACTTCTGAGAGCGTTCTTATCTATTTGTTTCATATCTATTTCTGAAATCGCTAATTTGATACCCTGATCGCCATGCTTGATGATTCTATCAGGTTTCAGACCAAAGGCAGTTGGTTTGAGTTTGGTCAGCATTCGTTTCTTCGTGTCTTTGCTAGTTTTCAGATCTCCGTATTTTACTCTAGGAGTAATAATAACAGTTTTCTTTGGTGCGGCTACCATTGTCTTTTTGGCGGTTACTTAAACCTTAACTGCAGAGCCTGCCTTTCTGCGTAGCTAGTTTTAACGTTTGCACATGTGAACTGTGAAGAAATTATCGAGGGCTTAGCGCAACAACCACGTAACCAGTGTTCTGATAGTTTTGAGATGATTGCGCTAACAATGATCGCTGGTCAAAAATGTCTATTAATAATGCCAGTAAACGGATTAAGGTTTGACTTTATTTTTAAATTACATACTAAAATATTTTTGACCAGCGATCATTTTAAAGCGCAATTATCTCAAAACTATCAGAACACTGGTTACATGGTTGTTGCGCTAAGGTATTATAGGAAGACTGTACAACTCATTTTACATACAAATAAACTCCACCGTTATAAAATTCAAAACCACCAAGAATTAGCATTGATCTGAGGTTAGAGTTTAGTGAAACGGTTTTAGAGAAAATTTGTAGGCAAAACGATTTCTTATTCTGCTTGAACAGTACTGTTAATAAACATAATTGCCGATATTGGTAAGATTCTAATCAGCACTGGATGGATGATATTCATACACAATATCTAAAAATATAAAGATTTTTTTATGGAAAGCCTTACATTTTTTGCATTTATAGTTTCTAAAAACAGATTTTTTATGTTTAACACTTGTGGTCCAAAATTATTACTATGACCACTAATTTTTAATCATAAATACAATAAAATATTAGGCTTTCCATAAAAAAATATAACTTTGATATGTCACTTTTTTTGGGCATTATGTATACAACATTATGATAATAAAATAATTTTAAAATGTAGCCATTATTGGCTTACAAGTAGCCACAGAAAAACATCAAAATTGTTATAGTTTATGCATCAAATTAAGTGCCATGTACATCATCCTTTATGAAGATGTTTCAGAGAAAAAACAAATCAGACCTATATTTTTTTCTATTATTGAATATGCTAATCCCCATTCCAATAATAAATTATATAACTCATTGTTGTTGTATTCATTCTGTCTTTTATAGAATTTGAAGCCCTAATTTTAAGTATATGTACTTTATTCCTTGTTTCTTGTTTGAATTTGTTCCTAGACGACATTTAAAAGTGGGGATGTAATACTAAAAAATCGTTATACATACTTAAAATAAAGAAGTTTTATTCCTAATTTAAACACGGGTTTTTTTTCAATTTAAGAAACCCTGATATTTATTTTTAGCATGGGCGTTCTTAAAAAATTCTTAAGAAAAATTAACTTATAGATACTTTAAATCAAGAAGTTTTATTCTCAATTCAAACACAGTACTTTTTAATTCAAGAACCTTCATATTTATTTTGAACATAAGTGTTCTTAAGAAAAACTTAAGTGAAAGTCGATTGTGCATACTTAAAATCAAGAAGTTTTATTCTCAATTTAAGCACGTCCACTAAACATGAAACATTACCAGTTTTTTTTGTAACGTTTCTCATAGAGACTTTTCTTGATATATTTTTGAAACGATACTAAAATATCCCATAGATGTTTAAAGTTTAACATCATATTCACTAACATTCCTCGCATATATCTACAAATGAAGTTTTATGTACGCTGCAATACTTGAATTAGCAGTTACATAAACATCTTTTGTACTTCTTTTTAGTTACTTCCTGTGACAAACATTTATACGATGCTAAATTTTATAAATCACAATAATATCGCATACAGGTAGCACAGTAATGTGTACAAGTTACACATTTTTAAGATGGCTATCTTTCGTCTTTACATCGCAGACCTGGCAGACCTAACAGTTCATCCCGCGTTTCTAGATGGAGATACCAAAGATCGCTTGCTACTTACGTAACCAGTAGTTCTGTATATTATGGAGCAGTCTGTTGGCCAGTATTACGTATATTTCATCAAAGTTCTTACTTTTACCTTTGATATTAATTTAGACCATTGTATTATCATACTGTTTCTGTAAAATTTTCTGGGATTAGGGTAACTTGTCTTCTAAGCTTTTTTAACTTCAGGTTTATTTATTTTTATTCTGTTTTATATAGATGAAATATAAAATATTTATATAGTCCATATAAAATTTATAAGATAAAAATAAAAATAAAAAGATATGAACTGTTATCATATTTGGAATGTTACAATCAGTTCATTAATATGATTTTATTTTATGGGCTTTCATAATAACATCTACAAGAAGTAAAAAGAATTTCTTGGATATAACGGGAATGTCATATTTTTGAGAACTTCCAATAACGTTGAATAACTTAACAAGGTAGCGCTGTAATATCACCGGAACGTCTACATTGTTTCATTACAAAAGTAAACGTCCCTACTCTGGGCTTAGACGGTTATGAGTCCATCCTACAGATGAAAACAAAAGTAAAACTGAGAGTTACAATGTAACAATGTAAAGTTCTCATTAATTTAACGTTTTTATGAATAGTGGGCGGTACTTTTTAATTTAAGAAACCGCATAATTATTAGAGAGATATTCCAAATTTCTATAACTCCAGCCACTAATAGTGATATTGTAATAAGAGTAAAATAAATTTCATGCTAAAATCAGATTTATTGCAAACCTGAAATTTTGATATTAAAATCCTTGTCTTTATACTTATTTCTAACCTCATTTTAATAACTTTAAATCAGAGTTCATCTTTTTTATTATCTACAATAGTACATAATATTGAAGAGGCATTAAAAATTATAATTTTAGAAGGTTTATATGACAAATATATTAAATGTTTAATATTAAAAAACTTCGAACGGATACGAATGTCGGCGAGCGCACCCGAAAGCCACTACCTGCTGCTCTTAAACATCCACAATTAAGGACAGGCACAATCTTTAAAGTCAGTTTTAGAACATAAACGATCTGCGCATACTTAGATGTCAAAATAAGAGCGGCACTAATAGTGACTGACCTTAAGTGAACTTGCAACAACTCTCTAATATGAGCATGGGCATACTTAAAAAATTCTTAAGCGAAAGACGGTTATCCATAATTATATTATTAAGTTAAAGTTGAAAGTGGTAGCCATGTGTGAGTTATAAGTTCAGAAAAGGTAAATCAAACAAGGGTGGTCCTTAGGATCTCACAAGAGTATATTTTATTACGACCGGTTTCGAGGATCAGATCCTCATCATCAGGTAAGGTCTAAAATAGAGAGGAAAAACGAATGAGCTCATAACTAATAAAGTGGGTTTAAACATTTTAATATGAAAGTTGTCAAATATCAAGAACTCACCCGTAATTACTCGTCTATTTAAGACTAAGTTAAGAGAATTATCCCAGGATCGGTGTAAAAACAAGTATGCAAGTATTTTTTAAAATACATAAAAAACAATAGTTGCAACAAAAAGTTGATGTCAAAACACATAAACAAAAGTAGGTCTAAAACTATTAATTAAAATTATTAAAATATTTCACGAACGGACGAACAATTAAGACAAACAAATTTAAAAACTTTTTAAACCCTACAAGCACTAAAATGGGTTCTTGGACAAGTGTTTATAATTCTACAGGAATTAAATTTTATTTAGTTAAAATATACTGATTAACGCCCTCTAGGTATAAATAGACGAATTAACCATTCTAATATTTAAGATAATAGTTTAGAGGTTGTCAAATTTAAATATTTTGACCATCGGCTAATAGATGGCGTTGGCGAAAAAATAAATGTTTCTTAATAATAATATAGGTTTATAAAATGAATTGTTTGAATTTGTACGTAATAATAAACAAAATGAAATAAATAAATTATTATTGTTAAAAGTAGAGTCTAGCATTAGCGTTGGAAAATAATTTTAGATGTACTAATATTCAAATTAAGAAGTTGGTAACAATCAACGGAAAAAGGAAATGGTGTTAATGAAAAGAAGAAAAAACTATTGATTTGGTTAGTTGTTTTTTGAAGTAATGTGCTGAAAAATGAAAATGGAAATGGAGACAGAATAAAAATAGAGATAAGTATAACTAATAATTAAAGTCAATAGAATTTCATAGGGAAATTTTAAAGTAAAGGGGGGGGGGTAATTTAAGGGAAACGTAGATTTTTAAAAAAGAACTGAGAACGTGGGTGTGGATTCGGAAAAAACTTGTGAGTTTAGTGATAATGCATTGGTACTTTTTCTTAATCTAAATATTTCTATCATCTAGTAGAGTCCAATCACGATTTTGACTCAGGGGATGGCTTTAGGGTACTCCACATTTGCCACAACAAGTTGATATTGAATAATTTGTTCGTCCGTTCGTGAAATATTTTAATAATTTTAATTAATAGTTTTAGACCTACTTTTGTTTATGTGTTTTGACATCAACTTTTTGTTGCAACTATTGTTTTTTACGTATTTTAAAAAATACTCGCATACTTGTTTTTACACCGATCCTGGGATAATTCTCTTAACTTAGTCTTAAATAGACGAGTAATTACGGGTGAGTTCTTGATATTTGACAACTTTCATATTAAAATGTTTAAACCCACTTTATTAGTTATGAGCTCATTCGTTTTTCCTCTCTATTTTAGACCTTACCTGATGATGAGGATCTGATCCTCGAAACCGGTCGTAATAAAATATACTCTTGTGAGATCCTAAGGACCACCCTTGTTTGATTTACCTTTTCTGATATTATTAAGTTTTTCTAATTTTAATAAGTCGGCCTTAGAGGTTGAAATTCACTCGCAAATGGGTGTATTATAATCATTATCAGTTACACAGACGTCAGTGTATCAAAGTTTAGTTTTGCTTTTTATGCCAAAAAGTAAAGAACCACACGTTTTTAAAAGTTTTTAGACATTTTGTCAGTTTGTTTACAATGATGACTTCAAAGTTAAATGCAAGGATAGGATCATATCCGGAACTTTCTCTAGAAGGAGATTAAACCGTGGGGCAAAGTTTTATTTTTGGTATCTCTAGCACCCACCCCATAACTAAATTCCAGAATTGATTTAAAATTCTAATTATTGTTATTTTTTATAATTCTCAGATTTCAAGTACTAAAAAGTACTTTATTTCCGACAGGGATATTATAAGCTTATATCGTCATAGTGACGCTATCAATAAAGAGGGTCATAACTACCTTGGGACATTATATATTCTATAATTCCCTCTACCTTATAATCAACGGTACCTGATTCAAATATACCGGGAAGGTAATAAATTGGTAAATTTTTTCCGTTTGAAAATGAACAAAATTTTATTGAAATCTGTCATGAATAAAATTATCTATGTACCACGGGAATTAATGGGCCTTAATAACCTCAGGCAATTGCTGTCCCTCGGACCAGAGGCCCTCGGGACGCAAACTTTGCCATCGGTAATTAAGGCCCTTATAATTCCCTTGATACATAAATAACTATTATTGACCAAAATAGACGGAATTTAGAAAAAAATTCATCTAAGTTAGACCAAACAACTCTACAGGACAGTAGTTTAACCAGTAAAAAAAAATTAAAAATTTCATTTATGTTAGAAAATCACTGCATCCAACATTCCTCTGTATAAAGTTATTCATACTAGTTTTTAGTAATTTTTTGAAAAACATTTTAATAAATGTTTACCGGAGAAGAATACGCTGAGAAAATAAACTATGGACAATTGCTATGTGCTATGTATTTGAAAAATTAAACGAGACCCTAGGGGTCAATTTTTGCATATTGTTACGCAGCACCCTGCAGTAGCCTGCGGCTATCATAGGAAACGTACAGATAGAAAAAGAAGTGGAATCCTACTCCTCGCTCTACAGTGTGCTGTGGTAGTCATAAGTAAAAGTGCAAGTAAAAGAAGAGAATATTCCAGAAATGTCCAGAAATGTCATTACCCGTCAAGAATATTCTAGATTGTTCGAGAAGTTTCCGGAAGGGAAGGCAAGCTATATAAGGCGACGACCTGACGTCAGAGTTTTCAGTTTTATGATATACGTTATACGTGAATGTTATCAGTTGTAAAGTTATTGTCAAAGTTGAATTATAGTTATTGTAAAGTTCAGTTAAAATAAATTGTGATATCGAAAACCAGCGTAACATTGGTGACAGCGGTGGGATCTAAACTAAAAATTCATGATAAATACCAGATCTACCGAGTACAAAGCAGAAATGGACACTTCAGGCCCACCAGCATGGTTTTTGAAGATGGATGAGGAGAGAGTGAAGCGAGAAGAGGAAAGGGAAAGGCGTAGGAAGAAGGAAGAGGAGGAAAAGGAACTGAGTAGCAAGAAAGATGAGGAGGAGAGAGGCGAGGAGAGAGGCGAGAAGAGGAAAGGGAAAGGCGTAGGAAAGAGAAGGAAAAGGAATGACGTAGGAAGGAAGAAGGAAAAGGAAAGGAAGAGAGGCGTAGATAAGAAGCGGGGGAAATTATGAATGGTTTACTGCAAATTCAGGAAAATTTCAAGCAAGAGGTAGGTCAGCTTAACAATCAAGTAGATATTTTAACCCAACAACAAGAGAACTTAAAAACTAATTTGGAAAATTTACAAACTAATTTAGAAGATCAACAAGAGAATTTAAAAGCTAATTTGGAACAACAACAAAATAATCTAAAAACGTTAGAGCAACAACAACAGAATCTAAAAGCTAACTTAGAGCATCAACAAGAAAAGGCTAGAGCAGACTTGGAAAGGCAAATTAGAATCGAAATAGTTGAGTTAGAAAATAGAATTCGTAGCCAAGCTCCAGTAAGCAACTTTGAAGCTGAAAACACTACCTCGTCTTCATCCATTACCGAACCAAGCCACATTCGAATCCCAGTTTCACAAAACTATACTATCAAGACCCTTAAGCCACCCACGTTTGACGGTCAGACAACATGGGAAACATATCGACGTAAATTTTAAGCTGCAGCTAGAGCCAATGATTGGACTGAGAAAGAGATGGCGGCTTCATTAATAGTGTCATTATGAGATCAGGCAGCAACTATTTTACAGTTACTTCCACAAGGAGAACCCAGTTACTCATCTCTCGTCCAAGCTTTGGAGACAAGATATGGCCAGCAGCATTTGAAACAGGTTTTCCAAAGCCAGCTAAAAGTTCGTAGTCAGAAACACAGTGAGAGTCTACAAGAATTCGAAGCCGATATTAAAAGATTGCTGCATCTGGCCTATCCCCAGGCACCTAAAGATTTCTTAGAACAAATCGGCATACAAGCATTCATTGATGGACTAGAGGACGTGGAAATGCAGCAGGCTCTTCGGCTACAACACCACAAGACGTTGAGTGAGACACTAATTGCAGGCCAGGAACATGAAGCAGCAAAAACTATATCTAGATCTTCTCGTGCAAAAGTGAGAGAAAGTAGATTCCAAGAAAGTGAATAGGCCACTACTAATACTGCCCTTCAAACTACCCTATAACAAATTTTAAATATCCTGCAAAATAGCCCGCGAAATAGCCAAAATGAGAGCAGAAGATGCTTTAATTGCGGAAGAATCGGACATCTTCAAAGAACCTGTCGAAGCAGGGCTCGTTCAATAAATCGAGAATCGGAGAATAATGCTAGAAATTCACCTAAATCAACCTCCCGAAGCCCGTCACGAAGTCCAACAAGGAATAATTATAGCAGATATACCTCCCGGAGAAGCTGGTCACCCACACCTAGCCGGCTTTCTAACAATAGTCAGGGAAACGAATAAAGGTCGACACTACGGGGCAGGCGTCGGCTGTAGCAGAGGGCCCCTACACCGTCCTCAAAAAAATCAACGACCTGATCTACCGCATTCAGTTGTCAGCGAGAAGTAAACCCAAGGTAGTTCACATTGAGAAGTTAGCGCCATACCGTGGTTCAGATCTTCCCCGTTGTCTCCACCCAGATTCCAGTAATTAAGTTATTCGGGGCGAATAACTAGAGAGGAGGGAGCAATGTTACGCAGCACCCTGCAGTAGCCTGCGGCTATCATAGGAAACGTACAGATAGAAAAATAAGCTACTCCTCGCTCTACAGTGTGATGCGGTCGTCATAAGTAAAAGTGCAAGTTAAAGAAGAGAATATTCCAGAAATATCCAGAAATGTCATTATTTGTCAAGAACATTCTATATGACAAGTCTAGATTGTTCGAGAAGTTTCCGGAAGGGAATGCAAGCTATTTAAGGCGACGACCTGACGTCAGAGTTTTCAGTTTTATGATAGACGTTATACGTGAATGTTATCAGTTGTAAAGTTTGTTACGGTTGTAAATTGGCTAAAGTTCATTGTCTTTATATTTTGAAAATACCATTTAATTATTTGGATATTCGTTAGAAATCGTCTACGCCTATGTCTTTCGTGGGGTGTATAGAATAAAATATATTACAATTTAATCTTGGACAGCTGATTGTTTCGCAGTAAATCAAAGTCTTTGCAACGTTGCCAAATGTCTATTGTAAATTAGTCAACAATCTTTGGGGAAATCCTGCTTTACTTCGTGAGGACTTTATGTGAAAATTCTTTTTAAATAGCGACATTGTATTAATTTAGAATATCTTCTATAATAAGTTGTTAGATATGATACAATTGGTAAAGTATTTATTCGCTATATTGAAGTTTAACCGACTGTCTTGGCTTCTTTCGATTTCGATCAGAGAGTGATTGATTCTTTTTCGAAAAAGTTTTGAAGGTAAAACGCCGTAAAATGGTGGATATGTTCCTGTAAATTTTGAGAAATAATTTTTCTGATTAATCCCAGTTAGTTTTGTGTTCTGATTATTGCGAACAAGGATATATTTTTGGAGAAATTAGGAACTGTTGTTTGCTATAACCTCTCGTGGACATTGCCAACAGTCTGGAACTGTCGTGGTTGGATTTTGTAATTTCGAACCCCTTCAGCACAGTAGGGTATGTACTAATAATAATTATATATTTTGTAAGATTCCTCACAAGAGATTTATCTAATTTTTTTAATTTAATAAATTTTAATGGTATATCAAGGTTAAAAAGCCGGTTATATTTTCTAATATTTAATTTTGTTATATACAGGGTTTTCTGGTATACTAGTCGGCTCTTTCATCAACTCACTCTTGGGGTTACTCTCTTTGTGGAGGATTTAACCTGGGACGTTGTTAGTCAGTTTGAAGAGTACGAGCACCAGAACTTTAATGCAGATACGTATACATATTTTTTTTTTATCGATTTAATGAACTGCTTGCTGCTTGCTCGTGTAGTGTTAAACTGTAGTTGCTTATTGGACTTAAATTAATTTGGAAACGCTATCATTCCAATGTAAAATCGCCATATATTATGTAAAATTGCTATGTACTTATTGTTCGCTTTTCCTTTAAACTATAGTGCTTATTGACTTAATAGAGTGCTATACTTTTAATGTAAAATTGCTATATATATTTGTAATAATAATAATAATAATAATAATAAGTTTATTTCGAAAACCATGAATACAAAGTATATAATTATTTTACAATTTAGTAGAAATAAACAAGAAAGGGAACATTTTGTAATGCCTAACTACTATGATTTTCATAATAAAAGTAACTTTGCGAGCTTAGGAAAATCCTGTCTGCTGCTGCCGTTACTTATTATCCCTTATAATCCCTACATATTTATTATTCGCTTTGTGGTTGCTATTGGCTTTAATTAATTTGAGAGCACAATATTATTTTAGGTATAATTATTACATTAAGCAGGTATTTAACATTGTTTCACATTATTTACATTTTTCTTGCGTTTGAGTACTCATACGTTAAAACAACTTTTATTTTATTTGATTTCTTGTGGTTCTCAGCCTTGCCTAAAGTTGAGTAGTATATATATTTGTTTATTGATCTAGTGCATGTACTGAAACTATTAATTATTTTGTTAATTTGGTATTTTCAAAAGTAAAGTTTATATTGTTGTGAATCTCGCCTTTTTTTTTTTTGATATTGTTGTTAAGGGTCATGGTCAGGTATTATGACTTCCTGGCGCCCACCCCCTCTGGTCATTAATTTGTGAGTAAATATTTCATTTTTTTTTTACTTATTTGTCGAAACCCACCACCCTTACCGACTTGAGTTAAGCCACCAAGGCCCAATTAAGGCTTTACAACAACCCTTTAAAATAAAGGGGCGTTTCAAGTTATTGTCAAAGTTGAATTATAGTTATTGTAAAGTTCAGTTAAAATAAATTGTGATACCGAAAACCAGCGTAACAATATTGTCACGACTCGTATAAATTTATATTTTTCCTAATTTTAATTAATTATTTAAATAACATCCTGTATATAAAACTTTGTTTAAGTATGTCGACAATTTGTTTTGATTAGCAATCATGTGCAAGATTGATTGTTTAATAATTATTGAACATTAGTTTGATAACAATAAACTAAAAAAAAGTTATAAAGGTAATGTCGAGGGAATGCGCAGGGCTTTTTTCCTCAGGGAACAGATCCTCCCCATAGGAGGTCTCCCTTGTAGGAAGTTCCCAGTAGCAGCTCCAGCTCATGATCTTCATAGTCTAATTTAAAAGTCTTTATTTTGATTTTAAATAATTGTATTTTTGAATAGTTGTGACATGTGCCCAAATATTAGTGGAGTTGGTAAGTAAGTATTCTATTGTCTTTTATATTATATTGAGCCAATATTTGTGTGTTGAGCTGTGACCTATTTTGTATCCTACTTTAATTATAATATTATATTTGTTTTGAGAAAACATTGTGTTTCCTTCAGCCCTTTTACAGAGATGTGTTAGGTTCTTACATCAAGTGTAGAACCCTTATACAGTTAAGGGCTACAAAGCCAAGTTTAAGGCAATATAGAGTTCTAACGTTATGTAGGTCCAGAGTATTATATTTTGTTATTCAACCCCCGGGACATAGATAGTCCCATAATTATTTAAAACACGTGAATCGTGAAATTCGTTTTATTAAGAAAACGCTTAACGTATATAGTGGATGAAATGAAAGATGTAAGCGACAGATACATAACTAATTTGATGATTGGAATTTTGAACGAAAACTTTCCAAGCATACCTTATTTAGTTACGTTAAAGAATTAATAAAACAAATAGTAGATTTATACAAGACAGTTTAACAAACATCTTCTTACCCAATGCTATAACAGTCAATAAAATAGTTATAATGCTTTTAGGTGCTGCGGCACTTAATGTTAAAAGCTGCTGTTAATTTAAAGATTTTTTATCCCAACTTAATTTATGGCATTTGTGTCGTACATGGGGGTAAATTAAATAGCAGAAGAAATAAAGAAACCTGTTTCCGTTGGTGAATGATTTTATAAATTTTTATTAAAAAAAGTTTTCTTGAAGGCTTCGTTGAGGGTGCAGATATATAAAGAAATACTTTCCGGTGTTCCTTTATCACCTAAACCAGTAATTACAAGATGGAGAACGTGGCCCGAAGCAGTTTCCTTTTCCTTTGAACACTGCAATGAAATAGAATTAGTAATGTCAGCATTTGATAATGGTATTTCCGAAGCAATTCGATAAAGCAAAGAAAATATTAAAAAATCTGTAAATTAAACAGCAACTCGCATATATCAATGGCAATTATTATAAATTAATGATACATTTATGTGAGTCAGTTAAATTAATAGATAATTTAAAGTCAAAAATAAAATCAGCACCTAGAAGTAATAATCAATTAGTTTCTAAAAAAAAATAAATTTGTTATTGACGGGTCGATGGTGTAGCGGTCTAACGCGCTTATATTCATTTATAGGCCAGTTTATGAGTCCGAGACGAAAATTTCTATTGATATGACATGCAGATTATAAAAATCGCCATACATTATCGTCTCGATGATGGTGGGTGAGGTTTTCCGGGTTTTCCTCACCTGTAAGTCAAATGGCACCATCAATCATCCTTAAGTCGCCCCGAAGCGTCACGGAAAATAATAATAATAGCCGTCCCTTCCCCTACACAAGTCGTTCAGTCGACTTCAGGGGTTGAAATTCACTCGTAAGGGGGTGAATTAGGGAGAGTATTATTATTATTATTATTATTATTATAAGGTTTCTTGTTTTTATTTGATGTTGCTAAAGTTTTAAGTGGGACATTTTCCGAAGAATATATATTTATATATATTTATATAAATTTATCCCGATTTATTATTTACTCTAAAATTTTCTCCATTTATATCTGTCGATCTAGAGCGTTCATTTTCCATGTTAAAATTAATTTTAAGTGACAGAAGACAGAGTTTTAAAACACTAATAATAGATAAGCATTATTAATGATACAATTTTAAGTGGTTACAATGTTTATTTATTAATTAGCAATTAGTTAGTTTTATTATGTTATTAATATTGATTATTAATATTATTAATAATTTGCCTATATTGCCTGTAGGTTAAGATTTCCGCCTTTTTCAATAAAAATCTTTGTCTATATAAGCCCCGTTTTTTTCTATTTTCGTTGCCAATAAATCCGAGCTTTATACAGGGTGTAAAAAGATGTACAGTAAATTTTATCACAGTTTCTGAGGTCGAAAATAAGACGATTTAAGCTAACTTGCATATATAAGAAAATGTACATGTGTTTTAAGTATACAGTGACCAATAAAATGAAGATAGTAGTATTCAAAATTGTTTTATTTCTATAGGTTTTTAGAGAAGTTCTGCACCCCTTTGACTACCCTACTTTTTTAGATAATAAAATTTAGCTAAAAACAGGAGGACACTAAAATTCTACAGCTATTTTGAATTTTTTTTGCTTTCTAGTATTTGTTTTTGAAAGCCTTGATAACTGAGTTATATGCCGCTGAAGGAAGGCCGTAATGAAAAATACATTGAAATGTTCCTATTGATTTCTGAATATTTGTTAACGATTTTTTTACTTTTTTACAACTTCATAGATGGTCGATATTACAGCGGAATCATTGTAAACAGTGGGGGCTTGTGGTAATTTAAAATGGTTGTTCACTTTTTCCAATAATTTTAGCATTTGTAAGTTCAGTTCAAAACTTTGTACAAGTGCCAATATCGCTGTTTTTTTTTATTATTTGAATTTGTATAAAGTGCAGTTATTATTATCAACATCATACTGCTTACAAGCTCTACAACAATTAATAAATGAATATTTTAGTTAGTGTAATATTTGTTTTGTTTTTAATAAGTTGAAAACCATCTATAAACATTTTTAGTTAATAAACTGACTTTTCTTCATAATTTGAGATTATTTTTAAATATACAGGGTCTGTAAAAGGTCTTTACAAAAACATACCACATATTCCTTAGACTAAAATAAGTCGATTTAAGTAAAATTACCTAAGTACAAAGTTGCTTCGTTTGGGCTCCAGAGGGCCTTGAAGTTACAATTTTTAAATCGTTTTTCCCATATAAATTTTAAACGGCATATGCGATTTTGCTGAAATTTGGTATTTTGGTAGAGTTTTATGTGGCAAAAAAAATGGTATTAAAATTTTGTCCGATAATAATACATAGGCGTAGAACTTGATTTTTTTAAATAATTGCAACTTTAAAAATTCTACGCCAATGGAAAAAAGGAGTTTGAGTATAAAATTTAGATTGCGCAACTCATTTACTTTAAAAAAGGTACTCTTGATAAGACTCGATTACTCTCATGGTTTTGACGAAATTTGCATTTTAGTAATTTTAGAACATAAACAATAATTATTAAAATACAAACTTTGTCAAAACCATAAGAGTAAATCGAGTGTTATCAAGGGTACTTTTTTGTAGTAAATGAGTACCCAATCCAAATTTCATACTCAAACCCCCTTTTTGCCATTGGCGTAGAATTTTTGAAGGTGCAATTATTTAAAAAAATCAAGTTCTACGCCTATGTATTATTATCGGACAAAATTTTATACGATGAAAAACATAAAAATGTACTTTTTTCATATCTTCTTCAACACCTCTAATCGAGACTTTTAACAAAAATACTCGATTCTTGCCATGTACGATTTTTTGAGGAATATTAATTATTTGCCTGCAATACGTATATGTACAAAAACATTTATTGTTGATTTCCATAGTTTCATCTAAATAAAAATATTGTCAAGTTTTAACACCTAATCTCTTGTTAACGATTGAAAGTGTTCTATCTGACTCAATAATTAAAAAAACAAATGCGTGGTTTATTAATATGGCTGTACAATATACCAATGCAGAATATACCGATATGTTACTGACATTAGGATTTTGTGAAGGAAATGCTCAAGAGAGTGTCAGGGTGTACTCTGAAAGATTTCCAAATCGTCGTGTACCTAGCCACCCAACTTTTGCTGCTGTTGAGAGACGTCTTCGGGAGACTGTTGAAAGACGTCTTCGGGAGACCGGTTCCTTTGCTCCCAACACTGTTGATAATGGAAGAGAACGTTTTGTAAGGATTCCTAAAGTTGAAGAAGATATTTTAGAACGTGTTGAAGAAGATCCAGAATTAAGCACCAGACGAATTGGAAGAGAACTAGGAGTAAGTAAAGATGTCGTTCATAAAGTGCTTAGAGAACAATTGCTATATCCATACCATAAGAAGCCAGTACAAGAATTATTAGTCCATGATCCTCAAATTCGTTTGGGTTTTTGTCGATTTGTTAATATGCAAAGATAAAGAGATCCAAACTTTGTCAAGAAGGTTCTCTTTACCGATGAAGCGGGTTTTACAAGAAGAGGTATAACTAATACCCATAATGAACATGTTTATGCCGTTGAAAATCCGCATGCAATAAAGGTAAACCATTTTCAGCACGAATTCAAAATTAATGTGTGCGCTGGAATAATTGGTAATTTCATTGTTGGTCCAGTCATACTTCCATGAAGATTAATTGGTGACAATTATTTGGATTTTCTACAAAATACGTTGCCAGAATTGTTAGAAGATTTACCTCTCCAACTTCGGAGAGATATGTGGTTTATGCAAGATGGAGCTCCACCACATTTTTCTTTAAACGTTAAAAACCACTTGAATGAACAATATCCACACAAATGGATAGGCAGAGGTAATGACGCACCTGTAAACTGGTCACGACGTTCCCCAGACCTAACACCGATGGATTACTTTTTATAGGGACATCTGAAATCGTCTCACTCGTGTTAGGCACACTCATCATAATGCGTCACAGACACGGTATGCTTAAGTATATTGTGCCACAGACATGCGATCAGCCAGAGAGCAATGATGTATCAAAAAATATAAATTAACACGTATGAAAATAAAAATATTAAAATGAAATTTATATTTTTATTTAATTTTAAAATAATGTGTTTTTGTAAAATTGAACTGGGTGTTCACTGCACAAATGAACCAATGGAGAAACCGCCCTTGATTGTAAATAAAGTTATACAATAGTAAAAAAAAATCGTGAACATACATTCAGTGGTTTAAGATCAATATAAAAATATTATTGTGAATATTTTTCACCATGACATTTGTTCAGGGGCTTATAACTAAATTCATGACAGATGTAGGATTTTAGTGGCATCCTAATTCGATCGACAATGAAATGTCTAAAAAATGAGGGGGTCAAAGGTGTGCAAGACCTCTCTAAAAATTAAAACAATTTTGAACGACTTTGATTTTATTTTATTGGTCTTTGTATTCTAACATCTCATGCACATTTCATAGAAATATGTTAGGCCGTTTAGAAAATAATATTTTCACCATACATTTTTTTATATAAGCAATAATTTATGTCTTCACCAGTTATTTATTGTATTACGTTAGTAATAAGAGAGGAAAAAAAGCTTTTTTTTTTTAAATAAGATGGCGATAAAGTAAACGCGGTACGGTAAACACTGACGTCACCATACAATTTTATAATTATACATTCATTCGTTTCAAAGAAAATACCTATTGTCAGGCTTTTTCGCTATTTAGGTTAGGAGTAAAATAGTTTTTTCTTAATATAGAAAAATGTTACTTGAAAACCCTAGATCATGTAATTTTTGGAGATTTTTTTAACGATACATTGTATATTTTTTGGCAAAAGATGACTATCATTTTTTTTATCAATTTAAAATACTAAGCTTAGGTTTATTAGGTAGATAATGATCCATCATACTTATCTTAAGCTCTTGTTTATTAGATAGAGGTCAGTCATCTATTTGCAAAACTGTTCTTTATTAATTTCAGTAGGTGTAATTTCGAATTAAAATAAACATAATAAAGTGTTTCAAGTGTGTGTATTTAAATATTTAAATATTTTACTGATGTTTTTTGCATATGTACAGGGTGTTTTAAATACACGTGTAGCTAAAACAATATCTGTCAAAATAATGAAGAAAACTACGTTAAATGTCATAAAAAGTTGTGGATATATTTAATTACTCGGTATTCTTGTTAAAAAAATTAAATTACGTCAAAACAATAGAAAATATGGAAATATATTATATACCTAAATGAAAAATTTCAGCTATAACTTCCCAAACAATGTAGCATTTTTAGTGACCATCATTTCAGTTTAGTGTTTGGTTTATTAAACGCTTTTTTACATAATGAATATTTGTGGTTATAACTTGGGATATTAAAAACAGTAAAAAATAAAACTGTATCCGTTTTGGACTTGGGTGATAAATAGAACGTGACAAACGTGGCATTATGGTATCCATAACTATTACAAGGTATGTACTAATTTGCGGTTTTTATTAAAAATATTTAAAATTGACGATGTGAATCGAATTCAACATGTATTAAAGTTATAAACAAAAGTGTTTAGATATCAGATATTTTTCTAAATCGATATTCCAATTTTTTTTATGTTGTAGGAAATTTTTTCCCAAGGTGCAAATCACAAATTTCTAATTTTTGCGTTTTTGGTTAATGTAATTTTATTTTAAATCTCTTGACTTAAGTTCTAATTCTTATTAAAATTTAAAATGACCGCTGAATATTTTTTATTGTAGACAATAATTTAAAAAATACCTTTATTATCCATTGCCAGTGGCGGTTTGTCTGTAAAGGCTCTAGGGCTACAGCCCCCCAGTAGAAGGTGAAACCAGTTTATATAAGTATAAAATAAAAACGTAGGTAATTAATGTTATCCAGTGCCAGCTCGTGCTTAAAGACAAAGTTCTGTCCCGTTATCCTATTCACTAAGGTTGCCTGTCTGGCAGGGCTAAGAGATGAAGCGCCCTGAATTTACGTATACGGCCGGTTAGAATGAATGACGAAGCTCAAATTCGTAGGTGTCAGATACGTAATTTTAACCTTCAAAAAGGGCTACGAAAACATCAATTTTACTCTTGTGTAGATAGTGTGTATAGAGTGCAGATAGTGATTTCTATTAGATGTCAATAATTTCCTTTTGGTTTTTTGGCTAGAAAATACAGAAATTATTTTAAAAGTAAAGATAAACAGGAAAAATAGTGAGTTTATTTTATTTTAATAGAAATTAAAATACGACAAAATATGACAATATATCTTTACTAGTGATAAAACTTAAAATTACAACTTAAAAATTATAAGATGAAAACTAATTTACCTTTCTTACAATATATTTATACGTTAATATCTACACACTTTTCCCAGCAATGCACCCATCTCTTTAAACCGTCGAAATATTACTCGGCGTCTTTCTCTGCAAAATAATTGTTTACGAAGGCGATGGCCTCTTCATTTGACGAAAATCTCTGTACTTCGAGCGCAATTTTTAGATTAGGGAATAAAAAGAAGTCGCTTAGGGCTACATCTGATAAATAAGGAGGGTGGTCAATCAGTTCAAACTGTAATTCGAAAATTTTCGCCATGGTAACCTCTCAGGTGTGAGACGGCGCATTGTATTGGTGAAACAGAATTTTTTTTCTGCAAGTTGCCGTTTTTTCGCAATGTATACCTTTAGTTTGTCAAGTAATGATGCGTAGTATGCTCCTGTAATAGTTTTTTTCTCTTTGAAAACAATTCCAAAAAACAGTCACGATCACTTTCCCAGCCGAACATTTTTTTGTCCACTATTTTGACTGTATTTTTGTTTTGGAGGCATGCTGGTGGATCCAAGTTTCATATTCAGTAACTAATCTGTGGCAATATTGTGATTTACTGCGCATAAACTGCGTCAAAAGAGCATTGGAAATATTCATCCCATTACGTGTTTGGTCTAACATGAGCAAATGCGACAAAAAACGCGTAGACTGCTTTCTAATATCTAAATCCTGATTCAATATGTGACAAACACATTCCTTGGACATACTCTTAGCCTCTGCTATCTCTCTCACTTTAATTCGATGGCCATTTAGTACCAGTAGGTGAACTTTAGCGATGTTATTGTCAGTGGCTACAGTTTTTGGACATCCTGAACGTTTATCGTCCCCAAAGCTGGTACGGCCACGTTTAAATTCAACTGCCTAAAATTTTACGGTGATAAATGTTGGTACAGAGTCGCTGTAAATAGCGTCTAACTCATCTTTGATTTTCGTAGGCGTATTGCTTTTCAAAAACAAATATTTAATTACAACTCGATACTCGATTTTTCCATTTACAAAAAAATACTCACATCGACTGACTTAAGCAATTGTCAAATAACAACTGAACGTCTAAGCTAGCTAAAGTGCCTGTCAAAAGATGCGCAATCGCATTCCCTAGTTTTTATTGACGACAGCTGCCATCTTCACGTTTAGGTCAGAAACTGTTCAGGCCATCCTCGTATTTATAGGCATCTGAAATACTTTATTTTGAAAAGCTTGACAAAAGATCACAGTGAGTAGAGGAAACGTGCTGGGCTCTTAACTCAGAGGTCGATGGATCAAAACACACTCTGCCAAAAATCTTTTTTTTTTTATTTTTATACACTAATTTTTATATTTTATTTATTAGAAACTAGTTTTAAAAACTATTATAATGTCAATTTATAGCTCTATTTCGAGGTATATTTTAAGGTCTATTTAGAGGTTTTTTTGGAGGTCTATTTCAAGGTCTATTTTAGATTAAAGTGATAGTGTTATAATCAACTTATGGTAATTAATATAAAAAACATTTATTAAAATGGCAGCTACGGGTGATCTACCGGCAGGTAATCGCAAGGTGACCCAAATTAAATATAAGAATGACAGGTCATCCAGACAGCACACGACACCCATTGGACGTCCACATTTTGTCAAAATAATGTCAAAATGTCCATGAACTTCATATGGATGGTGATTCGTAGGCTGTTAGCCCTGTGAGTTGGGGCTGGAGGAATGGGCTCACGCGGGCATTACCAACGCTGTGGTAGAAGTCCACAAATTGGCCACGTCTTGACTAAAAAATTGTTGCCTATTAGAGGGACTCACCCTCACTGGACAGGACAGAAGCGCATTCTTAAGGGGGGTCGTGTTTGGTGGCGGTATGGCTACAGCCGACTATAACTTCGTCTATTGAGACACACTGGAGACGGCTACTATGTCCCGCTCAACTCCATTGTAACTGGAGAGGCCAGCACTTCGTCGCAGTGGTGTAAGTGGAAATACTCCCGGTACAGGCGCCAGAGTTCTTTTGTTTTGACATCCGGTCGTTGTAGGTCGTGGACCTTCTTCCACGCTAGGTGATAGTCGCAGCTAGTTTTTTGTCTCCTAAATATCGGTTTTATTTTTCTTCCACTCCTGACTACCTGGTTTCCGCTTGTGGTTTGAGTGGCGTCTGGATGCGGGCCACTATCTTCGATTGGACCTGAAGTGGCCATGTCAGAGATTCCTACGGTGCAGCGAAAACGGCATACTCTGCCAGGTTTTTCAGGAGTCGATGGACGGCTCAGGTTCCTTCGGGCTGCGTGTGGGTGCCTAGTAGACACATCACCTCCTTCGGGAGTTTCATACTAGTTAGGGTAATTTTAGTTTTAGTTTAGTTGAGCATTCAGTTATTGGAATTCGAAGCCTAGAAAAGGGACTTGGCTGCATTGGGTGCAGTAATGATTGGTGTCTCTTGGTTGTAGGGAACAAAGGTTCTTAGGACAGGAGGATATTCACGTGGGGGTTCGTGTTCGGCGGCAGTAGGGCGACGGCCGACTATAGCTTCGTCAATTGAGGTGCACTGGACATAGCTACTATGTTCCTCTCTACCTCCTCTGATCCGGAGAGACCAGTGCATTTCTGCAGTGGTGCAGTTAGGAACACTTCCGTACTGGTAACAGGATTGTCTTTGTTTCGACGTTAGATCGTTTTAGGTGGACCTTCTTCCACGCTAGCTAAGGGTGGTAGCTAGTTTTTTATCTTTCAATAATATCTGGTTTTCTTTTTGTTCCACCAGTGATTGTTCGAGCCGCCTTAGGTGGTTCGGGGGGTGTCTAGGCGCGAGCTGCTGTCATCTGAGAATTTGGAGTGGGAGACACAGAGGTTCCTACGGCGCAGCAACTAACATCTCGCAGCGAAAACGGATCGCCCTGTCGGGTTCTTGGGAGTCAGTGGACGATTCTAGTGATGGGTAGTCAGTTGTAATAATTCGATTTAATCTAACGTCCTGTCAATAATTAATTTCATTTTAAAACACCCCTTCACACATTTAATTCCCGCAACCCACCATTTTATTCATTCATATCATCCTTCTTGCAAATAACAATACAATCAACATATTTCGTTCATTCATGTATCCATGTTATGGGAAGGATGTAGAGTGATTCGATCATTCCGACCGGCCGGGATTCGATCGTTCAGTACTTCTAGGTGATTGAATCTTAGCGACCGAATCATTACCGATTGACACATCTCTAGACGGTTCAGGGTTTCCTAGGCTAGGTGTGGGGGGGATTACCGGTCAGCCATGTGACCTTCCTGGGGTGAAAGGGAAGTTTTACTAGTTTTGTATTTGTAGTTAGGGAAACAGGTGTATATCTCTCTAGTATGTGTCAGAATATAACTGGGAATGTATTTGTTTAAGATCAGGTAGCGCTGCTGCAAATTTACTTAAAGTAGAGGGGGGATTTACCGGTTTTAATCGAGCGTTAAGCCTATAGTATAGTTCGTCCATAGAGTATTTCTTTACCTATATTTGCTTAAAATAAAACTATTCAAAAGTTTTCATACTTTCAGCGCACACCTCCACACAAAACACAATTTATATTATCCAGTTCGTTTAAAATTGTAGAGATTTTGTACTGAATGTAATATTTTTACAAGATTTAAAGTAAACTAGTTTTATGATACCTTTCTGGTGTAAGTTGCTAAAATTTACCTGTAAAATTCCTTCTTGTTTTTTTTTTGTTTTTTTTTTGTGTCATCGGCATCAACTGCTACGGTTATTAGCCTCGTGTTCTGTGTAGGCTTTGTTACTGTTTCCGAGTGCCACTTTAGGAACAGCACTATTAATTAGTACCCAACAGTGAATGGTCGGGTGGGTGAATGTTTTTTTCAATAATTTTCACAAACACAGCACAATAATTCTTTTAACTGGGATATGATGTAATTTTGTAGAATGTTCTCAATAACTTTCACAAGCACTAAACAACATTTGTTAATCGTTAAATCAGTTTATTAATTTAAACTAGCCGTATATCGAATTTCAAAATAATTGGGGTTATATTTATATTTGTAAGTGACTGCTAGACAGCTCGCAGGTCATAAATAAATAGCTACCAGAGCATAGGTACCGCTAGGTAAAGCCGAGTGTATACGAGCGCTTTTTTATATTAATTGCTATAAGTTGATTATTAATCAACGGAAAAACTAGTTGATGTTTTGCTATGATTTACACACATTTTAGAAACTTTTATTAAGTAATTTTTGTTTTAAAAGCTTGTTTTGATAATTTCGTAGTGTAAACATAAAAAGTACAATATTTTGATAAAACCGCAATTTTAATTATTTTTTGAAACGCAAGCCCCAACGGTTTTTTAAATGTTTAAAATAATACATTTACGTAACTTGTAAAGGAACTTTTTGAATTTTGCGCTCATATTGTAGTAAACGTTACGATCTATGCAATGGTACCAATACCTCTTCTTTTTAAATAGTGCCCTTCTGCACAGTTTAATTTTAGATTACCTTCTGTTCTAGAATCTGCAAAATTATAGTTTTCAATAAATTAACAATTTAACTATCAACACATATAATTTTAATTATTCGATTGACTGGCATTACACTATTACTAAACGATTTCAGAAATTATGTTTTCAAGGTATGTACATATATTCATGACCTATATGTTCATTGTAATAAAATATCCTTGCATAAAGCTATATCTACATTGTAATTATCGATGAATTTAAATTATGAAAAATTTTATTTATCTTTAATTCAAATTCAAATATTGCAAAATAAAAATACCATAATGAAAACACTTAATATAAAGTGTACAAAAACACAATAAAACAATAAAATAATTGAATAAAACTTATTTTTATACTAATTAAGATAAATTTGTTTATATACATATACGGTGACAAAGGTATTAAACTTTTTTAGTATATATTATAACAATTTTAATAGGTATATGAAAAACCATTCTGAAAGGCTTAAAATTAAAATTATGAGGGCTCTTCGGTAAGTATATGATAAAATGAGTAGATGGCTTCATTGTTAAATATACGTATTTACTTCATTACAATCTGAGCCATGGATATTTGGTATAGCACATGTTTCGGAATATCAAATATTTCCATCTTCTGGTGCAGTCACAAATTTTTTGTTTTAAAATCATCGAGAGACGTTACACACAGTTTAAAAATTTTAAAGATGAAACCACATCATTTTGTTTTACATCGTGTAGGTGTATTCGAAATATTAATATCTATAATGTGATGTAATTTAATCTAATGTGTTGATAGGGACTATAGAAGTGAGTTTTAGGTTATAGGAAATCAAAACATCATCGTAATATTGTATGTCCTTAGAATTATTTAGATAGTCTGATCGTCTCAAAAAAAATATGATTAAACATATAACATAACTACACACAATTTAAATAAAAACTTTTCAATACACACAATTTGCATATATTTTTTTCAATATTACATACTTATCACACATATTTTTTAATTTGATACCACAATTGACACCGCACAACACTTCACATAGATGGATAATATTTATTGTCCTAAATTTGATGTAATCTTTGACATAGATGATGCTGCATCCGAAATCATGAGGAACTCTAGTGATAGCAATTTCCAAAATAATCTGTAAATTTCTAGGAAATGTTTATTAGTTGTTTTATTTTTAGATCACCAAAGAAACTAAAATACATTCTGATAGCAGCCGTATTGGTAGTAATAATTGTAGTAGCAGTAACTTTGGTGTTCGTCTTTAGAGCAAAAGAAGACGAAGTAACAAAGTTTAGGGGAGCTGTAGTGACAAATGGAATAGAATGTTCACAAATAGCAGTGTAAGTTTTGTTTATATTGTTAAATTATTAATAATAAAGTTATTTTCCTCCAATGATCATCCCAATGTATCAATTAAAAATTAAAATTTAACAGCCAATTGCGAGGTATCATTATTACAATATATATAGAAATTAAAAGTGTGCCCATTGTGAAGAAGGCCACCAGGCTGATTACCGCGGATATTTTATAGACAAAGAATTTTACAGAATAAAAAACAAGCAAACGAAGAAGCCAGACTTGCCTTCGCAACCCAATCGGGATGACAGGCAACATATATTAATCAAAAAGTAAGACCTATATTAAAAATCTGATGTGTCCAACACATGACTTTCCTATCTAATTATTATAGGCTTTTTCCGGTTATTTTGTATAACCTATTGCAGCATCTCTATGAATTTTTAGAGGATAAACTAAATATATACATTGGCCACATACATCTACCTCGAAACATTTTTCTATAGATATTCATTGAAAACGAAAATACTGAAAAATTTCAATATAGCACTTTTCCATTACGGTCCATTTTAGAAAAATCATGTATAAACAAAAATTATAGAGATCGATATCGCAAACAACTTTTAGTTCAACAATTTTCATAAAAATCATAATTTTGCACATTTTGTCAAATTTCTCGAATACGGACCATTTCAAGAAATTTTGACAAAAAACAAAAATTAGAGATAATAATATTAGAAGTAACTTTTCTTTTCCAAACATAAATAACAGATATATTCCATAAAATATAAAAACGGCCTCCCATAAAATACCCCCCCAGATATTCCGACTTTGTCCAAAATCTAATCATTTCACGTCAGGCCGAAATAAACCTTAAGTTTAAAATTTATTGTTTTTTTCTTTATCCGTTTTTGAGTTTTCTTCAAAATTCGAAATTTACACATTTTCTCAAATATCTCGAATACAGTCCATTTTAGAGAAATTATGTATAAAATAAAAATTATAGAGAATTATATTACAAACAACTTTTATTTGAACAATTTTTATAAAAAATTATTTTTTTTACATTTTGTCAAATTTCTCGAATAGGGCCATTTTAGGAAAATTTTGTATAGAACAAAAATTATAGATAATTATATTAGAAGTAACTTTTATTTAAAGAATTTTCTTCTCCAAACGTAAATAACAGATATATTCCATAAAATATAAAAATGACTACCTATAAAGTACCCCCCCCCAGATGTTTCGACTCAGCCCAAAATCTAAGCAGTTCATTAGACGCTGGAATAAATAAGAAGGGCCTCAGTAAAAAAAGGCGAAAGTGCAGTTATAATTAAGGAATTCATTTTACACTATTAAGAAATGGGTTACTTAGAAGTAGAAATACAGGCCACTTATGAAATTGTACTCACAGCTTCAAATAGCCCACCAAAATATTCAATAAAGCAGCATCAGTACGTTGTACTTTTTGGATAGCCAAGGATACAGATTCATACTGGGAGGAGACTTTATTGCAAAACATACTCACTGGGGATTTAGGCTGACAACAACCAAAGGGAAATAATTATTAGCATTATGCCATCAACAAAAATTTCAAACGTTAAATGGAAAGCCTACATACTGGTCCACAAATTCGAACAAAATTCCCGATCCCATAGATTTTTTATAATCAAAAACATCGCCTCAAATTATACGCATATAAAAGAATTAGAGGACATAAACTCAGATAATTCTCCCTAACTTCTCACACTGAATGATAATTTAATCAAAAACGAAAATTTACCTAAACTAGTTAACAAAGGCACTGACTGGAAAAGATTCAAAATCAACCTAGAAAAACTAATTGATCCCTCGATTCCATTAAGAACTAAACAATAATTAGCACCAGATAATAAAACAACTTTAAACAACACAACAGCTAAAACGTGAAATACGATACATTAAAAATTATTCGATTGAGGACTATATAAGTGAATTAATTAACGATAAATATACCGATTATTTACTATAGAAAGCTACCAAATGATTAAACAGACCCATTACGTAACTTACCAATCATAAAAATAGATGGAAGCTGAGCCCGACAAAATTTGCAATAAGCAAACAGACTTGCGGAACATTTGGAGAGTACCTTCCATCCCAATAATGGTGAAGGTCTTTAAGACTGGATGCAGCTAGCACAAGAAGGCACAGTCGTTAAACCCCTCTCCAAAAAAAGAAAATCAAAACAAGTATACATTCTAAAAAATCCCTGGCTTTGAGCTTATTACTGGGGAAATTTTGAAAATGCTTGCAAGGAAAGCTATTTTTAAAATTACTTTATTAATAAATGCGCCCTTTAGACTAAAATACGTACCAAAGATGTGAAAGGTGGCGGAAGTTATAATGATACATAACCCAAGTAAACTTCCCCATGAAGTTACATCTCACATATACATACCCATTTTTTTGTTACCTGTTATCTCGAAAAGAAATTGCTGTTTAAGAGATTGAACTCTATACTAGAAGAAAAGGATCTAATACCTCCAACCAATATGGTTTTAGAGAAAAACACTCGACCATTAACCAAGTTCATAAAATTTTCCAGTAGTTACCAACATGGCTGTCCCAATATGGGAACGTTAAGGTTATCCAGCTTCTGAACAGTGCCAATCTAATAATAAGACTCAAGAGAACCAAGCCTTTTGAGTAAGTTCAGTGATGTTAGATAAAAGCAGAGTATAGTACGGTTTAATGTTATAGGTTAACGGTAGTGTAACTAAATAATTAAGATACTCTAGTGAGTAAAATCTTAGTTTTTCATCCCTAGATAAGTTAGGTTAGAATAAAATTGCTAATTCCTTAATAATCAGATTGTAATAATCTTTACTTGAGGCATTTATTAAAATAAAAAAAATAGATAGGATGTATTATTTGCAAACACTACAATAGTAATATCATTAAGTGACAAAATTAGATCGAAAATAAAAAATTAAAATAAAAAAGGTTTAAAGACAGAGCCCTGAGTAACATCACAATTACTTAAACATGTTTCTGATAATCGAGAAATAACTGATTTCTCTCAGATAGGTAGGAACTCATTCACTTATTAACTCTCCCTCTAAAAGCATGATTTACTAAAGCAAGAGCCTAAATTCATAACAATACATACAGTCCTTTCGTTTTTATTTAAATAATCAGGGAAGTTATTGAGAAAGCTAATAAAGGCAGTTTGAGTAGATCTACCTTCCCTGAACACGGAGTATTATAAAATACGTTATATTTAGAATATTTTAATTTGTGATTAGAGCATTTTCAACTCAGATATTACACCTAGTGTATTTTCTAAAAACTCTTTTCCAGAAATATCATGCAGAAAGGCGGAACAGTAGCAGACGGCGCTCTAGCAGCATTATTTTGCGAGGGTATCACGATGCCCTCAGCGATGGGCTTAGGAGGTGGATTTTTGTTGACGCTGTACAATAGAACTACTCGACAAGCGGTTTCTTTAAATTCTAGAGAAGTTGCTCCCAAAGCTGCTACGCAAAATATGTTTGGAGCAGATGCGAATTTATCCCTAAGAGGTAAGAAAACATCCAGTATAGAGGGAGTCTTCAACAAGACCCGCATCCACTATTATTGTTTTTATTAACTCAATTTCTGTATTATTCAATTCCTCTATTAATTCCTTTAATAATTTCTTTATTAATTCCTTTATTAATTCCTTTATTAATTCCTTTATTAATTCCTTTATTAATTCCTTTATTAATTCCTTTATTAATTCCTTTATTAATTCCTTTATTAATTCCTTTATTAATTCCTTTATTAAGTCCTTTATTAATTCCTTTATTAATTCATTTATTAATTCCTTTATTAATTTCTTTATTAATTCCTTTATTAATTCCTTTATTAATTCCTTTATTAATTCCTTTATTAATTCCTTTATTAATTCCTTTATTAATTCCTTTATTAATTCCTTTATTAATTCCTTTATTAATTCCTTTATTAATTCCTTTATTAATTCCTTTATTAATTTCTTTATTAATTCCTTTAATAATTCCTTTAATTTCTTTAGTAATTTCTTTATTATATCCTTTATTAATTCCTTCAATAATTGCTTTATTATTTCTTTTATTAATTCCTTTATTATTTCCTTTAATATGTCCTTTATTAATTCCTTTATTAATTCTCCTTTAATAACTCCTTCATTAATTTTTTTAATAATTCCTTAATTAATTTCTTTGTTATTTCCTTTATTTATTCTTTTAATAATTTTTCTAATAATTCTTTTGTTAATTCACTTAATAATTTTTTTATTAATTCACTTAATATTTTTTTAATTAATTTCTTGTCGTCAGGGGGATTATCAGTTGCAGTTTTCGGAGAGCTTAGAGGATATTGGGAGCTTTACAAACATTACGGTGGTGGCGTATCATGGAAGGAAATAATCCAGCCTTCCATTGATATGTGTAAAAATGGTATCACGGTTACTAACTTTGTAGCTAGAGCGTTACAGAAATACAAGGTCACCGTTCTGGCCAACCAACTTTTGAGGTAAATCACACTTATCAAAAAAATTATCATCGTCATATTCATGTTAACTTTTTGTGACAGTGAATCGTTTACTAATCCAGTAACCAATGACGTTCTTGTGGAGGGGGATACATTTTTTCTACCAAGGTTGGTAAAAACGTTAGAGATCATCGCAGAAGAAGGTGGTGATACCCTTAATAATGGGTCACTTACATCTGGGCTGGTTGAAGACATCAAGAACCATCAAGGAATAATAACAATCGAAGATATGAATGATTATAAGTAAGTAATTTAATAATTTACACGAAATATACATGACGGATGTTTAGAGTTTCGATTTCTTTATTTTTTATTGTCTATTTAATAGCTTCGATGTTCTTGACCTACGATTATACCTAACAAATTGGCCGTTTTGTGTATGTAATTACATTTTTGCAGACCACAATGGCAAACACCAATAAATACCACCCTTTCTGGCGGACACACTGTCTACACCCAGCCATTACCAGGTTCAGGATCAGTACTGACGTTGATTCTGAATATACTGGATACTTTTTTGGATTTAAACCATCCAGAAATAATCGAAAACTATCAAAAGATTATAGAAAGCTTCAAGTTTGCTTATGCTAAAAGATCGCTGTTGGGAGATTCTGATTTTGTCGATGTTGCTAAGGTACCTTTTAATTTAATTAAAAAATAAAATATTTTCAAATTTTCTCTGTTTTTTCAGCTAGTCTCCGACTTAAGTTCAAAAGATTATGCAAAAAGTTTACGGAAGCTTATTAGTTTGAATTCTACGCAAACAGACGCTTCTTACTATGGAGCTAACACTACTTTACCAGAAGATCATGGTACCGCCCATTTATGCATCTTATCACCAAATGGAGATGCCATATCTGTCACGAGTACCATAAATTATGTGTAAGTGGCCGATTTTCTCTTTATTTTGAATTAATTTAAAATTCGAAATATAGTAGCCAAAATAAAAAAAGTCTAAATGTGTTATATCTGGGAATCATGGATGCTCCTATAATATCCTCAACTCCTTTAGGATGTAAAATTTAGAAGTATACTTTAATTTTTTATTACACGCTTTTGGGTTATTTAATTAAGAAGAAGAATAAACATTTTATAATACAAAATCAAAAAATTTACAATGAGAAATTATTCTTAAAATATTATGCACCTAGATGAAGAAACATCTGTATGTGTAATAAAATTAGATTAAAACTACATAAAATTAACAATACCTATAAACTAAACATTTATTGATTAAAAGGACATAAATATATAAGACTAGGTATTTATAACAAATTTGAGAGGTATAAATATTTATCAAATATAAATTTTCTGATCGCTTTAGAAAAGGTTTTTATGTTTTCTATTTGTCTGATATTTTCACTTAAAGAGTTGTATACTTTTGGCCCAATTGAAGAAATGAATCTTTTATTTCTATCATATTTAAAGAATTGTACATTTACCATTCTTCTTTTTTGTTTTCAGGTCATATAAGAGTGATTTAAAAAAATTTTATTTTTCAGTTTGAAATAGAACATACGGCTAGAGTGAAAGTATAGTGATCTTACGTTTGGAGTGGATTCGTTGTATAAGAGGGTTGTTGAAAACAAACGTCTTTTATGATTTATTATCTTTAAGATATAATTTTGAATGATACTTAAAGGATGTAGGGCATTGTCATATAAACCACCCCATACAATTATGCCATATCTAAAATTTAAATATGAGTTTTCTTATTTTGTTTGTTAAGTACTGAACATGATCAGTCCATTTAAGATTTTTGTCAACTATTATTCCCAAATATTTGGCATTTTCCACTTATTTGATGATGAATTTGGATTCTTCAATACAAATCTGTTCGAAGTTAGGCCTGTTGGCATCTGTGAGTGATAATATACTGTTTTCGATATATTTAAAGACAGTTTATTATAATCCAACCAGTCTTTTATAATTCTTACCCCTTTAACCACTATTGATTTTACAGCCTCCCAGGTTTTACCTTCAAACATTAATATGGTGTCATCTGCATAGGATATTGCTATAGCATTTATAACTAAGTTTAAAAGAGAGTTGATATAGATGATAAAAGAATTGAACCAAGGACAGTTCCTTGTGGCACACCTATTTGAATTTTAACAGGATTACTAAATTCATTTCTAATTTTAACTATCTGTGTTCTCTCGTGTAGGTAGTTTTCAAACATTTTTTAACCAATCCTCGAATGCCATAATGTTCAAGAACATTTAGTAGTTGCTTGTGTATAACAGTGTCAAAAGCTTTCGCGAGGTCGATAAAAACACTTATATTTTTATTTTCATTCTCAAGACTATTTTTTATATTAGATATCAATTCATACACGGCATCACAAGTGCTAACACGTTTTTGGAATCCGAACTGTTTAACATTTAAAATCTTTTTATCAATTAGATATTCGTATAATCTTTTTTTTAAACATTTTTCAAACATTTTTACAAAATTTGTAATCAGACTTATTGGTCTGTAATTTGACACATCTTTTTTGGATCCGTTTTTAAAAACTGGATTTACAATTGATATTTTAAGTTCTTCCGGTATCTTACCTGTTGTAAAGATTAGGTTTATAATGTGCATTAGAGGCTCTATTATGTATCGGTGACCATTTTTCAACATTCTAGATGTAATTTCGTCAATCTCAGGAGCACTGTTATTTTTTAACGAATTTATATGTTCTATTAATTCATTTTTATTGACAGGATTTAATGCCATTGAGTTGATTAGAAGTGGATATCTTATTAGGAAGTTATCTACAGAATTGATTTTAGTTGCCATATCTATACCAATTTTTGAAAAATAGTTATTGCAGTAGTTGGCCATTTCTTTGTTATTTGTTAATTGTTTATTATTGTTAAGAATAATAAAATCATTGGTTTCTGTGTTCATTTGAAGCTTCTTTAACTATTTGAATATTTTTTTAATATCATTGTTACTATTTTGAATTTGAATTGTATAATAATCATTTTTAGCTTTATTTATTATATTTCTTTAACTGTTTCAGTTTTGGCGCAGGCTTCGTCTCAGAAAGTACAGGAATCATCTTAAATGATGAAATGGATGATTTTTCTTCAGACAGCATCGTCAATGTTTACGATCTACCTCCGTCTCCTACTAACTATATAAAGCCAGGAAAGCGTCCTATGTCTTCCACATCTCCGACGATAATTGTAAACGAACATGGTGACGTGGAAATGATGACAGGGGCAGCCGGAGGATCTAAGATTATCAGTAGTATTGCGCAGGTAAGAAAACGTTCTTTAGAAACATTAATGCAGCACTTTTTGGTGCCAAGCTCTTAAACATTTTCTGTATTAAATTTTTGACATTTATATCTTCATCTTTTTACATAAATGTCCGATATTTCTTACATTTTTTCTCTATTTTTTTTATTCGCTTTTCCATTGTTAACATAAGTTCTATATTTTTACATTCATTTCTCTATTTGCTACATACATTTTTGTATTTTTAAGGTTAACTATATATGTATTTTTTACTTTAATTTCTTTGTTTGTTAATATGTTTTTAAATAATTGTAGCTTATAATAAGATATATATGGTATGGCTCAGATTTAAAAGAAACTATGGATGCAAAGAGAATTCATCACCAGCTATGGCCAATGAGAGTGGATCTTGAGCCCGAATTTGAAACTGAGGTAAACTACTCACATAGAAATATTCACCAGCAGAAATACTTATTGAAGTATTTTATTTAGTCTACGTTAACCGTAATATCCAATTGTAGTATCCTTCCGTTCAATGTCTTGCAATTTAATTTATATTATTTAACGTGGTATCTTATTTATATCTTATTGTTTTCATGTTGTTTTTTATTCTTTTTAGGACACATACGTGGCCGAGGGCTTGAGAAAAATAGGGCACAATGTGACTTTTGTTGTTGGAACGGGATTTTCTGCGGCTACATCTATAGGTAACCGGGATGGAAAATCTGTGGTTGGCGCTTATGACAGAAGGCGATCCGGATCTGTGTCGTATTTATGATATTCTTAGTCCAACAAAAAGCGCATTAAATACAGTGAGCATCATAAGTCATACCCCCCCTAACTAACTCGTTACTGGAGTCTTGTTATGAAAATCGCCGAGACAGTTTGATTTTTGTTTTCTACAATGTACATTTTTGTATGATTAGTTTACCCTTAATTTTATCCCTTATTGGAGGGGAACAACCCTTTCGAAAAATTTAAATGGCATGGGGTGGTGAGTGATAGCTCATTTAAAAGGGGGTTTTATTCTCTATTTAACCGTGCAAAAAAATTTTAAATTTACTTCATTACGTGTTGATTTATAAATGTTTAAAAATAACAAAACCTCACAAAATAGGAAAGTAACTAAACTAATAGTGACCTTCTAATGGCAAAAAGTCTTACTTCACGTCTGAACCGAAATCATGCAGGGCCAATTTTAATTCTAAGGATGAGTGCGCTACGTTAATTTCCGTTATTCTGAAACAACAGTTAGTCGAGAATTAATGAAGCAAATTTTAAATGTTTGTACATGGTTGAATAGAGAATAAAACCCTCTTTCAAATGAGCTATCACTCACCACCCCATGCCATTTAAATTTTTCGAAAGGGTTGCTCCCCTTTAGTAAGGGATGAAATTAAGGGTAAACTATTCATACAAAAATGTACATTGTAAAAATCAAAAATCGACGTGTCTCGGCGATTTTCCTAACAAGACTCCAGTAACGAGTTAGATAGGGGGGTAAGACTTATGGTGCTCACTGTATATGAAATATATTTTTTTAAATATCCGTTTTTGAGATAAAACCTGTACAAAATATTCTTGGTTTTTGTCCAAGTCTGCAATTGAACCAGACTGTAATTAATGCTCAATTATATAAGCTTAAACTCAGTGATAATCAACAGTGACTATGTTGTAAATAACTGCTTGTATTATTAGTATTACTGAACAATAAAACTCAGGTTTCCTTTTAATTCTCTTCTTCATTTAATTTTTTTAATCATATTAGATTTGGTGCTATATTTGGTCAGCAACTACAAGGGATAGAGGCCTTGAAATCCAAGAAATCCAAGAAAAAGACTATGAAAATAAATAAAAACTTCAAAAAAACAAACAAGCATGCTTCAAATTGGTACGAGCTTTAGCCCTAGAACACGGGTCATTCGTAAATTTTACAAAGCTCGTACAACATCATGTTTTTTTCATCACTTCTGGTTTTTGTGTCGGATCGCCCGACTGAGTACCTTCCTGTCTAGTATTAAGCTAGACAGTGTGCTATACGGTCGTTCTGATTTCCGACTCTAAAGTGACTTTTCGGCGATAGGTTCGTAAAATTTACGAAACTCCTGTGTTTACGTATTTTTTTATATTCAACTTGATTTTTTTGCTACAGTTTTTTAGTGTTTACTAAAATAATTTTGAGGTAAGTTATATTCATATTTTTTCTATTTTGATATAAGTATATTTATAGTAATTTTTTTAGATGTCAAATAAAAAAAATTGACCCAAAAACAACTGGAGGAAGAAGCAGAACGTGTCTTTCAAGGTGGTGAAAGTGATCCAGAGCTATTTGAAGATAGTGGCAGTGATTGGGAAGAGGATAATGTAGAAGTAGAATCATGTGGCTCCGATAGTGAAGACGATAAAGATAATTCGGGTGATACTCTCGACCAAGTTCAATCTTAAGAAGAAATAGAACCTAGTTTAGATAAAGATGCTATTCACAAGTACGTACAAGATCAAAATATGTAATAAGTTTCAAAACAAAAAGTTTAACAGGCAAAAATGGTCAAATGGTCTACGGAATTGTCTGAAATGTCAAAAAGAACTGCTGCTAGAAATATTATTCATTTTATATCGGGTCCTAGGGGGAATGCGAAAGAGTGTTCTAACCTGGATATATATTTTTTACATTTTTTTTCTGACGGCATAATTGAAATTATTGTGCAATATACAAATGCAGAAATTGCCATGCAAGCTCAAAAATATAACGGTCACCAGAATGTTTTCCCAACGACAAAAGACGAACTGAAAGTGATGTTTGGTATTTTAATTCTTTCTGCCAAAAAAAGATAATCATTTGTCAGTAAGGCACATGTTTGATAAAAATATTTCCGGCTCGTTTTATAGATCGTGTATGAATTGTGATCGTTTTTCGTTCCTGCTTATTTGTCTTAGGTTTGATGCTAAGGAAACAAGACAGGAAAGAAAGGCAGATGATCCTTTTACACACATTCGAGAAATATGGAATATTTTTATTGAAACTTGTAGAACATCATATAGTCCATCGTCATACGTAATAATTGATGAGCAGCTGTTGGCATTCCGAGGACCATGTCCTTTCAGGATGTACATACTGAACAAACCGGCAAAATATGGAATAAAAATTGTTATGGTTTGCGATTCCTCCCTCAACCGAGTATATGTTAGATGCTTGCTCTTATTTGGGAAAGAAAACAAAGACTTTCCTCTAGCTGATTTTTATGTCAAAGAGTTAACGAAATCAATTCATGGCACAAATCGCAACGTTATTATGGACAATTGGTTCACATCGGTTCCTCTTGCTAATCGGTTGCTACAAGATCCCTACAAGTTAACCATAATATGAACTATACGCAAAAATAAAAGAGAGATACCCAAAGAGTTCTTAGATGGAAAACATCGGAAACCAAATACGTCAATGTTTTATTTTGATCAAAAAAAGACATTATTATCCTACATGCCCAGAAAAAAACAAATTAGTTTTGTTACTTTCAATATTGCATGTGGGGGCAGAGATAAATGAAGAAACTGGGAAGGCAGCAATAATTCATAACTATAACGAGACCAAAGCAGGTGTGGACACATTCGACCAAATGTGTTCCAATATGAGTTCGAGCAGGAAAACACGCAGATGGCCTCTATGTATGTTCTATGGTATGATAAATAATGCCAGCATAAACTCTTACGTTATTTACACATTTAATATAATAAAAAAGGGCCAAAAACCTGTTTCAAGGTACCAATATATGACTGATTTGACCTTTTGCCTTACCAAACCGTGAATGATGCATAGATATAATAGCCCAAATTTACGTCGAAACATTCGTCAAGATATAGGTGAAATCCTTGGTATATTGAATGAAAACTTTATCAATATACCTAAAGAAAGGAAAAGAAAGACTTGCTTCTACTGTCCAAGCAAGAAAAAGCGCATGACCACCAATTATTGTAAGGAGTGCAAAAATCCGATTTGCGGAGAACACCGAGGAGACATTTATACCGTATATTCTGAAAAATAAAAAAAAAGGTACCATTCCTTGTATATTTTCTAAAAATAAAATTACATAACAGAAAAAAGGTTTTTTTATAACAAAAAAAGGTTTATTTTTTATTGAGTAGTAAAATTTACGATAGTCTCCTAAAAACGTTTGATAAAACGGTCCCGCATTCTAGGGTTAAGTGTTCCCAATTTTTGTATACCAAAAAAAGGTGTAATGAAGGTAACGACACCCTTATAATTTTTGATTAAGAATCCTAAATTTTATATTTGTCAACGATAGGCACGGATTGGTACATACTTTTAAAATGTGCTTTCTTCAAGAAATGTTTTTGGGAAGCCTTTATTTCAAGAGAATTACGTCTGTAAATATTAACACAAAGAAAAGAAATCTATTAACAGTTACACAATTATCATCAGAAACACAAAAAAACTATTTTAAAAAACCAGTATTCATCACTTGTCTGTCTAATTAATACCTCATATTACCTACACGAGCCTGTATAACGGTATTCATTCTTCTATGCCTACTGTTAATCAAGTTTAATACTTCATTCTGTGAATTGCTTTCCATTCCTCTAAAAGAGCCACTCTGAGCTGATCCAAGGTAAGAGGAGCGGGTACCCGGCTTCGAATCCTTCTATCGAGCATATCCCAAACATGCTCGATGTGATTTAGATCGGGACTGCGCGCTGGTTATGCCATTTGGGTAATATCAACTTCGTTCAAATATTCCGTGAAAATACGGGCGGTATGAGGGCGTGCATAGTCATGCATCAGTATAAAGTCACTTATAAATGTTGCATATACCTATCCGCAGTCACATATTCCCTAGGCACCTTATAACATTCTGTACCCGCCTTCGAAGATATTCCAGCCCACGCCATAATTGAACCCCCTTGAAAAGTTACCCTAGAGTTAAAAGTGCACTCGGCATATCGTTCACCTTCCCTTCTCCAGATTTTGTCGCGACCATCTGGGGATCGTAAGCAAAATCTGGATTCGTCGGTAAACAACACAAAGCTTTAGTGTAATCTGGCTACACGATGTTCCCTGGATAGTTCTGATCCTATAGCGGGTCTTCGATTTTTCAGATTAGCTTCATTCAACCTTCTTCTAACTAATCGTTCACTAACATTTACATTTCTGACATGTTCAAGGTTATTTTTAATCTTTACAGCAGTGTAAACTCCCGTCTCTATAGAACGTGTAAATTCACGTTGGACGGTACTGCGTAATACCCCGAATCTGTTAGCCACGTAAATTTGACTTCTTCCGTCTTGAATAAAAGCAACAATAGATCCAACAGTTTCTGCTCTTAAAGGCATCTTAAAATTCCCACTAATCGACATAACCAAGTAATGAAAATCACTGAAAATGCATAGCCTACTTAGAACACTGAAGTAAGGGCAATATGATAACTTTTACATTATTCAGATTTTCGTACAATATCTGGAATATGTTTATTTTGGGAAGGCATTTTATGTTGAAAAATCTGCAGGGTATTCTACTAAATCGTGTTTTTTTGTCCAAATAAATAAAACCAAACTAAAAAACAAATTGAAAAATTAATGCATTTTCATTAAAAGTGACTATACAAACAAATCTTATCTCTAGCAAACAGGTAGAGGCCAATTAGTAGACTTGGAAAAGAAGAACTAACCTATAAATTAATGATTATAAACAACTTTTAATAAAAAAAATGAAGAGTTATTCGGTAGTTGCAATACAAGTTAATATTAAATTATAAGCATAACAATTTTGGCTATTTGACATCAACATTCACATCTAATAATATAAGTATGTTTTTTAGAGGAACACATAACCCTAGAAACATTCAAACAAAAACTTTAGGAGCGTGAACTTTTTCAGCGGTTGTATATCGTCACTATGGAAAATTAAAAAAAATTGGTTTTAAATACAAGATGATTCACATTGTGGTTTAATGGAGTTACCACACATTGCTTTTAAATGTGCTTTTTGACACGAATATATATTAAAATCAAAAGGGAAGGCTCAAAACAGGTGTTTTTTGGAGAGGACATGGATATTTAAAGATGGTAGAGTTTGACGTTCCTCGCAAGACGATGGTAAGAGAAATGTGAGGAAAACTAAAGTGGGTGGTGCAAGCCCAACTAACAAAGTAGCTTTTTTATTTTTAGTTTACAAGTCTATTATATTTTATTGATATTATATTGCTGTTTCTGAAAGGCTAGTTTGTTGTACTAAAATTGCAGGAACCACTATTTTGTTCTTTGAAACTAAATTGTTATTAAAATTAGTTCTTACAACATTCTTACAGCAAAATTATAAAATAGTTTTCACGATAACTATAAAATTGTTACGCAAACATTTATACATTTTAGCTAATAAAATAAAATTGTTTTATAGTGATTCTATATTGTTGCTTTGGATCATCTTTACAGCTTTTTGGTTATACAAATACAACTTTTTCTTAAGCTCACAATAACGCATTAAAAAATTGTTATATAAATGTTAGTGTGAGATAATTCCGAGTCAACAGCGATTTTCTTCTGATAAAAACTCCAAAATAACTATAATTCAGTTTCGAAATACACTTCTGCAAATCAGAAAACTATTTTAATCTTTAATCAATTAATAACTTGACAACACTTTAATGTTGATTGCACATAAGATTCAAGCTAGAAAAAAGAAAGTACACTGTCACAATGTTATCTTCAAGTGAAGTAAAAAAATTCAACCTGTCAGCTCCACAGGTTTTTTATCATGTGACTCTTAGTAACTTTTAGTAACGTTTAGTAACTTTTAGTAACTTTTAGTAACTTTTAGTAACTTTTAGTAACTTTTAGTAACTTTTAGTAACTTTTAGAAACTTTTAGTAACTTTTAGTAACTTTTAGTAACTTTTAGTAACTTTTAGTAACTTTTAGTAACTTTTAGTAACTTTTAGTAACTTTTAGTAACTTTTAGTAACTTTTAGTAACTTTTAGTAACTTTTAGTAACTTTTAGTAACTTTTAGCAACTTTTAGTAACTTTTAGTAACTTTTAGTAACTTTTAGTAACTTTTAGTAACTTTTAGTAACTTTTAGTAACTTTTAGTAACTTTTAGTAACTTTTAGTAACTTTTAGTAACTTTTAGTAACTTTTAGTAACTTTTAGTAACTTTTAGTAACTTTTAGTAACTTTTAGTAACTTTTAGTAACTTTTAGTAACTTTTAGTAACTTTTAGTAACTTTTAGTAACTTTTAGTAACTTTTAGTAACTTTTAGTAACTTTTAGTAACTTTTAGTAACTTTTAGTAACTTTTAGTAACTTTTAGTAACTTTTAGTAACTTTTAGTAACTTTTAGTAACTTTTAGTAACTTTTAGTAACTTTTAGTAACTTTTAGTAACTTTTAGTAACTTTTAGTAACTTTTAGTAACTTTTAGTAACTTTTAGTAACTTTTAGTAACTTTTAGTAACTTTTAGTAACTTTTAGTAACTTTTAGTAACTTTTAGTAACTTTTAGTAACTTTTAGTAACTTTTAGTTACTTTTAGTAAATTTCAGTAACTTTTAGTAACTTTTAGTAACTTTTATTAACTTTAGTAACTTTTTAGTAACTTTTCCCTGTGTAAATGCGACTTTTCAATTAACTAATTTAAGTGAAAGTTAAAGTTTAATATAAAAATGAACCAGAGTAATGGCGGATAAAGGGTGCTAGAAAGGAAGTTTAAAAAATATAATATGTTCTAGATTGTAGTTGTTCCTTCGTTCAAGATTATTAATAGCATGAAAAACCGCAAACCATACATATTATCGAAAATTACATACACTCGAACGTAACACCAACCGCCGTTCCGAAATAAGTGGCAGCCCAGACCGAACGAGACTTTAACGGTCCTTTTAACGTACGCCGGGGTGCTCTTCAAACGCTCAAGCGGCGTGTGGCGCCGATTGTAAATGCCAAATGCCGACGCATATAGGCAGGTAGGGGGCGGCCAGTTAAACACATTGCACATTATGACTTTACATGGGTAAATTGCTTCGCGTAATAGTTAAAAGCCGACAAACGGCCAGGAATATGGTCCGGAATGCCGCAGCAAAGCCGTTTGCAAGAGCACGGGACGTTCTAAAGTTTAAATGGTGCAGTTGCAAAATTACAAATATTCACAGCATTTGAATCTGGTCCAAAATAGGAATAGGAAATATCAATCTATTAACCATTTATTTACGAGTATGAATAACGAAAGATTATCAGTTTTTTTGAACGTTGTCAATGTCTCTATTAGAATGAATGTGCGAGCAGTTTCGATCTTAAAAATCATCTTCAGGTAATGTTACATTCTAGGGTCCGACTACAATAAGAGTTCTGTGTCATCACTTGTTGATTGCGGCTTTCAATTTCCATCTGAGCTAATATTCGTAAGGATAAATCATACCTGATAGAAAAATCTGCATTGTGTTGTTTCCATTTTATTTTATCGAAGAACTTCTGCAGCTTAGATATTGATGGTCTTCCTGTTCTTTTAAATTTGTTATCTAAATTACGGTACGCTTTTATTTGACAGGGCTTTGCTATCAAACCCATTTTCGTCCGAAGCATTCGTAATAACATTTTACTAAACCAATTTATACTTGTAGATCCATGTTATTTGGGTTTAAATCGTTTCAATGTACATTTACGTGAGTTTTATTTTAGGAGAGTTCTCTAAATAGAGATGATTATGTTTGACACATGTAACGGCAGTTGACAATAAATTAGAGTGTTGGGGGTGGTGAAGCAGCAAATTGTAAGGTGCGCTCTTTTCATTGAGATAGAATAAAGAGGAGATGTCCATCTTAAACGTGTCCGCACCTTTAAATTACACTTTTACGTCACGTGTCAAACTCAAGCTAGTAAAGCTAATCAGTTTTAGTGAGAATAAATGCCATCTTTTAAAAATAGATTCATTTGATTCTTCCAGTCTTCAATTATAAAATTATTGACTTCAAATAAATCAAAGTTCGACTCCAAATCGCCATTTTGATTACACTTTATCGTCAGACAGACATCGCTAAGTTCATCCATCTGTGTATCACAACAGTGTTTATGTCGGTTCTACTGGATTATATATGGTTTTAGTAAGTATGATAAATTTTGTGATAAATTTTGTGTCAAATCTTGTGTCAAATCTTGTGACTAATCTTGTGACAAATCTTGTGACAAACTTGTGAAAAATATTGTGACAAATCTTGTGACAAATCTTGTGACAAATCTTGGGACAAAACTTGGGACAAATCTTGTGACAAATCTTGTAACATATCTTGCAACAAATGTGACAAATATTGCGAAAAATATTGTGACAAATATTTTAGATCAATGAATATGCTGGGCCTCAATAACAAAATCTACGTCATTATTACAGTTAATTTCAGCAAAACAAATTACTCGTTTATAGAAAAATTGAGTTTCTAACAAATGCTTTTCTACAAAGCCTTTTTTAGGGCTGGTATTTTAGGTTTTAGATAATTATGATAAAATAAATTTCACACATCATTACAGTAGACACGTCATTTTGAGTACTTTTACTGTCTTTTAAGCATAATCAAATAATGGACGTGGGCTGTTAAATTTAACTGCTATTGCTGACACATCCCCATAGCTGTATGCCATAAATCCAGATTGTTATTAGGATTTGTTTATAAATCAGCAGTTTGTTGTACTTTGACAATTTGGATTTTTTCCTAAGAACCAATACATTTTTTTTTAATTTAAGTTCAAGTTATTTACGCTTTACTTTATGTGCTCTTTCCTTTTAAGTCTTACATCTAGGTTCATCCCTAGGTATTTGACCGAATCGTGATGCGGAATAACGTCATTATTTATTCTTATTTGTTTTTGTTCATTTGATCAAAGAGTAAAATTAACATGCACTGATTTAGTTTGATTTATTTTTATTTTCCACTTTTTTGTCCATCAATTAATTCTGTTGCAGGTTTCCTAAAGTCTGAATTAGTTCCGCCAACTGCTAATATTGCAGTGTCATCCGCAAATGTTGCTATTTTATTACTTTGTTGTTGAGGGATATCGCTGGTGTATAATAAGTAAAGAACCGGTCCTAACACACTACCTTGTGGGACACCTGCTTTAATTTCTTTCATTTCGGCTTGCTTTACTCTAAACATTCTTCTCGTTAGATATGATTGTAGAATGTCGACATATTGTCCAGAGGCCATTTTTTCAAGTTTCTGTATCAGGCCAGCGTGCCAAACCTTATCAAATGCTTGGGCTATGTCAAGAAATATAGCTGAGCATATATATTTTTCCTCATAAGCTTTTTTGATGATATCGGCTATCCTGTGTACTTGCTCTATTGTCGAGTGTTTGTTTCTAAAACCAAATTGGTGCGAAGGGATCAGATTTTTATTTTCAATTATTGGTTTTAGTCGTTTTAGTAGTAGTTTTTCAAATAACTTAGATATTATCGGTAACAATGATATAGGTCTGTATGATGACACTTTAGTCGGAGGTTCTCCTGGCATAGGAATTGGGATAATTAGCCATTTTCCACGTATCAGGAGAAATGTTGCATTTATGATGTATGTCAATTTAATAATAGCCTTTTATGGTAGTTTCTTTAATATTTCTCCAGTAATAAGGTTATATCCTGGGGCTTTCTGTTGATGTTTGTCTGAATTTCTTTCTTAACTTCATTGGGACTAACTAGCCCAATTTCAAGTTGTTCCATATTATGGATCGTCTCATTGGGTGTGTCTTGATTTTCTTTTAATTGGAACGTCTGTTGAAGGTGGTCAGCGAAAATATCAGCTTTCTGTTGATTGTTTCTTGTCCATTTGTTATCTACTATTTTGATAGGAGGACAGTTTTTACACGAAATTTTCAGCTTTTTAGTTGCCTTCCAGAGCCAATAATCAGTTTCTTTATCATCTATTAGCCCTACTAGGTATCTGTTGAAGGATTCTTTTTTGTGATTTAGGATTTCTCTTCTCATTCTATGATTAGCCCTATTTAATATATTTTTATCTTCTGGTGATCTTGTCATCTGCCAATTCTTTCTTAGTTTTCTTTTTTCTACTACCAGTTTTCTTATCTCGACAGGATAGTTTTTTCCAGCTGTTAATCTTCTTATTTTTGGTGTGTTCCTCCATGCAGCTTGTTGGATTTTAACTATAAACCTTTTCAGTTCTTTATGTAACTGATTTTTCGTTTTTAGTGTTATGATCAATTGGATATTATCTGTTAAGTCCTCTTGAAAACCTTCCCAATTAGTTTTCCGATTTTCTAGGATTGGTTTGGCTTCTTTTTGAATAACATTATCACTTAGAGTAAGGATTACTACGGAATGGTCTGAATCCATATCAAAGTTTTCTTCTACTTCTGTATAGTTTGGTGAAATTTTTCTGAGAATAAAGAAATCCAAAAGGTCTGGAATCTTATTTGAGTAGATGGGCCAAAAGATTGGTATGTACAACCAAGTTCTGATGCAGCTCGGTGCAGTTCTTTTCTTTTGACTGTGGTTAATCTTGATCCCCAGTTTGTTACTACCTAGTTTTTTAAGTACACTGAGATAATTTTCTTTTTCTTTTGGTTGTATCTTGGTGAGCAATAGATTGCAGCTATTATAATTTTGCTCCTCTTAATAATAATAGTGCTAATGGTTATCTGATTTTCTGGTTCTTGGATGCTTGGTTTCCCATAGTGGGAAATGTAATTCTTAATAATTAACGCAACTCCTCCTCTTGCTACATTTTATGGATGGATAGATAGTGTGATAGAAGTTATATCCTCTGAATTCAATTTATCACTCCATTATTAGGTGGGTCTCAGAAATCAAAAATATATCTATTTTTTGTACGTTCAAGAAAACTTGGATATCAGTTTGTTTTTGGAGAATACCATTGGCATTCCAAGTGGCTATTCTAATATCTCTTTTGTCTATTGATGGTTTTGTTATATACTTGGGGTTTATTAAATTCTTTTAACTTCTGTAGCCTGTCATAGAGTTATTCTATTCTGGTTATTAAAGACAATAATAACTGATGAGTGATACTTTCTGCTAGGCTGGCTGACTGTGCAGTATACTGTAAAATTTGTTTCGTGATATTCATGGATGGTTGTGACCTTTGAATTGGTTGCTCCTATAAGTTTGTTTCTCGAGAATATGTTATTTTATTTCTGACAGGAGGAAAAGTGTTTATAGGTCTCCTGCCTCGTACTTATTTTAGGTTTACTGGTGTTATCTTTTCTTATCTGAATGGTTTTAGCTACCCCACATCCTCTGTAGTTAGCAGGATGTTTCATTAGGCAGTTTATACACTTTGATTGTTGTTCTGGACTTTTTACACAATTCTTCGTATGATGTTTTTCTACGCACTTTACGCATCTTGAATCTTCTTTGCAAAAGTTGTGTGTATGTCCAAATAGCTGGCAGTTTTTGCATTACGGAACTAGTTTTGACTTTATTATGGCTTCTATTCTAACTTTTAGATTAGGTATTGCTTTGATTTCGTAGATTTTTTTGATATCCTCAATATTTTCGAAGGTTAGCATGCATAGCGGCAATGATTATTAATTTAGTTCAAGAGTGTTATCCTCGGTTAATTCTATTTCCTTTTTCATTACATTGACAGCTTCTTTACATTTTAATCCTTGACTTTGCAAGTCTCCAACAATATGGTTTAGATATAGATGGTAGACCTCTAACCATTACTTTAATGTCTCTGTTCTGTTTAATTTTATAGGAATGCCAATTTATGTCTTTGGCATTCAAGGTTGATATGACATTTTTGAAGTCTTGTGGCTCGAGAGGAAATATTATTTTCTGCCAGAGAGAATAGAGAGTAGAGAATGAATACAAATACTTTTTATAGATTGACAAAAAAAATGTTTCTTCACGTTGTTTAGTTATTATTGGTATTTTCTAAAAATTTCACAAAACCGGAGTCAAAATAAAGGCTCAGCACGAATTAGAAATTTTTAAGCTGTTCGGTTTGTATTAATGGAATTAAGCCTAAATTTTATTAGAAATTTATTTTTAGATATTACGTAAATGTTGTTAAAATTTTGAATTTTTTATAAAATAATTTCATTATATTTTAGTTTGGTAAACCTTTTTTTACCATATTTAGTTTTTTTATTATTTGTTAACCTTTTCATTCGACAGGATTTAATAGATACATTGTCTGTGAAAAAAATGTCTTTATTTATTGTTTGAATACTGAATAACATCACAATATTAAACATAAATTGAAGATACTCGATTTACCTAAAACGTACATCCTAGAGAACATATTTATTATCCAGTCAAATATGCTACTTTTTTCTTTCATAAAAAAACGAAATTGAAATATTTCGAAACTGAGAATTTTTTATACACATGTCCAGAGCTGAAAACCCTAACAATACCCGTTACCGTAATAATAGCCACATTCTAATTTGAAAGAATGTCGGAGCAAAGTTACGGCATCGTTGGCGGTTTTCCCGTTATTTTCGTTTTTTCCGTAAATACTTTTTCCCGCTTTCCCGTTGTTTTCCTGACTTGCTTTTTTCTTGTTGTTTTTCATTCTCACCGGTGTGGCCAAAGCCCAATTAGAGAGAATAATAATTGTGTGTACAAACGCGTATGTCGACATTTTAGAACAGTATGTGTAAAAAAACAGATTGGAAATTACTTGGGGGGCGTCCATTAATTACGTGAGGTATTTTTGAGGATTTTTTGACTCCCCCTCCCCCCCTGGCGAGATTTGGTAAGATTTTCCTTAACTCCCTCCCCCCCTTCTCTAATCTCACGTGAGATTTTTCAAAATTCGTGTTTTGGGTGTAAATGTGTTGGATTATTAAAAAAAAAACAAAAACACAATATGTTCCATTACTTTTATTTAAGACTAGCAAAGACTAGTGTTTGAGAGTGTTGCAATTATTTAAAATCACACTTCCCAACCTTCAATGACGTTAGTAATGACAACATTACATATATGGTTGTAAATAAACATAATTATAAGATTTTTCCATCTTTTATTCTAGAAATACTTTTACTATAATTTAACTTTACTTTCACGCAATTTTACACCGTTTTCTACTAGAAAAAAAAATTACGTGAGATTTACGAAACCCCCCCCCCCTCCCCCCCCCCCCCCAAGTGAGATTTAGAAAGATTTAGTTTTATCCCCTCCCCCCCTTGAACACCTCACGTAATTAATGGACGCCCCCTTAGATACTAGCTAAAAAGAAAAATAATTATTTAATCAGGAAAAATGTTAGGTAATTTTTTTTATTTTCTATTCATTTTCTATTAGTCTGTTCAAGATATGATAAAATTAATGACGCAAGTGCAAATTGATTAATCTATGTTTGGTTTTGAAAATAATAAAAAATAAATAGTTCGGCGAAAGTCAATTTTGACAAAAGATTTTTGAAAATTAAGAAAATGGATTGTCTGAGAATATTATTGTCAGGCTTTTTGAGAAAGGAATAAAAAATTGAAATTTGGAATATATTAATAAAGAAATAATACGATTATTTTCTAAAATAATTTGTTACTGTTGAAAAAAACAAGGTTTAGTTAAAATAAAAAGAAGAAACAGTCTCTGTGAAAAAATGTCCTTATTTACTTACTGATTCTGCTAAAAAAATAAAAATAGAAAACATAAAAAAATGTTTTTTAAAAAGTTGACTGGAAAAGAAAATAACCTTGCACTAGAGGTGTTTTTTGTCTCTATCTAATAAAAATACACCGGATCTTTAAGATGCAGCAGCAATTTCTGACATTGCCCCCTTCGGAAAATTCAAAATGAGCCTACTATAAGTTCTAATGTGTATAACCTAAATACCCTTCGGCAAAAATATCCAAAACCTCCTGAAAATTTTGAAGATAGTGAAGTTTTTCCTGAATTAGAAGAAACATCTTTAGTATCTGATTCAGAGGGACTTAATAATAATGAGAACGATCTTCAAAAACAATGAAAATAATTAAAAATAAATCTAAGGTATATTTAGGATTGCGCAACAGTGTTTTTAAAATTCTTAATGATATTTATAAAAAGAAACGTGTAGCTTACATAAACCTTTTATTTTCTGTGTGAATTTCAAGCAAGTAAATTTACTTAGTAATAACTGCATAATTGCTTGTGGTATTGTTGTTTCTGTTTTTTTTTTTTTTAATAATTTGTCATTTAGAGATTATAATAATTGTATACAAACAAAAATGTAAAATCTGTGAAAATTTTATTTATTAACCTATTATTAAAAAATAAAAGTACATGAATAAAATAAACAAAGTAAAAACACTTTATTTAAAAATAATAACTTAATATTAATATTACATCACCTATAAGTAGTAAACCATAAGTTATTTTTTCAACAGAGAATTTGTCTGAATAGTATGTGCGGATTAAATTATTATAACTAAAATGTATTTAAAATAAATAAACAACAATGATCATATTTTTTAATTTTCATATTTTTATAAATAAAAAAAATAAAAACGATTACTTCTATTGGGATTTGAACTCGCATCGCGACATGGTCGCAATAAGCAGAGTTTATAAAGTTTAAAACTCTCTGAACTGTGCCACTAGGCTTATGTCACATGAAATATCTAATCAAATATGAATATTAACAAAAAAATATCTAGGATCTAGGTATAAAAATCAATGTTAACAATTTAATCATCAAATCGATTTTACTATTAATATGGACATTACATAGATCAAAATAGAAATGATGCATCTGACGTATATTCGATAGCTGATGTAAAAAAAGATTCATATTCAAACACTGGTGGAAAGTAGATTATTATTTACATGCATGTGATACAGGACACTATTCCAAGTGGACCTAAAAATTATCCACAAAATTATTACTTTAATAGCATATTACATTACGAGTGTCGAAAGTGACATTTTTCACACGAGTGGGAAATATTGTCGCACGAGGCACAAGCCGAGTGCGACTATCCCACGAGTGTGGAAAATCACTTTTTACACAAGTGATGTACAATATTTTCCCACGACCACAAAATAATTTCATCAAAAAATGTAAAACCAGGTTATTATTATAATAATTAAAATGTATTTAAAAAAATAATTAACAAAAATCGTATTTATTCAATTTTCATATTTTCTAAACAAAAAAAAAATAAAAAAAAAAACAAAAAAAAAAAACAAAAAACAAAAAAAATTCTGGCCACCCCAGGATTTGAACGCGGTCGCTCGCCAGGTCTCAAATGGCAAAGTTAATAAGTTTGACGCCCTAACCATCTGAGCTAATAGGCCTTGCGTAAATTGAATGATCTAATCGGTGTTTAACCAGAATAAAGAGCAAACATATCTTAGTTATTTTAAAATTATTTTAATAATAATTGTTAAAGATAAATATCTAGGATCTAATTTACAACAATTTCAATAAGTTAACAATCATATCGATTTTAGTATTAATATGGACATTACATAGATCAAAATAGAAATGATTTGTTTGACATTTTGTGACAGCTGCTGCGGAAAGTAGCATATTCGTACACGGGTGGAAAGTAAATTCTTATTCATACGCGTGTGATATAGGGCACTTTCCATAGGACTATATAGTGTGATATGTGTCACATTCCTAAGTGGTCGTAGGAAAAAATAATATTTCTATATCATTGTCTTACGAGATTATTACTTTATACTTCCCTTATTCAATCAATAATATAACACTAAAACGCACTGAAAATATTAGAGATATAAAAGTTTATTTTGATACTCACTTAATTTTTAATTTGCATATAAATTGCATAATTAACTCAGCATACCGTAAATATGGCTTTATTTACAGAAATTTTAAAAAATTCAGAAACATTTCGGCAATAATATGTCTATATTTTAGTTTAGTCAGGAAAATGAATCATTAATTTCAAATCCCACTTATTTTCAATACATACTTTCTACTGAGAAGATTCACATATTTCATAGAATTTTTTATTTTTATAATTGATGAAGTCTATCGGATTAGAGGTTATTATTACAGTAATTTATTAAATTAATTGTATTTTGATAGCTTTATAAAAAAAACGTTACTTAAAAAATTTGTGTTATAGAATTATATACCTTAATCAAAAATAAATCAATTTATGAACCACCCTGTATATATTTTTCGTATAATTTGATTTAAAAGCAGACTTGGTTGAAAAATACGTGTATAAAATAAAACTAGATCTGATAAGTAGCTTAAAGTATACGAAACAAACCGTCAACCAGAACCAAACAGATTTATTTTTTCCAGTGTATCCAGCAACCCTATTCGTTTGCGGAAAATCTAATAGAGGTCTTCTTCCTCAGGTGAAAGATTATCGGACTGAATGGCGCGCATAGCCATTGTCTGATCCGATCACAGATTAGATCAGCATCGTCGCTTTCAATTGCTTTGCTCAAAAGAAGCATCTGAGCTAGAGCTGGAGCTCTCTGTGCTCTCCGTCTACTTCGGCTTTTACTTTCTATCTTTCTCCTCGGCCTGCCGTCAGAGAAAGGGGGGTTTTTGAGATATGTTCGTGTTGGAGATTGGAGATCGGTTGGATGGAGAAAGATTTGAAATTGAATATGCCGTTTATGTGACTGGGTTGTGTGTATTGATCTCGGGGTAATGGCGTTTTTTATGCTTGATGTTAAGATTAACTGAATCGATGCAATGAATAAATGTTGAGTGGGTAATTTAATTTTTATAAAAAAAAATAGCTTTTTGTTTAGAAAATAATTTACTACTTATCTTCACAATAGAAAAATGATCGGGTGTAATACCATAGGAGCTTAGATGTAGCAGGATCTTTCCAGAGCGAAACACCTTTCTTTCCCCAATTTTTAAAACGTTTTCTCTAGGTTTCCGATGACTTTCAATTTAAAATTACCAAAAAAATTGATTAAGTCGCCTGTGCGTTAGTATGCCGGTACGATAACTCTAACTTGTGGTTTTGAATATTTTAAATAATGTTTTCTAACTTAGAATCCTATTATTAGTATTTGTTCGGAAAGTGCAGTTAAACATTTCAAAAGACTGCACGGAATCTAGGTCAAGATCAATCGCGTGTATTTACAGATGTGCTAAATTGTGACCATTCAAAAAAAAAACAATGATTGCTAAAGTTATTGTTTAAAAGCAAAAGTAAAAGTGTGCCAATACAAATAATTTTAAAATTTGCAGAGAAAATCAACGAAACTAAATCTTCTGAAGGGCAAAAAAATCAGGTCATGATACAGGAGAACCAAACTAATATGGCAGTTTGCGATGACGAGGAAAAAAATTAGAAAAAAAATATAGAGATATACTCTTAAAGAAAGAATCAGCTATACAGGGGTTAGCTAAACAATTGCAGGAAATGCAATTAAGAATACAAGAAATGGAAATAATGTTGGGTATACAAAAACAAAAACAGCATATCGAAACAGACTCAGAAGAAGAAGAAATAGTCAATAAAGAAACAGCTGACATTTTTGCAGAACGAGGACTCGATTTATTAAAACAAGAAAATGCAAACCTAGTAGAAATTCCTAGGGTAACGCCTAAAGAAGTATCTAAGGAAATCAAAGAAAATATCAATTCTAAGAAAGCACCCAGGTATGCTATGATTACAGGTAAAATACTGAAATAATTTCCAAGAAAAGCTGTGGTTAAACTTACTAATATAATAAACGCTGTATTTCGACTAGAGCATGTACCTAGCATCCGGAAAGTCGCTGAAATTATAATGATATCTAAACCTAGAAAACCATTAAATGAAGTGAAGTCCTATAGACCTCTATCACTGTTACTAGTGTTATCTAAACTTTTCGAAACACTTTTACTAAAAAGTTGGAACCGCTGACAATAAAATATAATCCCTGACCACCAATTTGGATTTAGGAACAAGCATTCCACTATTGACCAAGTCCACAAAATAACGAATGAAATAGAGAAAACACTGGAGAAAAAAAAAGATCTGCCCTCACTCTTTCTAGATGTAGCTCAGGCTTTCGATAAAGTACGGTTAGAGGGCCTTGAATATAAAATAAATAAACTTTTACCTAGGCAAAATTGTGACATTTAAAATCTTATGTGACTGATAGAATCTTTCGAGTAAAACAAAAAAAAAAGAATATTCCAAGCTTAAAGAAACTAAAGCAGGGGTATGTCAGGGAAGTGTTCTGGGACCAGTTCTTTAGCTGTTGCTTACCTTCGATATACCACAAATGCGAAATGTGAAAGTAGCCAGATTTGCTGACGATACGGCGATACTTGCCATTGGTAGAACCATAGAAGAATCGACCAGAAAACTTCAACATGCAACTCATAAAATCTATGAGTGGCATTAAGCTTAACGAAACTAAAACAGTTCGGGTTAACTTTACTAATAAAAAAACAGTAGAATACCTACCAGTGACATTAAATAATACTATAATACCATATTCTAATTCGGCGAAAAACGTGAAGAGTTGGGTAATAAATATAGAAAATTATACTGGTTGATGAATAAAAAATCAAAACTTTCAATCGAAAATAAACTTTTAATATACAGGGTGATTTTTTGAAAAGGATCCACCCTCGATAACTTCGTTCTCGTCTTGATTCAGATAAAATCCAAAAACAGGTCAATTTTTAAGCAAAAAATTTAAGTGAATTTACGACAGGAGATAAATTGTTGAATGAGGAAGGATTCCTATTATTCTCAACGGTGGTCATGTTAAGAATCTATTATTATGATGTATGTAATTTAAGTCTATTTATTGCAATTTGTCTTTTTTCTTAAACCACCCTGTACAAAACGAAATAATTCTTACATGGTCGTATGGTAAATGCAAAAACCTTTCCAACGAGGGGTCACTCGGCCTCCTTGCTATTGAAGGTTTGAGAGGTGGGGGCTGGTGGGGCCATGGGATTGATCCGACAAAATCAGTTGTGATCTAAAAATGTGTCTCCCTAAGGATAAAAAATTGACCTGTTTTTGGATTTTACCTGAATCAAGACGAGAACGAAGTTATCGAGGGTGGATCCTTTTCAAAAAATCACCCTGTATAAAGAAGTACTGAAGCCAGCATGGACTTACGGCATACAGCTCTGGGGATGTGCCAGTAAAACTAACATAAATATAATACGTTTCCAGAACAAAATATTAAGGGCAATAGTAAACACCCTTTGGTATGTTAGAAACTCAGACCTACACAGAGAACTGAGAATGCTTACAGTCGAAGAAGAGAGGAAAAAAGATGAAAGATGAAAAAAGACTGCATGATCACGTCAACATTGAAGTTATACAGTTCCTGGATAACCAATAGCTAATGAGAAGGCTCAGAAAGACCAAACCATTTGAATTAGTGATTTGAAAGTGTGTTAAAGCAGAGCACAGTGCGTGTGTGCAGTGTATAGTTATCAGAACAGAAAGGAGAAGATAACATTGGGTGAACTTAGTTTTAAGCCTCTTAAGTTTACTTAAGTTTATAATAAAGACAAATTGCTGGTTGACTGAAATATAACTAGGTGCAACGAAAACTAACAAAAAAAAAGGAATCCTATTGATTTTCAGAATTTTCGATTTAACTTTACTATTTTTAAATATCAATGATTTAAAGTCCAATATATTTCTTAAACTATTTTTACGATAAGAAGACAGTGACGTTATTTCTAGTTATTTCTATTTTCAACAAAATAACACGAAAAAAACTAAGAGTAAATACGATTTAAACTTAACGTGCAGCAAAACTTTACGAGGTTGTGCATTATTTGATTAAAAATCAAAGAATAACACAAATAATAAAAACAATAATTACCATATACAATTTTTTTTAAGCTATTGCATAGCTTTTATCGCGGGCTTTGAGCGCGGCGACCGAATCAAGAAATTTCGTAACGTCCGTAACGAAAAAAACCTAACACCCGAAAAATCGAAAAATCGAAAAATCGAAAAATCGAAAAATCGAAAAATCGAATAATCGAAAAATCGAAAAATCGAAAAAATCGAAAAATCGAAAAAATCGAAAAATCGAAAAATCGAAATATCGAAAAATCGAAAAATCGAAAAATCGAAAAATCGAAAAATCGAAAAATCGAAAAATCGAAAAATCGAAAAATCGAAAATCGAAAATCGAAAAATCGAAAAATCGAAAAATCGAAAAATCGAAAAATCGAAAAATCGAAAAATCGAAAAAATCGAAAAATCGAAAAATCGAAAAATCGAAAAATCGAAAAATCGAAAAATCGAAAAATCGAAAAATCGAAAAATCGAAAAATCGAAAAAATCGAAAAATCGAAAAATCGAAAAATCGAAAAATCGAAAAATCGAAAAATCGAAAAATCGAAAAATCGAAAAATCGAAAAATCGAAAAATCGAAAAATCGAAAAATCGAAAAATCGGAAAAATCGGAAAAATCGAAAAATCGAAAATCGAAAAAATCGAAAATCGAAAAATCGAAAAATCGAAAAATCGAAAAATCGAAAAAATCGGAAAAATCGAAAAATCGAAAAATCGAAAAATCGAAAAATCGAAAAATCGAAAAATCGAAAAATCGAAAATCGAAAAATCGAAAAATCGAAAAATCGAAAAATCGAAAAATCGAAAAATCGAAAATCGAAAAATCGAAAAATCGAAAATCGAAAAATCGAAAAATCGAAAAATCGAAATATCGAAAAATCGAAAAATCGAAAAATCGAAAAATCGAAAAATCGAAAAATCGAAAAATCGAAAAATCGAAAAATCGAAAAATCGAAAAATCGAAAAATCGAAAAATCGAAAAATCGAAAAATCGAAAAATCGAAAAATCTGAAAATCGAAAAATCGAAAAATCGAAAAATAGAAAAATAGAAAAATAGAAAAATAGAAAAATAGAAAAATAGAAAAATAGAAAAATAGAAAAATAGAAAAATAGAAAAATAGAAAAATAGAAAAATAGAAAAATAGAAAAATAGAAAAATAGAAAAATAGAAAAATAGAAAAATAGAAAAATAGAAAAATAGAAAAATAGAAAAATAGAAAAATAGAAAAATAGAAAAATCGAAAAATCGAAAAATCGAAAAATCGAAAAATCGAAAAATCGAAAAATCGAAAAATCGAAAATCGAAAAATCGAAAAATCGAAAAATCGAAAAATCGAAAAATCGAAAAATCGAAAAATCGAAAAATCGAAAAATCGAAAAATCGAAAAATCGAAAAATCGAAAAATCGAAAAATCGAAAAATCGAAGAATCGAAAAATCGAAAAATCGAAAAATTAAAAAATAGAAAAATAGAAAAATAGAAAAATAGAAAAATAGAAAAATAGAAAAATAGAAAAATAGAAAAATAGAAAAATAGAAAAATAGAAAAATAGAAAAATAGAAAAATAGAAAAATAGAAAAATAGAAAAATAGAAAAATAGAAAAATAGAAAAATAGAAAAATAGAAAAATAGAAAAATAGAAAAATAGAAAAATAGAAAAATAGAAAAATAGAAAAATAGAAAAATAGAAAAATAGAAAAATAGAAAAATAGAAAAATAGAAAAATAGAAAAATAGAAAAATAGAAAAATAGAAAAATAGAAAAATAGAAAAATAGAAAAATAGAAAAATCGAAAAATCGAAAAATCGAAAAATCGAAAAATCGAAAAATCGAAAAATCGAAAAATCAAAAAATCGAAAAATCGAAAAATCGAAAAATCGAAAAATCGAAAAATCGAAAAATCGAAAAATCGAAAAATCGAAAAAATCGAAAAATCGAAAAATCGAAAAATCGAAAAATCGAAAAATCGAAAAATCGAAAAATCGAAAAATCGAAAAATCGAAGAATCGAAAAATCGAAAAATCGAAAAATTAAAAAATAGAAAAATAGAAAAATAGAAAAATAGAAAAATAGAAAAATAGAAAAATAGAAAAATAGAAAAATAGAAAAATAGAAAAATAGAAAAATAGAAAAATAGAAAAATAGAAAAATAGAAAAATAGAAAAATAGAAAAATAGAAAAATAGAAAAATAGAAAAATAGAAAAATAGAAAAATAGAAAAATAGAAAAATAGAAAAATCGAAAAATCGAAAAATCGAAAAATCGAAAAATCGAAAAATCGAAAAATCGAAAAATCGAAAAATCGAAAAATCGAAAAATCGAAAAATCGAAAAATCGAAAAATCGAAAAATCGAAAAATCGAAAAATCGAAAAATCGAAAAATCGAAAAATCGAAAAATCGAAAAATCGAAAAATCGAAAAATCGAAAAATCGAAAAATCGAAAAATCGAAAAATCGAAAAATCGAAAAATCGAAAAATCGAAAAATCGAAAAATCGAAAAATCGAAAAATCGAAAAATCGAAAAATTGAAAAATCGAAAAATCGAAAAATCGAAAAATCGAAAAATCGAAAAATCCAAAAATCGAAAAATCGAAGAATCGAAAAATCGAAAAATCGAAAAATTAAAAAATAGAAAAATAGAAAAATAGAAAAATAGAAAAATAGAAAAATAGAAAAATAGAAAAATAGAAAAATAGAAAAATAGAAAAATAGAAAAATAGAAAAATAGAAAAATAGAAAAATAGAAAAATAGAAAAATAGAAAAATAGAAAAATAGAAAAATAGAAAAATAGAAAAATAGAAAAATAGAAAAATAGAAAAATAGAAAAATAGAAAAATAGAAAAATAGAAAAATAGAAAAATAGAAAAATAGAAAAATAGAAAAATAGAAAAATAGAAAAATAGAAAAATAGAAAAATAGAAAAATAGAAAAATAGAAAAATAGAAAAATAGAAAAATAGAAAAATAGAAAAATAGAAAAATAGAAAAATAGAAAAATAGAAAAATAGAAAAATAGAAAAATAGAAAAATAGAAAAATAGAAAAATAGAAAAATAGAAAAATAGAAAAATAGAAAAATAGAAAAATAGAAAAATAGAAAAATAGAAAAATAGAAAAATAGAAAAATCGAAAAATCGAAAAATCGAAAAATCGAAAAATCGAAAAATCGAAAAATCGAAAAATCGAAAAATCGAAGAATCGAAAAATCGAAAAATCGAAAAATTAAAAAATAGAAAAATAGAAAAATAGAAAAATAGAAAAATAGAAAAATAGAAAAATAGAAAAATAGAAAAATAGAAAAATAGAAAAATAGAAAAATAGAAAAATAGAAAAATAGAAAAATAGAAAAATAGAAAAATAGAAAAATAGAAAAATAGAAAAATAGAAAAATAGAAAAATAGAAAAATAGAAAAATAGAAAAATAGAAAAATAGAAAAATAGAAAAATAGAAAAATAGAAAAATAGAAAAATAGAAAAATAGAAAAATAGAAAAATAGAAAAATAGAAAAATAGAAAAATAGAAAAATAGAAAAATAGAAAAATAGAAAAATAGAAAAATAGAAAAATAGAAAAATAGAAAAATAGAAAAATAGAAAAATAGAAAAATAGAAAAATAGAAAAATAGAAAAATAGAAAAATAGAAAAATAGAAAAATAGAAAAATAGAAAAATAGAAAAATAGAAAAATAGAAAAATAGAAAAATCGAAAAATCGAAAAATCGAAAAATCGAAAAATCGAAAAATCGAAAAATCGAAAAATCAAAAAATCGAAAAATCGAAAAATCGAAAAATCGAAAAATCGAAAAATCGAAAAATCGAAAAATCGAAAAATCGAAAAATCGAAAAATCGAAAAATCGAAAAATCGAAAAATCGAAAAATCGAAAAATCGAAGAATCGAAAAATCGAAAAATCGAAAAATCGAAAAATTAAAAAATAGAAAAATAGAAAAATAGAAAAATAGAAAAATAGAAAAATAGAAAAATAGAAAAATAGAAAAATAGAAAAATAGAAAAATAGAAAAATAGAAAAATAGAAAAATAGAAAAATAGAAAAATAGAAAAATAGAAAAATAGAAAAATAGAAAAATAGAAAAATAGAAAAATAGAAAAATAGAAAAATAGAAAAATAGAAAAATAGAAAAATAGAAAAATAGAAAAATAGAAAAATAGAAAAATAGAAAAATAGAAAAATAGAAAAATAGAAAAATAGAAAAATAGAAAAATAGAAAAATAGAAAAATAGAAAAATAGAAAAATAGAAAAATAGAAAAATAGAAAAATCGAAAAATCGAAAAATCGAAAAATCGAAAAATCGAAAAATCGAAAAATCGAAAAATCGAAAAATCGAAAAATCGAAAAATCGAAAAATCGAAAAATCGAAAAATCGAAAAATCGAAAAATCGAAAAATCGAAAAATCGAAAAATCGAAAAATCGAAAAATCAAAAAATCGAAAAATCGAAAAATCGAAAAATCGAAAAATCGAAAAATCGAAAAATCGAAAAATCGAAAAATCGAAAAATCGAAAAATCGAAAAATCGAAAAATCGAAAAATCGAAAAATCGAAAAATCGAAAAATCGAAAAATCGAAAAATCGAAAAATCGAAAAATCCAAAAATCGAAAAATCGAAGAATCGAAAAATCGAAAAATCGAAAAATTAAAAAATAGAAAAATAGAAAAATAGAAAAATAGAAAAATAGAAAAATAGAAAAATAGAAAAATAGAAAAATAGAAAAATAGAAAAATAGAAAAATAGAAAAATAGAAAAATAGAAAAATAGAAAAATAGAAAAATAGAAAAATAGAAAAATAGAAAAATAGAAAAATAGAAAAATAGAAAAATAGAAAAATAGAAAAATAGAAAAATAGAAAAATAGAAAAATAGAAAAATAGAAAAATAGAAAAATAGAAAAATAGAAAAATAGAAAAATAGAAAAATAGAAAAATAGAAAAATAGAAAAATAGAAAAATAGAAAAATAGAAAAATAGAAAAATAGAAAAATAGAAAAATAGAAAAATAGAAAAATAGAAAAATAGAAAAATAGAAAAATAGAAAAATAGAAAAATAGAAAAATAGAAAAATAGAAAAATAGAAAAATAGAAAAATAGAAAAATAGAAAAATAGAAAAATAGAAAAATAGAAAAATAGAAAAATAGAAAAATAGAAAAATAGAAAAATCGAAAAATCGAAAAATCGAAAAATCGAAAAATCGAAAAATCGAAAAATCGAAAAATCGAAAAATCGAAAAATCGAAAAATCGAAAAATCGAAAAATCGAAAAATCGAAAAATCGAAAAATCGAAAAATCCAAAAATCGAAAAATCGAAGAATCGAAAAATCGAAAAATCGAAAAATTAAAAAATAGAAAAATAGAAAAATAGAAAAATAGAAAAATAGAAAAATAGAAAAATAGAAAAATAGAAAAATAGAAAAATAGAAAAATAGAAAAATAGAAAAATAGAAAAATAGAAAAATAGAAAAATAGAAAAATAGAAAAATAGAAAAATAGAAAAATAGAAAAATAGAAAAATCGAAAAATCGAAAAATCGAAAAATCGAAAAATCGAAAAATCGAAAAATCCAAAAATCGAAAAATCGAAGAATCGAAAAATCAAAAAATCGAAAAATTAAAAAATAGAAAAATAGAAAAATAGAAAAATAGAAAAATAGAAAAATAGAAAAATAGAAAAATAGAAAAATAGAAAAATAGAAAAATAGAAAAATAGAAAAATAGAAAAATAGAAAAATAGAAAAATAGAAAAATAGAAAAATAGAAAAATAGAAAAATAGAAAAATAGAAAAATAGAAAAATCGAAAAATCGAAAAATCGAAAAATCGAAAAATCGAAAAATCGAAAAATCGAAAAATCGAAAAATCGAAAAATCGAAAAATCGAAAAATCGAAAAATCGAAAAATCGAAAAATCGAAAAATCGAAAAATCAAAAAATCGAAAAATCGAAAAATCGAAAAATCGAAAAATCGAAAAATCGAAAAATCGAAAAATCGAAAAATCGAAAAATCGAAAAATCGAAAAATCGAAAAATCGAAAAATCGAAAAATCGAAAAATCGAAAAATCGAAAAATCGAAAAATCGAAAAATCGAAAAATCCAAAAATCGAAAAATCGAAGAATCGAAAAATCGAAAAATCGAAAAATTAAAAAATAGAAAAATAGAAAAATAGAAAAATAGAAAAATAGAAAAATAGAAAAATAGAAAAATAGAAAAATAGAAAAATAGAAAAATAGAAAAATAGAAAAATAGAAAAATAGAAAAATAGAAAAATAGAAAAATAGAAAAATAGAAAAATAGAAAAATAGAAAAATAGAAAAATAGAAAAATAGAAAAATAGAAAAATAGAAAAATAGAAAAATAGAAAAATAGAAAAATAGAAAAATAGAAAAATAGAAAAATAGAAAAATAGAAAAATAGAAAAATAGAAAAATAGAAAAATAGAAAAATAGAAAAATAGAAAAATAGAAAAATAGAAAAATAGAAAAATAGAAAAATAGAAAAATAGAAAAATAGAAAAATAGAAAAATAGAAAAATAGAAAAATAGAAAAATAGAAAAATAGAAAAATAGAAAAATAGAAAAATAGAAAAATAGAAAAATCGAAAAATCGAAAAATCGAAAAATCGAAAAATCGAAAAATCGAAAAATCGAAAAATCGAAAAATCGAAAAATCGAAAAATCGAAAAATCGAAAAATCGAAAAATCGAAAAATCGAAAAATCGAAAAATCGAAAAATCGAAAAATCGAAAAATCGAAGAATCGAAAAATCGAAAAATCGAAAAATTAAAAAATAGAAAAATAGAAAAATAGAAAAATAGAAAAATAGAAAAATAGAAAAATAGAAAAATAGAAAAATAGAAAAATAGAAAAATAGAAAAATAGAAAAATAGAAAAATAGAAAAATAGAAAAATAGAAAAATAGAAAAATAGAAAAATAGAAAAATAGAAAAATAGAAAAATAGAAAAATAGAAAAATAGAAAAATAGAAAAATAGAAAAATAGAAAAATAGAAAAATAGAAAAATAGAAAAATAGAAAAATAGAAAAATAGAAAAATAGAAAAATAGAAAAATAGAAAAATAGAAAAATAGAAAAATAGAAAAATCGAAAAATCGAAAAATCGAAAAATCGAAAAATCGAAAAATCGAAAAATCGAAAAATCAAAAAATCGAAAAATCGAAAAATCGAAAAATCGAAAAATCGAAAAATCGAAAAATCGAAAAATCGAAAAATCGAAAAATCGAAAAATCGAAAAATCGAAAAATCGAAAAATCGAAAAATCGAAAAATCGAAAAATCGAAAAATCGAAAAATCGAAGAATCGAAAAATCGAAAAATCGAAAAATTAAAAAATAGAAAAATAGAAAAATAGAAAAATAGAAAAATAGAAAAATAGAAAAATAGAAAAATAGAAAAATAGAAAAATAGAAAAATAGAAAAATAGAAAAATAGAAAAATAGAAAAATAGAAAAATAGAAAAATAGAAAAATAGAAAAATAGAAAAATAGAAAAATAGAAAAATAGAAAAATAGAAAAATAGAAAAATAGAAAAATAGAAAAATAGAAAAATAGAAAAATAGAAAAATAGAAAAATAGAAAAATAGAAAAATAGAAAAATAGAAAAATAGAAAAATAGAAAAATAGAAAAATAGAAAAATAGAAAAATAGAAAAATAGAAAAATAGAAAAATAGAAAAATAGAAAAATAGAAAAATAGAAAAATAGAAAAATAGAAAAATAGAAAAATAGAAAAATAGAAAAATAGAAAAATAGAAAAATAGAAAAATCGAAAAATCGAAAAATCGAAAAATCGAAAAATCGAAAAATCGAAAAATCGAAAAATCGAAAAATCGAAAAATAGAAAAATCGAAGAAAATTCCGTAAGAAAAATAAACCTAACACCCCCGACTCCGACCGGCACAGCGGTGCGGCGTTGAAAGCCGTGCATCATCTAATGTCGTTTCAGTTCGGCAGACTTCGGCACGATGTTTGTGTGCGTGCGACTAGATGTATGTGTGTAGAGTAGCTGCTAACTGCTCATAACTGATTCTATCTCTTTTAGACACAATTTCGGAAAAACTGAATTTGAAAATGAATAATAATCCACAAGACTCCACAACAAAATTTGGGACCACCATTAACGCGGTATTTTTTAGATATTTAGAGGATATCAAGTCTCAAACTTATGTTTCTTATTTCAGTTACTATAAACCTATTATAGTTTCAATGATAAAAATTCCTGAATAACCTACATGTATTGTAAGATAATAAAAATATTTTAAACAATATTATTATTCAATAAAAGAAAAAAATTGTTTTCTTATTGGTCACCACGCTCAAAAAGTGTAACTTGAATTAATATCAAAGAAAAAACTTGAATTAATATCAAAGAAACAAAATACTGCATAAATAAAATAAATAAATAATTATAATTGCATAAGTTGATAAAAAATGCTATGCAATAGCTTTACCGCGGCAGTCCCTGAGTGCCACATGTATTTTATTTTTTTTGGTGTCTGGCTTCAACACCTAAGGTTATTAGCCTTGTATTCTATGTAGGTTATGGATTGTACTAGTAGTCTAATACTCCATAGTGCAGGAGTATTAGAACTCTATTACTCCTACACCCCTACAGACAGGCATTGTTACTGTTTCCTTGCGCCACTTTAGGAACAGCACTCTATACAAATTAATATATACAAAATAACGTTATATACGATACTTTTTGTGAATAGTATTCATTAAGTATATATTATATCGAAAAAGTAAAAGCAAAAGTAAAGTTCTCATAAAAATATGACTATTGCCCACATATGAGCTTAGTAAAATTTGGATTAGTCAAAAACTCATCTCCGTTAGCATACGAAACCTCCATTCGTGGAGTAATCCAAAAATAACATTGTGGTGATATTTCCCACCTCAAAAAATCTCAAAATCTATAATTTTGTCAATATCAATACCCTTTATATTAAATCATATAGATTCATTATTACGTCTAGTTTCATCTCTTTGCGATTTTAATCCATAAAAAGCATCCTCGCATCGCAAATGATTGAATATCTCTACGCTATACTAAGCAAAAGCACTACTGACGACAAATGTGTACTGACCTGCAAACAAGCGGTATAAGCCGTCGGACTGTAAACGACGTGATCACAGGGGCACTGGCACTCACCCCCCGCCCCCACGACGCCCGCCCCCAAGTGACCGGCACCGGGCACGCCGCCCGCACTAGACGACATCTCGAAAACGAGCTCCGGATCGTCCATTTCGGCGTCCATGCCGTCACCGGCGGCCCGACGCTTTTGGTGTTGACCACCGCCGCTGATACCCAGGACGCTGCCGCCTCTGAAACAAAAAAAAATGGTATTAATAGCAGGAAATTTGCTTAAGGCGAGAATTGAATAGCATTTAATTTTATTTCCAAATTATTTTGAAAGAGCTAACATTTGGTAGACCTTTTTTGGAAATAAGTTAAAGCACACTGCATAAATAGATTAAAGAGGATAACTTTAGCAAATATTGTCTAACTAATACGAATTATATATTGATAGCCTAGTAAACTTCTGACAGTATGTACCCCACTTTAAGTAAAAGAAAAAATATTTACGAATAGGTTAAATCTGTGTTTTTCCAAAATTTAATTTAGTTTAAAAAATAGCAAAATTAAAAATATTTTACAATTTTTTATTTTGTTGTTTAGAAAAAACTAAATCAAATTTAGGAAAAGTAGTTCTAGCGGACCACATATTCAACCTTTTTAACCTTTAACCTACACGTATATAGGTATTTCTCTTTAACTAGTTACTGACAAATGTAAGACACATTAAGAATGGCTATAAGACAAATGTGAATATAAGACAAATTAGAATGTAAGGCAAATATGAAAATTAGATAAACGTGAATATAAGAGAAATGTTAATATTATTATAACAAAATTAAAAATAAGTATGTATATAAAAAAATAAAAAACAAAACAAAAATTATTATAACGGGACAGGATTATAACGAAACAAGATTACAGCGAGACTTGCTTACACGACCTCTTGCTTCAGAAGTTAACGCCATATCCACTTACCACATTCGTTAGATGCCTTAAATTGCGAGACTGTGTAATAACAATATGAAAGCCAAAGATCAACGAGTTAATTGTAATAAGATTAAATATAATAAAAAAATTGACGTTTTTTTGTAAAGAATGGATAATTAATAGCAATCCACAAGATATTCGTCTATCTTTACAACTAAATCATAAATTTTAATACAACCATCTACAACCAATTGAATTATAAGTACTAAGTTGCCATGCGAAGAGTCCGGGTTAAAACCCAGTATTGATGACTTAAATCTTAGTTTTTTAAGTTTCTCAACCTTTCAGTATTCGAGGCTCAATTTTTAATAACAATTTGTATGGCGCCCCCTACCTTTCTTTTTCATATAATAATAAAATACGACGTACATTATGCGTTGAAAATTTTAACACTAATACCCTTAATGCAGCGTGTTGCTAGTGCCCTAGACCCTAGACTCTAGGACTAGACCTCTAATATAGAACTTAATTTAAGACCCTAAAAATTACCGAGAATAGGTAAATTTATTGAAACTTGGTAATGCTGTTCCGCTATATCCCATATAGGTAAAGCGTAAATCCATCGATGTTTCTCATCAGCTAGCTGTTATTTACGACAGATATCGCATTCTCGCGGCTTCCTGTCACTACGAGAAGATTCAACCATTCGATTTGTTTGAAATAGTATGGAAGATCTGCTCGATAGCGGAGCAAGCTTGTATAAATTCTGCGGATGTTAGAGTTAAAAACTTCTAATTTTTTTTTTAAATTTGTAGATTTTCGTGAATTATCCGTAAAAAAAACATACTGTATAACTCAAGTGAATTGTCCATATCGCATGGAAACGATTGAGCACCTCGCCTAAATTGTTGTGTTTAAACTTCGTCTTCTCCTTCATATCCAATCTTGCTGCACAAACTATTATTTGTTTTTCCATTTATTTATGAAGTTCCCAAATTTTAAATTTTTTTTCTATCAATTTCTAATAGTTAAATCGATTTAGTTCCTGGTGGTGAACTCTGCATATATAGTTAGGAAATAAATAGTACAGTTCGATATTTTTAATAGTGACAAATTAAAATTAGTGTTAATTACGCACTGATGGGACACCCTGTATATGTGTTATTGGCTAACATATTGGTATCGTTGGATAGGTAAATTTATAAGAAATATTATGCTAAAATAATATACAGGGTGTTGTATGTGAATAAATTTTGTAAATTTAATTTAAAATTAACCATATTTAAGACATGTTTCAAAACTCTCTGTATACAATAAACCAGTTCTATTACCACTATTCGTTATCTTATAAGTTTTAATTTTAAACAATTTTTAAATCATTGTAAACCTACCTAAATTATGATAATTTAATTATTCACCATTTTTATATAAAAAATTAAATGCTTGGCAATCCTGTAATATTTTAAAAATCTATGATTAAGAGAGTATTACCAAATTATTCTAGAACTGAAATAAAATAAGGCGGTTTCAATTTAAAAAATATATATTTTTATTGACCAGGAAAACACGCAACACCCTGTATATCCAAAAATATTTTTAAAATACGTATTTTTTAAATCCGTATAATTTGTATTTGAAATTTGCTTACGTGTCTAAAGACACAAATTGAAATATTGAACAGTTACAACTTAATGGGACATCCTGTATATCTACTATTAAATTTCATTAATTAAAATCTAAAATATATAAAATAAAATTATATATTACATAGTAATAGATAGGTTTTCCTCATAATTTAGGTAAACGTAAGTATAAAAACATCTAGCTATGTGTTATGTATTAATTCAACATAGAACAAAAATTATCAAATGTTAAGGTACAGTTACATCTGACATTTATTGCATGATATTTATGTCTGGCAGTTGTTTATTCCAGTGTAAACACTCAAAAATATATGTCCGAAAGAAATTTTTGTGTGTTTACACTGGACTGAATAACTGTCAGACATAAATATCATGCAATAAATGTCAGATGTAACTGTACCTACTTGCGTACAGGTTCTACTTGCGATTATTTGATATACACACAACCAAACTTATATGGAATCACTGTGTATTTCTGAATAAACGTTTTGTAAGGAAAAAATTTGGTAACTAACTTTAAGATAAGGCCTTTTTTGTTCTTAACAAACATGATAATGAAAAAGAAACGACTGCTGAGATTTATTATCTTGTAAATTTTGAGTTCAGAAGTAAAATCACGATCCTCCGGTAATTTTATTTCGCTCCAAAAAAATAATGCCTTATATTGGAGTAACAGATATGCAGAGGGGTCAGAGTTATTGCTCTCATTGAACAAGGAATGTCCCCATGAGACGTATCAGAGGTAGTAATAGATACCCACGGTATCGAAAACATATGAAATGTACTTGGAACTAGAAACTCTCAAGAACAGGCCCATACAAAGTTGTCAAAGAGTCACAACTAAACAACAGGACAGCTTTGTGTGCCAATTTACTTGACGAAATCCCAGTGTTTCTCATCTAGAGCTGCAATGATAACTTCTGGAAGCTACAGGTGTGAACGTTTCAATTGAAACTCTAAGAAAAAGACTTCGTGCACGGGGTTTATACAGTAGGAAAGAGTTACAGGTCCCACCGTTATCTGGGAAAAATAAAATTGACCGGCTAATTTGGTGCCTCCAACACCAAAACTGGACAATTGAGAATTGGCAAAATGTTTTTTTTTTGGATGAGACCAGAATTGGCCTAAGATCAGATGACCATCGAATTCGGGTTCTCAGAGCTCCAGGAAGATGAACGAGACTCCACGCTGCCAGATAATCGTATATCCCAAGATATCAAAGAGGAACTGTAATGTTTTGAGCAGGTATTATGCTGGAAGCAAAAATTCCATTGTTACCACTTCAACAAACTTTGACCGGTCTGAGATATGTTGATTTAGTGCTAAAACCAGTCGTAAGGCTCTGGAGAGGTGCAATTGGGGATAATTTTATCTTTTTGCACGATAATGCACCTCCACATACCAGCAGAGTGGCTACAGAATATCTTGAAACAGAAGGTGTCACAGTTTTAGACTGGCCTGCATGTTCACCAGACCTAAATCCTATCGAACACTTGTGGGACCATCTCAAAAGAAGGATTAGAGCTCGTCGAAACAATGCAGGAAATGTCGCAAAGCTTATTGATGCAGCATTAGCAGAATGGGAAAACATACCCCAAGACAATGTTGACAATGTAATAAGAAGCATGCCAAGGCGAATAGAAGCTTGCATAAGGGTTAGAGGTGATAACACGGATTGTTAAAATTACTAATTTTCTTTCTGTTTCTGCTTTTCGAATATTAAAAATTTTAATCTTATTTCGTTTCAGAAACCAAAAAAATACCATCGTGTTTATTTTGTCAGCTAATTAATTATGTTTATTGCTATGTGGGTTATTTGTCATTAAAAGTCTTTGGTAAGGACCGCGTTTTATTCATAAACAAAAAATGTTCATACATCTCAAAAGTTATGAAAAATAATAATAATAATAATAATAATAATAATAATAATAATAATAATAATAATAATAACGATTTTATTGATACAGGCCTTTACAAAACATTAAAATACATAACTTAAAATATGATAAATACAAGGTATCCTGTAGAGCAACAGGCAAAGTTCGCTTTCTTCAATCTGAAAAAAAAATCAGAATGAAGAAGAGCGTTCTTCCACTTAACCTACAAAAAAGTATACATTATATTATACATTAACTAGATACATAATTACATAATTTTTTTTTACCAATAAACTAATTAAGCAATATAAAATATTATATAATATAAAAAATTTGAGCAATAATTAAAAATTAGTCATAAACACAAAACTGAAACAAGTAACTGACAAATTCACAACTCCATGTACGATATCAAATTCATCGTGTTTAGATAGGAAAACTGTTACTCAGAATTAGATGTTTTAACCTTTTTTTAAAATTAACCAATGATAATGATTTAAGAAAATTAGGTAGAGAGTTATAATACTGGGATATGCAATAGGAGACGGAGGATTTAAAAAGAGCAGTTCTGTGTTTGGGAATGGACAATGATTTAGTAAATCTGAGGTTTAGTGAGTGTGCTTGATATCGAAATTGGACTTTTTTATAAAGATATGTTGGAATTTTAGTAACAATTAATTTGTGATAGAAAACGCAGCAGTGGAGGAAACGCCTTTGTTTTAAATTAAGCCAGCCGATATGTTTTAAACTAGGTGAGATTCTATTTCGTCTACGAATCCCACAAATAAGCCTAACACACGATGCCTACCAAGAAAACTGTCCCGAAAAAGAGAGATGCCAAACGAGAAAAACAGTCTGGTGGAATAAACACCTAGATAGCCTGAGAGGCGAGGTGCGAAGGCTATTCAACAGAGCCAAATCCACACAAGACTGGACTACTTATAAAAATAAGCTCACAGAGTATAACAAAGAAGTACGCAAGGCTAAAAGAAACTCATGGAGGAAGTTCTGCGAAGAGGTCTCAGAGACCACCGCCAGCGCTAGAATTCATAGAGTTATAGCCAAAGACAGTACATCTAGTCAAGTGGGATTCCTCAAAAAAGAGGATGATACCTACACCACGACACTAGAGGAAAGTCTGGAGATACTAACTCAGGTGCACTTTCCGGCCTCAACTATCCTAACAGGACTAGACTCAGGAGACCAAGAGAGCTACAGTCACAAGGGGATCAGACCAACTCCAATAGACTGGAAGCTGGCCTCCGAAATCACAAGACCACACAGGATTAGTTGGGCTATCAACAAATTTAAGGCATACAAATCCCCGGGGCCGGATGGAATATATCCAATTCTGCCCCAGAAGGGAAAAGATGTGTTAATGCCACATTTATGCAAAATCTTCAGAGCATGTATTGCCTGGAGATATATCCCAGCAATATGGCAAAAGGCGAAAGTAGTCTACCTTGCCAAAGTAGGTAGGGTCACAGACCAAACGCCAAAGTCATATCGCCCCAAAAGCCTATCCTCCTTCCTACTTAAAACACTAGAAAGATTAATAGATAGGTATATCAGGGACGATATACTAAAAATAAATCCGCTCCATCCCAACCAATATGCATACCAGCCAGGAAAGACAACTGACCTAGCGCTGGACGATCTAAACAGGCTGCTTTCAAAGTCAATAGATGACAAAGAAATCGCAATAGCCACTTTCTTAGACATTGAAGGAGCTTTCAACAATGCCTCAACCAGGTCAATAACCAAGGCTCTAGAAGGGAGAAACGTCCCAGTAACAATATGCCAATGGATCACTGCCTGTCTAGAGAACAGGATTATTTTATCCACTCTAGGAAAGGCAACCATACAGGCAAAAGTTACACGGGGCTGCCCACAAGGAGAAATACTATCTCCAATGCTGTGGTCAGTTCTCGTGGACGACTTACTCAAAATATTGTCCAAAGAAGGCTACCAGTGCCTAGGATACGCAGACGACCTAGCAATCATCGTCAGGGGGCGATTTGCAGGTACAGTTTCGGAGCGATCTCAAACAGCTCTAAACATAGTGAACAACTGGTGCAAAAAGGAACAATTGTCCATCAACGCACAAAAAACAACAGTTGTACCATTCACAAAAAAACGGGTACTCACAGGTCTAAGACCACTAGTACTAAACAGCACAGTTATCCCATTCGTCACAGAAGCCAAATACCTCGGAGTCATATTTGACCAAAGGCTGACATGGAATCAACATCTCAAAAAACTCACACATAAAGCTACAATAGCTCTCGTAAGCTGTAGAAGAATATGTGGGAAAAACTGGGGTATAAACCCCAAAATGACCATATGGTTATACACAAGGGTAATAAGACCCATGATAACCTATGGCGCAGTGGCGTGGGTAACCAAAACTGCGCAGGCAAGTGCAATAGGCCAACTCACTAGCATTCAGCGGCTTGCCTGTCTAAGTGCTACTGGGGCCATGCGCACTACGCCGACCGCAGCAATAGTGAAGAAATTAAATAAATCTATTTTCTAAATAGTAAATAGGTTGTTCCCTCATAATTCAGGTAAATGTAGTTGACCAGTGGCGGCGGTAAACATTTGGGCCCCCTCCCCTCAAAATTATGTAACAATATAAGTACTAATTGTCAGTAGCATAGACATGTTTTTTTTGGGGTGGGACTCATACAATACATATTTAAGAAGAAGATAAATGTGAATCAACCGTAAAGAGAAAACATAACAAATATGAGGTTTGATAGGGGTTTGGGGCCCTCTAGCCCCCCTCTAGATTCGGCACTGCTAATTGTTATTATCGTCATAAAATTAAAAAATATAAATACCGCAAAAAATACAGAAAAAACTTACTAATGCAAAATCTGCTAATCGAAATGTTGCTTTCCAAGTCGCCGTTACTTCAAAATTAAAACATTATTGGCACATTGTTCCAAGTCTAATTTTTGGGCACGTTCATGCTCGATGCTTAATGTAGCGAAATCACTAAGTCTTACGCATAGTACTCCGCAAATAGGTTTTAATGAGTTTCAGTTTCGAAAACGACCTTTCTGCACTAGCGGACGAGATAGGTAACGTTAAAAATAATTAAAACAACTAACAAACATCGGGAAGACTGCTCAGAAGGAATCTATTTTCTGTTGCTAAGTCATGTATGGTCTTCTTGTTTCGAATTTCGTATGACAAGGCGGCCTTAAAGCTTATTAATTTTGCAGCTAAATTTTCAGAAAAATCAGATTCATATTTGCGCAATAATCTATCGGCATATTGAACGATTTAATCATTAGTTAGTTCAACAAACCGGACAGGAGATAAAAACAAAAAATTTTTCGTGACTTCATGCGTGCTGATATATCGCATTGTTAGTTGATTAATTAATATATCTAAAGATTCATTGAATATTTGAATTTGGAATCTTCTCAAAGAATCTTCTATTCGGGAGTCAGTTGCAAGTTCATCAAAAAACATCTTGACTTTCTTTTGTCGTTTCGATGTCAGTTTTGATTCAATGTCCCAAGAATTTGCCAAATTGCAGGCTTCCTTCTTCTAATCATTAAAATTTTCTCTCATGCCTAATAATTTTCTTTTGCGTAACGGATTAGGTCACATGCTCGTCCAATATCAAAAGTTGATCTTTGCAGCTGCTTTAAAACTTAATTAATTATACTTTCCAGAACTCTACTTTGAAATACAAGAAGCAAAATAAAATCATATTTTATTTTGGGTGGAGTTAGCTTCTATCGGGTTGTTTTTTGCAAATTAAACTTAATGTCGACAGGCACTGCATCACGAATTTATAGTTAATTCGTAAAGCATGTAGGCAATTAAATCGAGATGCCCATCTAATACCTAGGGTATAGTTTTTTAAGTTTTCTTAATTTTCCCATTGTTTTTAGGCCGTATTTAGACTAGATTTACGGGTTTAAAAAATTAAAAAAATAATTAGCTAATATATTAAACTACAAAAGAATTTACAATTCAGATAACAAAAAAGAGTAAGGGACAGGGAACAACATATTTAAGAAAATAAAGAAAACAGATAATAAAGCCACATATGAAAAAAACTTATATAAAATGAAAAATTGAAGGCATATCGAATAAGTAAATAAGTAAAAAAAAAATTAAAATACCAACTAAAATCGCCTTGCACTGTGTGAAAATTTATCTACGCTACGCTATATATAGTTACACTTGCAATAGGTGTATTCATAATTCAATCCAGTGTTGCCAATCGCCAGATTTTATTTAAACAATTTCAAGTTTAATGTTTGTTTTACTTTTTTCTGAGTTTTTTACTTTTGCAGCCGGATTCCCTGAACTGTATTATTTGATAAATAATTTTGGGGTGTATTCTAAACCCTAAAATCTGCCCCCTAAATACGGCGGGGCCCCTACTCGGCCGGGGCTCACCCACACTGCGGGGCTTGCGGGGGCCTTATCGCCGCCACCGTAGTTGACATTATGTTTTGCTTTTTGCCAACGTTCATCATTTCGAATTTTAGAACATATTATGTATAAGGTATGTAACTAAGCTGAATTGACTGTTTATATCTTTTGCAGAACTAAAACCTGGAAAGCAGTTAAGTGTAAATTACAAAATATGTTTTCTGCGACTTTGTGTTCTTCTCAATCGCCGTCGCAGAAAGAAGGGTTTCTTCACATTAGCTGGGAGCAGTGAAGAGTGGTAATGCAGCCAGTTGAAATGTATGATGTTTATAGATAAATTGCCAGACTCTTGTTTGATTAGGATTAAATTAATTTTTTTAACAACTATTTTTTCTCTATAAACTTTCTTCAAATTACAACAGTTTTACATAGTGACATGATAGGAGTACTTAAATTTACTATTTATGATTAATAAGCAGGTTTAATACAGCTCAAAATATATGTTTTTAGTGATTAGCGTCGAGCTCGCGACGGTAGGAAGCAAAAGTGATTTGTCGATGGTCAAAAGTGTTCCTAACGTTTGTCTTGTCGAGTCGAGTGTAAGTACTTGCAATTATAGGCGCGTTTCGTCGTGATTAGATAAGGGAACCTCTTATGTGATTTCTTTGCAGAATAAAGATATATCATTTACAGCTGTTTTAATTATCTATTTGTTACTATACTTATGTTAGCAAGAGTGAAAAAGATTATTTATGAGTCTAAAGGAGCAAGCGTTAATGCTTAAATTGCTTGTAATTTTTTATGAGGGAGATAGATGTTTGTAAATAAAATGCAAGTGTGCAAATGTTTTTTTCCTGGAATTCAAACAACCGTTAAATTGTATTTATTGTTGCTGTGGGCCAGAGCCGGCCTCCAATTTTATGAAAAGTTTTAAATTCCGTGATACAATGATAAAATATATTGTTGTTTTTATGCTTATTATATATTATTTATGCTGAGTGATTTATGTGGATTAAAAATAAAGTAACTAACCAGGCATAAACTATTTTTAATAAAAATTAAATAACTATTAAATATGCAATTAAATACATTACGGAAATAGTTTTTTGGTAATAGTGAAGAAAGTAATTTTGCATTTGATGATAGGTAGGAAATATTTATTTTTATTAAAAATATAATTTATTAGTAATTTAAATTGTATATTACATTACGAGTGTGGAAAATCACTTTTCACACAAGTGATGTTCAATATTTTTCCTACGACCACAAAATAATTTCATCAAAAAATGTAAGACCAGGTTATTATTATAATAATTAAAATGTTTTTTTAAAAAAATAATCAACAATAATCAATTTTCATATTTTCTAAACAAAAAAAAATTAAAAAACAAAAAATAGAAAAAAAACAAAAAAATAAAAAAAAAAACAAAAAAAATTCTGGCCTCGCCATAATTTCAAGTGTCGCGGTCGCTCGCCAGGTCTCAAATGGCAAAGTTAATGAGTTTGACAATCTAACCATCTGAGCTAATAGGCCTTGCGTGAATTGAATGATCTAATCGGTTATGTGTTTAACCAGAATAAAAAGCAAATATATCTTAGTTATTTTAAAATTATTTAAATAATAATTGTTAAAGATAAATATCTAGGATCTAATTTACAACAATTTCAATAATTTAACAATCATATCGATTTTAGTATTAATATGGACATTACATAGATCAAAATAGAAATGATCTGTTTGACATTTTGTGACAGCTGCTGCGGAAAGTAGCATATTCGTACACGGGTGGAAAGTAAATTCTTATTCATACGCTTGTGATATAGGGCACTTTCCATAGGACTATATAGTGTGATATGTGTCACTTTCCTAAGTGGTCGTAGGAAAAATATTTATCGGAAAGATTTATTAATAGTTAAGAAATATTAATGTGGGAACAAATAATAAATGGTTTGTCAACATTAAAATTACTATATTAGGCCATATTCAACAAATTAATCCCTCAGTATATTATTTGTTGATTCTCCTAACAAGAAACCATGTTGATCGTTTAAGTTAAATATTTTCTTTCTCATCAAGCCAAGAGAGTAGCTACACTATCTTTGAAAGCTCCATTAGTCCCTTTGCGCGTTGACACTCAAGAACAACTTTTGACATGCCATGAAACGCCGATCCGTCTCTGTCACAAGGTTGCTTTCTCCAAGAAGAAGAAGAGGTCGAGAATGTCTCGAGACGTCTCTTATAAAAAGGTCTGGGCTCATTTGCAATTGAAGAGACCAGGATCTTGCACACAAAAGAGACAAGTGCCTTTTCCTTTCAACTTTCCACTTAGCTCTTAACAAACTTTTTAAATATAAGCAATATGGAAATTTTCCTCAAATTACCGATGAGATTTTTCTTTTTAAAATGTGGAAGATACGCCGTTTATTAGAGAGAAAGATTCGTTTGTATAGACCGTTTTTAATCTTGTAAATTTCTATAAAGTTACGACGGACGTTTGGAATAATTATTATTCCAAATCAACTTTATTCAAAGTTTTTGTATTTTCATTATACCTACATAGAAGAGGGTAAACAAATGGGCCCGTTCACTTTAATTTTAATTTAAATTGATAGCATAAAGATATTAAATTGTTTGTCTTGCAGTTTTTTCCTGTTATATTAACTGGAAGTAAAGAAATTCCCATCACATTCTTTCAATGAATCATTGTTCGAAAAACTTCTAAGAACTGAGTTAGTTCCTCTGGTACCTATATTTAATTTTGTTAAATTTTTGAATAAATCTCATACAAACAATTATCTAAAAAAAGATAAAATACGATTTATGATTACTCTAACAAAAATACAAATAAGAAACTGTTTCTTTTTAAAGTTTTTTCCTAAAAGTACTCCTTTTTATTTGAATTTTTATATAGCTAAAATGGTAAATACGTATGACGCATCTATGAGTTACGCACATATGCGTACCACAGGAAAAGAATACACGTGCAGGCTATGAAGACAAAAGGACACTAACTAGCTTCGAGTGAGGTACCTGACTGAAATGCCAGTGAAATATTACTAAACTGTTAATACATTTAATCCTGAACTGGTAAAACCTTATTAGGCTAAAATATAAATTAGATGTGAGATCTTCTTTATTTTATAGATCCCATCTATTTTATTTAAGATTATTTCGTTATAAATAAATGTTTGGATTTAGATGTAAAATATATTTATGTCAAATGAAAAAAGGTTGTGTGTAAAATAAAAATATTATAGTTGAAGTATCAATACAATGGAATCGTTGGCAAAGAGGTATCCACGAGATAAGCCTAATCTTTTGTATATGCCACATAATAGAAAGTTATCGAAGGGTGAAGGCTGGTATCGCTTGTAACGCAATGCAAGTGTTAAGAAGATATGTAGTGCATAGTCACTACATACTGTCACGTTTATTTATTTGTTTTAAAGAGTTTAATAAGTATTCTGATTTATATTCACTAAATACGTCAACTCATTTTATACTTATTTATTTGTATTCAAAACTACACTGATTTATATTTATTTTAACAATATGTCTTTACTCGACAACATTTATTTCTCAACTTACTTAGTAACATCCAAAGAAACTACTTATATGGAAAAATATAACGTCAGCACGCGCGCAAATAATCTTCTAGTAACTTCTCGAGTCTCGAGAAATAAAGATTAGGGTCAAACTGGTTGAATATAGCTCGCACGACGTTGCCTCTTCCTTAATAGTTAGTTCCTCCTGAAAATAAAACTGAATGGTTTTATCTGCAACTGGACTTTCTTTTACAATATTCATTTGAAAGGAAGTAACAAGGGACGATCTTCGCTGTAATCTGGATACTATGGACGAATGGCAGCAGACCAGTATTTAAAACTCGGTATCTTGGAAGATTACTTCCACCATGTTTCTAATGCTGGTTACACTCTATCTTTGGCATGGCTAGTTTATGTCCATTGGACTTCGGGATGGCAACACTAACATCATTCCAGTTGGATCCACCGCGAATCCAGCAATTTATTGATTTCTTAAATAACTTAAACTTTTTCTTCAATAGTAAAGAAACTTTTATTTTGACTGGTTATTACAAATCAGTATCTATAACTTAATTAACTTTAAATGTTTAGTTATTATTAACACGTTCAGCGACAGTGTATCTTTTTCGATACACTTAGTTAAAACATTATCTATTAAAAAGATACACCCACTAAATGTATGTGTTATAAATGTGTATTGCAAACACATACACTTCATTTATAAACTCTGGCTTAGTAGAAATTATTTTTAAATTGGGGTATAGGTTGGATGAAGATTTTGTGAAACACTTTTATAATATATAAACCTTACATAAAAGTAACATGTGATCATTATATAAAAATATATTTAGAAGAAACAAATGGAACTAAACAATCGGACATAGTTGAGAAATTGTTGTAACTAGTGGGTAGCATTAAAACATATATAACAATTAAAATTACTGCAAACGGAACATTGGGTTATAGCCCACGAAGCTTCCACTACTTTACCACCGATTTCCTTTACATTTTTTTTTATATTTCTTATAGCATTCTGCACATTGTCCGCGCACTTATTTAATTTCCGTTTCATTTTTTATTGAGTAACTTTGTAGTAAGTTTGTAGACCTTGATGATATATTTGGGTGCTTTGTTTGGGATGTGATACCGGAATATCCACCTTCCGCGCCAAGGTACCAAAGACTCATCCTCGCAGACCTTTTCGCCAGGATTTATGTCTTCTGATAATTCTGAATGAATTTATCCATCAATGTCCTTACTTCATACAGTCTGTCACTGGGATCAGCAATAGAATTATCGGAAAAGTGTATATATTTCAAAATAAATAACGCATTCACTTCCAGGCATTACTATTCTAGTGAAGAGAACGCTCTACAGTTTATTCGTCCGCCAATTATCTTTTATTGCCGGTAACTTTACAAGGCCCACTTAACCAACAAGAGCCAGAAACCTAGCATAGCAGCAACAATGGCAAAGTAGACTATTGTGCCATTATGTAAAATACTTGCGGATTCGCAGCGCTTGATCCGGCACTCGGTACTAGACCCAGCACTCGGTACTGGACCCAAAAGAGCTATCTGTATATGTATCTGTATCTGTAACGTTTAAAAGTTAGGTTGACCCACGGCAAGGAACCGTTCTTTAATTAGGTTTGTCACTACAGATGTTGTTAGTCCAATAGAGGGACTAGGTCCAAAATGTATTTGGTTGGCAAGTGAATTAGCAAGACGATTACCTTTCGACGTGGCGTGACCTTTGATTCATTTTAAGTTGACCACATTTTTGATGGATACTTTGGCCGAAGCTTCGTGACTATCTAGTATTAACCCTGAATAAATTCGTGGTCTGTCCAGGGTGAGTAGTGCTTGTCTGCTATTTATATAGATGAGCATGTTTCTTCCAGTGATAATATTTCTAGTGATTTCTTTTCCTGTTATGAGAATCCCCGTGAGCTCGATTTGAACTTCATTGGCACTACTGCTTATAGCCCATTTTATGTTTAGGTTTAGGGATCTGGAGTATATTCCCCTTCCTGAGCCTTGTTTTGTTTTAGAACCATCGGTGTAGATATGAATTGTACCTGGATCCAGCTGGACTGAGGAATGATAGATCCAGCAATTGCAATCACTATTCACCACATCCACTTTAGCCCTTTTTCACTTTTATATGTCTTTTAACTGTAAACACAATTCAATTTAGTGTAATTATTTCGGACAATGTCCCTTCTGTTATTACAAGCGTAGGTCTCCTAGAATTCCGAAGAGCTGTTGCCCCTATCAATGTGGTAATTTTTTTTTGTTTTTATAACTTTTTAATTTTACTTTTAATTGTACCTTTTTAATTGTAACTGTTTTAATTGTTATTTTTATTAAATCTACATAAAAAGTTGTAATCTTCAAATCGTTGTTTATATATATATATATATATATTTATTTTTTTATACATTGAAGATGGCGTAATGCCGAAAGCACTTTGCGTTTTTTAAATAAAAGGATTGTTAGCACGAAATAGTTTTTTTTTGGTGATCTGACTGTGCTCACGACCGTTAACCTCTTTTGGTGCCTCTAATTTGAAAGTTGGTTTTGCGAAGTATAAGATTATTAGCCTGTTACAAGAACATTCATAATAAAAGCTATAAAATGTGATCTTTCTAAATGACGTGAATTTTAAATTACTCTAAAATTCCGTCGGCATCATATATTTTAATGGACGTTTTTGCAACCGACTGCAGTTCTTTTAAAGATTGTCTCATTCTTTTTAAAAATTCTTTTATACTTAAAAAAAATTTATAATGCAGTAATTATTAGTTATTATGGCTTATATACAAGCTCTGTTAGTTTTGTTAAACCACATTAACTAAATATCACTATCACGCTTGAAACTTTTAACAAACTACTAAATTATACAAAAATTCGCCTCAAACTGTCGTTTTCAACTTATTATGTAACAACGCGACGTGACTGTGTGTATAAACGTTGTTTTAGAACTCTCATTTCTTCTTTACTCTGATTTTTAAAATCGTATAAAATGGTGTAACACAGACATTTACTAAAAAAAAGAACCCATTAACTTTTTGTACTTTTCCTGAGCGAAATAATAAATTGTGCTTTGCTAAATGAATTTTACTGGAATTTAGCCAAAGAAAAAATTGTATGAAAAGGACGGCAAAGAAAATCGCAGAGCCGGACTAGGATTATCGTTTAAAATCTAGAGAGCATTAGAAAACAAAAACACTTGCCTTAACGAAGCCTTTGAATCGGTCAAAAATAATAATAAAGAAATTCTAGAATCATAGAGGATGGCATCTATTACTCATGCGCAAATCCTATTTATATTTATTTTTTCTCTTAATCAAATATCCGCAATTGTCATTTTGTTTTTGCGTGTTTCTGTTTAATACCTTCATGGTTTGTGTTTATAATTTCATTTGGCTTTTCATATTTGTTATGGAAATATGAAAAAATCGTTGTAGTCAACCCTTAGAATATAAATTAATAAGAAAGGAGTGTATCATATTTCCAATATGTAACGTACGTGAGAAAGTCGGCCATTTTGGATAACCATTTATGACTAATTGATTGTTTTTGTGTCATTTGAAAGTTGGTTTTTGTATTATATTTTGCAAGTTATTAGTTGTTGAACCTATTTTAGTCAATAATAAAATGGTTAATATATAAGTTCTTATTTTAGTTCAATAATACATAATCTAGATGCAATCAGTGTCCGATTGGGACTTCCGGGCCTACCGGTCAGAAAAAAGAAGGGTCCACCTTTTTCATGGTCCGATTTTCATTGAAAAGTAAAAAAAAGGTTATCTCTCGTACTACGGGGTTTCTTGCATTTAATTCACGAGAGCCCACTGCCTTAACAAGGGCTCACTGCTTGAACGAGGGCCCACTGCATGAATGAGGGCCTATCAGTCTTTTGACCGGTAGACCGACGGCCCAATCCGTCACTGGGTGCAATAAATATAGTGATAAAGACAATGGTTAGTTATACTGCTTGTGGATGCTCAACGACTGCTAAAAACGACTTTTTGAAAATTAATTTTCATCGGTAAGTACATTATCGCAACTTCATTCATTTTATAGGTCTAAGTAATATTTAGTTTACATAAAATGTTAATTAATACATCATAGTTGTTTCTAACCTAAAATTGCCATTGACATGGGCGAACGAACGCCTTTTTCTGTTAAGTATTTATTATGGTTTGGTTCATCGAACACAATCTTTCATTTTAACTTGTAACTAACATAAAGAAAATTGAACAACTCCTTTTAGATTAGCACGTTCATTTTACTCTTTTGTAACCTACGAAAAGTTCAAAGCAACTTCCAGAAGGGAATTGCCTAATACTAAACTTTAAAAATTAAAAAAAAAAACAACTTTAACAATAAAATTCTGTCTACTCGGTTACCCATGTTTCGGTTGTCCTGGTGTCAATCTTCGTGCCTTCGACATCACTCAGACGGCAGCTAGGGGGTGGATAGCTATTTAAAAATTCCAGAAATATTAGACAAAAGATAGGCGCCAACTCGGTCTATATACTGGCCAAACTACGTTCCTATTTCCCCAAAAAACCCAGTAAATGAGGAAAGAAATAAAAGACAAACCTCAAATTATGTTCCTTTATAAAAAAATTACAAATTTACTCAAATTATAACAATTTATATCTAATCAAAATATTTACCTAATGGTTTTATGATTACAAATAAACTAGCATAACTAAATTTGGTAAGAAATTAAAATAAAAATAAAAATGTATGTTATATGCATGACCAAAAAGAAAATTCACCAACAGATGGCACGGTTGGTCATTAGCTTGGTACCAGGCGAAGGACGCTTGCGTCTAAATAATCATTTAAAATGTCAACACAAACAGCAGCACGACTGCGCTTTATATTTTCTGATATGCGAATGATATCGGTAAAACTACTTAATCTACGCCCTTGCCTATTTAAATAAGTTCGAACGAGATCTTTAATATTATTTTTATCTAAAGGAAATCACCATTTCGCATTATATAAAATAGAATCCTTTAGGACAGTTTCGTAGTCCTTTATCAATGAAGTCCGTCCTCCATGGGTTTATTATGAAATTTTCGATTTAATGTTGATTTTGATATCCCGGTATATGTTGAAGCCTCCGTCACTGACCATTTTTGAGTGCGTATATTTGTTAAGGCTTGTTCAAGTTTATCTTTAAAGAAATCGTGGTATTTCCGCTTCCCTAATACTATTTTATATGTATTTGGCATTTTCTCAAGTGACCCAAAATATGTAACAAAAATTATGAAAAATGATTTCTTAACCTCAATTAAGAAAATCAACAAAAGTGAGGTTCGGAACTCTTTAAGAAGTCAAAAAACTACTCTAAAAAACATTACATGAAATTTACTAATACGTATACCTGAGGGCGACCCTAATTATATACCATATCAAAAAACATGGTTTTCTTCAATAGCGGCTCGTTATAATTTAAAATGGGGGTTTACTTTTTCCAATAATTTTATCATTTGTAAATTCGGTTCAAAACTTTGTATAAGAGCCAAATCGCTGTTTTTTTTATTATTTGAGTTTGTATTAAGTGTAGTTATTATTATCAATATCATACTGTTTTCAAGTACTACAACTATTACTAAATGAATATTTTAGTTAGTGTAATATTTGTTTTGTTTTTAATACATTGAAACTCATCTATAAACATTATTAATTAGTAAACTGACTTTTATTCATAATTTGAGATTATTTTTAAATATATATCAGGTTACGTAGAAAGCTTGACATTGATTTTTGTGTAAAAAATATTATATGAAACTTTACCTACCATTTTTCAGTTTTTATTGTAAGTTTAATCATTTTCACAATTTGTCACAGATGTCAAATAAAAAATGTTTTAAATGTTTATTTTATAAGATCACTCCCATCACAATACATAATATTACACAGATACAAACTAGAATAAAGATATAATATAATGCCTGGCTTTCTAAATAATTATACTCTTCGCAGTTTAACAGACCCACTTAACCCCCATTTTCAATCAGATTGTTTTCACAATCAATAGGCCTCATCTCCTTATGAGGCTTGATTTTTACTAAAAATTTCATGTTGATATCGCTTTTCATTTTGGATTTTTTTTTTAATTTCAACCCCCCTTAAAACCCCCATATTTAATCAGATTTTGTTATAATTAAAGGGCTTCTTCTCCTTTTAGAGCTTGATGTTTGCGAAAAGTTTAAAGTTGATATCATTTTTCGTTATTCAGTTATTCAATATATTTATATTTTCTTCAGTATCAATAGGCTTTATCTTGTGTTAAAGCTTCATTTTTACTAAAAATTTCATGTTGATATCTCTTTTCGTTTTTAATTTAGGATTTTTTTTTAATTTCAACGCATCTTAATCACCTATTTTTAATCAGATTTGTTAAAAATCAATAGGCTTTGTCTCCTTATAGAGCTTGATTTTTGCTTAAAATTTTAAAGTTGATATCAGTTCTCGTTTTTGACTTATTGTGCAGACAAAAAACGTGACATCGGACAACCGGACAAAGTAAACCTATAATACTCTTCACAGTGTAAGAAGAGTAGAAAAAAACATATATAAGGTAAAATCAACAGTTTAAAGAGGTGAACAATAATATTCAACTTCTTTTATCAAAGGATACTAAAAGTTTAAAATAGCACATAATTGAACATTTACAGAAATATGTGAACTAAAATAGTGAGATAAACATAGCAAAATGTTATCACACTTAATTCTACATATATGACCCTTTCTAAGTGTATTTTACAGCACATTCACAAAGTATTCTTACTCTCGCTACCGTCCTACTCTCATGGCAAATTTTTGCATGTTTACTAAAAAATTATGTGTTTTAATAAATAACAGAATAATAGTAATTTTGTCTAAATAGGTAAATCGACTTTATCTGTATTTTTATATTATTGTTTAATTGTAGATAGTATATTAATGTTTTGATATATACTTATAGTATTGATTACCCAGAGCATGTAGATATGTGGGATGTGACTTGTTAAGTACTTAATCAAAATTTATGTTTGATACTTATTTCTCTTTTCGAGACATACTTTATTACTAACTGTAAACTAATTTACAGACAGCCTTATTTTTATTTTACCTGCAGTGATCCAAATTACCAATACATCTAATATTTTTGAAAATACTAAATTATACAAACAAGACAATAAAAAAAATGTTATTTAAATAAAATATTTCAGGATAACATGATTGATAATTACAGGAAAACATAAATTTATATAAAATATTTAAATGTACATACCATTTCTTAGGTAAAATTTCTCATTGAGTATATTAAATTAACTGGTTGGTCCGTTTTTCCGATTTAGACTTTTAAAGTGAAAAAATTTTTCTCTTTATCTTTATCAAACGTTTATTGTACATTTCCATTTCTATAATGATGTCAAGTAGTTACCCTATCAGAATAATCAGATTTTTCCTTTTAGCGGGTTTTGTGGAAAACAAAAAAATTACAAATTTTTTCTTACTTCTTACTTTATAGTATTTACAGTTCTTTACAAAATAGACCATTTTGAAGTAATTTTAAAATTAGAATTAGACACTGAAACAAAATATAAAACAAATTAGATTCGTAAAACTTTATTATAAATAAAACAACAACTTTAAAAATACTTTCATTTACCTTGCCTTCAAGAAGTTTTTCGGGAACTGTCGTTGAATTGACACACATACTTTCAATTTATTAATGTCACAGTTCTTAATTAAACACATTTTTTTAAATGAGCACAAAATAAAATAATCTTGGTTTTATTAAAAGCGTTTCATAGTAAAGGAATTACGGAAGATGGAATGACTGTTTGATTTGGTGGAATATGTTTTTGTTATGTACCAGATTTGTCTAAAAATATACCATATTCCTTAAATGTATCAGATTTTTCGAATTCTATTTGCAGTGACATCTAATTCATTGAAGGGGAAAAAGGGGGTCTTTATTGATAACGAACCCAAACAAGAAACACAATATATATATTTTACACGTGAACACTAATGCACGTAGAATGTACTATATCTATTACAATTGTGAATTGTACTAGACTGACAACACTGGTTTGGCAATCTTATTTGTGAGCGGCGCGCCAATTAATGTATTCTTTTGCAGTTTGAAGGATCTGTTGGCGTGTTATCTTCTCTTTTTAGCTATATGTATTCGCTAAATCGTCTCACTCGTGTTAGACTCACTTATCATAATGCGCCACAGAGACGCGATCAACCAGAGGACAATGATGTACCAAAAAAATATAGATTAACACGTATGAAAATAAAAATATTAAAATAAAATTTATATTTTTATGTTATTTATGTTATTTTAAAATGTGTTTTATGAAATTTAACTGGGTGTTCAGTGCACAAATGAACCAATAGAGAAACCGCCCCTGGTTTTCTTACCTTTTATTCGGAAGTTTTTACAGGCCAAACAAAATATTTGTGAACAAGTTTTTGCAGCTGAAAATATAATTTCATCATCTTAGAACACTTTAACTATTTCCTAATATATGGCAACAGTAGTTAAACAATTAAGTCAGTGCTGTGTCAAGTCACTCTACCGTTCGCAAGTAACTCACTTCTACGGTATATTATTGATTTTAAAACCAAAAAAAAGGGTTTATTTTTATTTGTTTTCTTTTCGCAACTGGAAACAAAATGAATTTTTCGAAACTAGTCTCATAATGTTCGCCATTATGAAACCGATTGCGTAAAGTAGATCATTTTGAAACTTGACACACAACATTAAACCTTAACTGTATGTACGGCTTTCATATTATTCGTGTCAAGTTCTTGATGTCTCACTCTCTTAGTCGTTTTCATACAGTATTTTACATAAATTCGAATAATATTTCAGCCCCTGGGAAGAGGTGATTTCGATTTTAAATTCAAACTGCATTTTATTTAGTATTTTTACTATCTACATAGTAATTTTCCGGAATATCGACGATTCTAAAAAGCGTCGCGCGAGTACGTCCTATGATCGAGAGGCTCCTCGTCAAAAGATCGTGATTGAGATTCGAATATGTTTGGAATATATTTGCTTCTTTCTCGATGTGCAACATTTTCAGCAATTTTCTACTTTGACGTCAAAGAAACTAACGATATTACTTCGAACCAACGAACCCAATCTAATGAGAAAATCACAAAAAAGAAGTTTGTTTGGAACGATACTTTAAGATTTGTTTTCAAATTTATTAAAATATTATGTGATAGAGAATTTGTAATAGGACTAGTTTCTTTTATTATTTTATATTTAAAAATGAAGGCTCTAGATCTATCGCTTGCACCACTTCATTATTTTTAAGAATTAACCCTTTATTCTACGGCCACTATATTATTTCAATTGCGAGCGCTTGTAGTGACGTACGTGTAGCATTCCAAATTCTTTATTGTCGATATGGAGCTAGCAAATATAGATAAATAATCTACAAAACACGAACAAATTAAAGATATAAAACTGATAATATAAGATATAATTATAATATACATTTTTTAAGTCTCTCTAAATCACAGTTAGATGAGAGACACTTATGAGAGGTGACAGATAATTGTGACAGATAATAGTACTTTCAGAAGTGCGTTCAGTTATGCGAATTGACAGGCGACATACCGTCCCAGGAAGCATAATGCCAGATTTACAAATTCCTCTATTCCCCTGGTACGGAGGTTAGATTACCCATGATGTTACCATCCATCGAAGACTTCGATAACGGAACAAGTCAAGGTCAAGGTGAGTCGTGATACGAGAAGAACAGTGACGCTTCTATATACGTGAGGTTTTTCCGTGTGCAGTTTTGACCGTGTGCGCATTTATCCACATGCGGATATTTCTTGTGAGCTTTTTATTCCACCACTTCTTTTTTTGTAATTGTTTGTTCTACTAAATTCGCGGCATTCTCTTACTGTTATTTTTGACATTTTTCCATAGATTTTTACAGTTTAATATTGTTTATTCATTTTTGTATATTTTTTTTTTTTTCACTATATTAATCTGTTTCTTCTTATTTAACTTTGTGTATTGTCATTAATCTCTTTTTCATTTTTGTTGCTTACATTTGATCTAACAATGTATTTTTTTCGTGATTAACTCAGTTTATTTTTAAGAAAACTAGTACTTTACTATATTTTACCTCTCATTTGAATTCCTTGTTTGTTATAACATAATCTATTATAGATCTCTTTTTTTCTACATATTACGTCTCTTACAAGGGCAGTTTCTTCATTGGTTCATTTGTGCAGTAAACACCCAGTTAAATTGCGGAAAAAAACATTATTTTAAATTTATATAAATACCATAAAAATATAAATTAAATTTTAATATTTTTATTTTCATACGTGTTAATCTCTATTGTTGCATAAAAACACATTAATTTGCACGCCGCTCACAAACAAAGTTATGACGTCACAAAATAGGACAGGGTATACGAACCTTGCCAAACCAGTATTGCCAGCACATACTTTGATTACTATACGAGGCAAGAGAGAGGTCCGACACGCCCAACATAGGGCGCGGCCATTTTGAACCCTGTGACACAGTTTACAGCTAAAGAATCAGATCGCTCACTCTGCGTCGGCACTTTTGATCTCAATGTTTCAGTTTATACACTGTGCAACTCGGATAATACAATATATGACAACCGCCTATAATAAAACAGCAGTCTTCTGCGTATCCTGAATTTGTATCCCTGGAGTGGATGTTATTTTGGAACTTTCAACTGGTCCGAGTGAGCTAACTGATTCTTTAGCAATAAACTGTGACTTCAAAAATAATATTCACTGACAGCAGCAAGCAAAATATCAGGTGCGTTTTAATCATCCGCTTCTGCTTCCGGAATTGTCGGTTTAGTCGTTTTAAGCTGTCAGATTAAAACAAGAAAACCGACAATTCCGAAGCAGAAGCGGATGATTAAAACGCACCTATTAAAAATATTGCGCCAAGATGTAATCAACACGTAATAAGGGTTCAAAATGGCGGAGTTTTCTATCTCCTTTTAAAAGGCACTCAGAAAGCTGCGCAGTGCGACCATTCTCCGTATAGTAAAAGAAAATCAAAGTATGTGATTGCCAGTCTATACAATTTAGAAATGTACTATACTCTGTTTTTAAACTAAGAGGAGCGATTTGAATTTAAGTTGGCAATTCTGTAGACTTCTAATTGGTCAGATTGAAGTCAGTTTCACACATCACTTTTTAGCTACTCTTGACAGTTCTATTTTCTATTCTGACATTTTATAATTTAAGTTTTGTTATTGCTTTGATATCTCATCATTATAACTTAGTTTTTTATTTTATTTCTTTAATAACAGTTCTCTTCAAAACTTTAGTAAGCGATTATATTGAATTTTTACGATTATGGATCCTTCTACATCGAATACTATTATAACAGTTCCTCGCGGAGTCCATCAAAACAATGAAAACGAATGAGTTTAGGCTATTCAAGTCTCTCAGAAAAGCAGTAAATAATAAATATGTACAAATAGGTATTGGATAATAATACGAAAACCAAAATTGTTGATGTTATATCCAAAATTTCTCAAGCTACCGGTAAGTTTTACTCATTACTTTCAAATTAAAAATAATATTAAATACTCAATATTTTTCTTACAGGTCAAAGTCAACTACTTAACGATTATTGAAATAATACTGCAATAATGGAACAATATCTAGTCTAAAAAGTATTTATGGAAGACGAGGAGTTCTAAAAACATTTGATGATGATAAATGCTATTCGAAGATTAGTACAGGATTTCTTTTTCAAAAATGAGTTATCTGAGTTGAATAAAATTTTGGAAGAATTGAAACATTTAGATTTGCCACAAATATATTATTCATCTTTATATACTTTCTTGAGATATAATAACTAAGTAAGTTTGTAACTTTGACCAGTCAAATGTACTATTTATTTATTATGTATATATTTTTTTAGATATTTGAAAAGAAATTGTCAAAGTGTATTGATAGAACACTATATACGTAGATTTAAAATCCATCAAACAATATAGAAAAGAAAACAGGCTAAGCTTCTACTTTGATGAAGATCATAATAAGGTTTATCAACAAGCCTGAAAGCCAAAAACAGGTGCCTTAATATACATGCTAATTTTAAAGGTTTTGTAGAAAATGCATTTACCTTGACGAGACGAAATCCGAAGTATTTTAGAATTGGTTTTCTACATTTTTTACAAATTTTTTTAATGATGCGATGATTGTGATGGAAAATGTATCATATCATAGTCAAAAAGTTGAAAAAATTCCTTTGTCATCAAGAAAATCTGACAGGAATGGTTATAATACTAAAAATATAAAATTTATTTAAATATGAAGTGATATCAAATTTTACACCTAATTTGGCAACATAAAGATGCACATAATTTGAATGTTGTCAATGTAAAGGCTAAAGAAACCAATAAAGTTGTGTAGTGGCTGCCCCATATCACTGTGAGTTAAATCCCATAGAATTGATAATTGTAGATTAACATATTGAGTACTTAGTGTTTTTTGTTTCTGTTTGAATGTAAATGTCAAGATGTACTTTGTCTTTTCACTTATTATGTTATATAGGTACCTTCTGTATTTTTGTTTTATTTTTCAAACTTTATTATTAATTAAGATATTATAACAAATTTACAAAATAAAGATACTACTATTCATGTGTTGTTTTTCTAACCCATATTAAAAAAAAAATACAAAACTACAGTGTAGTATACAAAAATTACAACTGCTCTCATTTTTATTGTAAAATTGTTGTATCTTACACACATTTAAGCACCACTCTGTATTTAACTTAAATAAAAATTCTTGTTCTGCAAGGTATAAGTGGTAAGAGTAGATTTGAGAAGCCGTTTTTGAGAAATCTGGATTTATAGAAAAGGCGTCCTTTAAATTTTACAATAAAAATGGGAGCAGCTTTAAATTTTTCACCCCACAAACCCCTCTTAACCAAATATTTTAAAAATACATCAATTATTAAAAAAATTATTTATGAAAAATTAAATTGAACTTTTAACACTCTGTATTTCTGAAATCATCTACTTTTGGACTGATAAGTTGGGTTAAATCATTACATTTAAGCCTCAGGAATATATGGTAGCATTTTTTCCGCAATATTATAAATTGGTAAATATTGCTTTTTTTGTGTTCTACTTAAAAAAAATTAGAACTTATTACTAATTTTTTTTTTAACTAAAAATTGATGAATTTCTAATCAAAATGATTAAAATGTAACTAAATATTAAAGTTAATTTTATTTATTTGAAAATAAACCATTTACAAAATTGTTAAGTAACATTTAAAACTACAAAATATTTTGGATATATTTAAAAGTGCTATTGCCATCTGAATATGTCCATAATTTGTGGCTTCCAAAACTTTCATTATTTAACCTAAAACAAATACCTTGTTTTAATATTTTAAATAAATAGCTTGGTACTTAAATAGTCAAAAGCATAAATAAAGTATTATCACTGTAACATTTGGTGTGGCACCCTTTTTTAAACATTAAATTGCTATATGTAAAAGGACTTTCCAAACAAGTGTCAAAAATGTTCTCTAGATATAATGTAAAAATTGCTCATAAATAAAATGATACAACGAAACCTTATTTTCAAATTTTAAACCCAAACTCAAGAAAGCAACTCAACTAAATGTAGTTTATAAAATAGACTGCAAAGATTATAACTACACTTACACATATTAAACTCTGCGAATGTGTAAAAGATTTGTCAAACATGTATTTTAATTTAATCAACTAGTTGTAAGCTACCTACACACTATCACAAAATATGGGTTTCGTCCATGATCATTTTAAAGTGTTTATGTTCCTAAATGTTTTTTTAAATTTTAAAAAGCTGTGACTGCACCAGAAGGTTCCAAAACACATATGCAGTGCTGAATTATTAAAAATATCTACGGATCATACTAAAGACCTTTTATTTGTTTGTAAAAAATATATTAAATTGGGTGTAGGAAATCCTTCTGCTGACACAAAGTTACAAATTACCTTTTTTATGCCTTAATAATTTTTAATTAATTATTTGTCTATACAATAAATGATCATACAAAATTAAGATAGATATTATCTTACCTGCAAATAAACATTTAATTTTCAAAAGGCTTGGAGGATGTCTTAAAAAAATATACCACCTGCTTTATATTGTATAAAAATATGTTTTCAAGCAGACCAAAGACATTCTGATGCACAATGTGGAATTTAAGCAACAATTATAAATCCCATCTACAAAAAACAGGAGAATGATAAAAACCATTATTATTATGCTAAAAGCTGGTACCATTGCACTTTCTTGGACTTCTACATACATTTAATAAGCTGTTGCCAACAAGTTTACACTTTCGACTATTGAATAAAACATCTTGTTAGTGGAGACAAAATTCGTATAGATTTGATTTATTTCATTTCAAAACACTTGTCTGCAAACATATCCTATCGTACTTCAGAACTTTGCTACATTTTACCTGAAGAAAGAACCCTTATTTAATTAGAAAATCCATACAATGGTAATCTTGTAGTTTAATTTCAAGAAAAAATATTACAAATTAAACTATACCTATAAAGAAATATAAAAATAAACTTTATTTTTTCGTACCTGCCAAAATTCTTCATTTTAAATAAGCTTTTCTTCAACTACGTATTTTTCAGTTTCTCCTTAATATGTTTTGTAATAGATAGGTAATGATAGGTGCTTAATTTCATTTCAACAAATATAACTGGCATACCTATTTTTCTAATTTTTCCATCAAATTGAAAATTCTACTATTTACTTTCTTTTCTGTTATTATAATAGATATATAATTTTCTAATCACAGTTACTTATAAAACAATGAATAAAATATCGAATTAAAACTCTATGTTAAACTCAAAACGTAAATTATTTTGTATTTTGTTGGGAGACATTTTGCTCAATTTACTGACATTTGGTCGCTGCTTGGCTGATTCTCTTCCCAATATACTGGTCCGAGCTGCGACATGAGACGAAGTAGGGAAAAAATAAAAGTACAACTTTAAATACAATAATTATAAATCAAAAACGGAATGAGCACAATTTAGTGTCATTTTTATTCGTTGGTTATCTAAAACTTTGAATTCATAACAAAGTTTTGAAATGATACGAGGCAAATTCAAATTTACCGCTAAAATGATATCTAGTTACTTTTTTAGTTATTTTTCCCTGTGTAAATAGGACTTTTCAATTCGCTCCTCTTAGTTTAAAAACAGAGTATAGATGTAGTACATTCTCGAATGACCTGGTACTTTATGACACTCGAAGCAAAACCTAGTACTTTTTGTTCCTCGACGTGCAGCAGTGTTCTCGTGTAAAATATAGATTGTGTTCCTTGTATGTGTTCGTTATCTATAAAGGCCATCTTTTTTTGCTCTTCAATGAATTAGACGTCATTGCAAATATTCCTCTATGAAACAATCTAAATAAAAAATTCGAGAGACGCTAAAATGGTGGTTCCTACCTTATCGAGACTGAGGCCCACAAGGGTAAACTCGTAGCGTAACAAAAACGAGAAATGATTTAAGTTGGAACGAAATATCGAAAGCAGATAGTAGTATTAGCACGATGAATTTTTTGGTTTGTGAAGCATTGGCATTTCTTAGGTTAAACCATGTGATGATTTTCACAAGCCTTGATTTTTCAAACTATTCTATATCGCTTTTTGATTAGGGTTTAAAAACTTGTTCGAGCAATTTATCCAATAATAATATAATTACTAAGAACTTCTTTTGTACTTACAACTCATTTGCTCATGGCATTATTTCCCTAAACAAAATTGACAGAACCATGCACATCTACTTTGAGGGACTTAATTGACAGTATTTTAAAGTATTGATTGATATCATAAACAACAATGACATTAACGAGAAAAATCAAATTTTATTCAATATCTTTATAAAATTGTTTTAGGCATTTTCCTATATTGCCTATATGTTGCCTATTTGTTCAGATTTCTACCTTTTTCAATAAATTTTTTTGCCTATATAGGCGCCTTTTCCTTCATTTTTTTTTGTCTATAAATCCGAGCTATACACATTACATATGTTAAAAATTGTTAAAAATAAATATCAGAAGAAGGATACAAACATTTTTAAATAATTTGACATTTAAGAACAATTCACACATCACAGTTCAGTTGACAACTTGATACTTGACATTGACACATTGGCACAGCCATGCGAAATAAAATAACCGGTTAATTATTCTGGGGTTGCGACTATGTTGCGACAGAGTCAGTGTCACTGTGGCTAGGAGCGAAATAGTAGTAAGCTTAAGTTAGCAACACCATAAAAAAATCATTTTTAAGAAACTGCTTGTATAACTGCAATTTTTCATAAATTGGCAGGATTGACGACTACTATTTCGAATGAAAATAGCCTATGATTGCAACTATGAAAATCGCAACCCCCCTTAGAAATCTCACCTTTATAATCAACAGTTATTTGACAGGTCGCTGGAATTTTAGGAATTTCAGGAATCTTAGGAATTTAGACGTGGAATGCTCGGAATGTATAAATTAGTCGCATAAGGATTACACAGGCGGATTTAAGAACATTGATATTAAAGTAGTTAGGATGAATCAAAAATTCTGAAAATCAATAGGGTTCTAAGTTAGAAGCAATTATTTAAGAAAATCAAAACCGCAAGTCAATCAAAACTTTCGTTCTCGAGTTATCGTGCCGGCATACATACATACAGACGACCAGACGAAATTTTTTTTTACATTTTCGGACTCAGAATGAACGGAAACGTGAAAAAAGTTTAAAAAAATGGGGGTAAGAAAATGTTTTCGCCTGCACGAATGCAATATTGAGGCCCCATAGGAAGGGCCTCAGTAATGTGTTTAATTAAGAACTACGACGTTAATAAATTTGAAGTATGTATGTCAATTCAGCAATTGTTCCGAAAAACTTTTTTAGCTCAAGGTAAATAAAAGTATTTTTAAAGTTATGTTGTTTTATTTACCTTAATTTAGTTTTACGACTCTAATTTATGTTTTATATTTTGTTTCAGTGTCTAAGACCATTCTAAGACAACTTCAAAATGGTTATATATTTTGAACCCAACTGTAGATACTATGAAGTAAAAAGTAAGCAAAAATTTGTGATTTTTTGGTGTTTCCCACAAAACCCGCTGAAAGGAAATTGGGATTATTCTGATAAGGTAACTACTTGACATAATAATGGAAACGTACAATAAACGTTGAATATAAGAGATAAGATAAAGAGACAAATAGTTTTTCACTTTACAAGTATAAATCGGAAAAATGGATCAACCATTTGAATTTAATTTACTCATAAAGAGAAACGTTGCATTGCATTACCTAAGAAAGAGTATGTACATTTATGTAGGTTATATAAAGTTAGGTCTGCTTGTAATTATCACTCATGTTACCTCCTAGCGTAGATTGTGTGTTGCGTACAAACCTAAAACCTTTTATTCTAAAGACATTTTTTTACCTGGTTTGTATAATTTAGTATTTTTGAAAAGTATTAGGGGTATTGGTAATTTGGATCCCTGTAGGTGTTAAATAAAAATAAGGCTGTTGGAAAATTAGTTTTCATTTGGTAATAAAGTATGTCTCGAAAACAGCAATAAGTATCATATATTTTGATTATGACAGGAATTTAACAAGTCACATCCCACTTATCTACATGCTCTGGGTAATCAATCCTATAAGTACATATCAAAACATAATATTTTATCTACAAGATAACAATAATTTTAAAATACAGTTGAAGCAGAGTTACATATTTAAACAAAATTATAAAATTTAGTTTTTTCATTCTGTTATTTATTAAGACACATTATTTTTTAGTAAACATGGACTCAGTTGTGCAAAAGACAGCAATACGGGTGACAATAGCCAGATCAAGAATACTTTGGATAATATTTTACAATGTGTATCTCACTATTATAATTCACAGATTTCTGTAAATTTTCAATTATGTGCTACTATTTCAAACTTTTAGTATCCTTTGATAAAAGAGGTTAAATATAATTGTTGAGCTCTATAAACTGTTTATTTTAACTTATAAATTTTTTTTCTAGACTTCACACTAGTCCGTGAAGAGTATTGTAGATTTACTATGTTCTTCTATCCGATGTCACGTTTTTTGTTTGCATGATAAGTCGAAATAAAAAATTGAAAATTTTAAGCTCTATAAAGGGAGAAAGCCTATAATTTATAATTTATAATGGGGGGTTAAAATTAAAATTAAAAACGAAAAGCGATATCAACATGAAATGGTTAGTACAAATGAAGCTTTATAGGAAGATAAAGCCAATTGATTCTAAAAAAAATCTGAATAAATTGGGGAGTTAAGGGGGGTTGGAAACAAAATTTTTTTAGCAAATATAAAGAAGCCCTTTGATTTTGAAAAAAAAAATCTGATTAAAAATGGGGGGCTAAAAAATCATAAATCAAAAATGAAAAGCGATATCAATATGAAATTTTTAGTAAAAATCAAGCTATATAAGGAGATGAAGCCTACTAAATGTAAAAAAAAATGGAATAAGAGTGAGGGAGGGGTTAAGGGGGTTGTTACATTTAAAAAAATATATAACTCAAAAACCAAAAATGGAAAAACTGAAGTTCTACAAGGGTATGCAGCCTATTGATTCTGAAAAAAAAATCTGTTTGTAAAGGGGGTCTGTTAAATAGTGAAGAGTATAATTTAGAATGCCACCAATTTGTCTTTATTCTAGTCTGTATCTGTGTAATATTATGTATTGTGATGGGATTAAACTTATAAAATAAACATTTTAGTTGACTTGTTTTATTTGTCAATAAAAGGTATTTGAAAAAATATATTATTTAATGTGACATGTTTGACAAATTATGAAAATGATTAAATTTACAATAAAAACTGAAAAATGGTAGGTAAAGTTTTATATAATATTTTTTACACAAAAAGCTTTGTACATAACCTGATATATCGTCGTATTGGTGGTGAAACTTATTAAATGTAGAAAATGGCTAAATAAGTTTGTATATCTTAGGTTAAAACAATTTTGGATTTTCTTCTTAAGTTATTTATATAGGTACTAAATATGATAAAATTTGGTACAATGAAAACACGTCCTTCATTTTAACACTAATTTAAAAACGAAAGAAAAAGAAATGTATGTCGCTTAAAAATATTTTTTACCACTGAAAGAGATATATGTATTTTCACCTAGCTTTTTTCACTGTTTGTGGGATTTTAAGGTTATAATTACAAAATCGCCTATCTCTCTTCACCACTGTATTTTTTACAGTTGTTTTATTTATGTGATATAATTAACTTATTTCACATAAAAATGTGGCTTAGCTCTTTTCATTATCAATACGACGATATATTTAAAAATAATTTCAAAATATGAAGAAAAGTCAGTTGACTAAATAATAATGTTTATAGATGGTTTTTAATACATTAAAAACAAAATCAATAGTACAATAACAAAATATATATTTATTCGTTCATTAATAGTTGCAGTGCTTGAAAACAGTATGATTTTAATAATAATAACTACTCTTAATACAAACTCAAATAATTTGACAATACCTCCGTTGAATCGATCATTAGATCTCTCAAACACAGAGGAATCGAGGACACATGCGTGTCCTGGATCGACTCTATGTTAAGGGAGAGAACTATACACACAACCCTTATGGGAGAGACAACAGTGGCATGGGTAGCGAGAGGATGTCCACAGGGTGGAGTGCTGTCTCCACTCCTGTGGAACCTTGTAGTGGACGGGCTGCTTAGGGCTCTCAAACATAAGGGACATAGAACCCTGGGATATGCCGATGATCTAGTGATCATGGCACAGGGAAAATACAACACTATAGTAAGAGATCGAATGCAAGAGGCTCTAAATATAGTAACAAAATGGACAGAGGCGGAAGGACTAAACATTAGCCCAAACAAATCTGACATAATTGCATTCACCCGCAGGAGGAAATTGGAGGGACTAGGGCCTCTAAACCTAAGAGGTGCAAGCATCCAGCTTAAGGGGGAGGTAAAATATCTCGGGGTTATGATTGACTCGAGACTTACCTGAAACCAGCATCTAGAAAGAACCACAAGGAGAGCGGAAACCTCATTAATGATGGCAAGGCGATCCTTTGGAAAAAAATGGGGGTTAAAACCAGACATGGTATACTGGCTTTATAACATGGTGGTGAGACCCATAATAACATACGCAGCTTTGGTGTGGTGACCAAAGACACAGCAAAGGAAAGCAATAACGAGGCTAAGCAAGGTACAAAGACTTGCCTGCCTCGGAATAACGGGGGTAATGAAAACAACCCCTTGCTGCTGCAATGGAAGCACTAATAGGACTCCCACCTCTTTACTATGTGATACAAGGGGAGGCAAGATTAGGTGCTTACAGATTAGGGAATACACTGGGAAATCTTGACATTAGGCCAGGTCACATGAGTATCTCAAGGTTAGTGACAGGAGACGTGCTAGACATGAGATCAGACCACATAACCAAGAGGTACTCTTTTAATACTCCTTTTGAGGTTTTAATACAGGAAAGAGCGGAGATCATCATAAGGGAGCCCAATGCCCAACGACAGGAACAAACCTGGTATACAGACGGGTCTAAGACTGCGGAAGGCACTGGGGCAGGAGTATTCTCCAAAAACCCTGATACTAACTATAGCTATGCTATAGGAATACATTCCTCGGTATTTCAGGCAGAGGTATACGCAATTTTGCAATGTGAAAAAACGAACAATGAAAGAGCTGTCGAAAATCAGCATATTCAAATAATGTTAGACAGCCAAGCGGCACTTAAGGCCATATCGAGTCAGAAAGTTACGTCGAGGCTGGTATGGGAATGCATCGAAGAACTAAGAACACTGGCAGACCGAAATAGAGTAAAACTATTTTGGGTGTCAGGTCACAAAGGGATCGAAGGCAACGAAAAGGCTGAGGAACTTGCAAAAAGAGGGTCAGAAGAAACACCGGAACCAGACACAAACCCAGGAGTACCAAAAAGTACAGTCCGGGGTTTTATAAATGATTGGATTCGGGAACAACATTTCAACTATTGGGGAAGCACCCCAAAACAGGCACATGGAAATACCTTCTTAGGCAGACCATGTCCCAAAAGAACTGGAGAACTACTCTTAATGAATAGGAACCAGTTGAAAGTGATAACAGGGTTCATGACTGGGCACGCCCCAGTAAAGGGACACTTGAAAAAAATTGGCATGTACAATGGGAAACTCATGTGCCGACTATGTCACAAGAAACCAGAAACGGCCAAACACATATTGCGCGAATGCGAAGCTCTAGATCGCAAAAGATAGGCTCTTTTTGGGCAGCCCCAGGTTGATCCAACAACGTATAGAACCCACTCACCCAAGGATCTGTACAAACTTGTACAAGGTGCAAAGGTGATAGAGTGGGTGCTATGAACTAACATGGGGTAAAACACAATAAGCCAATAGGCTTCAGTGTTATTCGGAGACACATAGTCAGACGAGCCCAGGAAAAAAAACTCAAATAATAAAAAAAAACAGCGATATTGACTTTTGTACAAAGTTTTGAACTGAACTTACAAAGGATAAAATGATTGCAGAAAGTGAACACTCATTTTAAATTACCACAAGGCACCACTGGTTTCTTATGTACTTATTGATATTCTTAAGTTAGAAAAAAGTATTTGTTGTTATTATCATTAATTTATTCAATAAAAAAATACTCAATTATTCTTTGTTCATTATTTCTCCATGGCTACTATTGTTTCCCAGGTTTCATCAGCCTTTTTTCCACTTTCCCATTTACATCTTTTAAAATTATTATTATTAATCCGTCATTATTTCCTTCTGTTATTTCAAATAGTTGTTCCAAGACTGCGTCTTTAATATTAACTTTATATTAATATTACTAGCTTTGTGTAATTTACAACATTAATACATAAATAATAATTCCCTAACACACTAACACAATTGCAAATAAGAGAATATTTACTCATAATAAATATCCGCATTACTCCACTATACACATCACATTACACGAGCTTGTTGTTACGTAAACATCCATGCATTTTATATTTTCTAAACGAAAACAAGCCAGTAGATTCAGAGATAATAAAAATTTAAAAAGCCTTTTGCGAAGCACTTAATTCCTTATCCAATTTACTTTGTGTTAAAGTTAACTTTAAGTGGATGGTAAAGGTAAACTAGCGCAGGCCATCAGCTGATGCTCGAGAGAGATTTTTCCGGGTCAGCCGAGATGGAGCTCGGAATTGTATTAGAAGCGTTTGGAGGTGCACCTACGAGGTGCACACATAGCTAAAATTAGGAGAATACATTTTATGTCAATTGATGTTAAAATTAACGTTCCGATAAGGATATTTAAAATTGAGGTTTCTGTGTTTGCGCAATTATTGTCACAAATCCCAATGCATGTTTTTAATATCCTAGAAAGGTCGGCAATCTGCCCGGTAAGCATTTGTTTTGACTACAAAGTTGACATGTAGAGCACCACTCCAGTGATTTTCTTTAAAAATTAGTTGAATTCTTAAATCTGTAGTTTATTTGTCTGTGTGATCTTATCTGAGTTTTTAAGTCAAGTTAAGTGGCCTTAGACGTTTTATCATCCGCCTTTATTGATGTATGGCTGCCTTGAGGGATTCCACAGGGATGTCATGCTGCATTACTTCGTTGAGGACGTACCTAACAAGGCGCATCGAAGATGGCACGCAATATCTTGTTTTAGAACCTATGTAGGATGTAGGAGTCACTAGTAGTGACTTACAGCTAAATCGGGCTCAATATTGGACTTATGTAGTATACCTTTTTGTCCAAGGACAGTTTAAATTTACGGCCTATGAACCAATACTGTAACCTATCAAATTTTCTACGCAACTTCCAGAAGGGAATTGCCTAAAATTAAAATTTAAAAATAAAAAAAAAATACTTTAACAATAAAATTTTGTCTACTATGGTTACACAAGTTTCGGTTATTCCGGTATCAACCTCAGGGCCTTCGACGTTGCTCAGATGCCAGCCAGAAGGTGGATAGCTATAAAAATTCCGGAAATAGTAGACAAAAGAAGTGCGCCAACTGGGTCTCTATATAGTGGCCAAGCTATGTTCCTATTTCTTCACAAACCCAGTAAATAAGAAAAGAAATAAAAGACAAACCTCAAATTATGTTCCTTTATAATAAATTTACCAATTTTCCCAATTATGATTAATAATTTAAAAAATATATATTTAAGAAACTAACAAATTTGTCAAAAGAAAAATAAACTGAAAATTTAGAGTTCAAGAACTAACTCTTTAAAAAAATACAATATTTAAATTGTTCAACAACCTTATATGAAATTTTACTTCATGACTTTTGATGAATTCATAAATAAATTAACATAGCTAAATACGGTAAGAAACAAAAAAAAAGTATATGTTATATAATATGTACTAGTACTATGCATGAACCCAAAAGAAAATAAATTCATCAACAAATGACATGGCGAAGGACGTTTGCAAATATAGTGAAATCTTAATTTCTACCTTTTACATAAATTATAAAATGAAAAATAACTTTTAGTTAAGACCAAATTATTAATAAGAAAATTATTAAACCATGAAATTTTATAATTAAATTAAATCATAAAACAAAATAAAAAAACAAAATGTAATAAACACATAAAAGGACTTTAGACACAGAGGTTATTTGCTGAAACTCCCAGATTGGAAGAGGTTAATTTATTATCTGTCCTTCATGGGTCTTATGAGTCTGCTAAACTTATAGTTAATTTTTACTTTTATATTACCAATTAAGAGAAAAAATCAAAGGGAAATCTAAAAAGTTAAATGTTGACTGTAGCCCCTAGATCCCGAAGTATTTATGGTTAATACCCAGACCAATTTTGAAATAAGTTATCATAATATAATAAACACTCAAAAATATTATTGACACATAAAAGACTAGAGACACAGTAGTATTTAGTAAATCTCCCAGATTAAAAGAGGTTAATTTTATACCTATACCACCTTATGGGTCTTATGAGATTGCTTACCTTTCAGTTGTCTTGTTTTTTTTATAAAGAAGAAATCTAAACATTCAAATGTTATTACGTAGCCCTTAATTCCTGAGGTATTTAGGTTAATACCCAGGCCGAAACACTAAGCGCTTAAACAACAAAATTTTAAAATGAATATACTTGGCTATTACTCAGATCATTAGGTGCTTAATTAATTAAATTATGAAATATTTGGTAACACATAAAGAAAAACCCACAAGGAAATTCTGTGTGCAAAAGTATAAATAATGTTGAGAATACTTTAAAAACATTCGGTTATAAAGTGAAGGTTTCATTAAACAAATTAGCAGGCATAGTGCACATATGAAATCTTCATTATAATAAAAACACCTGATAGTAGGGTATCTCCGTTGACGGCATCACCATCTTCCTATCCAGATAAAGAACCATTCATGTAAAATCAGTAAGCTAGGTGGCTAGTAAACCAATGGACCACGATTATATGAATGAATCACTGTCCTAGTAAACCGATGTACTGTGTCCCCACGGTTGAGTCTACGTGTGAAGCCATTGGTCTCCGATGTATAAAACCCTACGGAAGAACCCTTTTTCGTAAAGGGTTAAACTTGTAGACTTCCAAGGTTGAAAAAAGCGGGATAGCCCACAGCAATCACTCTTGAAGAATCCACTTCAATTTTACACACTTAAATGTTGATGGACCTCAAATTTATAAGTCTATCAATCCCTTTAGCAGGTGTGGACTGGGTTCAAAAAAACATGGATTTAACCAAACACTAAAATTCCCCAAATATATCAAATGCCCGTATATCCAATTATTAATGGAGTAAAATAAAATCCCCTTTAATAAGATAACTCGATGGTTATAGAAAATATAGATTCCACCCACGAGACAAACTTGGAGTCTTTACCTTTCTTCCCCTGTCAAAAGCCTTCTAACCAACAAATCTCGCACGATGTCTTCCCTTCCGCCAATGAAAAACGACAAGCCGAGAAGGTTCATAAATTCATCCTTAAGAATTTATCAGTATATATTGAAATGATATCATACTGTATATAATTTTTTTTTTTAATTCAATTTTAAAATATACTTACCTCGGCTCGCCACTGTGATTTATAAATAGAACAAAAGAATTTTCTTACTCTCAGGGTGCTTCAAAATTATTAAAATATTATTTATTTTATTTTGTTTTATCTTCTTTTATGTATTATATTTTTAATTTTTTATTTAATTTAAATTTATTTTAATTTCATTTTATATTTTATTTTTTTTTATATTTTATTCATTTTATTAGATTCTATTAGAAATTATACAGAATGACCCCAGACAAAAAAATGACTTCTATATTTATAATATTAAGCGGTTAGATGCTTGAATAAACAAACTCTTACAAATTCGAGTCTAATTTTAATAAATAACACTATCAAAAAAATTGAACAAATATCAGGTATACCATACCTGGCATAAATGAAAAGCTTTAAAAAAAATTAATAACTAGCCTACTACACTTACTACACCTACTAAATAACAAAAAATAACTCTTGTTAAATAAAAATTACAAAAAAATAATACTTAGTATCGTTAGATTTGGCTCTCACTGGCCCCTTTATCAAGAGTTATTTGAAATCTAAACTATAATTAAATTTATAATTATTTACTTTTTGAAACAATCAACTTGTTATGATTATTCATTCATAACTAATAGTCTGTAGTTGCTCAAAAACAAATAAAAATGTTTTACAAATACCGTATTCACTTTTTTTGGTCACTGCTGTGTCCTGGTCATCCTTATTTCATACGCCTATCAACTTTTATATATTTTCATCTTCTTCTCCTTCTCTCATAAAATCTTATGATTCGTATTACCTTTTACACCATGCCTTTAATAGTTTGTTTATTTAAGTTTTCATACATTACAATCCTATTCTTATTTTAAAATTTTTGTGACAGTTTCTTTTCCAAAATTCAAAAATTGACAACCACCATTTTTTTTAATCAATCTCCCATCATTCAAAAAGCCCGATTCTTAATTAAATTCCTATACAGGGTGTCACTGCATAATACTAATATGTATCATTTACTTTGTTAATTTAAAAGTGAAAAATTTACCATAACAATATCTTAGAGACTATTTACGAAAGACTACCCTATAAACTATATCTAGGTACAATAAAACTACCTTTGGAAACTGCTTCCGACGATAATCGGTATAAAAACGATCGCGAAAAATTTCATAAGCGCAAACAAGTCTACAATTAAACGAACGTACCCCGTACAGCGAGTCGTGACTTCAAATTGCCCACTGTGAAGTTTTCATTAACTGGAACTTGGAACCAATGAACTGGAGTGGGGTAGAATGCTTGTCAATAGACTTGATGTGCGACTCTATGGGCGAAGATAGGTTATTTTTTATCTCACTCGGGAGTATTTAAAATAGCCAGTTTCTATTTCACATTGTTATTGTCTGATCCACCAGCTTGTGGATTGAACAATAACAATGTGAAACAGAAAATGGTTATTATAAATATTCCCGAGTGAGATGAACAATAAAAATGGCTGCGCCCATCGAGTCGCACCTTGTTCTAATAGTACAACATGTACATTGGCATTCTACCCCCCTCCAGTTCATTGCTTGGAACTAGACTGAATGATATTCAATGCCGCAACAGTGACAATTATCGTGTCCCGTCCACTTGACATTTAACGTCAAATCGTTCTCGAACTGTCGAAATTTTCAAAACAATCTAACGAATTGAAACAACTCAGTCCTAGAAAAACCATACTGAAAATAGGATTATTCTACATTGTATTGTACTAGGGATAAAATACTATCCTCCTATCTGTTGGTGAGATAAATAAAATTATAGTAATGATATCTGCAGGTTATCAATACATACAGCTAGTTTACGACAAAAATAATGGCTTCAAAAGCTTATCATCGATTATTTGTAGGAAAAAACATCTTCTAACTAAAGATTTGAGCAAGTTCCAGGTGTTGGGGAAGTAGTTTAGTCTTAGTGTTGCATTGGATATTTAGATTAGTAATTTGTAATAATTTTCAAATAATTCTTACATTTTACTAGAAATAAGGTTAATATCTGGTCTTTTTATGTTTTTTTCTTTTGATATAACTTGTTTTATTCGTAGAAAATACGGTGGTCTTATCCTCGTTGCTAAGGACAGAGTGACGTCACCAAATAAAAAAGCGATATTTTACTTAGGTTCGCACATTAGTTTAATAAAAAATCAAATATTTTAGTGGTGTTTTTATTTTTATTTTTAGACTATTTTATGTTTTATAATATCGCTAGTTTATTTTAAATATTTTGGGTTAGAGTACGGCTTTCGAGCCAAACTCGGACCACATTTTGTTTATAGCTGTAGTGTTGCTGTTTGCAAACATAATTTTTACAAACAAAAATTATCAGAAGAAAGGGACTAAACCTAAATTGCAATTAAAGGCTAAGAGAAGGACTTTAGAAATTATTCTGCAAGTATCATTTAAAATTGTTAAATTAATGGCAGTGTTGGCCACATTACATTTAAAAGCAGATACTCTCTTACAAGCATTAAACATAAAGAAAAGCAAGAAAAGTCAGAAGGCTTCACTAAAAAAACCTACATTATTGAAAAAAGGTTTTGCTACAGAAAATTTTTAGTAAAAATGAGTTACAAATAATTTTAATAAGGAAACCAGGGGCCTGTATATTTATATCGAAAATAAAAATATATTTTGTGTTTCGTTATTTTTTCAATAGTATACTGTATACTGTACGAGTACGTACTTAAAAAAAAAAAGAATGAAACAATCCAGTTTTAATATATGATTCGCGTCCGAAAATTATTTATAAAATCCTTTTCCTTAAAATGAAGACTGCATATTTTCACTTTTAACATCGATTTGATATTTTCTAAAACATTGCACCCATATTTATTTACAAAAAATCTCTTTTTGAGAAAGGAAAAAATGATATCCATAGCAACATTACAGCTTTCGCCAGACAAGCTAAAATTTTAAATTATTTTAAGATATAAACAAAATGTGGTCTGAGTTCGGCCTGAGTTCGGCCGTATCCTAACCCAAAATATTTCAAATAAACCATTCAGACAATATTTCTCTTTATAATTCAAATAAAAAGTAATTCTTTTAAAATTTTATGAAAATCTTTACTTACATTATTTTTCCTTGCTCGTAGCTTGTATTTCAAAAAATCAAACTACCGATATTATAAAAACATAAAAACCATTAAATAATAATAAAATTTTAAATTTCTTAAAAAACTAATGTACTTAAATCTAAATTTTCCATTGGAATAGAATAAAGTAGAGACGACATAAACACTATTTTGTGATACGACAGATAGACGCACTTCAAGTGACGGAAAAGTGTAATGAAAATGTCGACTTGAGTTGTACTTTGATTTATTTAAAGTCAATAATTTTATATTTTAAGACTGACGAAATGAAAATTAATTTATATCATTAAAATAAAGCTATTTAAAAAAAATTGCATTTATTATTACTAAAACTGACTAGCTCCACTATCTCGAGTTTGACATTGACGTAAAAGTATAATGCAAAGGTGCGAACATTTTAGTATCGTCATAGCATCTCCTCTTGTGATTTTCTGTATAGATGAGGATACAAAATATCCGATCAACTTTTCATATACAGAATATCCACATCTCAACATTTCAAGTTAAAAACATAAGTGTACGTTGACAGTATAGTTACAATACGTAAGCGTCTATACTACCCCACTCAATTCTTCAAATATTCTTAAACGGCAATGACTATCCTCGTCGAAATAGGACTTTTACCTTCCAGGCGCCATCCATTGAAGAGAAAACACGAAATAAATAATATGCCCCATTAGAAATTTCGAGAATTTTCCTCTGTCATCGCTATCTCAGGTGTTCAGCGCCTTGGTGCGACCGGAAGGGAACAATACGTTCGTTCCGACAATGATAAGGAATTTCTTAAAATAAGAACGAGGTATGTGCAGTTGATGAGTACGCGACGCCGCTGCTGCAGATGTACTTTATTTTTAAGATCGCGCCGTCAAATATTTCATAACACGTTTTCGGAATGAGGTTATGTGTCGTGTTCTTCGCGTTTCGACGAGAACGACGAAAATTGCAAGATTTCACAAACTCTTGCAGATATTTTCGACTGCAGTCACTTATTTAATACAGCGTTTTTCTAAAGTAATGTAATCCAAATAGATAAGTGTAATATTCAAAAAGAAAATTGAATATCTTTAGTTATTAGGATTTTTAATATCAGCGTGTTTAAAATAATAATCTTGGTAAATTTATTTGAAAATACCGCAATATCAAATCTGAAAGAGTAGATGAACAAAGAAATTCTGGGACAGCATACTACTGCGCATGTTTTTTTATTATAAATGACTAATCACGTTGAAAGCTGTTAGTTCCATTACAATTGATCCAGTAATAATAAAGATATAAACTTAGGAACTTTTAGCAATGCTACTGCACATGACTTCTGTATCATCGTCTAGTTCTCATGTTAGATGGCCCTACTGCACTTTTTCTTCTTCATCTTATCTCCAGGGTATTTATTCTTCAACGTCTGCTCTGATGCTACGACACTCTTTCGACTCCTCTTTTTGTCTTTATCTTTGAGTGTCTAGAAGCTTCTTGAACGTCTTTTTCAACTATGATGCTTAGGTAAAATTACTTCTCGTATATGACACGAATAGGCAAATATACTTACGTTCACGTGAACACATGTTATTGCATATGCCCTTCACGAGAACTCATGTATCGTAGAACAGTCTATTGCGAATGTTGTCCCAAAACTATCTTTGCTTTATTTATAAAATAAAGAGTAAACAATTTAAATTGAAAGGTCCGTCCTTAAACAATTTATCTTACTTTTCTAAAAATTATAGTTTACCCTTTAAAAAACTAAGGAACGTTCTCCCGAAAATATCTTATTGACTTTTTAAAGTCTATTCTAAAAGAAAACATACCCTGTATTTAAAAACATTAAACCCTGTAGAGAGTGGTGTAATATTTCAACTTAAATAACTTTACTAAGAAATGATACAGAACGTCAATTAATATATTATTAGTCAAGACAAATTTCTCACTTACCCCTACTCCAGCAGTTGCTAAGTATATTCTAATAATCTAAACTACCCGTTTTTTTTTTTTTTTTTTTTTTTATTTAAAATTTATGGCCTTGGCATTGCCAGTTGGCCAGTAAACTACCCGTTATCCACTGTAATCTGCATACTTGGCAGTTTTAAACAGTCAACTTTAAATCTGACTTAGTGCATGGATACATAACATGCTCTCAAAGCGAGTAGTAAACAGAAGTGTAGAAGATGTGATTATAAGAGGCTTGGTTGCGAGAGGATGTCCACAAGGAGGGCTATGACCTCTACTGTGAAACATGGTCATCTACACTTTCATCGGACGCGCCATAATAATGACAGTCACTACACAATAGCATATGCAGATTACCTGGTCATTCTGCAAACAGGGAATTCTGAGAACATATTCTGTGAAAGAATGCTAACAGCTCTTAAAATTATAGAACAGTGGTGCAAGGACTATTAACTGTCTATCAATCCCAAGTAGACAGAAATGGTCCTTCTCACAAGGAAACGGATGAAAATGGAATAAAAACCCTCAGAACTCCTAAACACAAAACTTAACTTTACAATAAAGGTAAAGCACCTAGGTCTCACCTTTGACAGCAAGTTAACATGAAATTCGCATTTAGAAAACAGTCAAAAGAGCATATATTGCTTATGAAAAATGCCGCCGAACCGTGAAGCGTACCTGGAGTTTCCCTCCCAGCGTCGACGCATGAAATTACGCAGCTATCATAAGACCTAGGCTAACATACGGTGCAGTTGTCTGGGTACCGAAAACCCAAAAATTGTACAACTATCCGTAAATTAGAACAAAATTAAAGAACAGCATATCTCAACATAACAGGAGCCATGAAAACAACACCGACCAGAGCCATGGAAGTAATTCTTAGTTTCACTCCCCTTGATATTTACATCAAGGAGGTCGCTCTGACGACAATAACATGTTTCCGCATGGTTGGAATAGAACTTGATGTATGATCTGGTGAGGCGAGAAGTCGTGTTTGGCAGGAGACGCTCGATACGCTCCCGCTGCTTCAAGCGAAAATGGACTCCATAAGCCATATAAAAATGTAACACAACAAATAGAAGAGCCGGAAGTGGCAGATACGATTCATATCTACACTGACGGTTCTCAAACAAAACAAGGCTTAGGATGTGGAATATACTTCAGATCCTTAAACCTAAACATAAAATGGGCTGTGAGCAATAATGCCAGTGTAGTTCAAACAGAGCTTACGGGGATTATCATAGCAGCAAAAGAAATTACGAGAAACCATAGCACTGGAACGAACATGCTCATCTATACAGTTAACAGACAAGCATTACTCATCCTGAACAGGCCACGAATTTACTAGAATGTCACGAAGCTTTGGCCGAAGTATCCGTCAACAATGTGGTCATCTTAAGATGGATCAAAGGTCACGCCACATCAAATATTAGGCATCTTGCTGATTCACTGGCCAAGAAAGCAGCCAACCAAATACTTTTTGGACTTTGCCCTTCTATTGGTCTGAAAAATCGGTAGTGACCTAATTAAAGAACATTTCCTTGTAAAATTCAAGGAGAGATGATGAAACAAGAAACTGCAGGGTTGACAGGGAGCTTTTAAGTTATCCTGACACTGTAGCAAACAAATACTTGACTATGACTATACAGAATCTGTGCCTAGTTACAGACATATCCATATCACGGGGCTGTCAGAATCCACACTCAGCAGGAGGTGCGAACAACTCATTTATTAGAATTTGTGTTCGGCGAGATTCGGCTAATACCGGCCGATATAAGATCTGTAAGCTGTTTCACGGTTCCTTTTATCTTTGAAGGATGCACAATGGGTCTAGTCAGGCTTAAGTGTCAAGGGGTAACCCACCCTCCACACGTTACAGTTACAGATACAGATACAGAATTCGACTTACTTTGTCTTATAAACGAAAAATGATAAAACGTGTTGGTGCTGATTTAAGATTTTGGGTTTATTATTAATTATAAACTAGCGTTATGCGTTTAGAGCAGTTTCTCTCTTACCGACTATTATTTTTAGTATTTAATTCATCGTACCTATAGACGGGAGTATGGGAATTTATTTGTAGTACCTAAGTTGTATAATATTGACTATTGATTCCTTTTTAATTGCTGTATTTTTGTCCCAAACTGGATTTGTTTTTCAATTTTATAAATTTACCACTTATTATTTAACATTTATTTTTAGCCTCTTACCTCAAGATAATGAACCAGCCAATAATAACGAATCTGTTCTTATTTTGAAGTAATCATTAATATTGTGAAAAGTCAACAAGAATTGTTTTGGTAACAACTCACAAATTGACGGCACACGATAACATAGTGTCTGTGCGTTAGACGTCATTCAAGTCTTATTCCGAATGTCAGAATATTCACGATAGGCGCGTTCGTTATTAATTGCAGTCCGTCGTGTTCAGAGTGTTCGGTGCGTGTAAGTTTTTTTGCCTTCAGTTTTTATGTCGATTTTTGTCAGGAGATCAATTCTCAATATTGTTTTATCCTACATAGATTTATTTTTGTTGATTTCTTGGTATCTGGTAGATTAGTATTTCGTAAATGTTCCCTAAGACATATTGGTAAATGATCGGTTTTTTAAAGATGCTTTCTGAACACACTCGGCCTTGGCATGTCAAAGCTGCAGACTGAACAGCATGCAAGTTTCTTTGGTTACGTTGCTGTCGGAAGTTGAAAAGAAGCAGGAACATTCCAAATTTTTGTGACCATCAAGTCTTTCCATGTAGGTTTTTTTTAGAATTTTCCTTAAATATAATTTGTGAAAATATGGGTTTTTGAGTTTTGGAAAATTTAAGCAATTTTGGAAATAAATTTCCGTACTGGTGCACATATTGATTTATAATTTTTGTCTTATGGTATATTGTGGAACTGTAAAAAGATAAAAATTATTATTTTACGGGTTATGCATTATCATACTTAATATTTTGCGCATTTTGTCTTTCACTTGGTACCAATACTAACAACTACCACCATCTATTGATAGATTTTTACTCTTTTTGGACATATGACATATACGATTTAATTTCCTACTTTCTCTAAATACTAAAGTTTATTTATTTTTGAATTTATCATAAGCTGTAGGATACATTTTCGGGGAAGTTTTTATACAATTATTTTTTGGTAAGTTAGTTCTTGTGAAAATCAATTTTGAATTTGTTTATTGACAAACTTATTAGGTATGTTTATAATTTAGTTTCTTTCATAATAATTTAAAAACTCATAAACATTGCATTTATTGGGTAAATTCATTAAAAGTGAACATAACTTTGAGGTTTCTCTTTTATTTCTTTCCTTATTTACTGAGTTTGTGGGGAAATACAAGCATAAATTGGCTATTATTGGAACTCAGTTAGCGCCCTTTCAATTTGTCCACTATTTTCGAAATTTTAGTAAGTTATTCACCCCCTAGCTACCGTCTGAGCGACATCAAAGGCCCGGAGGTTAACACCGGAATAACCGAAACTTATGTTACCAAGTATTATTGGTAAATTATTTTGTAATTATTTATTTAAAGTTTAATTTTAGGCAGTTTTTTGTCTTATTTTATTTTTAATATTTGTTGGAAGAAATTTATTTATTTCTCATATTCAAATCGAATTGGCGCCCATGTATATTTAGTTTGGAATACTATAAATCCTTCTCCACTCCAAACGAAACTGGCTTTCAAAAGGCTGTTCTTTAGACAGTTAGAACTTGTGCGTTGCCTTTGGACATTGTAAATTATTGTAGTTTCGTCGTTATAGACTTTACCTACAAATGATCCACTGATTTTTTATATCCCAACCGAATGAAAAGATCAACGGATGGAATCCGGTTATATCGATTATACATTATTATCATACGCTTATAGAGAACTTTAAATAAAAAAAGTATTAATTACCTTCCCCCAATCGCTCTGACGCTGTGTCCTCTTCTAAACTCCTTCCCCTTAAACTCCCCGATCGCGCACAACCCGCCGTCCAAATCGTGTCCTTCGAAAAAAGGTCCTCGGTGAATGTTAATAATTTCTGGACTCTGAACCCGGAAAATCCGCTGGGATTCCCCACGCGTACGCGACACGTATTTACCGGTTTTTCTGTCCAACGACAAGTTCGTGGTCTCCATCTTCGGGACGGAGCCGAACGAGCGGTTCAGAGTCATTGTTTGAGGATGGCCGTGACCGCTTTTATTCTGGTCCGCGAAACGGGTTTTTTGATAGATAGGCGTTATGCAATTGCAAAGTTCTATGTCTTGGTGGGTCTGGTAGCGGTTCGCGTTGCGTTCCGGGCTGCATCTGAAAAAGTAGAAGATATTCAATATCTAACTAATATTATTGTACTCGAAAATGAGAGAGGTGAACAGCGGGGAAAATGTTATACACTAGCACACAGTGTTCCCTAAATAGTACAGAAATAGTACACAAATGATACATAAATAGTACACAAATAGATTAAAATAAGGTTGAGGAACTAAAAAAAAGTTTGGTATTGACTTTTTCATAAGTTTGCTACATTTTCTAGGACTTTTATTTTTCCTTATACACTCATATAGGAGTTATCGTCCTTTGTAGGATGGTTTGCACTGATTACAATAGTAACCTATGTTTCCCATGTATTGGCGCCCATTTAGCTATTTCCAACCTCATATACGTTATCGTGATATGCCTAATTATATAAATGAAAAGGGTTTTATCCAATAGATAGTGGGGCTAAGTACAGCAGAAATTTTATTTTCGAAAACTGGGTAGTCAAAACACACTAATATTAGCCAGAGTACCAGGTCACAGAAGAAATAAGGCCAACAAAGTCCAATAAGGAGCCTCAAAGGCTCTTATTGGCCAAGAACCCTTCTGATGACTATCAGAACATGCACAAATTAGTGGATGTTTAAAAATCTCAAAAATAATGGAAATATTCACCAGGACAGAGACAGACCAAAGAGTTCTGAACCATCGCCTTAACTTACTAATAGCTATAATAGGAAAAATACTAGAGTACTAGTAGGTCTATTAATAGGGCATTGTAGGCTTAAAAAACATATGTATAATATTGGTTTAACAGAAGAAACCTTGTGCCGATTCGGTCAAGAAGAGGAAGAAACTGCAGAACACGTATTGTGCTACTGCAAAGGTCTATCAAGACTAAGATTCTTTACACTTGGAGAGAAAAACTAAGGACAACTAGCTACGCAGGAGAACTACTTCCTGGTCTATGGAGTCTACTACAAAATGCCGAATTAGACAAGGTACTCTAAATAAAGATTAAAAGCTATCCACAATAGATCTAAAAAGGTCGAGGTGAGGAAGGCCACATGGCCCACTGTCCTAATTAAATCTAATCTGACAGCGAAGTCTGGAGAATTAATTGGGAGTAGTAAAAAACGTTTTAAAAAGGCACGCTGTACTCGCTCCAGTATGTCATAATATCTGGTGCTGGTAACTAGAGCGTCAAATAAGTGCATTCTTGATGATCAAAAGGTCATTTTTGACTTTGCCATTAGTGGTATAAGTGCCCCGATAGCTTGCTACCTTGTTTTAGCTTTGGCACGACATTTATCTAAAGAACGATGATAAAGTTAAACTAATTCCTAAATATTCAAAACTATTTATACTCTCAATTTGATTATTGCCGTAGAAAAAATTGTGGGAATTGAAGTCATAATTACCTTGATGAAACATAAATATTTTTGTTTTATCCACATTGACAGTAACGTTGTTTTGAGCATTGAATTATTTTTAAACTTTTATTACCTGTCATCTCACCGTCAGAGAGGTTTACTAGGTCATCCACGTACATCAGCATTAATAAATCGGATTTGTTATTATAATTAATTTCCTTAGCTTCTTTGTTCAGAAAAAAATAACTGAATAGTAAAGGACTTAGCGGGTCACTCTGAAGTACACCCGTGGTCACATCCCTCGGCAATCATTTAATCCAATATTTCCAGTGAACTTCTGACGCCAGTATTATCGACTTATATAGCTTGCTTGAGCCTTCTAGAACCTTATCGAACCGTCGAGATCTTACTTGATACAGAACGACATTTCTTGACTATTTTCTCTTTTTATTTTACTAGTACTTTTGCTTATGACAACCCCAGCATACTGTAGATTGATGGGTGACATTGTACTTCTTTTCTTATTCGTACGTTTCCTATAACAACCGCAGGCTACTGAAGAGTGCAGAGTAACACTACTTGTAACAAATGTAGGTTACAGGATTCATTACTAACGATACTTATGGCTTAAGACGCCATTTTAAATGTTGTGATTATTGAAAGAATTGTAAATATTCTATTTTTCTATGTCCACTATGTACACAAAACTATCAACTTAAATATTCCCCAAAAGCAACTGATTACTGTATAAATTGCCGTAATTATATCAAAACTACTAGCAGTTAGGTACTAGCTAATCATATAGCTTGAGATAGCGACTGTTATAGGTTTACAAAGATATTCCCTGAATATAAAACAAATAATCTTTCAATTAAATAACAATCACAGACTAATAGTGCTTCCAAATCTTTAAACCATAACTTGAATTCTTTATATTCTCCAAATGTCCAAGGATTAAAAACAAAAACTCAAGATATGCACTTGTGTGAACTATACCCTGCTTATGATAGATAGAAAGATATGTGAGGCAAATTGGGGAACAAAATTAGTTTTAAAGGACACATTGTACATCTAAAACGCACTAACTTGTAAGTCATTTTAGACAATTAACATTATTTTATCAAATTAAAGAGCACAACGTACCTTTGAATTTCGTGCACGCTTTCTTGATTCTTGAAGGCTTCGTAGTTGCTCTTCAACAGCAGCTCGGAGCTTTTGTTTACGTTATGGCAGTGTCCTTCGGGATAGCTGATTCTTTCCAAATTTTGATTTCCCTCGTCCAACGGCGACGGGGGCAGTACCGTCCATCCGATATTTTGGCAATCCCTGTATTCATTATCGTTGGGAGTGACTTGCGTGAATTTCGAAGATTTCGTTACTTTTTGAGTCTTCATTTCTGTAAACAAAGAAGGTGGATGTCAAGTCATAGGCAGAGTCAGAAGTATATATACATTAAATTGTTTTGCGCTAGTAGTAAATACTTTAGTTTGCTAGTTTTCTTGAATAATAAAGTTCCATTACTTTCAGTATACCTGGGAAAACATATTCTATGTAAACCAAAATATTTCTATTTTTAGTAAACAGGATGAAAATTCTTAAAAAAAGGCCATTCAAAATCGTTGGCATAAATGTCAATTTAAAGTATATAAAATTGGCGACTTTAAATTAAAATTATTAGCAACCGGTAAAAAACTTCAGTGATTAATTAAGAAGGTTAATTTTTAATGTATTAACATATTTTTCATTAATTTAAGATGATATTGTAAAGGGATGATATGCAAAAAAATCTGATGTGTGACATGACTTTCCTATCTAGTTATTACAGGCTTTTTCCGTTTATTTTGAATAACATATTGAATCACCTCTGTAAATGTTCAGAGGATAAACTAAATATATACATTTTCCACATACAGCTTACTCGAAACATTTTATTGATTTTAGGAAAAAAAGTTATTCTTGATAAAAAGTCCTGCATGACCCAAAACTTAAAAAACAGTCATCAGATATCAAATTTTTCAAGCCGTATACGAGGTTTGTCAAAAAATATGAATTTTGCTCAAGAGTAAAGTACGTTTATTTTTTTACAAAATCGAAAATTTTCATTAAGTTATTTGCTAAATTCTTCACAAACATCAACAAAAGGAAAGCGTATCATGTTTATAGTAGCTAACGTAATTTATAACGTTTTCAGATATTTACAATCAATGTGTAGTGTAGAGTTTATAAAAAATAAGAAAATCTGGTTTTTCAGATAGATCGGTGTAATTGCATATTTGAATGTAATATTCAAATCTACTCAACTTTTCTTAATGAAAATTTTCGATTTTGTCAAAAATAAACGTACTTTACTCTTGAGCAAAATTCATATTTTTTGACAAACCTCGTATACGGCTTAAAAAATTTGATATGTGATGACTGTATTTTAGGTTTTGGGTCATGCAGGACTTTTTATCAAGAATAAGTTTTTTTCCTAAAATCAATAATAAAAATGTTTTCCATATGGTTCCAACTTAAGTAGACACACTGTATATATTCATTGGCAACGAAAATACTTTACACTTTTTTTTAATTTTTCCATTACGGTCCATTTTAGAGAAATCATTAAAAAAAAAAAACAAAAATAAAAGAAATCGATATCGCAAACAACTTTTAGTCAATTTTCTTAAAAATTAGAATTTTGCATATTTTGTCAAATTTCTAAAAAACATACCATTTTAGGAAAATTTTTTAAAAAGACCAAAATTATAGAGAATAATATTAAAAGTAACTTTTATTCAAAGAATTTTCTTCTTCAAATGTAACTAAGAGATATATTTCATAAAATATAAAAATGATCCCCTATAAAGTACCCCCCCCCCCCCCAGTTGTTCCAACCAAAAGTATATTTTGAAATAGGTGCAAAATCGGAAGCAAAAGTCGAAAAGTGGTTAAATTGTTCTCAAAATCTTTGTGAGCTTCTCGAATAAAAGTATTGCCCTTGCAAGCATTTTTTATTCAGTAGGGTCAAATTAATGATTGGTTTGTAACTTTTTTCTCATAATTTGTATATTTTGTAACTGTTCTGTTTTTTACCTGCTATAAATTTATATAATTATAAATAACAGTTAAATAAAGTTTTCCATTCTGTTCTATTCATGTAAACACCCGAAAAGTTGGAAACTTCCGTCATAGATATGAGTATACGCGCAAGCTGGTTAGTACGATCGGTGTTGGAAGTTTTGGGGGCCAAAATGAGGCCGAAATAAATTTATAACATGATAGGAGTGCGAGATGACATCGGCAAAACGTTGAAATATGGTTGGAATAATATGACAATCATAATAAATCTCGGATATATATCACGGAGTCGAGGAAAAAGTTTGTAATTTCGCTAAATGATGATAAATGTAGTATGGCGGGGTCGTGACATAGGCAACCACCGACGCGCGGTACACGGGCAACTTTGGAGTTTCAGAAGTGGGATCCGGATTTATAGAAGTGGCACGGCGAAACGTTCTTTTGTTGTATTCCGCGTTAAGAGTCGCTGATCGTGGTGGATACACTACACGGTGCTAATGGAACTGAATTCGTGATTTGGTTACTGTTTTCGTCCTTTCGTCATTTCCCGTCTTGCTCCGCAGGAAAAAGAAATTAAATATAAAATTTTAAAGCGCATATAGTAATATTTGTTAATACTTTGAAACATTTATGATATATAGGATAAATCAAGCTAAGACGTAATATTAAAAAAAAAGATACTAAGACAAATAAGTATACAACACATTAATAAAAACCTACAGAAACTTTTAAATTAAATTGATTAAAAGCAGTATCGGTTTAAATAATATTACAAGATTATTATGCAAGAATACATCTGTGTACACTATGTTAAAATTTTGCAATTAGCAGTTGTTTGGATATATTATTTCGTCTGCGATAAATTATTATATTTTCTATTCCCTGATAATTTACACAAATTTAATATGAAAATTTGTATTGTCACTTAAAGTATTTTTTAAAAATACAGGGTGTCTTCCTAAATGGTCTGTACAGATCGCTTGCCTAAATTAATAATGCTAAAACATAATTATCTAGCCCAATTTACTTTAGTCCATGAGTTGAAAGGTACCAAAATTATAATTTTTATGGCTAACATAAATACAGATATCGTCGGTATACTGAAATATTTTAACTAGAGATGACAGGAGATGTAACTACTAACAAATATCGTGCTGTAGTAAATAAGAAATATTCTAAAGGGTACAGGAAGGTAAAATATCCGTTGTTGTCATGACTATTTCATTATTCACGTTTTATTTACAAAATTATTCACATAAAATTTGAATTATTAGTTAGGTATATCAAATTTAACTAAATTAGATAAAATTTTACTAAATTAGATGAAATAATTTTTCATAAAGTCCAAAACCTAGTTAATGTTGAGTTACATGTGACAACAAGGCTTACACCGGCTTGCATTTCTACGTTGTTTGTTATGAGCGCACAAGAACTTACACCTGGTTTAAACATATATTTATTGATAAAAATATTTTATATCGCTGTAAAAACCTTTTCTTTATCCCCTCCCTTACCTTTTACGACACGTCTCTTCACTCCGCACCTACAACAGGAGCGTATTGACTGTCCGCAGCATAAATGATATATTTTATGAATGAATAGCTACATCTGTGATTTTAATGTCATGAACTTACTTATTGTTATTGTATAATTCGAACATATATACATTAAATAGAATAGGGCTAAGGAATGAACACTGAGAGAGACCGTTGTCTAATAATCTTGGATAACATATGTTACATTATGTTGGGTATGGTGTGTTAATGCATTGCGACCCAAAATCTATTCATTGTGTCCCTTTCTATCACTAATGCATCAAGAAAATAAGCACGATGCCTATAGTCTCTCATCCGACTGCAAAAAGGAACATGTCGTATTTTTTTGCGGGAGTGTGAGCTGTCATCTAACCTGTAAAATTCAAAATAATGTTTCACAACGATGGAGTTTTTTGTTTTATGCTGACAATCAAATACTTGCTTCTAGGCATCTATAACAATAGAAAAGTTCGTTTGCAAGATTTTTCTGTCATCTTGTTTTGTTACTATCGACGTATGGAAATATAAACGTCTAGAAGAAAATATTTCATTGCCAGCAGAAAACGAAAAACTATCGTTGCGGAAGATTATTTTGAATTTGACAGGTTAGATGACAGCTCCACCAACGGAACATAGTACATGTTGTTTACTCCCTCTTCCATTAGGGATGCCACCTGTCCTTTGTTGAACAGGACAGTCTTTTTTAAAGCAAAATGTCCTTGTGACTTTTTACGGCAAATGTCCCCTTCTTCTACGACAAATGTCTTCTTCTTCTTCTACGACAAACGTCGTTTTTGAGTTTGACTGACAGCGCACATAAGTTGAGAACCTTTCTTTTTAGAAGGTCGATAAGAGACGAGCAGGAAGATTTCTGTCGTTCAGCCCGACGGCTTTTTATCATAATCATCTAAATATCCTAAGATTGTCGTCCATTTGTAATGTTTATTTCATATTATGTACTAATATAGAAAAACAAAAAATATGAACCAATATCTGTATCTGTATCTGTAACGTGTGGAGGGTGGGTTACCCCCACGGCACTTAGGCCTCATTAGGCCCATTGTGCATCCTCCTAAGATGATAGGCACCTCCTAGCTCGCGAGCCAGCCTACATATTTAATGTAGTTGACAACGTCGCCAAGAGGTGCTTCTCTTATATCGGCCGGTGTTAGCCGATACTCGCCAAACACAAATCTTCTAATAAATGAGAGCGTCGGGCAATCGTAAAGGATATGCTCAATGGTCTCATCTTCTTGTTCGCACCCTCTGCAGAGTACGGATTCTGACAGCCCCATGATATGGAGAAGCTTCCATACTTGGCAATGACCAGTCAGAATGCCTGTGACCAGACGCAAATTCTGTCTAGTCATAGTCAAGTATTTGTTTGCTGCAGTATTGTCAGGATAACTTAAGAGCTCCCTGGCAACTCTGCAGTTTCTTGTTTCATCCCATCTTTCCTTGAATTTCACAAGGGAATGTTCTTTAATTAGGTCTGTCACTACCGATTTTGTCAGGACAATAGAAGGGCCAGGTCCAAAAAGTATTTGGTTGGCTGCTTTCTTGGCTAGTGAATCGGCAAGACGGTTACCTTTCGATGTGGTGTGACCTTTGATCCATCTTAAGGTGACCACATTGTTGATGGATACTTCGGCCAAAGCTTCATGACATTCTAGTACTAATCCTGAATAAATTCGTGGTCTGTTCAGGTTGCGTAGTGCTTGTCTGCTATCTGTATATATGAGCATGTTCCTTCCAGTGATATTTTGTCTGATTATTTTTTTGCTGCTATGAGAATCCTAGTTAGCTCTGTTTGAACTACACTGGCACTATTGCTCACAGCCCATTTTATGTTTAGGTTTAAGAATCTGGAGTATATTCCGCATCCTGAGCCTTAGTTTGTTTTAGAACCGTCGGTGTAGATATGAATCGTACCTGCCACTTCTGGCTCTTCTATTTGTTCTATTATAACTTTATATGGCTTATGAAAGATATATCTAGGTGAGATGGAGTCCATGTTCGCTTGAAGCAATGGGAGCGTATCGAGCGCCTCCTGCCAAAAGCGACGTCTCGCCTCACCAGACCCTACATTAGGTTCTATTCCGACCGTGCGGAGGCGTGTCATTGTGGTCAGAGCAACCTCCTTGATGAACCAATATTTAATGTTTTTAAAATGAAGTTAGAAATATGTCAAAATATCAGGCTTGCAATAAGTTTTATTTTAGAATGGAATTTATTTGCCTCTAGTAACGTTGTCACTATTATTAGTGACTGACGTTACAAAAAAAACCTTTGTTTTTAATTTAATTAAATTTTATAGTTATATTAATCTAAACAATTAGTTAAATGTTAATTTAGTGTGTTGAATAGCTTTCAGAAAAACACGGTATACATTTAATTACCTTATTTTGCCTCAGGTTTCATAACTTGTGTGGTATGAACACATCGTGTTCCAGTAAATTATAAGGAAATAAAATAGTGCATTAAACAAAATTAATAAAGAATTGGAGATTGGAAAATTAAGGATGCTTCTCCTTGCTTTGGTATGTGGCTTTTCTAACTAATACAAATTATATCCATGCAAACTGTCAGTAGTATCCCACTTTTGAAGTTTATCATATTTATAGGTGGTAAATTTTCAAAATTTGATTAGTTTTTTCTTAAAAAAAAATAAGAAACTCTATAATTAATCGAAATTTTGTAGTTTTCTTCTATGAAAACTAAACTAAGTTTATTACTAAATTTATTTGATCAAAGGATATGGTTTTAACAAGACGGGGAACCGTCACAATTTGCTAGAAAAGTTTTGATTTTATAAATAGGTTACAAATAAGTTCACAATTATTTCTATCTTGGTACCCTATTATTGAACTTATAAAGCCGGGATCCAACGGCGCGTGGAGCGGCACTCCTCGGCGCGTGGAATGGCAATCCTGGGTTGTGAGTTGAGTCTCAACGGTCGGACCGTTCCCACGGCGCATGAGGATCGCGCAGATGTGGACACGCGCCTATTGCAGTCTGTTTTACGAAGGCAGTGTTGGCGATAAAAAATTCATAATTTTGATTAATTGCATGAAAAGATGAACCGTGAGCGGACGCGTATCGTTGCTGCCTCAGCCTTTTATTTTATGTTAGGGGTTTACAGGATAGCAAGGGAACAAAAATAAAACGAAAACAAAGAAGATGGTGGAGAGTGTCCTTGTATAGAAATTGAGATAGGTAAGTACATTATAGAATATTTTGCAACAAGTGTTTAAAACTGATGTTCACAAGTGTAATATACTATAATTTTTCTACGACTGCAATTTGGTTCAGAAACCAAAAAAATGGGAGTCTTATTTTACACACATTTGGAAAAGGCTTGGAATAATAGACATAGTCTGACAGTCATAAAAATTAAACTTTGGAATAATTTGTAATTTTAATGTTTTTGCTGCAAATAATATAGTTTTCTTTTAATCATTTGTAGGTACAGTGCCACAGACATGTTAGAAGATTTACGCCAAGAACCCTCAGGCTATTTTAAAAACTTTTGTCGAAAAGTTTCCGAAAGATTCCCATTAATATATCTTTTTTTTTTTTTTTTCAAATCTGCGATTGAACATTTTACGCTCATTTGCTCTTCAATTCGCCTCCAGACATCATGAACTAAGTTCCTGTTTTTATGGTTTGGATTCCGTGGGTTCCAAATAATTGGCTCGGCTTCATAAAATGATAAAAATTCTAACACCACTTCGTTAGACCACTCCATGGTGAAAGTTACCACGGCACTGGTAGTACCACGCTCCTAGCCGCGCCGTTGGAGCTGTAAGCACGTGTGGCGCGCCAACGTCCGCGCCCCTTTGAACCGTGTTGATTTACCGACAGACGACGGGACTCATCGCGCCGACCGAAGATTGGCAAGCTTGCCCTATCCAACGGAGCGGGAACTGGCAAGTTTGGCGCGTGGAGTGCCGCTCCACGCGCCGTTGGATCCCGGCTTAAGAGCGCTACTACACTCTCCTACTCGACGGTGAGTCGATTGTTTCATCACCAATGTTGCCCGACGACCAAAATCAAATTGTACAATGCTATAGAAATTGTCTTTCTTTTTTCTCATAATTTTATCATACGGAACTGACCTTACTAGTGTGACGTTATCGGAAGCTGGTTGGTTAATTTAAGAGTGTATGGGGTTTGGATTAGGGTAACTAGATAATAATTTTATTGAATAAAAATAAAAGTAAAAATAACAACCTATTCTTGTTCATTTAAAGTTTGAAAAATAATTTATTTTTCATGTAATCATGTAATCCTTTTTGATTTTGATCTTCCATTTGTTTTTGTATAAACATTTTCTGAAACTTCGGTATGTTACTGTACTCAACCTAGTAACTAAACGTCTAAATAGGCTCAACTTAATCCTACGACTAGTTTTCGATATACAAGGTGTTAAAGTTGAAAATTGCCTAGTTTTTCGAAGTTTATATTTTCAAATTTACGAGCTTGATTGAATTTCTGTTGTATACACACACGTTTACTACATGCTTTAGTAATACATTAGTATATACAGGGTGATTCACAAATGTATGATGGTAGTTTTTTCAAAATCTTAATAAGTTTACTGTGACATCAGAGAAACATATTTTTACAAAATACTACACACTATGGTATTTTGGCAACAAAATATTATACAATACATTTCCTATACACAGGATGTTCTAATAGAAACAGTTAGAGTACTTTGTATATTTTAAAATCTTATGGTTACATAGGTACCTATCTAATGTAATGATATTAACTTACTCAAAACAATAAAGAAATGCAAGGTCGTCTTTTTAATAATTTCAAAACATAAATATATTTTGGTAATTGGCTAGATGGCTCACCTTGTATAAAAAGAAATTAAAGCAATAATTTCTCTGTGGCGCAACTGTAGTTATTTAGTGTTTGCAAAAATATATTATTATTTTGATTTATTCGTGAAGCACCTAGTAAAAATTATTTAAAACCATTAGCGGCTTGTGTCCAAAATATTAAGGGTTCACAATGACAGAATATAGATATGTATTAGTAAAGATGTACGTAAAAATGTTTGGCATTATAACCTTTCTATACCTATACCTTTCTAAAACACTTTTTACCTACATTTGTACTGATATCTATATTCTGTCATTGTGAATCACCAATATTTTGATCACGAGCCGCTGTTTTAAACTGCCCCTTGTATTGGACATCTCCTAAAAACTAAAAACTAAATATTCAATTTATTCAAAGACAATCTAGCTTTTCAATTTAAAGAAAAAATAAACTAAAATCAACAATTCTCCACTTTAACGTCATGTATCTCGAAAACTGATCATAGTACCGGATTTAAAATATATGACTCTCAAAACCGTGTTATATTTTAAAGCTTAGAGGTACCCATATTTTAGTGATATTATTTTTCCCAAAAATCGATTCGTAAAAACAGGGTTTTTAAGTAATCCTTAAATAAATATATATTCTGTAGTTCTCACTATAAAGCACCTTGTATAACAAATGTGTATTTTGCAATATGTGATAAATAGAATTAGTGAGATTTTGCAAAAAAACTACCGTCACTTTTGTGAAGCACCCTGTAATTAAAAATATTTTTAATTGTACGCATGTAATAATATATTACAAAAATATTAAACGCATTAAGGTACATTTACATCTGACATTTATTGCATGAGATTTATGTCTGACAGTTGTTTAGTGCAGTGTAAACACACAAAAATTTCTCTCGGACATATATTTTTGAGTGTTTACACTGGACTAAACAACTGTCAGACATAAATATCATGCAATAAATGTCAGATGTAAACGAACCTTTAAACGTGTGTATTACATAGAAATTTAATCTAGCTCGAAAGTTGGAATATAAAAAATTCAGAAAAATTGGGCAATTTTTCAGTATATCATACAAATAAGATAATTATGGTAAATCTTGCAACACTGATCTCGCTGTTGACATGATTCCTTATAATTTTAGTAGATGTGACATACGCAGCAAGGCCAAATCGTGAGAGAGTACTCAAACTCATTTTCCCATAGTTGGAGAATCGGCTCCCTGGTCAGACTGTACCTGTAGAAAGGTTCTCAATGACAAGATCACGCTCACGCAGAATGAACCACACTGTAATACTGTAAAATATCATTACGATAATACAGATGGTTTAGATAAAAAGTGAAGAAATTTTGTGTCATTCGCTTTTTCATAGAATAATTGCTCCCGATTCATATTAAGTATATACATTAATGAAATTCAAAACTAAAAGGATTAACTAACGCTAATAAAATCCCATTAAAACTTTCCTCATTCCACTCTTATTAAACAACTAAAATAATAACTAATATTGCACTTAGAACTATACCAGAGAGCTTCATCGAACAAGTAATTCAACACAAAGTTTTAGCATTAGCATTAGTCGAAATGTTTTTAGACGGTTTTGTGAGAGTAGTAACAATACAAGTCAAGTAAGGTACTACTACTACTAGTGTTTCTCGAAAGCCATTCCGAAACTTGGGAGAGTAATCTAAAAACCAAATATTTGACTTTTATCCCGACGCTGAAGTATTAGTTTCTCTATCCGAGCTTGGAAAAATATTTGGAGATAGTTACCTACGCGGGAAATAAAATTTTCGCAATGCTGGTCGGTATCTTGTCTTTGAAAAAGGCTATTAAGGAACTTTTTGCGCCGACAGGTTAAATGAGAAATTCCGTGTGTTTGAAAAGGTGTGTTCGGTTCAGTTTTCTTTAAACAGTGAAAATACGGATCCTAAAATAATGTTTATTTTCGGTATTAATACCGCAAATGAAAGAACGAGGAAATAGAAAAATAAGCTATCAAAGGTACACTAAACACAAGGGTGGCATCGAGGAGGCCATGATAATTTTAGACAAGAGCAATATTTTTAATTTAAAATTATTTAAATTAATTAATTCGAAATATTTATCGAATTCTAAATTTTTAATAACTACTAATATTTAAATTGTATTTTATTTGTTAAAGTTTTTATTAAGTTTAAAACACTAGCTGGAATTTTCTCTGTGTGCGGTTCGACGCATGAAGGAAGCTTTCGAGATTCTTCTTACAAGATAGTTCTTACTAGGCCGATACATTTTTATATAAATAGCGCGACTTAGTCGATAGAAATTTATGTTTTAATATAAAAATGTTGTTAAGTAAAGATAAATTATAAAATAAATTAATTAGAAAGTGTGAATTATAATAGTGCTTAAGTATTATACATAAATTGATTAGTAATAATGTTAATAAATCAATTGTGTTAAATAAATAAATTATTTTTAAATTAAACAATCGTTATAATATTTTTCAACTATTTTTAACAGGTTGACTGCCATAAGTACCAAATGTGGTACACTGTTAACTTATGCTGCAGCTCTCTTGAAGCGTGTTGACCCATGTAAGCTCAACGATTTTTATTTATAATTTTAATGTTAGCTTTTGTAAGAACCTTTTTGGTGTTAATTAATATCAATTTAAGTATTTCACACCATTTTTAACTTGAGTACCTATGTTGGCACTCATGGCCCCAAGAGGGGTTTTTTCCTCAGGGGGCAACTCCACACCAAACATTTTATAAGTTCTCCATACACTTGTTTCTGGTACCTAGGTACTGCTTATTTATTACTAATTCTTAAACTAACAGAAAGATGATTTCAAACCACCCTATTCATTTCTCTCTCCACGTTCATCTTTAGGTAATTATATTTATAAATTAAAACTTAAACTGTGATAAAATTAAATTTAAAAGTTAAAAAAATTTAGTCAACTGCCAATATGCGCCTAATTACACCATCACTCATTCTGTCCTAAAACATGATTAATGTAAAATTGTATAATACCAGTAGGCTTGTGTCAAATAATATCATTTATTTTATGTACATTATTGAGCTAAATTACTTTTGTTCATAAGTGTAAGTTTCTAATTGTATGAAAATAAGTATTACAGGATGCCGTTTCAATTTAGTAATAAAGAATATGCAGATATTATTTTTGTGTTCGGTTTTTGTAACGAGTAGTAGTAAGAGAGTATCGCAGATGCTTTCCTAATCGCCGCTTACCAAATTCTAAAACATTTTTACAGGTTTTCGAATTCAGTAAGCAACATGGAATGTTTCCAACTACAGTTAAACATGGACATGCTCCGAGAAATAATCTTCGACAAGAAGAAGAGATACTACAGATAGCTCGAAATAATCCTTCTATCAGTGTAAGAAGAATTAGTAATAAATTAGCAGTACCGATAACAAGAGTATAGAAAACTTTAAAAGAAGAAAATTTGCATCCATTGCATATACAAAAAATATAGCGACTTAAACGCGTAGACGACGTACCCCGCTTATCTTTTTGTAGATGAACTTTGGCCCACAGAAGGCAATATGAGAATTTTATTTCCTGTTGAATCTCAACTTACACGTGATGGGATCAATAACACTTGGAATGACCATATTTGGGCAACTAAAAATACTCACACTGTATCACAAAAACATTCCCACTATAGATTTTCTATAAGTGTATGGTGTGGTATTTAGAAAAATCATTTAATAGGCCCTCATGTTTTTGAAGGCAGATTAACAGCTGAAGTTTATTTAAATTTCCTTAGAGACATCCTACCAAATTTGTTAGAAGGAATTAATACGATGCGATGGTGCTGGACCTCATTTTCAAATACTGGTCAGAGACCATTTAAATCACCGTTTCCCAAATAGAAGGATAGGTCGAGGCGGTCACGTCAATTGGCCATCAAGCCTTAAATCAGAGGTGTATGACGAAGAAATGAATACCCGAGCACAGTTTTTGAAAAAAAATAATAATGTATGTAACAACATTAGAAATAAATCGAAAATAATTGACAAATTGGTGAAAAACCTGTTAAAACGTTCGCAGATGTGTATTGATGATCATAGTGTTAATTTTGAAAATATACTTTTGTTTTAATTAATTATTTGTTTTAGACGTTTAATTTCTTATTGGAAAATGCAGTAGTTAAAAATAAATGAAGATAGTACCTAATTTGTGTAGAGTTTTAAAAATACAGAGCAAAATATTTGATTTCAATTTTGTAAAACTGATTTATAATATTGTAGTCGCCATTATAAAAATTTACTGTAAGAAAATCAAGATGATGTCAATAAATATTATCACATTATTTTATTTATTGATCCACGTACTATTTAAATGTGCAGTAACATTTTTTAAAATCCGATATACAGGGTGATATTCTAGCTATGAAGAGCAATATAAAAAAAGAGAGTCCGGTCCTGAAATTTTTTTAAATTAAATTATGGCGTTGATTAACCTAAGAGAGTGTACCTTTTGTACAAAATTTTATTAAAATATCTTTAGCTATTCAAACAAAATGGCCGACTTTAGTTTTGGGAAAAAATCATAAAACACCCTATTTCATAAACGAGTGAAATTAAAGGCTAAGTATGGGAGTGTTTTAAACTCAGCTAAGTGTGCTCTACCTCCCATTAAGCTTTATTTTAAATCTGAAACACTCTGTATATAGAAAAATAAAAATTATTGTCAAAAAATAAAAAACAGTTTTTTTATATATTTTTTCCATACAATTCTATAGTGCTATTAATTTGTATTTTTTTTAATTGAAACGAATTGTTGCTATTGTAATTTTTCCTTTTCCTCCAGTTTTGAGAATGTTTTTTAATCGTGACTGTATATATTTTTATTTTGTCGAAAACTACATGTCAAAACGAAAACAATGAGTACTTGAAGAACTTAGTACGATAATTTTTTACAGTAAAATTTTTTTTTGTTTATTTAAAACACAAAGGTATAATTTTATCAAATTTCATCAAAAATAAATTATTTTTAAAGAAATAAAAAAATAAAAAAACTAATTGGCAAATTAAACGATTAAAATACAGATTATATATACCAATAATATCATTAAGATAATACTAACAACAACAAAAAAGGTCACTATAATGGGCGTATAAAGAACTTAAGATAATTTAGTGGTAATTAAAACGTAAAAGTGTTATATTTCATTTTAAGCCGTATTATCACGAATTTCTTAGAATGATCTGATCAAAAAAATAAACTACTACAACTAAGTAACCATATACCTGTCTCACGCTACGACACTGATTTATTTATTAGGCCCATTGCGCATCCTCCTAAGATGATAGGCATCTCCTAGCTCGTGAGCCAGCCTACATATTTAGTGTAGTTGACAACGTCGCCAAGAGGTGCTTCTCTTATATCGGCCGGTGTAAGCCGATACTCGCCGAACACCAATCTTCTAACAAATGATAGCGTCGAGCAATCGTAAAGGATATGCTCAATGGTCTCATTTTCTTGTTCGCACCTTTTGCAGAGTGCAGATTCTGACAGCCTCATGATATGGAGATGCTTCCGTACTTGGCAATGACCACTCAGAATGCCTGTGACCAGGCGCAGATTATGTCTAGTCATAGTCAAGTATTTGTTTGCTGCAGTATTGTCAGGATAACTTAAGAGCTCCCTGGCAACTCTGCAGTTTCTTGTTTCATCCCATCTTTCCTTGAATTTCACAAGGAAATGTTCTTTAATTAGGTCTGTCACTACCGATTTTGTTAGGCCAATAGAAGGGCCAGGTCCTAAAAGTATTTTGTTGGCTGCTTTCTTGGCTAGTGAATCGGCAAGATGGTTACCTTTCAATGTGGCATGACCTTTGATCCACCTGGCAAAGGTGACCACATTGTTGATGGATACTTCGGTCAAAGCTTCGTAACATTCTAGTACTAACCCTGAATAAATTCGTGGTCTGTTCAGGGTGATTAGTGCTTGTCTGCTATCTGTAAAGATGAGCATGTTCCTTCCAGTGATATTGTTTCTGTTTATTTCTTTTGCTGCTATGAGAATCCCTGTTAGCTCTGTTTGAACTACATTTGCACTATTGCTCACAGCCCATTTTATGTTTAGGTTTAAGAATCTGGAGTATATTCCACGTCCTGAGCCTTGTTCTGTTTTAGAACCTTTGGTGTTACTATGAATCGTACCTGTCACTTCTGGTTTTTCTATTTGTTCTATTATAATTTTATATGGCTTATGGAAGATATACCTCGGTGAGATGGAGTCCATGTTCGCTTGAAGCAGTGGGAGCGTACCGTGCGCCTCCTGCCGTCTCGCCTCACCAGATCCTATCCTATCCTATTCCAGCTTCTATTCCGACCGTGCGGAGGCGTGTTATTGTCGTCAGAGCAACCTCCTTCATGTAAATATCAAGGGGAGTGAGACTAAGAATACCTAACTGGTTTGTTAATTTTTCCAGTAGACCTTCTTGACGAGTTTATCGCTGATTCAAAGTATTTACCTAACTTGGCTATATATATTTGTACGAGAAGTAAATATTATGGCATAATCTAACTTTTTACATTTCCGCGTTGACGAAGCATAAACAATAAAATGATCCCGGTAAGTTGAGCTCTGAAAATCGTAATAGAATTACATTGTTGCCGGTTGACTATAGTGCAATCCGAAAGATGAGTCACCATCATTTAAAAATTGTTCGAGTACAGATGGAAGATTTTAAAAATGATGACAAAATAAGTATTTATCTTTGAAATATATTTATTAAATATACAGGGTGTCCTATTACTGTGTAATTATTCGATATTTTAATTTGCATTATAGATGCAAGTTTTGAATAGAAGTTAGATAGTTTTGGAAAAGGCATATTTTAAAAATATTTGTGCATATACAGGGTGTTACTCTTTTGCCAGTCAAATAAAAATGTGTTTTTTAAGTGGAATACCCTTATTTTATTTCAGATTTAGAATGGTCCAATAATACTGCATTCAATTATGAGATATTTCTACATAATATTAGAGGGTGGCCAAGCAATACATTTTTTGTGACATTAGAAAATATATTAGCAATGATTTTAAAATTATCTTAATTAAAAACCTATAAGGCATCAAGATAATAAATAGTAATGATGGAACTGGTTTATTTTATACAGTGCCAATTGTTTTCCAAATGCATCACCCTATATATAATTTTACCATTAGAGTCGTTATGAATTTACCTATCCAACGATATCAACATGTTGACCTATTATTTATATAGAGTATGTCCCATCAGTGTGTATCAATTGATTGATAGCTATTTTGATATTGGAGATACTAAGAAATTTTGAATACAGTTGTACTACCCTATTTTAAAATTATTCTTAATTATGCAGGGCAGTTCATGAATGAGGGGCGAACCAAACGTATATATTTTTTAACCAGACACCCTCACCCTGTTATAATATAAGAATAAAACAGTAATAATAAACAATAACAAGAAATAAAACAATAAGTATATTTAAAGAAAATTGTAGCAAAATTGGCAGTAATGTAATTGGAGATAAAATCAGACGAATAAAAATAATTGTAATTTTCTTCAAAATAAATTCTAAACGAAATTAAGTAGAATTTCTCAGTCATTTTCAATCATATGCAAATAAAAAAAAAAAGATTCTAAACCGAAGGGAGCATATTTGTTATCCCATTTCTTTCTATCAAAAATAAAATCATTCGAGATTGGATGAGAATGGAGTATAAAAAAAGGTAAAATTAAATCTTATTGAATATGAGACGAAATTTTTTACACGGGATCTCTTTTGAATTGGATTACCTTTCTCCAACCTATGGAAAATTTTAATCGTTGATCTGATGTTTGAGATTACTCTGATATACCGAGTAATATTTGAAAAGAGCAGAACGCATTAACAGTTACACTAGATTTCTTTGGTATTTCTGAATACAAATTTGGTATTGATTAATTTAAGAAAAATTGAAATGTTTCAATGACATTAAACTGAACAAAAATAAATTCTCTTTCATAGTTAATAATTTTTCCAGTTTGAAATACAACCATCAAGCTTTTTATATTCTCTTTAAAGTCAATAACTACGTCGTGCCCTTTAAAAATATTAAATTATTAACTTAATAACTTTTAAAATAATATTATTTTAGGCTCAATTACTGTGAGAATGGCTTTGTTATTAGTCTAGTCAATTATAAAAAAAATATAAACATAACATATATAAATCAGGGCTAAAACCTTTGAAAATAGTAAAAAATGAATAAAATAATAGTAGGATGAAACCCATTGGAAGAGAATGAAGAGAATATAACGAAAATAAAAGGAAAAATAATTTACGGGCGACCTAAGGTCGGGAAGTGGAAAGGGGTGTTTTTAAGGGTAAAAAAACGTTTTATATCGATTTTCGGCAAAACTACAAGTCCTTAGAAAAAAGTTAAATTGCATAGTTGTAGGTAATAAAAAGATCTACAACTTTTGTACCTACACTTTTTTCACATAACCTCAAAATCTATGTGAAAAATTCAAATAACGAAGTTTTTGGTTTTTTATTTTAGTAAATGTTCTCAAAAGATGCAAAGAAACGAACAAAACACGATTTCGAAATTTTTTTTATTCATTATGTACAATTTTGAGCTATTTATTAAAATTTACACTTTAATTACTCTAAAAACAAAAAATTCCTTGTTACATTGATACACAAAAAAATACAAATCCATAAAACATAAAGATTGCAAAAAACATGCGAAAATAGTTGTTCTAAATAATAAATATAGGATTTAAAGAGGATTTCATCTAAAAAATGTGACTACTGCAATTTTTTTCAGTAAAAAAGTTGGTTTATTAAATTCTAATTACATTTACGTCATAGAAAATCTCATAATATACAAATATACATGTAAATCGTACTATTGAATTTAGATACTTCATACTGATTTTTTTTTCCTGGGCTCGTCTGACTATGTGTCGCCGAATAACACTGAAGCCTATTGGCTTATTGTGTTTTACCCTTAGATAAAAGAGACCGAAGATGTAACATTGCACACTGCGCATGTTGTCTGTTTTAACTTCAAGTAACCCACCAATTGAAAATCATTGTTTGCACGACGCCACCCGAATTGCTCCGATTTCCCATTAAACGCTCACCTCCGCCTGAGTTTCAATCACCATTGACAGCTGTTTTTGATTTATTTGTTGGTGTTTTAGCAATTTAAAGTGTTCTAGTTATTCAATTTTAAACTCAAAATGCCACGATGTATCTTAAGAAATTGTATATACTTATAATACAAGTACCAGTGTTATGAAATATAAAAAATATATTCGTTTTCAGCGGTAAACATTTATTAACGTTTTGACATAAAGCGGCATAATCCATCAGATCCGCATTAAGGGATTTCAATAAATGTTCATTAAATACATTTCAGAAAACAGATTTCGTATTACTTACTTAAATTTACAAAAGGGTAAAATTTTAAATATTTAATTTAAATAAGAAGTAAATAGACATTGTTGCTAACGAAATTTTGTTTTTAAAAAGTAGTTTTATAAGAATATTTACTAAAGATGGTTTTTAGCTCTTTTTGGTAGATAAATAAAAAGTAAAGAAGAATAGTTGATTAGTAGTATTTTTATAAGAATATTAGATAAAATACAGGATGAATAACTTAAAATTTCAAGATACTGTAATAATCGATTTTAAAGGAAATATAAAAAGAAAGTAGATTTATTCAAAATAATCGATTAATTGAAAAGAATCGATTTTTTTGGAAAAATCGATTTATCTTTTAATCGGTGTTTTAATTAATTAATTATTTTCGATTAATCGATTATTTTCAAATTTTCAAAGGTATTATATGAAAATAATTGATTGATCGAATATAATTCGTTATTTTATAAAACCAATATTTGGGTTATTTTTTAGAAATATCGATTTATCGGTTAATCAGTTTTTTAATATTTATTAATTATTTTTGATTTATTGATTTTTGTCGATTATTTTAGATTTTTCAAAAATAATAGAATAATCAATTTTAAAGGAAATATGAAAAGGATTATTAGAAAATAATCGATAATTCGGTTATTTTTTTTGAAAAATAGATTTATCGTAGAATCGGCTTCTTAATTAATCGATTATTTTCGGTATTTCAATAATAATCGAATTATCGATTTTAAATGAAATACAATAAAAATAAATTATTGGTAATAATCGATTGATCTAAAATAATCGATTATTTAAAATAATCGACAATTTGGTTTTTTTTTAAATCGATTTATCAGTTAATCGACTTTTTAATTAATCGATTATTTTCGATTTTTCAAAGATAATCAAGTAGTCTTTTTTAAAGGAAATACGAAAAACAAATAGATTGAAAACAATGGATTAATCGAAAATAATCGATTATTTTCAATAATCGATTATTTATTTCGACAATCACTCATCCTCTATATTAATTAATATTCCTAAAGAAAGAAGCTGAGGTTACAATACAAAACAGCATTTTCTCATTTTAACTGATTTTTAATATTATGTAATAGCCTTAGAAATAATATAATGTTTGACTCAAAAGGTTTGATTTGCAGTATTCGCCTGCGCACATGCTTTTTTATAATACTCGTAGACAATGAGTACCATTTCTTGCTCCCTTATATACTGATTACGTTATTCATTATAATATTTTAAATACAATAATCTTGTTATTTATAAATACCGTATCTTGAATTCTAATCAATAATCCATTAGTTTTTGTCTCTTTGATGGCATTTCTTCATCGTTAGATTCGACAAACCTTCCCGATTCTAGTAGATCTTCGAAATCTTCAAGACCATCACCGTCTGCAATATTATTTTTAGTCTGCATTGGTTTTCATCCACAATTTCATCTGAATCATTAACTTCCTCGTAGGTTTTTTATTCCACATTGGAGCATTTTTCAAAACCATGACAATTTGAGCATAAATGTGTACATTTTAAACCATGTTTTCTCAAAATATTGTAGATGTCTTATTAACTTTATTAAACTTATTTGGTTGTTAATTATATTAGTATATTTCGATTTTCAATTTTTTTTGTTTATCAATGTAACATGAAATCTTACGTTTTTCTAGTAATTAAAGTGTAAATTTTAATAAATAGCTCAAAATGGTACATAATTTTTAAAAATAAAAAATTTCGGATTCGAGTTTTTTTCGTTTTATTGCATTTTCTGAGAACATAGTAATGTATATATATATTTTTTACACCATCAAAAAGTAGAGATTTCAACGAACAAAAAGCCCACCGACTTTTTTAAAAAAGCAGATATTTTGACGGGAGAATTTTCGATTGAAAATTAGGGTTCTTTTTCGATATTATGTTAAAAAATAGGCCATTGAAGAAGGTCAAGAATCAACATATCTTTGTACAACTCTGGATATAATGTCGACCACCAAAACTATTTACAAAAATGAGTGGAAAAAATGCTATATTGAATGTAGAAAAGGTGTGTTTTTCAAGAATATTCAATATGAAATACCAAACAAGCCATGGTTCACTTTGGTGCCTGTTGGTAAATCAGTCGTTAGACAAATTTGTAGAATGAGGTTTAATCACGCCTTAGTTCCATCTCATCTGTACAAAATAAAATTAAATGATCATTCCTTTTGCACTTGTGGAGAAATAAGAGATATCGAACATAAAATGTTAAATTGCCAATTAATACAAACAGAGGTAACATCTTTTGTGAAAAAATTAATAAACTCTTCTAGAATAAGCCACCCATTTAATTTAACTAAATTAATAGCACAACATATAAATTTAAATATTTTAAATGCTTTAATAGAGCACATACATACCTGTCAGATTAAAACAAGAAAACCGACAATTCCGAAGCAGAAGCGGATGATTAAAACGCACCTATTAAAAATATTGCGCCAAGATGTAGGCAACACGTAATAAGGGTTCAAAATGGCGGAGTTTTCTATCTCCTTTTAAAAGGCACTCAGAAAGCTGCGCAGTGCGACCATTCTCCGTATAGTAAAAGAAAATCAAAGTATGTGGGTTATACACAAGGGTAATAAGACCCATGATAACCTATGGTGCAGTGGCGTGGGTAACCAAAACTGCGCAGGTAATTGCAATAGGCCAACTTACTGGCATTCAGCGGCTTGCCTATCTAAGTGATACTGGGGCCATGCGCACTACGCCGACTGCAGCAATGGAGGTATTATTAAATATTACGCCTCTACACATCTTCATACAAGAAGAAACCAGGTCAGCTATTCACAGGCCAATGCAGGGACACAACCCAATAAGCCAACTACATAGCGCCGATCACACAAGGCTATATCAGCAAGTAAAAAGGGATAATATTCTAGCTATGCCTACTGATAGAGCCATAACCACATACAAATTTGAAAGAAAATTTCAAATTCAAATACCAGCCCGAGAATCCTGGAAACAGGGACTTCCCGTACAGGCTGAACTCGTCTGGTACCAAGGAAGGAGCCGGTGCTGGAATCTATGGACCCAAGTCGAAAACAACGATTTCGCTGAGTTTAGGAAAATATGCAACAGTGTTCCAAGCTGAACTAATAGCCATACAAGACTGTGCAAGAAAAATATTATAGCAGCAATTATCAGGCAAAACTATTGCCATATACTCTAAAGGCAATTCTATCAACAGAAATCAAATCACGACTGGTGAAAGACTGTCTAGAAGACCTGGCAGAGTTAAGTAGTCAAAACAAGGTGACTCTAACCTGGGTTTCAGGCCATGAGGAATATCAAGGCAACGAAAAGGCCGACGAATTAGCCCGAGAAGGCTCAGATAAGGCCATGACAGACCTGAACCCTTCTGTGGAGTTGCTAAGGCATTATGAACGGCATCCATTAAACAATGGATGCAAAAAGAGTCTCACAAATGGTGGAACAACTATCCAAGACTGAGACAGGCCAAACAGTTCATCAAGGAACTATCGGCCAAGTTCACGAAAGACCTACTGGATCAAAAGCGTCAAATCGTTAGGATAACAGTAGGCCTTCTTACTGGACACAGTGTCGCCTCAAAAGGCACATGACTGTCATCAATCTAGCAGAAGAAGCAACTTTGTGCAGGTTCTGTGAAGAAGAAAAGAAAACATCATTCCACGTCCTGTGACAATGTAGGTTTCTAACAATGGGAGAAGAAAAGCCAAACGCATGCAACTACATGCGGGAGCCACTGTCAAAGCTACTAAGTCTAATAAAAAAGACCAAGCTAGACGACATAATCTAAAACAAACGGAGTCTCACAATAGATCTAAAAAGGTCGCGGTGGACAAGGACAAACAACGTCCAACGTCCAACTCCCAATCTAATCTAATCTACAAATGAATCCCAAGGTATAATCACAATTCAAATTATTTACAGGGTATTATCTAAATTTCAAATAAATCACATGTATTTGTACAGTGTTATATCACACAAATTGTACAAGTTTATTTTTAATTTTAAGGTAACCATTGCGTTTTAATAGTCAATGCAATTTAACAACTATTCAGTACAAGTATCAATCTAAAGCGACTGTACAATTACAATCAAAATTACTGGCGACACATAATCATGATTTTAGCCTTTTAGTGTCTCGGTTTCTTGATTTTTTTGATATGTGAAATTGTAGTTTTACATGAAATTCTAACATGTTCTTGAGTTGTATCCAAAAACATCAAAAACAAAATTAATATAAAGGTGTAAGATCTTTAAACATACAGAAATATTATGCTATAATCAAGAATTAATTAATATCAATGTCTACCTAACCGTTTCGACTCAACTTTTACCGCAAACTCTTATCTCAAAGTGTTACAATCGGCAAAGGACTCTTTGAACGACATAGCACGTGCTCAAACACCTCTTCGCGGATCTACTACAAAATGAATGAACCCGACGGAACAGACTAATTTTAAACGGCATATTAATGCAGATCAATCTCAACAGGATTGGGGTAGTATAGGGGGTTATTACTCGGGGATTAAGTGGGTGGCCTTGTCGACGATACGCTGTCTTCGGGGAGGAATAAGGAACCGTTTAAAGGAGAACAAAAGGGGAGGTCATTGGATTTGGAACAGCGAAAGGTAGTTAGACAAGCGATAAATTTGGAAATGAGGATATACAGGGTGGGCCACTTAAAAGTTTCACCCTCTCCTTTCATCGTTGTTATTAAGGATATCGGAATATTTTTTGTTTGTTTTAGAATTTAAAGTAATAACTATGTAAGAATTATGTTACAAAATCCAACAATTCATGTATATTAAAAAAATAGTTTTAATATTTAGATTATTAGTAAACAATACATATTGTGACACTAATTGAGGCAAACTGCATTTCTTGTCGAAATATAATTATTGTATGTATATCTAGAACACTAAAAGTGTTCAACCAACATTCAGTCTGCTCTACTAAAAAGTTGACTAGAATGACATAGCGCAGTTTATCTCCGAGGTACTGATAAACGTATTTAATAATTTTAAGAACTTTGTCTTTATCATTCTTTTAGTGTACCTATTGTTAAGGCTGTTATGTTATTTTTTTAGCCTTGATTATATTATTATTCTACTCTTCATATGTGAGGAGTATTATAGGATGTCACGTTTATTGTCTACATGATAAGTCAAAAACGAAAAATGATTTTAACTTGAAAATTTTAAGCAAAAAACAAGCTCTATAAGGGGACTAGGCCTATTGATTTTGAAAAAATCTGATTTCAAATAGAGGGTTAAGATAGGTTGAAATAAAAAAAAAAACTAATTTAAAAACGAAAAGCGATATTAACATGAAATGTTTAGTAAAAATAAAGATCTATAAGAAGAAATAAAGCTTATTGATTCTAAAAAAAAATTTATTAAATTGGGGAGTTAAGGGGGGTTAAAATATTAAAAAAAATCCTAACTCTAAAACGAAAAATGATATCAACTTGAAATTTTTAGCCAACATCAAGCTCTATAAGGAAAAAAGCCCTTTGATTTTGAGAAAATCTAATTAAAAATAGGGGGTTTAAGAGGGGTTGAAATTAAAAAAAAAATAAACCAAAAATGAAAAGCGATATCAACATGAAATTTTTAGTAGAAATCCAGCTCTATAATAAAGTGATGATGCTGATTGTGAAAAAAAGTGAATAAAAGTAAGGGGACAAAAAAAAACAATTTTTGGAAAAACTCAAGCTCTAAAAGGCGATGAAGCCTACGGATTCTGAAAAAAAAAATATGATTGAAAATGGGGATCTGTTAAACAGTGAAAAATATAATTTAGAATCCCACGCATTATATATCTTCATTCTAGTTTGTATCTGTCTAATATTATGTATTCTGATAGGACTTATCTTATAAAATACACATTTTAATTTACTTGTTTTTTGCCAATAAAAGGTATTTAAAAAATATTTTATTTGAAATATGTGACAAATTGTGAAAATGAATATATTTACAATAAAAACTGCAAAATAGTAGATAGAGTTTCATGAAATAATATTTTAAAAAAAAAATCAATGTCAAGCTTTCTACATAACCTGATATACAGGGTGTCCCGAAATTAGACGGTCATATTTTAACAGCGTAATCTAAATTCTAAAATAGGAGTAAAAGTTCATATAAACATAGGTCCGAAAACGTTTCTTTTCCGAGATACAGGGTGTTTAAAGTGAAGTCCTGATGACACATTTTTGTAAATATTTTCTAAACGCTTGAAGATAACTAAATTAAATTTAGTACAAATGCTTACCTTTTTACGCTCTATGTAATGGACTTAATCTTAGTTTTTGATCATCTTCATAGATGGGTAAATTAGGGGGGGGCTTAAGGTAAAATTGCCCTAAGTTTTTTTGTTGTCAGTTTTTAACATTTTTGATTAAAAAATTTGTAAAGCCAATGTTTTCTTTACAATAAAGCTACTTTTGTTGCATCTCGCTAGGATTCACCATTTTCAAGAAAAAAGCATTTGAAAATTTTATGATAAGTTCATATTATTTTATTCGAAAGTGCAAACAATAATTAGCAGGCCTGTGGAATCAGAATTTTTTTTCAGGTTTGGAAAACTGGTGACTAAAGAAATGTATTTAGCTTTAATTTAATGTTTATTTTATAAAGAAACTTTAAATGGTAAAACTAAATAGTATTTAAACTTAAACTAATCAATTGTTTTTTTTATTGGTTTGGTTGGCTTTTGCCCAATAAAATGATTGATGAGAATTTATTTCTTTAACTGCCGACTTTTAAACTCTTTTAGGGTAATCCTTAGGTTGGTAAAAATAAGTCAGATACGTTAAATATCTTAAAATTATAGCAAAACTGTATTTGAAATTAAGAATAGCTGGTAATTTCTTAAGGCTTGAACACGCTGATAATGATAGGGATGAATACCCTGCATTCTTAACATTTTTTCAACCTAAATGAACATATTTTTTAAAAGACACGTAAACTAAAGTAAGAATAATTTAAAAATGCCTTTAATCTGAAACTTGTGTATGTTATTTTTAACCGACTTCAAAAAAGGAGGAGGTTCTCAATTCGTCGCGATATTTTTTTTATGTATGTTCAGCGATAATTCTTTAACACGGTGTCCGATTTCAATGATTTTCAAAATCTAATAATTGGGTCCATGAGAAAATCCTCAAACTCTTCATTTTTTTATGTATGTTTAGCGATAATGCTTTACCACCTTGTCCGATTTATATGATTATTTTTTTGTTAGTAAGGGGATACCTCAGGGGAAGTCCCATATAAATTTGGTTAAGATGTGGTGATGGCATCTGCACGTTTTTGAAGTCGGTTTGTTTAAATTTTTAATTTCTAATACTTGTACTTATAAATTTGAGCAATAAAAACAAAGAATCACAAAATAGTATAAAGAAAAAGGGAAGTAATTATTACTTACTATTGCTCGTGGTATTTCTGAAAGGGTGGAAACAGTTCGAATACTCCTTCTTGGGTCCTCTTCAAATAAATTAAGGGCGTGTTCCAAATTGTTGTTCCCATGTGGTCTCCCTTGTCCACGATCACGTTGAAATGAACCATGGTCAACCAAATTTTTATGTGTATTAATAAATACACGGTAGTCAGGAATTCTTCGGTTAGGAAACCGTCTACGGTATGCTCGTACCGCTGCTCTTGCCCTTCCATTACACAAACCATATACAAAATGAATATCTGCCAATTCTCTATTTGAAAATCTCTCCATTTATTAGAAGTATTTTTCTTTCACGCAAAAAAAGTACAAATAATTACACAATTGACAGCCAATTTTTGTTTATCACAGCGTCTCAAAAAATTGAAAAGCTGCTATTGGATTCCAGGCCTACTAATTTTTGTTTGCACTTTCGAATAAGATAATATGAACTTATCATGAAATTTTCAAATGCTTTTCTCTTGAAAATGGTGCGTCCTAGCGAGATGCAGCAAGAGTAGCTTTATTGTAAAGAAAACATTGAGTTTTCAAATTTTTTAGTCAAAAATGTTAAGAACTTACAACAAAAAAATGTAGGGCAATTTTACCTTAAGCCACCCCCTAATTTACCCATCTATGAAGATGATCAAAAATTAATATTTAGTCCATTACATAGAGCGTAAAAAGGTAAGCATTTGTACCAAATTTCATTTAGTTATCTTTAAGCGTTTAGAAAATATTTACAAAAATGTGTCATCAGGACTTCACTTTTAACACCCTGTATCTCGAAAAAGAAACGTTTTCGGACCTTTGTTTATATAAACTTTTACTCCTATTTTAGGATGTAGATTATGCTGTTAAAAAATGACCGTCTAATTTCGGGACACCCTGTATATTTAAAAATAAACTATAATCAAAAGTCTGGCTGATTTACGAAATTGCTAAATAAGTCTGGCGGCACAGGAGATCCTAAATCTGTCCAAAATTAATAAATAATGAAAATAATAATTTAACAACATTAGTAGCATAATTCATTTGACAAATCATCATCTCATATTATTCCATAAAAATTTCACTCAAATATCTAGTAGGCTGCGCGTCAAGACAAGCGAAAGTTGACACTGTGTGTCATTTTTGTTTATTCTAACAGTCTGTAAGTGAAGTTTGTAAATGTGCAATATCAAAACGATTATTTTTTGATGAATTTTGATATTGACTAATATTGATCAAGCTAAGATTAATTTGTTTATGTAAAATATATTAAAACATTCCGTAATTGTAAGTTGTAATTATTTAAAATCTAGTATATATCTTATTTGCAATTTATTAACTAAAAATAAAGGTACAAAAAAGTATCAGCAGGTGTCAGATCTAATATAGGCGTTTTTTATTTCTTTAAAATCTAGACTTATTTATTATAAAAAAACAAGTTGCGTATCAGCGCGTAAATATGATTTTTTTGGCTTTAAAACTTTACCCACGACTGGTATTCTGAAATAACTATTCAATAGAAATATTTATTTTAAAAAATTTTCTGTTTTAAAAATTGTTTAACTAGTTATTCATATATTTTGCAATTGTCTATAAAAAATAAGATAATAATAGCATTCTTAAAGTTTGTAGCACGAGTTTGACTTTTAAAATTGTCTAAGGGTAAAATAAAATTATATTTTTAATACTTTATTTTCTTGAAATTTAACCAAAAACTCAAAACAAATGAATATATTATTGTTTTAGAAGTTTTGCGACTCAAAAATAAAAATCTTTTCAATGTTTGGCTCTCCGAAAACAACCCTACCCTTAAACCCGTTGCTGTCGCCAATGTTGTTTTGAGCAATTATGATGAAAATGCAATAGAATATTACATCAAACATGTACGGAAAAATCACGTTTATTTTGCGTTCATTTGAAATTAAAATGGTCCAAAAATGACAGAAATAAATCTGCTTTTTTGAGTAAATTCAAAGGATGGCTCCAAGGCTATACGATCTTTAGGAAAAGTAGGGAAGCACGAACAATTATAAATAGTAATTGGTTGACTCTACGATCAGAACCAGTAGGTCGCTCAAAATTGCCATTTTCCGACAAAAGTCTAAAGTCGCAAAAACGAGATGTATTGAAATTTTCTAGGGAAAATGAACACGATTCCAGTTTAATTGTAAGTGTCGCTGTAGCTGCTGCAACAGCCAGTGAAAATAAAGACTTAGCGTGTATTTAAAAAATCCCACAAGAGCTTCTAAAATAAAAAAGTGTAATTTTCTATCAAGGCCAAGACCAAGGATGCAATTAAATACACCCCTCAAGAAGAGTTATACTCAACAACAGATTTACTAAGCAGCAGTATATAGCTATCCCACTGAGCAGTAAAAATATCGCGACGAATTGATAACCTCCTCCTTTTTTGAAGTCGGTTAATAAATCAGAATGTCGACCAGATAATATCGAAATTACTGAAAATTTGGCACCACTCAGGATCTTCTATCTCATACCACAAACCGAATTTTCATATTACAGGAAGATGTAATATCCAGAATTACCATAGGCAAACAGTTCTTGAAAGAAGCCGAAGGTTCACAAGATTCCAGTATTTTTTCAACTATGCTTATACCACTAAGACTGACTACGAGTAACTTAACTCCTCAGTCGCTAAGATTTTGTAGATCAATCAAACTTCAATATGCGAAAGAAACCAAGGAACATATCATGAATGAAAAAAATAACTTGGGGAAGAAAATTCAAAATCTTAAACCATTTGATTTCACAGTAAATGGATGTCAAGTAATAGTTGATTTTCATCTCTGTCTTACATTAATTGATGCTAAATTTTTTACTATCACCGACTTCATGTCCGATATATTTAGACCTAAAGAAAGTCCACTTCATTAATGGATTCATTTTTTTGAATGTGTAATCCACATTTCCTATCGATTAAACCTAAAAAGTGGCAAGTTCGGGGCGAGACAAATAAAGCTGCATTTACCTAGAAAAAAAAATGTACAAAAGTTGTTTTGGGAAAAGCTAAGCCTACATGTCAATAAACCAAAATCTAATGGATTTGGGTCTACTAACGTCGAAAATACCGCCAGGAGAGCATTCTCAAATTATGAATTGTTTTCAGATATTACTGGGGTTTCCTGTAATTTAATTAAATGCTTTTGTATAATACTGATCTCAATGGCATGTCAACTTCTATTGAATTTGAATAAATTTGAAATCTACTGCTTCGAAACCGGTCATATTTTTATGGAACTATATTCATGGTTTTCGATTCTCGCATCTATTCATATGATGGGATAAACAAATTTTAAGATCCCACATTGGTGACCCCGGTAGAACAGCCCAAGAAGAAAAAAAAAAGAAAGAAATCTGGATGGAACAGAGATTCCGATACAGACCACAGCAGAGCCTCCAATCGGCTAAATCGCCAAGTGCAACAGCAGCAGCAGTATGAGCAATGAGTTTATTCTTTTTACTGGCTACCACACTCTAAATTAATTAAACTTCACACTTTTGAACATACGAGTACTAATATTTAAAAAAAATCGCAATACAAGACCATACAAAAACACATCATAATACACAACACACATCACATATGCAATTAGCATTTTGTAGGTACAAGACTTAGTCTACACATATGTGTAGGTCTCAATTGTCGCATGCGCCCACACATATGTGCATATATTATGTGGAGGTCACAATTGTCGTATGCTAAAGGATCAACCGTTCACATGCGCCCACACATAAATGCTAGTGGAAAATAGTCCTTAGTTTTTTTTACCTAGGGCAATGAAACGTCCAGGTACAAAACACCAAAACACCAGAAGATACAAAATTGGTATCACGATAGTATTCTTCAAGTAGAAAGGACCTATCGGATCCTAGCAGTAGCAATTACTAATTCTAAAAAAAACATTCTTGTAAACAACACAAAAGATGAAAACGCAGAAACTTTTAATTATTTAAGAAAAACATTTCTACAAGAAAATCTAACAGAACATTGTATTAACCCGTACACTTCAAAAAAAGGGGGAACGTATGTAGTGCAACTGAGGCGCTACAATACTTTGGGATAAAATCATCTCCTAAGCAACTTCGGTTGCTAAGAATGATTATTGATCATCATGAGATTATGACTTTTATATTTTATATACAAGACATGTCTTTTTATTCTTAGAATTAAATATACCTTATACATCTTAGCAAAACCATTTATTTATGATGGGATGAATAATTTTAAAGATCCCACATTGGTGACCCCGATAGAACAGCCCAAGATGAAAAAAGAGAAAAATGGATGGAACAGAGATTCCGATAGAAACCACAGCAGAGCCTGCAGTCGGCTGAATCGCCAAGTGTAACAGCAGCAGCAATATGAGCAAAACACATTTATTGTACTGGGGTGAGTTTATTCTTTTGTCATATTAGGAACAAATTAAAGTATTAGCTAAAAAGTGTTAAGTTTGTAACATTTTATCGTATGTAGTGCAACTCAGGCACTACAATACTTTTTACCATTTTTTAAATAAATGTGTTGTTTAGTTTTAGTCGTCTAATGTTAAATGTTAAACATTGGTTAAAAGGCGTAGTAGAGGACTGAAGATGTTATTTAAAAATACAAACAAAAAATGTAACTTATACTTGGTATTGTACGTCAAAATTTCAATCTTTAACTTTTCACCCCTAAAGGGGACAGTAGAGTGCTGGAAATGTGGATTTTTAAATTTTAAAAAAAGTACGAGAAGTAAGCACAGAAAAACGCAAGTTTTGACGGGTATTGCAAACTTAATTTTCATATTTTTTAAAAATATGCCTATTTCGCCTAGCCTACTGTATAATTATGAATAATTGTTAAATATGGTCATACAACTTTTATAATAAAAATTTATTTGTATTTCTAATAATTAAACAGCTATCGTACAATTACGCACTGATAGGACACCCTGTATATGTATTATTGGCTAACATTGGTATCGTTTTATAGGTAAATTTATAAAGAATTTTTGTTGCATTTGAAAAATTGAGTAAATAAATTTAAAATTAGCCATATTTAAGACATGTTTCAAAAACACTTTGTATAAAATAAACCAATTTTATCACCACTATTCGTTAGCTTAGTATTTTATAAGTCTGTATATTAAACAATTTTGAAATTAATGTATATATACCTAAATTATGATAATTTAATTTGGGGTCTGCATCATACTCTAATTTCAAAAAAATGTATTGCTTGACAACACTGTAATATTTTTAAAAAATATTTTAAGGCTTAATACAGTATTTCCAAATCATTCTAAAAATAGAATAAAATACAGGGTGTTCTGTAGAAAAAAACACTTTTTTATTTACCAACCAAAAACGCAACACCCTGTATATCCAAAATTATTTTTAAATTATGTATTTTTTAAGTCGATATAACTTTTATTTAAAACCTGTTTGCGTATCTTTAACACACATTGAATTATTGAACAATTACGCACTAATGGGATACCCTGTATATTAAAATTTTTGGCAAACCTCTACAAATAAATCATAACAAATGCATAATAATTTTACTAATAATTTAGAAATTAGATTTATATCTTTTTACACATCAAATTGTTTGGCAACCATGTAGAAATACGTCAAAATTTGTTTGAAAATGTAATATTTTCTACTGGATATTCGGCAGTTTTGTTTTAGTTTCATGATAATATGTAACTACTCTACTTTCTAATAATATAGACCAAAAACATTTTGAAATTCGTGTCTGTAAAGTCACACGTAACCAATATTGCTTTTTCCCTTGTTGAATTTACCCAGACTCTGGAATCATTTCAAAGGCACACATACCTACTAGTTATTTTATGAAAATGAATTATAGAAATATTGAATAAAATATAGTCAGATTGTTATTTTTGACTGTTTAGCCAATAATATAAAATATAAAACACAAATCTACTACACACTTTTTATAATGAGTTAAAAAAAGACAATTATGGCGTCACGTACCTAGTCAAGCCGGTAAAAAACAGGCGAATATATAATGAAATTGAATTAGAATTATATAAATGATGCCAGTAAATGTCTTATCAGAAAGTTATTATAAAAAAGTTCAATTTATTATTAGATAGTAATTAAAATATTTAAACACTTACATTTTTAATAAACATCCACAAAATCACTCTCCATTTCTCCTTCTTTACCCGTACGAATTCGAAATTTCGACTCCCGAACCTTGGCGATTTCAAGCTAAGCGCAAGCCCTCTAGCGTACATTTTATAAAATGTTTCAAGTAGGCAATCAGTGTTGCCGTTGTCATTACAATTGTTATAAAGCTACTACTTTATTATTTATTACTATTTTATTGAGTGGAACAGGAAAATATAATTATTACAACTGTCACAGTTTCAGTAACATTCGGAATACTTAATACTAATAATAACAATAATAATACCTTTCTGTTCAAAATTATATTACGAAAAAATAAACTGGTATTATAAAATTGTAGTGTGTCTTGCCTACTTAAAAGCAAATCAGCAGATCCAATACAATGCCGGAAAATGTATTTAACACGTCAACCGCCGTCTCGGTCAATATGAATAAGAAATTAGCTCTCCTCCAGGCCGTCGCGGTCGATATGATTGAGATTTTTTGTTGAACAATTACTAATTCCCGCACAGGGCCGGCTTGGTTAATATGACCAAGACACATTTACAAGATTTTACGAGATTTTACGAGATTTTACGAGATTTTACGAGATATTACGAGATTTTACGAGATTTTACGAAATTTTACGAGATTTTACGAGATTTTACGAGATTTTACGAGATTTTACGAGATTTTAAGATTTTTTACGAGATTTTACGAAATTTTACAAAATTTTACAAAATTTTACGAGATTTTACGAGATTTTACGAGATTTTACGAGATTTTACGAGATTTTACGAGATTTTACGAGATTTTACGAGATTTTACGAGATTTTACGAGATTTTACGAGATTTTACGAGATTTTACGAGATTTTACGAGATTTTACGAGACTTTACGAGATTTTACGAGATTTTACGAGATTTTACGAGATTTTACGAGATTTTACGAGATTTTACCAGATTATACGAGATTTTACGAGATTTTACGAGATTTTACGAGATTTTACGGAGTTTTACGAGATCTTACGACATTTTACGATATTTTACGAGATATTATGAGATTTTATGAGATTTTATGAGATTTTATGGGATTTTATGAGATTTTATGAGATTTTATGAGATTTTATGAGATTTTATGAGATTTTATGAGATTTTATGAGATTTTATGAGATTTTATGAGATTTTATGAGATTTTATGAGATTTTTTGAGATTTTATGAGATTTTATGAGATTTTACAAAATTTTACTAAATTTTACTAAATTTTACTAAATTTTACTAAATTTTACTAAATTTTACTAAATTTTACTAAATTTTACTAAATTTTACTAAATTTTACTAAATTTTACTAAATTTTACTAAATTTTACTAAATTTTACTAAATTTTACTAAATTTTACTAAATTTTACTAAATTTTACTAAATTTTACTAAATTTTACTAAATTTTACTAAATTTTACTAAATTTTACTAAATTTTACTAAATTTTACTAAATTTTACTAAATTTTACTAAATTTTACAAGATTTAATAGGATTTTACCAGAATTCTAAATTTTCCGAGATTTTTCAAAGTTTTTCCACATTTTTCCATATTTTCCAACTTTTCCAAGATTTTTAAAAAAAAATTTAAGACTTTCCGAGATTTTTGTGATTTTCCGTGAATTTCCTTGATTTTGCGTGATTTTCCGTGAATTTGCGTAAGTTTCCGTGATATTAATTTTAGAGGTGAATATTTGACAATTTATTATTATTTGAGTAGAATTTTAAACTTATTTAGTGATTTAAAACTAATAAGTAGGCAAATTATGATATATGTCAGCACCTTTCTAATAGTTATACCGGGTAATAATAAACCGTAAATAACTAGATTTTTAATCGGCTCACCCTGTAAATTTAATGTTTTTTCGATTCTACGATTTAAATTAAATATGAATGTTTGCCCAATTTTCATTTTTCCCAAACACATTGTCAAAGAATAACTTTTTTTCCTAATATTAAAAATAAAAAAGTTTTTCATATGTCGCCAACTTGCGTAGACAATTTAAACATTCGTTGAAATCCTTTTTAACATTTCAGGTATTTACTTTTTTGCTTAAATGTGTTAACTATATAAAATGTGTTTTACTTGGGATTTTTTCATTGTTTCCCATACATTTGCTCTGAGTGTAAAATCACAAAGTATATGCAAACAGGATAAAAGATCATTCAAGATCTCTTAAGGCATATCAAGAACACATACTATATTATTGATGATATCTTGAACCAAAGAAAGTGAGTTTTTAAGTTTAAAAAAGCTGACTGTTGATATATTTTTGTGAACTTTCGTTTAATAATAATTAAAGGCTTGAATCAAATAATGTGCTAAGCCAAAAAATCGGTTTTTCATTTTATACTTGTAAAATGTTCTAGGTACCATAACTAACAACATATATAAAGCGCTAAGTGCTACGGCTATTACATTATTTAATAGCCGTGAAACTTAGCGCTTCATATACAGGGTTGGGCATAATTGGCGGAACATCCGATTTGTGGCTCAATTATGGATTGTATTGAAAATTAACCCAAATAAAGTTTTTTGTATATTTTATGTACTATTTAATGACGTTTGGGGATTTTTATTATCTGTCATATTTATCAAAATATGACGTCATCGGATGAAATTTTAAATGAATCACCCTATATTTATATTTTTTTTTCAGATAGATCTTTTCTTTCTGAATCCATCAATATGGGGTTCGGGTGGTCTCTGATTTTCCTTATCATCAGAAAATGAATAAAACAAAATGGTAAACGTTCTTTTAAATAATTAATGAATAACTATTCACAAAGTTGTCTGTGCCATCATAATGTACCAATATCAATTGTTTTGCCATGGTTTCACTTTTTGACATTAAAATGTAATATTGACATCTCGATATTAATCACTGAGTTTTATTAATACGATTATTGTACATCTCTGACAGAAATACCTACCAATGTTTTTGTGTTACTGTTTACTTGGTTTTTATAATATTATAAAAACTATTGTCACCTTTTATTAATCTGTAGATTTTAATTCATTCTGGTTTATGGAGACAATCAAACAAGTTGAGTTTAATTGCAAGTCAATTCATTTTCACCCAAACTAGCCCAATACGCGAAAATAAATAACTCTTAGCATTTGATACTATTGAGAATTTTTATTAATTTAAAAACTAGCCCAATACGCGAAAATAAATAACTCTTAGCATTTGATACTATTGAGAATTTTTATTAATTTAAACCATGGTTGAAACTGAGTGAACGTGAAAGAATTACACTATTGATGATTATTGGGTTTGGAGACAGAAAGAGATCTCTGCAAGAAGCTTGTAATTAGTTCAATGAAACATTTCCTGACAGGATTTCCCCGATTTCTAAATCTACAGTATCCAGAAATTTGAGCAAGTTTAATGAAACAGGAAGTGTGAAAAATAATCCCAGATCTGGACGGAAGAAGGACAGCCACTGATGAAGAAAATGCACTTAATGTGGTTCTAAGTGTACAGGAAGAACCAAAAACTTCAGTTCCAAAGCTTGCGTTAGACAATAATATGAGCGAGAGATCTGTAAGGAGGATTCTGAAAGTCAATAAATTTCATCCCTATAAAGTGCAATTACACCAGGAATTGAATGAAGATGACCCAGATAGGCGAATGCAATTCTGCCAGGTAATGATGGATGCCATTAATGGAAATAATATGTTGATGAACAGCATTGTTTTTTCCGACAAATCAACATTTTGTCTCAATGGATTTGTAAATAAACATAATTGCCGGTATTGGTCTGATCATAATCCTCACTGGATGGAAGAAGGTCACACCCAATATCCACAAAAGTTAAATGTTTGGGCTGGTATAGTTAGAGGAAGAATTATTGGACCATTCTTCATGAGAGGAACTCTGAACGGTGATCATTATTTGCAACTACTTCAAGAGCAGATAGTTCCAGAGTTAGTTCGTTTATATCCAAATCACAGAAATCACTTACAACTTTCTGATGAAATTTGGTTCCAGCAAGATGGTGCTCCACCTCATTTCGATGCTAGAGTGAGGCAGTACCTGAACACAATATTTCCACAGAGATGGGTGGGTCGAAGAGGACATATTGAGTGGCCGGCATGGTCACCGGATTTAACCCCACTGGATAAGAATTGCTGTTCAAGAAATAACACCTGAAGTTTATCAAAATGCCTTAAGATCATTTGTTGATAGACTAGGATTATTGTCAGGCAGTTGGAGGCTTTCACTTCGAACACTTACTTTGAGAGATTTGTAATACTTCGATTGATAATAATTATTATTTTTTATTAAATAAATGTTTACTTTCTATTTTGTTATGAACTCGGAGACCCTCAAACCTTACATTAATGAATTTTAGAAAGAAAAGATCTATCTGAAAAAAAATATAAATATAGGGTGATTCATTTAAAATTTCATCCGATGACGTCATATCTTGATAAATATGACAGATAATGAAAATCCCCAAGCGTCATTAAATAGTACATAAAATATACAAAAAACTTTATTTGGGTTAATTTTCAATACAATCCATAATTGAGCCACAAATCGGGTGTTCCGCCAATTATGCCCAACCCCTGTATGTTGTTGGTTATGGCACAATTATAAAATGAAAATCGATTTTTTTGGCACTTAGCACATTATTTAATTCAAGCCTTCAATTATGAACATCTCAAACCACTAAATTGTAGTGGATATTAGTGTATTTTATATTTAAATATATTTATGTTTAAATGTATTAAATAAGATTTTTCTTTTTCATATTAATTTGAGTCTATGTGAAATTAATTATTTAATAGTTTTTTAAATTGTTCATTTAATAATTAAAGCATTTTATCTAGATCCTGTTCAAATTTCCTATTTTCCTATCTTAATATTTTAACCCTTTTTTAGCATGGCTATATCTAGACGGTTGTTTTTTATACCTAGAAGTTTTGTTTTGGTACAATCTGAAGACAGTTGTTTTGATTAATCTCTAGACATTTTATGGAATTATACCCAGACGTTTTGGTTTTGGTACAATCTGAAGACCGTTGTTTGATTCATCTCTAGAAGATCTAGACAGTTTCGAGTTTAAGTTAGAATACCAAATTTCACGAGATCATTCACGTTGCAGAATTACGAATAAGGATCCCGAATTCCTTTGTGGAAGTTTCCTGAGGATATACCATGCGATAACCCATTTTTATATTCCTTATATTGCCTAATTATAAGTGCTATTTAATAAATCATCTTAAATTTGAATTTAGTAAAACTATGTGAATTAGAATTATCTAAAGCATGGTTTAAATATGATTTGTTAGTGGTTAGTGATTTTCTATATTTTTATCACTAATCTATAGTCAAGCACAGGTAAGCTTTAAATATAGTGGTGCCCAACTTCTTTTTCTTTAATAAGTTCTTAATAGGTGAACAAACCGTAGAGAAATTTTTCAGGAAACGTCCTATTAAGCCTATGAGACGTTTAACTCTCAGTCGTATTTGAGGGAATTTTATAATTTAAAAATTGCAGAAACTTTTTCAGAATCCGTCCTTAAACCACCCTTATCTAAGAAAAATCCAAGGAAATAAAGATAATCACAACAAAATTCAATTTTATCCATATTAATCTTAGATTAAAGAGACCGAAGATGTAACATTGCACACTGCGCATGCTGTCTATTTTAAGCCAAAGTAACCCACCAATTGAAAATCATTGTTGCACGACGCCACCCGAATTGCTCCGATTTCCATTCAGCGATCACACCTCCACCTGAGTTTAATCACCATTGATAGCTGTTTTTTGATTTATTTGTTGGTATTTTAGCAAATTTAAAGTGTTCTAGTTATTCAATTTCAAGTTCAAAATGTCACGTATGTATCTTGAAAAATTGTATGTACTTATAATACAAGTACTACTGTTATGAATATATTCGTTTTCAGCGGTAAATATTTATTAACGTTTTGACATAAAGCGCCATGATTCTCTGGGCTGAACACTTCAGATCCGCATTAAGGGGTTTCAATAAATATTAAGCATCAGATTTCATATTACTTACATAAATTTACAAAAGGGTAAAATTTTGAACATTTAATTTAAATAAATAGTAAATAGGCATTATTGCTAACGAAATTTTGTATTTAAATAGTAGTTTTTATAAGAATGTTTTCTAAAGGTAGTTTTTAGCCCTTTTTGGTAGATAAATAAGAGGTAAAGAATCATAGTTGCTAGCTAAATTTTATTTTTATAAAGGTATTTTTATAAGAATATTAGATGAAATACAGGATGACCTACTTAAAATTTCAAGGTTCATCTTATTTGCGGTCAAATCGAAAGTGACATTGAATTTTCAGTCTTAAAACAAAGTAATCTAGTATAAACAAAAAAAAAATACTAAAGTTACAGGAGTTAGGTCCGATTCCACCGTTGTGTTAAACGGAGATTAAAATGACAGTGTTAATGTAAAAATGTCATTTTAAACTTCGTTTAACACAACGGTGGAATCAACCCTTAGTCACGTTAATAAAATGTTACATTACAAACCCCTAAACAACTCGAACATAATTTTCGTTTACTAAAAAAAAATCCAAAATTTAGCAATATTTATTTATTATACAAGCGAATGCGATTTCAAAGATAACTGGATCAAAAAATCCGAATCTCTAAATTTTGGAACTAAATGCTCAGATAAAAGCAAGCGACCGATAGGGGTTACAAAACTAATCGATTTATCGATAATTCTGATATTTTTTAATGAAAATCGATTTATCCGCTGTTTTTAATAAATTATTTTCGTTTTTTTTTAAGATAATGTATTAATCGATTTTAAAGGAAATACAGAAAAAGTACATTTATTCAAAATTATCGATTTATCGTTTAATCGGTTTTTTAATTATTTGATTATTTTCGATTTTTCAAAGATATTATATGAAAATAATCGATTGAATATAATCGGTTATTTTACATAATCGATATTTTGGTTATTTTTTTAAAATTATCGATTTATTGGATAATCAGCTTTTTAATAATCAATTTATTTCGATAATCGAATAATCAATTTCAAAGGAAATATGAGAATCGGCTTCTTAATTAATTGGTTATTTTCGATTAGGCGATTATTTTGGGATTATTTATTATTTTTGGTATTTCAAAGATAACCAAATTATCGATTTTAAAGGAAATACAATAAAAATAGATTATTGATAATAATCGATTAATCGAAAATAATCGATTATTTAAAATAATCGATCATTCTGTGTTTTTTTTGAAAATCGATTTGTCAGTTAATCGACTTTTTAATTAATCGAATATTTTTGAAATACAATAAAATAGATTATTGGTAATAATCGATTTATCATAGAATCGGCTTCTTAATTAATTGATTATTTTCGATTAGGCGATTATTTTGGAATTATCGATTATTTTCGTTATTTCAAAGATAATCGAATTAACGATTTTAAAGGAAATACAATAAAAATAGATTATTGATAATAATCGATTGATCGAAAATAATCAATTATATAAAAAAATCGATCATTCTGTTTTTTTTAAATCGATTTATCAGTTAATCGACTTTTTAATTAATTGATTATTTTTGATTAATCGATTATTTTCGATTTTTCAAAGATTATCGAATAATCTGTTTCCATGGACGAAAAAAAAATGGTTTATTTGAAAATAATCGATTATTTAAAATAAACGATAATTCTATTTATATTATATGTTGTAAACACTGATTTATCGGTTAATTGGCTTTTTAATTAATCGATTATTTTTGATTTTTCAAAGATATTCAAGTAGTCGATTTTAAAGGAAATGGCAAAAAATATATTGTTTGAAAATAATCTATTGATCGAAAATAATCGATTATTTTCAATTATCGATAATTTATTTCGATAATCACTCATCCCTAGCGACCAAATGACATTTAATAGATTTAAATTTTAAAATGTTATCTGGTTTTAGACATATGCATTTCTAGAGTTTTATGTGACTCATCCTTTATAATAAATAATATTCTTAAAGAAAGAAGCCTTAATATACTTTTTCTGAGGTTACAATACAAAACAGCATTTTCTCATTTTAACTAATTTTTAATAATATGTAATAGCCGTAGAAAAAATATAATGTTCAACTCATAAGGGTAGATTTGCAGTATTAGCCTGCGCACATGCTATTTTTATAATACTCGTAGACAATGAGTAACATTTTTTGCTCTATTATCAATATATTCTATTTCAACATTTTACTGTAATCTCTTGCAGAAAAGTCCGTAGTAAATAAACGCTAACGAAATATTCTATAAAAGGTCTTCTCTTTACATAAAATGTCGTGGCATCTGTTTGATATTAAAAAATCACGATAATTTGATTTCATAATACAAAATTCGATTAAACACCTTTTAAACAAACCTAATAGTTCATTAAGTTGCTAATAAACAAAGTCCGGTCCCTGTCACAGAGTTCGGGTCGCCGCGTGTCGCCGCCCAGTTCCCCCACTCCGTTAACCCTTCTTTAGAAATTGGCAACATTTGCGCAGGATTAAAACCGGTGTATGTTATATCTCTGGTCTCTTTTATCTAAGATATTAATTCTAAGATTAGCATCTTTCAATCTATTAAACAATTTTTTCAGTGTCAATATGAAGTTCAAAAGTAGAAGTTGCTACAATAATGTCATCCAAATAACAGAAACAGTAACGCAGTTTTAGGTTTGGAGGTATCAGTTAGGGAAATCTGTAGAAAAGCCTTTCTAAGATCAATTGAGGTAAGAAATTTTGTATCCCTAAGTTTACTGAATATTGAGTCCACTAAATGCATAGAATAACTATTAGAAACAGTGTGTTGGTTCAAACGTCTACTATCTAAACAATCTTTTTTCGGTACTAGTTTTCTTATCCACTATCCAAAGTGGACTGGATCAAGGAGAAATAGATGGTTGTATGATACCTAATTTTTGGTAAATCATTAAGTTCTTTTTTTACATGGACCATCATGGCAGGTGAAAGTGGGTATTGTCTAAAAAAAATTGGTTTTGTATCCCCAGTATCAATATCATGTTTAATTAAATATGTACATCCTAGAGAATCTTTTAAAGCGATAGTAGAAAAAAGATCTACCACTCCATTAAGTTTAGATTTTTGTTCAAATGACAGATTTGACATTGTTTTTATAGAATGTATAGCACATAAAAATGATAATAAGCAATATGAAAACTCACCACATCTAATATCAATTTTAAATAAATTTAAAAAGTCTATGCTCAAAATTAAATTATGTTTTACTGTAGGTATAAGTAAAATTCTCAAAGTTTTTGTAATATTGTCAACATTAACTGGTACATTTATAAAACCTAATACATTTTGTGAAACCCCATCAGCAGTAGTTACACTTAAGTCATCATCATATAAGATAGGTGTATTTATTTTGTGGATAATATTAAAAGCTTGTTGACCTAAAATTGTTGAATTATAACCTGTATCTACTAAAGCTAATATTTCAATATTGTTTATTTTAACCTTTAAATGTGGCCTATTATCATTTAGTTTAATAAAAAATAATGGACTGAGAAACACCCTGTATATTTGACCCATCCTCTACTATTAGAGATGGTGAGGTACTATCATTAATTAAAACACTATCATTTTTAAAGTTATAAGAAATTTTCTTAGGTATGGCACTGGAGTTAGATATTTTATTAAGGATTTTTTTACGAAACTTAGGTATTGTTTCCATTCAGCTATAGAAGTTAATTTTGTTTCTTGTTTCCTATACCTTGTGAATTGTTTTTTTGAGGTAGTCCTGGCTAATTCTGCGGCCCGTAGCCAGACTTTGAGGTACAGCCTGTAGTCCGTTTTTTTGAACAATTGGGACAATTCATTACTGTTTTATTTTTGTAGCCACAGGATAACAAAATATATTCCATTTAGAAAAACATTTAATAATCTACTTTTATTTAATTGACTATTGTTACTACGGTACTCGTTAGAATTAGTTGAAAAATTATTACTACCAAAAGCAGCAGTATTATTTACATCGGGATATGTAAAATTTTAAGATAAACTTTTGAACATCTTCTAGCTTTTTGCATAAAATAGATAATTCATCAATAGTCTTAGGGTCTTGCAATGCTAACTGAGAAATAAATGAAGGTAAAAGATTTCTTTTAATAAAATTTAATCTTCTACATTCATCTGGCAAGATAGTTGCAATAGCTATAACCGCTCCTAAAGCTTGATTGGTTTAATGGTAATCTCCTAACATTATTTGAAGTTCGAGTAAAAACGTCCTTTTCTATCCCTTGTAGATGGACGCCAATGCAAAATAATTTCGCGTGAAACCCGGATGAGGACTACCGAAACGACGATGTCTTATGAAATTTCGGAGAAAATATTAGGTTTCGAGCGTATATTTTATGTGTGTATAAAAGAGACAAGGTCTTAAATTAGACGATGATTTACATCTTATATAAATCTACTTAAGGACTTTCTAGTTAAGAATATGATCGCGTTTTTTTTTTCGCGTTTAATTTGACGTTTCATTTAGTCGAGTGTCATATTTAAAATGTCCACAGAGTCGTCACTAAAAACTGGTAAGAGGAAGATAAACTGGGAATGCAAAATGATATAAAAAATGAAAGGGATATTAATGACTAATTTTAGAAAAATATAACTGATTGGAGTCTATAGTAGAATCGCAATCAACACGGAGTAATAAATCAAAATTTTATGGTAGTTATACAGCACAGGCGGTTCAAACAAAAACTGTGATTTTAAACAGCATGTAGTTAGTCTGTCCACTATCAATTGCCGAACACAGTTATGTGGGGAATCATCAATATTTAATATATACGCACGGTACTCATGCCAAATTAAGAAACGAAAAATAATGTTTACTCCCCTAATACAAAGCGGTTAATATTAAACGAACCATCAGTTGTTTACCACTGAAAACATCGAATCGTAAATGCACTGTATTGGCCGAAGGTTTAAGGAAGGCAGGTGAAAATATTCCTGGAAGACAGTCTGCGATATCAGTGGAGTACTGTCGTGCAGTGTGTTTTGTATGTGTGGTTGGTTTAATTTAAATTTCTTTTAATAAATATAAATATGGCGTTCTTTAAACCATGGGCGAATGAAGAAAATGAAATTGCACAGTGTAGTGAGATTAAAGACAGATATGACTTTAACGATAAGGATTAAGATATACAAACACAACAAAGTTATTTTAAATATATTCGAATGTTTAAAAAAGAAAAATATTCAGCAGTCTGATAATGCGTTCATAATAACAATTGCTGAATTAACTAAAGTAAATAAATTTTCCGTGTATCCGGTAGTCACGAAAGGGGTTGCTGTGGATTATTCATAAAACCGAAAAACATGTAAAGAAAAACTGAAATCAGTTGACGGAGCTACCCAAGATTTTATACGAAGGACAATTTATAGTTTATATAAGGAGAACAGGGTTCCGACATTGGAAGTAATACAGCAAAAGGTGGCAGATTTTCCAGGATACACTTATACCAGTTTGGAAACATTGCGTTAAGTTTTGTCAGCATGTGGTTTTAAACACAAAAAATTGAATAAACAGTTGGCAATCACCGAATCGTCAAGGATAGTTCAATGGCGACAAGATCATTTGCGTCAGATAAAAGGCTACAGAAGTTCTAATAGACACATAATTTATCTAGATGAAACATGGTTTGACAGTCACGATGTAGTAAATTTCGGTTGGGTTGGCAGTAGTAAAAATTGCTGTTTGAATGGGCCATGTTCTAAAGGGAAACGCATTATAATAGTACACGCTGGAAGCAAAGACGGTTTCGTGCCTAATGCTTTATTATTATCTGCTAAACAAATTAAAAACTGTGCAGCTGATTATCATGAAGATATGACAGCAGAATTATTTGAAAAACGGTTTAATGAACAGCTTTTACCTTACATTCCACCACAGTCAGTAATCGTTATGAACAACGCATCATACCACTCGCGGCAACTCCTTAAAATACCAAATAGTAGCAGTAAAAAAGCTCAAATTTTAGCTTTTATGTCTGAAAAAAATATTCCTATTCCTGCCAGTGATAGTAAAAAAGGACCAACAAACAAAGAATTGCTTACTGTTATTAAAGGTATAAAGTAAGAAAAAATGTATTATATTGACAAGCTGTGCAAACTCTTCTCAGACTACCTCCTTACTATTGCATATTTAACCCTATAGAGTTAATATTGGGAAACATAAAATCAGAATTACGAAAATGTAATCAGTCTCCAGAACTGAGTAAAAAAGTTGTAGAACTCATAAAGAAAGTTCTAGCAGCAGACCGCCAAGAGCTTTGGAAAAACTGTGTTGAACATGTTATCAAAGAAGAAGATGAGTATGTAGTATTACCCTCTTTACAACCCATCATAATTCAACCAAATGATGACTCTAGTTCAGAGGATTCAGACTGCCATGATTATTTATAAAGATACTTTAGAATTGAATTGTTTTTTTTCTTTTGTTTTATTTGCAAAGAATTTATTTTCCATTATGGTTTTTTCTTTGAAATTTCGTTTTCCAGAAAAAGAACGAATGGAGTACAAAAAGGGTTCAGTTCACGTCTGGTACCCTGTTTGAACTAAACGCATCTTTCCAAATAAGGGCGTATAATAACGTCCAATTTATAATTATTCGATTTCCTTTTAACGAATACTTTCTTGCATATGATATATATTAAAAGTATTAATAAAATAAATTTATAAAATGAGGTAGGTATCTACGCCTATGGCAGATCAAACAAAATTGTCAGTAAAGGTTCCGAACGAGTTTTTATGAACTGCAATTGATAATGAAAGAACTATATGTGTGGTGATTGTAAGAATTTTAGCTGTGCCGCCTGGTTTTCGTGGAACAAAACAATGGGATACCCTTATTTTGATCCCTTTTAAAACTCTAATGAGCGCACGGTTGTGTAAACTAGGGGGTATTTGTATGTATTATAATTTTTTGTTACTATTTTAAACTTAAATAATTCTAATTTAACCACCGGGGTACTTGTTTTAGGAGAATCCCCTCGCCACTGACCCCTGAAAAAAAAATTTGTGTGGTTGGCTAAGGCCAATTTTTTGTTGTTTGTGTTTTTTGTAAATTCAGTATTTTCACCACTTTTTGACATGCTCCGATTTTGCTTGCATTTTTCCAGTCTTGCGCGTTTTTAAGCTTTTTTTGGTGGTTTATTTTCTGGCAACGTTAATTGGATGGTCTCAACACCGCGCCGCTAAACCCTACTTCTTTTTTACTAATATGATTATAACATTTAGATATAAAATAGATATGCTTACCTACTTTTGAAGATCAGGAAACGTGAAAGTCTCTAAATCACTATATTCACTTGATGAGTCATTATTTACTAATATTATTAAAGGTGGCACTGTAATATCGACATCCAAGATTTTGTCCAGAATCCACCTGTTCTCTTCTTCTTTTAACACATGGTGTATTGCCTTTTTCCAAGTGATATAGAGGTTTCTAACAATGCTTTTATATATTTTAACTTAAGTGTAGTATTATGTCGACCTACATATCCTTTAACTTGTGCCCATATCAGTTCAATAGTATTTAGTTTTGCAGTGATAGGGAGGAAGACGCACAACAAGGCTTAATTAATTTCACAATTTCTAGTAATTCTTTTTTTTTATTGATTTTTCTGGAAAGTTTATGTTTTTGTCTGTCAGCCACTTAATGAAATCATCTTTCTTCCATAAAGTATTTGGCATACGTCCAATTAGACGGGAATGGTAACTAGCGTTATCCATTACTATAACTGACACCTTTGGTAAATGTTCTATCATTTGCTGAAAATATTCTTCAAAAATATCAGCTTTCATATCTTCATGGTAGTCTTCGGTTATTTTAGATTGAAATATTAAAGAACCACGTTTTAAAAACCCGTCATCACTTAGTTTAAATAAAACTCAAAAGATTCCACCCTTGACACAACTTAAGTATAAATATCAATGATGTCGGTTTGGGAATCTTCCATGTTTTAAGATCGTTTATGTTGGTCTCCTGGAAACGAAAGACTTTCAAAAAATGCTTTATACTCGCTAGGGAGGGCCGTAAGATTCATTTTGAACAAAGACATAAGGTCGTCATATCTTTTTTAAGTGTTAGTTGACTTTGATAGAAAGGTCTTGGGTATTATTTGAAGACGACATACGTGTTTTAAGATTACAATTTAGTCGTCTAAACTCTCCATCAAAATCTTTTATAAAATTAATAATAAAAAGCATCGATTTTGAAAATTTCAACCAACATATTTTCTGCCAACTAACTTTTCATCTTCTTTTCTAAATATTAATTTGTATTTTGCATAAGTTTTCCAGTCAAGAATTTGATTATGTTTAATATCGTGAACCAAATAGGGTTTACCACCTCTTCTTCTTGCAGAGCATGCTATACTTTTCCAATCTTCAGGACAATTTGTTTTCCCAACTCTTTTTAGTTCCGTAGATTTAGCAGAAGGTATTGAATAGCATTCCATCTCGCTATGACCAAATACAAAAAATTTTAGTTCGATGTTTTGGAATTTCCTGAATCGCAGTTAAAGACATAACTGCTACATATTTGTTAAGATTTTGTCCTCCACATCTATCACTATAGCAAATAATGTGTTTAATATTTTCAGGTAATGATTTGAAGTAACCATAAAGGCAACTAGCAATTTCACAACTCCCACGTCTAACTCCAGCTTCACTCCACATGTAGCAGTCCGCTTGTTTAGAGACAACATTGTAAATAGTAAACGATTTCAAACGCTGTTTATAAAATAAGGCATTGTTTGACGGGTCATTAGGAACCATGAGAACTTGTTGGACATCAAAATTGTAAGCATTTTTGTTGGAGGTTTCAGCTAATTTCTTGTCGGACCTTTTCTCCTCCCTGGCCCTATATTTGGCAGCAAGGTGTGCTTGATAATTAACTCCTATAATTTCGATTTTAATGCTAGTGGGTATATTGTAACTCATACATGTACGGCACTGGTCCTTTCTCGGACAGTAAAAACCCAAGTTATATTATTCACAAAATATCTTTCTGTACAATGACGAACTTACGAACGCAAAATTTTTTTCTGTACAATCCTCTTTATACATTGTGTACAATCCTCTTTATACATTGTGTACATTATATTAATATTAAGTTCGGACGCTAAATACTTCCATTTAATGTAATTAAATAGATTTTGATATACCTGCATCATTTTCCAATTGGCTTCATAAAATTTCCAAAATATTCTTTCCCCTTGACGTCATTCTTGCATTAACACTGTTTAAAAAACACAGTAAAAACAATTTAGCAGCACAGAAACAAACCTGTTGTTTCAAGCACACAACTAGATATCTCATAGCTACCAAGAAGGTGCCGGCGGATAACTCAATAATGTTAGTGCTACAACTAGATATCTTAAGATGTCTAGTTATAAAATGTATATATTGGGAGTTATCTGGTTTTAATCACTGTTTAAATAAGTTTGGTTGCTCGTACATGATATCTAGTTGTTGCATTGAAAAGAGCATGAAAAATAGGACAGATTTAACTGAATAATTCAAAATGCATATATTTCGAGTTATCTAAATGTTGCCCTAAGGAGGCGATATATTACTTGTCTTTTCAACAGTATCGTCAACAGAAAACGAAGGCAATTATAAACATTGCTTACAAATATTTTCTCGTTAACTGACAACGCACACTTTTTATACGTAAACTTTGAACTTGAACCGCATTTTTTAATACTACAGTCACTATTAACTGTAAACAACTACAACGTCTTACTTTAATAGATAATATAGAAGGTTAATCAAACAGGGTAGGTAATATTGGGTACTGATTAAGATACTAGCTGCAACTGCCTATCTTATCTTTATACCAAATCCTAGGTAGGTAGCCATCTTATAATCCCACCCCTTTTTGTTTTTTATGGCATTAGAAATCTCCAAGAAGATGATAAAATAACGATTAATTCTTAGATTATCGATTTCTGTATTCTAAGGATTTATAGTCACATTAATAGATTTTGATCCCTCATATTACTTTCTATAATCTAAGCTGGAACCTTACTCTCCACTTGTCATTACCTTTTACCTTGACATCAAAAATTTTCAAGTAGTCAATGATGAATAATTAATTAAACAATTTAATGTAGTCAATTTATAGGCCTTGAAAAATATTTTCTTTATACCTTGTTGTTAATTTACTCAAACAGATAACTCTGTCATTTACATAACAATTGCAAATAACTCAAAAAACATTTTGTACAAGTACCTACATACCGAAATAATACTCAATAATACATATTCAAAAAAATATATTTTTAAATGTAGATTTGATGGGCCCCGTAAATAATAATATAGGCATCTGCACCTGACATTTTTTGATCTGACAGATTTATTACTTCGTGTCAATTGCGATTCTACTATAAGAATGATACTCCAGTTACGAATGTTAAGGAATAAAGTGTTACTTTTACCTCCTTGGGGTAAAAAATATAGACAAATTAAAAACCAGCCAACTTATTTTATCTAATTCAGTTCGCAACTATGTAATACTGCCACAAATTCAATACTGGAGTCAGTACTAATTAAAAATTACTCATTTTAAAACTTAAAATATAATAGTATACTCAGACCGAACTAAAAACTAAATTAAATCACATTTTAAATAACTATTACTAGCTTTTAAATAGAAGAAAATCGCATCCTTATATTCTTTATTCTAAAACCCCCGACGTATCATCGCAAGGTTGATTTAGGTCCTAATTCCTAAGTATGAACCATACTGCCGAACTATGGGGTGAATCTGGTGTCTTTCTCCTAGAGATGTCACATGGACTTACACGGCCATAATAAGATCTATGCTAACATATGGTACAGTTCTCTGGGTTAGGAAAAGTAAAAAATTACAACTATACGCAAACTAGAACTAAAATAAGGATACATAATGCTTGCTATTCTATATTATACTATTCACAGTTTAACAGATCCCCTTAACCCCTAGTTTCAATCAGATTTTTGTCAGAATCAATAGGCTTCATCGCCTTATAAAGGTTGATTTTTCCTAAGGATTTCAATTTTATATCATTTTTTATTTCTGAGTGGGATTTTTTTAAATATTTTAACCCTCTTGATCACCCCATTTATATTCATTTTTTTTCTGAAATAATAGACTTCTTTTTAGAGCTTGATTTGTATTTAAATTTTCATGTTGATATAGCTTTCCGTTTTTGATGTAATTTTTTTTATTATTATTATTTCAACCCCTCCCTATAAATAATCCATTATAATCATTATTTTAGACGTTAAATGATTTTTTAAATATGCGGTATTTCAACATAATTTAAAAAATTGCCTACTCAACCGTTTTACCTATTTTCCAAAAAGGTTGGTATTGTATTTTGGTAGTCGCAGAGAGTCAAATTATAATTTTTAATACTTATATGTATTAGCAAAATAACAAAATTCACACCCTATATTTTAAAAGTAAGTCCTAAGAAAGAGATCTTTGTGAACATTGAAACTTAATTAGAAGCATAAAAAATCTAACACGTAAAATTCAGCAGATTCGATCGAAAGCTATTTGCCATCAGGAAACAAGAATCCTTTACCCTCTATAATTTGTTTTAACAAAAAATAACAAAGTCTACAAAAACATAACATAAATTTACCATAAGGATTTTTTAATAATAAAATTACTTAGTGAGTTTCAAGATTTATTCTCATAAATTTTCTCAATTTATTTTTGTCTTTAGAAATAAAAAAAACGTAATTCTGAATCTAAATAATTTTTAGTAAAATAAACAATGTACAGACATGGAAACAATAGAAAAATTTATCTCTAAACAGAACAAAAGCAATTATATCAGGTAATTGCTCAACGTTTTTTTTTTCAACGAGGTAGTTATCTTTTGAAGTCTCATTGTCGAATTTCTCTGCATTATCACGTTCCTTCATACTTTCATTCGTTTCAACCGTAACAACTAAATTTTAAAAATAAGTTCCCTTTTTTATGGAAACCAAGGTGAAAATTGATTTCCTACTTTGCGGAGTTGCTTTTCAACGTACGTGCGTAGAAACGTTTTCCGATTTTCGGATGTTTTCCGCAGGCCAAATTAGAGGGATCCGTATTTTCTTTCGTACAAATGAACCGCGTCTGGAATATTCGACGGCTATACACGTGCAAAATTCATGCGTAAACGTACACCGAAAGATATAATGGATATCCCCGGGGCGAACATTAAATATTTACGTCATGGCGATTAAGCTAAGTGGATTTTGTTGAAGATTATTAAAGTCAAACCGATGGGATTCTTTATATTCTTCTTTTACGTATTTTATCTATAAAATTGGGTGGCTAATTTGAATTTCCGCATTAATTAGGCCTCAGTAGGTCTATATTGCATCCGCCTGAATCTATGAATCATCTTTTAACTTTATAACAATCATTTTAGCCCGATCTACTGTTATAATTTAATCAGGGGAGATAGTGAAAAACAAAGAAACGTGGAATCCAATCTTTCCCAAAAAGTATCACTATCTACCCCTGAACTAATTTCTTTCAGGGAAATGGGTACAATAAAAAAAATACAATGACTATATCATGGAATTTAATTTTATAGATTGGGTCGTTATCTAGTTGGTGTTGGTCTAAGTTTCAATGAATGATGAATGACTTTGACAAAAATGACAAATTAAGAAAATTAAAGGTTATGATTAAAAAATCCACGCCAATCCTTAGAGCATATAATAGTATAGGTGTTACTCAAATGGGTGTGTTATGTACTGAGGGGGGTAACCCCTTCGGTGTTAGGTACACGACGCATTATGATTGGCGAATTAGGAACACGACGATTTATGATTGGCGAATTTAAATAACGCGCATATTTGTGATAAATGATATTTCATTTGACGTCTTGTTTTCGTTTTTAAAAATATCATTTTTTGTGGCTTCCAAAGACAATTTTAGTGTAATTTTATTATAAAATATGTGCTAATTATGCCGAAAGTTTGTATAGTTTGCAATAATACATACTTAAAAGGATCCTGGTTGACGTTTCACACGTAAGTATGCTATATTGCATAAACGTAACTGAAAATGGGAAATAGGCAAATGAATAAGAAAACATGTTTGTAGAATTTTCTTCATTTGAGCATGACCGCAACTGGTAAATACTTGTAATTCGATATTCATATATGTGGCTTATTTTTTTAAATACTAGACATATATATTATTATTACATTATTGTTTACAGGCATAAAAATAACAACAGTAAAGAAAATATACCCTTATTTGCAGTTCCCAACATTGAAAATTTCGAAGTTAGAAAAGAAAGAAGGCTAATGGAAAGGTATGATTAGCTCTTATATTTTTAAAAGCCAAACAGGTGCTGCTAATAATAGCCTTCGGAACTTTTGAAATTTAATTAAATGTATATCATTAAAAATCTGCAGAATACATTTTATGTACATTTCATTTGTAGGGATGAAAATATGCAAGACAGGAAACTTCAATCTTTAACTCTCTTTAAAAGACAAAAAATTGCTTAAAATTTGTATCTGTAAGCTCCATTCTAAAAGGGAAAGAGAACTTAAAAAAGAAAAACGAAGGTTTATTAAAGTCAAATAAGATATTTTCTCATATAATCAAGCATTATTATGATTTCAGGAAAGCAAAGCTTAAGAAAAAAAAATTAAACAGTTATTTTTGTATAGAAAATTAGCTCTTGCCCAAAAGAAGAATTTATGCCAAAAAAATATAATTAAAAAACTTAGGGGAAATATTTTTTACAAAGTAGATTGGAATCTTTAAATAGTATTATAGGATATATAATCAAAATAACTCTTTTATAAAAAGTACAGATATACTTGTGGATGTAAGAATTAATTCCAGTAATATCCATAAATGTTTTTAATGATAAAGAAACATTTTATTTATAAATGTTATTTTGGGTCAAATTAGTTTATTTTTTAGGCTTCTCTTGCAAGTGGATCTAAGGAATTGGTCAAGAGAGCAATTAAAGATCATTCCAGAACAAAATACTCCCCTGAATTAAGAGCGTTAGCACTAACTTTAAGCTTCTACAGTATGAAGGTTTGTGAGGGAAAAATTTAACAATTGTCTCCCACATCCCAGTACTTTATCTAAGTGACATTAGGCTGCGAGAAAGTCAAAAAGGTTTTTTTTAATCTTTTGATTGATGAAATGGTAATTATGCAAAGGGTGGAATGGACTGGCCAAAAATATATTGGATATGTTGATATTGGCAGCAAGTTTCAACAAAATCAGTCAAATGAAGCAAAATAAGCTATTGTGTTCTGTTTGTAAAGTTAATAAATATGTCTATTACGAATAGTTAGGTACTGAAGTAGTATTATAAATACAGAATAAAAAGAAATACTTACTTTTAAGCAACAATATCTTATTCAGGTTTGTTTCTATAATTACAGGCAACAAAAATAATCCACAAAATTAAAAAAATTAAATCCAAACGCCATACGTTTCTTGATAAAAAAAAAATATATATATTTATATAACACCCTGTATAGTTATTTTTTTAATGCAATGTAAGAAAAAAAAGCAGAATTTGACAGATATAAGGTAAAATTGTGTAAAGCTGTGTCATTGGTTTATTTAACAAGCAACAAATATTTTGATATCTGAATAGGAATTGAGCAAATTTTATCATTAAAGTTTAAATTCAATTATTATAAAGTCATTTTGTGAATCAATTATAGTTTATTATTAAAATACAAACCTTTTTAAGTAGAGTATTGATGATGTTATAATTTGAAGTAATTTCTATTGTTTTCTAAAACCTCAGTAAGCGTAAAGGGAGGTTTGGTCCATAGCAACCCCTAGTTATGTGATAAACTTAGATTATACAAACCTTAGATGGAACATAAGACACTGCGCATAATCCCATTTCGAAATTATTCACACCCACCAATCGCAGTTGAGAACATCACATGTCAGAGCTTTGTCCATCCAAATTTAATGTGTCAACGAGAATTAATTTGGTATTTTAGTGACTAAAATTTTGGAAATTAACGTTGAAAATGCCAAGATGTGTTGTAAAAAGCTTTATTTATAATAAACCTGCGAAATGTGACGGAGATAAATGAAACTTACATTTATTTCGGTGAGATATTTAATTTTTAAGGATTCTGTCGACGTCCATATTTGTTGATTTGAAAATAAACAGAATCGGACTTGGTTATTGGTACATGTTATAAGTAGCAAATAAAGGTTATTATTATAAACTGTTTATTATTTCTTGTTTCATCGGGAATCTTTTTTTAGGAAGTGAAAAGAGAAACATACAATCAAATACAAAAATATCAATTTCATTGCCAATTTATTCGTTTCAAACTTGACAACTGGTTTCAATAGTTTTCTCAAAACTATTTATTTAGTAATTCTCTATAACAGTGTTACTCAAAGTGTGAGGGCTTCGCGAAGAAAATAATCACAATAAAAAAAAACAGTTCTATCGCCTTTTTTTTTTGAGAAGTAATTTTTTAAGTCACTAAGAGGAAGGAGGATATGATTTTGCTTTAGGACTTTTTTAATTTTATTTTTCATGGGTGAAATGGATTTGGGATAATTCTTGCAAGGAATCTTTTGAATAAATCAAAAATAAATTAACAACAAATGATGATCTTGTGCATTTTCAGCCTGAGTTGCCGATTAAATTATTCGTAGATGCATCAAATGTGGGAATAAGGGCCATGATATGTCATATTTTTGAAAAAAATATTGAGAAATATATAGCTTCTGCTTCGCGTACCTTATCAAAGTCCGAACAAAAATATTCCCAAATTGAAAAAGAGTTCCTTGCAATAATTTTTGGCTTAAATAAATTTAATGAATATTTATATGGACATTTCTTTATCCTAGTTACAGATCACTTACCTCTGGTAACTATTTTTAACCCAGCTAAATGTATACTCCAATTTTCAGCCAACAGACTACGTAGATGGGCAGTAATATTTTTAAGTTGAAAAATCGAAAAATCGTGAAATCGAGAAATCGAAAAATCGAGTAATCTAAAAATCGAAAAATCCAAATATCCAAAAAACGAAAAATCGAAAAAACCAAATATCGAAAAAAAGGCAATGAACAGTGACATTTCACATTTGAAAATATGACATTACATTTAACAACAAAAAGAAAATAAAAAAGAAAAGCTGTAAATTGCGTTTTATTTTTAAAATAACACCGTTATTGAAAACGGCCCAGATATGTTGGGGGTAGAATTTTGACGTACTCCTAAGGATAAAGGGTAAAAATGTTTTTTTTTCAAATTTTGCGCTGGTAATGTCAAAAATTAGATCGGCAACACTGCACATGTCCCTTATTTTTATTATTACTATTGAAAAAAAAAAACTTCGTAGGGCAATCAAATACAACAATTTTCTAAAATATTTGATTGGAAGTACCTACAGAAGAATTATGGTGAGTCATTTTTCAATACAAATTTATAAATAGTCAAGTCAAAATTAGAAAAAATCTTGTATGTAAATACGTTACGAAATGCCATTTTGTGTAACTCATTCATTTTTCGGGACCTCGCTCCGCTCGTTCCACAAATATTTACTCGTTACAAAAAATAAGGCATTTCGTAACTGGTTACATAAATAACTATTAATTGACTTCCTAATATTTTAATTAATTGAACGGTATTTTCGGTAAATAATTAAATCATAAATAATTACCGGCATATAAGTACCAAAACATTTTTTTCTCTTCGAAGAGTAGGCCTGTCAAATAAACTTAAAATATTATAACGAACGAAAAGGTAACCCATTTCTAATAAATTAATTATTTATTTTATTTTGGTGTGATCGTACAAAAAATCTTGTGTGTAATTCGTGCAAAAAGTACTTTGGCTGTTTCGATAACTTATTGTCACAACAGCTATTTTGTTGCAATAATTTTATAAACTTTTATTTAGGGTCGATTTCACCGTTTTGTTAAACGAAGTTTAAAATACTAAACTAAGATTAAAAGAACATTTTTATATTAACAAAAACGAAGTTTAAATTACTAAATGGAGTTTAAAATGACATTTTTACATTAACAATGTCATTTTAATCTTCGTTTAATAATTTAAACTTCGTTTGAAACAACGGTGGAATCGGCCCTTAGCTAGTTATATATTGATAAGTGTTATTGCCCTCATCATACATGAATCGTGCTAACAAATAAAGTCAAAAAAACGTCTCATAATTTTTCATCTTTTAGTTATCCACCAAAATTAGGTACTACAATACAAATATTTAAGTCCGGCCCAGAACGTCTCCCTACTCCTTCCACCCAGTTTTTCGGTTTTGGCAAAATTTGCGCAGCGACAAATGCTTCCTATGTTACCTCTACCCTTTCTAACCTCTTTGGTGATAAATAAGGACTTCGAGAAAAATCTAAGATGGAGACGAAAAAAAGGTGTCACCTGAAAGAAAATTAGTTTAAAAAAATCAATAAATATTGATTTGGATAATTTAAACAGTATAAAAAAAAATATTAAGTAAGTCAATGACATACAATTTATAAATAATATTGCATTGTATGAATGAATTTATAAAGAAAAATTCAACTTACCGGCCACAAAGTGTCTTCAAAGGATTTGGAGTGTCTCATCCAAAGAAAGAATCCGATATAACGTAAGTGCAAGCAGATCAGTTACCATATTTCACATTATTGAGTCATGTGTGCTACAAACAAATAAACCCAGTGCACATTATAAGTTAAAAGAAAATATAAACAATAAACGAAGGATATTTCATTCTTTAAAAGTTTCATATAGTTACCTAAAGCTTGTGAAAATAAGCGAAAACAGTGTAGATAGTTTAATAAAAAACTTTTTTTTATTCCAAATACACATTCTGATATTATTTCAATAGAAATACAGGTTATGTTGTGAAATAGGATAGAAAACAGGAAGTATTTTCGTGATTTTTATCCAGAGCAATATAAAGTCATTTCAATTTTCGATATTTGCAACGCAAATAAATGTTCTTACTTAAATTTCTACTCAACAGAGGTTATGAATAGTAATCTATCTGACACTTTCGAGGTTTATTCGTAGATGGTAGCACGATCTCGCGTTTTGCGTGTATAGTAGGTCACGCAGAGAAATTAAAATTTAAAATAATCTGGATAAAAAAAAAGAATTTAAATTATAAATTTTGATCAAAATTTTTAATAATTTCACGAATATACAGTAAGGTGTACATATTAGTTTAAGGAATTTTACTTACATGAATGTTTCATTGTTATTTATGTCAAATTGTGTTTTATTTTCATTTTATGAAATAAAAAAAAAATCTGTTATTTGAATCTTGAATGATAATTATCATTAATATCAGAGTATTTGAAGTGTTTATAGCGCCAATAGAACCCAAACTGAGATAAGAGCCCAAAAGGTAAGTGGGAAACTTACCATAAATATTAAATTTAAACTATTTTGTTAAATCTATATAAAAACGACTGAGCATAGTTTTATAAAGGGAAGTTTTGATTTTCTTTTCGATAAAATAAAAAAACAAACTAAATAAAAATAAATATAAAATAAACAAACCAAAACAGTACCTAATATATTTTATATTATCTCTTGTTTTGATTACACTGATTAATAATTTTATTATAAAACATGTACATTTAATATTATTACTACTAGAAATAAATTATTGTTATTTGATTTCGTTTTTCTTTTATTTACTCTATATAAAAAATATTTCAGTTTCTAAATGATCTACTTGAATTAAACGAAAATAGTGTGTGATCACGAATTCATTTGAAAGCATACAGTTTCAAAACCTATATCTACAATAAAGAAAGTTTTCAATCCTAAATTAACATATAGTCATTTCCAGTAAAACATGTATACAATACAATGTATAACGGAAGCTTAACATAAATAAAAAAAGAACATTGTTTAATAAATTTGTTTATTAATCATGTGAATTAATTATCTAAATTATTAGTTATTGCGAAATTACAGTGCATAAATGGTAAACATAAATACAAACACTTTCAAACCGTACGCCATTGAGAATGGCGTACCTACCCTTCTCCCCTCACGCCAGAAGTGATGACCCCGCTTATACATAACAAAATACATTGAATGATATCTCTAGTCTTATATGCTCTAAGCGTCAATCTAATACCTAGTAATGGTATATAATTCAAATAATTTGAGTAAGTTATGTGTTATGCGATATATGGAAATATTTACCACTCTCAAATATACATATCCAGAGTTTACATTTCGTAAATTCACCGATGGAAAATATTACAGGTACTTCTAAATCTAAACTTTAAAGTTCATTACTACATAAAATATTAAAAGAATATGTAAATAAGTATGTATCTAGTAATGTCGAATAATTAAACTATATATGTCCTTGTAGTCTCAAGAAATAGACGATATATATTTCTTCGTGTATATACCGGGCCTCTAGTGAGAGATATGTCGCCTGGGGTATGAACTTAACTTAAGTTGCCTTGTTTTGATGATTTAATAATAAGGACACAGTTTGGGTAAAAGATTATAGGCCAAATACGCCACAATAGTGTGAAGGAGAAATTGTGAAAATTTTGGGTAAACAAACTTATTTGGTAAATATTTGTAAAGGCGGAATGGTATGGAAAAGACACGTAAATCAACTAAAATTTAAAATCGAAGACACTTCGGAAAATACTTCTGTCAATGTCCAAACCATTTAGCTTCCTAAGATGAATAAAACTTGTACAGAACAAAATTATTCTTTAAATTCCGTGCCAAGTGAATCACACGTTCGGTAGAAGAAAACGCGGAAAATTCAAATTTAAAAGTGCGCGAAGTGAAACCTCAGATACGCAAGATGATAATCTAGAAAGAGTTTTGCGCAGATGAAGTCAAATTAAACCGTCAAAGAGATTTACATCTATATAATTTTGAATGTTACAAATATTAATTATAAGTAATTTTAAGGTTAATTTTGTTAGAACAGAGGTGTTATATACGGATTTTGCGGCCTGACGCCTACCCTGTTCAATATTTCTTGGTATGGGCACAGTTTATAGCTAAAGAATCAGTTCGCTCACTCTGTGTCGGCACTTTTGATCTCAATGTTCCAGTTTATACATTGCGCAACTCGGATTTGTATCCATGTCGCATACAGAATCAAATCATAATAGCCCAAGAGCCCACTGTAAATTTTTACCGCCATCTGATAATGAAATAAAATATACCCCAAAAGCTTGTAAAAACATTGTACTTTACCGAATGGCACCTGTGACAATCCCAATCCTAAGCAAAGTGTTTAAAAAAAAATTATATTAAAATAATCACATAAGGCATGACAGCGCTAATTTTGTTTGCTCTTAAAGTTTTCCAGATAATAACACATTCAAATATATCTTGATATATATCGTTAACGGGAAACATTTTCTTCCTCTTAACATCGCACAAAAACATCTACACACGATAAGTAGGTAAAAATCATTAAAAATATGAATCAATTTTTGCTGATTTAAGAATTTATTTGTATGCCTATTGTTGTGATTCATTTTTACAGGTTGTCATAAAAACGACAAAAAAGTACTATGATTATGGTTTAAAAGAATTGTCTAACAAGAGTTTATAATTATTATTGACTATCTCTGCCAAAGTTAGGTAAAAATATTAATAATTCAGGTTTAAAAGCTAGGTTCACAATGTAATTTTCAAAAAATACACAATTATCGCTGTCATGTCTTATGTAATTTTTTGAATATAAAATAATTTTTTTAACCACTTTGCTCTGAATCACATATTGGCACAGGTGCAATTTGGTAAAGTACAATGTTGTTACATGTCCTTGGAGCATATTTCATTTTGTTATCAGATGGCGGTCTTAATTTGCAGTGAGCTCTCTTACTATTACCAATTAAGCATTCCAACGACCTGTCAAACAATAGCTGTCAGTGAGAAGGTCTGGTATATCTAAGGGGGCAGAGACATAGTCTTGCATCTTGAACGTTTTTTTTATACGAAATACAAAGCCTGCCAATTTATGAAAAAATGTATCTTATTTTAATTGTGTTTGATATAAAATATTTAAATGTATTGCATTATTCATGATTTTACGTTTTGTAAACAGAATACATCGTATGTCGCAACCCTTGGATATATCAAATCTTCCCACTGGCAGTTCATTTGTTTGGAATGCCTTATACAATACATGACAACCGCCTATATTCAAACAGCAGTCTTCTGCGCATCCTGAATTTGTATCCCTGGAGTGGATGTTATTTTGGAACATCCAATTGGTCCGAGTGAGCGAACTGATTCTTTTAAGCTATAAACTGTGATATGGGTTTTTATATGGACTGTATCTACGAAGTACGTAGGTACAAGACAAGCCAGTTGAATTCGGTAGTTAAAGAATACCCTACGGTAGTTTCGCAAAAAATTACTTCGAAGGGCTGTTACCGTTATACTTCACTTCCTTCGGGTAAAATTTGCCATATACTGGTCTTCTATCACTGATGTCACTCTGTGTCAATCAGTCACCTTCGTACAACACTGCCCGTTTTTTGGAAAAAGGCCACAATGCTCTTATCTGAAGTCCGTGAAATATTCAGATGGCTCGCAATCTGGTGATTTGAGAAATCCTTTTGATGTAAGGCCACTTTTCTTGCCCGGACAAACTGAGAAATCGTATGACCTGGCATAGTATGACAAATTTACTTGATACTTTAATACTCGATCTCAGCTTAAAACTGATTTCTTTTCAAATGGTGCATATTTTTGGACGAAAACAGTTTTTGCTTACATCTGTTGTATTTATGTATTTATAAGATACTGAAGAATGTATAAACAAAAAATAGTCACCTTACATTGACTACGGTAAAAGTTACCAAAAAGGGCCAAGACTTATGGAGATGTGTGTACAAAAACTCTATTATTGAAAAAGATGAGCTCATTAAAGTTTCTTTTTGAGACAATAAAATATCCTTTTACTCCTAGAATGGCTTTTTTAAATTTACTGAAAATCTAAGTTTTTCTCTGGGTATTTGGCTCAGAATAACTAGTTTTTGTTTATTTCGCCGAACAGTAAAATCAACGTGTACTGATTCAGTTTAATTTATTTTCATTTTCCACTTTTTTGACCATCGATTGCAAGTTCCCTGAAGTTTTCTAAATTATTGCGAACAACTGCCATTATTGTCATCCACAAATTTGCTATTTCAAAAAATTGTTAGAAACAATTTTTATGGATCACTCCATATTTATTCGTTGAAAATAACCTATTCATTTCGATCAAAATTGATTCTTTAGATGCCTATATCGCCATCGAAATATATATCGCTGTAACGCTCGTTCATCATCATCTACATTAAGAGAACATCAGTTTTTCAATTAATTTTGACAACCCCAAATTTATACTGATGAACTTTCTTGATTGTAAAAACCGGCAGGCGTTCGTCGGCAACGGTTGATGAAACGTAAAAAAAATGATCCAGAAAAAAATAGAAATCGCACTGCCTGCCTGTCAGGAAATGAAGTTTGGCCTGGTGTGAGACGATGATGAGCGTGAGAGACAGAAAATAGACCAGAGCCGGACTTGATTTGTTAAAGTTGCAAAACTGTGTGGCCCAATTATAAATAAATAAATCAATCAATCATTTTTTTGTCCTATTGATATCACATCCAAAGGTAGTACAAAATCTGATCGAAAAAAGTTAAGGATATTGTGAATTCACTATAAAGGAGTTTTTCTAGAAAAAAATGTGATATAGCTATTAATACCTATGTCATTTGCGTTTAAAAAAATGTTGTTTGTATACATATAAAATTGTTCCCAAACAAATAAAAAGCATTATCACAAAAAATGTTGATTTTATTTTTGTGAAGTTTAGTTTTGTTTGTGTGCTGCTAAGCGCAGTTTGCGATATTGTGGTTATTCTGCTATCGACCAAAATGAATAGACGTCATTTAACGGTAGAGGAAGCAAATCAAGCTATTGGGTTGCTTCTTGGAGGTGCGCGACAGATCGATGTGGCTGATCGGTATAATGTCTCTCAAAGTGTAATTTCTCGACTTAACTAATTTTATGAGTCTGGATCTGTCTTGGACAGGCATAGGGAGGGTAGACCAAGATCTACAAATGCTAGGGAAGACCAAAGATTAGTGAGAGGAGCCAGGATGGATGGATCCTACAACAAACTGCACGTGGCACAGCTAGCACTTTTTCGCTGCCAGCCGAATTCGTTATACCCCTCGGACAGTTTTAAACCAATTGAATGAAGCATGTTTACGTTGCTATAGGCCTATAAGACGCCCTCTACTGACCGTAGTCCATAAAGCACAACGTTTGCTTTGGAGTAATGAAAGGGCCAACTGGAATGATGAATGGCGCACTGTGATGTTCATTGTTGAAAGTCACTTTTGTTTTCGTGCTGACAGACGTACAGTTCGTGTCTGGAGACCAAGAAATTCAAGAGTTAATAAACAATATATTCAAAAAGTGCACCCATTTAGAGGTGGAGGTGGAGGTGTAATGGTCTGGGGTGGAATTTTCTACGGAGGTCGAACTGAGTTGTATGTTTGTGAAAGTACAATGACAGGTGTAATTTATGCCCCCGACATCATTGATAACATGGTGAATGATAATCGCTGGAATTTGGAGCCCAATTTCAGATTTCTGGATGATAACGCTCGCCCGCACAGAGCCAGGGTAGTGCAAGAACGGCCAGCATTCCATGAAATCAATCATTTGCCATTACCCCCTCTCTCCTGATTTAAACTGCATCGAACATGCCTGGGACATGCTGGGAAGAGAAGTTATTGCCCATCAACCTTCTGTTCAGGACGTTCTTCCACATCAAGTTCTTCCACATCTGTGGATACCTTGGATCAAAATGATTTGAATCATTTAATTTTAAGTATGCCTCGCCGAGCTGAAACAGTAATAGCCAATAGAGGTGGAATTACACGCTATTAATATTTTTTTTCTTTTCGATTATTATCGGTTTTGTTACACTATTAAAGGAAAGTCATGTGTAAATTCTAATTAAAACCAAATATTATGTATAATTTCTTGTAGAAATGATGAACTCTTCTTTGAATGTATGATTATGTAATTTTTAACAATGATGTTCATTTATTTTAACGGATGAACAAAAATGAAACGCATATGTACGTAAACACGTTAATTCACCATTTTCTTTATTGACAAGTGACAAGTGACAAAACTTTTTTTGAAAACTAGTTTTTTTCAGTGAATTCACTATATCCTTAACTGTTTCGATCAGTTTATAATAATAATAGTTGTTTTTTTAGGAAACAAAGTACAAAGACAGTTATAAACAGTAATAAAAGAGTAACAAAATATATTGACTCTGTCCTTGGTCTTCTTTTGTTTTTAATATACATATATGTTAGACTTTTATAAATTATTGTAGCACGTAAATATACCTTCTTTTGCTGATGACAAGCACCTATAATATTCCTTTGAGCAACATGTAGTAGATACGAGTAGGTATAGCTTCGCAAAACATAAAATTAGATCTAAATGCTGCATACACTATCAGACAAAAGTGAAGTATCTTTTTTGATAAAATTATATAATTTAATTATTTAAAATGAAATAGGCAACCGCCGAAATCAAAATTCATGTAGCTTAAGTGGTCATAGTAAGCTGCTACCATGAATGAAATGGGATTGTTTGCAAATATCAAATAAGTTATTATGTAATAATTTGTTTCAACAATACCTAGGTACCCTTTATTGGCATGACAAAAGTATAACAATTTTCAAGAATATTTTTTTTATTTCATTTAACGACTCAAAAATCACAAATATGGTTAAAGGCATGTTTGAATATTTAATAGGATAGTCATTATTTGCTATAACTTTCTGGCAACGCCGCAGCATTGATGAAATTAAATTTTGAATGTTAAGAGCCGGCATATTATTCCAAACTTCATTAATTTTATCAAATGGACTGTTTATTTAGAAAACTTGATGTCCGATTACGGCGTTTAACCTCTTTTCAAAGATTCTCAATGGGGTTGAGGTCTGCTGATTTTGCCGGCCACCAAAGAACCTGGACAATATTCTCCTGAACAAGGCGAGACGAATATTTCGGGGCATTGGCCTGCTGGAATATAAATTGCAAAGGCATCTCCTGCTGAGCATAGGGAAAAATAACGTTTTGGAATATGTCCCTGTAGACGAAGCGATCCATAATCCCGTCTATAAAATGTAGTGGACCCACTCGATTCCACGAAAATCAACCCTATATAAACAATACTTTTCCCCACTCTTGCACTGTCCAGTTCAAATGGTGTTGTATAAATTTAAGCCTGGCACGACGATTTCTTTCAGAAACCAACGGTTTCTTGGCGGGACGTTGTGGCGATATCATGTTCCCCACATAACCTTACCTTTTTTAGTTTTGACATATTTGTCATTTCATTTTAAAATGTTTAAGTCGTTTATATTTAAAGTTGGTCAAGCGTCAATGTTGTAACTGATGCCATGGCACATACTTTGATTTTCTCTTTCTATACGGAGAATGGGCACTGCACAGCTTTCTAAGTATGTTTTAAAAGGAGATAGAAAACTCCGCCATTTTGATGCCTTATTACGTGTTGCCTACATCTTGGCGCAATATTTTTAATATTTTACTTGCTGCTGTCAGTGTCACAGAATATTATTTTGTGTGGAGTTACAGTTTATTGCTAAAGAATCAGTTAGCTCACTCGGACTAGTTGAAAGTTCCAAAATAACATCCACTTCAGGGATACAAATTCAGGATGGGCAGAAGACTGCTGTTATATTATAGGCGGTTGTCATATATTGTATTATTCGAGTTGCGCATTGTATAAACTGGAACATTGAGATCAAAAGTGCCGACGTAGAGTGAGCGAACTGATTCTTTAGCTATAAACTGTGGCAAAGGCATCAAAATGGCCGCGCCCTATGTTGGGCGTGTCGGACCTCTCTCTTGCACCGTATAGTAATCAAAGTATGTGTATCATGGTCATAACGTTAAGTAGATATATTGGCTCGACGTCTTTTGAGGTGTGCCCTGATTGGTCGAACCTTGACGACCGTGGTCATGGAGCTTTTATGAAAACGAAAATAAGAAATATAAATAAACAAGACGACGACAAGTACTGAAGAAGACTGTCAATACATTAATAATATTATACTTGTTTGGAAGTCTAAATAAATTTTTATTATTATAGCGAGATTGTCTCATATACCAAAACCTACAGACGTCTACTATGAAATTTCTCCTCAACTAATCTTTGTTGAACAGTCTTCGCACTGACATCAAGTTCAGAAATTTCAGCAATTATCTTTGGTCCTGACAACCATAGATATCTTTGAGAAATTCTTTCGTGTTTCTTCTATCCATCCAAAATGTAGTTTTTTTGGGGCCTTCGTGACTTTGGATTTTTTTGCAACATGTCCCCTTTCATTATAACGTGAAATTATTTGTGACACACTATATTTAGGCAAGTTAGGCCGTTTGGAATTCGCAATCACACACTTCCCTTTTCAATAGACGTTTACGACCATTTCTTGTAGGGTCCGATTACAATTAGAAGAACATAGCTACGTCATCATTTGGAAAATAAATTAATAAAATATATGGTTCTAAATTTGGATGCTAAATCAATATGGAACGAGCATGTAAAAATAAAAACTGAACAGCTAAAAAATAAATATAGAAAATAAAGTACTGATTTAGAAACAAGTTAAAAATTTGTTGTCATCGAGGTTGGATTCAAAATCTTATACTTAAATAAACAATTTGGATATTGGAGATTTATGTCCCGATAGCTCACCCAAATAGGTGAGTTAGAATCCCTCCGTGGACAGTTTTTTAAATTTTTCATTGAATTTGTTATCACTTTTTATTTTTCATTGGCTGTGTTCACCGTCATCTAACAGTTTCATTTGATTCACTAGTTTACAGTACATCTGTTGCCGAAGAAATTTTAGCTGTTGCTAATTACATACTCGTATGATATGCTATTTTCAAAAATATAATTAGAAGATTTTTATCAGCTCTAATTTTTGAGCTTCAGCTATGTAGGTATAAAACAGAAAAACATGTATTTACTAAGAAAAACTTTACTAAAAAAATAATTAAGTTCTAATTCGTTTTAAAGCTCTTCTCTTATGTGTAGACTTTGTGTCCCAGAAACCCTGATAGCGCTCTTCCAAGACGCGTAAGTCTTGATGCATACGCTCTCCCTGCTCTTCGCTCATATCTCCTAAATTTTCCGGATACCTGTCCAGGTGACTATGAAGGAAGTGGAGTTTTATGCTCATATTGCAACCCATATTTTTTAATTGTAGCAGAAGGTCTTCTAAAAGTTCAATGTAATTAGTAGATTTTTTATTACCGTGAAAATTCTGCATTACAGAGACGAAAGCTGTCCAAGCCTTTAGTTCTAACTTAGTCATATAATTTATAAATTGAGTATCTTTCGTAAGTTGTCTAATTTGGGAGCCATCAAAAATACCGGCTTTAATCTTTTCCATAGTGAGCTGAGGAAATTTTTGGCAAATGTAAGAAAAGCAGTTTCCGTCTTTATCTAGTGATTTAACAAACTGTTTCATTATACCCAGTTTTATATGTAGTGGTGAAAGAATAATTTTGTCACGAGCTACTAATGAAGTCTGGATTATACTTTTCTTTCCAGGCTTCATATTTTCTCTCAAAGGCCAATTTCTTCTTACCCAATGCTCTTGTTTAGCTCTACTGTCCCCAAGAAATATAAAACAGGGAAACTTACTGTTACCACTTTGTTGACCGAGAAGAATGTTCACCATTTTTATATCGACACAAATTTGCCACTTATGGTAACTTGTTTTATTTTGTTCAAGACTAGCGTAATGTTACAATATTCTTCCTTTAATTTTTTACTCTGGGCAATAGGTACCCCGAGCGTATTTATTTCCATTATGTAATACAATACATTTTAGGCTACGTTTTGAGCTGTCAGTGAATAAACGCCAGTCGTTTGGTTCGTATTGTTCCAAGCCCATTTTTATTAACAAGTTTTTAATATCTAAACAAAAGGTAATACCGTTTTCTTCGGAAAAATAACGCCTTAATTCTGTATCTCTTTCACGATAAAAACTTATTTTAGTATCTCTGGAAAGCAAATTTTTTCTTTCAGTCTTGATGCTAACAATTCTGAAGCTTGTTCAGAAAGATTTAAATCTCTTACAAGATCATCTAACTCATTTTGGGAAAAGCATTTTGGCTCATTTGACAAAATCAGCATCATTTTGTAATGAGCTTGGTCCTTCAATGTCTTGTTCTAAGGGTTCAGATATATTTTTAGGCACTAAAGAGAGTCAGGTGAACGCTGTACTGGACGTTGAACACAACTAGTACTTGGGTACTGTCATTTAGCTCGGTTTTTATTGTTTAAACCGTTTACGTTCACGGTACGAAAATAAAAGTCTTCGAAATGATTTCGTAGTTCTCGCCAAATAGTCGATGTTTCAAATTTAAAGGCAATTCTTTTACCACTTTTCCATAGTCTTAAATATTCCACACACGATTTACAAACACAATTGGGAGCCCAAGACTTCTCATTTTTATCCAAGAGCATCCCAAAATACTCAAAATAGGTATTTTTCAACAACTCTGATATAATTTTTCTACAATCGTTAAACACATATACTCCGCATACAAGTATATAGCAAAAGTGATCTGGATTGTTTAAATAACGTCTCCTTGAACTACTCATGACGCAAAAACTTCAGATACTAATCTTAACACAGTAAAATATGCCTGTTATCGATAAATATATACGCTTAAATGATAAAAATCAAAAACAAAGTAACTCGAGCTGCTCAAAAAATTTTGAGGTTAGATTTGACTAAAACAAGTTATAAGTGAACATTATCAACTACAGAATTCGCAGCAACAGATAAAAAGTTAAATTTTGTAAACTAGTGATCATGAATCATATACTTCGTGTAAACAGTTGCGATGATAGTGAACAAACAACGAACAATGTTGAAATTTAAACTCATTTGACACATCGTTATAGAGTTTTTCCTTTAAATAAATCTATAATCATTTAATATTCCAAACATTTTGAGTCAGCTATTAAAATTATTTTACAGTAAAATATGTTACGACACATTTTACTTAAAACTTTTGCACAAATAATACTATCACAGAACCCCTACTTTAGTTCCCATTTAACGTATTTGACAAAAATAAACGCAAAACGAACATTACAAATCACAAAACATCTGTCAAATGTAAAATTTTGTTGATTGTTAAACGTAGAAGCGACTTTAATTTACGCTTTAACGTTTTAACAAATGATTTCAAAAAAGCTGTTTGGAGTTTGTTCGTTCACCGTCACCGATTCGTAATCATACGAAACCGTTTGATGACGGTGAACAAGCCCATTATTTGGTAGGAGTAATTTTAAAATTTGTTAGAGAATTTACAAAAAATTTAATATTTTTTTTTAGATCTATAACCGATAATTTTCCGAATCATTAAAACCAATTGTTCACTATATATCTAACTTAAATCTTTAGTTTGTTATGTTGACTTGTCTGGTAAAACGTATAGCTATGTATTTTTGTGTTGATAAACAATTTACTGCACATACACTAATTATACAGGGTGTTTCAAAAAGATTGGTCATAAATTATCCCACATATTTTTGGGTCAAAAATAGGTCGATTATACCGTACACTTACCTATATACAAAAGTGCACCCATAAATAGTGTACCTATAAGATAAAAATTTAAATGAACTTTTTTAACGTTGCTCTTAAACCATTATTTCATGAAATTTTATATGACGTGTTGGAATACAATGACTAACAAAATCGAGGTAGAGGCAATATATTATTTTTATTTTTGTAGGATTTTGGAGGGTGTCACCGCCCTTTTCTCTACTCAACTTCTTTGTAATATAAAATTTTATTAAAAATCGAACGCTAGTGAAATGCAACATCTATTTGGAAACTTTTTTGTATCCAAGTATTTGTTTGTAAAATGTTTAGTTTAGTCGATACAGCCACCTAAAATGACATCTTAAAAATATTCAATGAAAATTATACGTATGCAAAAATATCAAAATTCGATTTTCATTGTTAAAACTATGTAGTAAGTGTATACAAGAGGAGAATGTAATTTTAAACACCTGTTAAATTAATTTTTTTTTATTTTGATGACATTAGTTTGTAATTTAAAAATAAACTTGATTTTGATATTTTTCATACGTAGAATTTCCATTGAATATTTTTAAGTTGTCATTTTAAATGGCTGTATCGTCTAAACTAAATTTTTTACAAACAAATACTAGGAAACAAAAAAGTTTACAAATGGATGTTGCATTCCAGTGGCGTTTCATTTGTAATTATAAATTTTATACCACAAAAAAGTTGAGTGGAGAAAAGAGCGGTGACCCCCTCCAAAAACCTATAAAAATCAAGAAAAAAATATTGCCTTTTCCTCGGTATTATTAGTCATGGTATTCTAACACGTCATATAAAATGTCATGAAAAAATGCCAAACGGTTTAAGGGCAACGTTAAAAAAATTCATTTAAATTTTTATCTTATACACCCTGTAATTATTTTTGGGTGCACTTTTGTATATAGGAAGTACGGTTTAATCGACCTATTTTTGACCCAAGAATATGTGGTATAATTTTTAACCAATCTTTTTGAAACACCCTGTATAAACAATATAATTGTTCTTAAAGGAATAAACAATGATGTATCTAAAAACACTCTGATAACAATTTTAAACTAGCAAACAGCGATATAGTCAGTGGTATTATTGATAAAATATAAAAAAATAGAGGACCAATATTGAATCATTGAGGATCTCCGGTAACAAAAAATGTCTTTGAAAAAATCCATTATAAGAAAAAAAAATGGTGTCTACGAGATAAATATAAAAATGTTTTCATTGATGGGGAAGTCCAAATTGACCTTACTTTTTAACGATGAATGTTGCGTCGATTTTATCAGAATCTTTATGAAACATTTGATATTGTAATAAAAAAATCCAGTTTTTATGGGATAAATTTATCAAATATGTTTCAATTAAAATGGCGTTTTCCATTGGCACTGGCAGTACACACTGAGTATATCTGTGTCCTTATCTGTGTCCTTGTTTATCGTATTGGAAAAGGTGAAAGTACACTGAAAGAAAATTTTTTTTGTGCTTTACAAACTGATTTATTTATTGGTGATGTTTTTAATATTAACGAGATTTGTTTTTATTTACATTTTGTCGTTATATATACAACTTTTATCTCACTTATTCAAAATAAATGGTTTATTATTTATCCAACATTTAAATATTAACAAATATACTTAAACATTTAAAAATAATATAATATATACCTTTAAAACTTACTAATAAAATATAAATATTTTACTATTAACAAAGCAAAATATTTTAAGTCAACACATAAATGGTGCAGACTGATATTTTAAATAACAAATCATAATTATTGTTAATCATATATATTTGTTTTTAATTTCGATTTATTAACTATTGAGAAATGTTTATTTAATGCTACTATTTCTATTTTGAACAGCATTCAGTTTCATTTTAGACCTTCGTTGATGAAGAAGTTGAGCGGGCGACTTCGCGTCTTTATAAAATAGATTAATGTGTAGTGATACGATTACCCACTGTGCCTTTGTGATTGTAGGTACCTAACTACTTGTTTAAAATAGTACTTAAATATATAATATGTAAGTTACCTTCTTTTACATTTGTTTCTGTATATAAGCTCAAACGATAGATAATTAATTAAAACAAAATTTTGGTTTGATCATTACTTAAAATATTATTATTATTACAAATAAATTAGGGCTAAGAAATGAATCCTATTAAGCCTTAAATTACAAAGTTCAATAACAAATACAATCATTAAATAAGTATATAGCAAATAACATATTGCAAACAAAGCACTAAATATAAAATTTTAGTTTTCCTTAGAAAAGTCATCGAGTCGGTTTTTGAATTTAAGTCTTTGTCTAGATCTGCAGCGTATACCAAGAACAGTAATGACCCCATAACAGAGGAACTGGATACTCTAACGAGAACATTTGTATAACTTTTACCTTGAAAATGAAAAATCACTTATCGAGAGAAGTAAAGAGCCGCAAATGACATCTCTTTCCAACTTATAATAATAATAATAATAATAATAATAATAAACTTTATTTGCAACTTCCAGTTTTTTATACATATAAAAATATTCAGAAAAAAAGTGCCAAAGAAGGCTGCAAAAAGGACTGGTGAACAGTGGATACTGATCAAAGCACCAGCCCTGAGTATTACCAACGCCACAGGACATCGTACAAAAAACAATATAAATATAAACACAAATGATAGTGAGAAAAAAAAGTATAAACATTCTAAAAAGTAGCTATCACTCTGCTGTGTCAAGAAGAAACTTTTTGTAAAATTTTTTAAATTTACTTACAGACATTTCTTTAAAATGTTGTGGGATAACCTTGTACATTGCATAAATATTATAAGTGAAAGACCGTCTGAAAATAGCAGTATTATGTATTGGAGGTGAGATACGACCACAAAAACGTAGATTGAGGTTATGAACATCAGAACGATACATTATTTTATTAAAAAGATATGGAGGGGATTTATGTAAAATAACAGAATGAAACAAATTAGCCGAGTGTAAGTTTCGTCTGGATTGCATATCTAGCCAGTTTGAATCCTTGAGTTTATGAGAGACTCTATCAAATTTCCGTATTCCATAAGAAAATCTTAAACAAGATTTCTGTACTCTCTGAATTCTAATTATGTCTGCGTTATCTAAACAGGGCCCATAAACTGAATCACAAAAGTTAAAATTACTCAGAACCAGGGAATCTGTTAATAACAATTTTGTTGTAGTTGGAAGAACATGTCGATGTGGGTAAAGCATTTTTAAATTCATGTATGCTGTTTGGATGCACTTGTTAGCGTGAAGTTTAAACCTCAAGTCATTATCAATTACTAAACCTAAATTGCGAGCAGATGTGGAAAATGATAAAATATTCCCATCAACTAGAATCTGCATTTCATTTTGTAGTTGATGTCGGTATTTACCAAATAACATTAAAGCAATCTCTTTTTGGAAACACGGTCAAAGGCTTTAGCGAAATCAAGATATACGACATCTACAGACTCTTTATTGTCCACAGACGTAGTCCAAGCGTTTAAACAGGTCATTAAGCTTGTTAATATAGATCGGCCTTTATTAAAACCGTGTTGTTCTTTTGGCTCTTGAGAAAGTCAGACATATAATTGGTTAAGATGGATTCCATTATTTTACAGGCAACTAGGACGAGGCTTATTGGACGATAGTTGGATGGACTGAGTTTGTCACCCTTTAAAAAAAATAGGTGTCACCCAAGCAATTTTCCACATTGAAAGAAGTGTGTGAGTGAGATGTCAAGGAAGATGTCATAATAATGGATAGAGGTAAAGCCAAATGAGATGTGCATTCTTTTAAAAGCATTTCGCATAAATTGTCAATTCCAGGTGAGGATGTCGCCTGAAAAGAAAAACACTTGTAAAAAATGGTTGGCCAGAGCTTCAGCTGTTTCTTGTTCATTATTACATAAGAATCCATCCGTTTTTTTAGGAACCGGGACTGGAAGATAGAGAGCATCTTATGTGTTTAAATAGCTTCTTAGGGTTATCGCTACTAGCGATATATTCTTCGTATTCTCTTCTTGCCTTATCAATAAGATTGATTAAATCGTTTGCGAATCGTCGATGGTTAACAAAATCATCATGTCTTTTGGTTGCATTAAATTTTTTCCACATATTTTTCTTATGTGTAATTATAGTTAAAAGTTGTCCTTGATCCAGGATTGTAATTTGTTTTAAGGACATTTTTAAATTTTTTTGAATGAAATAGTGTCCATATATCTTCTACTAATACAGTACTTCTAAAAAAGTGATTCCAATCAATTTCGGAGAGAACTCTCTTTACGTTGTTAAAGTTTGAGACATTATAGGTTACATCCCTATCGAGAAAAGTTTTATTTTAAATGTATAGGTATCTACATCAAAATAATTTTAGAAATATCATTCCAAAATTGTTAAAATTTAAGTTTATCTTATTGAGGTTACGTTAGGTTCTAATTTCATTAATTTTCTATAAATTTCAATTCTGTCAAACTAATTGTCAGTATATTTTTTAGTTATTAAACCTAAATATAAATTAAAATTACTTATTTTTGTGAAGAATCGATAAATAATAGCATTTCACTTTTTATTTATACTATGAAGTCAACTTAATTAAATTATTAAAAAAATCCATACATTTTCCGGTTGATGGGTGGTTAGAGTATCTGCCTTTTGAATTAAATATTTTTTTTCGTTTATTTTATTTTAAAAATGATTAAAAGTCATAAATATTTTTTTTATTTTTAATTTTCGTTAGTGGGTCGTAGATAAAATATAATGTACAACTCGAGTGGATTGTCCACATTGCACTCAGATGATTTCGTCTTTGTGCAATATGGCCAACATATCCACTCTTGTTGCACAAACTACTACCTATATTAATAGTGAAGGAATAATTTTTGCATTAGTTAATGATTAGGAAGTATTTATTTTTATTAAAATTACGATTTATTTGTAGTGAGAAAATATTTTGTAGAACATTACTAATTAAGAAAACATTATATAATAATTAGGAAATATTAATTTTTATTAAAAATATGATTTATTAAGAGTTAAAAAATATTTATTTGAGAACAAACAACTAATGGTTTGTTAACTGTAAAATTATATAACTTAGGCCATATCCAACAAACTTATTAACAACTATTAATATATTTTTTTAATGCAAACAAATTGTTCTCTCAGTGTACGAATACACTCAGATCGCATTGAACATTTCAATGAAAAAAACATCGTTATTAAATATCATTCAAATAAACACTAGCTTTCTTGACATCTGTCAAGAAAGTGCCATTTATAGTCCAAGCGGCGACCGCCGTAAAAAGGTGGTCATCCAGTACAAGTACAAAAATATATTTTATTACTTTTTGGGTATTAGATGAATAACAAACCATCGGTCTGGTAGTCTATGACTTGTCCAATTTTTTTTTTAAATAAAATTTGTATTTTATTTTTTTTGCAAATTTGATCTACATAACTTAAACATAATTTTTTAGTTTTCGATGGCGTTTTGACCAGATGAATATAGAAATTCAAGTCTGGGCGTTCTTATTCTTGACGCAACTACCCCCAACAAATTTATTACAACAACAAATTTTCTATACAAGGTATAAGAAAAAAATCAAACGTCAAAATTTTTATTTTTTATTCCTCTTTCGAATAAAATTGGTCTGGCACGTTCATACTTGACCAAAATTCTGCCAGACCAAGATTGAGCAAGTCTTTCTCTACTGCTTGTAAAGTGCGAGTTGTTTTTGTTTTTGACATAATTGACATCATTCAAATCTTAACCTGTTTAATTCGCCAAAATGTGATGTGCTTGTTTTTAAATGACATTTACTTAGCTAAATAATTAAATATTTTTTTATTGAATTAGAAAAATGAAATGCTTTATCTGTAATATCACTAATAGCAAGGATAAAGTATTATCGTTTAATGCTGATACATTTCAAAGATGTTGTTTATTTATTGAAATGAGAAAAAAGAATAATTTCAAGTACGGGATTTAATATTAATACCTGAACTTCAAAAATCTGCAGGTTATCATTTGAAATGTTACCTTAATCTGGTTGCTGTAAAAAATCTGTGGTTGACGAATTTAATAAATCTTCACAAAGAGTTAATACAAATAATGAAAAAAATATATATAAAAGTATATATATTGCCTAAATAATTTTACGGTCTATGCATTTAATATTAGGCTGAACCAAATATTTCTGATTTTGTTACCGATTCTGCTGGTTCATCTCAAATACTGCCACTATCACTATCAAATGAATATGTTGATAGTAGGATAGGTCTATTGGTAAATTTAATTTGTAATTATCTTTTTTTATGAATTATCATCTTTAGAATATTTGCTAACTTCAGAACTTCAGAAAACTTTTTTAACCTTCACAAAATAATTTTTATTAAAATTGAAATTCTCAAATCGATCTGTTTGTTTTTAGTACAGTGATGAGAAACTATTTTTGTGTGATTCTGTTGTAAAATATACTTCAAAAATCAAGAAAAATTCAAAAATTTATTGAATAAAAAAAAACTTGCGTTTTACAAGCAGTAGAGAAGGACTTAATCTTGGTCTAGCAGAATTTTGGTCAAGTACGAACGTGCCAGACCAATTTTATTCGAAAAAGGAATTAAAATTTTGATGTTTAATTTTTTCTTATACCTTGTATAGATAATTTGTTGTTGTAATAAATTTGTTGGGGGTGGTCTGACAAACAGTTGCGTCAAGAATAAGAATGATAGACTTGAATTTCTATATTCATCTAATCAAAACGGCATCGTAAACTAAAAAATTATGTTTAAGTTATGTAGATCAATTTTACACAAAAAAAAAATAAAATACAAATTTTATTTAAAAAAAAAATTGGACAAGTCATAGACTACCAGACCGATGGTTTGTTATTCATCTAATATCCAAAAAGTAATGAAATATATTTTTGTACTCAGTGGCGGCTCGTGGTAATTTAATATGGGTGTTCACTTTTTCCAATAATTTTATCATTTGTAAGTTCGGATCAAAACTTTGTACAAGAGTCAATATCGCTGTTTTTTTTATTATTTGAGTTTGTATTAAGTGTAGTTAATATTATCAACATCATACTGTTTTCAAGCACTACAACTATTAATAAATGAATATTTTAGTTAGTGTAATATTTGTTCTGTTTTTAATACGTTGAAAACCATCTATAAATATTATTAGTTAGTAATCTGACTTTTCTTCATAATTTGAGATTATTTTTAAATATATATCAGGATATGTAGAAAGCCATTGATTTTTGTTTGAAAATTTAATATGAAACTTTACCTACCATTTTTTAGTTTTTATTGTAAGTTTATTCATTTTCACAATTTGTCAAAGATGTCAAATAAAAAATATATTTTTTAAATACCTTTTATTGCCAAATAAAATAAGAACTAAAATGTTTTAAATGTTTATTTTATAAGATCAGTCCCATCACAATACATAATATTACACAGACACAAACTAGAATAAAGATATATAATGCCTGGCATTCTAAATGATACTCTTCGCAGTTTAACAGAGCCCCTTAGTCCCCATTTTCAAACAGATTGTTTTCACAATCAATAGGCCTCAACTCCTTATAGAGTTTGATTTTTACTAAAAATTTCATGTTGATATCGCTTTTCATTTTTGATTTTTTTTTAATTTCAACCCCCCTTAAATCCCCCATATTTAATCAGATTTTTTTTATAATTAAAGGGCTTCTTCTCCTTTTAGAAATTGATGTTTGCTAACAATTTCAAGTTTATATTATTTTTCGTTTTTCAGTTAGGATTTTTTTTTTATATTTTAATCCCCCTTAACTCCCCAATATATTCATATTTTTTTCAGTATCAGTAGGCTTTATCTTCTTATAAAGCTTCATTTTTACTAAAAATGTCATGTAGATATCGCTTTTCGTTTATCATTTAGGATTTTTTTTTTTTAATTTCAACCCATCTTAACCCCCTATTTTTAATCAGATTTGTTAAAAATCAATAGGCTTTGTCCCCTTATAGAGCTTGATTTTTGTTTAAAATTTTCAAATTGATATTATTTTTCGTTTTTGATTTATAGTGCAGACAAAAAACGTGACATCGGACAGACAGACAGACAAAGTAAACCCATAATACTCTTCACAAAATACTGTATAAGTAGAAAAAAATGTATGAGATAAAATAAACAATTTAAAAATGTCAACAATAATATTCAACTTCTTTTATCAAAGGATACTAAAAGTTTGAAATAGCAGCACATAATTGAACACAGAACACAAAAATCTGTGAACTAAACTAGTGACATATATATCGTAAAATGTTATCACACTTAATTTTCCATATTATGATCCTTTCTATGTGTATTTCACAGCACATTTCAAAGTATTCTTGCACTCACTAATGTCCTACCCTCATGGCTGCTTTTGCATGTCCAAGTTTACTAAAAAAATAATGTGTTTTAAGTTTTAATAAATAGAATAATAGTAATTCTGTTTAAATAGGTAAATCGGCTTCATCTGTATTTCCAAATTATTGTTTAATTGTAGATAGTATAATAATGTTTTGATATGTACTAATAGGATTGATTAGCCAGAGCATGTAGATATCTGAGATGTGACTTGTTAAGTGCCTAATCAAAATCACAATTTATGTTTGATACTTATTTCGAGACATTGTTTATTACCAATTGTAAATTAGTTTACCAATAGCCTTATTTTTATTTAATACCTGTAGTTTTTAAAATACTAAATTTTACAAGCAAGGCAATAAAAAAATTTCTGGTTTGTATGCAACAAACGATCTTGGTTAGAGGGTAACACGATTGATAATTGCAGGCAAACATAACTTTATATAGGTAAACTATTTAAATGTACATACTATACCATTGCTTAGGTAAAATTTCTTATCGAGTATATTAAATTAACTCCTTAATCCATTTTTTCGATTTAGACTTTTAAAGTGAAAAACCATTTGTCTCTTTATCTTTATAAAATTTGTATTGTACATTTCCATAATGATGTCTAGTGACCTCATCAGAATAATTCAATTTTTCCTTTTAGCAGGTTTTGTGAGAAAAAAAATTTACAATTTTTTTTGCTTACTTCTTTCTTCATAGTATTTACAATTGAATACAAAATAGACCATTTTGAAGTAGTCCTCGGATGTTCTTAGACACTAAAATAAAATATAATACAAATTAGAGTCGTAAAAATTTATTATATGTAAATAAATCAACATAACCTTAAAAAATTTAATTTACCTTGCCTTTCGGGAACAATCGTTGAATTGGCACACATCTTTCAATTTATTGAAGACACAGTTCTTAATTAAACATATTTTTTTAAATAAGCACAATTAATATAATCTTACGTTTTTTTGAATTTAATAGTAGAGGAGTGACAACTAATGACAGTGACAATTTGTTTGATTTGATACAGTGTTGCCAGAATATGTTTTTGTTATGTACCAGATTTGTCTAAAAAATGTACCAGATTCCTTAAATGTATCAGATTTTTCGAATTCTATTTGCAATGACATCTAATTCATTGAAAGGGAAAAAAGGGGGTCTTTATTGATAATGAACCCAAACAAGGAACACAATATATATAAATATATATTTTACACGTGAACACTGATGCACGCAGAAAGTACTACATCTAGTACAATTGTGAATTGTACTAGACTGGCAACACTGGTTTGGCAACCTTGTTTGTGAGCGCTGCGCCAATTAATGTATTCTTTGACAGTTTGAAGGATCTGTCGGCGTGTTGTCTTCTCTTTTTAGCTTTATGCATTTCGGCATATCGTCTCACTCGTGTTAGGCTCACTCATCATAGTGCGCCACAGACACAGTATACTTAGGTATACTGTGCCACAGAGACGCGATCAACCAGAGGACAATGATGTACCAAAAAAATATAGATTAACACGTATGAAAATAAAAATATTAAAATTAAATTTATATTTTTATGTTATTTATGTAATATTAAAATAATGTGTTTTTATAAAATTTAACTGGGTGTTCACTGCACAAATGAACCAATGGAGAAACCGCCTCTATATTGTACTTATACTGGTTGACCACCTTTTTATGGCGGTCGCCGCTTGGACTATTACGGTAATTGGTTAAATAAAAAATATTTTTCAGACCTTGGGCAAACAAATAATTGGTCATAAAATTAAAAAAATAATGAGAAATATTTATTTTTTAAATCAAAATTCAAAATTTTGTAAAAAACACCATTTACTAACATAAAAATTATAGTTTACTGTCTACTAACTAGGAAATGCAAGTTGATAAAAACCATGGATAATTTGCATTACCATGGTAATGATTTGCATTTTTGTTATTTATTTATTTATGTGCCCGTCAATTTTAAATTTCAAATGTAGATTTTATATAAAAAGGAAGTAATTATTCAGCACGCCGAGGTTTATAAATACCTAGGTATCTGAAAAGCAAAAATAATTAGCGAGATTAAAAATTCCACTCCTGAATATACAAAAAAAATCTCAATTATTTATTTGTAACCATTTTGTAAGCAACGAAATTTTGATTTAATAACGGAATAGACAGTTGAAGATGGATATTGAAGGATTGGGGTTTTAATAAAAAAATAAACGATTATAAAGGGTACGTTGGAAATACGACAACAGCTAAAATGTATTTTAAAAAGTTCCATGTTAATTTCAACCCCTTCGATGATTATGTATTTTAAAAAAGAACATAATGCCCGTAATTCAAGACGAAAAAAGTTACAAAATAATTAAAAAAAAAAAATTGTAGCATTACCCAAAAGTGAAATTAATAAAATGGCATTAATATATCATTAAAATACCTTAATAGGTCTTTAAAAAAAGCATATTGTTACATATGAATTATCTTGCCGAGAAGGAAAATCAATTAATGATGTTTTAATTATTTGCATTAAATAATATATAATAATATAAATGTAGAAGGCCACTTTTAGTCACCAAAGTGAAAAAGACCACTTGTTGAAAAAAGACGAGAATGTGAGGTTAGATTAGATTTATGGCGGGACACGCCGGAAGAAGAGCGGTTGATTTAATGTTAGTAGTTATATTAAAATAAATTTTTTTGATAAAAGAAGTAGTCATTATTTAAGAGAAACAAGGGAGTACCTAAAGTTATCAGAAGTGGTATCGAAACATGCCGGACACACCAGGTCTCGACATTAGGGCAGATAATGCGGAACTAGGAGCACGATCCCTACCTCAGTCGAGCATGACCATTGAGTATTTAATTCAGAAGACCGTTCGTACTATTATAGTATGGCAAGACCAAAATTCAGCGCAAAGAAGTCCTACTGAAAACACCCAAGTTACGGAAAGACCAAAACTTTTCACTAATAAAGAAATATCTAACCTTTTGCCTGAATTTACGGGAGTAAATATGGAAGTTTCAATTTGGTTGGAACGAGTGAATACAACTCAACGAATTTACGGTATTTCTGATGATGTACTACAGGTTATAGCAATAGGCCAACAGTGATACAATTTAAAGATGAAGTATGTTATGATGGCTGGACTACGTTACAGGACGAAATTAAAAAGATGTTTTCATACTTATATGATCAAGTTAACCTTCGCAAACAATTTTAAAGAAGGCGATTGAAGTCAGGAGAGCATTTTTCAACTTACTATCATGAAAAAGTTACTTTGGGTAACAATGCCAGTGTACAGGAATCTGAAATGATTCATTACATCATAGATGGGTTTGACAAAAAGATTTTGCAGAGCCAAGCAAAAATGATGTTGCAGGAAATAAAAACCTTAAAAATTTGTACAGCCGCATGAATAATGTCGTAAAGGAACACCCAAGACAGGGCAGTTTACATGGTTCGCAGATTAGTTCACGAGTTGGTATCCAGTTTAGACCATAAATATTTATATACGTCCCAATCAAAATAAAATGACTATTTCTAACACATCAGTGCATGTAAGATGTTTTAATTGTAACGCTGAAGGGCATGAAATACAGGACTGTGGTCGTCCAAGAAGATAGAGAGATTAATGTTATATCTGTGGTGGATTAGACCACATAGCAAGAAACTGTGCTCAAAATAGAGGTCCAAAGAAATAACAAAAATTTTAATATAATGCCAAATGTTCAATTGAATCTAAGTAACAATAATTTTAATGTCAGTTTAGTTAAACAGACAGATTCCAAACCTTTTTATGTAAATGTTGGTTTTGAGAAACTTAATCTAAACCTAAACTCTATGATTAACAGTGTTAGCCCATTAAGCTTAATTAGAGAATCATTTATTCCATTTGAACTGTCAGAACCTTATGATAACACAGATTCTAGCCATACAGATATTAATAATGCTGAGTTGATTATTTTAGGAATATTTAATGATAAAATTACGGTTAATAATTATTCATATCGTCGCCCTCATCACGAAGTGGCATAAGTGACAAATAGTAAATTTTACAGCAATAAAACGAAAATACGTAATTCTCATCTCGTTATGCCTTATTGCAGATAGGACACAGAAATAATATGCTATATTGCATGCACTATTAAGGTTGTAGATGTGCCACTTCGTGAGATGATAAAGAAGGTCAAGACTAGTCAATAAAAAAACATTTATTTAATTTTTGTTGGTTAGGTCACTTCGTGATAAGGGTGACGATATGATGTTACTTTTTATATTGTTCCAAATTTGAATATGTCACATAACTGTTTGCTAGGCAGATATTTTATAAAGAACCCAATGATTAAGGAATGTAATTTTAAGGGAAATAAAGTATTTATAATTAGAAAGGATGAACCTGAAAATACGGTCAATGAACTTTTGCTTATTAAAGACATTTTTTGATAACGAAAATGGGGTAGATAAATGTCCTCTCTTAAACATAGAATCTTCTGTACCACATGAGGTCCTTGTAGAGGTAAATAACATTTTTACAGATAAATATTTGTTGGCTGATAAACCGTAAAAACCAGAAGTTAATTTTATTATGAAAATAAATGTAAAACCTAATCACCCTCCATTTTTCTTTAGACCAAGATGTTTGTCATATTTCGAAAAAAAAAAAAAATGAAGTAAATAATATTGTTGCAAATTTACTTGAGAAAAAAATTATACGCAAAAATAATTCTGAATAGAGTAGCCCAATAGTTTTGGTAAAAAAGAAACCATCGGGATACAGATTATGTGTTGATTTCCGGGAGTTAAATAAAATTACTTTGCGTGATAACTTTCCACTTCCATTAAACGATGATTAAATTGCTGGGATGTGGGATAAAATATATTTTATCAAGTTAGATTTACAGAGTGCCTTTCATCATGTTAGTATTGTAGAAGAGTCAATAAAGTTCACCTCTTTTATTACTCATAATGGGCAATTTGAATATGTGAAAATGCCATTTGGGTTAAAAAATAGTCCAGCAACATATATGAGATTCACTAATTTGATTTTTAGAAATTTAATTGAACAAGAAAAAATTTGCATTTATATAGATGGTATTTTAACTAAAGACTATTGAAGAAAATTTGGAAATTTTAGAAAATGTTTTTGAAATAATGAATATAAATCAATTAACCTTAAAAGTTGAGAAGTGCTTCCTTCTATTTAAAACAATAAATTTTCTAGGCTGTTCTATAGATGAGCATGGAGTAGGTAAGTCCTAATGATGAAAATATTAATGCCGTATTTTCCAATATCTATAAACTTCCGTGAAGTTCAAAGTTTTATGGTCTCGCATCTAGCTTTTGTAGATTTATTTTTATATACTTATTTACCTTTGGAGAGAAAGAACATGCGAAAGATCTTTTAGGCAAAAAACCTATATTATGTATTTATAACTCTAATTTAAAGACACAGCTTCATTGTGATGCATCTTAACATGGCTATGGATCTATATTAATGCAAAAACAAGGAACTGAATTTAAAATTATAACTGACTGTAATAGTATTAAGATGGCATTACAGAAAAAATAAATTATTCCGTGCATTATGAGATGGTCTTTAGAATTGCAAAATTATTCCTACAATATTGAACATAGATCAAATAAGCAGTATAAAACAAGATCGGGACATAGAAATAACTAAAATTAGAAAGATGCTAGAGAAAAAGGAAAGTAAACTATTTGAGCTTAAAGATGGTTTAGTTTTCAGAAAGTATAATAAAAACTTGCTCTTTTATGTACTAGAAAGTATGGAACTTTAAGTTATTAGCACTTACCATGATGATATTGGACATGTTGGAGTGTGTAAAACTTAAGATACTCATGATTTAAACATATGACTTTTTCAAACTTATTGAACTTATATTTATGTGAAGTATTATGTTGTATAACTTATGTATTATGTATATTTATGAATATAAAAAAGATATATGAATTTATGTTTCAACTAATGAACTTATGTTTTGGACTTATGGATTTATGTTTTGAACTTATGTATGTTTCAAACTTATGAATTTATTTGTCTCGAACTTATGTGTTTTATATGACAAATATGTTTTATGTTTATTTAAATTCTGCATATATTACGTCATGATCATACTTGATTCACTAGATGTTGAAATACTTACCAGGTGTTATATCTTTTAGCTCTTTTCAGATTTTTTCACATTACAATTTATTTTGTGAAACTTTAGTTGATCGAGGACAATTAAATGTCAGGCTGGCTAAGCTGTAGAAGGCTACGTTTAGTAACCGAAGTGTAAAAGGCCACGTTTAAAAAAAAAGACGAGAATGTGAGGTTAGATTAGATTTATGGCGGAACACTGCGGAAGAAGAGCGATTGATTTGATGTTAGTAGTTATATTAAAATAAAAGTGTTTGATAAAAGAAGTAGTTACTATTTAAGAGAAATCAGGGAATCCCTACAATAATAATATTATATTATAACATCACACTAAAAGTTTTACTACAATAATATAGGTACAACAACTTATGAAGTAAGTTCAAAATCGTGCAGATGCTCTTTAAAATTGAGACTTTTGATTGTTTCATAGATCATCAGATCCTGACCAATTGTATACAGAACTACCCTTGAGATATCCCCTTTCTAATAAAAAAGAATCACAGAAATCAGACAACGTTGTAAGAAATGATCGCTAAAAATACATAAAAAACGAAGAGTTTGATGATTTTCTTATGAACCCCATTTTTAGATCTTGACCAAATTTATATGGGACCATTCCTAAGGCACCCCCTTTCTTTTAAAAAATCATAGAATCATAGAAATCGCACAACGTAATAAAGAATTATCGCTGAACATACATAAAAAAAATAAAAAAAATAAAAAAAATATTTCGATAAATTGAGAACCTCCTCCTTTTTTATAGTCGGTTAAAAAGTTTTTCAATTTTTTTTTAAAAAGGTATAATAAATTTAAATTTGATTTATCTGCAATATTAAAATTGAAATTAAGTCAAAAATGTAAATAGTAAAATTTTTAATTTTTTTGTTAAAACCAATTCTAAGAATGAGTAATATTCCTTATAATGTAAAACAACCACGTGCCCTTAAAATCGGTAAAATAGGGAATTTTAACTAAGAATAAGTTTTGTAACATAAGTCTCAATGATTATTGGCTGGCACCATTTTCTCGATTTTTGAATTTTGTCGCCTAATTCGTTATTGCATAATGCGGTCAATTTGTTCCATTATTTAAAAAAAAAGATGTTGCCTAAACTGCAACATTCGATGCTCCATAAAAAAATTAATATGACGAACATATCGGCAAAACCGTCCCTGCTGTCTTACAAATAATTGACAGTATTTGATAGATGTATTGAGATCAGTAAAAATGCTTTGGCGGTGTTCAATCAACGGTGTTTATCTTTTGTTTTCCGGTGCTCTTTTTGCTACATACATTTTGTTCGAAAGATATCCGATAAGTCAATCATTTTCTTCTTCAGGAACAGGAAATGGCGTCGCGTCGTCGCTGGGGTCAGCAACGAATGTATTTTCAGAAAAACACGAAAAACTCGACACAGTTATTTGTAAAGATTTGTAAGATAAGTACTGATTGAACCCGGTATTCAATAATTTAAAGATTGTTCTTAAATGTTACATTTGCTAGATTAATTGTTTATTAAAATGTAAATACTAGATTTTATTTTATTTTCTTTTATCGAAATTTATTCCTGTAAGTCTGGTTTTGCCTAGTGGTGTTACAAAGAGAGGGAGAATATTGAAAAAAAATATTACTTTTATACATGCCGTATTGTTGAATCGGTCTGATATACATTAAAGGTGCAATAAAAAAGTAAAAGAATATAAAAATGCAAAAAAATGTATTTATTACAAAACTAATTTACATCCATAGTCTAGAGAAGAAAGGAATGCAGTAATTTTATTTCCAGAATATAGTACAGGTTCAAGAAATAGACATTTTATTTTTACCTTATCCTTCAATGCTTGTTTGTAGTTAAATTTGAATACATCTGATCGGCCTAGTAAATGTTATCGTTTAAAATTAATCATGTTTTCACAGTTTTTACTGTAATAAACCTTTTCTTTTGACAGATAAGTCAGACTTTATTTATTCACAGCCGTATGCATTTTAATTGATTCAAAATTTTATATTAATATATATTATAATTTTACAGTTATATAAGAATGGTAAATACATTAGCAAATATTGCAAACACAAGTACGCGTAAACGACCTAGTGGGTATAAAGCATTATCTTAAGAAAAAGAAAACCTATCGGACTTAATGTATTTATTGATCTTTGAAAAGATTTTGTTTCACTTTCTGTGGATGAAATAGCCACTAAATGTGAGATCTTTACTGGAATATCTAAGCGGACAGTGTATAATATTATTAAAGATGGCACAGTTATTAGAGAAGTCCTCAGAAAGAAACTTCTTTTATTAAAACTTTGGTAAACAATGTAATAAGGCGCGTATATCCCAAGGGATTTTAATATTATTTATTTGTATACTAACCTGGATTCTCAAGGCCAAATTTGACGAATTTTTATGTAATATTCAAGATCACAAACAGTATTTAATATTTATCACGGAAACCTGGCTAAAACCATCAGATGCAGACTCGCTTGTTTCTATTCATGGATTCACCATATTCCGATCTGATAAACTATTGAGAACAGGTAGCGGGGTTTGTATATATATTTGTGAAAAAATATCCCGAAACTTATCAATTAACACCGTCATCCCAAAAATAGCAGGTATAGATATTTTACTGCTTAACGTTTCTAAAGGTCTCTTCAATATTAATTTCGTATGTATCTATAGACCTGGTGATTTCTGCGATGATTTAACTAAGCTATTAATTGATATTTTAATTTCTCCTATATTTGCTGGCCTATAACTTTCTTTCAATTAATAGATAAACCAACCAGGTTTCTAGATCTTATCATCAAAAATGATGAACAACTTATAACAGAACCTCAACATCTTCCCCCAATAGGCATTTCCGACCATCCAGTAATAATAGCCGCGATCCAAGTTCATATTGAAAGTGTAAACACTAAGACGTACGATTTATACAGGGTGGTCAATTACAACGATTTCAAAATGAACTTAGAAACTATCAACTTCGGTGGTATTTTAAAAGAGTTTAACAATGTAAATGGTATGTGGAACACTTTTCTGTACATCTTTAATGAAATAATTAATAAAAATTCTTTTATCAAGAAGTACCACAGAAATCCGTTAAAACCCTGAATAAATAGCAATGTCGTATCCTTAATTCATCATAAACGGCGACTTTGGAGAAAGTACAAGATTATAAAAAATATACAGGATTTCTGTTCTCACAGAAATTTCCCTAATTTCTTAAAACTATCCATTCGCTCAGCGAGAAGAGACTATGAAAAAAACATTGTTAACTCAGAAAATCACAAAAAATTCTACACTTATGTGCTATATTTATGTGCTATATTTATGTGCTATATTTATGTGCTATATTTATGTGCTATATTTATGTGCTATATTTAAGAAGGGCGACAAAATGGATGCTTCAAATTACAGACCTATACCATCAAAAATCATGGAAAACATTGTAGTTGATGTCATGACTAATTTTTTCACAGAGCATAACGTAATACCAAAGGAACAACACGGTTTTTTTAAAGGTAAATCTACAACAACAAATCTTTTATACTGAATTAACGATTGGTCTTGCTCACTCGAATGCAAACAACCAACTGATGTAATTTATCTCGACTTTGCGAAGGCTTTTGACAGGTTCCTTTCGTCAGACTGCAGCGCCAACTCCAGTCATTTTGTATTCGAGGAAAATTATTGTCATGGATTCACAATTATCTGGGAAATAGGAGCTTTCGAGTCAAAGTTGGTCAGTCCTACTCATCAGATAGATTAGTGACATTTGGTGTTCCGCAAGGCTTGAATATGGGTTCGCTCCTTTTTATAACTTATTCGAGTGAATCTACCTTACCATATTTAGTCTCAAAGAGCATTTTATGAAGATGACACAAAATTTTATGGAAACCCCTTAGTAGACTACAATAATATTCAAACTGACTTAAATTCAATAAGTGATTGGTGCTCGGACTAGTTTCTCCCGTTAAATATAAACAAGTGTGTGGTGTTATATATCAGCAAAAATAATCCACGTCTTCGTTATTCGCTCGGTAGCCATAATTTGGCGCAACTGTCTTCTTATGTAGATTTAGATTTTGGTAACGTCTGAACACAATTTAAAAACATGTAAACTTCTAAAGTCGATATTATATTTGCTTTAAAAGACTTTTGCAAATGTCTCCTTTCATACATCCATCAAATTATTTATGTTCGGCCTTTGTTAGAATATGCAGGTGTAGTTTGGTGTTCGCTTCTTGTTCGAGACCATAATGTCCTTTGGAGCGCGGACAGACTACAATTGTCCAACTTACCAGCTTTTTCAAATCGTCGACTACGAGGGGACCTGATTCTAACTTTTAGAACACTTAAATATAATTTCGGAAATCTTAGTGACATTTTTTTATTAAACACTAACTCTCGTCTACGTGGTCCAACCGGATCTCAGCAACGAAGTTGTTGGTGCCATAATAGTTAATGTCTTTAAAAATAAGTAAGACGAGTGTTTGTTTAACGTTTTTATTTAATTTTTATAATTCTCATCTTTTTGTTTCAGTGTGTTTACTTTGTTCCAATTTTTATATTTTGTTTTTAGGCTATCATAGGACTTATATCCTCAGCCTTTATCAATGTATAATAATAATTAGTAAAATAGAGAAGCAGTTTCGCGAGCTTAAACATATTAGGCGACATAAAAAAACAGCTGCCAGTGCAATAACTCATGATAACAAATTAGATATTATGCTTGAGTTTTAGGAAAACCAACATGCTTTTAGTTGACAAGCAGCCCCAATGTTCGATATTAGCCATTCATCGATTATTCGAACATAAAAAGAAAATAAAATGCATCACTATAAAATAATAGCAACTCATGGAAGACGATGTTGATAGGAGAACGCAATTTTGTGAACAAATGATTTCAATGTTAGATAATATGGTAATCCAATTATGTTTTGTTTCCTGATAAGTGTACCTTTATACTTCACGGTCATGCTAATCGTCAAAATTGCCGCTATTGGTCTAGGAAAAATCCTCACTGGATGAGAGAAGAACATACATTTCTCTGAACTGATTATTTTTTAACTACATTAAAAACCAACTCAAAATACTGATGAAATTTGTATAAAAATCAAGTTGCCGAGAACACAGCAGTTCGAGTTAAACGACAACTGAATTTTGACAACCCGTGTTCGCTAGAAGAAAGATGGGGGGCGCGAATGGTCGACATATGGTATATTAGTTATTCAGGTGTAAGAAAGAGGGCAATTGGAGCAAGGTTTACCATAATTTTCGTTTTCGACTTTTGGCCAGATTTTTAGTGCAAATACTTGTCTGTGCGCTGGCAAGAACAACAAAGAACATGAAAATTTGCGTGAAATGACATGCCGGTGACAATCTCCAGCGAGTCGCCACCTTTTCGGACTTTCGCCGGCGGATCGCCAGCGATTCGCTAGCGATACGCCGGAATGAATCTCTAGCGAATCGCTGGCAATCGACTATGCATATGGCTGGTAGTCTCTTCTACATGAGTTTCTAGGACGCTGTCAGAAGATTGGAATGTCTTTTCATCAGAAAATACCATATTCCAAAATTCTTTCTCATGAATTAAAAATTAATTTGCAACTGGATTCTCCAACGCTTATATTCTGCAGGTAAAAAACTAACTTTGCGGGCAGTAGGGCCTATTTGTTTAAAACGCATTAGAGTTCCTGAGAATGTTTCTTCTCATGCTTTCACAGATGTTTCAAAAGAATTTTGACGGATATTTTCAACGAGAGCCACATCACCTCAAGATCAATTTTCCTCCAATTTTGATGTAGACCTCGATTTTTTAGCCTCAGTTAAATCGCGGGGCATTTTTAAAAATTTATTTGACAATCATTTTTAAGAGCTGTCAAATCTAAATGCGACGAACGACTATGATGTAAAGTCTACATGCATTATTAAATTTTTGTATTAACATTTTGCTCTTAGATATTAACTGTACTTAATTCAGACTTTTATTTGTTAAATTAGCAACGTTGACACATCAGTGTGAATGCTGATTCAGAAATTTATATTATGGCATTATTTAAGGTCTAGGTATATTTTAACATTTGTGAATGTTATTTCAATATTGATTAATAATACAGAATTAATGCAAATAATTTGCAATTTGTGATGAGGTAATGTTCACAGGAAAGCAGAATAAACACAGCAAATTGTTGGTATATGCAAAATGTTATTTGATAAAGTAAAATAAACTATATTTGGCCACAATGAAATAAAAAACTATTTTGTTTTTAATGATATTATTAGTGCTTTATTTGGTGAGAACTTTTTCGTTAAATTGTTGATTTTTTTTTTATGTTAATGGCAACGGATGAAAAGTACTTTTGCTGCCATTGGAGGAGGAGCAAAAGTACCGAAAAGGATTATATTTATTATTTGGTAACTCGTTAACATATTATGTCCATCGACGAGAAGACACTGACTGTATCTAATAAACCAATGAACTATGAATTAATATTAACTAATAAAATGAGCCTATAGGGAAAATAAGCACCCTTTAACCGAAATAGAAAATATAACATGGATGGATAGAGGTTCGAGAAAAACGAAAAAATGTTACTTCTCTCATTACTCGAACTTCTCCACTCTTCCTCTGAAAAAACTGAAAGCTAATCCCTCAGCACTGCCTGAAATGATTTTAAACTGCCACTTACACCTACTTTTACGCCAACCCCGGTGGAGGTCGATGTATAGAACCCCTGGCCTTAGGATATTGATCTTCGGGTACGACGGATTGGACTTTGAGACGAAACAAATGTCACCCACCCAAAAGGACAAACTAGTTCACAGGGGGTAAATTCGCACCCTCGCAAAGTGTAGGTGGGGTTGAACATTTTTTTTTATAATTTGAATATTTTGAAACAATGTTTTATAGATAATTAAAAAATTTGAAAAATTAGAAAAATTCGGAGGAGTTCTACTGCTCATCTCCTTCCCACCTCTTTTTTTGATACCTTTTCTAGGCTGCTATTGCTTATTTTTGATATATATCATGACAGGGTGCAAACTGAAGTCGAATATAGCATAGCGATGGGGGTTACCCACACCCAAGCCCCGTTTTTTTTTTTAATAAAAATTGTGTTTAATCATGTGAATAAATGAGGGTTTTTAGATTATGAGTGAGTGTTTTTTTATTGAATTTATTTATAGTGTTACTGAACTATGTTGTATCGTAAGTATACATAAAAGTTTGTGGTCGCAGATTTACCTACAGTCAACGAATATACATGGTGAGTCGGGAGGAGCACACCAAACTGTAGAAGTATATTATACACGTGAAAATAATGTAAAAAAACTCATATGTTCTTATCCGATTTTCATTTGTTTTCAAGTTATAGCATATTAACAAATAAACAAATTTACACATAAAAATTCTCTTAATCATAGCGTTCCTTCAATAAATGTTCAAAAATACCGCCATTGACTTCTAAACATTTTTTGCTTCGTCTACGAAGAGCGTTTGTTGCTCTCCTAATTGATTTATTTCTTTCTTCTTTAATATGGGCTACAGTATTCTCAATTCGTCTAATTAGTGCATCCCGTGTGCCCACTTTTATTTTGTAGACTTCATTTTTCATCCAGCCTCATAAACAAAAATCTAATGGTGTGAGGTCTGGAGATCTTGCAGGCCAATTAATAGGACCTCCACGACCAATTCAACGCCCTGGAAAACGTTCGTCCAAATGTTGCTTGACCTGACCAGCGACATGTGCAGGAGCTCCATCGTGCTGATAGTACATCTGCATTCTAATATTTACAGGAACATCCTCTAGCAGGCCTTGTAATTCATTTTGTAAAAAATTGAGGTAGTTGTCTCCTGTGAGACGATTCTCCAAAATGAAAGGGCCAATTAAATAACTGTCAACCATACCACACCACACGTTTACAGAAAACCGATGTTGAAAATTGCTTTCGACTGTTGCGTGGGGATTTTCGTCTGACCATACATTATAGTTACGAGTATTATTAATGCTATTACGGGTAAAAGTAGCTTCATCCGTAAAGAGTATACTCGATACAACACGATGATTATTATTTATCCACCGACAAAACTCCATACGGTTAGTGTAATCCTGTGGTTGTAGGTGCTGTACTCTCTGTACGTGATAAGGATATAGGCCTTGCTCGTGGAGTGTGTTTATCACTCTTTTTTTGTGGAATTTCCAATTGAGTGGCAATTCTCCGTGAGCTAGTAGTTGCATCTTCTTCTACTAGATGCAGAATATTTTCTACTTCTACAAAACTTTGTCGAGTAGCGCGTTCAGATGTTATGAAAGCACTGGGAAGCTTACCAGTCTCGCACAATTTGTTGAAAACTCTAATAAATACGTTTTCATCAGGATGTCTTCGGTGTAAAAAACGTTGACGATATTCTTCAGCAGCAGCTGTATCATTTCCATTACTGAAACCATAAACAAATACCACATTTGCATATTCTAAATTTGAATAAGTATCTGGCATTTTGTAACACTAGCAATCACATAAATTCGAAATTAAACGTTCAGTTACTGTTCACTGTACACTGACAGTTCATCAAAACGTCAGAATTATCAAATGCCTTTGAGCCTTGAATATATGGCTTACTTTGATAATGTTAAAATTCAGAAGTGGAAAACTAGATGAACATTTTTAATTACGCCATAACTTGAAAACAAATGAAAGTCGGATAAGAACATATGAGTTTTTTTACATTATTTTCACGTGAATAATATATTCCTAGAGTTTGGTGCGCTCCTCCCGACTCACCCTGACTTTCAATAATGGGCGAACACTACATAGTCATTAGAATTCTACTAACAGACAATGTGGCAAATTTATTTTCTGTGTTATAATTTGTTAAATTATAAAATTATCATTTACTCAAAATACAGACATGCCTTAAAATACTAAATACGCGTTACAATTGCTAATAGGCACAGATCTCAAAAATCTTTTAATAGAGAGTTATTGCAAGTTCACTTAAGGTTAGTCACTATAGACCTTTTTATCATAATTTTTTTTTGTACGCATGCGACAGTATCAGCTATCTTCTTCGTACTGTTTTTGTAAACAAGCATGTTAAAATGCCAACCTGAAAAAAATCATAATCGATAAATATTAATTTAAGTATATTCATTTACAAAAAAAAGGAAGAAAAAGCATAATAATTTTAGTGTCTTAATTGAAAAATATATTTTTGCAATCAATTATAATTATGTTATCTGTACGGAAAGAAACAACGAAACGGTGTATGTAAAATTGACACACGGTATAAATCATTCAAAGGCAATACATAAAATACATATTATTTTATAAATATTCCAAAGCCTTGGCTGCAATATCGTAAAAAATTATCAGTTTATCAAGCAAATGTGCATTAGGTACGAAAAAATGTGGTCGAATACCGAAGTGACAACGGTTTTCGATGGATTGGTGATGTAACTGAATATACTTATATTTGTTAATTACATTTTCATGGAGAAAGTGGTCCAACAGAAGAAAATTATTATCTGGTATTAAACAATATTCTTTTAATATTAAATTCTACTTCGGTATACACAGTAATATGATTAAAAATGTCATGTTGATCCTCAAACTCAAACCTAACCTAATATATTTAATTAATTATACTCGTGATTAACTTTCATGTTAATTAAAGTGTTTTTGCAAGTACTAATAGTTGGTTGGCATAATTAATTATAGTAGAGTTATAATTATTATTTGTTTTCATTAATTTTGTACACAGTTAAGAAGTATTGATACACCTAACCTCTCAATCAGTCCACTTTTTTCGTTTGTATCAAACGTCTAAGACACTTCAACCACCTTTTCAACTTCTCACAACTATGCGCTTCTACAGAGTTATAAAAAAGTTAATCACCACCAACGATTTTTTCTAATGATTAATTTTTCTGTAGAGATAATATTGCTTTCCAGCCATTGTCGATCAAAACAGTACGAAACTTTTGAATTACCGCTATTTTAACATGGTGGCTGCGCATGCGCTTATCACATGATGAAAAGGTCTATTAGTGCCGCTCTTATTTTGACATCTGAGCATGCGCAGATCTCTTATATTCTAGAACTGACTTTAATAAAGATTGTGCCTTGTGCCTGTCCTTAATTGTGGATGATCAGATTTTCGTACGTAAATAAGTCAAACATTAAAATATGACTTGAATATTTAAATAACAAATGTATGCTGTATATTATGTTTCTGATACCTTATAATTCTGGGATTGGCCTCAATATTGTCACAATTATTCCTTAAATGGAATTAATTTATTTTCATTCGGCTCAGTAAATAATTTAACATCCTGTATGTTAAATTATTTCTGAATAGTAGGTCGATTTCGAAATACTTTTAAATCGTAGAGAATGCATTTCATAGTTTCATAACAATTAAGTTAAAAACTAATGAACTTTGTGCTGACTCGACGATTTTGGAAGTCTTGCGAAATCGAACCTAGTCGGTTGATTTTAGGGGGTCATTGAGAGTTTTGCGGGACGGCAAAAAAGGTGGTCGCAATCGATCACAGAGAAAATAATTGGGGTTTGAAAAATATATATAACATAAAAATATAATTATACAAAATAAATACTAATAAATATTTCTGGGGATAAAATAAAATAAAGTAAAGTAAAAATTGTGACTGCTCCATGACAATGAGGTAAGGACCCCAAATTTTATTATTATTATTATTATTATTATTATTATATCGATTTTTGATTGTCTTTTGAGTCCTTTAATTACGGACATTTAATAAAGTGTTTGTGAATTTTTTATACATGGTGTTTCTATTATTACTAGTTTAGTTCCTTATACGGTAATTTAAGTCACCCGAGGTTTATCTTAAGTGGCGCAGATTCCTTCTAAACCAAGAAGTTAATCTGAGCTTTTTGAGATTAACATCGGCAAGAGCGCGCTTAGCGGAAGTGGGTGAGTGTCTATTTTTACCTCTCAGGCCAAGCGAGGACCCCTAATCACATTAAAAAGAATAATTACCACCCCCTAACCGTTAAGCGTGACATGGTGGAGGCGCCATTGATTTTAAGTTAAAATCCTGGTATTTTAAGTATATTTAGTAGATCATTTAAAACGTTACAGAATAGAATATAATTTTTTTGTCTTACATATAAGGATAAGTAATTTTTTTCTTACTTCAAAAATCCATGTATAAGAGATTAAACGCATTTTGGCTAATGTCCTTCTTACCTTAATTTTTTTTTTAAGAGCATAATAGAATCTAAGAAGCTTCAGAAAAATTTTAATAATTATTTTAATTTTTAATTTTTTTTTACATTTCATTCTTTTCATATAAATTAATTTATTTGACTACAAAAAATTAAGGTAACCTATTTAAACGATTATTTAACCCAAGCTTGACCCTAATAGCCGTCACGCTTGGGATAAGAAAGCTAAAACTCGAAGTGTGGAGGAAAAAATTAGTTAATTTTAATATTTTGTAATTTTTTTGGTAATTTTTTTTTTTGCTATTTTTTTGATAATTTTTTAGTAATTTTTTTGATAATTTTTTAGTAATTTTTTTGATAATTTTTTAGTAATTTTTTTGGTAATTTTTTTTTTTTTTTATAATTTTTTTTTGACAATTTTTTGGTAATTTTTTTGGTAAATTTTTACGTATTTAATAACATATTACAAAACAAAACAAAAAAATAAATAAAAAACGTTTTTTTCTCATTTTAGAATTTTTTCCAATACATAAAGAGAAATAAACCATAAAATTCAAAAATATTTTCAACATTTTTAAATATTTACATTTTTTTTAACAAATAAATAAATCTTGGTGTGTTTTATCATATTTATTCTTTATCTATTTTTAAATGAATATTTTACAATAATTCTTATTTCTATATATACATATACTTATTTATATTATTTATCTTAAAAAACTAAAAATGCTAAAAGTAAAAATAGTTGTAGCCATCTGTTAAGCAGTACAGCCCCAGAGGCAAATAAAAAACCATGAGGAAAAAGAAACTAACTAGTTTCCTTCACGGGAATTTTCGGATAATTGTTGTTTTATCTACTAAATTAAAATTTGATCGATTGTAATTTTTTATTGAAACAAACCTACCAGTACTAATAATAAATGACCTAATACTAGAATATTTTAAAAATAAAATAATAATTAAGTAAATACATTTTAGATGATATTGAATAAATTGTGCTTTTTCCATTTAAAATCTCACAAAGTATGGCAAATTATGCAAAGTCAAAATTTTAATAATAATGGGGAAATTTTTTAGTTTAGAAAAAGTGCATTTTAGTGATTTAGAAAATATATACATTTATATTTTGTATTCCGGACTGAAACTATTTTGGAATTTAACTTATATTATTTAATAAACTAATTAAAAAGTGAAAATTCAGTTGTTTTAGAATTTCATAAAATAATTTATCATTCATAAAAAGTGATAAAATGTTTAAAAAACCAATAAGATATTCTTACAACAAAATCGTAAGACAAGTAAAGAATGTCTTTATTATTATATTAAATATTAATGCAAAATAAACAGTTTTTATAACGCGTCAGGTGTCTGAACAGTAATTTACGTAAATAATTTTACAAAAGTGCTGAAGATAACAGAACTTAAAAAAAAAATAATTTTTAAATGAAATAATCCATTTAGATCAAAACTATTCGAATTTTTTTTTTTATATCACATCATCAATAATAAAGATTTTTTAATAATGAGTAGAAACAATTTAATAATTTTTTTTAAGTAAATTAACTAATTTCATTTGCCTACTGTGAAAAATTTCGCACGATTTGCCAACTTAAAAAAGTGTTTTACCAACAAATTAATTTTAAGAAAATTTTGGATTTTAAAATATGTTTTTCGTCTATATGTATTTCAATTTCAGAATAATAAACAAATATTTTACTAAGGTATAATGTGTCATGTCATAAATCACAAAAATTACAGATACTTAAAAAATTAATTTTTTTTATTTTTTTTTTCTGTTAAAGTTCATTTTAGTAGGAACTTGTTTTATTATAATTAATTTAGAATATTATTGAAATTAATGTGGCAATAATGAAAAATAAAATAATTCATAAAAACAATATATCTATATAAAATTCAAAAAACAAAAATAATTATTTTAGCAAATGAAATTAAGTGTATATATAAAACGCACTAAAACTTAAAATGTGCAAATATTTTAAGGAATAGATAGTTTAGGTAGGAATATGCATTTTAGGTATTTTTTATTTTAATCGGGGTAATTTAGAATATGTCTGAATTAATAGATGTATTTATTTTTTTTATGAATAGGCAAAAAGCAATAAAATGAATCATACATTAAAATATAGAGTATAGAAGTATAATTTGTGAAAATTAAAATTGAAAAAGTAATTCTAATTGTTCTACTTAAGTGATGGGTATTAAAATATATTATCATGTTTTTTTTTTAAGTTTAAAGAACTTTATAAATATGATGGGTAAAATTTTAGGAATATATAAAAACCACAAAAATAAATTAAAAATATATTTCCGTTAAAAATTAAGTACATTAAAAAAACAACATTGCCACCCGGCATATACATTACCCTCTGTCCCACCGTTATTTTTATTTATTCAATATTTTTTTTTCTTTATAGATAATAAGATGTTGATTATTAAAGATAGTAATAAGTAAAAATAAATTTGCAAAGTAAAAAGCCCCAAAATAATACATAATATATACTTTCTACACAGGACGCTGATTGCATTATGTGCCCTTAATAACATCCCCAGCCAGGGAAATACACAAAAAGTAGAGGTGACTGCTGGTGCGTTTTGGAGAGCGTTACCAGATGTAGTGGCATACGAAGCCACAGTACCCCTCGTTTATGAATCACAATATATTCTAATGAAATTTAATATTATAATGTCAAAATGACATTCAAATCCTAACCTTAGATATTTGGACCAATCAGCATTTACGATTAATAATTATGACAGCTTACAACAAAAATTAAAATGACGCAAGAAAGTATATCCGTTCTGTTTATTTATCAAGTCTTGTTTGAGGTTACTTTTGAATACATTTATTGTTGTTTTTTTTATATTTCTGTAGGCAGTCTATTAAATTTTTTAAACCTTTAATAAAAATTGTATTTTGGGAACTTTTAGTGATGGCTTGCCGTACATGAAAGTCAAATTGACTTCTTGTATTATTGTGAAATTGCGAATTATATTGAATTTTTTCTAATAGATCTGATGCGATCGTACTATGTCATTTTTATTTCTTAAATAAATATCAGTCATGTACTGAACATAATTCTGAACTAAAATCCAATTTATATCTTTTAACATAGTTGCAATACTCATTCTTCTGTCCTTTATTAAGGAGGTGCTTTCGCCACCAATGTTAAATAAAAAATATTAGATTATGACTAAAATTAATTTTTTTTCTAATAGTAGAAGTCCTTATTTATCTAATAGTGAACTTTTAACTATACCTTACCGTGCAAATTTTTAAAAATTTTTTTTTTAAAAATGTGTGTGTTTGTACAGTGTCTTACGAGAAAGTAAGACTTCAACAACAATTTTCGAATTATAATTAATTTTACTATTATTTATTGATTTTTTTTTCTCCCTCCTGGGCTCGTCTGACTATGTGTCTCCCAATAACACTGAAGCCTATTGGCTTATTGTGGCCTATTTATTGATTAGGTATAGTAGAAAAAAAAACTAAAAATAAGGTTTTTGAAATATTTAGGTTTTGTTTTTTACAATAAAATATATAGGTTACCGTGGAATTTATTGAGAAATTAATATTAAAAAATCACAAACAATTTTCAACTAGGTTACTTCAAATTTTTTTTTAATATTAATTTCTCAATAAATTCCAAGGTAACCTATATATTTTATTGTAAAAAACAAAACCTAAATATTTCAAAAGCCCTATTTTTAGTTTTTTTCTACTCCATCTAATCAATAAATAATAATATAATTCGAGAATTGTTGTTGAGGTCTTATTTTCTCGTAAGACACTGTACAAATACTCAAATTTTAAAATAAAAAATTCTCAAAAATTTGCACGGTAAGGTATAGTTAAAAGTTCAACATTAGATAAATAAGGACTATTAGAAAAAAAATTAATTTTAGTCATAATCTAATATTTTTTATTTAACATTGGTGGCGAAAGGGGTGGCGAAAGAACCTCCTTAATAGAATATAAATAGGAGAAGTAAGGAGCCTAAATATTTTACATGAGCAGGCTTAAGAGGTAAGGGGGCTAATTATTATTGGATAAATTGCTCGAGTTTTTAAACCCTAATCAAAAGGCGATATAGAATGGTTTTAAAAATCAAGGCTTGTGAAAATCATCAAATGGTTTAATCTAAGTAATATCAATGCTTGACAAAACAAAAAATTCAACGTCCTAATACTACTACTATCGGCTTTCGGTCTTTCGTTCCAAGTTAAATCATTTCTCGTTTATGTTACGATACGAGTTTACCCTTGTGGGCCTCAGTCTCGATAAGGTAGGAACCACCATTTTAGCGTCTCTCAAATTTTACAAATATCATATAAGTTTTTATTTATTCTTATTCTAAATATGTCGTAACTTAATCGTTTTTAGTTTTCATTATGATATATTGTTTTCTGTTATATTTGACTTTTGGAAACTTTGTGTCACGAAAAGGCCATCAAAGAATAAACCAACTCAGTAAATATAATGCAACTCAATTTGATCAAACTGAAACAAAACAAAATAACTTTTGTTGGGTTGCGACATCGACAGTGGCGCCACGGTATCAGTCTTAAACATTACGTGTACAATAAAAAAAAATGTCAACTCAGAGACGGTTTTATTTCAGCTTAAGGAAAAGTGGACGACAATGAAATGGAAAAGAGCAAATGTTGAATATAACTATGTCCACCATTTGGAGAAAAAAAAAGTATCAGAGTAATGAAATTAGTTGTTTAGTAATAAAATTTTCTTATTAAATTAAATATAAAAACTTATATGTATAATTTTAATTCTTCGTAAAATACTACAAATTTTAAAATTATGTCTTACGGATCGTGTAATTAATTGTTCCTAATTTTGACACCTAAATTGACATTTTTTGTAATCGCAGCAAGTATCAAAATGATCTACTTTGAGCAACCAGTTGCATTATGAAACTGGTTTTGAAAAACTCATGGGCACCCAGTTGCGAAAAGGAAAATAAAAATTAACCTATTTTGTTTTCAAAATCAATACTACATAAATATTCTCTTTACATAAAATAAAACATTTCGTAACCGGTTTAATAAGTTGATAAGAAGCTATTTTATAACGTATTTCGTGCTTCATTTAATTAACTACAGAAATGATTCAATTTATATTTTACAATATACATTTAATAGTAGAAATTATACATGAAATCACCAGGTAAGTAGTTAAAGAAATTTTAGGAAAATATTAATACATTTGAATCACGTGAAAATCAAATCTTTTAAATACTAAAAAATCTTTTAATTACCTGTTAAAATGTTTTAATTATATTTATACCATACATGCTATCATCTTTCCAAGTTTTCCTTTATCCTCGATTCCATTGATCGTCCATGTTTGATTTGCTACACACAAGAAATAGGTGCTTCCACTATTGTTTCGTGTCAAGATTTACGGTTTACCCTAACCTATCCTAGGTAAATTCAGATAGCCAAGTTCCATTTACTCCACTAACTCTTTTATCTCCAATTGACCCTTTTAGCTTCGTTTATCCCGATAAGTGACCATTAAACAAGCTTAATCAGGGGCTGGTAACTCAAATGGAAAAACATGAAGTTGGTAATTTAGTACCACTCCAATTAACGGGATGGCGCTCGTATCGAAATGTCATGTCAGTTGTCAGCCCGTATTGAATTTTGATTCATCAAGAATCTAGATTTATTTTTCAACACCTTCCAATTTTAAGCATGTTTTCAAAAGATGGGAAGATGGATTTCAGCAACAAACAATAAAGCACTCCCAGATATTGGTAGTAATGCAATTTATACCACATTAAATATGCAGTCGTCCCCCAAATTGTAATAAGTGTCTTAAGAAAAATGCACCATCACTGTACCAACGGTAAGTAATATTTACAAACTTGTATTTGATTCAGTGTTAAAATAATTGGTTTGTTATTTAAATTTCTTTTTGTTTTCAGTTTTTAAATGATTATTTTTGTAAAGAAAATGTTGGCCCTCCAAAATACCCTGTCGCTCGATGAAATATTTGAGCATCAGCCTTTAATATCAAAAATTGATTCAATGCCATTGACATCAAACAAGAAAACACCCTAAAATCTTTAAGGTTCCAAACGTGTGTAAGTTTAATTTATGCTTAAAACGTAAAATTATTTATCACAGTGTCCACATGATGAATAAAAATTTGATAACTACAAGTGCTGTATAAATGAATCAAGTAAACAATTATCGGATGAACAAATGCTCCTCAACCTAACTATTCAACTCAATAACCGTATGGAAAATTTTATCCACACTCAAATTTGCCTCGATAGTAAAAAAGGATGATGCTTCAACTTCAATTTTTTCAAACTTATTTGCCACTCCAAGTCGCAAAACTTTTATAAAGGTCTTGAGCACTTATATATGCTGATTTTGTTACAGAAAACATTTTTGATAGGTTTGTTTTATAAATATTTAATTATTTAAATGGTGTAAATGCATATTTGTTTGAGTATTTCCATGTTTAAATAGACAAATTATATGATGCGGCGTTAATTTACTGTAATAAAAAAAATAAAATAAATTGCATTTTATTTCAAGTTTGAAATTAATGCAAAAATATATCGAAGTAAAATCAAATAAAGATAAAAATTGGCAAAATATTTGACTAGTTTCAAATCACAAAATAGTCAATATGGTTATTTTATGATTTAAAACTAGTCAAATATTTTTCCAATGTTTTTGCTTTATTTGATTTTCTTCATTACATTTTTGCGCTACTACAAACTTAAATTTTAAAAAGCCCGCTAGTGGCGGCCATATTGAATTTTAGTACCACTCCAATTTAATCGACTCAGAATTTTACCATTGAGTTTCCCATCTATTCACATTAGTAATCTATGCGCTTAATTGTCCGAAAAAAGCAGTTTAAATTTCCGCTCCTATCTCGTTCCAGCCCCTAACTCTCCGAACTCACCTACTTATGTTAAAATTCTGACAGTGTCGTTGTAATTTCTGACAGATTCGTTGACCGTTCTGACAGATTCGTTAATAATTTTGACAGATTCGTTAATAATTTTGACAGATTCGTTAATAATTTTGACAGATTCGTTTAGTGTTCTGACAGTTTCGTTGAGAGTTCTGAATTCATTGACAGTTCTGAATTCATTGACAGTTCTGAATTCATTGACAGTTCTGAAAGATTTACTGTATGTTTCGATTATAAAGACTTGCCTTCATAGTTTTGATAATAATCTATTACTAACCGTAACTAAACAGTTTTTTTAACATCGGTTCTTAAACGAGATTTCTTGGTTACGTTTGGACCATGGACCAATAATCGTACCACTTCTGTGACAGATTGACATTCGATTTAACGGTAACCGTAAAGTATTACTAGATTGCCGTTGGAGTCATCATTTTTCAGGCAACCGAATCCTCATTTTATTCGGCTTTTCAGAAATGCAAAATGGTTAATTTCTGTCCACATAACCAATATTTCGGTATATCAGATTAAATCCTTATTTACAGTTCTTACAGATTTTTTGATAGTTCTGACAGATTCTTTGACATACTCCTTGACTGTTCTGATATTCCTTGAGACATTTATGACCCGCTGTTTCAAGATTTTTTTTGATGTTAATTTTTTTACCTAATACGATACCCTCTTTGCACGTTTTAAAATTTCCTACCCGCTCATGACGAAATTTGGCCAATGTTTGTTTGTTTGCTTGCTCTAGAACGAACAAGTTTTCGGACCGTCATTTCAGAAGTTCGGCAGTTTACCTGTTTAAAGATACGTACTCACTTGCAGTTCAGCTCCTAGAAATTCTACACTATTTCTAGTTCGCTTCGAAGTTCGGAATAGCTCCAGTGTTTGAATGTATTCGCTCATTTATTTGTATTTGTACAGTTCGATGACTGGCCGTTGGCCGTTGGAAAACTGCCAGAAAATCGAATTGTGAGTTTTACAAGAACTAAAAGGAACCTAATATAGGTGATGATATCTGTGTACAATGTGTACATATTTGCTTCGAAGTTTGTTCGATAAAGTTGAGAGTTATTACCAGGACACTCTATTAAAGTTGATATCATCAAATAGTGGAAATCAATAAAAAAATAGTATAATTGTATTTTGATAGTTTATTTTGACATTTAACATTTGCCATTTGACATTTAATAGTAATAAACTATTTGACATTTGATATATGATATTTGACATTTGACAGTTTTAAAATTAAAAGGCATTAACCACTTATGTACAGTTTTAGTAGTGTAACTACCTTAACATTTCAGGTTTGCATACAACACACACTCTACGCTGGAAATAACATGATTAAAAACGACAGGTAAATATACCTTTATATAAACTATTTAAATATGAATATCGTTTCTCAGGTAATGCAAAGACAAACTTTTTCATTGCATTAAAGTCCACTATTATGGTTGATCCATTTTTCCGGTCCTGATTTGAAAAATGACATCTACAAAACAATTTATATCTTCTTCTTATCTTCTATTTATTTTATTGTGATCACAAAGTTAGATAGATCTATTTGTATTAGAGAACATTTTAAATTACATATAAAAGATAGTCAAACTGTAAAATTTACTTTACGAAGTCTAAACGAACGTAATTATGTACTTTAAAAAAAATATTTTGTAGTTACTAGCTCTTGTATAACCAACTTTTAAAATGTATAGGTTTTCTTATTTATGACGTCAAGTAGTTACCTTATCAGAATAATCCATTTTTTCTTTCAACAGATTGTGTAGGAAACACAAAAAATTAACAAATATTTTTCTTAATTCATAGTATTAAAAGTTGGGTACAAAATGACCATAATAAAGAAGTCCTAAAAATTGTAACAAAAAACAAAATATAAAATAAAAAATAAAACGCAGTGGTAAAACTGAAATATTTTTTAAAATTGTAGGTAAACAAAACAACATAACCTCAAAAATACTTTTATAAATAAAATAATAGTAAATGCTTTACCTTAAAGACGTTTTTAAGTAACATTTGTTGAATTGACACACATGATTCCGATTTATTAAAGTAGCCGTTCTTATTTAAATACATTTGTCAAATAAACAAAAATAAAATTGTCTTATTGGGATTTATAATATATTAAGTGTTTGTTAGGAAAGTTTGGTATGCCCCGCCCTACTTTGTAACGCCGTCTTGTTTATGTGCGATGCACAAAATAGCTTGGTTTTAACCGTGTACGTTGTTTGTTTCACGGATCTATTGACCTCTATTTTTAACTACAAGCGTACGCGGAAACTTCTCGCCTTCAATCAGCGTATTGCACCGACAGAGACGTAACCACTCAGTGGCGTATTAAAAAAATAGAAATTAACCCGTATAAAAATATTAAAATTGGATTTATATTTTTATGTAATTCTTTCTATAAATACATTAGGTTTGGTTATGTTAGGGTAAAAATGAGTTGAATGATTTCATTGCCTTATAATTTTTATTAAACGAGGAATATTAACCGTACTTATACTGCGTGAAAACAATTTCCATCATTTGAGGCATTTTTATAACAAAATTGAAACAAAATCACATTACAACTTTTGTACTGGTGAGGTAAAAATACGAAGTGATTAGCAGCAAAGTGCCGGCTAGCGATTTGGGCCGTGATACGATGCTACATCCTACATACTACATGTAGTAATTATTAAGGAAGACAAGTGAAGAAAAATATTCTAGTGTCTACCTATATAGCCATAACTACATTACAATTTTCAAACTTTATACTCGATAAAATTTCAATTTGAAATATTTCGAAATTTTTATCTTGAAAATAATAGAAATCTGTTTTATATGCGGCCAGAATTCGTTTCGAAAACACTCCTAAATCGGAAACCATTACATTTGCATCGAGTTGTATATGTATGTGTTCCGAGAAAGGTGTAACGATAAAACTCAAAACTCTTCTTCTACCACCTTTAATAGAAATAACTCTTGGTGGAAACGAGAGACACGTCTCGTTGAATTTACGGGAAGTTGAAAGTTCGTCCTATCGTCATTTCTCAGTTCGTTTTCTCGAAATTACTTGGGAAACTGTTTTTCAGACAAAATATCCCACAGCATCTTAAAACTATAAGTGGGACGATAGGATGGCGAAGTTGGGCTAGCTCGGGGATCGAAACCCTTCCCAACAAATTTAATTTTAAAAATAGGTTAGAGAGACGTGCTTATAATATCGCACAACTATCGAGAACGGAATACAAAAACTGTGACCTACCTATCTTATAGTTACAGGTTACAAAACAGTATAAAGAACTATACAGGGTAGCCAGATGAAAACGAAACTTAGAAAACTTGGATCTGTTAATTTTTAACTAAACCCGGACATCTTTCTCTAATACTCTCAACTCAAAAAAAAAAATCCAAATCAATACCACAACATAAAATAGTTTATTAATATTTTGAAGCTGAAAAAATTTCGGAAAATAAGCTTATATTACAAGAGTAAAAGTTGTAACAGCCAACAGCATAAAAAGATTGTAGATGACCACAAGACAGACATACCCATTAGGCCAGTTGTAAGTTTCATCAACACTCCAGTTGCAAAAATCACCACTTTTATCTGCAACTTAATTCATGATCTCACACAATTCAAACCGATAAGTAATAGCTTAGAATTTTGTAACAAAATCAAAAACTTCAACATCCCTGACAACTGCACCATGGTTTCTTTCGATGTTAGCAACCTGTATACCTCAGTCCCAAGGTTTGAGACCATGTCTTTGGCTCGGGAGGTTTTGAGAAGTTCAAACGTTTCTGTCAATAACACAACCATCATTCTTCAATTTTTAAACTTGTGCTTATCACAAAATTTCTTTACTTTTAACAATATCACCTATGAACAACCGGATGGCCTTGCTATGGGATGTGGCCTATCTCCTTTAATCGCTGATATTTTTATGAATCATTTAGAAACTAGTTACATTATTCCACAACATAAAAATATTTTAATCTACCACAGATACGTGGATGACATTTTTTGCTTAATAAATGGTAACGCTAACACGGCTTCTAATATTTTAAACTCAATCAATACTATTCATCCCAATATAAAATTCACTCTGGAAGCCGAAAAAGAATGTCGTTTAAACTTTTTGGACCTTTCTGTCTATAGACAGGGTAACAAATTCAAATTTAGCATATATAGAAAACCCATCCAAACAGACCACGTGATACACTATTCTTCAAATCACCCCCACCAACATAAAATGTCTGCTTTCTTTTGCTATATTCATAGACTTCTATCAATCCCTCTAAATAAAATTAATTATCTTCAAGAATTAAATATACTTAAACAAATTGCATTTAACAACGGGTATGACCCGGACATAATCCAATCTCTAATCACCAACATTAAGTTCAAGAAAATTTAAAAATTAGCCTACCCCAATTTGAGTCATATTAATAATTTTTACATATCAATCCCCTTCTGGGAAAATAACTTAGCCAAGAGCATTTCAAATTTTTTTGCTAACAATGTAGATAACATCAAAGTATCTTTTAAATCAATTAATAAACTAGACTCCCATCTAGTCAATACTAAAGACAAAACGAATTTGTTAGATAAGAGTGGAGTATACAGGTTGCAATGCAGCGATTGCGATGCCAGTTATATCGGCAGAACTTGTAGATCTCTGGGAGTCCGGATAGGTTCAATCAACATAATTTTAGCCCAACAAAAAACTCCAAATTATTAGTTAACTTAAACACAAAAAATTTTAATTTATTAGATTTTCATGAAGATGTTGAAATTACTCTTGAAAGAGACAACAATATCCTCTGTCTCAACACTCAAGTGAACCTTAACAGAAATTTCATACCATTCCATAGACAACTCAATTAACCCTCTATGATGATGTAGGTCCGAGTCACCCAATACAAGCCTTCGAGAGCCATCCCCTCCTAAACTCGATTTCATCCATCAGAGCCTACCTTTGGGACCATGGTACTCTTTTGTTCAAAACTTTTTTGTTCTCTATTTTGTCTCTTTCAACCATGAGTACGCTTGATGAGTCATTTAGTAATTTTTAGGACTAAACATCAGATTCACCTTTAGGGACCGCGGGTTCAGTTGTGCCATCTTGGGTTCTCTGAAAGAGAGCCCAGGCTGGCACATCAGAATCACGCGAGTGACATTTTTGTTTTGTCTTGACATCAAAATAATAATATCATTTATATTGAACATTTATTTAAATTTAACTAACAATAAATCAAATCTTTAAATTCAATACTAACAAATTTTTGATCTCCGTTAACCACCTCCAATCACTCGAATCACACTCGGAGAAACATGTTCCACACTGAGGTGAACGCACCTCCTCTTGAAATTTGACAAGTCAACGTCTTCAAGTGTCGCTTGTCACCACTGTCATGTGGAAACGGTTAAACAACTCGAATAGAAATGAATAGATAAATTTAAATTTGAAAATATTAATAATACTAAGATTATGATTTAGCAAGTTGTAAATATCCTGAAATATCTAATTTTGGGAATGAGGATGACCAGGAACTTGTTGGATACGTTGTGGACAGTAGGTAGACTTTTTTATAATTAGAATGTATATAAAATAAAAGAAACCTTCAGTTTTTTTACTTTGGCCTTCTGCGTTTAACTTTCTTTATACTAACTATTGTATTCTAGATTCAAATTTCAATATATCTTCCACAGTCACCCTCCATTTGAAATTTCTTTAAATTTTAACTAATTTGTTAACTTGTTTTCAATTGTGTGAATAGTGAAGGTGGCATAATTCCTTAATTCCACACAAGCTAACTTGCTTCTGGAGATCAGATATGATTTGTAAGGGCTTATCCCACACTCACTATTCCCAATACCAGTTTTTTGTCACTTTGTTTGTTTCTTGTTATTGTTAATTTGTCCAAACAATCGTATATATACAATTTTAACTTTTGACTTAAAAGTCTTATTCAGATTTTATAATATATTTTTTTTTTAAATTGTAAGTTTACATCCACAATTTTTGTAGATAAGCACTGATGATGGCAAATAAGCCGAAAGCGCTTTGCATTTATTAATTAAAAAGTTTTGCACGAAATACAAGTCTTTCCTTTTGAATCATAAAAAACAGTTTTCATAAAAAGATAGCTACAACCCACCAAACAAAAAGTACTTTTTTGGAAAGAAACAATTTACTACTTGTTTTAGAAATGTATTGCAAGCTAATGTATATTCATTACTAGTGTTAAAAACACCGTAAACTTGGCATGAATGTTCAATCAGATTATTGTGTTTCTGCTGCGTACGCCAACGTTGAGACTTCAGAAGTTTTCTAAATATTCCTATGTCTTGGTTGGTCAGAATGGCTGTGATGAGTCACATATCTTGTCTAGTTATAGTCATCAAGTATTTGTTTTCTGTGGTGTTGTCAGGGTAACTTAAAAGCGCCATGGCAGCTCCGCAGCTTCTTATTGTATCCTATCTCTTCTTGCATTAAACAAGGATTGGCTTCCTTCTTGGCTAGTGAACCAGCAAAAAGGTTACCTTACTTAATCCCATAAAGTAGGACATTACTTTAAATCTCAGACAGTAGCACAAGTAATGCTTAATATCCGATTAGATAGTAGCCACTAAGGTTGCCTGATTTGATTTCTATGGCCTTTTTTTCTAGGGGTAATTAAAGACGAGAGTCTATGCATCATAAAAAGAGAAATTTTACGACAAAAAGAATATTTAGGAATAATTATTAGCGGCATAACCGCAAATAAATATGCTTGCACTTTCTCTTTCAAATTTTTCTTGTTCACAATTTTCTGTGCCTTTGCAAAATGTATTTGCTTTCGCAACATGTTATTAGTAGACTAATCTATTTTAATTTTCTAGCAGTTGTCCACACTTTTCTTTGACTGATATTTACAACAACAACAACAACAACAACAACAACAACAACAACAACAACAACAACAACAACAACAACAACAACAACAACAACAACAACAACAACAACAACAACAACAACATTATTTATAATGTGTTCTTCTAAACGCACTTTATTTTCAGTTTACCTTACTAAAAATATAAACTCACTACTAACCTACTAACTGAAATCAGGACACTGCATTATAAATTCATATTCGCAAGACTAACCAAAAAACATATAAACATAGATGACTAATTATTTATTCGTTTAAATGTTTGTACACAAATTCAGGTCCTGATTTAGATTTTTAAATTTTTATCTTCTTTATCTTTGAGTTTTTTTTTTAAATAATTTGAAAAAGATGTAAATGGATTTGATGATTAAATTATTCACATTGATTTTTATACCTAGACCAGAAATATTTACTTTTAACAATGTTTACAATAATATTATAAGTAACTGTATTATTTTTATTTTTTGTTTTTTTTTATGTAGAATTGGAATTAGAATATGTTCTTTTTCCGCAGAAATCCTTATGTGACATGTAATTAGGAATTATGTCGTATAATTCTTTATTAAATTAGCAAGAATATTGGTAATATTTCTTGGAAAAGGTACGTTTAAATTATTTTATTATTATGACAATATTATGGGTTCATTAAAAAAATATATGATCTATATTGATTGGCAAATTCGGTGAATTAATTTATCCCCATTTTGTATAAATGTCCCGGAAAAGTCCCGTGATTTAATTTAGGTCTGGTAATAGTTGCCGAATACTGCTTTCCAACTAAAAAATTAAAAATATGTGGTTCTTTACCGGGAAGAGTACGATTTAATAAAAAATAAGTATTACGAGATGTAGATGTCACTTTTTTCCAGCCTTCTCCCATAATTTAATTTAGTAGCTTCTTTGACTACTAAGTCAACATTCTTTGATAACGGAATGTGCCTTGGCCTAGACAAATACTATTCGCTAATTATTATTATTAAGCTATAAAACATAACTGATGATTTTACATAAATAAAAAATTAAAATATTTTTTAATATCACCCTTTATACTCTGTAATACTTTTTGGAGTCTCTATTACAATTTTTTTTTAAATACTCCTAATTGATCAGATAAGTCATTTGTCATGAGCCTTCATGGCTCAGGTTGTTAAGCGGTTAAATGTGGATTTCGCAACCCGGGTTCAATTTTGGATAAAAGGAATCTTTTTTTATATTGGAAAAATCATGGGAAAAAAATTGTATATTATTATTATATTACACAAATATTATCGAAAAATATTGACAGATGACAAAACTTCGTAGACATAAAATTAGAATCAATAAGCGTCCCAGCAAACATTTTCTATAACATTAGTTATAACTCGACTTTGTTAAAGACGAATTTACTTATTGAGGTAATTATTACGTAAAATTGACTAGAAAAATACACCTCTAATGTAAATTTACCAAACGGTTTTAATTTATATTTAAATTTACGTAAATTATACCAAGAAATCTACCTTTTACACAAATCTGCTTAAAAGTAACTTTAACCATATCAGCAAGGGAAAAACTACTTAAAAAAATAACCAACAATTACTTCAAAGTTAAATTTCCTTTGTAGTAAAATTAGGTGCCATATTTAGGTAATATCTACCTGTTTGGCAACTAAAAATCGTCTTTATAGTAGAATATTTAACTAGGTAGATTTGGTTAAAAATTCTACGTAATTTTATGCCTCCATAGTAACCTATTTGGCCGCTTTTATTTACTCTCCTTTAAAGTAATATTAGGTCGTGATCGTAGCAAAATTCTACCTGTTTATCTACCTAATTTCAACCAAATAGTCGAATACTCATTTAGTTGACCTATAAGTCATCTTGAAGAAATATTTATTAACTTTGTTGTAGCAATTACCTGAAAAATCTACCGCAAAGTAAATTCGACTAAAAACCACCAATTTAAAAAGAGTCATACATGACCTATTTGTAAAATTTATATTATTTAGGTTATTTTAACAATTAGGTTGTTCAGTTACTGTCTTCGTCATTATTCTTAAGAATTTCGGCCATTTTAAAAAACCATTACAGTCGTAATCTTAATTTACGTGTGGTGTAGATAGAGCTTTAAATGAGTGCGAAAAATAATGAATAAAATCAGTTCGAAAAATAATAAATCATATCGTTATACTTCCGATTTTTATCGTAAAGTGAAACGTCTAAAATCTCAAGTGCAGAACAACGTGATCTAAATATGTTATATTTACCTATAGGTAATTTTTTTATAAAACCTATAAGTTATTATTTCTTTAAATAGGTAAAGTTAACTAATATGTCGTGAAATTGAAGTTAATTCAACTTAATAAAAAGGTATTTGTAAAATACGTAGATTTCCTTAGTCATAATAACTTTTAGGTCGAATTCGCACAATACGCCATATTTTCTTAACGTAATTGAAGTACGATTCCAAATTTTAAATTTTTAAAATGACCATAACTACCGAAAATACCGAAAAACGAAACATTATTGATTTTCTAAAGTGATACAAAACAAACGTAACATAGTTTTAACTCATAATATTATTATTATTATTTTTTTACACGATCATATTTTTTTCTTATATTTTTTTAATTAGAGAATATTTTCGAAGAGCATTGTTATTTTTCTAAGTAGAACTGTTAACATGCACGACAAAATTTTCTTCGCATTAATTTCAACAAGCGTGAACTGTATATTCACCGCAATTACATTACATATATTTTTGTCACCGACATTTATTTATTTTCAATCTTTCATGTGAATTAGGTGTATGTTTTAGTTGTGTTGGTGACTTCTTACAATATTTCTACTTATATATAGATAAAAATACCAACTAAGTATAAAATTTCTTTTCGTACACTTGGAGGCATACGTCATCTGCAAATATTTTGGTAGTTTCTACCTAAACTTAGTTAAATCAACGTCGAATTAACGTTATACTGACGTCAAATTTCCCTAGAGAGGTATTACTAACCAAACGTACTGGGCTACTACAATGTGGATTTAGATGTAATTCTACCTATTTTGGTAAATAAAACCAAATTTCGACGTCGTCTTATTCTCCACTTATGTCGAATCCACGTCGAGCCAACGTAAATTTTACTTAATTATGGTTAAATCTAATTTTGCGACCAAATTTATTATATATAATTTAGGTAGTATCGACGTCAAATTACACCAAAATGTTTGCTGGGGTTACCGATCCGGTTGTATAAATATTATAGTCGAGATTATAATGTTACATTCATCGAACATTTTCATCACTTTCTTACAACAAAATCTAAAAAATAAATATTTTCGGGACCGCCCATGTTAAGAAAACCCACCGACGTTTCCCATTCGTCTCGTTTCTGATAAACATTTTCTTGGTATTGTACTTCATATGTAAATAGCTCCCGGGAAAAACACCCCATCAAAACTTTGTTTTTCGTTAGAGCTGATAAATGACAAAAATGCCGCGAGATGAAGAAGACGTTGTAAGAGTTTTACTGAGGAAGTTATATCGTTATTTGCTAAGGGATTTCGCTTTATTACTAACGGGAAGATGCTTCAGAAAGTTCGTTAGGTAAGCTTCGAATGAAAGATGACAGGGTGATTTACCCTATCGTCGTATCAAATGTATGAAATATTAATATAAACGGTCTTGTGGTCTGTATCGCTTGTATTGTAAGGAAAATAAAGTCTTCATTTAACTAATATCAACTATATAATTCATGAAAACGTTGAAGTAGATAGCACCCAGGTTGATGCCCTGCAGAATACCATGTAAAATATTCTGTTTGAGGTACCTACTGGTATATTGGTATCTGAAATTAAGATCGCAACGGCATATGTACTTACTCAAAAACATATTTTATTGTGTTGAACTTGTTTATTCTAAAATTTTAACGTTTGATTGTGTCAATCTTGAGAACATAAATAAGTTTCAAGCAACTTTTCTATGATTTGTCGAGCTACAACAAGAGTTTAAGGAAGAAATGACCAAGCTTGCAAAGCTCAAAAACAATACCGAACTCATAATAATTTATTTCTTAGCTATTAATAGTTGAATTTGTGTATGATCCGAATTCGGGTAATAAATTTTAAAATTGGTTCAGTAGATATGAAGAGTTGTTTTCTGAAGACTCTAAAGTTCTAACGGACTCTAAAAAACTGTTATTTTAGAAAGTTTAAATACTTTGGCACATACGAGCCCCGTCCAGCTTTAGTTGGCCCACCTGATTAAATAACAGTTATTGCCGTGTATCGAAGGTCATTTGAGTTATAGAGGTAAAATTGTCTACTTTTATTTTTAAAGTAACATTTTAAAAACATTTTGCATAAAAAATAAAATAGTTACAACCACTGGAAATGATTAGGACTTAAAAACTAGAAATAAGGAAATTTATGATTTTTTAAACTCTAAGATATCTTATTCTACCACTGAGTAACGTCCCCTTTATTTTTAATAACTGCTTCAATTCTTCTCGGCATAGTATTTACTAAATCCTGACACTGCGCTGGAGTGAAATTATCCCAAATATTCTGGAGCCTGTGCTTGAGTTCTGGAACAGTTCTGGCAGGATTGGCTCTTAACCGCTTTTTCATTTCATGCCACAAAGTCTCGATAGGCGAAAGGTCCGGACTAGAGGAAACCCATTTTAGGAGTGATATTTCATGATCTGAAAGCCATTTCATGGATTTTTTGGACGTGTGACAGGCAGCATCGTCTTGCTGATAGGTGAAGTCATTTCCAGAAATCCTACTCTCTTCCAAAGTAGGCAACAAAGAGTCCTCTAGAATGTCTAAATATTTTTCTGTGTTTACAATTCCGTTGATAAAGTTTAATTTTCCAACCCCTCTAGACGACATTGAACCCCAGACCATTACCGAAGATGGAAATTTAACTTTGCGCTTAAGATAATCAGGATGATAAGTTTCATGTTTCTGGCGGATAACTCTGCTCCGGCTATCACCGACACACACTTCAAATCGCGATTCGTCACTCCAATGTATAATATTCCACCTCTCCATATCCCAATTTCGATGATCTTTAGCCCATTTAAACCTGTCTCGCTTCTGTTTTGGAGTCAGTAACGGTTTTTCTTTAGCCTTTGCAAACGAAAAAGATTATTATCTTTTGAACCTTTAGATTGAACTCAGAAAACTTACCTTGTATGTACCAAATCCTAGTTTTCTGGCTTCTGCATGACATGTAGACCTACAAACACGTCTTCCAACGGCCTCACTCCAGAGTACACTCAACTCTCCGTAGTTAGCACGCCTATTAGACTTAATAATTCTGGCTAAAGCTCGTCTATCATTGTCTGTTAATTTGGACTTTTTCACATATCGGGCCTTTTGGGCACCTGAACCGTTTGATTTGTACAATTGAACAATATTTCGAACACTGTATCTGGATAAGCCGAGTAATATTCCAATTTCGCCATTTGATTTTTCAGATTTGTGTAAATTAATGATAATTGATCGAATATTTTCATCAATTGCCTTTCCTCTCCCCATTATTGACAACAAATAGGACTATTAAGTAATTGTTTTACAATCGGAACTTATGTCACTGTCATTTCCGTCAAAAAAGTGTTGTTTTCATAGCCACCTTAACCCTCGTCGTTAGCAATACTTGGGTAATAGAATCATAGAGTTAACAAATTTATCAACTCTATTAATAGAATGAACGCAAGGATACTACTTTTTTAACCATGTATTTTTTGTGAGACAGCACTATACATTGAACTCAGATATCTTCTATATTCCCGTAAATAGTATATTTTGCCTTAAATATTACACTGTAGAGGCTGGTTTTCTCCTTGAGCGAAAAAATCCAAAAATATTACTAATTTTATGTGTGGGTCAACTGAAGCTGGACGGGGCTCGTATGTTTCGAGATGATGGTGATCTATTTACTGCATTAACGATTACAGCTTGGTTGTTTATTACTGACTTTATTAGAATTAATTTACTATCGCTAATAAAGAGCTCCTAGTACTTATGAGATGAATTTCATTAGCAGTAAGATACACAATTAATATCCACAGAAACTAAAATCAGTAAGGTAATTAGTACACTGAAGAATTCTATCAATGTATATGATTGTTATGAGGAATTTTGTATGTCCCGTCTTTATATCTTGTGTATCCAATGTACTCATCTCCCATCATTATTTTTCTTTTATTAACATTTTTATATCATAATTCGCTATTGCCTTTTTCTTTTCAGTTATTCTCGTATCTGTAATAATTTCTACATTTAGGTTTTCGTTTTCTGTATTTTTTTGGTGGTGAACGTTATCTTCGGACTGTACCAAACTGTCATTTCTCTCATGTAATAATTCATTGTTATTATTTAGGTTGATTATGTGCACAGTGTCAGACATTAAAACATCAGCGAAAACTGAATTGTTTTCATCTTGGTAAATGACTTCTAGTTCGTAGGTAACGTCGTCAATCATATTGTTAATATTTATTGTTGAATTTATTAATTTGGGTTCATTGATATTAGTTGCTGGTTCTTTTAAAGCCATGTCCATTATTTTTGATATTCTATTAGAGATCTGAAAAATAACCTGTATAAATAAAATGCCAATAATACCTTCCTATAACAAACTTCACTGTAAAATCCGAAAAAAAAATGTTACGCAAGGATTCAAACCATAGATATTATGGCCTAAGCGTCCAAGTCTTACACCACCGGTCATCAAAGCTCTAATTAGTTTGTGCATATTGATTTATTTACTGCTTATTTTTGAAAATATGAAAAGAAAAATAGATACTATGAATATATTAATTTTATATATTAAAATTTACTCCGTATTAAGCAGTCGAACAGTTTTAAAAATATGTCGTATCCAACATGTTATTCGAAATTACAATATGACGTACCTATATGACCTGATTATTTCTAATGCAATTATTTTTACTATAATTTTACATTCTAAATAAATTAACATACTTAAATAAACTAATAGACACTAAAATATAACTTACGTTCGACATCTTGAAAGAACACACTTTAAATACAGTTGTTAGATATTTTAATTGGAACTTTCAAGAGTCACTTAATCAAACCATGGGGAAACTGTGGTATACGACCTATTCGAAAGGCAAAAATCAGATTTTTTTTACGACATATTAGAAAAAACGCCAAAAAAAATGTTTTCAGTTAAATGTTTCTTACGATATGTCAGATTTAGATGGACATATACCTATTCGACTCATATTCATTAAAAACACTAAATCCAAAAAGTTGTGGGATACGTCCTATTAGAACATTGGTATCGATATGTATCATTGACCCTGCCACTGACCACAGGTTTGCCATATCTAAACTGTCAGTTCCCACTGGCAGCATTTTGATAGGTCGTTGGAATGCCTGATAAGTAAATTGAACACAATTTTTGGACGAACTATATAACTTTTCTATTTGAGTTTCAAATATCTTCAATTAATGAAAAATTCATCTGACGATTTCGTTACATATGCCGCAATCGTCAACAAATATTGTCAAATTTTAATTTTAATGCTTTCAATTAAAACCAATTTAAATTTCTAATCCAATCATCACTTGATGTAGATATTCGTATATTCTTACTTGCTGAACTTGCTGATCCAAGCAAATTATTAAATTTGGAAGAGTTACAGCCTCTTGCACCAATAAACTTGTTAATCCAGGTTTATTTTTAATCTAGGTTTAGTAAATTATATATAATTATATAAACGCGGTTTGTTTTAGTAATTCTAAATATTCTGTTGGTAAAACTGGGTAAATAATGTCAAAACTACGTCAAAACGAGATTCTTTTATTAGAATTTAACCTCAATTTCTAGTTGTTTTTCGCGGTTGTATTGAGTTTGCAGGTATTGTAAATTATATTATTTTTAGTTATTTTTATTAAGTGTTAATATTATTTTTAAGAATGAATGATGTTATGGATACATTATCAGTTCCTACTATAACAGCTAAAAGCAGAAAGAGGGCAACAAATTTCGGCAACAGTGAAAAGGCTCTTTTAGTCAATATCATAGCTAGACACAAAGATATTATTAAAAATAAAAAACAGACGGAGTAACTGTTGCTCAAAAAAATGAGGCCTGGGATGCTATCACTAGAGAATTCAATAGTTCCAATGCTGGTACCACAAGAGACCTAGAATCTCTTAGGCGAAATTATGAAAATGGGAAAAAACTGCTTAGGCAGAATATGGCTAAGCAAAGAACAGAATTTTACAGAACTGGTGGCGGAGTTGCTCCTGTAGTTACAAAGGAGCCAGGGGATGAAATATTAATGGCAATTGTAAATGAAAAAACAATTGCAGGAATTGGAAACAGGTTTGATGGCGATAAATTTGACAACCCAAAACCATGTACCCAAATAAGGCCTGTCGACTGGATTATTTGCTATTTGCCCAATTTCTAACAAATAATTGATCATTTCTTGATTGGCAACAGGAGGCTCTTCCTCATTCATGTTTTTGGCTATATTATGTGGAACTGCTGTAGCTATTATAACTGTTATAACAGTATCAGTCTTTAGTCGCGTCCCATATGCTAGACAAGGAAATCTGCTTTTCCATAAGCCAATGGTTCGTTCAATAATATTTCTTGTTCGAATTATGGATTCATTGCAAAGCTGACGAGCTCGTGTGTTTACATTTTCAAGTGGTGTCAGTAAATATGGTTGCAATGCATATCCACTATCACCTAAAAAATCATAAAATAAAGTATTTATTCAATAGTAGCATTGTATAACTAGTTATATGTACAATGGTAGTAGACATATTTTATTTACCTATTAAAAAACTGTTTCAAAATTCACCTTGATCAAATCGAGCACATCCTACTATTCATGAAAATTGTAGAATCATGAGTAGAGCCTGGCCATCGAGCAACAACATTGCTCATTTTCATTTTTGAATTGCAAATAACTTGAGTGTTAATTGAAAAATACCCTTTACGAGTTCGAAACACTTCTGCATCATCACCTCCTACAAATATTGACATATAAGTACACTTTATACAAAAAAAAATAAAAATTCAAACCTGGCTTGCTTATTTTTATATGTGTTCCATCAACTACCCTTTTTGTTATAGGAAAACGAGCTATTGAATGAAAATCCACTTGTTCCCTAACTCTATCAGCTGGCATTCTAATCACTTCTGGATACAATCTTGCTAGAGCTTCTGAGACTCTAACTATACTTCTGCTTACAGTTGCTGTATCCATACCAGCAAAATCTGCCAGTGCATCCAAATGTGTCCCTGTTGCATAATACCTTAAAGTTACTAACAACTGGTTAATAGGAGATACACTGTTGTTTCTGAAACAATAAATAGGATTTAGTATTATTTAGTTTTAACTTTAAATTAAAGATACCTAACTAGGTATCTTAAGTAATATCAGTAACAGTGAAATTAAGATTTCTATTATTTTTAAATAATACTTACAAATTATTTGGATATTCCAGTTCATGATCAATCCGTTCTAATATACTTAAAACTGTGTCTTTATACAAACGAAATTTTCTAAAAAAAGTATAATTATCCATTGTATCAAAATAGTCTCTTCTTTGGTGTATTTGTCTAGGAAAACCATTTTCTATAATATCGATTATTTCCAGGTCGTCATCAAAAATATCTTCAAATTCAACATTCATTGTGTGCTAAACAATAAATCGCAGATACAGATAATAAATACACAACACACCTCCTTTGAATAAATTGCTAATAATTTGTTGATAATTTGTCTTTGTCAATACGTGTTACAAATTATTTTACGATTGTGGTCATGCGCATTTCTGTTGGTTTAACTAAACCTATGACTAAACGGTCAGAGTGGACCGTTTAAAGTTAAACCAGTTTAGTGATTTTAAAACTCTGTTTAGAACACCGTGCAAAGGAATTATTCTAATTAAACCAAGATTTACATTAAACTCAGTTTAATAGGTGATGGTGCAAGAGGCTGTTAGTTTCCAAATGTCAACAAAAATTAAATTTAAAGATATTGCTACGATTGAGAATCAAACACATTCAATTGGCTCATTCACAGTCAATGCATTTGTTAACACTATCTTTCACACAAAAGTTCCTAAGATAAGACATTCAAGTAAATAATCAAGGTCTAACTAATACTTACTCCTTGCTGCTAGAATTATGGACACATGTATTATGTAAAAAATTGGGTGTATTTACTTGTGTATACAGTGTAACAAAATGGGTCACACAGAGGGCTTACTGCAATTATTTTACGAAGGAAAAGCGTTCAATTCAAGAAAACAAAAACACTGAACGAACGTCGTCATGACAGTCAATCAAGCAGATGTAACGTAAGTATATCACAGTGCACATCAATGGTATTCTTATAGAATTACAATTTAATTGAGCATCATATCACCGTTAGTTCTCAAGAAACTTGTGTATTGGGAAAATCAGATACCAAACCAACTAAACAATTGGCTAACAGTGTAGGCGGCAGTTCAATTCAGTTTGAATTGAAACTTAAATACAACGTATCCTTCCACAATTCCACGATAAATACAATATATTTTGTATCAGATTTCCCACATTTGGACCTAATGGGTATATATTGGATTAATGAATTAATTATGGGCCGATTTCACGGTTGTGGTAAACGAAGTTTAAATTACTAAACAAGATTTAAATGGCATTGTAATTATAAAATATCATTTTAATCTTCGTTTAGTAATTTAAACTTCGTGTAACACAACAATGGAATCAGCCCCAAATTAACATTTTTTTAAAATTATTTATTCTGTTTCAATAACACTCACGTTTATTAAGAGTATTTAAACCAGTGTCAGTGTAGGGACGGCCTAAGTACCAAAGCGACTGCAAGTCTAGTGGGAAATCTGCGTTATTATATAGGAAGGACGACGCGTAGGTATCAGAATCGGGCACATATCAGACCCTCCCTTTCACCTTTCCCCCGTTTTACGACCCGCTTTATGCCGAGAAAATTATTTTCATGTTTTGAATTTCATCCCGTGGGCATAAAAACTGCTTTCGGTTGATAACTTACTCAACTTTCGGAACATGTTGGGAAATATTTTAAATTTTCTCGTCGTCGCCGTGATTTAAGAGATAGTGCAGCTTTAAATTTTGTTGAGATAGCGTTCTTTTTATACAGTGAAATAAAATAAAATTTGTTTTCTGGGGATACGTATAATTTTTGTAAAAAATAAATAATAATCATTACCATCGAAAAATCTTGCTTTTATGTTTTCTTACCGTTTTATCCTGTATATTTGAGAAAAAGAAATATTCATTTTTTAATTTGTAACGTGTGGAGGGTGAGTTACCGCATGGCACTCAGACCTCACTAGGTACATTGTGCATCCTCCTAATTTAACCTTAAATCGTCAGCGTAAATTAATAGTCTTTTTTTACCAGCAATGCGCCAATTTTACGTGTTTATTTTTAAGGGAAAGAAACTGAAATTATTATTGGGCTACTTTAATATAACGATTTCAAATCAAAAAACTATATTTTAAAATGTTACTGCTTCAATATTACTATAATAATATTTGAGAGACTTGTTGTTCTGATGTTCACCTCATATAGGGTTAATGCAAATCACACAATTTACTTTCTTTACTCTTTGATATAAGGAGGCATATAAAATTTACTTTGATTTGTTTTTGGATAGTGTTGGTCGTAGATTGTTGTGAATTTCCTTCCACAGCTTCTGTAGAGGTTTTTTTTATATATTTTAGAAATATTATTCCTTATCTCAAATTTGGTTAGTTTTTTTGATAATAGAATAAAACTTGAAATCAATACTACAATGTATTTTATTATAACAAAAAAATAAAGGTGCGACTAGTTTCGGCATATAAGGCCATTATTTTGTATTGCAGACCTGAATACAAAATAACACCTACATTGTAAGAAAATAAAGTGAAAGTTGTTAATACTTACAATAAAAAAGTTTTTTTATATATTATTAAAAACATCAAATATAACGAGCATTTTGATACTACTTAGAATTTTATTTTTTCGTATATTTTTATTAATTATTCAAACATAGGAACAATAATAAATATTGTTATTTTTATATATTTATATTTAGTATTCAAACAAAGGGAAAATAATAAATATTGTTACTTTCTTTGAGATTTTTATTTCCTATTCTGATATTTAATATTTAAAGACACTTTTCGAAAAGCCATTTTATTAGGATTCGATGTAGGAAGAATCGTCTAAGCGGTGATGAAGCTGCGCAATGCCAGAGGTAGGGAAAAAAGAGATAAAAGTTCTCGTACACGAAGTGCCGAACATATCCTTGCAAACCCTCCAACGCAAACCCTCTTCCCCTATTCCCAAATACTTCACGCAGCGCACTGGCTTGGGATGTCCTAACAAAACCCGCCTGTCCAAACGACGGGCAGCATCACAAGCCAACTGACTGTAAAAAGTCAGAGACGTCCATCTACCCTAATTGCAAAGGTAACCACCCAACTTACTCGCTGCCATGCCCAGAAAGGCACAAAATCCCCCCAGACCAGAACAGGTCGCCCCAATCACCTTCCCATCTCCAGGAGCTGTCATCAGTGCTCAAATTCTCAATCCAAATAGTTGCGACATTACTGATGAACGCTCTTTCCAATAAACGCGAATTAATCTCCAAAATCATAGGGTCCTTGATCCCTGCCACCTTCGGCCATTCATGCACTACAACAGGGCATGGAAATTTAGCTATTTACTCCTTCTCTCCCATAAACCCCAACTGTTGATGGATTGCGTTATTGGTACAGTAAATTACCGGGGTCTCGCTCAGAGGAGACTCCTCATCAAAAACCTTTTAAATACACAAACCCACGAATACCTTCAATTACTAACACTCACTAAATACACCCAACCAGCTTCAATGGATAACAAACAGCACACAAAGTAAAATCCCGAAATTGCAATGGGAAGGCCACCTTATAAAAACGAACACATACTACCTGTTCATCTAGCAAACCTTGATGGAATAGCAATCGACCTATTATCAAATAATCTATTAACAGTAATATCCTACTATAACCACCCAGGCCAAACCCATCAACCTTATTGATAGAATACCTATCTTCACTTCCCTGTGCTGTCTTGGTTGAAGACCTGAATTCCAGACATACCATTTTGGAGCTCATGCCTCAAATGTAAACGGTCACGTACTCACCGAACTGCTTATCAATCTCCCCAGAGCCATATAGACACTTTTGACATTCGTATCTCACTTGGGTACCTCTATCATCAATCATATCCTTCTAACAGACTCATGTTCTGTTCGCTGCTACATGTTTCATAGGTGAGACAGTAACCTCCGATCATCTCCCAATAATGTTAAACACTTTTCTATTCACCCCTATCCCACCTGAAGCCACAATATTTAACATTCGAAACCTCAAAAAAGCAGATTGGCAATTATTTCAGAAAACCATCTCTGACAACCTACCAAAGCAACGTATGTCAAGACGCCACAGGACATCGACAACATGGTAGTCGAAATTCAAGACACCATCCCCCACGTCGTCGGAACATCAGCCCCTATGACTTCCATAAACACATCTCAACAAGCCCTACCCAGCACATCTTAAATCTCATTTCCCAAAAACGCTCAATAAATAAAAAGAGTTTCACTTGGAAAAACACGAACTTTTTATGATCGAATAACTGCTGCACACCTCGTAGATACATTAAAGCTGTATCAATGGACTATCAAAAAAACATTTCCTTTTCTAACTTATCTACCAATGACGTGTACTACAAACGTCAACTCTATATCCCAGACAGCAGACTGACGTCATTATGACATCTTGTTTTCGTCATACAGAACGTCATTTGTCATCTGAAAACTAACGTGATAATGGCGATAAAATGACGTGAATATGTCACGGTACATTATATAAGACGTTATATTTAGACGTCCTTTTCAAATTTCACGTCTAAATATGACGTCTTTATGACGTTTCCTAGTAGTCTTTATAACGTCCTTATGACGTTGTTTTAATGTCATCTTTGTCATTATTTAAGACGTCACCATGACGTTATATTTGATGTTGTTACTCCTTTGTAACTTTTCTATAGGAACTGTGGGTCACTTAATAAAACAAAATTAGAAAATGAAATAATTATAATTAAAAAGAAAAAACAATTTAAATACATGAAATGTTATTGGCAAAATACATTAATTTATATAAATCCAACTGCTTCAAATGTGGCCAACTTGTTCGTTATTATTTTGGCTTGGGCACAATTATGAAGACTACGGGCACATTTAATTTTTAATGATTTTTCTATGAGTGCCGCTATTTTATACTATTTCACGAACCTGGGAACATTTTAGGAAACAGCCTATGAATGTAATAGATATAAAAGCATTTAAGAATAAGGAAAATATAGATATAAAAATACTTAAAGCCACATACCTTATGCTGGGTTGATATTAATATAACTTTTTTCACTGACCTTCTCTTAACTTTTAACGACAATCCTGATTGCATATGGGCCACGATGCACACGACCGATAACCACAGACAGGCGCAGTCATGTGATACGTGGTGTCATACAATCTTTATCCATTTTAAACGTCATATTTAAACGTTAATAGACCTAAGAGTTTTAAAAAATAAATGTTTAGTCCATATCATTTTACATAAATAAAATGTATTGAAATTCACGTTTAATATAAACCTTAATTTAATAGCGTCAATAAATTGACGTCACAGTGACGTCGAATTTGTGACGTCAAAAAGACGTTTAAGAAGTGACGTCATAATCACGTCATTTTTGGTAACATGACGTCGATGACCAAGAATTACCAAAAAATGTCGTCAAAATGTCGTCAGTTTGCTGCCTGGGATATTCCTTTAATATTCACGTCTTTTCCAACGCCTTATTATATTTGTTACACGTATCCTAAATACATAGCAAAAAAGGAGCTGATGAAGTGTGTTCTTTTCTTCTTTACTTTTTGCTATGCTGCAGGAGGACAAAAGAGGAACTACACCTTTATTTGTTCTACTCACTACATTGGAAACGATCTTCCAGATGCTGAAAAATCAAGTCGTAAACATACAAGAAAAAGAATCGAAGTAAAATTGGTCTAAGAAAACACTCACAAAATGTACATCGAAGAAGAAGCTTATTGCCAAAAAACTTTGCATTCTTAGGGAGGCAAAAAAAAACGGTAAAAAAAGTATTAATAAATTCTAAGTTTGTTTTTCTTTATTACAGATACATACGAAGGACAGTCCCCGTTTTCACCCAAAAAAGGCAGACGTTACTCCATAAGTTCCGCTTTTTTTTTTGACAGAAGTTTAATTTTTATTGTTTAAGATATTTCTTAAACAACTATTATTTTATTATTTAACTAAATCTAGTTATTACGTTTTTAAACGAAAAATTGTTTTTTTTTCAAAACTTTGTCGCGTGGACATTAGTGGTTTTCACCTGATAACTTTCATATATGCTTTATAATTCGCAAACTGAGAGAGAGACAAACTAATGATTATTAAATTATTTCATTTCTCGTTTACGTCGGACTGTATTCGAAAACTTAACACTGTTAAATAATGTCTATAGGTTTTTTCCTGTCTAATGAAACTGTCCACTCATTTACACACCAAAGCAAATTGGTCATGGTTGATCGCCCTTTTACAAATCCATGTTGCTGTTTGGGAATGATTTCTTCCGCTAAGAGAAACTGAGAAACGTGCTCTGTTATTATGGATTCCATAACTTTACAGATTATGGGTGTGAGGCTGATTGGGCGGTAATTATTAGAGTCTAGTTTGTTTCCTTTCTTGAAAATGGGTGTTACAGAAGCTGTTTTCCAGATAGAGGGTTATGTGTGTGTATTAAAAGACAAAGACATTACAATAGATAATAATAATAATAATAATAATAATAATAATAATAATATTTATTAATCAACAACAACAAAATTCGACAAGAAAATTACAATTTGTTAATAAATATAATAATAAAACCCACAGAAGGTCTAGCCTGTGCGTGGGTTATAATAATAAAATTAAAAATAAATAATAAAATAATCGAAGTAGTAATAAAACTAATAAAACTAATAATATCAATAATAATAATAATTATAACAATAATAATAATAGTTAACGATAACATGAATAACAAAATCTACAATAATAAAAATAATATTGACAATAGTACTAACATTAATACCAATATCAATGCAATACCTCTACTAATACCAATACTTATATAACTACCAACACCAATAACAACACTAATACTAATATCAATAACAATTAAAATAACATTAATAAAATAATTTGTTTACTCAATTTTTAATCATTAATAATCATTCATATTTTATATATAATATATTACATTTAAATAAATATCTCTTTTTTATAGTTTATAGTGTTTCAAACTAAGCATGTATTTGATTTCTAGGAATTGTTTTCATCCATTTTTTAATTTTATTTTTAAATAGTGATTTTGAGTTTATTGTTTTTCAATCAGGTGGGATTATATTATAAAATTTTGGACCAAGATAGCCATAGCTTCTTTGTAATAAGTTTTTATGAGATGCAGGTAAGTAGTTTGAATTTATTTTATATCTTGTATTATAATCATGATTAATACTTCTTAATTCTCTTTTATTTAAATGTTGTCTTATAAGGGTGTTTAGAAAAAACAATTGTCGTATATCATTTACGCCTATTTCTTGATATAAAAGTTCGGTGGGAAATAATCTGGGTTTTTTAAATAGTATTTTAAGAATATATCTTTGTGTAGTTTCTAGGATTTTGATATGGGAGTTTTGTGCAGCTCCCCAAGCAACAACAGAATATGTTAGATGACTTTCTACTAAAGAATGGTACAAGATTCTTAGATGTTTTTCATCGTAAAACCTGTTGATGCACTTTAAACTGTAAGCCACAAATCTTAGCTTCTTTATTAGAAAATTTATTTGTACATCCCATTTTAAGTGTGCATCTATATATATACCAAGATATTTTATTTTTAGAGCCTGTCCGATTTTGAAAACAGAGTTCTCTTGTATAACCGTTAGTAGATTGTATTCAGGTAAGTAACTGGAATAGGAAGTAAAAGGAACATAAAAAGTTTTACTGATATTTATTGTAAGCAACCTACTATCCATCCATTTTATTATTCTTGAAAAGTCTTCTTCCGCAATTACTTTTAGATCATTCCAACTATGCGACGAATATAGTATAGCTGTGTCATCAGCAAAACTAATTATATCCCCCCTACTTTCAATTTCAAAAATATCATTCAAATAAAGATTAAACAAAATTGGACCTAACACCGTTCCCTGAGGAACCCTATATTTAACTATCTTAAAATCACTCATAGTATTTCGGATCCGAACGCACTGTCTTCTATCTTTTAAGTAGTTTTTTAGAAGTAAATATGGTAGTCCTCTAAAGCCAATTTTTTCTAACACATCGAGAAGCTGGTCGTGACTAACGGTATCAAAAGCTTTTGCTAGATCTACAAATATGCACAATGTTGGGATTTTATTATCTATATTGTAGTTTATCTTACTTAAAAGTTCTGAAATTGCGTCTTCTGTATTTTTACCTTTAGTGAAACCGAATTGATTGGGAGCCATTATATTATAATTATTTAAATAGTTATTTATTTGACGTGCTAGAGATTTTTCAAAAATTTTTGTCAATGTAGAGGTTAGCGATATTGGTCTATACTTAGTCACGCTTAGCCTATCCGTATTTTTATAAATAGGCATTACCGCTGCTGTTTTAAATGCCATTGGACATTCACCCGTACTATAAATTTTATTTATTAAGAAAGTTAGAGGAACAGCAATATCTTCAGCAATGAGTTTAATATGTTCTGCTCTTATGTTATCCATTCCTGGGGCTTTTTTATTTTTTAAGGAATGTATAATTTTTATAATTTCCTCTTTATTTATATCTTCCAGAAAGAATGAGTTACATAGGGTTTTATTTTTAAAGTTTGCATTGTTATTGATCTGTTTTTTTAATATTTTTGATGCCATTTTTTCACCAATACCAGTGAAAAATTCATTAAAGGTGTTAGCTATTTCTTGTTCATTATTTATAACGTTTCCATTCTCAGTTCTTAGTTCTGTTATTTCTTCTTTATTTTTGTTTCTATTGGTAATTTCATTAACCGATTTCCACAGACTTGAAGAGTTATTTTTGTTTGATGATAGTTCTCTATTATAATAATGTTTTTTTTGTTTCATTTACTAATTTTCCGAAAATATTTCTGTATCTATTATAGTTTAATTTATTATCTTCGCTTGGATTTTGTTTCATTAATAAGTATAACTTTTGTTTTTTTTCCGCGGACTTTATTAATCCCTTTGTGATCCAAGGAGTTCTGTTAATAGCTGATTTTTTTAATTTTATCTTATTTGTAGATACTTTTATAACATTTTGTATTTTATTAATAAACAAGTTTGTTGCACTTTCTAAATCACATGTATATATATCTGACCAGTCTACCTTAGAGATGTTCAATTTTAATTTTTTGTTATCAACGTAATGTTTATATCTATTATTTTCTAAAGTTTGGTTTTGTTTTTCAGATGAAAGAATCTGTATTATTGTGAAAAAATGGTCAGTTACTTCCGACTCTAATATCATAGGATTGTATATAAAGGTATTATTTTCATCTTTAATAAAACACTGATCTATACAAGTTTTTGAGTTTCCTTGAACCCTTGTGTATTCATTGATGTATGACCTATAACCATTTGTAAACATTAAATTTAAATAAATAGTTGATTTGTCATTAATTTTTTTTATATCTATATTTATGTCACCTATAAGAATGTGTATTATATTCTTTTTATTGTCACTGTCAAGATATTGTTCTAAAATTTCTAAAAAATCAGATTCTGTTGTTGCTGGAGGTCTGTATATAGGTGAGATTTTAATTTTTTTATTATTAAATGTAAAGGTTACACTCATGATTTTTAAAAAGTTAATTTGAATTTCTTCTAGGTCACATTTAATGTTATTTTTGACATATAACATAACCCCATCATTTTGATTAATATTGCCTTGATTGTAAAAAAGGTACTCTTTAATATGAAATAATGAAAAATCACTTAACTGTCTAGTCTCTGTTAGTACGATAAAATCAAACTCATACTTTAATCTGGTGTAATAGTATTTTTAGGATATCAAAATTTTTATTTAGACTTCTTATATTCATATTGAATATTTTAAGATTTTTATCTTTATTGTTAGAAAGCCATTTCGTTATATCCTTTAAATCATGTGTAGTCTTAGTATCTATAGTTTTTACCTCAAAGTTTTGTATATAAGTATTCATTTTTCTTTTTATTATTTTTTTTTTTTTATTATATTATATTTAAAGTAAAACTAATCCAAATATATATCCAATTCTAATTATAAATAATTAATACAATTTATATTCAATTCTCTTCTTTACTTTATTGGACATTCAATGAATATAAGTTCGCGATCAGAATATTGAAAATTTACTATCGATATAATATGTTTATTTAAAATCTAATGCACTAAAATAAATTAAAAAAGTACTATTTTAAAGTGACTAATAGCTAGCATAAAATATATATATTGTAAAACCTATCTACAACTGGCGAGCCGGTATCAAATATAATTCAGATAATTATTAAAAAAAGCAAAAAGCAATTAAGGATATACACAAATAAAACGAAACCTATATAGGTAGCACACAATAATTATTTACACTATTTTGTGAGATCCAGAGGCAAATCTAGTAGCCTGTCTTTCACTTTTTTTTCTAATTAAGTCCTTCTTCTTATCTATTTTTCCTGTCAGATTCTTTGGATTATTATTAATTGATCTGGGCTGCTGCTGGCTGGGTTTCTTTTCTACGTCAGTTTCTTTAGCATAAAGGAACTGATATGGTATTAGAGCATTGTTTTAAAAATAGAGAAGATATTTGATCTAGACCCGGACAGGAATTGTTTTTTAATTTTAAAAGGTGACGTTTGACAATTTCAGGAGTAAAATTGAGCCGTTCTAAGGAAGAATGGATTCTTTCGGGTGAGATATCTGGTAACTGATCCTGGGGAGGTTCATTGGTGAAAACTTTTGTGAAGGTATTAGCTAAAAGTTCATCCGTTTCGAGTGTGTGAGTGAGTGGTAGAATTTAAAATTTCAGCGATGGATGCGTGATGTATATAAGATAAGTAAAGCCATGATGAAAGTGTTAAAAGGTGAGACACTAAAATGCCTGCATGACCAAAGGTAAACAATGTGTCCTTCATTTTCACAGTTGTGAGCGGGTCGTTATAGGCTTTCCTAGCCTCCTCAGCCACACTGAAAGGATCAGAGATTAAATCTGAGGGAACGGGTTGAAAGGAATGGTGATAGATATCTGAGAGAACGTTTGAATTATATTGGTTAGATTTTACGACGGCGTTACTAAAACGGTATTTTTTAATTCATTACATATGATTGAAAAACGTACCAAAGAGAAGATGAAAGATAGTATTCTATTTTACTATGTCTGTGTAAAGCCACGTTGCGTTTAATAATATGGCTTTGTTTTTAGTTCTTCTAACGTTCGATGAATTTTGAGAAGCATCTTCAATTGGTCGATAGTTTTATCGACTATTTACTTGACAAATACAAACGTTGGTCGTATTAATCGACTTATCCATTCGACTCCTTTTTTATTTCTTACATTCAATCCGTAATGGTTTACGTTTTAAAGAATTAAAGAAAACTTCCAGGATACAAAAACTGCTAGGAAAAAAACTCCAGAATGCGGGCAAATAGCCAGCGAGCGAGCCCAGCAACCAAAACGTCTACTACTTAAAGTTAGGAAAATTAATTGTTTGAAAACTTAAAAGTTTCGTTCGTTGAGTAAGAAAAGATGTACGCTCTTTGAGAAGGCAATGAGACTCAGACTTAGCAGCTCTTGTTTTGTTTAGGAATCAGTGGATTTTCTTCTTCTTCTACTTCTTGCGGTAATAAAATCTTGAAAACTTTGCATAATTGGCGAAATTTTCCTATTAAAAACCGGACTCGGGAGAACAAAGACGAGATGGAAAAGTTAAGTTGAAATAGTGGCGCCCTCTCTCCGCGCTGGCTTTGTAAATAACTTCCGGATGCGGAAGGGGTTACATTCTGTTTGGATTTGGCCACTTACTGTGTGTTTGCCTACGGTTCTGCAATCCTGCTCCGCAAATTCCTGCTATATACCAAATTGATTGTTTGTGGACAAACAGATGAATAATTTTCTCGAATGGGTTGTGAAAAATTCGTTCCGCTACCAGTTATAAAAAAAATACAAATTAATTTGTATATGCATGAAAAACCACGAGTAAATATACTGTACTATTAAAAAGTTTAACGATTTTTTTTTACACTGGGGCCTCGGTAATGCATTGGTGCCGACTAGAAAATTTTCTAAAACTTACTTTTTAATACTATTCTTCCCTTTTTCGCCCTTTTTGAATTCGAAAACGCCTAGATATATAATCTGGTCGTCTGTACATGCGTATGTAACCAAGTAGAAAAAAATAAATGCATAAAGGTTGTAAGAACTGCTATGCGATATGCATTACCAATTTTTGAAATCTTATACCGTAGTCACAGTCGTAGAATCTAAAATAGAAAGGAAGGATGATTACACCAAGGTCAGTTGACCGGGATGGTTATCCACGATAGCCATTTGACATTAGTACCAATGATGTATAGTATTTATATTGTTTGAAAGTGTAATATTTTTATTAGAATAATCAGTAAAACAAACAAGTCTTTTTAAAAGGGGATAATCATATTTTAGTATTTTTACAATTTAACAACATTATTTTTAATGATTTATCAAATTTTTACCTAGTCAATTATTTTTAATGATTTATCAAATTTTTACCTTGTCAATTATTTTTTTTGATGATATTGGATTAATGGATATAAAATGTAGTGTAATTACAAAAGATCTCAATTTTAACAAATGCCTTGCCCAAGGTTTTCCTAAATAGTCTTAACAATTTCTTTATTCTGGAGAATAAAGACGTCTGGGTTCGAACCCAGACCTCTCCAAGTATTTTTTTGCATCTTTGGGGCTGGGGGATGGTATTTCGATTTGAGATATACGCTATATTAAATTCACAATTTACTAATTTCTTTATTAATACCATTATCTTCCAAAACAACATTTTCTTCTCTCTCCACATTCAAATTTTTTTCTAGAGTTCCAGCAATATTCTTTTTAGATATTTGATAACTTTCCGTTGTCTCCTTACTGTTTGCTGTCATTTTATTAATTTAATTTAATATTCTCGACTTGATTCTGTGCTTCCAAGTTTTGGATACGTCTTTTGAGCTTCTTTTTACGAGGGCACTGACTCTTTATATATATACACAATTCTGTTGACAAAAAAAGGTCCAGGAAGAGCTAAAGAAGCTTCATTACTGGCAGTTGTTTTTGTTCAATCGAAGGATTGTAGGTTCTTACCTGGAACAAGTATTTGTTTTCACCTTTGGAGTCTTAATGATTCGTAGGTATATTTTTGAGATTTGTTTCTGAATTTTTAAATTATTTAAAAACTTATTTCAGTTAATTCTGACCTTTCGGATTTTATTTTGCGATCAATAATATATTAAATTCACAATTTTATACTCAGGTTTACGTTGCTTAACGTGTATTGAAAACTTAACTCACGCAGACTAAGATATGGGCTCAGTATACATCAAAAATAATTTCTCATATCGATGGTTTAGCGCATATATGTGTTAATTAAGGTAGTTCACTCGCGACAGTCATACATAAAAATATCGCGTAATGGTGAATACCAGAAGTTCGAGATTCTCAATGCTAATCAATTTTATTTTTGTAAGAGACTGTACAAAACACATGTATATAAACACATATGGACATGTTATAATTTTAACCAAATTCATCCGGCAATCTCGCAAATATTTAAACGATATGGTATAGAAATTTGTAACTTCCTTATACTAATTTTAAGGGTTTGTTTTGGTTCAAACAGAACCGCTGATTCCAGTTTTTAAACACAGTGGACGAATTAATTTTTCAAGAATACGTCGCGAGTTTATAACAACCTCTTAGCTGATCGAGTGTTACTTTGTTACGTGAAGTAGCTACAATGTTGCCAAGTTGTATTAATTTTACGAAACTACTCGTCAACTGCTTTAAAAATATTTTTATTTTAAAAATCTATATCTTTTTACTAAGACGGTCAAAAAATTCAGCGATTATTTATAAAATTTTTAAACTTCTTGATTTATTGAACATAAGTTTTTAAAAAATATGGTAAGAACCGTTTTCGAGATATCTTGAAATAAATGCATTGCTTGTGGAGAGACCTTCTATTTCGAATTTGAATTATTGCAAATTTTTGAAAATTAAGAGTAACTTTCAATCCTATTCGCCCTGCTGATCCTAATCACCCCATTTTACGGTAATTCATTCGATCTAGCTATCAATTATAAAAGATTATTTATAACACACAAAATTGATTTCCAAAACAGAATGTTCGTCAATCTATAAAGATTTCATTCATTTTTAAAATAACATTTTTCCGCGATAAATTGAATGTTATACGAAATATTCTGTGAGATTTTCAATGAGCTTTAAATCATTCATTTTGTTTTAAAAAAAGTGTTTTGTTTTAATACCTACAGGTTTGTTGAAATATTCAGTGAATTTCGACAGCGCATTATATTTTATGATCGATGATAATATTTTTAGTTTGACCGATGCAGCAGTTTACATGGAAAAGTTTCACATGGAAAATATAAAAATGTATAGAATAGGTATTCGTGATGCGATTTATTCTTTGTGTTTATAAAGGTGCACACAACTGTAACGTATATCCGTCTTTTACTTTCAAGAATATTAATAAATTTGAAGACATAATTTGAAGAAGTTTAAAAAAAGAAAATGTGTTATTGATATGGTATAATTATTAAAAAATATATATATATTTATGTAAAAAAGTAGCTTTTTGTTAGAAAGTTGCATGTTATGTACAATGCCACGGTTAATAAATGAACTTTTAAGTAAGAGGCCACTTTTAACAATTGATTTTAGAAGAGATATTAGATTATTTGTATTGAGTGTAGAGGTAAGGAGAACTATCTCTGTCTTAAAGCATATAAGCTAAGATTTCTGTTTACAAAAAGTGTTATTGTTTAGTTTTAGTTATTTTGTATTTTCTAACGTTTCATTATGTTAAATTTGCTGTATATAGCAAGAGAAAAAGTAATGTCAATTTGTCAAATAAAAATATAAAAAGTCATATTGTTAAAAATAGATTTTATTGCAATTTACGACTGATACAAGCTTATAGACACGCAGAAGACCGCAACAAAAAGTGTATCTCAAAATGTATAAAATTAAGATACAGTACCAGAAGGACGCGGATGCTGATAATTGTGACAATCGATAATTCAGATCACAACATGACACCAATGATGTCTATATAGTTATTCTACAGGGGGGATATTGCGCATGGTGTCATGGCGGCGCTGACGTCACGCGTAGAGTTAGTAGAGTTGGCGCGAAATAAATATCATATGACAGACGCATGTTGCAATAGTTTGTGAGTCGTTTATTGTGATTTATTAGATATTAAGCAGATATTTGTATTATATTATGTTGCAAACTTTGTTCTCGGTGAGTGGTTTTATTGAAAAAAATTTAAAAAATGCGGTACGGATGTAACAGTAACAAAGGAAAGGATTCAAGAAAGATATTATGGTTTTTTGCTTTCCTCGACAGTAAGAGCTTAGTCCGAAGTGAGGAGTGGCCCAAGGGCGGCTCCAGCGGAGGCCCAGAAGAGCATGCTATCCTCTAGATTAAAATTCTTAAAATCCATGAAACTTTTATTTAAAAAAAAATATGCTAAATAGGCAATTCTAACCTCCTTTCTAAGAAAATGCAGCCCTTGCAATTATAAAAGGGACCTCTAATCAGAACTTTACATAATGTGAAGTTGTGAATGAACCAGTGTGAATCATATTGATTCACTCACAACTTAGGACTTCTAAACTAAAGACTCTACCCTTTGAAGGCTAAAAATTTCGCAATATAAGCAAAAGTGAAATTATAAATGTCACCAAAAAAAAGAAACTTTCCACTTGTACTTGATGAATGAATATAAATGTATAAAGGTAAATAAGTAACCAGTTGCAAATCCTAATCCGGTAAATATTTCCAGCGTGCCCAGATGAGAAATTCTTACCAGGATCCCCAGTTTCGAGTTGCGAAGATACTCTTTATTTCATTATCCTGGTTATAAAAACTATTTTTTAAAAGTCGATATTGTATAACAAAATTAAATCATTTAAAAAAAGGAAAAACAGTTCAAAAAAATAATTTTTTTATGTATATATTTGCATTGTTCTTTCCTTAACTATCCCAGAAGAATGGGGTGTTAATACACTGCGACCTAAAAGATCTATTGTGCCCCCTTCTGTCGCCAATGCACTAAGAAAATGTCTCAATGCCTATAACGACCCTTCCAATCCTATTTTGTCAATGAATTGTATGATTTTATGTGGCTTCAAGTTAGGTAAATCTCCCTCTTCCATTTGATATCCTCCTAGATATAGTGCTCTTAGATTCTGGAGTGCTACACATTTAGTTAGGATGTAATTCGTCCTCCTCCTCATAGAATCTGCACTCACTATCCTCTACTATTCTTAGTTTACTTAGGTGTCCTTTTAGTCGGCAATGCCCGGTAAGAATCCCTGTTAAAATACGTAGCTTATTCTTGCTTAGGCATATGCAGGCTTCCGATCTTTTCTGCTTATATTCACCCAGAAGTATCTTGGCCTGTCTCAGCCATAAGAGATTGTTCCAATTATCGGTTCGTCTACTGCCCAATTCTTTTTTAATCTCTCCCAATATTATGTTACTGCTGATACCGCAGAACGGCTCAGGTCCTACAAAGGGTGTTTGAGCCCCTTTCCTTGCAAGACTAACTGCAATCTGGTTACTTTGTATCCCATTATGTCCCGGGGCCCAAGTGAGAGTTACTTTATTTTTCTCGCCTAGCTCATTCAATTGTTCTAGGCATCTCCAGACTATTTTTAGTCTGATTACGTAAGAGCTTAGCGCTTTTATGGCTGCTTGACTATCGGACATGATGATAATCTCTTGTCTATAATAGTTTCTCTCGATATTAAACTGGATACACTTCTCAATGACGTGAATTTCCGCCTGGAAGATGCTTGGTTATTTTCCCAAGCTTTCGGAGTGCTTGGTTCTCGGCCCATACACTCCTATTCCAGTTTCTTCTATGGTTTTCGAACCGTTTGTATATCACTAAATAGCACGTCTTTCGGTTGCAAGCGCGATGGATTCTTGGCACCATTCTTTCTTGCAGCCCAGCTCTGTGGTTTTGAAGTTTTTAACAAAACTGTACTTCTTTAGCAATTCATCTTGGGGCATGTCCCAGGTTTCTTAAGTCCTGAAGCAAGTAGACTTTCGTCTGATTACTCCGTTACTGATCATTCTATATCGTGTCCTTTTTGCCACATTCTCTATTAGCAAATGTAGAGGGGTGAGGTTTAAGATCACCTCCATTGCGGCCGTAGGACAGGTTCTCATTGCACCAGTAATGCAAACACAGGCTAGTCTTTGTACTTTTGAGATATTAGCTCTCGTAGTAGCTAGACTAGTTCTGTTACTCTAGGCAATAGCCCCGTAAGTGATGATTGGTCTCACTATTGCAGTATACATCCATCGCAGAATGTTTGGGTTACATCCCCATCGTTTACCTGCAATGTTTCTGCATACCATTAGGGCTTTTGTGGCCTTATTTACTACTTCCTTCTCATGTGTGTTCCAGAGAAGTTTGTTGTCCTTGGTTAGGCCTAGATATTTGACTTCATTTTTCCATTCTATATCTATCCCGTCTAATTTAACGGTTTAAATAGAATCCTTAATATTCAACAAATTTCTGTAAGTAGCATATATTTTCGTTACACTTCGTCAGTATTTTTAAATTCGCGCCTATACAAATTCTACGCTTGACGTCATGCGCGTGGCCGTCCTATTTTTGACACAGTTGATATCCTAAATTTTATTTTTTATACCATGGTTATTCTAGTCTTTATAATAGTTATGTAGATAGATCACCCATATGCAAAGATGTTAAAAAAGGATAGAGGTAACAGAAAACATTTGTTGCTAAACAAATTTTGCCAAAACCGAAAAAAACTGGGCGGAAGGAGTAGGGAGATATTATGGGCCGGACTTATATATTTGTGTTGTTTAACTTGATTTTGGTAACTGTTAAAAGATGAAAAATTATGTGAAATTTTTTGACTTCATTTGTTAGAACAATTCATTTATGATGAGGGCAATAACAGTTTATCAGTATATAGGTAGTAGCTAAGTAAGAAAATTTATATTTGTGTATTGAAAGCAGAAAGTAGCCACAGGACTTTTTGCTCGAATTACACACAAGATTTTTTTCTACGATCACATCAAAAAAAATGTTATTTCATTAGAAATTACAATAAAACGATTGTTCATACAGTGTGTTCAAAAAGTGGAATTAAAATACATTTTAACTATAACAAATACAACTTACGTAATTTTATAATTTATTCTATTTATTGTTTTTATAACTATATAGCTTCAATTCTTATACAAATATACATATAGTGACTTTGTAGTTAATTTATTGGAACTTTTTGACTGGATGCTCATGCGGAGCAAGACTTCAAATAGTTCAAATGCCTAAGCAGTAAAAATTATTTTTAATGCTAAGTAGTAAATGATCGAGATGTGTCACTAAAAATGAACAGCATTCGTTTAAAGTATTCAAGGTACTCAGTTTTTGGTACTAGTAAGTACTTTCATCCAGATAAGACTCAGTATTCAAATTTTTTCCAGTACTTTACATTTTAGAGCACTCAGTACTGAGTCTTACAGCTGACGAGTAATGAGCACGAGTACGGACTCGCGCATATACCAGGTGTCCCCAGATGGACTTAAACATATAAGGATATTTTTTTTATTTTCACCTTTTTGAAAAAATATTACGTCTTCCAAAGTTTTTATTTTAAAAACAAAGGTAATAATCTAAATACTGGTTGAATCTATTTGCTTTAGTGAAATAATTTTTTCTAATTTAGAACCCAGTTGATTTTCAGAATTTTCGCTTCAACCTAAAAAATTATTTTGTTTTAAATACAATGTTTTTTTTTACATTTATGCCATTATTTTACTAAACCAAAGTGAGATTCAACTTCTGTTGGATTATTAAAAATTTATCGAATTTTGTTGCAATATCTTCTCCATAAATACTCGTATAATCTATTTCCGAATTCTTCTCCAGGGATATTTTGACCTCTAAAGATTTTTTTGGCAGCACTTCACTGGGACACTGGGACTCTATTATTTGAGTACCATCAGCAGTCACAAACTCTTTATCATAACTAACAGTTCTATGATGTTATCCATATTCAGAAAATCTAGAGTATTCCTTCCACTGGTCAGAATGGATAATTGATCCAAGTTCAACATGCTCTTGAATTATAGGTATCGGGGTCTCGACAATTTTTTTATTATTAGGACAGACAATTAATCTCAAGTTATCTGAGCCTTGTGCAATCAATCCCAAAACCCAAAGTGACCTTCTACAATGCGTTCTCGATTATATTTTCTCTTACCAAATTTGAATTCATCAATATAAAATAAATATAAAAACACAGATTATTCGGGCGTCTGTTTTTAAAATATTAAATGAAAAAAATAAAAATCATAAATCTAATATCTTCACAAATATTGCAGGAGCGAAGCGAGCGCGCCCGATTCGAAATCCGCGCTAGATCGGGCGCCATTTAACAAAAAAAAAAAATAAATAAAAAATACTGATAAAGGCGTACTTTTTCTAATCGGATATAAAAGTTCATCCTTAATAATTACTGTACCTGAACGATAATTCCAGGTCCGCCAATTTTTGACAAACCATGTTGCATTTAAGAGAATACATTAGTTACTCTTTACCTACAATGTCTCATTGTTGCAATCGAAATATCTTCGCTCACCCCCAACGAAATCCTTTAATGACTTTCGTTATGAGCAAATCCAAACAATACTCTGTATTATACATTGTACTTAATATTAATGTTATTAAACACATAATAAAAAACTTACCTAAAATCCTTTTTAGGAAACAAATGACTATGTTCAAACCAAGTGTCTTTTACGACGTAAAGATCCGGCCTACACTTCTTAGACTTAGGGCATCGATATACTCCTAAGTCTGATTACTCATAGTCCAGGGAAGTTAGGAGAAACAGCAGTTATCGAGATTCGGTTTTCTGCATTGTGTTCAGTAAGATCCCAGGAAAAAAGTCTATATCGTCTGGTTTAGCCCTTTTTGAAAAATGCCTTCTGGACCGGAAATAGTATATTACATTACGAGTGTGGAAAGTGACATTTTTCACACAAGTGGGAAATATTGTCGCACGAGGCACAAGCCGAGTGCGACTATCACACGAGTGTGGAAAATCACTTTTCACACAAGTGATGTACAATATTTTTCCCATCAAAAAATTTAAAACCAGGTAATTATTATAATAATTAAAATTTATTTAAAAACATAATCAACAATAATCGTATTTATTCAATTTTCATATTTTCTAAACAAAAAAAAAATAAAAAATACAAACAAATTCTGGCCCGCCTGGATTTGAACGCGGTCGCTCGCCAGGTCTCAAATGGCAAAGTTGATAAGTTTGACGCTCTAACCATCTGAGCTAATAGGCCTTTCCGTCAATTAATTGATCTAATCGGTTATGTGTTTAACCAGAATAAAGGGCAAACATATCTCAGTTATTTTAAAATTATTTTAATAATAATTGTTAAAGATAAATATCTAGGATATAATTTACAACAATTTCAATAATTTAACAATCATCGATTTTAATATTAATATGGACATTACATAGATCAAAACAGAAATGATGTGTTTGACATTTTGTGACAGCTGCTGCGGAAAGTAGCATATTCGTACACGGGTGGAAAGTAAATTCCTATTAATACGCGTGTGATATAGGGAACTTTCCATAGGACTACATAGTGTGATATGTGCCACTTTCCTAAGTGGTCGTAGGAAAATGCATTTTCCAATTGCATCATTACTTGCACCATTATAGGAACGACTGGAAACTCTGAAAAATCTCTCGGAAATCGTTACTCGGGGAGTTTTCGGGGCTGTCGAACTCGATTCTGGCATTAAAATTACACGGTGGTGGCTCTATGGGGGTGCGCGGGGGGTGAATTGGGGGAGAAATGGCAGTGTGCATGAAAATCGTTTCACTCGTTACTCGAGGGTTTTCGGGGATGCCGAATTCAATCCTGGCATTAAAATTAACCGGGGGCGGCTCTGCGGTGGTATCCGGGGGGGTCATTCTGGGAGGGGGGAATTGCATAATCCATGGGAAACGCTACAAACTCGTTACTTGGGATTTTCAGGGATGCCGAATTCAATTCTAGAATTAGATTTCCCCAGGGGCGCTCGGGGGTCGCTATGTGGGGCTGTCTGGGGTTGATTGGGGGGAAATGGCAGCGTCCATGAAAATCACTCCAAAATCGATACTCGGGGGGTTTTCGGGGAATTTAATTATGGCATTAGACTTCCCTGGGGGCGCCCGGGAACCCCCCTGTGGGGTTGTCTGGAAGTGATTAGGGGATAAATGGCAACGTCCATAAAAATCGTTACTCGGGGGTTTTTCGGGTATGCCGAATTCAATTCTGGCATTAGAATTGGGGTATGAATAAAAAAATTTGATTGAATAATAAGTAAATAAATATTAGGTACACATATTATAAAAACAATTGCTTTGGAAGTCTTTTCTGCCTCGAAACTGGATTTGAAAAAGGCGCCAAAGCTATAAAGAGAGTAGAGTATCGTTAACACGGGGATGTATCCATAAAAATTCCGCCACCGTACGCATGGCTCCAGATTCCTGTACGGTCATGACGTTGCCGGCAAGTGTAACTCAGAACAAGTTTCTAGGGAATAGCAAAAATAAGTCCCAGCTCATTAAATTTCTCCAGGAGGAATTAAAACGTACTAATATAATGTCTCAGCAGAGTGTAGCTGATGCGGATGTTGATATTGTGCTTAAGACCATTGATACTGCTTCTGGAAGCCGGAACAACAAAGTGGTTATTGTTTTGAAAGATACTGACGTCCTAACAATGCTTGCTTCTCGGACTCCACCGAATCTAGAAGTGTTCTTGCTGAAGCCGCCTTCTGCTAAAGTACCTGATGTTGTGTATTCTTTCGAGAGCTTAGCATCCAGAAGTGCGTGCATCAGGTTTATCATATTATTTCTACGTTCTTTCACGGGATGCGACACAACCTCAGCATTTTTCTATCGAGACAAAGTAAAATTCTGCAATTTGTTTGAGAAATCTAAATTATTTACATGGGTTTGCAGAAATATTTAAATAAACACATGTATTCATGGATAATTTTATAGATCATGGGCTTAGTCTGGCTTTGGCTCTTTACGGAGTACCCAAAGATGTCCGCACGAGCGTTAAACCTGCTCGTTCAATGCTATCGAGCAAACATGTATGCTCAAGCTACCAATTTTAAAAAAAGTCGATCTTGCACGCATAATCCAGATTGCCAATATGTTAACCGAGCATATTAAGCGTATCTATTTCCAAGTACAGGCTTGGTATGGTTCACAAGGTCAATACGAGACCTTAGCTCCGTTGGATTGGGGTGGGAATTGGTGCATGGAGAGCTCAGTCCTATCACCATGACCCAGGAAGCCGGTCCCGATGAAATTTTAAGAAAAATTTCTTGCTCTTGTGAAACCGACTGTGCCAGAATTGAATTCGGCATCCTTGAAAACCCCGAGTAACGATTTTAAAGTGACTTTCATAAAAGCTGCTATTTCCCTCAATCACCCCTAGACAACCTCACAGAGCCACCCCGAGCGCCCCCGGGAAAATTTAATGCTTAAATTGAATTCGGCATCCCGGAAAACCCCCGAGTAACGAGTTTGGAGCGCTTCCCATGGACTATGCAATTTTCCCTTCAGAATGACCCTTCGGATACTCCCGCAGAGCCACCCCCGGGTAATTCCAATGTCAGAATTAAATTCGGCACCTCTAAAAACTCTGAGTAACGATATTGGAGCGATTTTTATGCACGCTGACATTTCTCCCCAAATTCACCCCCGCGCACTCCAACAGAGCCACCCCCGTGCACCCCCGGGTAATTCTAATGCCAGAATCGAGTTTGGCAGCCCCAAAAACCCCAAGTAACGATTTCTGAGCGATTTTGGCGAGTTTCCAGTCGTTTCTATAATGGTGCAAGTAATGATTCAATTGGAAAGTGCATTCTCCAGCCCAGAAGGCATTTTGTAAAAATTGCTAAACCAGACGATATAGACTTTTGTCCTAGGACCTTCCTTAACGCAATGCGGAAAACCGCATCTCGATATCTGCTGTCCCTAAAAATGTCCACTATTTCGGTCGATTTTGATCTAAATGCCCTGGACTATCATGATAGTAATGGGAAAAGAGTTCCGACGGATCTTTGTGTCTTTTAAGTTTTATTAGGCAATGAGATCTAGCTGGCACCAAACCTACGGGATTTGGGTTTTTGTTTAGTCGCTAGCATGAGAAGCATTTCTATGGCAACAGTTTCTCCATAAGAATGCTACGCTCACTCCACCCACCTACCTCCTAACCATTACAGAGGAGATCGAGCGAAGCGAGCGCGCTTAGTCGGCATTTCGAAATTGGCGTGCGTGAATTTCGAAACGTCGACTGCGCGACCTTAAAACTATATCATCACCACGAGATTTGGGTTTTTGTTTAGTCGGTAACATGAAAAGCGTGCCCATGGTAACATTTTTTGCATAACTGATTTCAGCTAAATCAAATTAAACAGAAACCGTAATCATCTACCACTTGGAAAATACGCATTTCCTCATTTACTCATAGCCGCCTCACTTGTTATCATGACAACGGTTTTTACATAACAGATTTAGGCTAAACGATTTATTTTACTTTGTCAAGGAAGATACAATAGCATAATTTTTTTCTACACCCGTATTATAATAAGGCACAATAAGGCATCATAATCCGTTTTATGATACCCATTATGATACAGATTTTTCATAGCGATACAGATTTTTATTCAATAGAAACCCATAATTTTTCAATCAAGCATGCTGTGCATTTAACGTTTGTCCTAGGTTCCTATGTAATTGTTTTAGTTGTCAAAATCAGTACGTATTAAATTTTCGTAGATAGCTAAACTTTGATAATTATATTATCAAAATGTCTGATATCAGCGATATAGAAGACTTACCATCGACTCCTCAACACATAGAGAAGAAAGCAGAAAATGCAGTTCAAAATATTTTGCCCCAAAAATCTATGGTAATACTAATACCTGAGGTAATACTATTAATTATAATTTTGTAGAATTTTTTATAGAAATAAGTAATAACTGTTATTGTGTTTATTACAAATATAAATATTTATAGTTCTTGATTATTTATCGGGTGTAGAAAAAATAGCGTATGCAACTCTCATCTGTATCTGTAACTGTAACGTGTGGAGGGTGGGTTACCCCCACGGCACTTAGGCCTCATTAGGCCCATTGTGCATCCTCCTAAGATGATAGGCACCTCCTAGCTCGTCAGCCAGCCTACAGATTTAATGTAGTTGACAACGTCGCCAAGAGGTGCTTCTCTTATATCGGCCGGTGTTAGCCGATACTCGCCGAACACAAATCTTCTAATAAATGAGAGCGTCGGGCAATCGTAAAGGATATGCTCGATGGTCTTATCTTCTTGTTCGCACCCTCTGCAGAGTGAGGATTCTGACTGCCCCATGATATGGAGATGCTTCCGTACTTGGCAATGACCAGTCAGAATGCCTGTGACCAGACGCAGATTCTGTCTAGTCATAGTCAAGTATTTGTTTGCTGCAGTGTTGTCAGGATAAGTTAAGAGCTCCCTGGCAACTCTGCAGTTTCTTGTTTCATCCCATCTTTCCTTGAATTTCACAAGGGAATATTCTTTAATTAGGTCTGTCACTACCGATTTTGTCAGGCCAATAGAAGGGCCAGGTCCAAAAAGTATTTGGTTGGCTCCTTTCTTGGCTAGTGAATCGGCAAGACGGTTACGTTTCGATGTGGCGTGACCTTTGATCCATCTTAAGGTGACCAACTCTCATGTTAGTGTTATTAATACACTCGTATAAACCATATCCCGGTTAATGCTCGTTATTAATAACCATTATTATATGATTGTTGCATAATATACTATTATTTAATCACTAAGTTTAAAATGTATGGATAATTTGTATTAGGTATTGCATAATATTAGAGAGATATTGCAAATTTCACCCACTAATAATAATTAGAGGCAAGTAAATTCCATGCTAAAATAAGACTTATTGCAAACCTAAAATTTTGACAATACCTAGAGTCCTTGTCCTTGTACATATTTCTAAACTCATTTTAAAAATTTTAAATTACCGTTTATCCTTTTTTTGGTTTATAATAGTACATAATATGGAAGAGGCATTAGAAATTACATATTTAGAAGGTTTAAATGAGGATGATATTAAATATTTAATATTAAAAAATTTCGAACTAGTACGAATGTTGGCGAGCGCACCCGAAAACTATAAAGTCGCCACTAACTGCTTTTCTTAAACATCCACAATTAGGGACAGACACAATCTTTATTAAATTCAGTTCTAGAATGTAAGTGATCTACACAAGCTCAGATGTCAAAATAAAAGCGGCACTAATAGTGACTGACCTTAAGTGAACTTGCAATAACTCTCTATTATTGTAACTTACTTATATAACTTACTTGAAGACGGACCAAGTTGAGAACTGAATAAAATAGGAATTGCTTACAGCTTTAAATTCGTCTTTCCCAGCGGATTTTATAACAAAATCATAATTTATTGTTTCCTAAATATTTGTGTTTTCGTTAATTTTATCAACTTCAACCTTTCCTAAATGTAGGTTTTGAATCCAAATTAAAATTGCTTTAAGGTTTGTTGGAAACCTGAATAAAAAATTACAAATAATATTCTACAGTATATTTGTACCGCCTGTTTTTTATTTACTTACCTTATAACGACGTTGAACTTCTCCGAATGTATGTTTTAGGGCAAACAAAACATTCAATCATAATTTTTAGATTTACAATTATTAAAATTTAAAAAAAAAACATACTATAAACTTTAAAATCCTTTAAAATATGTCCCAGTGATATAAAATCACACAAAATGTACGAACAAAAACTGACAATTTTCAAGTGCTTGTTGACAGTTGTCACTAAATTTTGGCGCTGCTATTTAAAATGGATTAATCACATCAAAGACCCAGGAGAAAGAGAAAGTAATAGAAAAAAGTTAGATTCTGACTTCAAACAAATTCAGATCGTTACATATCTATATTTAATTCGTTAATCTGAGCTTCAAAATTTCATCTACTATTCCACCATCCAATTTAACAAGAGCTATAAGTGTAAGGATTACTACAAATATAATTACATCACAGTATCATCCGTTAAAAAAAAAGGACTCCTGACCCTCGGTGAATTTAAAAATAGCAAAGCAGGCAACAAAAATACGAAGCGACCCCAGCGTCCGAAAGCGTTCAAGTTTGAGACGCAAAATTAATGACTTTATTCGGAAAATTTAAGCGTGGAAATTTTCGAACGTTGTCGTTGACAAGGGGCCGCTTGTAGGGCAGCAGGGCAGAAGGGCAGAAGAGCTTTCGGTCGACTGGTCAAAGTCAAAGTAGGGCTGAAAGAGACCACGTTGAGTCGGTTGGTCGATAGGCCCGAAACCCTTGGCCGAGAGTAGGGAGAGCTCGTTTCATTTTCGTCTCCATAACAAGGTCCTTTGGAAGAAAAAAATTATTAGTTTTGCTTTTGTCTGTTTATTTTTACTTTCAACGCAATTTGGGATATTTGATAATGAGATCAAGAGATCTGTTAATTTAAGGCTACATGCAACATCATGATTCTTTCAAATGCTCTTGTCAATAAATATCAATAAAAATGAAAAACAAAGGAAAAAAGTTCGTGTCTCAGAAACATTGAGCGATCGTTTATCTCCTGAAAACAACTACTCCTTCGGCTAACATTGCAACAGGCATTGCATTATATTAAAACGACAGGAGCAATGATAGAAAATAACGGTCGGTCGATGTTTTTGTGACTTGAATTTGAATTATTTGAAAGCTACACACAAACGAAAAAGAGTAATAAAAATGTTCAAAGTGACGCCCATATTGTTTTAAACACAACTTTGAGAAGAATTTCTCCAGTTACTGTCTGAAAAGCAGCTCTTAATATAACTTTCAAATCTTTCGGAGTAGTTGGTGGGGTGTTATAAACTATACTTTGTGTGTGTCTCCATAAAAAAAAAATGGAACGACGGTCTGGAGATCTTGGAGACCAATTATGTGGACCACCTCTCCCGATCCATTTATTAATAAAACGCCGGTTTAAGTATCGCCGTATTCAAAGTTGAAAATGTGCGGGGGTTCCATCCATCTGCATCCACATTTTCTGCCTAGTATTTAAAGTACATTATCAAGGAGCCCAGATAATTTTCTTCGCAAAAATTTTAGAAATTTTCTGCCATTAAGATGACCGGTCAAAAAATAAGGACCAATAATATGTAAACCAAATATTCCTCCCCACACATTCAAGAACCACCTATGCGGATGATCGAGAGTACGAAAGACGTAAGGATTTTCATCACTATAATAATGAAAGTTATGGCGATTAACGAGTCCATTATTATAAAACGTGCACTCGTCCGAAAACAGAACATTATCAAAAAAATCCGTATCTGATTCTACTTTATCCATAACCCATAAACAAAAATCGATTCTTTGTTGAAAGTCCCTTTGATACAGTTCTTGGTGCAGCTGTATCTTATAAGGATGAAATTTATGTTTTTTTATTATTCGTCCAATACTTCTCCTACTTATTCCAGTTTCTCTACTAATAGCCCGATGAGTTGTGTTTGGGTTTTCTATTAGTGAGCCAATAACCCAAAATTCATTATCATGATCTCCTACAGTAGGTTAAGGATGAATATTTTTTTTATAATCTACGTTTCCGCTAACTGTAAACTGTTGTAGTATAAACCCTATAAAAACAACACTAGTAGCCTTTTCAAGGAAAAGAAAACTTAATCTCAAAACCGTTAAATTAGACGGGATAGATATAGAATGGAAAAATAAAGTCAAATATCTAGGCCTAACCCTGAACAACAAACTTCTCTAGAACACACATAAGAAGGAAGTAGTAAATAAGGCCACAAAAGCCCTAATGGTATGCAGAAACATTGCAGGCAAACGATGGGGATGTAACCCAAACATACTGCGATGGATGTATACTGCAATAGTGAGACTAATCATCACTTACGGGGCTATAGCCTGGAGTAACAGAACTAGTTTAGCGACTACGAGAGCTAATATCTCAAAAGTACAAAGACTAGCCTGTGTTTGCATTACTGGTGCAATGAGAACCTGTCCTACGGCCGCAATGGAGGTGATCTTAAACTTTACCCCTCTACATTTAATGACAGAGAATGTGGCAAAAAGAACACGATATAGAATGATCAAGAACGGAGTAATCAGATGAAAGTCTACTTGCTTCAGAACTAAAGATAACTGGGATATGCCGCAGGATGAAATGCTAAAGAAGTACAGTTTTGTGGAACACTTCAAATCCACAGAGCTGGGCTGTAAGAAATAATAGAGCCAAGAATCCATCGCGCTTGCAACCGAAAGACGTGCTATTCAGTGGTATACGGACGGTTCCAAAACCATAGAAGGAACTGGAATAGGAGTGTATGGGCCGAGAACCAAGAACTCCAAAAGCTTGGGAAAATACCCAAGCATCTTCCAGGCGGAAATTCACGCCATCGAGAAGTGTATCCAGTTCAACATCGAGAGAAACTATCATAGACAAGAGATTATCATCATGTCCGATAGTCAAGCAGCCATCAAAGCGCTGAGCTCTTACGTAATCAGCTCAGAAGCTAGGCGAGAAAAATAGAGTTACTCTCACTTGGGTCCTGGGACATAACGGGGTACAGGGTAACGAGATTGCAGATAGACTTGCAAGGAAAGGGGCTCAAACACCCTTTGTAGGACCTGAGCCGTTCTGCGGTATCAGCAGTAACATAATATTAGGAGATATTAAAAAAGAATTGGGCAATAGAAGAACCGATAATTGGAACAATCTTTTGGGGCTGAGACAGGCCAAGATACTTCTGGGTAAATATAACCAGAAAAGATCGGAAGCCTGCATCTGCCTGATCAAGAACTGGCTACGTATTGTAACAGGGATCCTTACTTGGCATTACCGACTAAAAGAAAACCTAAGTAAACTGAGAGTAGTAGAGGTTAGTGAGTGCAGATTCTGTGAGGAGGAAGACGAAACCTCCATTCATATCCTAACTGAATGTGTAGCACTTCAGAATCCAAGGGCACTATATCTAGGAGGATATCAAATAGAAGAGGGAGATTTACCTAACTTGAACCCACTTAAAATCCTACACTTCCTTGAGAAAATAGGATTGGAAGGGTCGTTATAGACATTCACACATTTCCTTAGTGCATTGGCGATAGAAGGGGGCACAATAGATCTTTTAGGTGGCAGTGTATTAACACCCCATTTTCAACATAACATAACATAACTGTTGTAGTAATCTTTCAAAAGCACGTCTGTCAGGTTTCTCTCGATCTGGGTATTTTTGGCCGTTAACTCTAGACTAGAAGCCAATAAACAGTTTTCATAACACTCACCAAGAACAAGCACCATATCAATTCTCTCTGCTTTAGAATAAGTTTTCATGTTTTAAATTCGATTTTTCGTACATTTGATATCTAACTTACTAAATGGAAATGTCAAACTCGCATTTGACATTTAAATTCAATGGTCACTTTGACGGAAAAAAGTATTTACAAAAATTAGCTATGTTTAACATAAAAACAGATATTTACTAAAAAACCGTTGAATTTAGGTATAGGGGTTAAATTTAGGTATAGGGAAATCTTATATGGAATGAAAGATAATTTAAATGTCTATCAGTTTAAGTTATTAAATACAGGGTGTGCCATTTAAAATAAGAATATTATTCAACTCCATATGAAAGTTGAATTTAATTAGACTAAATGTATGATGTAATGGAAAAATTTTAATTTTATTCGATAGTTTAATATCTTGGCTACGCATATCGCAGATGATTGTTGATGTGTTTTAAATAACCGCGACATACTAGATTATGTTGTTCAAGCTTACAAATTAAGAATCCTTTAAATGTTGCAAAAACGAAAAAAGATAGGCAAAGGAAACATTACAGAAACTTTACTTTATTTTTTTCCGGGGAATCAAAAGACACCATCAAATATAGGGTGGGGTTACCCTGTATATTCCAAATTATTTTTAATTTGTATTAATTTTCCATTCTAAATCAGCACAAAATAATTCAAACACAATATAGGACAAAATAACCCTCTTTCTGAAAAACTAAATAACTTTAACAAGTAATGTAAACATTATAAATCGTTAAGTTAATATCATTTTCTGTTTGTCAATAATATGAGTAAAGTTGTGCATATGCATCTAACAATGGAAGAAAGTAAAATTGGTTGCTTAGATATCAGTAATGTTTTACCAAAACACAATTTTATAAATAATCCAGAATATGAAAAAATAGTGTATATAACACGTTAGGAAATACCTCATTTTATGTTAATTGTTCATATTGCGAAACCTCACTCTGCTTGTCCCGCAAATATTAACTCTTTTTCGCAAACAGGACAAAATATATATTCAGTATTGACTATTTCTTTTTGTTTATCCATTTGCTTTTCATCTTTATCAAAGACTGCCTTCTTTACTTTCTGTTCATTTTTGTTTGTTTGTAACTTCTTTTGCCTCTCCTTTTCTTCGAGTTCCTCCTTATTTGGTGTTGATGTAATTATTGTAGAATTTTGTCGAGGTCTTCGATTAGGGTTATCTGGATGCTGATAAAAGTTTTTGGGTTTTATATCAGTTAACGTTTTCTTAAGATTTTGTTCTTCGTTTTTCTGATCCTTGGGTTTGTAACCAAAAGGTCCAAGAACGGGTTCTGAAACGTTGCTGCTACCAAGTTTAGGTTGGTCCTCTTTTCTTTTTTCTTTAATCCTGATCTTTTTCACAGCAAGTGGTTCATTCTCACTTGACTCATTAGATGAACTAGAGTTATATTTATTAGCTTGACTAGGATTTGCAACAGGACGATCGCTAAAAGATGACGAAGCAAAATCTAAATCAATAAAGCAGGATTGAAAGGTTCTATCCCACACTTTTCAAAACTCTTAACAGCTGTTACCACCACTGCTACTTTCAGGTAAGCTTCTCCAAAAAGTTTTGCTACTTCTTTATTTGTGATAGTTCTGCCGGGATTATTTACTAAGTAATGTTCACAGACCTGGCTGTAGTAAGTTTTTAGTGGAGAATAAAACCTACATCTAGCGGCTGTTGGCGGTGAGTTTAGTGCGAATATAGATCTATCATAACTATACCGTTGTCTCTGCATACATTTACTGCCTCGAGGGATCGATGGAATGAATGGTTGTCAACAATGATGAGGACGGGGTTAACAAATTTAATAAAATGTTCAAGGTATAAAATAAAAGACTCCGTTGTCATACAGCCGCTATGATGAGCTAATCAGGCGCTGCCACGTGGGCTTCCATTTAGGAGCTCGAGCTGTATTCTGACCCTTGGAAAAATGGAATGAGGAGGAACAAAAGTTCCTGTTGCGCTAATTGAGCAGACTATGGTAACATTTTGGTTGCGTTCTGCACTGGCAACTTTAGTTACTCTTTTGATGCTAAATGAAGACAATATTTTGGGCTGCCTAGTAGGGACGGTATATAAGCCGCTTTCATCCAAGTTTTGCAATTGTGTTGATGTTACCTTGTGATAAAATGTTAATTTCAAAACACTTATAAGAGATTTTTACCAGCTCAGTGAAATTTAACACCAAACATTACTTACCTTTAAAAATTAAAAAATAAATGAGCACATTGGCCATAGTTTCCTCAGTCGTGAATTCGGCTTTTCTAATAGACACCTTTGGGGTGATAATTTTCTAGGAAAGTTGGGGACCAATAATTCTCTTTTTTTATTTTTGAAAGCTAATGAGAATTATAAAGTCTAGCTTTATAAAAAAAGAAGTTAATAAAAACTTTTACAAAATTTAATTTGAGTAAAAGAGAATTGTTGTAACCTTTAAAAAATAAGATTCGACGTATATTAATTAATTTATTCAAATAAAAAAGAAACTGTCCAGGAACAAGTCGTTTAAAGTTTATCAGGTAAATTAACTTTTGTCTCGTCATTAATAAAATTATCCACTATTAGTTACCACATTTGATTTTGGCTGGCAACTTCCTTAGGATGCAGTCGAAAATTCTACGACTCGGGAACGAACACCAAATCTCGTATTTCCCATATTTCTGCTACATGAACAGCATACATCGTTCTTCGTTCTTGTTCATACGTGTAACTTTTAGCTTGTGAGTTTTAGCTCTTTCAACAGTTAGTTTTCATCAGTTATTTTTCAACGGTTAGTTTCCAGCTGCATTTATTCGTTTTCACTTTTACAGCCAAACACTACCAGATACGAAGAGAGTAATCATAAATGAAATTTAAAAATCCAATGGAGAAATCGTTTGATTTACTGTACTCCCACTTCACGAAATTTCCCTTTCTTTGGAATATTACGTGCTGCGATAATTGAATTTAAATTAATCGAAAATTATTTATACAGGATGGCACATATTTAAAATAACATTTTTAAATGGACTTTTAAAATTTTACTCTCTTGCTTCTTTTAAAATATCAAAAAATCGAGTAACTTCAACAATATTAAAACCCATAAGTCGCCCCAAAGAAGTTGATTTTGGAGTATGGAGGCTGAAATTATATCTTTGTTTAAATGAGGTTAACCAGTCTTTCCCAGCAATTTTTAATGTTTTATTATATTGGTTGGTAATTTGATTTTAGTCAGCAAACTCAAATGCTAACTTTCTACATTCTCTTGAGGTTAACACGAAAGCTCTAGCATGGAAATCTTTTAAATATTCAGCAAATTCTCTCTCCTGCTCATTAGTACAACTTCGTTTGTATCGACCATCAGAATCTGGCACTGGTTCATTACGACACCTTTTTTTAACATACCTTCTTAAAGTAACTTCAGGGATTTCATAGTGAATGCTTGTGCTATAAACACTTTGATTTTCTACTTCAATTACGTGTAGAGCTGCAACCATTGTCACATCAGACCAAGATTGGAGATCACTTTTTTTTGTAATTTTAAACCATCTAAAATAATACAAAAATATATAAATATTAGAAATAATTATGCGGGACATATTGACGAAATATGGGGCAACTTGACGAGTTCGTCATTTTGCCCCATCCAATTTGCCACCAAGATGATCTTTCTATATAAACAAACAACAAAACTACGGTATTAAAATATTTTAAAGTTTTTATTAGATATGATATGCCCAAAAAGGTATTTAACAAATGTGTAAACTTACCATTAATTGTCTATCTATAGCTTATTATTATCGACTAAAATATTACAAGAGCCATATACGATTCACTTTAGCAAGCGGCCATTTTACACTAACTGACATGTGCGCGCCGACGCGGTAGAGATTAAGATTATTATACAGGGGTCGGCATAAGTATGGCAACGCTCGAAAAATTGGCAAGTCTGGCCAAAGTTATCTGGAAATACATGCTCGGAAGATTTACGTGGGCAAATGGATAACGATCCAACACTCGCGAATATCCGTCATTTCATGCAGGATGAAGCTTCGCAGCACTACGCGTTATGTGTGCGGGAGTTCCTTAATGGTCATTTTGGAAAATGGATAGGCAGACGAGGAATCTTTGAGTGGGCCGCACGGTCCTATGACCTGACACCCTGCGATTTCTTCATGTGGGGCCTTCTCAAGGACCGCGTTTTTGCAAGAGTACCACGCACCCTTCCCGAGCTTCGAACTGCAATTAAAGAAAAATTTGAAAATCTTCGCGGACACCTTAACATGCTTTGATGCATTGATCAAGATAGGCATCAATTTGAACACTTAAATCGTCCCTTTTTCGAATTCCCTTTGTAATTTCTTCGAATAAATTAATTTTGACGCTGCATTTTTTTATGCAAATTTGTTGCCTGACTTATGCCGACCCCTGTAGGTAGTAGTAATTCTTCATCAACGATCAGATTTTATTCGTTGCAAGTTTTCCTGAAAACAGGAATTCGTCATTTTGCCCTATTCGTTATTTTGCCCCTCTTTCCCCTATTTTATTTTCTTTTTATTACATAATTATGTTTTTTTTTGATTCGCTCATATTTTCCTTTTCTTTCTTTTCATTTCGTAACTTTTGGATTAAATACTTAAATAACTTACTTCTTTTTAAATTATATTTGAAAGTCTGTACTGTAATGTAAAATTTATTTCGTTCTTCTTATTATCTCCGATTCGGCCTGTTTCCGACCTTTTATTAAAACCTCGGCATAGTTAGAAGTTCGGTTTTAATAGCAGGAGTTGTACAAAATTTAAATTATTCATAATTCCCGAAATGGCTTTTTACAGGGCTACTATTGAATTAAGGCCTCGAATACCGATACGGCTTTAGTATGGTTAAGTGCTCTAATAAACTTTTATTGGTTGACAAAAATTATCTAAAAGGCTATTTTATTATTATCATTATTATATTTGTTCGCATGGAAACAAAAATTTAATACAAGATTTTCACACTGAGTAGAATTCTTTGTCGCAAATCTTCTAACGATGTTGGCTGAGTAGCATAGATTTTGCTTTTTAAGTGACCCCCAGAGTTGGGTAGTATCCGGATACAGAAGTATCCGGATACTTTATGTGTATCCGAAAGCTGTATCCGGATACTTTTCAAAATTTGTATCCGGTATCCGTATCTGTGACCAAATTTGTAAGTATCCGGATACCGGATACTTTTTTCGGCATTCGGATACTTTTAAATTATTTACCACAATCGTAAGTGATCCAATCCATATTATCTCTATTAAAATATATAATCGAAATACTTTGAGCTACCCTATATAATTAGAAATAAAATACGTATTTTTCAATATTACAATATTTAAGACACAAAATTGCAATTATTGTGTTTTAGAATTTCGCATAAAATGTGTAAACAAAATACATTTATATCGCTTGAGAAATAAAAATCAAGTAAAGAATAGGAGAATAGATTCCTCTTAATAGAAAAAGAGTAGAAATTTGAAATTTAAAGATAGTTAAGGTAATTTCAGTATCTATTTTGTTTAAAATTCATATTTTTAAAAAACGGTATAATAAAAAAAAAATATAACGGAAAATCAGCTTAAATAAAAAAAAAATGTAAAATAAAAGAGAATATAGAATTTCGTGTAAAATGTCTTTCCAAAATTTCATTTAAATCGCTTGACAAATAAATATAAATAAAATTTGCGGGGTATTACTTCCATTTAATAAAAATATTAAAAGTAAAATGATATAATAATAGCTGAATGATTGTATGTGTTATAATTTACTCATACATGTATGACGTTGTTGCTCATAGTGTTACTTATGTCGTCATAACATCAATAAAGTATGCAATATCAAACTTACTTACTTTCAAAATTCTTTATTTACATTATGTACAATTTTACAATAAATAATATACAAATACATATAAAATATAGGGGGACTTCCAACAGTCTACTTCTGGAAGTGTAACCTGCCTACGATGACCTCCAAGAGGCCTTGACCAATGTCGTGGCCGAGTATTTGTCGACTATTTTTGAGATTAGGGTTTAACATGGCATCTCCCTATTGAAGGCAATATTATATGCCATTTATGTGGTCTAGCAAGAGCGATAATGGTAATTTAATGAGTTTTTGTCTGATTTTAATTGTGATTGTGTTCCCTGAAAAACCTATAAAAAACAGGGTGACAATATCAAATATACGAGCCTGCTTTGCCTATGCCAGAACAAAACATTCAGCAATCTCTCACTTCTCCTCCTTTCGACGCTCTCGACTCTACCAAGTACCGTTCGTCGGAGGATCCACAAAAAATGGATTGTGGAGTACATCTGACACTGGAGAACTACTCTCAATGAATAGGAACCAGTTGAAAGTGATAACAGGGTTCATGACTGGGCACGCCCCAGTAAAAGGGCACTTGAACAAAATTGGCATGTACAATGCGGAACTCATGTGCCGACTATGTCACAAGAAACCAGAAACAGCCAAACACATACTGTGCGAATGCGAAGCTCTAGATCGCAAAATACAGGCTCTTTTTGGACAACCCCAGGTTGATCCAACAACGTATAGAACCCACCCACCCAAGGATCTGTACAAGCTTGTACAAGGTACAAAGGTGCTATAAACTAACATGGGGTAAAACACAATAAGCCAATAGGCTTCAGTGTTATTCGGAGATACATAGTCAGACGAGCCCAGGAGAAAAAAAAACATCTGACATTGACGAGAATATCGAATGGTTATATAAACATGGCAAGTCGCGTCAACAACGAGCTTATTTCTTTAGATTTATATGGACACGACACTGGCTGGTTTTTGGCGCGATTCAGGCGCGACTCGTATTATTTACACGCACCTTTATGTTTTATTGTTAATTTTGTTTTAATGTTTTATATTCACAGAATAAAAATAATAAACAATTTATAGAGTAGTTTTTTCCTGTTTCTATTATATCGCTTTCCATTTTCGATAAGTTATTTATGCCTATAGTATTGTTTATTGTTACTCGTACTCAATCTTATTGCATAAAATTATAGCTATTGGTATGAAAACATTATTTTAACTCACTTTAAAAGTATCCGAAAAAAGTATCCGGATACTTGTATCCGAGTACTTTTTAGGTGAAAGTATCCTAAAAAGTATCCGGATACATGTAAGTATCCGTATCCGGTACTCGGATACTTTTTTCCTGTATCCGACCCAACTCTGGTGACCTCACAGAAAGAAATATGAAAGTCATAAATCTGACGATCTTGAGGGCCATTCAATTGGTAGAAAATCCATTGACCTGGGAACGTCTGATCCAAATATTGTCGAACACGTAATGCGTAATGTGGTGGGGCACCATCCTGTTGGAACATCAATCTATTCGCAATGTACCGCCGATCATTCTGATTTTAAATTATGGCTGTTAGTGCAGGATCTATGGCATCTTGAAGTAATTTTAAATACATTTTGCCGGTCAAATTTCCAGGCAAGAAAAAAAGACCAACTAAATGATTACCAAAAATACTAACCCAAACATTTAATTTTTGTGGCTGCTGTGTGTGTACCTCATGATAAATTGTGGGATTAGAATCGGACCAATATCGGCAGTTATGACGATTTACTATGCCATTTAAGAAAAAGGAACCTTCGTCGGAAAAGCAAGTGCTAAATTGTTCATCGTTTATAATTCATTCACTCATATCTTCACAAAATTGTAATCGCCGATCAAAATAGTCTTCATAAAGTTCTTGTACAAGGTGAATTTTATACGGATAAAATCCGTTTAGAATCCGTTGAATACTACGTCGACTAACACCACACACAGTATGCAATTTGCGGGTACTTAACGGAGGATCTACATAAACTTGCCCTAAAACTCCCACTCCATTGCTTCGTTCCTTATGGGATTTTTAATGTTGCGTTTTTTATTGACGACTTTTCCAGTTTCCCAAAATTTAGCTACAAGTTCTAGAACATATTTTCGATGCACGTTACTGTTCTCATGTCGCTCATTAAATAATTGTGCTGTTATATTAGCATATTAGCGCACTGATTATTTCCAAAAAATATTTCGATAATTTTAACTCTTTCTGCCGTGGAATATAAAATGACTAATTAATGTATAAAGCGTTAAAATGTATTTTAATAACAAAGTTTGGTCGAATCAATCGCAAACTATGTACTAAATTCCTATTTAAAATAAGAACGAGGCATTCCCTTCTTATCTTTCTTCAAGAAAAAACTTTTTTTGCCACAAAAAACGCTCCAATCGCTATTTCCAACACCAAAATGATAAACAAACTATGGGCGTAGTGAAGAAAAACATTTTCTTATTAAGTAAATGCTTTTACTCAAATTTCTTCTGAAAGTAGTACAAACTAATCTGATGTACCTCTTAAAGTCTACTTTAAGCTTTAAATCAATAAATCTCCAAAATTACTAAGAATCTTACATCATTATAAAGGGAATTGAAAGACCTTTTAAATGATGAATCATTCGACCCCCTTTTCCATTTAAGATTTTAGGAATGGTGCCACCCCCGTCTAGGAGGCAGCACGTGTTAACGTGACTTTTTTGCCACTTTTAAATCCCCCTCGAAAACAAAATCGACTGGTCTGAGCGTTTTTCCAAAACAGAACTGAACTGCCAGTAAATGTCTTTGTTTCGTTTTCAATGCGCCTCCCTGTATATGGAAAGGGGTGGTGGAATAAAAGTCCTTTATTTATCAGTTATTTTAATCAGCGACCGGTTTTCGTGTAGCTAAATCATCATCAGGCACATCTAGATGGATAATTAAGGAGTAAATGGATAGTATGCTTAATAAAAAACAATATACTCAATTAGAATTATAATAATAAGATAATTAACCCTTAACCATTTACCTTTATAGTAGGTATTCTAGACTTCTGACTAAACACTTGTATAAGAAAGTAATAGTCTTGGTATCGTCTATGTTAGGGACGTTTAAAAAATAAAATTAAGGATTCCAAAAGCCTCTTACATGATAAAGTCGATATGCTGGTTGAAAGATGAATTTTTATCAATATGATGTAGAGGAAGTATAGTTTTCTTCAGCTAAAAAACTTAAGTTCGTTTAAAAATAAATAGAAAATAAAACAAGGCCAATATAAGATTCCTGTAGATTACCTGACGTTTCTAATATTTTACTATAGACTGACTTTTGCACGGTAATACGTTGAGAGCGAGAACTTATATTAATAATAATTAACCAATTATGATATTTACCTGAAATATCAATTTGGCTAGATTTTAAGAAGCAATTCAAGGCAAACACTATCAAAAGCTTTAGACAAGTCTGTATAGATAGCGTCAAATGGATGACCTGCTTTGAGAGGTGTGTAAGTACTTCTGATACACGTCAAGATTTGTTGCAGTTGAGGGTCCTTGATAGAGCGCATGTTGGCATGGAAAAAATTTAATTTTTATATGTAGCGAATATTATCTCGTTGGTTAGGATAGATTAAAATAAATTAGGTAATTTAGAGAATATAAAATTACTTGGATCGTTTTTTTTTATTAGTTTTGTCTTCTAAATAGGCACCAAGTCAGAGAATTTACACGTTATCGAACGATTTCGGTTAAAAGTCGCAGCCAGGCCCTTTAATACGAATGCCGCCAAGGCCTGCATTTTTGGCTGCGTTTAGATATTTAATTTTGAAATACACTTCTTAGACTATAATTGTATGAAGAGATGAAGTCCAAATTTTTCTTGCTTTCTTTATTTAAATTATTTGTACATTATTCTTTCTAAAAACTTCCTGCCGCAAACCTTTTTTTTTGTTCTTAGTTGTGTTTAATACTTGTAAGAAACCATCTCATCTGCTTTTAAATGTAGGGTGAACAAAGCTGAAATTAATTTAATAATTGTGAACGATAATTGCAGAATAAAATCTTAACATTGGCCTTTAATTTCATTTTAGTCAGTCCTTCTGTTCTGATGATTTTTGTTTGCAAAAATTGTGTTTACAAACAGCTCGCTCCAGACATAATAAAATTTTAAATTATTTCAGGTGATTATCAAAATGTGGTTCGAGTTTGGCTTGGAGATCATACCCTAACCCAAATTGTTTCAAATAAATAATTCTCACAATATTTCTCTTTATAATTTAAATAAAGACTAATTCATTTGAAATTTTATGAAAATCATTACATGATTTTTCCTTGCTATTTTGTTGTTCGTATTACAAAAAATTAAACTACTAATTTGGCAAGTTTAGCATTCCTTTTTTAATCTCTTCACTGTCAGTTGTTGAAAATACAATTGAATTTACACTATGTCTTTCATTCAGATTTATAGTTGTTATCTACTTTAATTTTATTTACTAATATTTTACCAGTTTTAATAAATCTATTAGTAATTTCATTTGCAATATCAATATTCTTATAGGGTTAATTATTTTTTTTTTTATTTATTGGTTATTTGGATTTTGCTGTAATACTAATTTTATTGATTCAAGTCCATTCATTTTTAGGTTTATGTGAGTTATTGTCGATTTGAGTTTTTTAATATTGAAATTTAAATAATGAAAGTGTTTAATTTATTCTCATGCGATTTATATTTTTTAAGTGTTATCCTAATCAGTGGATCTTTTGTAAACTTTTATGCATATGAATTTTAGAATTAAAACATTTTTATATGGTCGCGACATTACCTAGTATTTTTGTGGAATAGCCTGGTGTCACCTGATATTACCTGGTATTATTTTCGTAAAGCCATAATTTGACAATACGTTTTCTTGAACCGTAAAAATGTTAAAAACTATATAATCTCTTTAGGTTTCAATTAATATTTCGAAATTAACAACAAACGTTCCCCCATTTAATTTATCCGCTATAACATTTACCTTCGGCTTAAATCCTTATCCCACACCAATATTTTCTGCACGTGCTCCTCGATCCTTCACAGCCCACTTTAGCACGAAATCCTTAACGCTAGTACAACCAAAAACACACAATCCTACTCTCACTACACCTCTCAATTCATCATCGGCCCCTTTACAGGAAAACGACAAAAAATAAATTCCCTCGTTGTCGCCTCGCGCTCTAACTCTCGCTCTATTCGCGTAAGTCGCGTCACTCACGAGATCGCAGGATGTGAAATCGCCCGCTCCTGCAGCATCACAACTCAGCAGCGCGTCTACTGAACTCTATTCTCGGCTCCCGCTGATGCTGAGCCTGCTGGAGCAACATTCTGAGCGGTTCAGAGGGCGTGCGCGTGGAGTTTCCGCGGGAGGCTGTCTGTGTCTGATTCCGAACCGCTTGACACTTGTGCTTCGAAAGAGATGCTGGGATGAACCGTAGCGGTTTTTTGGCGGGATGTTTTCACGCGTCACGTTTCAAAAAATTAGCCACTGAGAACACAACAAATTTAATTCAATGTAAAGTGGACCATGGAAATTTGAACATTGATTAATCTTGCTTGTATAAAATTATTGTTACTAGTCTGAGTAACTAACCTACAATTATCAGTTATAGGTCTTAATACTAATATTTATTTAATGACACTAAATCATTACTCCCCTAGTTTAATTTTGACTAAGAGAAAGAAAAAACTCAAAGTCTTTACCACAAATTTTTATTAGAAGAGGGATGAAGCGTGACTAGTTTTGATTAACGAGTACAAATGAGATACTCGTATGTGAATGATATTATATGAGATTTAACATGATAGTTAACAATATTAACACAATAAGTAAACAGCTGAAAGCCACAATATATGAGATAATTGTGAACTGTATTTGAAAATCTAAAAAATAAAGTGCAATAATACGTTAGAGAAAATGTTTATAATTTATAATTGTCAAAAAGTACTCACCTGTAAGTCAAATGACACCATTAATCACCTTTCAGTCGTCCCTGAGAGCCACGGTAAATAATTTTTGGAAATATAGATTGAAAAATTTGCACGATTTTCATTATTTACACTTTATTCTTTAATGTTCAATATTAATGAAACATCCTGCATTGGGATCTGGAGATAAGCGATGCGCCCTCTACTGTGAAAAAATGAACTAAATATAGTGGCCATTTGACGTTTTGTCAAGTTTTGTTTATTAGGTCGTGTCACTAAATATTGTTAAAAAAATACATAAAAACAATCAAATTAAACACAACCAAAAGCGTCAAAATTGGTTAACAGCAGGTCTTCTCCGGTCAATAAACCATAAAAATAAATTATATAAAGAACATGAACAAAATCTAAATGATGAGAAAAAAAACATTTATACGTCAACTATCGTAAATAGATAAATGAGTTAATTAAAATTACGAAACGCAATTACTACCGATCCGAAATACAAAATAATTCAAATAATACAAAATATTTATAGAATCTGGTCAACAAAAAAAATAAAAAGAAACAATAATATTAATGAAATACTCACAAATTGACGAAATTGACGAAAGAGTCAATGATAAAAAAGATATTGCGGAGATATTTAATAATTATTTTGCTTCGGTAGGAGAAAACCTATAGTACGAAAAATACCAAGACCAACAAATCCTCCTCCAACCCGAAAAAAGAATTGTAACACTTTTTATTGGTTACCAGTGACTGACGAAAAGATTAGAGACATAATATTGTCACTTAAAATAAATAAAGTACCGAGAACTTGAAAGCCGAGTTATTTAAAAAACTGCATAACGAGCTAATCAAACCCATTGCTGATCTTATAAATGTGATATTTGCTAGTGGGGTCTGTCCCTCCATATTTAAAACAGCTATCGTCACTCCAATTCATAAAAAAGATCAAATGTCCAATTATAGACCTATATCCCTAATTACTACGTTGGCTAAAATAATGGAGAAAACTGTAAAGAAAAGATTAATGGACTTCATAGACAAATATAAATTATTGTCAGAACGACAATATGGATTTCAGGAAGGATTATCAACAAATAATGCAATTATGACCTTGGTTTCCTCAATTGATAAAACCGAACCAACAGCAGTACTGTTTCTTAACTTAGCTAAGGCGTTTGATACTGTGAGTAATTCGCAGTTGTTAGACGTCTTAGATGATGCAGGGATACGGGGACTCTCATACAAATTTTTCGAAGACTACTTAACTAACCGAAAACAACATGTTAGGATAAATGGAGAACTCAATAGAGAAAAAGTTGTATCGTTTGGAGTTCCTCAAAGTACCGTACTGGGACCAATTCTCTTCAATTTGTACATTAACGATACATTTTCTATTAACTCTTCGGGAAAGGTAATTGGTTTTGCAAACGACACTGCTGTAATATATAGTGACAAAACGTGGGAAAATTTAAAAAATAAAATAGAAACTGATGTAAAAAAATATTTGATACGTTTAGACATAAAATGCTTACGATTAACTACAACAAGACCTATATCGTTCCGTTTACCAGTTATAAACACAAATGACCACTTTATAATAAAATTACTATTACGAACAACACTATTGTTACAGAAATTTCTTTAAAATCTGAAATTAAATATCTTGGTGTAAAAATAGATTCACATTTAAGATGGACTTCACACTTATCGGACGTAGCTAAAACATTAAGGTTTTTGTTATATAAATTGTAATATGATCTTGTTATTTTATCTATTACTTTCCTATCTGTATACAGATATAAGGAAAGTATAGGAATCATGATTTTTTTCGACCTCGTTTTGTGTGTGTGTGTGTGTGTGTGTGTGTGGGTGCGTACGTGCGTGCGTGCGTGCGTGCGTGCGTGCGTGCGTGCGTGCGTGCGTGCGTGCGTGCGTGCGTGCGTGCGTGCGTGCGTGCGTGCGTGCGTGCGTGCGTGCGTGTGTGTGTGTGTGTGTGTGTGTATGTGTGTGTGTGTGTGTGTGTGTGTGTGTGTGTGTGTGTGTGTGTAGGTCGCATAACTCATGAACCGATACACAGAAAAACACTAAATTTTAAACTTAAGATTTATTCCAGCGTCTAATGAACTGAATAGATTTTGGGCAGAGTCGGAACATCTGGGGGGGTACTTTATAGGTGGTCATTTTTATTATTTATGAAATATATCTGTTATTTACGTTTGGAGAAGAAAATTTTTCAAATAAAAGTTACTTCTAATATAATTATCTATAATTTTTGTTCTATAGAAAATTTTCCTAAAATGGTCCGTATTCGAGAAATTTGACAAAATGTAAAAAAAATATTTTTTTATAAAAATTGTTCAAATAAAAGTTGTTTGTAATATAATTCTCTATAATTTTTATTCTATACATAATTTCTCTAAAATAGACCGTATTCGAGATATTTGAGAAAATGTGTAAATTTCGAATTTTGAAGAAAACTCAAAAACGGATAAAGAAAATAACATTAAATTTTAAATTTAAGGTTTATTTCGGCCTGACGTGAAATGATTAGATTTTGGACAAAGTCGGAACATCTAGGGGGTATTTTATTGGAGGCCGTTTTTATATTTTATGGAATATATCTGTTATTTATGTTTGGAGAAGAAAATTGTTGAAATAAAAGTTACTTCTAATATTATTGTCTATAATTTTTGTTTTATGTTAAAATTTCCTGAAATGGTCCGTATCCGAGAAATTTGACAAAATGTGCAAAATTCTGATTTTTATGAAAATTGTTGAACTAAAAGTTGTTTGCGATATCGATCTCTATAATTTTTGTTTATACATGATTTTTCTAAAATGGACCGTAATGGAAAAGTGCTAAATTTAAATTTTTTAGTATTTTCGTTTTCAATGAATATCTATAGAAAAATGTTTCGAGGTAGGTGTATGTGGACAATGTATATATTTAGTTTATCCTCTAAACATTTATAGAGATGCTGCAATAGGTTGTACAAAATAACCGGAAAAAGCCTATAAAAACTAGATAGGAAAGTCATGTGTTGGACACATCAGATTTTTTTTAGAGGTCAGAAAGAGGAGGGCCTATATGATTTTGGTATGAGGATGATATGATTTTGAGAATTTTGTTGTGAGGGCTCCGCAAAGAATCGGGCCTAGCAAGAGGCCGAAGCAAGGAGGAATATTTTTTCCGAAATGTGTTTAGGGTTCCGTCAAATATTTCACTTTTCAAAAAGGTTCCGTCATCAAAAAAGTTTGAGAACCACTGGATTACACTGATAAAAATTCTTAAATTGATTATCATGTATTCTGTATTTGAACAGTATGTTCTGTTAAAAAAATGAAAATGATATAAACTGCAATCGTGAAATATATTATTACTTTTGTTTTTGATCATTAGTTATTTATTTAAAGATAAAATTACTTAAAATGAATAAGAAAAACAAGTTAATATTAAAATAAAATAAACGCAATAAAACAAAGTAGAGTAGATAACATTATCTATATTTATAGGTCTAGTGTAGAGAACATTATGTAAAATATTTTTAAATCATCAGTGTACCCCAAGCTCAACCTTTATGGTCTTAATGGGTTACACAGATGAAACATTTTAAATTAGTGTCATGTATTTGAACATGTTCCGTTCATCTAGGCTTTGATCACATTAGAGGCACGCTTGGCAAGTAATTTGGTGGCGCGCGCGTGCGCTAGCTGGCGTAAACAGCAATGTGCTCATACTAAATGCAAGCAGGTGCAAGTTAATTATTATAAACAGGTCAGTCAAAATGGAGAAGTCAGACGACGAGGAAAGTGTTTTGGAAAATGGTGTTTTAAAGTTTTAATTTTTGGATGAGCAGGAAATCAGGGAAGAGTGGGTTAACGAGTATTTTTTAGACAGAGGAAGATATAATAATAGTCAATCTGCCAATATTAAAAATGTTTTTGGCTTTTCTCTCCCAAAAAAATTAATCTTACGTATTATAAACATTAAAAAATAGCGAGAGATATTTTTTTCTGTGAATACTTTATGAAAATAACCTGAATGTCATGTTTGGAAAACACACGCTTGCAATTAAAAAACAAATATTTTTGTTTTGGATCAAGCTTGCACAAGCTTGTACTTGTTTGTTGCGTGCAGTGTGAGTGGCGATGGACAAGCACCACTTGTTTTTGTCGCTCTCCTAAGGATTTTGTTTCTATATGCACGCTTGCGCACACGCGCGCCACCAAATTACTTGCATAAGAGTGCCTCTAATGTGATCGAAGCCTTAGTCGTATTACTGTTTGTTTTATATATGATAAAAAAATGTAAATTATTCTACTCCTAAAAAAAATAAACGTTTTAAAATATTATACTAATTAAAATATAAGTGGAATATCAGTGGAAAATACATTGTGTGCCCCCATGCCGCTCTGAAAAAAAAATTGACCTTTCTCTTTCATTTTATCTGCTTCCTAAAGCTGGTAAATGTAGGGTAATTGTATTAAATGCAAGTGGAAATTCTGAACTTGTGGATGCAAGAAATGCATGGTTACAATAGTTGAACATTGAGAAGCCAGTATCAAAGTATTTGTAAGTTTGTTCCCAGCATTTTAAAGAAGATGATTATTTGCCTAGAGGTAATATAGATTTCTTTTTCGATTGAATGTTTTTATTTTACCTTTTTTGTGTTGCAAATGCCTCATCTCAAGTCAAAAAAAATATTTAAAAAAAATTGCTGTGCCTTCCTGTCAGTTTTTCAGGAAAAAGTTTGACGATTTTGTTCGATCAAGTTCATCATCAAATGTTGAGAGAACAGAAAGAAGATTAAAGAGCATCCAAATCAGTTTTAAATGTGATAGTGAAAACAAACAAGTCATAGTTCAGAATGATTTGTTTTAAGATAACCTAGCTACTCATACCGAAGAAGACTAGAGGTTGCAAATCCTCTTCCGCTGTTAGTAAAAGGTAGAGTGAATAGTAATGTGTAGGTAAATACAGATAAAAGTAGGATTTTTAAAGTATAATTCATAAGTGTACTAGTGCATACTCAAAAACCGACAGAGTTGTGCTTGTACACTGGCATTAACAACATTTACATACTGAATGTACTAAAAAATGCAGTTAAATTAGCTGAAGCACTTCAGAAGATGGCCTATTGGGTATTGTTACTCAATAAAGAACGTTTATTATGTTAACATTGATATATTTTGTTAACAGGTTGTATCAACAGGTTTAACTATCCCATTACAGATTAATTTAAAAAAAATATCAAAAAATACATTATCACTCATTACAAAATGTAACTGTATACAATGACAAGTAAACTTAAGAGTAATAAAAGTAATTATTAAAAAAGGTAGGTATTCTCTCAAGTACAAAATCAATCATAAATTTTGAGCTGTATATTATTTAATGTATTCAAAGCAGAGATTACATGAATTACTAATGTTATTAAAATAAGTACTTGTACGTTGTGTCATTAGACGAGTTTAAAAGGACATTTGTTCAGGATCTGTTTTTAATCGACTTCAAAAAAGGAAGAGGTTCTCAATTCCTCGAAATATTTTTTTGCGTATGTTCAGCGATAATTCAGATTGTCCAAATTCTTTGATTCTTTTTTTGTTAGAAATGGAGTACCTCAGGGGTGGTCCCATATAAATTTGGTCCAAATCTAATGATTGGGTCCATGAGAAAATCCTCAAATTCTTCATTTGTTAGGTATGTTCAACGATAATTCTTTACCACTTGTCCGATTTCTATGATTCTTTTTTTGTTAGTAAGGGGCTACTTTAGGGGTGGTCCCATATTAATTTGATTAAGATGGCATTTGCATGATTTAAAAGTAAAGTTTTTTAAAATTACTTTTGATACTTTTTAGAATTTTTGTGTAATTCTTTATATCTTACTAATAATGCCAATTATTACATTACTTTTAACTAATCGCGTGAAAATTGTCAAACGAATTCTTACAGTTGACTGCCCAAGTCAATCAAATTGTGCGCAAATTACACTTATCTTCGTATATGGTAGAATTATCTCGGGACGCGTCGCGCCAAAAATCTATTTAAGACACTATTGACGCTATAATATTAAAAGTTATAAATAAACGAAAATAGAAGCTTCAGTAAACTTTAGTGTATCACATCTTATTCATATCACATCGAGCACCACATTTTACATTTTTGTACCAAATAGAAGCCGGCATTTGTAGTCTTGATTTTCACATGACTTTTTCAGTTAAAAAGATATTTTGAGCTGTACCTATATAGTCATTCAATGTAAAAACAAGTGAACATCGCTTTTATTTACTGGAAATGTGTTCAAGAATACCTTATTTTAATAACCACTGAACTTTCATGAAGATAAGAAAAATATTCATGATCGATTATCACTTTGCTTTATGCTCTGTGTTGAATACCATTTTTTAAATTTAATTGTCTCAATAAACGTTTTGACAAATGTGAAACAAGCATTCAGTTTTAATTTTAACGGTAAACTGGTATTCTGTGAAAGTGGCTGGAGTACCAATACAGAGCATTTAAATTCCACAGCCAACTTCAATCATGATTTTTCTCGGTGGTTTGTTATAAATATAAAATCAAAAACATACCTCAAATTTTGAATATCCATGTTGACAAGAGCAAAATAAATAAATTGTGCTGCACAAATAAACATAAAAATAGCTATTTGTAAATTAAGAGTGAAAAGAAATACTTTGCCGCTCGAGATAGAAAGCTGCCCGCGCGACGCTAAGGGGAACGTGGCAATCTATCTGTATGCACACAAGATTTTTTCTACGAGCACACTTTTTTAAGAAATAGATATAAAAAATGAAAATTTGTCTTAAATAGTGTATAATGTGTTGCCTATACCTACGTTAATCAAGAAAAAGTCCATGTTAAGTTGGATAGTATAACAAAAAAACATGTTACTACTTACAAATAACTTAAAAATTATTTATTAAAAACAAATATTATTATATTATGGGTAAATTAAATTAGGCGAGCAACAAAGCTGTCAACTTTGTTACTTGGTGGGCGACAAAGCTGCCACTTAATGTCAGTTCGCGGAAAACGTCAAGTTTGCGGTTGGATTTCAAATCGCAAAAGCCTAATTTGGATAGTGATTGTAGAAAAAATATATTTTGTTGTAGAGAGTATCAAAAATGTACAATCAGGAAGAAATTAGTGGCGACACCTGTTTTTAAATGGCGAATATTAAAAAAAAAATTTAATAATTTAGTGCGTTTTAAAAGGTCGGTAGTTATAAGTAGGTTAAAATATCGTGCAATTTTAATAATAAGTATATGCTTCTGAATTATTAATACCTTTTTAGTAACATCCATTACTGCTTAAATAAAAAAAATTCTTGAAATATGAAAAAGTTTTGAAAAACACCCAACTTGTACAATCAACAGAAACTTAATTAGAATACTTTTCGACAGGTTCCGCTCTAATCTAATATCTTGTACCAATTAATCACCTCTACTGGGCCACTAGTGAAACCAGAATGGATAATTAACCCTAACCTAACCTTGAAATCCATCCCCAGCCCCCGAACGTTCATCGAGACTTCTACAACAACCCAACCGCACTTTGGGACTAATTCCCGCACACCAGTTCGGATTGCTTTCGGTAGTGGCCAAAAAAATAAAAATCCGAAAAGTTAGATTAAACTATGGAACGAGAATTAAAGCTGGAAATATCTGCGAGTTAAGGGGATTCTACGGTCGAATGGGCCTTTGTTTTGGGCCTCCAAAGTGGTGGCCGATTATTCTGTGGTTACGTTGAAAAATCAATCATCGCCACTCGACTACAATCCATGTTGATTTCCAGTGTTTGAGATTTGTTAAAAATGTAAAGTTCCAAATAATCTACGAGTATATAAAAATGTCCTTTGACGACTTATTAACGTACAACTTTAATTGTCTTAACTCGATTTCAATAGAAATTGTCGCAATTTTACTTGCAGAAAATTGCAAACTGTAAAGTGGCTCTTATGTAAGCTGACATGACATTAAAGGAAAGTCTAACTCACGTGCACTGAGGAGACCAAAAGAGCTATAGTCAAACTCCAATAGATTGGGCACTGGCCTCCAAAATCACAAGACTATGCAGGGTTAGTTATAGCAACAATAAATTCAGGCGGTAAAAATCGGCGGGGTCGAATGGAATATAATATCAAATATCATCCCAGAAGGGTAAGAATGTGTTAAAGATATAATCCCAGCAATATAGGAAAATTCGAATGCAGTACCAAAGTAAGTAGGGTCACAATCCAAACGCTAAAATCAAATTGAGCTATAAGTTTGTTTTCCTTTTTACTAAAAGCGCTAACAAGATTATTAGATAGGTAAACCATTTAAAATAAATCCACTACATCCCATTCAATATTCATACCATCCAGGACGATATAAACTGGCGGAAAATCACCTAGGTTTATGCATAGAAAGGTGAAAATCAGGCCATCTAGGTCAGTTCAATACTTGTGTATTATACTAGATGACATATGAAGCTTTAAGAGTCACATCTCTAGGGTGGTCAAGGAGGCAAATGAGAAAGTGGATACACTCTAGAGGTTAATGAGAAATTTTAAAGGTCCCTACAGCCAAACAGTATACTGCTAGATCCACTCAATTTTACTATACGGAGTCACTATGGACTATAGCTATAGGGAGAAATTATACAAGGAAAAAAATGGAGAAAGCTCAGAGAAAAATATCCTTGATGATGGTGAGCATTTACAAGAGAGTTCTTTCCGAAAGTGTCCATCCACCTATTGGTGGAACAACTAAGGTACCTACACCAAATGGGAAACAGAGGTCGACTAGAAGAGGCAAAAAGAGAGGCCAGAAGAAGAACACTAAGAGCCTGACAACAAGAGTAGGATGAAAACCAGCAGACAGCCGAGTGGCTGAACTAATAATCCCAAGCGTAGGAGTGAATAGAAGGTGACCTCAGAAACACCGACTATTGGATGACACAGGTTTTGACAGGGTGTAAATCGTTTACAATATTTACGTATAAGATCTGAAAATTAGAAAACGAAAACTGTATATACTCTGGGGATAGATAAACAGCACTTCGTTTGCAAACAATTTGAACGCGTAAGATACAAGACAAGAATAGAAATGGGAAAAACTATAACGGTAAAAATAATAGGAGTTCTAATAATAAGTAGGAAAAAAATTGAAGAGCGCTCAGGTTACTTGCAAAGAGCATTTTATCAAGTTAAAGAAGAAAGATAAAAGAGAACTTCAACATAGCATAGCACAGACGGTCTGTCACTGCAAACGACACTATGACAGCAGGAGTAGGGAAGGGATTTGTCTGAGAAAATTGAGCTTGCAACAAATGCTCTGGGATTCCCAAAATACATAGAAAAAAAGGTGTACTATATTCAAGATGAATGGTCTTATTTCAATGCTTGGTTGTGTTTGTATATCCGTAAGTAAAATTTATCTCGATTTGAAATTCTAGTAATACTTGTTCAACAATAGCTAATAAGCCTTGCTTCAAGATTAGAATCAACTTGCCCTAATCAAAATACCTCTAATTAAATGAAGAGTATCTATTGCTCAATTGCAGTATTATGTACATCTTAAATGAACACTTGTTTTAAATATACTTTATTTATATTCAATAATACCTTGTTCTTAAATCCAATACAACTAAATTTGTTACAATAATAATATGACCTTTGACATAAATATATTGATTTTGGTTGAATTGTAGGATAGTTTCATTGAAGAAATTATTAATCTTGAAGTAAGATATGGCTGTTCTTGCTTTTTAATAGGGTTCTCACTGGGACCTATCCACCGAAAAACATTTTTCAAAATTGTTTTTAGTTAATATACCAAATTCTTCTATCCTCTGAGGTGTCCCACCTATAATTAAAAAAAAATAATTTTATAACTTCAAAACCTAAATGGAACCTAAAAGTTTGTCCTACTAAGATAAGAGGTCGTATTTACAAAATGAATATTTTTAGTAAATGTGGGTAAGTAGATAAGTACGTCCTTTTAGACTTCGCAAATAAGTTTTGCATATTTTACTAACCTTTTCTTATAATTATAGTAAATATTTTCTAATGCAAATAGGCCTTTATTATTTTGTGTTATAATAAAATAAAATGTGAGTTTATTAAATTTGTAAGAATCTTGAATTTAAAATTTTCGTAGATACGACCTTTTGTCTTAGCAAGGCAGAAGTCGTCTTTCCAAAAAGTCGTCATTCAGCATCATACATTTTTATTTACTTCTATTGCACTTGTTTCGTGTTCTTATGATTATAAATTTACTTATATATAATAATACCTAACAAGAAGTGAACTAAATATACTTATATTTAAATATTGGTATCAGGTCACTGAAGCCCCATTCATTTAACAAATGTTCCATTTTAATTTAATTTATTCTCTATAAATGCGTTTTGTCTCTGACTTCCGAATAATAAATATCAAATCTCAACATATATCTAACGTATCAGTGCAGTGGTTGCATTTTAAAATCGTTTCAGCTGGCAGCACTCGTTTCAGCTGGCAGCACCGTGCAGTGAATTTGTACTAGCTAATCTTTTGTGAAGTACATAGGTTTTTAATTCGAATTGTTTAATTCTTGTTCCGAAATTTAAATGCTTTGAATCGAATCCTTTTATACTATTGAATCAAGTACGCAATAGTTGGTTTTAGGCGCATATCATACTTATAATAAACGTTTCTTGGATGAATTCACAAGTCTATACTCGAATAAAATAATTTATTCTCAGATTAATTATTATAACTCTTTAAATACAAGATTATACTTCACTCAAAATTTATTTTCTTATTGTATTGAGAAATATTTGAAGCAAACTTTGCTTTATTTCAAACAAATGTAATCTTCCAAGTGTAAAGCTTTTCTTGAATGAAGATGATATTTTTTTTCTGTATATCATGTTGCAATAGAGTAGAGCAATTGGTGTTCCTAGAGGATTTCCCTTTCGCATTAAAAAAGGCTTGCATTCAAAGGCAACAGATTACACTTTCTTAAATATGGAAGAAGCTTCCGATAATGCCTTAAGATCATTTTATCAACTCTAGGAAAGGCAACCATACAGGCAAAAGATACACAGAGGTGCCCACAAGGATAAATTCTATCTTACATGCTGTGGTGAGTTCTAGTCGATAACTTATAACAGGGGTCACCAGCCTTTTTAGGGTCGTGGGCCACTTTCAAACGGAATATTTCTAGGAGGGCTACACAGTAAAAAAAAACAATATTCATTGGCATTATTATTAAAATTTTATAACTTTCTTTGGTTGAGCATTGAATCAATTTAAAATCTGCACTTTTAAGAGAAAAATCCATTCGAAATCTGCACGGTTTAGGCTTTCAGTTCTGGTAATTTTCATTGTAGCTTGTTATTTGATATTTTTTTCGTTTTATGCAATACTCTTTCAATAACATTAAGGTCGGTAAAGGCCAAGAAAGTACAATTACTTTGTGACCACCAAACCTATATCTTGTAGTTTTCGATAATACTCTGCCGTATCCTGCTTAAAAGTGTATTTTTTGTAAAGATTTAACTTTATTATGCTTGGTAGTAGGCTGTTTCGCATCATTCACGCTACCATTAATTTAATTTAAAAAGGCCTATTAATTTTGTCACAGTTTTGTTTTTGTTTTCCGTCCTTTTCCACTGGTTGTTGCGAGGAAGTCATAACACATTTTATCAATATTTTATTTATATTTATATTTATATACCTATTTATTTTTTAAGACAGGTTCAAATTGAATATACATATAAAAGTAGTTTAAAATATGTATGTGACATCATAAAAACTTAAAAAGGACAATATTTGCACTTAACTAGGTCTAGCTCTGACACTCAGATATATATTCTACTAAAAATATACTATATATAAATGCATACAGCATTTAAAAATAAATTACTTATAACGATATTTACTTACCTATAGGTACCAAGTTGGTTCAAAATTTAGAGTACACAACACGCCCGTTTTCAGTAAACAGACTCGAGTTTTAAAACACGTCAAAACCTTTTGATGTCTCTTCCGTGCAGGACTCGAGAAACAAAACAACTGTCGCAAAACACGCCAGTCTTCAAAAAGTTAGAGAAAAGTTTCAGTTTTGTTTTTTTCGAGACCAGTTTGTGTTTTGTTTTTGTTTTGTCCGTTTAGTGGAAAACCGCCATAAGCCGAACTAAGTACAGGATGTTCCAAAAGTGATTTAGAAATTTAATAAATTCTGAGTTGTAAAGCTCTTTAAATTTTTTTTCAGGTTTGGAAACTAGAAGCTTAGGAGATTTGTTATGGAGAAATTAATTGTTGCCTTAAAAGTCGCTATTGTGTGTATAACCTTCCAACAATAGTCGATATGTTTTTACCTTGCCGCTTCCTATAAAGAATTATTGAAATTCCGGATAACCGACAACTTAAAGGTTAAGATCGTATAATTTAACACAAAAACATAAATATTAAAACTAAAAGAATAATTGTTTAAATTCAGTTTTTATGAAGCAACTTACTATTTCAATAAAGTTTTCTTCTTAATCAAAATGTTATTTATATCATAATCGTCATATCGCAAAATATTTTCTCTGGATCTGGCAACGTGGTTTCATCTCTGCGTCTATAATGTATAAAATACTAACCTCGTTTTCGATTGCGAGATTATTTTGATTTATTTTAAAATGATTTAATTTTTTAAAAATGGCCAAAGTACATTCAGGGATAAAAAAAGAATCTTTATACAACTTACCCAAGGTGGATTCTAACATGATTAATGATTTTTTATATAAATAATATAAAGTTTGTTGACTCTGAAATTCGCAACATAAGTACACTTTCTACGCTCAAAATCTTTCTAGAATTATTGTATTCAAAGAGATTTGTATTTAAGAAAGAAACATTTTTTTATTATACAAACTAACTACTTACTATTGTTAACTTTTTCTATTCTATTGTAGGTCTTTCAAGGAAGTGCACTATCATATGTTCGGTTACCATTTGTAACATTAAAGCTAGAATTACACTAGAACACAAAAAGTTTATAGCGTTATTCAGTAATAAATGAACAAAAGGAAAAGGTCATATCTTCAGCTTCACATAATATTCAGCTTTTGAAGGTAATTTAAATTAATGTCAATATGAAAAAACTCAAAATACGTATTAAATGATTTTACATAGGTTCTTTTTTTTAAGGTGGGTGTATAGTGCTGCTTTCTTGTTGTGGCTTCTGAACACCATCCAAGTAAATAACCTTCCATCACATCAACATTTGTTATTAGAAAAGGCCACTGTTGTCAAAAGTTTGAAGTTCTAATGATTAGCGGATGTCGATTCTTCTTCGAATTAAAAACATTAAATGTGTGCTTTTTATAAATAATAAGAGTGAATAGATTTATATCGAATGCAAAAGGAACAGAAAATTATACTTCCATATTCAACTGCAAATGTTGCTTTCTAATAAACAATGGGTTTCTGTGTGGAATATCCAAATTTTGAAATAAATAAGGACGTTCAAATAATAGAAGTTTATTTTTCATGAACAAGAACTAAATAATATGAAGCCGGCAAATATATTTTGGAATTGTTATATATTTATAATGAATTCAAATAAAAATAAGTTTTGTCATTTTCCTCATTATGTTACTGTTAACCGAGTCTTTTAAAAAGGTTTATTTATGGTAAGATATTGAAAATTTACTGTATATGTATTCTGCCATCATAAGCAAAACCCCAGTAACTACGCAAACTATAGAATGGAGATATTTGCAATAAAAGAAATTATTAGTGCCAGCATTTTCATCGGTGGTATCAATATAGCTGCATTTGTTGAATCAAAGACAATTTTTGGATAATGCTTTGAACTAGCTAAAAATAAGTTTAATTTGTTCTTTGTGTTGGCTCGTGTTTTAAAAGGTTTTTGCTTCAAAAGTGTTAGTTATGGTGTAGAATCAAGTTGACTTTTTAGGACATAGTATAAATATTACATTTTGCTTACTTTTTATGAAGAAAAAAGCTTTAGTATCAAAATGGTCAAATAATCTTAAATATTTGTAATTTTTCAGTTACGGGGGTTAGGCTTATTACGGCAGTATAGTTCAGGCATTTACTTTTGTGGAGTTGCATAGACTTCGCAAAACTACCAGAATTAAAAAAAAAAACACTTAAATGATTTGCATATTTTAAAGGAATTGGTTTTTAAATACATCTATTAGCTTTTGTTAAATATTTATTAATAATAGAAACATAATATGAACATAATATATGAAACTTTTTTTGGCAGGGTCAGTTAAAGAACCTTTTAAATGGTATTAAGCACATCTTGCTTTATTGTCAAATTTTTACCCATAATTTTGAAATGGATCAAGTTTCTGCATCTGCTTCTACCTAAAAAATAATGCAAACTAATTAGGTAGTATCCTCAGAATCAGTGTTAAGTAAAAAGGTAGGTACACCTATAATGACCTACTAGTTGATCAACTAGGTGAACTAGGTAAGTATTATCAATTTATATCACATTGAAAACAAAAAGAATTTAAGAAAATCTTCACTTACATCAAAATACAAAAGAACGATGGTGGTTTGTATTTCGCAACAGCCCTTATCCCACTATCGTTTTTGAATGTCTAGGTCTAGATTTTGAGGAACTTTTATAAACATTTTATCAGATTGGCTGGTTTTTTACTTCTCATAGGGACCAAGTACTTAACCAGATATTTTTAATGTTACACAAAATTAAACAAATGTTTATTTTATCACACTTTTTAAAAGTAATTTCAATGTTTTGTTTCCAACAATCGATTTGAGGTTAGAAACATGTTGGAAATTTTAACAATTTTGTATCATGAGAAATGAAAACATAATTTTAATCCGATTTTAGAAAGAGATAACTATCATAATAGTCACTAGTGTTATGGTATCACAGATTCTTTAGTGGCCAATAGAAATAGGCGCTTCATTATGACGCGGTCAATGGCGCAAAAATGGAGTGTTTTAAATAATTGATTTATAAGTAAACTTTTTAAAGTACTATAACTTTATTATCTATTATCTGTTTAAAGAATTTATTGCATAAAAAAAAGTTAGTATTAGATTCGTTAAATTCGTTTACACCAAACACGCCCATTGCACCTTTTCGATTGCTTATAGTCATTTCCCAAAGGGGAATTTCATACATTGAAAAGTCTGCAAAACGCTCTTTGACTTTTTGTAACTGATCAATGGTGTTCAAAATAGAGTTCCACAAAAGCGACTATCTGGGCAACGGTGAATTTCTCAATAACAAATCTTCCAAACTTCTAGTTTCCAAATCTGAAACAAAACTGTTAAAAAGCCTTACAGATCAGAAGTTATTATATTTTTAAATGACAGTAACTTTTGGAACACCCTGTATGTAAAAAATATGATTACCCCATAATTTCCAGAGTATCCTGACCCCTTATTTATGGATAATTAACTGAAGCATAACTACCAATTATTATAAACTCACCGAAATATTCACAGTAAGTTATGGTACACCTTCTATAAACCTTTTAAAAAACACTCCAATGTCCATTTCATTTGGTCGTAAAATTAATAATATACATCCTAAAAATATTCCAATAAAAATCCACTCTCTCTGAACTCCATGACGATCCTCTTAAGTAAATAGCCCACAATGAGGGGTAAAAACGGCGGGATGAACACTTAAATCAAGTCGGAGGGAATGGTTTTCAAGATGGTGTTGAAAAATGTAGAGGATCAGAAAAGTGGAATTGCTCCGAGTGAGTAAATTGGTTAAGTGAAATTTTTTACGGAATTATCCTTGAGGTACAAATGTACTTAAAAGGGATACATTTTTTATGAAACAAAGTTTAAGTGATGAAAGATGACGTGGTCCCCTGCTCAACCACGTCGACTAGTAATTGTTACACAGAGTTTATAACAAAAAATAACCTTTCCTATATAGGGTGATTCGGAAATATGGATAATTTAAAAGTAGAATAAGAAGAAAATAAATAGTTTATTGACTTTATGAAAAACAGCAAGTCTAATATAATTTAGAAATTTTAAATAAATACAGGTAAAATACGATGGGGTAAATGTGGGAGAAATGTAAATTCAAAAGGAATTTTTGGGTTAAAAATTACCTCTGTATGTATATATTAACGCAATTAATAAAAAAATATTTTAATAATAAAAAGAAATATAACATTTATTTAGTCATGAAAATTACATCATATCTTATAGACATCCCAGGCAGCACACATTAGTATAACTAACGTATTTTATACGTAATACTCGTTTAATTTTGGTATTGGTTGATTCCGTATACGTTTACAGTTTACGATTATTATACATACCATGTTTTAAACGATATATTATACGTTTTTTATATACATTCTATGGTATATAATTGTAAATTTTTCTACGTTTAAATATAGTTAACAATATACGACTATTTTTAGTTTGCGATGAACTATTTATATACAGTGGGCCTAAATATACGTTTAGGTTTATTTAAATTAAATTCGTATAAATTTACTTTATATTACAATATGTTTTCTTCGTTTATAATTCCCATTTAAATTTCGTCTTGGTTGATTTTTTTAAACGTTTACCATCTACCATTTTTAAACTTAACGTTTTTTAACAGATAAATTAAACGCTTTTGTTTGTCGATACTAGTTAATATACCTATATTATTCTACGTTTAAATATAAGTCACCTTAAACGCATAATACCTGTTTACGATGAATTAGTAGACAGAAGTAAATAATATGTATATTTAGGTTTATTTAAATTAAAAGCTTATAGATATATTTATTTACATTACATCCATATTTTTTTAATTATATTACCTGTAATATTTATAACAAATTCCCCATACACATGGAACTATTTTTAGATGGCGGATGGACGATGACGTACTAGTGGTACGGTCTTTTCTCATTTCTACTCATGCGTATGTGTAGTATTATTGTTCAGTGTAGGGAATGGTTTGCGGGAGCAGGTTCATCGGTTCGTTTCATTTATGTACACGTTTTGTTGCATGTTGGTTTGGCGTCCTGGCTTTTACGATATTGATTAAAAGCATAGGTAAGTTTCTATTAATGTTTTAATTTAGCTACTCCTTTAATAATTGTTGCATTTTACAACAACTACTGTCTTATAGGTACGTACAGTGTGTTAAATGATTATAGAAACTTCAAAACATAACCTTACTTTTGTTTCTTTTATTTTTATACGTATTTTTTAGGTTACCTAGTTATTCCAAGCATACTTATTTTCCTTTTTTTTTGGTCAGTTGTTTTTTATTTAATAAAATGTCTAAAATAACCCTGTCTCTGCGTCATCTACGTAGAAATCAATTTTTTTTTATTCCCAATGAAGATAACATTAATAAGGCTTCGGACATTAATATATCATCTGATTCTATTATTTATAATAATTTCCAAGAAAATAATACGAATTTAATTTCGGAGCTTTTAGAAATAAATATTTCACCTGAAATTGAGTTACATTTTCGTTATAGGAATGGGGGTGAACCAAGCGACTTAACCGACCGAACGATTAGGTGTGCCATGCAAGATTAGCTTAAGTTAGCTAAGGCCCGTATAGGACACAACACATCCAAAGTGTTAAGCTAAGATTTTTATTTTCATATATATTTTTTGTTAGTTAAAGAAAAGTTTCGTTTAGTTTGTTATTCAGTATTTTAGTGTTTATTTTTTTATATTTATTTTTTAGTATTTTATTTATTTTTTTTTTTTAATTAAATATTGTTCTATACATATAACAAGTGATCAAAAAAACATTATAAATATTTAGGCCAATTACAACCAAAATAGAAATACGAGTAATGCCTATTTCTGGTGTATACACACACTTGCTATTGATACAATCCAAACTATCATTTAAGAAATATTAACATTTTTCCATGGCCTCTTCTAGAAATTTTGTTTTGATCACTTTATTTAATTTGTGTTTGAAATACATTTAAAATAATATCAGGTAGACGCATTTTACACATTAATAAAATTCATACAAATATGTCTAATATAAACGTATAATGAAACAGGATAATTAAAGGTAAATAAAGTAGTAATGTTAGACGTATAAAAAATAAAAAAAACATACGTTTATAGGGCGGACATTTTCACGTATATATTGGGTAGCATATCAACAGTATCCACACGTATATTGTAGTACATAAAAAAACGTATTTTATACCAAAGTGAATTCGTATAAATATACTATAACTATAAATCTAATATAGACGTATAGTAAAAACGTTTAATTATAGGTGGATAAATTCTTAGTAATCGACGTTTATAAGGCGGACATTTTCACGAATATATTTGGTAGTACATCAACCGTATTCATACGTATGGTAGTACCTAAAAAAAATACGTAATTTATACCAAAGTGGGCTGCCTGGGATACATTGCATTTAGTAGTGTTAGTAGTGGACATAGGTAGTAATTATTGTAAATAATTAATCAAATGGTTTTTCAGCTGAGAAACAATAAATACTCCTCTAGTGTTTTTTAATAAGAGTTACATAATTGTACAATCTCTTCAGTTAACAAGGTTATCTTTACTCATTTGGCCTTGGCGGTTGACGATTTCTTATGGGAGCTATAGAGAGAAAGCGTGCGAAAAATGCGCAGTAAATTTGAAGCTGTCCTTCCCAAAAGGCTGCAGAAGAGACTAAATATCGTCTAAAGATAGTGCTTAAAAGAAGAATTGTCCACAAAATCTGACTAAAACCTCTGTTGTTGCATTCACAAGAAAAAGGAACCAACAAGAAACGCAGTAGCTTCATATGTGGGAACAACAACTAAAAATACTGAAGATAAATATCTTAGAATCACCTTTGATGACAAGCCCAGCTTGTGCAACCATGAAAAACTCTAAAAGCGCTTTGGATCTTTAGAAGAATGGTAAGGAACACATTCCTTTTTCGATTTTATATCGCTTCTTTGGAAGCCACATTTGGCCCTATACCACCCCAGGTAGGTATAAAAATTAAACTTAATCAAAGAAGCAGTTTAAATCAGTATTTAGATAGAGAAAGTGAGCCAAATATGGAATACCGTTATGATTTTGTACATATTAAATTTAAAATATCTTCTTAACATTCCTTTACTTTTTTGTGCAGATTTTTTACATCTTTGGAAACCATAATTTATTATTAATAATATTAAAACTAATATACAGGAGTCCCAAAAAATATTCAATACAAAATGTTATTTATACGGAATAAGTCCCCAATGTCGAACATAGGTTTCAAGGAAAAATAAGACAGGACTTCTGTACAAAACACTTTATTACTTTATGCTACATGAAAAAACCAATTAGTTAACATAAAAGTATTGCACCATTAGGAGAACATATTTAAATTCATTTACATAATTTGTACAAAAGTACTCATATGTTGTCTTTTGCCCCTAAAGAGTCGATATAGCACTAACCTAAACATTTCTTGTAGTGATCCACTGTTTACCCCTGATATCTTTCCATTGCAATAGAAACAGATGGTCTTAATTTGTGAGTTTCAAATTGCGGACACGACACCATTTTATATTAGGTACATCGATATTTTAATTTTTGTTAACATATTCAAACAGTACCCCAACATTACTTTAATTTGCTACATTGAAATAAAGAGCTTATGTTATGTTTAATCACATGTTCTGTATAAAAAGTTGGTAGTTGATTCTTCCCTTGTGTATTAATATTATTAATACACACCTGTAAAATATTCGATTTTACGAAAAAATTAGAAAAACTGTGCAGTCGGCATTTAGAGTTCACTAGTTTATTGGGAAAAAAATGTGATATTCTGAACTACGTTCGGATGCAATTTGCGCGGCGTTACCAAAGCTTGTTAAAACAAATTAATGGTATTCCATTTTAGGAACATATTTCATATTTGGCCATACTCCTGTACGTTAAATTTTATTTTCCTTAAAAATAAAAGTTAATTTTTAAATTTAAAAATATGTATGTGACAATAATTATTTCAAAAGCATTACTTTTGCTAAATATACAATTGACCTTTTTGAATTAAAATTAATTTTCCTAATTAAGTGCGCAATTAACCTAATTTGAATAACTATTTGTACATAAATACATCGATAACTCGTATTCGTAAATCGCCGACGTCGATATTTTACGTCGATATTTTACGAGACTTATTCTCGATATCGAACTGATGAGTATCTAACGTGTTGGCGGTTTCCGAATATGCTTCCGGGGATGGTCTTAGTAATTTGTAGGGGATTTTTGAGACTTGTTTTCGAACTTTTAAATTATTTAAAAACTTATTTCAGATAATTCTAATCTTTCGGATTTCGATTTTGCGATCTACGATATATTAAATTTATAATTCCTATTGGTTTTATTTAAAATTAATTTACATAAAAAAGGTAAATCAAACAAAGGTGGTCCTTAGGATCTCACAAGAGTATTTGACATCAACTTTTTGTTGCAACTATTGTTTTTTTATATTTTTTATGTATTTTAAAAAATACTCGCATACTTGTTTTTACACCGACCCTGGGATAATTCTATTAGCTTAGTCTTAAATAGATGAGTAATTACGGACCTTACCTGATGATGAGGATTTGATCCTCGAAACCGGTCGTAATAAAATACTCTTGTGAGATCCTAAGGACCACCTTTGTTTGATTTACCTTTTTGAACTTATAACTCACACATGGCTACCACCTTCAACTTTAATTAATTAACATAGTTTATTTACATTTTTTAATAATTTCAAAACTGTTTTTATTATATAGCTTCATCTTCAATACTTACAGAATAAAAGTATTTTAAAAACTGCACCTATTTTCGATCTATAAATTTTGTAGCATTATTTTTAAAATGACATTAGAACAAAACTTGTTCTACAATATTAGTTGTGTAAACGATCTTACAGAAATAATAAGTATGGTACTCAAATTGTTACTTGTGCTTTTATGGATAAACGTAATTAACTGTGTATTCTAAAGTATTCAATAATAAATTTAAAATAGAAATATGCTGCAGGTTAATCTTTAATATACCAGCTTTTAAAATAATGATGCATACGAGTCGACGAAACCACCGAAAACAAAAAGAATAGACCGATCGTCGATTAGCAATTTCAATTTAAAACTCTCCTTCCAGCATTGTCGAAGCTGCAATATTAGAGTAATGATTTGTATAAAATGTTGGGCTTTTTGCCAGAGCTCATAACGCCGAGTACGAAATCAGCTCGTAACTCCCCTTTATAACAATTTTCCCGAATTTTCTTGAGGAAAGTGACCTATTAAATTACTACACGCGGTTCAATGGATTATTTCTTGTGGCAATTTTCAGACGTTCATCGCGACCAATGGGGAAGGAAGCGGAAATAGCGATCTTACGTCTTTCTATTGTGTTCGATTCTTGTACGTAATGTATTATCATTAAAATCGGAAAGTCTGGTAATTTGATTATATATACGAGTATCTCACATAAACATGAAATATAGATAAGTAACGGTCTGGATCTATTTGAAGTCAGTATCCAACATTCCTTCTAATACTTTCTCTTCCTTCTAGTTCCTTGATGTGATTTGTCTATTTTAAATAGCAGCGTTAAAATTTAGTCAAACTAGTCAATAAACACTTGGAAATTGTCGGTTTTGTCTATAATTTTTTTGTGATTTTAAATCCCTAGGACATATTTTTAAAGTTTTTAGTGTTTCTAATATATTTTTTAAAGAATTTTTTTGGTTCCATGTCTAAAAATTACTCTAAAACCAAAGACATTACAACATAGAGACAAAATGTTTCATTCATAAATCTCATACAATTGCGGACTGTTATTGTTTTAAAATTGTTAGTGAGTGGAAGAAAGAAAGACAGTTCTCTTAGGACCGGCTGGCAACGTTGTAAACAGTGTCCATAATATGCTCGCCAGTGGAGTAGAGTTTTAAACTTACCAGTATTGTCAGAGTAGTATGTTAAAAAAATACGTAAATATGTAGGTATATTTTTTTAGTAATATAATTATGATGATTTTTTCATGTAGCTAAATTTAAGTGCAAGTAAATTCAAATACAAGAAAATTCAAGTTACCTTCCGATTTTTAATATTTATTGGTTTATAGTTTATTGGTATTTACTATATATTTGCCTGGTTATGTTATGTTGGGAATGGGGTGTTAGTACACTGCGAACTAAAATATGTATTGTGCCCCCTTCTGTCGCCAATGCACCAAGGAAATGTCTCAATGCCTATAACGACCCTTCCAATCCAATTTTCTCAAGGAAGTGTAGGATTTGAATTGGCTTTAAGTTAGATAAATCTTCCTCTTTTATTTGATATCCTCCTCGATATAGTGCCCTTAGATTCTGGAGTGCTACATATTCAGTTAGGATGTGAATGGAGATTTCATCCTTTTCCTCCTCACAGAATCTGCACTTACTATCCTCTACTACTTTCAGTTTATTTAGGTGTCCTTTTAGTCGGCAATGCCCGGTAAGGATCCCTGTTACAATACGTAGCCTGTTCTTGCGCAGGCCGATGCAGGCTTCCGATCTTTTCTGGTTATATTCACCCAGAAGCATCTTGGCCTGTCTCAACCCCAAGAGATTGTTCTAATTATCGTTTCTTCTACTATTTGCCTGGTATGATGTTAACCATAATTATTTAAAATTTTAAATTAACATTAAGTAGGTAGGGGTATCTAAATAAAACACTGTTCTAAAAACATATAATTTTTTAATTAATAATTAAAAAAAAACAGTATGGCAAAAAATATCGTAAAAAAACTGTAAAAATTTTTAAAATAACGTTTTAAATATATTAAATACCTTAATTTTATTAACTAAAATTTCATTTAATTTTTTTATGCTTAGTTATTTGTGTTATTACTTACTGCAATGTTTTTTTTTTGCAGCAGTTGAATCAGAAATAAAAACCCATACATTAGACATACATACATATAGGTAATAAATAATGTTTAGAGGTAAACAAAAATTTATATTTTGTATTTTTACCTGTTGGATAAATCATCCAAAAATAGAAAGCCCTCACACCGTCTGGGGTTTGCATCTTCTCTAATATATTTAGCACCATTTGCACATGCAAAAACATCTTCAGGAAAAAAGTGTTCTGAACACAACTCTGGGTTTTTACGAAGGGGCTCATTTTTAAGGATGCTTACTAGATCATGATCCTGCGGAAACCTAAATAGAATATTAAAAAATATGTATAGGTGCCTAAGAGGTAAATCATTTTTAAGGTATTCTACATTTTACGTTAAATTTTCTTTGCCACTATTTAATAATTATTAATTGGTATAAGAATAGTTTACTAATTTATAAAAGGAACATCACTTTAAAATTTGTTTTAAGACTGTTTTAGATTACAGAACACGGAAAAAAATGTGACTAGAAAATTTTACTACAATGTTGTAGTAGTAGACTTGTAGAAAAATACCTAACAATTTGTAGAAAATTTTACTACAATTTATAGTTAAAAACTATTAGTTATTGTAGCAATTGAATTGTCGAATAAAATGCTACAACAATAGGAAAGAAGTCCACAATGTTTAGTATATTTTACTATTGTTTGTAGAAGTAGAAATTTATTACAATTATCGTAATTACTACTACTAACTTCTGTAAAAATTTGTACAAATATTAATAATTATCTCTACAAAAAATAGTAATTTTCTCTACAAAAAATAGTAATTTTCTCTACAAAAAATAGTAATTTTCTCTACAAAAAATAGTAATACTTTACATCCCTTCTTCAAAAATATTCTATAATATTGTAGAAATTCTAAGTCATGTGAACAAAACAGAATTCTGCTATTGGCCAACGTTTTCTGACGTCGATCATAAACGGCCAGACAGCAGTAGCCGTTCGCCATGTTCACATAACAAAGCATGGTACATATACGAGTACCTATAATACATTATTATATTATAAGCACCGATGCGTTTGAGAAAATTTTAATAATAAATTCTATTGGTGGTAAGTACATTTATTATTGTTTCTGAATAATTTACCTTTAGATAACTAATTTAAATAACCTTAGTAGATTATTTAAAAAAAATAGTTGTGGCCAACGATCGAATGTTGTGCCCAACGATCGAATTTTGTGCCAAGTTCAATGATGTTTTTTGTCTTAATTGTGACATACCTACTTTCTTATTTTTGTTAGTTATCTGACTTGGTCATTTAATATCCAAATCAGTGTAAAGGTGATAAATGTCCCCGTTTTAAGGGTATGAACAATTCAATTGGTATTAATTTTTATTTCATATTTTTCAGGTGCCGAAAAGCCAACTGAGACTGAGGGCGTTATTATTACTGTTATTTATTACATAATGTAATTAAGAATTTGTATCTTTTATATTAAAACAATAAACTGAATATTTTAATATGGAACATTTTTTTCTAGGTTATAATTATAATAATTATGGAATACTACTACAAATTTTATTAAAAATTACTACAATTTGTATGAATTTTTACTATTTATTGTGTGAAATTTTCGTATTTATTTTCATAAAACGCAATACATTTTTAATATAAATTTATACAATGAATAGCAAAAATTATAACAATTTGTAGAACAATTCTTATGATGCATTTGGATCTTTTTACTAAATATTGTAGATAATAACTCTACAATACATTCTCCACAAATATTTGGAAATTTTTACTACAAATTGTCCCTGTCCCTATATGTACTATTTATTGTAGAGAAAAATTCTATAATTGTAGAAATTTGTTCTACAATTTTTTTTCCGTGAAGTTTCTGATACAATTTCTTGTATAATTTAAATTGTATATTATCAAACCTGCAGTAAATTGTCTGAAAAATTAGATTGGATAATCATTTTTCAAACAATTTACTATGCGATCCTATACAATTTAAATTCTATAAGAAATTGTATCAAATCTTGTACAAGAAATTGTATAGTCAAAACAGTCTTAAGACGGGTGCCCTACTCCACTGGTTCAATTGAAAACAACATATCTTAACCTAAAAATACTTACCGATGAAAGAATAAATTTTGATTTAAATGATCTACCTTATTCAAAACTATACATGCATGTACCATAATTCTTTATATTTCTCACAAAAATAGTATTTTATAAATGAATAAATCAACAAGTCACACAGAAACTGTCAAAAAGACAAAATAGCTCTTAGACCCGATTGGCAACGTTGCGGCTGGTTACGGTAGCTACATTTCATTCATAAAAGTTGTGAATTCGTAAAATAAGATATTCAGCATTGCCGTATTTACGGAGTTCTTTGCAACCCTAATATTTTGTTTCGATTAATATTAATTTTTAATAAAAAATTTAGCTTAAATTAAAACTTTAAAGAATAATTTGATTAAAAACATATTTTTATTTATATAATATAAAATATAAAATTATAGTTATAGGGTACATCAAATTTTATTTTTCGCAAAGTAATTTCTCCAAATAATTTTTACAGACTGATAAAACCGGCAAAGACGCAATAAACGAGATTCTGGTGGGATTATTGATTTGCCACATAAAAAAGTAAACAATTTGGTCTCTTAGTTGTAATGTCTTTGTCTAAAACGCATATTATAGTCAGTGACTCATTCTCAGCTTCACGGCGCGCCAAGAGAGGCAATGGTAGAGAGAAGGAAATTCCAGTGGCGAATAAAATTTATTTTTGTATAAAATCGTTGTGTATGTATTTATTCAACATGATATTTGTAAAATGATAGATATCCTATAAGCTATTCGGGTTTTTCCAGAGTAGTTGAAAACGAAATTGAACATTTTAAAATTTAATTAATCTAAGAATTAACACCTGCAGTGTAGGACACAGGAAACAAAGTGTAATGATATGGATAATCCTGTTAACTATTCTAAGAACACTTTTATCGAAAGAACGAACCGTAGAGTACCTATACCTAATTCCAAATCATTGCGTTTATCCATTTTAAATTTTACAAAATTATAGTATGTGTCAATGTGTCCTGTGATGAAAAAGGGTTTCTCTGCGAAAGTCAAAGTTAATTCTTTTGGTAGGTTCTTTTGGAATTTTAGGTAGTAGGTACATGTTATTTTAATGAAACTTCAGTAATATTTATTCATTAGTTTTATTATTATTTTTTAAATATGTATTATCTTGAGATTTTTTTAAGTATTTATTTTCTTTACAATTGTTAAATGTTTATTTTGAAATATACCTAAAGTAAAACTGGGGCGTCTAAATAAGTAAAAATTTATCAATTAAAAAAAAAAACAAAATACTAGTGTAACCTACCGCACCCAGGTACCATAATCATTTATTAATTCCATTTTATTAAAAAAGTTGCATTCTTATTAAATACCAAATTCTTCATTTAACAAAAATCTCCCAGATAATTAAATCTTATTTACGACACCTAATAAATAACATCTATAACCCAGCCCGTAAGAGATCCAATTTCTTAAAAGTGTCTGGGAACGCAATCTAAAACCACCATACAACACGAAGTAATAATCATTAAAACCCTTAACGCACTTATCTTAAGTCAGTTTTGAATAGGAACGTTGTTTTCGATACACAAACTTTCCAAGGCAAGTAATAAATCAGCCACCCCCCTATCCACCTAAATTCGTATTTTCTATGGGAAACAAAACGATAGAGACGTCACAAAAACGATTAAACTGTGTATAAAAACCAGAGTTAAATGAGCTCAGATTCATTCAATTTTTGTCATTTGATGTGCAAGCATACATTTGTTAGTTCACATTCAAAGCAATCACCTTATTGTCAGTACCCAGTTATACAGTCTGTACCTTTCCTAAAACGCTCTTCCTAAACGACGTCTATCCCACAATACCTCCAATTTCCCAAAGGTGTCAACGTCTCGACGCCCAACGCCTCTCCGTTCCACTTCCCTACCTTTCGACGTCCCAACAATATCACTTCTAACACCACTTAGTATTTCCTACTATTATATTCATCCCGACGCCCAACGTCTCGACGCTCGACGTCACTACGTCATCTCTTTATCCGACGTCCCCATCCGACGCTCAATATCTCATCCGACGCCCTACGTCCTTACTTATCTACCTCCCTGCGTTTGGCGTTCTGCGTCACGACGCCCCTTCTCCGCCTCGCCATTCTAAATTTCGACGCCAACGTCTCAACGTCCCTGCTAATTATCCAAAATACAAAAATATAAAATGTCTGAAATAGAAACAGACGATAATATAAACCCAACGGTCTGTTTATCCGAGGGTGAGTTAATAACAACCAAGTTAAAATTATAAAAAATGGGAATTTATTGTTGAATAATAATGAGTATTATTCTGTAACTCATTATTATTCAATAATGGTGAATCTTTACCTTTAAGGAATTTATTGCTAGCCGACATCGCATTTAGCTCGTCCAGATGTGTATGCTATGGGCCATATTGCCTTCAAATTAATATATCACCGTAAAAGATAATATGAGTCTGGCTACCGAACTGTCAATGAACCCTCGCAAATAACAGCTCAGCTGATTGGGGTAAATGACACATCGGACGACTAGACTCACATTTATCTGAATATGCTTGATGTTACTACAGGGTTGGACTATCTTAGATAATTATCTCTTAATCTTCGCACCGTAGGTAGCTCTGAACATAAGGGGTAGTTTGCTAGTATTGCTCTGGCTCTATTCTAGTAAGGCTACATCTACATAAAACCCCCCTAGGTGAGGCTGAAATATAAGGGATATCCGCCTGTTATTGCAACGACGGTATCTCAGTAAGCGCACCTATATAAAAAAGAAAACAACGAAACAAAGAATTATTAAAGATAGTGCAATTCTGAGGACGTCTGCTGTCTATTCTCAAGAATTGTTTAATTACAAATATTTGATGGCAAGTGGCCTGTGGCCTGTTGTTTGGGCGAGACACATGTTAGGTCTACCTTATATTAAAATAATCTGTACATATTTATTTTATTGGAGATCAAGAAAATAAATTAAGTTAAAAATACTTTGAGCATTATTTAATTCACAAATTTGTACCAAACTTTGCATCGAATCCTGGTTTATTTTAATTAACATTATCACAACGTGGGTATATAAATTATCAATTAATTAACTAGACGATCACTACACTACTAGAGGAAAAGGCCATATACAGTAAGTATGAATTTCTTTGAATTTCACAAGGGGAGGGAGGTAGTTAAATTAAAATACGGGCTTTTAATAATTATCTACAAGACCAGGGGGTGGGAGGTCACACTAGAAACACTTAAAACAATGTCAAGATAACACATATTTAAAAATAATAATAATAATAATAATAATGATAAAACTAATGAACAAATATTACTGAAGAAGTCACTAAACAGTGTCGAAAGCTTTAAATAAAACACGAGTTTCATTAAAATAACATGTTACGACGTCTCTACTAGCACCCGAAATTCCAAGAACCTACCAATAGAATTAAGCAATAAGGAGCAAGAATTAAAATAAAAAGTAAGCAGTGTAAAAATCTTTTTTAAAATAGAGCTTCGAAATTACTGACATTACGTTTCAATTCTATAAATCAAGTAACGGAAACTGTAGAACAGTTACAATCAAAATTCACCAATCCATATTGATATTATTTGTTTGTGTATTTACATTAAATTAACCCAAAGCAAACAACGAAACGCTTTCAAACGCTATCGGAAAAAGCAAGCATTAAAGGAGCAGAAACGGATATTTAGTTGTTTGAAGCTTTAAAGTGTACTTTTTCAAAAAAAAAAAAAAATGTGTTATGAAATCAATATAACATTTAAAGCGTTCTTTTAATATTGAAGATTCTTTTAATTTGATTATGAAATCAGCCTTAAGTCTGACTCTCCACGGTAAAAGGAATAGTATCTGGGACTATGATTTTTGAAAAATGACGCCTGAAACTGGGTGAGGGCGTGAGAAATTATTAACCAGTCTACTATGTTGGCATTTCGCCAAGCAAATGTAGGTATTTTTACTACTCGCTGACTAATACGGCGCATTATCTATGACGATTACCGAAACGGGCTCCACGCGCACCAACACTTTTCTAAAACTTCAGAGTTCATGTCTTCATGATAGTCGCCAGTCTTCCTACATTCAAAAACAATGAAATCACCATCAAAAAATCGGGAATTACTACCTATGTGGGTAATAATCAGTCAACGGCCCTTGCCGAAAGGTGATTTCAAACCTGTGGAATACCCGTCAAGAAATGATTGACGGGAACTTATTATATTTAAGTCCTACAATACTTTTGAATGGGTTTGTCCCTCATCTAACCATGTCTCGTCAGTATAATATTTTTTTTTCTTCAAGCCTATGGTCACGTATTTCTTTTAAAAAAATTCTTAACCACAATACAGTCTGGTCTTTTTCGATTAAAAAGCTCTTGCGAATTCACTTTAAATAACGGAAATTTAAAACGCGTAATGTTCGCTTTAAAACTCCAAAAGATATTTTCGGTCATGTATTATCAGCATTTACTGCAGCCTTGATTTTATTTAGTGTTGGCATCTCGTTAAAAAAAAAACGTGCACTTTTCAGCGAATTACATTTTTTATGTGATCATCTAGAGCAGGCCTGCACAACATATGGCCCGCGGGCCGCTTGCAGCCCGCCGTTGTCGTTTTCTTGGCCCTTTGTCCCTTTACCAATTTGGCTCCCCTACATTAAACTATACATTTTTCAGTAACAAATACAGTTGAGGTATCTATGTCCCTGATATTAAAATAAAAGTAATTCAATATGTCGTTCATGCAAAACTTCGGTTTCTATGGGACTTCCATATATTTTTATTGAAAATAGACAATCCACTTACCAACTTTATCCTTTTTCATTTATTTATAATTACCACTTTTGATACTTTGATATTGTATTTTTTATTTATTTTATATTTACTTCTTATATTGTATTTTTAAATTTATTATATCCTACCTATTTTTATTTTGATGAGACATTTTAAAAATTATTTTATAAATGAAACGACTGGGGTCCAAAAATATTTATTTTGGTTTAAAATTAACGTAACCCTCCATACGTTACAGATCTAGAAGTTCTGGTAAGTTATCTTATCAATAAACATACCTCCTGTTAATTTCTTGGTATATTTAAATATTTATTATCCAAGGGTCCATATTTCTTTCTTAGCAAACTAGTTCTTTTACTTAACCACCAAGAATATTTAGTCGATTCCAAGTCACTCGAAATCTTCTTTTATAATCAATAGTTTTTACAGATTGTACTTAGAGAGTTTTGATTTTTTTGAAAAGTGGTAACATAACGCATAACTGACCTAGGTCTAAGCCACTTGCTAGGTAGCAACTTCATGATACAGAATAGACTGCAATAATTAATTTGTATTCTGAAATGTAAAGCATTAAATAAATTTAATTAAAAAGTGCAAATATACATATTATCTAAATCTCACAAATAAAAATAAATCTGATTAATAGCAATTTTTTAAAATTATTAATAATATGTTACATTGTAATAAAAAGAACCCTTAAATAAAATCAATAAAGGATGAAGTGGGAATTTTACTAACAGATCCAACCCAAATAACATCAATTTAATAAAATATTTGTAAAAATAGGAGAAACTCTAGCAAAACAAATTATACAAGACCTTTAGTATATTCCTCCAAAAACATGTCTTCCAAATAATTTTGTGTTGTACCCTACTGATACAAAAGAAATAAGAAATATAATAAATATTTTAAAAACAAAAAAAGCACCAGGGATCGATGGAATTAAAAGTGATATTTTAAAAATCGTATCACCCTATATTGAAGAGCCTTTATCACATATTTTTAATGTTTGTATGGAGAATGGTAAATAGCCATCCTGCCTAAAAGAAACTGTCGTAATACCGATTTTTAAAAAAGGTGACGGAAATAATGTAATAAATTATCATCCAATATCAAAAAGTTTTGGAAACTCGCCTAAACTCGTACTTAACTAAATACAATTTATTATCAAACAACCAATATGATTTTAAGAAAAAGAAATCCACAGAAGATGTGATTTTAGCGTTGACACAAAAAATATATTCATCATTAGATGCCAGTGAACCTTGTTTATGCGTGTTTCTTGATTTATCAAAGGCATTTGACATGGTAAGTCATCACATTCTCCTGCAAGCATTGGAAGATATTGGGATTAGAAGCACTTCATTAAATTTATTTACTACATTTAAATTAAAGAATGCAAACCGTAAGGATAGCCAATAGCTACAGTAATTTTATACCCATTAAATATGGTGTGCTCCAAGGCACTATCTTAGCTCCTATTCAATTTGTACATAAATAATTTATTTTCGATTAGGTCGAAGGGTGAAATTTTTTATACTGCTGACACATGAGAGCAACTGAAAAATATGGTGGAAAACGATTTTCCTGCAATACAAAACTGGTAAAACTATAAACTCCTAACAATAAACGTTGAAAAAACATTTTACATACTTTTTTTCTGTAATAAATCCACAGCTGCTTTCTTTAATCAACTAAATATTATTACCAGTAACAACCAATACATAATAAATTCAGTAAGTAACATGAAATATCTGAGTGTATATTTGGACCCGCATATGAGATGGGATTTACATATTTTTTATACTTGCAAAAAACTAAGATGTATTCTCTATAAGTTTAAATATTTAACAACAATATTAAACGTTAACCAGCTTAAAATACTCTATTATGCACTGGTTAAGAGTCACCTCAGATATGATCTTCTTATTTGGGGCAATGCATTGAAAACTCACCTTCATCCATTAGAGATTTTACAAAGAAGATTTCTAAAATTAATATATAAAAAGGACCTGACATTTCCCACTGACCAATTATATATTGAAGCAATTTTTTTTTATATTCGTCAGCTCTATTATTTCAAAATTGTTTTTGCTTACTACATTAAAAAGAAATAAATTCGCTGTACCTTCACACACTTACTACACACGGAATAAAAAATTTCAAATAACTCTTTAAATACAAAAATCAATTGGACAGAGTTCTTGTACATACATGAGCCCAAAATTGTTTAATAATACGAGTTTACTAGAATTAAGAGTAATTACCAATCCGCATAAATTTAAAAAATATTTAAAATCATACCTACTTGAACAAACTCGACAGTCAGTAATTTGAAAATTCCTAGATCCAGCGTTCTCTATTTGTATATATTAAATCTTTTTGAGCTTTAATAACTGCTATTTTTTTTGTATTTATCTAAACTTATTGTATCTGAATATATTTTTATATACCTATTAAGCTATACTAACACTTTTTGATCTTTGTAATTTTATTACCTATCATTTTTTTTGTATAAATGTTCATTTATTGTAAGTTTTTCTATTTTATTTTTGTTGTGATTGTAATTGTATCGAAACAAGTGACAAATTCACTTATCGATTTCTTTTTATTTATATGTATTATCATTGTATAAAGAACTAGTTCTTTATACAATGGTATTATGTACAGCGGATGTCTTATGCGAAAGTAAACTAGCCTATTAATGCGCTTCTTACAAAATTATTTATTAGGAAGATCCTGACTAAATGACTGAAAAAGGAAGTTCTAAATATAATGAAGCGATCATAACCGTCAGTTATATTGATATGTAAACCTGATTCACCCTGTACCTTCATCAAATTCCATTGATCCGAACGACGAAATATAATTTACGACGAAATCTTCACCTGGTATCTGGGACGCGAGACGTAATTGAAAACAATAAGTAAAATTCCGATTCCGTGCCAGTCTCGTCACCGAGAAAATTGCTTGCAGCCGCAGACCTATATAGCTATAGCTAAAGCTATACGAGTAGTCTGGCTAAGTCTGCATGGACTGCGAAACGATGTACAATGCTGGGCGGGCGAAAATTCTGTGTAGATTTTCAAATAGATTTCGTTAATGAAATATGTGAACAACGCGGTTTTGATTTCTTATTGATGCTGTCGAGAATAATTCAACACCGTATATTGAATTGTACGAGGTGATCTAAGGTTATAATCGAAAACTACTGACAATTTTGTAACAACCAACTAGCCTTAAGACCATTTGTAACTACTGGTAGGTATTTATCTACTGTTGTTAATATACTATTAAGGGATTAAGGCAGTAGTGTCATCAGCCAAAGGGTCCTGGAGTCCAGAAAGAACATCCATTCACCAGTGGCAAATAAAATAAAAAAAATTAATTAAAAGAATAAAATTTATCCCTTAATAGCATTGTCGAGCGGTTCTTGGCAACTAGTTTTAGACTCTTCTGGTCCTAAGGGAATAGAAATGTCGAGGCTTCTCAAATGCTTGGAATATTTTCCTGGTTTTGAAAAGGGGAGGAGAGATTAATAAATTATATTTAGGGAATAAAGCACTATTTGATAATATATCCAAACTTTAAATAAAGATTAATGACAACTAGATTAAGATTTTATTAAACTATATAGTTTGAAGAGGTTGAGTGGTGTGTACACACTGGGTAATAAGAATCGAGAGTATTTAAAGTGTGTAAATTGAGTTTTATTAATAAAACTCTGTAAAAATAAGTTTAAGCGCTTTCAGCCTATTAGGCCATCATCAGAGACTCTACAAAACAGAGAAAAAAAAAACGGAGCTGTAACAATATAATCAACTCGTAACATTACTAAACAATGAATAAAAAAACTTGAACACTTATTCGTTAAAAACTATAGAAGAAGCATGAAAAATTGAACTAAATTAAAAAGGACAGCAACAAACCGGTCCCCAGTCTCCACTATAGCTTTCAGCTTGGATATTAGAAAATAAAAGAACCAGACCGAAAATGTGGTTAAATTTTAAGAATTGACGTGGGGGTTCATCCCAACAAGTAAAACTGAACAATCCCAACCATTCAAAAGCAGATAAACTGCTGGTCTTCAACATGAAGACAGCCAGATTTTTCAAGTTGCTACCGTGAGGCGGAGGCAAGTTGGGGCACAAAAAATAGTAGTAAGTTCACGATATTTTTGAGAATGTGACCATCTTGACAGTTTCCAAAAAAAAATAACTGAGTGCCAATTGACATTTGACAATGAAGTTGTCAAGAAAATCGCCAACTGAAGAAATTGAAATGAATTTCGTGAAAAATTGTCAAAAGTTAATATTGAAAATGATTAAAAGTGGATTGGTACCACTGCTCTAGCAAGATCAAGTTATACGGGACTTTTAAATTTTAAACATCAAAACATTACAATGATTAAATATAATTATAAAATATACAGTGAATGAAGGTAAAAACCATATTTTTTATAAAAATTATTAGAAATAAAAGGTGACAGACTGAAAACAACAGAATTGAGCATGCCGACCCCAGCGAAACCGAAGTCGCAGGCAGACCAACTTTACCAGCTAAAAGAGGAGGAAAAACCGTCCTGGCCACGAAATCAACAATCGCCGGAGAAGACAAGATCAACTCCGCTGCAAGAAGATTCAAGGCGAAGCTGGCTAGGTTACTTCAGACCAACCGTTGTCAATACTCTTAAAGAGAGGAGGCACTTTGCTATTGAGATGGATTTGAGTGTTAACACATGTGACATTAGTTTTATTAAGTTCTCTGTGTATGTAAAGGTCTTCGAGCAACTTACCTTCGCCTCACGGTAGCAACTTGAAAAATCTGGCTGTCTGCATATTGAAGCCCAGCAGTTTATCTTCTTTTGAATGGTTGGGATTGTTCAGTTTTACTTGTTGGGATGAACCCCCCACGTCAATTCTTAAAATTTAACCACATTTTCGGTCTGGTTCTTTTATTTTCTAATATCCAAGCTGAAAGCTATGGTAGAGACTGGGGACCAGTTTGTTGCTGTCCTTTTTAGTTTAGTTTAGTTTTTCATGCTTCTTCTATAGTTTTTGACGAGTAAGTGTTCAAGTTTTTTTATTCATTGTTTAGTAATGTTACCAGTTGATTATATTGTTACAGCTCCGTTTTTTTCTCTCTTTTATTGATTATCTGATGATGGCCTAATAGGCTGAAAGCGCTTAGACTAATTTTTACAGAGTTTTATTAATAAAACTCAATTTACACACTTTAAATACTCTCGATTCATTTCTTATATAGTTTGAACTTATTAACAACTAAAGTAGCACTGGAAACTTTAACTATAAAATATAAAAAAGATAAATATGAAACTCGGGGCGAAAATTGACATTTTATGTAACTCAAATAATATTGCCAATAATTACAATTTGTAAATAAGAATGTAGATGAACTAAGAAAGCATGAGGAAACTACTACGAGATTTGTGTTCACGTGAACGTAGGGATTTTGGTTTATGTCAGATTAGTGGCATTCTGTTATGTTAAAAAGTAAATATTTTAGTTATTGAAATATTTGTTTTAATGCATTGAAAATCATCTACAAACATTAGTGTTTATAGTCAGCTGAACTTTCTTCATTTTTTGAGATTATCTATGCATATTTATAGGGTTAAACAGAAAGCTTGACATAGATTTTTCTATAACAATATTAGGAATTATATGAAATTTTACCTACCTTTTTTTCAGTTTTTATTGTATATTTAGTAATTTTCACAGTTTGTCACATATGACAAATAAAATAATATATTTTTCCTACGACCACTTAGGAAAGTGACACATATCACACTATAAAGTCCTATGGAAAGTGCCCTATATCACACGCGTATGAATAAGAATTTACTTTCCACCCGAGTGAGAATATGTTACTTTCCGCAGTAGTTGTTACAAAATGTCAAACACCTAATTTCTATTTTGATCTATGTAATGTCCATATTAATACTAAAATCGATATGATTGTTAATTTATTGAAATTGTTGTAAATTAGATCCTAGATATTTATCTTTAACAATTATTATTAAAATAATTTTAAAATAACTAAGATTATGTTTGCTTTTTATTCTGGTTAAACATATAACCGATTAGATCACTCAATTGACGAAAGGCCTGTTAGCTCAGTTGGTTAGAGCATCAAACTATCAAATTTGCCATTTGAGAGACCTGGCGAACGACCGCGTTCGAATCCTGGCGGGGCCAGAAATTTTTTTTTTTAATTTTTTTTTTAATTTTTGTTTTTTTTTTTTGTTTAAAAAATATGAAAATTGAATAAATACGATTGTTGTTGATTATTTTTTTAAATACATTTTAATTATTATAATAACCTGGTTTTACATTTTTTGATGAAAATATTTTGTGGTCGTAGGAAAAATATTGTACATCACTTGTGTGAAAAGTGAATTTCCACACTCGTGTGATAGTCGCACTCGGCTTGTGCCTCGTGCGACAATATTTCCCACTCGTGTGAAAAATGTCACTTTCCACACTCGTAATGTAATATACTATTTTGAATACCTTTTATTGGCAAATAAAACGAGTGACCTAAAATGTTTATTTTATAAGATCAGTCCCATCAGAATACATAACATTAGACAGATAAAAATAATAATAATATAAAAAAGGCTACAACAATACATAATAGACTAAAAAAATTAGTACAATAAAAGAATGATAAAGTAAAAGTTTTGAAAATTATCTAATATCAGTACCTCGAAGGTAAACTGCACTATGGCATTCTAGTCAACTTTTCAGTAGACCAGACTAAATGTTATTTAGACACTTTTTATGTTCTATATTTACATATATTAAATATATTTCAATAATAAATGCGGTTATTCCCAAATACTGTCAGAACATGTATTAAATTATTACCAATAATTTTTTTTTTAATATAGGTACATGAATTGTTGGTTTATGTAATATATTTCTATGGTCTGATAACACATTTTCTATGACATGGTACCATGTACCTCCAACATGCCTCTATGAATAATACGACTAACGTGAGAGTTGAGTATAATTTATAACCACCGTAACGTAACTTAACTCCATAGAAACTTAAAGTAAGATATAAAAATAAAGTCGATTTATAAATGTCCGTAACGTAAGAAGAGTTGAGCATGTGTGTTGTATTTCAGAGATTATCAAATTAACAACATTATGAAATAAACAAGTGTAAACAAGGTACCTAACCTCCAAATTAAACCCATAAATTATGATTTTGTTACCAGAATAGAAAGAATGTATTAACTACTTTAAAAGAGATAATATAAAAAACAATAGAACATAATAGTTTACCGAAGATGTTAACTGTTTTTGAGCAATAATGAGAATTTCATTTTTCGTAGCAAACTAGTTTTGTGTCTTGTTACAGTTTATAAATATGTTATCCCCAATAACATAAACACAAAACGTTCATGATAATGTATGTAAAAAAGGAGAATGATAATTTACAAATGGTATTTGTCCATTCATTTATAAAAAAAATTAAAAGAAGAATTGACAGTTATCACATGCTGAACTCAGAATTATCTCTTTGGCTGAGCGTAAGGTCTTAAGTTGTTAAGTTAAAAGTTGGCGAACTTCCTACGGTATATTAAATTTTTAAGTTACGTTACAAACATTTAAAAAGAATACGTAAAATCAATATTTCAACTTCCTACGTTAAGTTCTTTAGTTACGTTACGGCGGTTATAAATTAAGCTTTAAGAACATTATGTGCGCATGGTGTTGTTTAACATATTTTATTGATCAACTTTTATTGTGACATCACTAAAACATGGTACAGTATACCCCTGAAAGGTACCGATAAGCTGATTTTAATAATATAACCTTTATCAAACTGCACTATGTCGCCCAAGGTACTGATATCGGTAAATATTTAATTTAGTTTTCATGATATGCCTGACATAGACACAACTATTTAATTTCTTAAATTAATTTAGGCCGTTGAAATATTTACTTTTTTTATCTTCTTTAAAAAAAAACTGTTATATAAGCTTTTATTTTTTTGTAGGTGCAAGCGATACCATGATTTGAGTAAAATCCGCACTTCTACATCAGTCTGACACTGTTTATCAGTACCTCTAGCAATTATAGATAGGGAATATTTGTACCCTCTATAGGAACCCAGACAATTATTCGAATACATTTGACGAATGTTTTTGTTCGAATAGCATTTGTTCGAAAAAATTTTGATCGCATTTCAAAAATATCGAAAAGACGAAGATGGAATATCAATTCATCGAAAAGCAAGAGATCGAAATATCAATTGATCGAAAATCAAGAGATCGAAATAGGAAATTATCAAAAAGCAATGAAATAAAAATAAATTATTTAAAAGCATTTCATAATTGTATAAAATTTTAAACAAAAATAATATAAAATGTTACAAATATTATAAATATTAACATATAACTATTTAAATTAAATGAAATGGCTGTCACGAAATACCGGTAAACAAAATAGCGCGTTTCAAAATGGCCATACTGTTTTTACATAAACTCATTAAAACAAAATAGCTAGTTAACCTAACCTGTGCAGCCTATAGTCATCGCTGGTTCCTTAGCAAAAAATTATACATAAAGTTAGAAAATAAAAACACTACCAATTTACCTTACCTGTGCTACCTTGAGCCATTTAAAATTAAGCGATCGCCCACACACAGGTTAGGTAGGTTAGTTAGATTTTTATTTTTCTCATTTTATGTAAAATTTTTTGCTAAGTAACCATCAATGGCTGCAGGCCTGTAGGCTTTTTATTTCCTTACCTTATGTATATTTTTTGCGAATTAACCCGCAATGACTCCATGCCGCACAGGTTAGGTAAATTAGTTGAGTTTTTTTTAATAAATTAATATCCATATTTTGGCACTATTTTGCTATTTCAAAAAGTACTATTTCGTTTGAGCGCTGTTTCTGTTCTTCAGATGCTCTTTTGATACGCGTTATTTAATTAAAGAACCATTGTGATGTATTACCAAAAGTAACAAATACATGAAAAGTAAATAAAGAAGGTTACAAAGCTTTTTACAATTTAATTATCTGAGCGAAATTTTAGATGATGCATCTAAATTTATTTTGAATAAATAAGTTTCGGTAACGTGATATTCGATATTTTGTTATTCGATCATTTGTCATTTCAATCACTTACGTTTTTATCAATTAATATTTGATATTTTGAATTTACGATCCTATGTTATTTGATTTTTATTTTTGGTCAATTGGTTTCGATCATAGAAGGCTATTTTCGCACTCATTCGTTCGTCCACTCGCTCCTTCGTCGCTCGTGGCCAAATTTCGAATTCGTGCGGAAATATGTGGCCTTCTGCAACTTGTATTTTAATATAATATTCTTATACTAACCTCAAAATTCAACGACAATATTAATTTTCTATTTTATAAATCTATTTTGAATTTCAATATAAATCAAACCAAATGTTTCTCAAATATGTCAGGTATTTTAAAGCACATACATTTTCCTATTACAACACAGCCGCATAATATAGAGCTACTCTTATTTCATCCTATTTAAAAATTATTCCGTTAAAACTAATTTATTATCCACATTGAACCAGTTTCCGGGGCCATACGTCTTTCCAAATCCCCCTCGTACATCATACATGATACATTTCTAGTTCTTTAGAATTTTTGCAATGATCCCGCACAGATTACGGGAACCGTTCGGGAACGGGGAGTGGGACGTTCTCGCTACGTGACCAGATAAGTCAAACATTTACTGGAAAATGTCCTTTTCGTCTGGCGTCTGGCAAATACAAATACAATCAGAATAATACTGATCTAGGTGTTGTACAGAGGGGAAATAAAAAATGTATGGAGCGGTTTCATTCGAAAACAGAAAGCTGATTTATTTACATTTTTATAATTAAAAATACATGGATGAAGGCATTGTATAAAGAACTACTCTGCCGTGCAATGGTAAAAGCTAGTAAGTCAGTTATTTGATGTTATTTAATTTTTGCTGTAACTAGACTTACTATGTTTTTCTCTACACATAGCTATTTTCAGATTTGGATTATCTCTTTAAATAAGGATTCTACGAATTTATAGAACCTAGTAAGTCGCATGTTTCAATAAGTTTAACAAGTACAAAAAATAGCATATCACTTTTGTACACTAGAATAGATAGTAAGTCAGACTTGCTATCTTTTTATTTAGTGATTTTTTTGAGTTAAATTTATTAAATTTGAGAAACATATCATCTTCCTATTTACTATGTTTTCATAATTGATAAGAAGACACTATTTAATTTAAAAACATAGCATGTCTAAAGTTACTATCTTTTTATTACAGTTCTTATTTTTAATATATGGATAATGGTACAAAAACCTAGTATGTCATACTTACTATCTTTTCTTGCTTGTAATTTGTACAACTATATCTAACAAAGTCTACGATTCAAACATATATGTCTGACTTGCTATGTTCTTCTCATTGGATGGTTCCCTAATAGCAAATATATTATTACGCCATTTTAGTTAAGTCAATAGTGTGTTCCAGTAGTATGTGTCGTAAATTTAGAATTTATTTGGTTTTCTTGTTGCTGTTAGAAGTATGAATTCAAGAGGAAGATTTTTAGTAAATTTAGCCATACAACATAATATGTAAGTTTACTTTGATACTATTATTGATGTCTCTTGAGTATTAATTAGAACTTACCATTAACATAATCTCAAAAAAGATAATGAAAACCACCTGTTCATAATTTATTTACTTTAAACAAACATTTTTATTTATTATTACAAATAATTCCTGGATCTTTAAGAGAAACATAGTACCTTATTCTTAAAAAAAAAACAGAAAAGCCTAAAATAGGATCAATTGAACGTTTTCATTTACAGTGTTTGGGCGTATGCATTTAGTCAAAAAGAGTCTAACCAAATTATTTCAACACTGATCAAAAATATATACAGGGTGGCTTATATTATTGTGGACATAAAATGAAATATTATTTAAACAAATCCCATTACTAGACGAATAGAAATTAAGAGCTGAAATTCAGAAGAGCTTTTCACCCTTTTATTAGTAAGGCCTGGGTGTATGTCCATGGTCTTATTTTACTATATTTGAGATACAGAAAAGCAAATCCTTTAAAATTTTGCAAGACTCTTTTTGACTGAATTACACGACCAATCACTCTAAACTAAAACTTTAAATTTGTCCTATTTTAAGCCTCGCTAGTTTTTTCGAGAATAAGGTACTACGTTCCTCTTTGAATAACTCAGTAAATTATTGCACAATACTTTTTAGATTAACAACGAGTCCCACGTCATTGCCAAGCGAAAAAATATCTGATAATGAGGAAGAAAATGAATTCGACGATTCGGACGCAGACCCAAATTATGAACCAGATGAATGTAATACTCCTAAAAAGCGATTTAAATTTGACTGGCAAGAAGACAAAACTAGGAAAGAAATATTAGACTTTTCTGAATCAGATGAAGATACTGCAAATTGTTCCAGAGCACCACCTGAAATTGAAAACGAACCTTTGGTTCATTGTTCATCTTCGGTTACAACTCAAAACATGGACAGTAATTTTGATACAACCAAGAAAATAATTGAGAGTGTTATAATCAGAGAAAACGAAGAATTAATGGAGGGCCACCTAGAATTAACAACGCAAGAAATTGTACTCGGAATATTAGACGAAATGATTTCAAATAGTGTTGATAAAAGTTTAAAAGCCAAGACTAGGAAGAGAACGCGTACTCAGATAGAAAAGAAGGAAAAATACTTAAGTAAATATAAGCTCATGGCTCCATGTTCTTGCAGACGAAAATGTGCGACAGTTATTGATAACGAACAAAGACAAATTATCAACAAATTATTTTGGAGCATGAATTTCGGAGAAAGGCGATTGTTTTTAGACAGTCATATTTCCAAAATTGATGTCAAACAGCGAAAATGTAATGCATCCCATTTTAAAAGAAATGCTACCCTTAAATATTTACTTACTAATACAACTGGGAATAAGATACAAGTTTGTAAAACGATGTTCTTACGAACAATTGGACTGAAAACGGATGGAATAATTGCGCAGCATATGCTAGCGAAACAAAAAAATAACGGGTTGCCAAAAGTTTTAGACGAACGTGGAAAGACTAACAAAAACAAAGAAAACAATCACTTCAATGATGATATTGCAGAACACATAGAATCATACAACCCTCAAGTATCACATTACAATTTACAACATGCACCTCATCGAAGATACTTAACATGTGATCTGAGAATAAGGGCAATATGGAAAAACTTTTGTCTGAATACTGAAAAAAAGTATTTTATGAATCATATAGAAAAATATTTGCTTCTAAAAATATAAGTTTCGCCCAGCCATCACAAGACGAATGTTCGCAATGATCTTTATTTAAACTACATAAAATTGAGCACGCTACAGCTGATGGATTATCAACGGATAATTGCGAAAAATGCTCGTCATTTCTAAAACATAAGGAAATGTACACACAGGCCTGCGAGGCCTACAAGAAAGACAAATATTCCAATAGTGGCCATAATCACATAGTCTATGCGGTGGACATGCAAAAAGTGATTTTAGTTCCCAAAATGCCTTTGAAGAATATATTTTTTGAGAGTCGACTCGTAGTTTTCAACGAAACATTTGCATGTATGGGCAAAAATAAAAATTTATGCGTTTTATGGGATGAATCAATAAGGGGAAGACTCGCAAAAGATGTAACGTCAACTTATTGCTATGTTATAAAAAATGCCCCCAGCTCAATTTCCCATTTCACATTTTGGACAGACGAAAAATAATTTGCCGAATTCCTTTTATAAAACTAAAATTTTTATTTTATTTTTATAAAAAATTATACTAATTTTATCATTATTCCTAATTTTTTATCATTTTAAATTATATTTTAATAAAAAATTTATAAAAATATAAAAATTTCTGTTAGATTTATTTATATTATTTTAATAGATTGAATATCTTCAATATTTATAAGATTTGTGTTATTTATTTCTTCTATGGTTATTTACTTTTTTTATTAACTTACATATCGTCGTGATTAAATATTTTTAAAGAATTAAAATATTTAAGATTTTTATTAAAAAAGTGCTCAGAATAAGAATTGGGTACTATTTACTACAATGGCAATAATTGTTAATGCGGACTGGGGTCCTAATGATTATCACTTTTAAATATTTAGAAGTGGGTCACACATATAACAGTTGTGATTCGGTCCACGGAAATATTGGTCATGTCTGGAAGAAAACAGAATATGTTTGCGATATGAATGATTTGGCACAATTAATTGAAACATGCACCAGTCAAAACAAAATAATAAAAATGGAACTGAAAGACTTTTATGATTTTACTGATGGTTGTCGGAAAAGAAATAAAAATAATCCGCTGCCTTTGATGGATGAAATGAAAGTGGTGCAATTCCAAAAAGGAAGTAAGATGCTTTTTTAAATTAAAAATATCACATACGCAGGCAAATTTTGAATATTGTCAATTTCTAAAGGCAAAGTTTCAATTAGCATTGCCATCAATACATAAGACTCCAAGGGGTTTAAAAACTTCCAAAAAGCAGAATATTATTTCAAAATTTGGCTCCCATATGAGTACAAAGCAAAACTTTTTCTGGGAAAACCTGTCAGTTAATGAAATGTCAAGCGATTTAGTTTCCACTTTTAATTAATAGATAGTAGTGTAACACTCAAGTACTAACAAATAATGTTTTGTATTATTCCTTTTTTCGGTAATTTTTAGTTGTTACAGTAGCTTTATGAAGCTAATTTTTATTTTTAGTTCGATAAAAATTAATAAATAAATGTTTTTTTAGAAATTATAGTATTTTTATTTAGCTTTTCCAAGAGTAAAACATAGCAAGACTTCTTTACTATGTTTTGTAAGAGATTATAATATATTTACTTAACTTTTCCCATGGCGAAAAATAACATGTCTCTCTATCGCGGAAAGGAATGTTCGGCTGTAGTTTATTTTATTTTCATTATGAAGAGGAGAAAAAATTATATAGTTTTGATCCTTCTGTTGAGTTCATACGTATTTTAGGGAGTTGTGGCAAACAAAAAAATATAAAATCATATTTTCCCACGAAACAATAATTGTGATTTACTAGCTTTTACCATTGCACGGCAGTACTAGTGTCACCTTATGGAAGTATTATTATTATTTTGATTATCAAAAACAATTAAAAGCTGATTACTAGGTTCTATATAGCCTAACAATTTACAATAACTTGTAAACAATAGTAAATTAATATGGTTTGAAGATAAATAATTGTTCATAAAAAAGTCTAATCTATTTTTAAACATGTTTATAGATGTGGTGTCTATAACATCATTGGGCAAGCTGTTCCAAACTTTAAAGATTCTGTTTGTTAAAAAATATTGTCTGTATTTATTCCTATAGTGTTCTTTTTTTAATTTGAATTGGTGGCCTATTGGCCTGTTAACATGATTTAAAGGATATAAATAAAACATGCTAGCATAATTAAATTTTAATACGTGAAAACTTAAAATTAGATCACCTCGCATGCGGCGCTGTTGAAATGTCTATAAATGTGCCATTGTTAACCGGTCGGCGTAATACGGTCGATTTAGTCCACGTCGTTGTACATTTTAAGTAGATTTTGATAACGGACTAGTACTGGGCACCACACTGGGCCACCATACTCCAATATGGGTCGCACGTATGTTTTAAATAATTTCACTGACATCTGAAATGCTATTTTCACTTAGGCCTTTCTAAGGAGATATATAAGTTAATTGGCATGTTTGCAGGTAGTTACCACATGGTCAGACCAGGTTAAATCAGAAGTAATGGTTACACCCAAATCCGAATGAGACGTAACACTATTCAGTGTATAGTCGTTTAGTATGTATTGTAGGTGAGGATAGTTCTTTCCCATATACAAAACTACACATTTGCTAACATTTACCGGCAGTAACCAGTCGTTGCACCATTTTCCAATATAATTGATATCGTTTTGTAGTATATTCCAGCAGTGGATTTGCATTCATTTTGGTGTCATCCGCATGAAAAGCCTAACAGATGTGAATATGTAAGGTGAGATTACTGTTATATACTAAAAATAACAGAGGGCCTAGCAACGATCCCTAAGGTACTCCACTGGTGACCTGTCGATAGGAGGAATGTGACTGTCCAACTTTGATACTAAAATATCTATTCGGGCAAGATAATTTTCGAACCACTTGTTCAGATTGCCTCAGACACCAAAGTGTTCTAGTATAAGTAAAATCTGTTATGAGGTACCCTATCGAAAGCTTTCACAAAATCCAGATATATAATGTCAACAGGAATATTGGAATCAAGAGTTTTTGACCAATCACTAGTACACGCCAACAGGTCAGTTATGGCAGATTTGCCCTTAACAAATTCATGTTGTTCATTGGGTATAATTTGTTCTGTTAGAAATTCGGAAATTGCATTAATCATGATAGCTTCCATGACCTTAGATGGGACTGATAAAAGACTAATGGGGCGATAGTTTGAAGGTTTTAATTTGTCGCGTTTTTTGGAAATGGGTGTGACTAATGCTATTTTTTTTTCACTGACCTGGTAGGGTTGATGTTTGAAATGATAAATTCATAATTATTGAAAGGGGCATACTAAGAAAATCATTCTTTTTTAAAAATAAGGAATTCAATCGTTCCAGTCCCGGTGAGGAGTGGTTTTTCAGTTCCATAGTGTGCTTCTTGACAATTTCGGGGGTAAACGATACATTGCTTAAGGTGTTATTTAAACGTGGAGCTACAAGAGCTACAATTTCCGGAATCGTATTGCTATTTGCTTCGTTTGTAAAAGTTAAGCTAAATGTTTTTGCTAAAATTTCTGCGGATTCGAGATTACTGGAACTGAGATAACCATCAGCTTTGCGTAACAAAGGAACGCAAATTTTTGAGTTTAGACTACTACGGATATATTTATATAGTTTTGACGGATTGTCAGAAATTGTAAGGGTCTCTCTGTATTCAATTCTTGCCGAACGGATTGTAGCAGAAAGTATGTTAGAGAAGTTTCTGTGTACTTAACATTTGATTTTCTAAATTTTATCCACAAACGTTTTTTGTGATGAATTAAGGACATTATATCAGCGTTGATCCAGGGCTTGAGAAGATTTTTGCGAAAACATTTTTTACGTGTGTGTCTATCAATCGTACTAAATATTATTGTGAAATGTATTCCACGTACCATTAACATCTTCTATAGGATTTAGAAGCGGCAGCCAACTTGTTACGGAGAGTTCAGAATAAACAGAGTCATAATCGATTATTGAGTAAGTGTTGAAGCTACTTGTTTTTCAGTTCTCATAGGTTATATGTACAGATGCTGATATAACTAGGTTATCCGATATATCAATCGGAGGGAGATAGTTAAGTTCTGAAATATGATGTTCATCGTTGGTGATGATGAGATCTAAAGTTGATTAACATGTTGGTGTAAGTTACTTTCTAAAATAAGTTGCATAAAATTAGTCATGGGATTGTTTAGATCAGGAATGTGAGTGATTGGCCAAGAAATGTCACAAAAGTTGAAATCGCCAGTAATGACGAGATATCCATAGCTAGAAATGCGTTCGAGTTGTTGGATGAGTAAATAATTGGAGACAAATGGATACCGTCAAAAAATGACGTTAGTGAATTTGGTTATGATCGAAAATGGCTTGTTTTGAACTGGGCCATGGTTAGTAGACTGAACTGGGCAACCTTGAGCGTGTTCGGCGTCTTCTTTTATCAGGGTTTGGATTTTAAGTTACCATTTGGGAACGCGCGACCGAGCCAGATGACAGCAGCAAGGCTACAAATATTGCCATGTTAAAAATAGTGTTGTCTGTTGCGTCTTCCAAATGTGTTTCATATAATTACATGTGATAAAGCATGCTGCTATAAAATATAAAAAATAATCTAACTGTAATTTTTCTTCATTTTTCATTGTCATTTTAAGCATATCTTCATTCATATTAAGTGACAATTCGTAGTAATTGACAGACCCTTACTTCGTGGAGTTAGACAGAATTAGCTCGTGGGAACGACAGGTCGTTGAATATCTACCAGAACCAGAGGCCCTTATCGTAAACTAGCTACGGACAACATACCGGTGAGATCTGTCCACTCGGCGTTAGGAAAAGGTTCAGTTATATATTCTGACTATTTTGTACAGATACTCATAAAAGTCAATTATTTTTATTATTTTTTTTTGTATTACTCCTAATTCAAATCAGTCTTCAGCTTTTCATACTTTTTTGTATTACTAGTATTAAAATCTTGAGCCTTCAGCTTATTATATTTTTTTATTTTTATTATTAACTAATAAAGATTAGTAAATGTTTATTGTTGTTTAATTTCCTCAAGGTTCTCATAATAATAGACCATACTCACTTAAGTAACTTGTGACTTTAGTAGAATTAATAATTTTTCTTAGCATAGCTTTTTTTCTTTGTTTTCACCTAAGTTTCTTTTTTTAAATAAAATAAATTTTAAAGGTGATGGCGCCCTAGGGCTATAATTCATTAGTACAAGCCGACTCACACCCTGAATATTCTCCGTACTCTAGTCAACCTTACCTTTTGTGGTAGCCTATAAATTCATTATAAAAAAAGTAATAATGAAATTGTATCTAAGACATTCATCAAAATTGAGATCTTTGGAAATTACACTACATTTTATTTCCATCAATCCATTGTCATCAAAAAAAATAATTGACTAGGTAAAAATTTGATAAATCTTTAAAACTAGTGTCGTTAAATTGTAAAAATCCTGAAATATAATTATGCGGTTTTGAAAAGACTTTATTTTACTGAATTTTTAATCTAATAAAAATATTACACTTTCAAACAATATAAATACGATACACCACTCGTAAATACTAATATCAAGTACCCATCTTAGATAACCATTCCTGTTAACTGACCTTGACGTAATAATCCTTCCATACTACCTTACATTCTAAGGTTCCACCAGATAAAATAAAATTTTTACGTAGAGTTCTCGTACTTATTTACACTTACGTCATTGTTCCCCCACAGAAGTGATATTGTATGACGCGAGTATCTTTAACCAAAACTAATTTGTTTCGATTTACAAGATTTGCAAAATGAGTTTTATCATGTGTGAGGCATAGGTGAGATACGATGAGTTTTTGGATAAACTCTCACGGTGTAATTTCATCATGAACACAACCCCTAGGATACGGTAATTAAAGGGCTGGCTACAAAGTAACGAGGTAAATGTTTCATGCCTCAAGACTAACTATCTAATGGATTGTAGGGCAACGCTGCCAAATTTAGTTTAGTACATTAGCCAACAAATTCTACGATTATATCAAAGATAAATATATTAGTTATAGGTATCAGAACTAAATAAGTTCGTGGCAAAAACATTAACAGCCGTATGCATAGTCGATCGCCAGCGACTCGCCAGAGATTCATTCCGGCGTATCGCCAGCGATCTGCCGGCGAAAGCCTAAAAAGCTGGCGACTCGCCGGAGATTGTCACCGGAATGTCATTTCATGCAAGTTTTTATTTTCTTTTGTAGGGATTATCATCGGTATCTCTCGCATTTCATTCATGATTCATTTCTTAAAACTCAAAAAATAATGAACGAATATCAAATTTTTCCCTATAAAAGAACATGAAAACTTGCGTGAAATGACATTCCGGTGACAATCTCCGGCGAGTCGCCAGCTTTTTGACCTTTCGCCGGCGGATCGCCAGCGAATCCTGGCGATACGCCGAAATGAATCTCTGGCGAGTCGCTGGCGATCGACTATGCATACGGCTGTAAATTTCTAGAACGACGAATATGAAAAATATCCAGAAATATATAGTATAATATCTTTTTAATCTGCAGTAATGATTCTATTATTAAATGCTGACATTTTTCATCCGAAGTAAATTTTCTAATTTAAGTTTCTTTTTTAAGAACTGTTAAAGTTTTGATTATAGGAAAATTGTTAAATACTAACGTAATTAAACAAATCAAACGTGGTCAATGTATATACAATAACAAAAGAAATAACACAAAATCATATAGCACATAAATTTATTAAAAATTAAAAAGACAAACGGTTTGATCTATTAAGCCATCATCAGGCATACAAACAATATATCGTCAAAAATGTGGCACTAACAACCATCTTTAAAGTCGCCTCGGTGCTCCACAGCAAATAATAACTAGAATAAAGATATATAATGCTTGGTATGCTATATTATACTCTTCACAGTTTAGCAGACACCGGTAACTGTTAAAGTTCTTAAGTGTGTAGTCTCACAACTAGATTTTCGGTTTCTATAGTATTTTTTTTAAATAATTAATTGATGTAATAGATTCTTTGATTAATTATATTTTAATTTACTGTCACCATTAAAGATTCATAATAAAAGTTATTCTAAGTATATTTGTATAAGGATTTCTTCAGATTACCGATTTCAACAGATTATGTGCCCCGCCATGCCAACACTTTGAGAAAAATGATTCTGAAACTAATAAAAGTTATCAAAGTTTCTCTTCATACGTTACCTAAGATTTTTTTTTAAAGAGAAACATGGATTTTATTAAAGTTGGTTTGTTGGAGGGGAAATCGAACTGGTGCACTTGTAATTATAAATACTTAGAAAATTTCCTGAAAGGGTTGAAGTCATAGAAGGAAAGCTGAAATCACCTGCACCTCTTTTAGATTCAGCAACCAAAGAAAAAAGAGAAATAATATGAAATTCAACTGGAGTCTTATACTAAAGCTGAAACGAGTGCACTATTGATACTTACCACAAATATGACCGAAGACAAAAAGTAATGAGATTTTCAACAGCTCATCAGGTATGGCTAGAATTACATCGATTGTACGATGGAAGTACAGAAGACAAGTCATATGATCTGTGTATGCAATTCTTCAGCTACAAGCGACAATCTGACGATGATATTGCCCATACATCGAAGCTTAAAAATCTCTGGAATGACCTTAAAAATTAAATAGCCAGGGAAAAACTAAACTTTAATAATAGCTGCAACTGTGATTTTCCAGAACTATTACTCATCTACAAGATATTGGGAACGTTATTGGAAAAATATTTTGCATTTAAATCAAATTGGAATCTCATAGCAAAGACAGAAAGAATAGTTGATAATCTTGCGACCCAACTGTGTGCTTATGAGAAAGCTCTTACTTCAAAGCAACAAGTGTCTGGTAAAGAGATCTTATCTGCAGAGAAAAGTAAATCGAACACATCAAATAAGCGTTTAATCTGTAATTACTGCAAGCAGGTTGTCCACAAAGTACGGCAATGTACCAAATGGAAAAATCACGGACGTCCTCCAAAGCCAGAAAGCAGTAATAGGGAACAGGAAAGACCTGACAGATAAACGAATATGCCTTTAAGTATTATGGATAGTGTTTTAAACTTTGAAACTGTTTATGATAATTGGTACGTTGATAACGGAGCTACAAATCATGTAACTAATCGATTTGACATCTTTAAGTCCTTTGAACATTTTCGCGGGTCCCATACAGTGACAACTGCAAATGGTAGTGCTCTTCATGCCGTAGGAAAAGGCACGATTACTGTAGAAGTAGTTGTAAACAAAAAAGGAAACAACTAGATCATTCAAATGTTTGGTATGTTCCGGGTATTAAGAAAAATCTTTTTCAGTTTTGTCTGCCCAGGATAAGCATCCAAATAGCGAGTTCTGTTCGAAAATAGAAGAATGCTATCTTTTAATGAATGAACAAGTCAAAATAATAGGATTTCGGAATCGGTATGGTGGATTGTATAAATTACATTTAAGAAATATTTTACCTAGAGCTGAGTTACATGTTATTGAAAATAAAAACTTTCTTCAATTGTACCATGAAAGACTTGGTCATCAAAATAAAAGACATATTAAAATAGTAATTTTTCGTGAACTAGGAATACATTTACCACTTGACAGCGAAATTTTTGAAAGCTGCATTTATGGTAAAGCCCATAGACTCAATTTTGAACTAGAGAAAGAGCAAAAATACCCGGCAGGTTTTTTCATGCTGTTTGTGGACCTTTTACCAAATCACAAAGGAATTACCGTTATTTTATTTTAAAGATGATTACAGTAAGTTTCGATATATTTACTTTCTGAAAGAAAAATCAGAAGTTCCCGATAAGTTAAAAATTGTAATAATTAAAGCAAAAGTAGCAGGACATACGATAAAAGAGCTTCTGAGTGATAATAAAGGTGAATTTGATAGTCATAATATACGAAATATCCTGGAGAAACATGGAATAAGGCAGAGGTTGACCATGCTGTTTACTCCTAAAAAATGGTTGTTCAGAAAGGGACAATCGTACAATTGTAGAAATAGCAAGGGCCATCATGCATGTCAGAGAAGACTTATTACAGAATTTATGGGCTGGGATGATTAACAAAGCCGCCTATATCTTAAATAGATTGGGAGTAGCAGGTATTTAAGACAAGATGCCATATGAAATCTGGTTTGGTAAAAAATCATGTATTAAACATTTGAGAATTATCGGTTGTACATGCTATGCACATATCCCAAAACAGCGAAGAAAGAAAATTGACAAAAAAGGTGTTAAGAGGGTTTAAGTAGGATATCACAACGACGATGGATGCCGCATTTGGTGTAAAGATACCCATGTTCTTATAAGATCACGTGATATCTTCAATGAACAACCTCTGAGGTCTTCTTAATCTATGCCTGCTGTCGTCGTACCTAAAGCTGTACTTATTTCCAAAGCTCAAAGCATTAATGACGAGATAGGTGAGAGTAATGAACGGGAAGAAGAAACAAAAGATACAGAAAAGGAATCTGAAATAATTGTAGAAAATGAAAGTCGATCAAGTCATCAAAGAGAAAGAAAAATTACAGACGATATAGACAACCAATCCGAAATAAGCATAGAAAATTAAGGTAGAAATTTAAGAAATCGAGCTGAAATTAAAATACCTGTTATATTTAAATAGTTTGTCATGGACGCGTATCAAATTACGAAGAGGCCATTGCAGATAGTCAAAATAAAGAATGAAAACAAGCAATGGACAATGAAATCAGATCGTTAAATGAAAACAAAACTTACCAGAAGGTAAGAAAGCAATACCTTGTAAATGGGTTTATAAAATCAAGACAAATTCTGATGGTTCAGTGGATAAGTTCAAGGCCAGATTAGTAAATAAAGGCTATTCGTAAAGGAAAGGTGCGGAATTGGACCAAACGTTTAGCCCAGTCGCAAAATCTGGCACTATCAGAGCTCTATTAAGTATAACAACTAACAAGAATTTATCCCTGACGCAGTTCGACGTGTCTACAACGTTTCTTTATGGACATTTGCAAGAAGGGGTCTATATGAGTCAACCAAAAGGTTACGAGGATCAAACAGATAGACAATGTTGTATTAAACGCAGTCTCTATGGTCTTAAACAAGTTACTAGATGCTGGAATGCTAGATTTGTAGATTTTATAATGAAATAAGATTTTAAAATGAGTGCTGCAGATCCCTGTCTATTTACAAAAGGGAATAGCGAATGCCTTCTGATTCTCGCTCTGTATGTAGATGATGGACTTTTAGCATCGTCTAATAAAAATCTAACCAAAGATTTTATTATTAATTTGGAAAATGAATTTAAAATTACCGTGAAGCCAGCAAATACTTTTTTAGGATTAGAGATAAACAGGAAACATGATGGTTCAATTTACATCAGCCAACAAACTTATACAAAGAAGATCTTATAACAATTCGGTATGAGTAAATGTAAGCAAGTATCTACTCCAATAATGAAAGTTTCTGAGGAACTAGGGAAGGAATCAGAAGATTCTGAAAATTTTTCATATAGGCAAGCAGTTGGTGCTCTTATGTACTTAATGGTTAGTACACGTCAAGATATAGCCTATTCTGTTGGCGTTGTTGCAAGAACTCTTGATAATGCAAGATATGGTGACTGGGTAAAAGTAAAAAGAATACTAAGATACCTTGAGCATTGGTCTTTTATATCGATCTGGTTGGAAAGAAGGGATTTTAGAAGATTTTAGCGACGCTGATTATGCTGGGGATAGTACTACAGGACGTTCTACTACAGCCGTTGTTTGTAAGTACGCTGGAAGTACGATGTTTAAGTAAGACAGACATCAGTAGCTAGTTCAACTACAGAAGCAGAAATAGTGGGCATCAAGTGAGGGTGTTAAAGAACTTATCTGGCTAAATAGACTCTACGAATAGTCAACTGGTTTAAAAGAAATACCCCAATTAATGGTTTTTGATTGATTATATTTTAATTTATTGTCACAATTAAAGATTCATAATAAAAGTGATTGTATGTATATTTGTACAAGGATTTCTCCAGATCACCGATTTCAACATAAAAATAAAAAAAAATAGTTCACTACGTTTTATCCCCTATTCCTGAAGATTTAAATTTGATATAATTTTTTTATTTCTAAATTAGGATTTTTTTCAATATTTCAACCCCCTTGTCCCCTCATTTTTATTCAGATTTTTTGTAGAATCAATAGGCTTCATTACCTTATAGAGCTTGATTTTTAATAAAAATTTCATGTTTAACTGCTTTTGGTGTTGATTTCTATTTTGTTCTTTTATCTTTTAACCCCCTTAACTCCCCATTTTGTTCCAATTTTTTTAAATTTATAAACTTTTGAACTTTTTTTTAGGTTAGGTTTTCAACCCTCTTCAACCCCCCTTTTAATTCAGATTTTTTCAGAATCCTCTTATAGAGCTTGGAATCACTTTTCGTTTTTGATTTATGATTTTTTTTTAAGTTTAACCCCCCTTTACTCCCACATTTATAATCAAATTTTATAAAAATCAAAATGCAGTAAATAAATTTATATGGTTGAAGTGCAATTTTGTTTATTACACTATAAATTGCAATTTTTTGTGTGTGATTTTGATATTTTAATTATTTAACCAAAAAAATAAAAAAAAATAATATTTGAGTAAGAATTAACCAGTAAATGACATCATAAGGATGTAATATTACTAAAATAAAAATAATTTGTTGGAAAAAACATTAAAAAATATTAAAAAAACAAGAAATCACTCGTACATTTAGCTATTGAATGCACTGGGTTCTATTTAGTTAATATATTTTTAAAAAATAATATTTTTTTCTAATACATCTGTGTACCTGTATATGACATATAAGAACCACTACCTGACACGTCAAGTGTTCCAATAGCTGACACTGTCTTGTAATGAATTTTTACTTTCTCTTTTTTCTTTACTTTGAATTATCCTGTTGAGCTTTTCCTTTGCCTTTCATTCCATTTTAGCAAATGTTTTCTGTTGTGTTTTTGCCATGGTTACAACTGAAGGTATTTTTTCATTTTTTCATTTCTTTTAAAAATAGATGATTATATACTAAATTTTATTTCAAATTGCGTCAAGCCTAACATTTTTTTTTGTTTGCCATCTCTAATGTGAGCCAAAACATTTCTTTCGCCGTTTTAAACTACCTGTGAAAAATTTAATTCTACTTATTTCAGTTTTTTCGGAAAACTCTCAATTGTTTAATGTTCCTCTATTATTTTGGTAATTTGGCAACTATGTACGACTGTGATGATCTAAAATTAAACGCGTCACCGATTGAATTTTATATTAAATCTAGTGCATTGTTCATAATCTAAAGTCGTTTACATTACATTGGATACCTATTGAAAAGATAAATATTAATTATTAAAATCATTTTAAACACACCTGTTAAGACCTCTAGCTAAGTTTATAATTTGATTTTAATCGTACATACCCAAAAACATATAATAAGTCTGGACCTTAGATAAAAGAGACCGGAGATGTAACATTGCACATTGCGCATGTTGTCTATTCCAAACCTAAGTAACCCACCAATTAAAAATTATTGTGTTCACGACGCCACCCGAATTGCTCCGAAATTTCTGTTCTTTGCTTGTCTCCGCGTGAGTAAATCATTTATGGACCGCCGTTTTTGAATTATTTGTTGGTGTTATTAGCAATTTAAAGTGTTTTAGTTATTCAATTTCAAGTTGAAAATGCCACGATGTATGGTGAAAAATTGTATATACAAATAATATGTGTCAATGTTATGAAAAATAAGAAATATATTCGTTTTCAGCGGTAAATATTTGTTGACGTTTTGACATAAAGTCGCCATGATTCTTTGAGCTGAATACTTCAGATCCGCATTAAGGGGTTTCAATAAATATTTAATCTAAATAAGAAGTAAATAGGCATTGTTACTAACGAAATTTTGTTTTTAAAAAGTAGTTTTATAAGAATATTTACTAAAAGTAGTTTTTAGCCGTTTATTAGATATTTTTACAAGAATATTAGATGAAATACAGGTTCACCTACTTAAAATTTCAAGGTTTATTTTATTTGCGGTTAAATCAGAAGTGACATTTGAATCTTAAAACAAAGTAAAAGGCGCAATATGATCTAGTATAAGCAAAAAATACTAAAGTTACGGAAATTAGTCATATTATTAGTAAAATGTTACATTATAAACCCCTAAACAACTCGAAAAATATCTTCGTTTACTAAAAAAATCTAAATTCTAGCAATATTTATTATACAATCGAATGCGGTTTCAAAGATAACATGATCAATAAATCCGAATCTCTAAATTTTGGAGCTAAATACTCTGATAAAAGCATGCGACCGATAGGGGTTACAAAAATAATCGATTTATCGTTTTCATGAAAATCGATTTATCCGTTATAATTAATCGATTATCTTTAATAGATTATTTTTGATTAATCGAACATTTTTAATAAATTTTTTCGTTTTTTTAGGTAATGGAATAATCGATTATAAAGGAATTACAAAAAGAGAGTAGATTTATTCAAAATATTCGATTTATTGAAAATAATCGATTTTTTTAGAAAAATCTATTTATTGTTTAATAGACTTTTTAAATTAATCGATTATTTTCGATTAATCGATTATTTTCGATTAATCGATTATTTTAGATTAATCGATTATTTTAGATTTTTCAAAGGTATTCAAATAATTTGTTTTAAAATACAAAAAATAGATTATATAGAAATAATCGATTGATCGAATATAATCGGTTATATTATATAATCGATATTTCGGTTATTTTTTAGAATTATTGATTTATCGGTAAATCAGCTTTTTATTAATCAATTATTTTCGATTTTTCAAAGAAAATTAAATAATCAGTTTTAAAAGGAATATAAAAAAAGAAAAGGATTATTTGTAAATAATCATTAATTATTCAGTTTTTTTTTTTGGAAAATCGATTTATCGTAGAATCTTAATTAATTGGTTATTTTCCGTTAATCGATTATTTTCGATGTTTCAAAAATGATCGAATAATTGATTTTAAAGGAAATAAATCTTTTTTTTTTTGAAAAATCGATTTATCGATTATTTGACTTTTTAATTAATCGATTATTTTTGATTAATCGATTATTTTAGATTTTTCAAAGATTATCGATGGAAATACGAAAAAAAAAAAATAGAAATTAAAAATAATCGATTATTTAAAATAAACGATAATTCGTTTATTATTTTTTGTAAACACTGATTTATCGGTTAATTGGCTTTTTAATTAATCTATTTTTTTTGATTTTTTAAAGATAATCAAGTAGTCAATTTTAAAGAAAATACGAACAAAAATAGATTGTTTGAAAATAATCGATTGATCGAAAATAATCGATTATTATTAATGATCAATAATTTATTTCGATAATCACCCACTCCTAGCGACCAAATGACTTTTAATAGGTTTAAATTTTAAAATGTTATCTGGTTTCAGACATATACATTTCTAGAGTTTTATGTGACGCATCCTCTATATTAATTAATATTCCTAAAGAAACAAGCTTTAATATATCTTTTTCTGAGGTTATAATACAAAACAGCATTTTCTCATTTTGACTTAATTTTAATATTATGTGATAGTCGTAGAAAAAATATAATGTTCAACTCACAAGGTTTGATTTGCAGTATTCGCCTGCGCACATGCTTTTTTATAATACTCTTAGACAATGAGTACCATTTCTTACTCGATTAACAATATTCTATTTCAACATTTTACTGTAGTCTCTTACAGAAAAGTCCATAGTAAATAATAGCTAACGAAATATTCTATTAAAGGTCTTCTCTTTACATAAAATGTCGTGGCATCTGTTTGATATTAAAAAATCACGTTAAATTTATTTCATAATACAAAATTCCATTAAACGTATATTTTAAATAAATCTAATAGTTCATTATGATGCTAATAAACAAAGTCCGGTCCCTGTCACAGAGTTCGAGTCCCTGCCCAGTTCCCCCACTCCGTTAACCTTTCTTTAGAAACTGGCAACATTTGCGCAGGTTAAACACCGGTGTATGTTATATCTCTGGTCTCTTTTATCTAAGGTCTGGACAGACTTTACCCAATAATTTATTTCATCTCAATATTAAGCACTTACATTCTTAATTAACTCAAGAAAATCGCATCGCTTTAGTCTATATTTTTTCCTTTGTCTTTCTTTTTTACGAGAAATGTTCTTGTTATCGTCGAGCAGTGAAAGAAAAATGAGATTTAAAATTAGTAAAACAATTTTCATGTAAATGAGTCCCGTAAAAAACAGCTCGACTTGGTGTAACAACTCACTTAATTTCAAGCAGTTTTATCTTCAATTGTTACGGCTATAGGCTAAGGGGTTCCTGGATATATCTTTATAAAAATATATACAGTCTTTGTTAAATGTATGTGCCTAAAAGACTAAGACAGATGTGGTATCCTCTACATAATAAATTGTTATGTCTAAGTGGGTATATGATTCTGCACTGGTTTTTTACTACTGTGTTGGGTGACTTCGAATAAGAAAATTATCAGCATCACTTCTTTATTTCTTTAATTACATAAAGAAAACGTTTACATCACTGACGTATACTACATTTGTGCAAGTAGGATTATCAGTTTAAAAACTAAGAAAATTTATCACAGCCAATTATTATTGAATATTTTTTTAAAATTAGTAAAATTTTCAACATGGCGATGCACACCGGGTTTCTAAAGTGCGTTGTTGACGGTAAGGTGAGAAAATTGATTTTTCAGGGGACGCAAAACCAAAAAAGGTCGCATCGGTTGGATTCAACCAACCATTTGGAAGCCAACGATCATGTTAAAGCATTTATTAACATTTTGTGGTTTGTATTTAGAACGAAGAAGAGTGACGCACCGCTTTTGATTGTTTCTAGAAATGACAGAGACGCACACAGGCGAATTTTTGGAAATTCTTGGTCAATATCTAAAAATAACAATTTGGGATTAAACACGAAATTTCATCATAAATAATCTCATTAGTTATCTAGCAACTTTCATTACCCATTTTAGTTAGGTAGTTTTAATATTTAATCAAGTACACCAGCTCAAAGTTGACGTTTGTGGCAAGTGTTTGTATTTAGAAACAGTGTGCAGGGCCGGCCCCAGGGTAGGGCGATCCGGGCGGCCGCCCGGAGCGCAATGATCTAGGGGCGCCAAAATCATGGAAAATGAAAATAAACTGATAAAAAAATTAAGTTACAGGCTTTTTTATCATTCTGATATCATATCAATAAATTATTTTTCATAATATTGCATTGGCATCGGACCCTTGTAAGTATACCAAATTGCATTGAAATCTGTTCACGGGAATTTTCTCAAAAACGCGTTGCAAGATTTGACTGATAATAATAATAATAATAATAATAATACTCTCCCTAATTCACCCCCTTACGAGTGAATTTTAACCCCAAAAGCTGAGCTTGTCCGGGGAAAGGGACGGCTATTATTATTATTTGCCGTGGCGCTCCGGGGCGACTTAAAGATGATTGATGGTGCCATTTGACTTACAGGTGAGGAAAACCCGGAAAACCTCACCCACCATCATCGAGACGGTAATGTATGGCGAATTTTTTTAATCTGCATGTCATATCAACAGAAATTGAATTTCTATTAATACGCCACACATCAAATCCTAAACCGAACCATGCAATTTAATTAAAAATCCACATGGTCTGGTCTGGGATTCGAAACCCAGCAGTCTCAGACTCATAAACTTGCCTATAAATGAATATAAGCGCGATAGACCGCTACACCACCATGCCCGACTGATAGTTGACAAGATTAAGAGGCGGCAGGCGGAATATATAATTTTCATTCCTAAGCACATAATTCAATTAATATAATATATTTAAACATTAAGGCATAATCTAGTTGAATTCAATTCAACATGACAAAACCACTCAACCACCGCCTTTCAAGAATTAACAAGTTTTTCGGCCCGTGGCAACACGACTGTACAGGTAACAACAATTTTGAAACCAAGCGAAACAAGATCTAACAGCCCTTTTTAACTCGCGTTACTTGACAAGTACTTGCCAAGTACTTTGCAAGTACCATGTAATGTGTATGGAGCCTTGTATAGACTCAGCAAGTTACTTGTACTTCCCGTCGGTTGTCGGTAAACGGACCGAATTCAAAGGATCCGAGTTAAAGTGTTTCGCTACCCTAAATTGCTACTTTAGAAGGCGCGCGTAATGTAGACGATTTACTTGTACTCGAACAAGTACTTGCCAAGTTCAGTCCAAGTCAAGTAACTCGGCAAGTAACGCGTAGTGAGTAGCCGGCTTAAAAAGGAATTAGACTTAAAACAATGCATTATTTGCCATTAGACTTCGGCTGGTGCGAAATAAAATAGTTTGTTTAAATTGTTAGTGCAAAAAAGCTTTAAAAAGTGCTTGTGCAAATTTTCCAGTGTTTTAATTTTTCTTTTCATTTTTAAAAACTAAAAAAATCCATCAGACATAAGCCCAAAAAAGGGCAGTTGAATAAAATTTATTTTATTTTTTTAAGCCAGTGGCGCACAAGGGGGGATTTCAAAAATTGGAGTTTACATCAAAAAATGGCTTGTGTGGTATCAAATGAAAGGTAATTGAGTCTGGAGTTTAATGAAATATATATTTTTTAAGTCAGTGACGCATAAGGGGGGATTTCAGAAATTATAATTTAAATAAAATCATGGCTTTTTTTGATATCAGTATTATCTTTTATTTTAATTAATTTGTTGCAGAAACCAAAATGTCCGATGCTAAGAAAAAACTCTCTGGGAGCGAATTTAAAAATCGGAGACTGAACAAGCAACCGCAGCTTTAAAAACAGTCAGATGTGCTGCAGAACTTCTTGAAAGAAGGTAGTTTCAACGCTCCCACAACCGACCAACATTTGAACAACGCCCAGCACCTAGATACTGACTTTCCGGCTATGGACGCAACCGTCAGTATTACTGAGCTGGGTAAGTCATCTCAAACGAGTTTGGCGAGTAGTGATGCAGTTCCGTGCAGTTCCAAAAATCAAAATTCGCAAGTTGTACAGACCTCAGAGAAACATTTAGAAAAGGCTACCGTCCAAAGTATCTCTTCTGACCCAGAATTATGGCCCGAAATCATGCGTGCAGCAGATAGAGTTTTTTTGGTTGAACGTGGTCCAGCTGCACCTTTGTATAATGCTTTTTGCATGGGGCCTACGTTTGTGAAAATCGTATCAAGCATATGGAAGTTATTTTTTTTTTTTTGTCAACAGAAGTATCTACTACTTAAAAATGGGTGATCCACAAAAATGACACACAAAAGTTGTAGAATAAGGACAGTAGTTTCAAGAGTTAATATTTTTAACCAACTTTAATTATAGAACATTTCATTTAAAACGCAATTGTATTATGTAAGCGCCCCCTGGTGGAAAACTAAGGGATTACAAACATTTTTTAGAGCCAATTGGGTTTTAAGAAGAACTATGTTCCCCAAATTCTAGGAAATACGGTTTCCGAGATACGACCGGTCGACACGCATAATTAATCACCCTGTACAAGAAAAACGCTATATATATAAAATAGTAGATTCTTATTAGTTCTGAATAAATCACAAAAACTCTCGTATAATCCTCTTTTGATTACTTCCCCTACTAAACGTTCCATATAGTTATTTCCTATTTATTCATAGTTGTAATTTGTAGAAACGGTCGTCGAATTCCTTAATGTGTACAAAGCTATACTCTGTTTTTAAACTAAGAGGAGCGAATTGGAAAGTCCTATTTACACAGGGAAAAATAACTAAAAAAGTAACTAGATATCATTTTAGCGGTAAATTTGAATTTGTCTCAAGAGAAACATTTCAAAACTTTGTTATGAATTCATTGAAGTCAAAGTTTTAGATAACCAACGAATAAAGATGACACTAAATTGTGCTCATTCCGTTTTTGATTTATAATTATTGTATTTTAGTTGTACTTTTATTTTTTCCTTACTTCGTCTCATATCGCAGCTCGGACCAGTATGTTGAGAAGAGAATCGCCCAAGCAGCGACCAAATTGAGTAAAATGTCTCCCAACAAAATACAAAATAATTTACATTTTGAGTTTAACATAGAGTTTTAATTCGATATTTTATTCATTGTTTTATAAGTAACTGTGATTAAAAAAATTATATATCTATTATAATAACAGAAAAGAAAGTAAATAGTAGGTTTTTCAATTTGATGGAAAAATTAGAAAAATAGGTAGGTATGCCAGTTCTATTTGTTGAAATGAAATTAAGCACCTATTATTACCTACCTATTACAAAACATATTTAGGAGGGACTGAAAAATATGTAGTTGAAGAAAAGATTTAAAATGAAGAATTTTAGCAGGTACAAAAAAATAAAGTTTATTTTTATATTTCTTTGTAGGTATAATTTAATTTGTAATATTTTTTCTTAAAATTAAACTACAAGATTACCATTAGTTGTATGGATTTCCTAATTAAATAAGGGTTCTTTCTTCAGGTAAAATGTAGCAAAGTTCTGAAGTACGATAGGATATGTTTGCAGACAAGTGTTTTGAAATGAAATAAATCAAATCTATACGAATTTTGTCTCCACTAACAAGATGTTATATTCAACAGTCGAAAGTGTAAACTTGTGGGCAACAGCTTATTAAATGTATGTAGAAGTCCAAGAAAGTGCAATGGTACCAGCTTTTACTATAATAATAATGGTTTTCATCATTCTCCTGTTTTTTTGTAGATAGGATTTATAATTGTTGCTTAAATTCCACATTGTGTATCAGAATATCTTTGGTCTTCTTGAAAACATATTTTTATACAATATAAAGCAGATGGTATATTTTTTTGAGACATCCTTCAAGCCTCTCGAAAACTAAATGTTTATTTGCAGGTAAGATAATATGTATCTTAATTTTGTATGATCATTTATTGTATAGACAAATAATTAAATAAAAATTATTAAGGCATAAAAAAGATAATTTGTAACTTTGTGTCAGCAGAAGGATTTCCTACACCCAATTTAATATATTTTTTACAAACAAATAAAATATCTTTAGTATGATCGGTAGATATTTTTAATAATTCAGCACTACATATGTTTCGAAATCTTATGGTGCAATCACAGCTTTTTAAAATTTAAAAAAACATTTAGGAACATAAACACTTTAAAATGATCATGAACGAAACCCATATTTTGTGATAGTGTGTAGGTAGCTTACAACTAGTTGATTAAATTAAAATACACCTTTTACACATTCGCAGAGTTTAATATGTGTAAGTGTAGTTATAATATTTGCAGTCTATTTTATAAACTACATTTAGTTGAGTTGCTTTCTTGAGTTTGGGTTTAAAATTTAAAAATAAGGTTTCGTTTATGAGCAATTTTTACATTATATCTAGAGAATATTTTTGACACTTGTTTGGAAAGTCCTTTTACATATAGCAATTTAATGTTTAAAAAAGGGTGCCACACCAAATGTTACAGTGATAACACTTTATGCTTTTGACTATTTAAGTACCAAGCTATTTATTTAAAATAATAAAACAAGGTATTTGTTTTAGGTTAAATAATGAAAGTTTTGGAGGCCACAAATTATGGACATATTCAGATGGCAATAGCACTTTTAAATATATCCAAAATATTTTGTAGTTTTAAATGTTAATTAACAATTTTGTAAATGGTTTATTTTCAAATAAATAAAATTTACTTTAATATTTAGTTATATTTTAATCATTTTGATTAGAAATTCATTAATTTTTAGTTTAAAAAAAAATTAGTAATAAAGTTGTATTTTTTTTTAAGTAGAACACCAAAAAAGCAATATTTACCCATTTATAATATTGCGGAAAAAATGCTACCATTCCTGAGGCTTAAATATAACGATTTAACCCAACTTATATCAGTCCAAAAGTGGATGATTTCAGAAATACAGAGTGTTAAAAGTTCAATTTAGTTTTTCATAAATCATTTTTTTAATAATGTATTTTTAAAATATTTGGTTGGGAGGGGTTTGTGGGGTAAAATATTTAAAGCTGCTCCCATTTTTATTGTAAAATTTAAAGGACGCCTTTTTTATAAATCCAGATTTCTCAAAAACGGCTGCTCAAATCTACTCTTACCACTTATACCTTGCAGAACAAGACTTTTTAAGTTAAATACAGACTGGCGCTTAAATGTGTGCAAGATACAACAATTTTACAATAAAAATGAGAGCAGTTGCAATTTTTGTATACTACACTGTAGTTTTGTAATTTTTTTTAATATGGGTTAGAAAAACAACATATCAATAGTAGTATCTTTATTTTGTAAATTTGTTATAATATTTTAATTAATAATAAAAGTTTGAAAAATAAAACAAAAATACATAAGAGGTGCCTATACAACATAATAAGTAAAAAGACAAAGTACATCTTGACATTTACATTGAATCAGAAACAAAAAACACTAAGTACTCAATATGTTAATCTACATCAGAAGATTCGTTGTGTTTTTAGCTGCCACCTGATTTATTTGTGCCTCTATCAATTCTATGGGATTTAACTCGCAGTGATATGGGGCAGCCACTACACAACTTTATTGGTTTCTTTAGCCTTTACATCGACAACATTCAAATTATGTGCATCTTTATGTTGCCAAATTAGGTGTAAAAGTTGATATCACTTCATATTTAAGTAAATTTAATATTTTTAGTTTTGTAACCATTCCTGTCAGATTTTCTTGTTGACAAAGGAATTTTTTCGACTATGATATGATATATTTTCCATGACAATCATAGCATAATTAGAAAACTTTGTAAAAAATGTAGAAAACCAATTCTAAAATACTTCGGATTTCGTCTCGTCAAGGTAAATGCATTTTCTACCAAATCTTCAGAATTAGCACGTATATTAAGGCACCTGCTTTTGGCTTTTCAGGCCTGTTGATAAACCTTATTATGATCTTCATCAAAGTAGAAGCTTGGTCTGTTTTATTTTCTATATTGTTTGATGGATTTTAAATCTACGTATATAGTGTTCTATCAATACACTTTGACAATTTCTTTTCAAATATCTAAAAAAATATATACATAATAAATAAACAGTACATTTGACTGGTCAAAGATACAAACTTACTTAGTTATTATATCTCAAGAAAGTATATAAAGATGAATAATATATTTGTGGCAAACCTAAATATTTCAATTCTTGCAAAATTTTATTCAATCTAGATAACTCATTTTTGAAAAAGAAATCGTGTACTAATCTTCGAATATCATTTATCATCATCATAATCAAATGTTTTTAGAACTCCTCGTCTTCCATAAATACTTTTTAGACTAGATATTGTTCCATTATTGCGGTATTATTTCAATAATCGGTAAGTAGTTGACTTTGACCTGTAAGAAAAATATTGAGTATTTAATATTATTTTTAATTTGAAAGTAATGAGTAAAACTTACTGGTAGCTTGAGAAATTTTGGATATAACATCAACAATTTTGGTTTTCGTATTATTATTCAATACCTATTTGTACATATTTATTATTTACTGCTTTTCTGAGAGACGAATAGCCTAAACTCATTCGTTTTCGTTGTTTTGATGGACTCCGCGAGGAACTGTTATAATAGTATTCGATGTAGAAGGATCCATAATCGTAAAAATTCAATACAATTGCTTACTAAAGTTTTGAAAAGAACTGTTATTAAAAAAATGAAATAAAAAACTAAGTAATAATGATGAGATATCAAAGCAATAACAAAACTTAAATTATAAAATGTCAGAATCGAAAATAGAACTGTCAACCCCTGTCAACAGTAGCTAAAAAGTGATGTGTGAAACTGACTTCAATCTGACCAATTAGAAGTCTACAGAATTGCCAACTTAAATTCAAATCGCTCCTCTTAGTTTAAAAACAGAGTATAGAAGGAAATAGCCGGATTTGTTCTTGCATTAAATGCACTTGGCGAGCACCAGATTTCCAAGAGCGTATACAAAGGGGTTGGACGGTTTATAGATGTAGGAAGCTAATTGTAAAAGAAACATAATAAGAAAGTGTTGTCGGGAGTAATAAATCGGATACGTCGAATTAGAGATGCTGTGTTAATAAGAGACGTGCGAAGAAAATTTAAATTAAGGGTCTTTGTCGAAGTCTAAGGATTTTACTTTTATGTCTGACCACTTTCTTGTAGGCATGAAAATAAACATAGTTTCGCATTTAAATAAAAATATAAAAAAAACATAAAGCAAGAAAAATCATGATTAAGAAAGAAAAAGAAGCATATAAATACCAGAAAAGCTGCAAAAAGAAAATTGTAAAAACAAAGACGCGAGCTCACTGTATGCAGGCATAAAAAAGGAAAAGAAAAGACAGTTCGAAAAATATATTTTGCAAAAACAGAGAAGGGGAGATACTGATGGAAGACGACGAAATTCTTGAGAGATGGAAACAGTATTTTAACGAAATGGTAACAGTCAAGAAGAACAAAATTGATTTATGATGGGTAGGAAGGGGAGCTGTTATAGAAGATATTCCAAATTTGCAGAAAATACATAGAAAACATTGTATTCTAAATCTACAAGTTTTATTTCATTCACTATTTGTTTAAGGTAGCCCCACAAAAATAAGTACAATGTGGTGATTGGGCCGGCCAGGCTATCGGTCCATATCCCCTAATCCATCTGTTTGGAAATAGGTGATTCAGATCTTGTTTTTCAGATCATTATATTCTATTCAGTCAAAGGAATTTCTTCAAGCACCTAGATACTGACTTTCCGGCTATGGACGCAACCGTCAGTATAACTGAGCTGGGTAAATCATCTCAAACGAGTTTGGCGAGTAGTGATGCAGTTCCGTGCAGTTCCAAAAATCAAAATTCGCAAGTTGTACAGACCTCAGAGAAACATTTAGAAAAGGCTACCGTCCAAAGTATCTCTTCTGACCCAGAATTATGGCCCGAAATCATGCGTGCAGCAGATAGAGTTTTTTTGGTTGAACGTGGTCCAGCTGCACCTTTGTATAATGCTTTTTGCATGGGGCCTACGTTTGTGAAAATCGTATCAAGCATATGGAAGTTATTTTTTTTTTTTGTCAACAGAAGTATCTACTACTTAAAAATGGGTGATCCACAAAAATGACACACAAAAGTTGTAGAATAAGGACAGTAGTTTCAAGAGTTAATATTTTTAACCAACTTTAATTATAGAACATTTCATTTAAAACGCAATTGTATTATGTAAGCGCCCCCTGGTGGAAAACTAAGGGATTACAAACATTTTTTAGAGCCAATTGGGTTTTAAGAAGAACTATGTTCCCCAAATTCTAGGAAATACGGTTTCCGAGATACGACCGGTCGACACGCATAATTAATCACCCTGTACAAGAAAAACGCTATATATATAAAATAGTAGATTCTTATTAGTTCTGAATAAATCACAAAAACTCTCGTATAATCCTCTTTTGATTACTTCCCCTACTAAACGTTCACTATAGTTATTTCCTATTTATTCATAGTTGTAATTTGTAGAAACGGTCGTCGAATTCCTTAATGTGTACAAAGCTAGAAGGAAATAGCCGGATTTGTTCTTGCATTAAATGCACTTGGCGAGCACCAGATTTCCAAGAGCGTATACAAAGGGGTTGGACGGTTTATAGATGTAGGAAGCTAATTGTAAAAGAAACATAATAAGAAAGTGTTGTCGGGAGTAATAAATCGGATACGTCGTAGAGATGCTGTGTTATTAAGAGACGTGCGAAGAAAATTTAAATTAAGGGTCTTTGTCGAAGTCTAAGGATTTTACTTTTATGTCTGACCACTTTCTTGTAGGCATGAAAATAAACATAGTTTCGCATTTAAATAAAAATATAAAAAAAACATAAAGCAAGAAAAATCATGATTAAGAAAGAAAAAGAAGCATATAAATACCAGAAAAGCTGCAAAAAGAAAATTGTAAAAACAAAGACGCGAGCTCACTGTATGCAGGCATAAAAAAGGAAAAGAAAAGACAGTTCGAAAAATATATTTTGCAAAAACAGAGAAGGGGAGATACTGATGGAAGACGACGAAATTCTTGAGAGATGGAAACAGTATTTTAACGAAATGGTAACAGTCAAGAAGAACAAAATTGATTTATGATGGGTAGGAAGAGGAGCTGTTATAGAAGATATTCCAAATTTGCAGAAAATACATAGAAAACATTGTATTCTAAATCTACAAGTTTTATTTCATTCACTATTTGTTTAAGGTAGCCCCACAAAAATAAGTACAATGTGGTGATTGGGCCGGCCAGGCTATCGGTCCATATCCCCTAATCCATCTGTTTGGAAATAGGTGATTCAGATCTTGTTTTTCAGATCATTATATTCTATTCAGTCAAAGGAATTTCTTCAATAAGTTCAGGTAACGTATTTTCAAAAAATCTGAATACTTTTCTACAATCAATGTACCTTTATACAAGTATACAATACAATTGAACATTAAATATCTAATAATACCCCAAATTGTTTGAAAACGAGTTTCTCGAATACAATGTAGATTTTCGTTCTACCAATAATGGGCATAAGGTGTATTCACTACACTGTTGATATGGAAGCGACTGCAACATATTTCATTTGCAATTGCGATTTTCGTAATGTCTATAAGATAAATTAATTATAATCTCCGGCTTCAGAACTTGAACTGAATAAAATTTAAAAGAATGATACTTGTGTTGTTTTAAAATCATCTATAGAGTGGTTTTAGTTAATCCCATCTCTTCAGCTAATTTTTTAATAGAAGTATGGGGATTGATACCAATTTACATTAATCAAATTATTTTTAAAAGAACCAAAAGTGGCTAATGGTTTCGTGCACCTAGCTTAGATTAGCAGAAAAAGATTTGTATTTCGTGAAAAAAAATTATTTAAAATGCAAAGCGCATTTGGAATGGCACCACCATCAGTGCTTATAGTCACCACAATAGTTATTTTCCTTAAAAGCATTAAAGTTTGGGGTGTCCTACCTTGCTAAATTTTCATATTATTTTCTTTAAAATTTTAATTATAAAATTGTACATCCATAATTTAGATATTTGTTTTAAATATCAGTTTTTTCTGTATAATAAAGCTACATTTGCTGCATCTCGCTAGGACGCGCCATTTTCAAGAGAAAAGCATGTTACCTTATTCGAAAGTGTAAACAATAATTAGTAGGTCTGTAGAATTAGAAATTTTATTTTTTTTTAACTTTGAAAAACCGGTAACTAAAAAATTTTTAGAAAATATTTCATCTGGACTTCACTTGTAACACCCTGTATCTCGAAAACGAAACGTTTTCGGACCTATGTTTCTATAAACTTTTACTCCTATTTTTAACCGACTTCATAAAAGGAGGAGGGAGGTTCTCAATTCGTCGCAATATTTTTTATTTTTTTTTATGTATGTTCAGCGATAATTCTTTAACACCGTGTCCGATTTCAATGATTCTTTTTTTGTTAGAAAGGGGGTACTTCAGGGGTGGTTTCGTATAAATTTGGTCAAAATCTAATAATTGGGCCCATGAGAAAATCCTCAAACTCTTTATTTTTTATGTATGTTTAGCGATAATGCTTTACCACCTTGTCCGATTTATATGATTCTTTTTTTGGTTGTAAGGGGGTACCTCAGGGATGATCCTATATAAATTTAGTTAAGATGTGGTGACGGCATCTGCACGTTTTTGAATTCGGTTTTTTTTTTAATTTTTATTGGAAATTTGAAATAATAGTTATGACGTAGCGGTGTTTTTCTAATTGTAATCGGACCCTAGGTATATGAATACGGAAAGTGATGAATTGGAGATAAGTAAATTGTATTTATTGTATTAACGGAACAACAAATATAAGTACAATTAAATAAGTATATTAATATAACAATTTTTCAAAGTCTGTATTAAAAAAAATTTTTTTCACATAGATTATTAAATTAAAAAAATAACTATTAAAACACGAAATGTTAATTTTTTCTCTTTTACAACACAAAATATACAATACTGTTGAATCAAAATTTTCTCTTGACAGCAGGTGGTTTTTGTGACGCGACAATTATGCTTCGCATCTCATGAATTAAAGCTAATTCTCTTTCAATCTTAAGGTGATCATACCCCTTATAATTTTCGGACAAGAATATCTCAAAATATTTAAATTTTGGCAAAATAAATTAGGCAATAATATCTATAATATGCATATATTTTAATATTTTAATTTCTTCCAATTTCCCAAAAAAACTAAAAGGACTTTAATTTTGAAATATCATAATGAAAATAAATGCATTCCTCGACAGCACTATTCTTAATATAATCCCCAAATTTAAGCTCCTAATGTCTTGTTAATGATTTCCTAAAATTCGCCAAAATTAGTGGCTAAAACGCTTCCTTACGTGCTATCTTCTGGTGTAAACTGGTGTAAATTATTGCAAGAAACGAATAATGACAGAGTGTACGATACGATAGTTACAAGCGCGTTACACTGTTTTCCACTCAATTAAAAAAAAAAAAATGATAAATTAGGGTGTTAATTTTTTTTCTCTGAAGGTATTGGTTTTGGGAAAAAAATTAAATAAAACAAGGATTTCATAAAAGTTCATCTCGAAAAAAGTTTTGATATGAAATAAAGTAAGTGTTGCTAATTTCACCCTCCTATATTGTAACAGAAATATTGAAAAAATACCCGTGGTTAGTCCTTTGCGATTACAGAATTTCAAGTTTCTAGCTTTACTGAAATTTTAGAAAAAAAATAAAAACTCAATTTTAGTCACCACACCTTTTAAGGGTGATATCTCGAAAAGGGGTGGGCTGAGGAAATTTTGTTATAGGAAAGACCCATCTTAATTTCATACGAGCAATCAGTTCCTGAATTTTGTCGCATGTATTTAGAAACACCCTATATTACACTTTTTTTTTAAGCGGGAAAAATTCTTGGCAATCTCTTTTCCCTAATTGGCACATGTCGTATTTCTCTAGAATTTACTAACTCTGGCAGCAAACAAATAAAATAGAAATTTGTCAGCTGTGCTTTTGCCTTCCAGAATTTTTCATTTCATAAATTAACTAAAAACTAAATTAAACAAAAACCTAACAACGCCCTCAACAACAAACTAAGACGATCACAATAATTTCGCACCTCTTCAAAAACAACTACCTATTTTTCGACACAGGAACTAACAAATTTAACTAAAGAGCAGCTACCCTTTTAACCACGGGCTTCATAGACTAGCAGCGTTGCCATATTCACTGGTATCATTGTTTTAATAGAATTAGTATCGGAATGAAAACTATGTTAATCTTCGGTCCTGTTTAAAATTGGTAATCTTTTTGAAAAAAATAGTTAAGATATTTGTTATAGAATGACGCTAAAGAGCCAAAAAATTAAATTTGTTAAAATGAGTTTGCCGATCACTGGATCAATCTATGTAAAATAAAAAAACCTGCACTGTTAAACATCCCTATCTCCAACCTAGGGGTTGAGAAGAAAAGGTGTAACATTGTTTTTGAGTTATGGTGAACCTTCGAACATATATATCACAAAGCACATAGAGGTTCCACGTGAATGACCAGGGTCAAAACCGACAACTGACATTTCTTATGCTATTGACTCCAAACTCTAGATGGTGCTACTGGTGAAATTATTATTTCATACTCCATTTTTAGTTTTTATGGGTAAAAAACTTAACCAAAGAATCCAAAGATGTGACGTGTATTTATTTAAGTTTTTGGATAGTCCCATTGTTCCGTCTGATTTTAGTGATTTTTTTGTTGGCTTTGGTTTTTGGTTTCTGTTTATAGTTTCATCTTAGTTATTTGCAAAATTGTGATGTTTTGCTTTTCTATTTCCTACTGTGTTTTGCAATAATTTTGGTGAAAACTTCGGGAAAAACTTCATTGATTTACCATGCATCATAAAATGACAAACGGGTAATTAATTTATCACTGGACTAGATTCTGAAATCATTTTTCACATAAGGGAGTATACCATCTGTATTTGGAAGGAAAATATTTATCAGTGAATGAATAGTTAAAAGGATTCACCTTCCTGGCTCGCGAGCTAGGAGGTGCCTATCATCTTAGGAGGATGAACAATGAGCCTAATGAGACATAAGTGCCGTGAGGGTAACCCACCCTCCACACGTTACAGATACAGAGAGGATTCACCTTTTAATCCAATACCTATATTACATTTATCCTTCAGGTAAAAAGGCATTTAAAAAATATAACTTTAGTGTTAATAAAATGTTATATCCTAGTTTCTACTTCACATTTCAATATACTGATATTTTAAATATTTAAGATTGTATACCTATTTGCTCCAAGTAAGTATTCGTTAAATATGTATTATTATTTGTATTTGTTTTGTTCTAATAATATTTATTTAAGTTATTAATAAACATATTTTATGAATGTTCTATTTATTATTTATTGATATATCTTATAATTTATTTAATAATAATATGCAGAACCAACTTTCCAAATTAGACCCATTATATCAAATTACTTCCTTAAATTTGGCATATCCACCTAAATTATTTTGTAAAATAAAAGTTTCGAACTGACTAGTTCCATACTTTATTTTATAAAATAATTTATGTGGAAATCATTTAAAATTTAATTTAGAACTATTATCTACTACTAAAAATTATAATTTGAATTTACCGCCATCTGTCAATTGTCATTTTAGTTCCTGCTCCAAACTCAAGGTGGCGCTAATTTGGTTTAAAAGTCTACCATTGGCGTGGGGTCTCTAGAAGATACGTGCTTTTCATAGAGTCCGCATTCAATAGGGTTTGTTTACGTTATGAGGGGAAATGGATAGACACGCAGTATTACCAGTGTCGCATCATTTTTACGGGGTTTGCAATTAATATAAATAAAAAATTTGATACATACCTTTAAAATTCTTTAAATTATGCACATATTTTATAAACTTGCATTATTTATGTAGGTACCTATCTAGTAATAGTAAATAATAATTATTATTAATATTATTATTTCTGTTGGAAACATTGGATTTTTTTTCAATTGAAACATCAGAAAGTGTATAACGGAAAAATGATAGTTGAAATAATAGGCAATAAAAAAAGATAAAATCATATATCTAAAAATCAAAAATATAATTAAATAGTAGGTATATTATACAAATATTTATGATATCCCTTAACACATATGTACAAGAATTACAATACAAGAACTTTTACCAATAATTTATTAAATATAAAAATATTGTTCGTAACCAATGTTCAATAGATTACTAAACGATATACTACAAATAGAAATCGAGCTAATACTTAGGCACTTAGGTACATTTGTACTGCTAGTCGTTAACAAATAAGCGAAGCTTCATTTTTATTGGAAAACTGTCTTAAGCTTTGATTATTTCTTAATGACTAGTACTGCAAATAAAAGAAACTTAAAATTATTTTTTTATTGAAAAACTCACATTAGGTTTTGCTTATTTCTTAACGGCTAGTAGTCCACTTAATTAAAGAACATAGGTACATTTAATACAAAATAATTATTGTCAATTTTTGTGGTTTATAAAAAATATAGGTAGTAATAGGTAATTATTTTAAAATAAAATTTATGTTGTATTAAAATGTACTTACATATTTTATAATTTTAGATTTTCTTTGCCTGCAACATAGGCTTCATGGTTCAGATCATCACTGAAAAATTAAAAATTTTGAACGATTAACCCACAAGAAAGGTACAGGGTTCTTTACCTTTTAGATTCATCTTATTCTGGGGCCTCAGTAAATGCTGATGGCAATGCACCTGGAATTAATCTAGTTCTTCCATCCATTCTTTGACATAAATATATATCCAGAAAAATGATTGGAACATGAAACATCACTATTTGAAATGTTTTCTGGAGTTAGTTTTAATATGTTTCATCAAATGCGTTTTTTTCGGCAGGTTTAGCTGGAAACCTACAAAAAACAAAAATTATTGATTTAACATCTTCAACCTTATCATGATAAAATGACTTAAAAACAGAAAGTTTGTTTGTATTGAAAAAATGTGATTTTTTTTAACTTTTCAGTAGAATCCAAAATCAAAAACAATATTCCTCATATATAATACAAGTTCTTTAAATTTAATTCACTAAATTTACCATTTATTTTAAATTCATGTTAAACGACCTTTTGCATATGTAGGTACTATGTTTCTTTTAAAAAAATGGTAGAGACGCTAATGGTTACTTACTTGTGAAATGCTTAAAACTTACACAAACTCTCACCATTGTTAAAATTGGTATCGGTAAAGTAATAAAATACAAAAAATTACTTATAAACTACAAAAATAAGCTAGAAATTATTGAAAATCAAAAATCAAATGAGAGTTCTGACAATTTCAAACGATTTGACATGCCAAGCAAAACGAAACAGACCAATGGGAATGCTGGACACTATTTTTCCCCCCTGTACCAAAACAAAGTCCATTTGGACGATGGCTCTAGTAATATATGCTCGAAGTGGTGAACACGCACAGACATATAGATACACAGACACATAAACACACACGCAGACACCATCGCAAAAATAGTCAAAACGGATTCAGGGGACCCCAAAACGTAAAAATCCGTCGAAAACTCTAGGTCGAAAAAATCATGATATCCTTTTCTTCTGCATATAGACATAAAAGTAAAAAACTAAAGAGAATTTTAAGAAAAAATAAAACAGTAATAAAAGGCATATTATGGTGATTTATCTTATTAAAAAATAGCTCTAAAATGTTTATTATTATACGACGAAAAAGCTGCCATTAGCTGTACTTTGTTTTTGATCGATTATATAAAATAGAAGAAAAATAATTAGAAGAGTATTGGAATCTCAATACAAATAGATGTATTTTTAATCTTTTCAAATAAGAGAGATATTGCATGTAAACGATAACGTGGGACACCCTCTATATGCCATAATTAATTATTAAAGAGACAATCGAAGCGAATCTTGCGGAGTACTCACCCCGCCGCTGGCATCCTATCCCGATTTCTCTAATATTTTCACAGAGTTGTTGATTAACGCCAACTTTCAAAGTTACATTAACTTGTTTTCTACGTTAGGCTTTATCCATTAACTAGCAAATCTTGCTCGCAAACTTTGCTTGGTTAATTCGCAATAAACTTGTTGATGGGAAATTATTTCAATTTATCACTTTTTGTATTAAAGTAATTTACGACATATTATGGTACATAGCAGGGTGCTTATGCACAATTTTAGGGTGCTGTGGAAACGATATTAAGACATAAACCTCTCAGCGTAAGCGGTTTTCACAAAAATAACTCCGGTATACAAGGAGCATTTGGGGATTCTACTCTAAACTTCAGAGCTATTTGTGTTCCAAGAGATTTTTTAAACACATCACATAAAGTTACACTTTTAGCGCATGCAATAGTAGATGAATCGAATGTCTGTTAAAAATGTCGCATTCGTCATAATGTCTACTACTAATGCAGAACATCTAGCTTCGCCGACCTATTTGAAGTAATGCCTGACGGCAGTTCCAAATAGGTTTCCTCTTAGGCGATAAGGTGGTTTTAGTGGGTATACCGGCCTTGCACCCTTCAGCCAGGAGTCCCACACTACCAGGTACGGGCAGAACAACATGCCTGGTGTCCGTAATTGATTCCCACCCTACCAGAAAAAAAAACTACTAATGTCTATCAAAATGTCGAACCACTGACACTATCCGTACTCTCAAAGACAAATAGACATTTTAAAATCGGTGACATATTTGGCGAATGGTAACATCTGACAACATTGTATAGAAACAATACGAGTATATTACAGCAGACAATTGCTTGAAGGATGCCTTAGTAATAAAAAATAATACTGAAAATTTCACACCAACATTTTTAATCCAGAGTCTATTTTTTTGTTTGGTTACCATGGTAACCCAAAAAATTTCCGGAAATTTTCATCCTCCAGGGTACCCTGGACTAAATTATTAGGTGGAAATTTTTGTGTAAAAATAATGACACTTGTAATGGGCTTGATTCATATAAGACTTTTTGTTTACTTTTGTGCAAATCAAAATTAAACAACTTCTACTTCTTTTGGTTTTTTTTTTAAATTTGTTTATTATTAATTACATCTATTAAATGTTTTTCAAAATCAATTAAAAAATTTTCTTTCTTCAGTGGTGAGTAAGAAAGGACACTCGTATTAACCAAATGTCTATGCTTAAGTAAATAAATATAATATTTTGAAACAATTCGGTTAAACTTAACTTTACAAATCCGAGAAAACTTGGTAGACACATTGAGTAAATTCTTCTGTATTGAACTAAATAGATTTTCCTCAGGATTTTCTCAACTGCACTCCAAACTACATTCATCAATGAGGTACGATAAATATTTTAAATTTGTGTGATACACTTTGAGATCACAGAGTTGTTCACAATGTTTGCATAATGTATATTTTTTAACTTTTTCCATAGTAATTCGATTTACCAAGATTTTTTAATAATGACGCAAAAACTTTACCAAAAGTTATAGGTTATTATTCTGCACTGTCTGTGAGTTAAACTGTCAGCAAAATAATTGTCTACAATTTTTCCAACACCACCTAAGCTGTTATTTGTTTCATGCAGGTATTTGGAAACTGCAATTACAGTTTAGCATATTTTAGGTACAAATTAATTAAAAGAAAACGTTCCATCTACTTTAGTGAACATAACTTATGTTATAACTATAAAATAAATTTGTTTTAAATAAGTTTTACAATTTTTATTAAACTAAAATCGGTGGAACATTAATATTTTCGTAGTTTTATTTAGATACTTCATACCAATTATAACACTTGAATAATAAAAGAAAAACAGTATTCCACCTATTTTAGTGAATATAACTTAGGTTATAACTGTAAAATAAATTTATTTTAATAAATTTTACTAATTTTATTAAACTAAAATCGGTGAAACATTATTATTTTCACAATTTTATTTAGATACTTTGTAATTACAATTATTATCTTGAATAATGGAAGAAAACAATGTTTCACCAATTTTAGTGAACATAACTTAGGTTATAACTGTAAAATAAATTTTTTTAAAACAAATTTTACTAAATTTATTAAACTAAAATCGGTAGAACATTATTATTTTTACTATTTTAGTAGATACTTTGTACCTGCAATTATAACACTTGAATTATAAAAAAATAAGGTCCACCTGTTCTATTATGCAAAACTTTATTTATAATAATAACTTTAAACAAACATTAGTTTTATTTATTAGTCTCAATACAAAATTATAATTATTAAAATAATTAATATTACTATTTTTAATTTTTAGCTTATTCTATTTGTTATTATTGGTAATATTAAAAATACAGTTGTTATAATTATTTGTTGGGTGATTTGAAACTTCAGAAAACGTGTTGTCTTTAATTTCAACTGATTTGTGAAAAACGGTTGTCAAAGAGGTGTTAGGGAAGTTACTTCTCATGGACTTAATTATATTTTGATGATGTTCAGAATCTAACTGAAGATATGGCTTAATTGATTGACTGCTGCTATGTCCAGTAATTTAATAAGTTGCTGTGCACTAACTCCTTTTTTAGCTAAGTTAGAAACAGCTGTCGCTCTGGCCGAATGATTTGTCACTTTTTTTCTTTTTATGTCGATACCAATATTAGATGCTGCCGACTTAAACAAAGTGGATATCGTATTCTTTCCTACCGGAAAATTCTTGTACCATCCCTTAGAGTCAGGTTGATTCCAAGTAGGATTAGGGGTTAAAAATAATTTTTCAGTTTTTATGTTGTTACCCCCTTTTTTCTAATAGCTTTTTAAATAAACGAACGGGGCAAATTTCTGAGTTATTATTGTTTGTAACTAGCCACTTACTATCAGATAATTTTTTAGAACTCCCTTGAGCTGTTTTAGAAAAAACTGTATTATATTCTATCCTTCCACTTAAATTACCCTCATTATTAATTTCCTCTGTAAAATACTGGATACAAGCTGATGACCCTTCCCCTCCCCTCCAGGCTAGATCAAGGGATGCGACATAAAAAAAATTTCGTTGAAGACCATCTGGACAATCTTCATCGCAAGTTTCTATAATTTTGTTAAATTCGTCGTTAGATAATGCCAGCGAACTTGATTTTCTTTTTTCAGGATCCCTCTGCAATTTTCTTTGTATTGCATCACGCGCTGCTCTGGCAGATGCAAATTCGAGATCGGTAAATGGGTCAAATTTAATATTATAATTATTAAAAAACATCTGTTTTAACTGTTTTGCTGTGCTATTCCACATTACTTTTACAACACCCTCCTTATAATCACATGAGCTTTTTTTCTTCATGTTAAATGCATAGTCTCCTAATATTTGACTCAGTGCTTCAATCGAAACAGATGGACTGGTAATATCATAAGATTTCTCAGAACAAAACTGCAAAAATTGTCTCCACACACTTTCTTTACTCCTCTTTGTATTTTGTGGCGACTTCTTTTCTAATATTCTCTTGATTTTTTACTCACTCGTTATAGATACTACACTGGACCTCATAAACTGACAGCAAATTTTGACGTGGAATAATTTTTGACATACCAACAAACGCTCATGACTAACTAGACCAAAACTAGTCTTCCCTTCTTCATGTCCTTAAATAATCTTAATGTCAAATAAAAATTAATTACTTCTAAATTTTTTAGGTGTGAAATTTTCTTACCGAATCCCCCACGATCTTGAATTAATAACCGGAAACTTTTCCCCGAAGACGATTTTTTAAGAAAATCGTGTACTCGAAAAAAATTTCCGGCAATAATTCAAGCTCTAGGGAGATTACTAGTGAAAATATATACTGAATATACAGGGTGTACCAATAAAAACTCCCAGGCCGGATTTTTTGGTAAGTAATAGAGATATTTTAATTCTGTAAATGCCAGTTCACAGAGCACTAAGAGAGCTTTAGTTTTAGATATAAACTGATTTTAAATAGGTCAATATGTAGATGGCGCTGCGCACAATAATTTTTTTTCGATGGGAGGATCTCTCTTGTGTAGCGCATCTTGTAAAAAAAGCATTGTTAAGCAGATTTTGTTTTATGAACTAATTCAAAATATCCAGCCATTTTTGATATACAGAGTGGGTCACTTAAAACAGTTTCATCCTGTTTTTCAGCAATAATCATTGAAATCTAAGAAAATGCTAAAACAGGTCGATTTTTATTTCAAATTAAAGACATTTTTACAATACAGACGTCTGTCATGTGTCAACCCCCTCCATTGTACTTCTTCACACCTTAATTTTAAATAGGTAATGTACCATGTATGGCACATCATTAAAAAGGTAATTTCATGGGGGATTCAGAAATATGTCTGTACATTGTGTTACTTAAATTTTATCGCCCTCTAGCGGGATAAAAAACTACCACGTATTATAGAGTGTGATACTGCAATGTGTTCATTATTGAAAAGGTAATTTTATGGGGAATTAAGAAATATGACTGTTCATTGTGATACTTTTCATTGTACCGCCCTCTATCGGGATAAAAAACTACGAAGGTGTGACACCTTATTTGAAAGAAAATTTAATTACTAATTCAATGTACCACATAACATTAATTATTAACATAATATTAATATAAATATCCATATTACACTTGCAATAATTTGAAAATTAGTCATGCATTGTTTTAAACATTGCTAAATTTATTTTGTTGCAAGTGCAATAAGGAAATATTTATATTAATGTTATGTAGTGCATGAAATCAGTAATTTAATTAGCTTTCAAATGAAGTGTCACACTTTATAATACGTTACAGATTTTTTTTATACCGATAGATGGCGCTAAAATTAAAAGTATCGCAATAAACTGTCTTTCTGACTTCCCCATAAAATAACCTTTTTAATGATGTGCCGTACATGGTACATTCCTTATTTAAAATTAAGAGGTTGGAGAAGTGGAAGGGAGGGGATTGACACATGACAGATAACTGTATTGTAAAAATGTGTTTAATTTGGAATAAAAATCGACCTGTTTTAACATTTTCTAAAAATCCAATGATTAATGCCGAAAAACAGGATGAAACTGTTTTGAGTGACCCACGCTGTATATCAAAAATAGCTAGATTTATCGAATTAGTTCATAGAACAAAATTTTTTTAAAAATGCATTTTTTACAAGATGCGCTACATAAGAGAGATCCTTCCATCGAAAAAAAAATTATTGAGCGCAGCGCCATCTACATATTGATCTATTTAAAATCAATTTATATCTAGAACTGAAGCTCTCCTAGCGCTCTATAAACTGGCTTTTACAGAATTAAAATATCTCTATTACTTACCAAAATATCCGGCCTGGGAGTTTTTATTGGTATATATTTTTGATAAATACTAATTAAAAAGTATAGATAATATAATATAAACTTTTTAACTGAAATTTCATATGGGATCAAATAGAAAATTGGAGGTGCAATTTGGTTAGAGATTAAATAGAAAGAAGAAGAAATATATTATTATAATATAATCTAAACACTAAACAGGGTGTCCCGAAATTAGACGGTCATATTTTAACAGGAGTAGAAGTTCATGCAAACATAGGTCCGAAAACGTTTAGTTTTCGAGATACAGGGTGTTACAAGTGAAGTCCTAATAGCACATTTTTGTAAATAATTTCTAAAATTTCTTTAGTCACCGGTTTTACAAAGTTAAAAAAGTAAAATTTCTGATTCCACAGGTCTACTAATTATTGTTTACACTTTCGAATAAGATAAGATTACTTATCATGAAATTTTCAATTGCTTTTCTCTTGAAAATGGTGCGTTCTAGCGAGATGCAACAAAAGTTGCTTTATTATAAAGAAGACATTGGTTTTCAAATTTTATAGTCAAAAATGTCAAAAACTGTCAACAAAAAACTTAAGGCAATTTTACCCTAAGCCCCCCTAATTTACCCACCTATGAAGATGATCAAAAACTGAGGTTTAGATTATTAAATAGAGCGTAAAAAGGTAAGCACTTGTACCAAATTTCACTTAGTTATCTTTAAATGTTTAGAAAATATTTACAAAAGTGTGTCATCAAGAGTTAACTTTTAACACCCTGTATCTCGGAAAAGAAAAGTTTTCGGACCTATGTTTATATGAATTTTTACTCATATTTTATGATGTAGATTACGCTGTTAAAATATGACCGTCTAATTTCGGGACACCCTGTATAAAAGGACTGTGGTATAATCTTTTTCCCTTCAGTTTGAAAAAATAGGGCTATGTTAATTTATTAATGACAGGAATTAAATATCTTAGACAGACAGAACTAATGAGTGATAAATTAGGTAAAATTGTAATTAATCAAATCAATTTTTTTTTAAAACAATTTATACAATACATATTTTCATGTCTCCTAAAATTAAACATAAATTATAATTTCACAACACTTATATTGTAACATTATCTTTAAGAAGGTATGCGACATTAAAATATCGACTAGTTGAATACCACTCGACTTTGTCTAACAGCAAATGTCGAATTCGCCATTTGATGATAGCACTTAGTTCACATTCGTGAAGTGCGAGTTTTCGTTGCTCAGCACTGGTTCAATTTAGTCACGTCATACTATTTCCAACCGAACACACAGTTGACTATCCAGTGTATTGTATTTGAGTGATAAGTAGAAGTAGTACCTTCCAAATTCCAAACAAGATCCAAGACAAGCTTTCATTTTAAACATTTATTTAATATTGTCTATAGAATATTTTATCAACAGATTACTTATGTTTAAGTTCTTAAATGTTAACGTATACTATGCATATACAGGAATTACAAGAATATTTATGGTACCTACCTGGGAGTCATCCAGGTGCGACACCACCGATTCAATGTAATCTTTTATTTTTGGCAGTTTAGTTTTCTTAAACTTGGCCTTAATTAAATCTTCTTTGTCTGAATCTGACGAAGAAGTTTCCAATATTTCTTCATAAAAAATATACATATTTTAGAAACAACTCTTCATTTGCCATCGCCATATTTGTTACGACTGAACTGAAACTGAAAACCTCTCTCTACACTCGGTTCACAAAAGTGCGCACCAGTTCATTTTTATGATTTCAACTGATTCCAACCGAAAATTCAAAAACTGACCCGGTTCGCACTGCTTTTACGAGTCGAAAACAAATTTTGCACCGAGTGTTAAAAAGTGCGCACCAGTTTCACTAGTCGAAAACGCTATGATGAGAATACGTTTTCGCGTTCTTGTTCGACATGTCGCGTATGACATTTAGAAATAGACATTCCAGAATAGGGCCACAGGAAACACTATACTGCTTGCTGGTCAAGTCGAGTCGAAAAGTAACTGGCACATTTTTTAAAATGAATCTGTCATTTTTAAAATAAATTTACACATAATTTCATTTAATAACAGTAATAGCTGCAATGTATTGTCCACCAAGACACAACCAGAAAAAAGAAAATTATCCTAGTACCTACTTAAAAAACTAGGAAACAAATTTATGATAGGCGGAGATTACAATTCCAAAAATACCATTTCAATATTTATCACAGTCAAAGAAAAAGAATTGCATCGAGCAGTAGCAGAATTTGAATTTACATATCACTCTTCTAAAAAACTTTGATAACGATTTAGACCATTCTGCAGTAATCCTTACTTCAAACGATAATGTTATTCCCAGCAAACTTTTATTTGTGTAACTGCAGTTCTCGTAGGTAGTCGCTTATCATCCTCTGTATGCGAGTGCTCTTTTGAAAGATTTGCACAAGAGGGCACACAGGACCATTTCTCTGTTTGCCAGTGCATCCTGCATTTCATCAGTCAGCTGTACCAGTGCAGTTTCTGTAGATCTTCCTACTTGGTACGGGTGCTGGCTGTGGTATAGTGGCATGCTCCCTAGGATATCTGATATAATTATCAACCGCCTTTTCCACTGTATTTAATACAAATGATGTGAGACTGATTGATCGTAAGTATTTAGGATGTATGTTAACATCTCCCTTACTTTTGGAATAAATTTGTCTTTGACCCTTTTTCATGATTCTGGTATATATCTAAACTCCAGGCTGCTTCAGGATATCCATATTGTCACGTTATGCGTGTTTTTATAATTATGGGACTATTTGTGTCTCGGGGGTTATCAATCAAAATATACAAATTCAGACCTCAATCGTGTAAGGACTCTATTGCCTTAAAATAAGCTTCGTGGCTATGAACTATATGGGGGGGTTTATTCGGCAATTAAAAATCTTGAAGATTAAAGAAAACACAACGTTTTCTTAAAACAAATATAGTATATATTTAATATAAAAATACAAAATAGGCTACAGCTCGACATACACAAAAATGGGCTCAATGTAATAACAAGTACACAAAACGTAGACTTACCAACTCCACTAATATTTGGGCACATGTCACAACTCTTAGCTAACTATTGAAAAATGCAATTATTCAAAATACAAAATAAAGACTTTTAAATTAGACTATGAAGATCATGAGCTGGAGCTGCTACTGGGAATCTCCTACAAGGGGGATCTCCTATAGGGAGGATCCGTTCTCTGCGCATCCCCTCGACATTACCTTTATAACTTTTTCATAGTTTATTGTTATTAAACCAGTGTTTAATAATAATTAAATAATCAACCTTGCACATGCTTGCGATTCAAAACAAATTGTCGACATACTTAAACAAAGTTTTATGTATAGGATGTTATTTAAATAATTAATTAAAATTAGGAAAAATATGAATTTATACGAGTCGTGACAATATTATACGTGGTAATAATTTCTCCTTTGCCTGCTGAAGCAGGGCGAAAAATATCCCATCCATGTCTAGAAACTTAAAGGGTTCAAAATTATTATCCGCCCATTTTAACCAATTGCTGCTGCATATGTGTTTGGCCCCTGTAGCGGCCTATCTTGGTAGCCTGCTTACCTTATATATGCCCCTTATTAAAAAAGTTGTGGTCCCATGTAACAAACATTATGTTATGGTAAGTTAACGGCCTTTAAACGTATGTACGTTACTTCAAGTAGTGGCATTTCGTTGGTGGTCGGGCATTGGTAAGTCGACTTTTTGTCACAACGGACGACAAAAGGCCGTCGTCACTTTACCGGCAATAGTAGTGAAATACCTGTATATGGCCAGCAGTGTCCCATTTTATTAATAGTAACTTCCATTTAATGGGCTTACATAAAGCCCGTATCTTTACCAGGCATAAGTGGTGGCCAGAAGTCTCATACTATTAATTATTAACTTCCCTTTAATTGGCTCGCATATGGAAAGTCACTTTACCAGAAATAAGTAATGAAAGGCCTGCACTTTTCCAGTACTTTCCCATAATATTAATGTTAAATTCCTTCAATGAGATTGCATAGGGCCATTATAAAAATTGATGCCAGGCTTTTAAAGAGAATGTTTCACAAATGAAATAAAAAAGGTAATTCTCAATTTTAGCCTTCTCCTGTTAAAACAAAATCCTGAAAATTACGTAGAGTTCCTTCTTTTTAAAGTCGTTTTTCATTACTAGAAATTATTATCCCTTTGTACAAATCCATCTCATTCATGGTAACCAAACTAACTCAGCCGTATCCGGAAAACAATTCTTTTCTGTAATCATCGATAATAATCGGTAATTCAAGTACCTCTGCACCATAATAAAAAAAATTAACAACTCTCATTCAAGATATCGCGAAATGGCTAATTAATAATTTTAATGAATTAATCAGGGGTTTTAAACGTGTTATTAAAAATTTGATTGAAACGACAAACGCTTGACATCCGCTTAATGAAGGTATTTAAGATCGAATTCGCGTTTCGTATTGTATTTTGTTCCTCTTTTTAATTCTGATATCGATCATCTGTACCGTTAGTTTAAAAAAATGATTAAGTTTATCGGGTATTTTTTAACTATAATTGTCATTGCTGAAAGTGTAAGTATTTTAAAATATTAAACAAGAATTATTTATATTTTTTATTGGTTTTAAGTTGTAGTTTGCTTTTTAAATATTATTATTATTTGACCTTCCTTGTATGAGAAGTAAAAAATTCTAATAGTCGGGGAGTTGAGAAAGGTGTTTTAGGTAATTTGAAATCATAAAAAACTGTATCTTTGTTAGTAGATCTAGAATCAAGGGTTGGCAGTTATTTTGCTACTGCACAACATATAACATTCGGAAAAAAATTATCCAAAAAAATATTTTTTAGACAAGTTGGAATTATTTTAATTTTTTATTTTAGCATTTATAGAATCTAGATATTAAAATGACAGACTATTTTGACGATTTTGTCCAAAACCCTTAGTATGTACAAATTCAATTAGTATGTTGATACCTCAAACCCCAAAAAAAATCGTTTTAATAATAAGTTACTTACTCATCCCAAATAACCCAAAAGCAATATAAACAAACCAGACCTTACAACAAATTTCAGACAATGATACTCACTTCATAATAAAACTGAAATTAATAACCACAGTAAAAGCGAATTTACAATGACTATTCTACCTTTACTGTCTTCCAAAGCAGATGTGATGTTTGGGGATTCAATTTTTAAAGTGTGATGCCCTCCCAAGAATAAACTAATGAAAGTTCTTAACTTCCCGAAAAACCAAATTGTCGTTACGTATTCACCTCTGAAAATGACATATTATCCTATCCTCTAGTAAAATCCGGCTTCAAATCCTTGATGTGCCAAGTTCCAAGCGATTTATTTTTATCATTGACCAATTCATAAGTATTTAAGCCACTTTTTTTTTTCTTACTTTATAAGGTCCACTAAATTTAGGTGCTAGTTTGGCAGTGAAATAATTTGCTGCACTTGAAATTGAAAAATCCCGTTTTTAAACCAAATCACCGACTTTAACACTTACTGAACGTTTCCTAAGATCATACCGTTTCTTTGTTACCTCATAAACCTTCTTCAATTTCTTTCTGATCTCTTGCTGCAAGTTCTTTAAATCTTCACTTTTTATACCTACCCTTTCATCGACTGTTTTAAGATCAGGCATTCCACTAACTTGTTCCCTAAGTTTAAAATTCTTATAATCCTTACCCTTAAGAACCATTTCTCGCCCAAAGACTGAAAAGAATGAGGTATATCTAGCTGTACGTAATGCACATGCTAGTTGAGCTAAGTTTTTACTCCAAGTTTTATGATTTTCCTGTACATAGTAACTAAGTACCGTCTTTAGCACATGATTAACATGTTCGTTAGGATTCTGATGCAGAGTATAGAGAACATTATATAAAGGAGTAACTCCATATTCTTCCAACAATTTATTAAAATCAATACTTCTACTATACTGCACACCATTATCTACTATAATGAACTCTGGTACACCATATATTAAGAAAACTTATTCTTCAAGGCAAAAATATAGAGAATTTACTAAAATAATCCGAGATTACCAAGATATATTTATATCCATTGGAAATCGCCAATGGACCAAATAAATCGGAAGTTATCAGTTGAAAAGGTTGTTTACTATCTGGTCTACTACCCATTTGACCAGCAGGTAACTTTTGTAAAGTCTTATGTCTACTACATACTAAACATTTACGTATGTATTGATAAACATCAGATTTTTAAACCAGGCCAGAAAAACTTATCCAAAATTTTATTATAAGTTTTATAAACACCTAAATGACTACCAGTTAATACAATATCATGATATTTTTCTAAAATTCCCTTACGAAAATTTTTGCTACAACTTCCTTCCAAGCATCTAAATCAGGTTTTAATTCAGATAAACTTAAGTTGACTCTTTTATAAAGACACTGTCCATGAACTCTCCACTCATCATATTTTTCTGGATTTTGTTTAACCTTTTCTATCATCCGCTCATACCAAGGATCTTTAGAGATTCCTATTTCTGACATGACTGCAATACTATTAATCTGAGCTGGAACTGCTCTAGATAAACAATCCGCTACAACATTATCTTTACCTCTGCAATGAATAATAACGAAATCGTAAGCTTGCAATTTTAAATACCTTGAGGAATTTTTAACTCATTTAGCCACTTAATACTATAGCAATCGGTGTAGACAGTAAATCTACTTCCTTCAATATAACATCTTAGTTTTTCTATTGATCATATTACACACAAACATTCTAATTGTATCGCTCCATGTATTTAGATTTTGTTTTGGTTAGCGATCTAGATATATAAGCTATGACATGTTCTCTGCCATCATAATACTGCGTTAAAAGACATCCAAAACCAACATTTGAGGTATCACAATTCAGATAATCAAAATTCGGACAAGCTAGGACAGGACTACTCACGAGTAGACTCTTAATTTTATTAAATGATTCTTAATATTCATTACCACAAACAAACTTTACATTTTTTCGGGTCAATCTAGACAAAGGAGAAATGACTATTGAAAAATCATTGATAAATCTACGATATCAACTTAACATCCCTATTATTCTCCTAACCTGTTTTTCATTTTTTGGAATTGGCATTTCTACAATCGCCCTAACTTTATATGGATTCATATTGATTTACCTTATAATCTAAATATTCTAATTCTTCTCGACAAAATTTACATTTATTTAATCTAACTGTTAAACCCGCAGTTTGTAAACGTTTTAAAACTTCTTTAATTAATTTAGTGTGACTCTCAAAATCTGAACTAACTAAAATTATATCGTCCAAATAAGTTAACACAAAGTGACATAAATCTACATATAGTTTATCTACCAAAGCTTAAAAAGTACCTGGGGCCCCATGCAAGCCAAAAAGAAGTCTTTTAAATTAAAAATAGCCTTTGCCTGGTATGGAAAACGCAGTATATTGTTTACTATTTTCTTCTAAAGGTATCTGCCAATAAGCAGACCTAATGTCTAAACTGGTAAGATATTTAGCCTGGCCTAGCTGATCCAAAATGTCATGAATAAAAGGTAAAGGATAAGCTGGTTTCTTGGCAACTCTATTTACTTTTCTAAAATCTACTACAAATCGATAAGTACCATTGGATTTCTGAACAAGCATTATGGGTGAACACCACTCACTTTTACTAGGTTCAATAAAATCTAATTCTAACATTTTTTCCATCTCTTGGTTAATAATTTGTTGTAAATGATGACTAACACGATAATATTTTTGTTTAATTGGTGATATATTCTCATCAATATCTATTTTATGCTGTATTAAATTAGTTAACCCTAGATTAATATTCTTTACATTCAACGTATATTCATTAACTATTTCTTTTAATATATGTTGTTGAACACTGGTGAGATGCTCAACCAGTCTGGTATCTTTAATTGACATATTATTACACATTGGTGTCTGAGAAATACCACTCTCCCTTTCTTAAATCAGGGACTATACCCAATTTAACCCAAAAATTACTCCTGTATAACTGAAAGCGCCAAATAGATGAATATATTTTAGCTGTATATGTCCCTAGACATCTAGCAAGTTCTAAATTTTAAAAATGAATTTAGATGTTATAAAAATAAAATAACTATTTTAAAAATTATTTATGACTTTTAGTAATTCATAAAATATAATAAACTAACTTTAATTTGTCTTCTATTCTGGATTTGAACCCGACCTTTCGCATGCCAAGTCAGCACTCTACTCTCTGCACTAACTAGCCAACTAACCCATATTATTTAATACTTATAATTGAGTTATTGACTTGCAGAACATGTGAAAATGTTTACAAGATTGGTATGGAATACGATTTTCATATTTACTTTCTTTAATTTTCAGTTAGAACTTCCACCAGAATTGGAAGAATACGTAAAAGATCTTCACAACATTTGCGTTACGAAATCTGGGATAACAGAAAGTGGGTAACGAATATTTTTTTTATAAAAATAAAAATAAATATTTATAAATTTTATTTTTTTCTTCAGCTGACCATGCAGCATACGACATCGTCAATAATCCTCACGATCCCAAATTAATGGTAAGCTTGATAACTATGAAAAATTATTAGATATATCAGTGTAATCTTATTTATTTTGTAGTGCTACATGAAATGCCTTATGCAAGATGCCAAATGGGTGAGTATCAGCAAAACATATATTTTATAAATGCTAATTTTTGCTTTACATGCCTTAGGCTTTAATTTTCGTATCCAATTATACAAAGTAAACCAAAATTATCTATTTTTTGTATATATAGGACCTAAGTAAATATTAATGACAACTGAAAATAATCTAGATCAAATTATGGAGATTAAACCAAAGATGGTGTTAAATATAAAAACTAAAAAATGATTATTGGATATAAATTTTTGTATTACTTAAAATGTACTTTCTAAATGTTTGAGAAAGTTTTAATGTCTCAACTGACAGTTCAATTTAATAGTAGAAACTATTTTGCCAGTGTCATACGAACAAAAAGTTAACAACTTTAGGGGATAAATCCTCGTTAACTTTCACTCCACTCTGCAAATATTATTATTTAAAAGTATATAGCGATAAAAGTGTTCCTTATGTACTAGAAAAATATTATAGCCAGTAATCATTTTAACATAATATTTAGGGAGAGTCACCGAAAACAAAACAGATAGAATATCTTGAAGGAGAAATGTAAAATAACTGCAAAAATTAGTCGATTTTTATTCCAAGAGAAGGCGTTGCATAAATTTGTTATTTTAATTGATTGCAAATTAAGTTTAATTGATTTAAAATCTTATCTTTAAGGCAAAAATCTTATATTTAATTCAATTATGTATTGTATTAAATAAAATTAGCTTGGACATTAATTTAGAATACGCAAGTTTGTTATCCCGCTAAAGGGTGCTGAAACAAAAGTAACGCAATTGCTGAATTCTCTATAAAATTACCTTTTCGACAATGTCTACTTGTCCTATTTAAATAATAGCCGGAGCTAAATATGAAAAGGTGCCCCCGTTGACATAAAACTAGACTTGTTTTCGCGTTATTTTCAACAAATTCTTATTCAAGATAATAAAATTGTTGCTTTTTCGGTGAATCATCCTGTACAGTTTGGCAATTAATTTTTAGATGGACGGTGATGGTAAAATACAGTATGATTTCATCATCAGTACCGCTCATCCTGCGATTAAGGACCTACTCGTAGTTGCCATTAATAAATGCAAAAATATTGAAGGTAAATTTTTTAGTTTTCAATTAATATATTTTTTTAATTTATAATCACATAAATAAACGGTAGAAGGCTACAAAGCTGATGAATTAAATATGATCCATTCTGTACTGTATTGCTATACTTGAACTTTATTATGATATAAATATGAAAAACATCTAAGTAGTACTCAATTTAGTCAATATTGTCCAGAAGTTCCTTGACACGCACTGACATTTCTAAACATGTTTAGACTGTCGACTAAACACTTATTCTGAATCGTTAGTTATATCAAATTTAACTAAATAAGAATAGATGTAATTTCACTAAATTAGATGTTAGTCATGTTAGTTTGGAAGTAGCAACAGGACACTAACATGGATATTTTCGTTGTTTATTATAAGCGCACAGCGTCTTACACATTTATTCAATAATAAAAAAATGTTGCATTTGCGTAATATTCTTCTATGTATCCCCTCTCTTACTTCTCACCTTTCGTCTCCTTACCGCGGGCCTACAAATAGAGCGTATTGATTGTCCAACTAATCTTGGCATCGTGAATATTATATTTTATCAATGAATGGTCATGGTTATGTCTCTGTTATCTCTGGCAACAATATTATCAACTAAAATCAAAAATAAATATTTGCCTTTCCCTTCCTTATTTTAGTAGAGAATGTTCAGTATGTTCACGTTAATATAAACGTAAACGCACAAAATAACGTTTATAAAGTCCAAAATATGAAACCTCTTTTTCTGTTCAACTGTTAAATGCGATTTTCCAATGTATTTTCTATGAAAGTTAAATATTATTTTAAGTCATGGCAAAAAATGACAAGTAGTATTTAGGATTTTTTCTTTTTCAATAAGAAAATAGGTTAAATGTTTGCGTTATGTGCTTACATCAGAGCCCGTAACGTTACCTACATACGTAAACATGGATGATAATTTGAATGCGCATGCGTAGTTAATTCTCAGAGCTAGGATGTATAGAGGGATCATGAGAGAGACAGATTTATACGTATTCAATGTTTTATTACCGGCTTTCTCGCACGCTTTACTAATGTGTACTCCAAAAGAGCCCATGTACAATGGGTTTAGTGAGACAATCCACCCTCCACACGTTAAAATACAGAGTTACCACTTACCTCTACATAGCAAAGCATAATGTTAGTAAAGGGGCTAGAAGAGTTCTAGCACAATCCGTACATAAATTAACATGGGAAATCGCTAAAGTTCTTCCTGCCAATTTTTGTCAGGTCACTCGTCTTGACGTCACGTGTCATGACGTCATCAGCCAAATGTTGCCAACCTGACCTAATCTAACCAGAACTGATCTCGAACTGATCCCGAACTGACCGGAACTGATCTCGAACTGATCCGAAACTGATCTGGTACTGTTTCCGAACTGATCCAAATCAGTTCCGGATCAGTTCTAAAACGATTCCGGATCAGTTCCGGATCAGTCGGGATCAGTTCTGGTTAGGTCAGGTTGGCAACAGTTGGCTGGTGATGTCACGACACATGACGTCAAGACAAGTGACCTTGATATGGACAAAAATTAGCAGAATGAACCTTAGCGATTTCCCATGTTAATTTACGTAAGAATTGTGCTAGAACTCTCCTAGCCCCTTTACTAATGTTACCATTTGTAATAACTTCGCTTTGATTATGTCTCACTACTTAACTACAATTTTTACAAGAATTTTCGGATAACGTCTTTGTTCAATAATTCAACAATATTCGTTTCCCACGTGACGTAATTGATGCCATCAGTTTGCTAGCAGTAATATTAATAATTTCACTAGTGACCCTTAAACAATGACACTGACCCATTTGACAGAAATAATACTTGAGATGTCACTAAAAACGCCCATTTCTTGTTTAATCAGATCACGTGAGATACAGCTATTGTTGAATACTCGTTAGTGATCTCAAGCAATTACATTCAGTTGAAAGTTTTAAAAGTGCTCCTTAACAACAGATCTTGCAACATATTTACTTTTTATGTAATATATTATTTAAATAATACGAGGGCTCTCTTTTAAGTTTTGCATATAGACCTAGAATAAAACAGCAGAGAGTGTTTAAACATTTTATTGTTTTTCAAAGTATTCTCCAAGAATAATGCACTTTTGCATTGCTCGAACCAGCTCTGAAAGCAATTATTCCACTCCTAGGGTGTCACAGCTCCAATGGCGGTTTTGAATGCCTGAAGTGCATCTTCTGGTGATTGGAACCATTGCCCACGCAGTGCGTTATTGATTTTCGGAAAGGTAAAAAAATCGTTGGGACTGTAAGGAGGGTGATCTAACAACTCGATGTTCTGTTGCATTGTCTTGATGAAGGATGATTCTTCATTTGTGGTTGGTTTCCCGAAGCTTAGCGATTGCTGGCAAACAAAGCAAACAAATCTTTATATACCAATCGGCAGTAACAGTTCTTTGGTCTTGCAGAGGAATTATTGTAACATGACCTGCTTTGGAGACAAATGTTGCGACCATCTTTTTAGATACACTTCGAGAACGGATCACTTTTGTCGGCTTGTCTTCACCTTGGAAAACTCAAACAGACGATTGGCGTTTATTTTTAGGTTCATATGAGTAAATCCATGATTCATCACCACTTGCGATGCAGTACACGTTTTTAGAGTTTCCAGCGTTGAAGCACTCCAGAGTTTTTTGACACCAATTTACCCTAGCTTCTTTTTGTTCTTCAGTCAACAGATGCGGTATCCAACGGGACACTAATTTTTTTACTCCTAATTCTTTATGCAAAATCTTTTGGACTGAAGTCTTTGAAATCCCTAAGGATGCTTTAATCTCGCGATATGTCACATGCCTGCGCACAGCATCAATGGTTTCCTGGATGACTACCGACTTAGGTGCATCTGTTCTTGGCTCGTCACTAAGATTAACTCGTCTTCGTGTAAATTCTCCATACCAACGAGAAATTGTCGATTGATGTGGTGCATCACTACCGAAAACAGAAACCAACTCGGCGAGGCATTCTTGTTAAGATATAGTCTTCGAAAGTTGTAAAAAATTATAGCACTAAAATGTTCTCGGTTTAAATCCATTTCTTGAATAACTTGTCAACTTTGAAAATTCGGTGTAACTACAACACTCTATGAATCGGACTGAAACTTGGAAGTGAGGTTAACTAAAGGCGACAGTTTATTTTTATTGGAGTCGTTTGATTTGTAACGCCCTCTAATGCACGGTATGCAAAACTTAAAAACAGCCCTCGTATTTCAATTCTAAACTAACTGACTAAAATGTAAAAATCATATATATAATCTGAAGAAATAATTTATATACAGTGTCTTTCAAAAATGTATATACAAGTGGGAAAAAGTTAATCTTATATTTAAAAAAAAAATGATGAAAATATTCTGCATCACTTAAAATTCCATAATAAAGCATAAAATTAGTAAAATTTAAAAATTCCTGTCAATATTTGAAATAATATTTTCCTTTATTTTGAATTTTGAAAATAGATTACTATTCATTATAAATCACTATTTTTATTTTTCCTGTATTCCACCTATATTTTACAGAATGAGTTTCTAAATAATGTAGTACTTTTTATCAGGAATATTTTGTTTTGTGAAATTTAAAATAAAACTTTTTGGAACACCCTGAATATTTTTTAGATTAGGTGTAAGAATATCAGAAATTATACTTTTTTCTTTTAGTACAAATAAAGACGATTTCGATGGCGTAGAGTGAAAATATTTTTAGTTTTATTTAAATTAGTACCTCATAAGCCATTAAAGGAATAAATCTGGCAGCTCTGTCTTAAAAGCGACAAGTTCTAGAGACTTCCAGTGACATACATGTAAATCAACGTATCCATTAAGAGCCATTTTATCTGTCTTCTGTAAAATTTTCTATTTTGGACATACGAGGGTTTCACTCTACGTCATCGATTTATTATTAATAATATTAAATAGTTCTGTATATTTCCATTATGATTTTCGTTTTCTAGATGGTGCCAATTTGTGCGAAAAAGCATCCAATTTCAATTTTTGCATGTATGGAGCTGATCCTGCGGTAATCTAGCCTTTTTCACATTATTTTATTTTTTTTTATATATTTTTTTTTGTAGAATTGGTTCCTTATTTGATGGTGTACTTAAAAAAAACCCATTAAGGATATCTGAGCTTCTCATTCCTATTTAAGAGTTTTTAAAGCATTTTTGTTAAACTAATAAAAGGTTTGGCATTAGTACTTTTGGTTTCTTTATTTCCTGTACATAAATCTACTTATAGAAAATATTGGGATCAAATTCATCGTCTATTAAAAAATTAAATATATGTGATTCATTTAAAAAAGGTGTTTTATTTAAAATTTTCTAGAAATTATGAATATTCAAAACTGTTGTGTTCTAACAAATAACTATTAATAAATACTCACGGTTGGGGGGTCCTAAATAATAAGGTGTATCATTGCATCATTCTTTTCATTTGTAGATTGACGTGTCTACAAATTAATTCTATATGTTGAGTGATGAAGGCGGACAGATAGTTTGCTTAAAATGCCGCATGTGATACCTCATTTGAAAGAAATGTTCATTACCTTTACGTCCATGCAAACAGTTTTAGATTTTTTAATGTTTATTTACATAAATTATATTAAATAAATTAATGAAGATAATGACATACTTGCTTTATAAACAAACTTTTTACTATTATATAGTTTTATTAATGTTGAATATTTTACTTTGAATCTGCAAATGTAACTATGAAATAAATTTCAAGTAAAAATGTGTATTAGTATTTTAGCCAGATATATAAAAATATCCAAAGAAAATTAAAAGTTGATATGACTTTAACAAAATCTTTATTCGTCAAATATGACAATAATAATTTCAAAGTCATAATGATATAAAAATAATTGAACTATATAAAATAAAGCAATGTAGATCTCAACACTCTCCCTCATTGCGTATTTAACATAAATTTTGAGCGTAGGTATTCAAACTGAATTTTTTCTAATGCCCTAGTCAGTAAGTCTGCTAGATTTTCTTTGGAAGGTATATAGTCAATATCTATCATTTTCTGAAATAATTTTTCTCTTACAAAATGATAGTGTACGTCAATATGTTTACTTCGTTGATGTAAGATGGGATTTTGTGACAATTTAATACTTGCTTGATTGTCACACAATAGTTCTACATTCAAATTTTCTTGTAATTCTTTAATTATGTAGGTCATCCATATCTCTTGTCTACAAGCTGCTGATTTAGTAGTTGAGACTGCAACAGAATTTTGTTTTTTCGTAGCAAACTATAGTATGTATGTATGATTTTCGATCATCTGAGCAACTCGCATATGAAGCATCACTTTACATTCTTAGCGAAGGACATCCTGTAGCTCTATAAATTAGTTTTTCTTTGGTTATTTTTCTTTGGTTGTTTCTTTCAGGTATCGGAATAGATGATGAATGAAACGCGAATGGGTTTCAGTCGGATCAACGCAGAATTGGGAAAGAACGTTAACAGTATATGTTATATCTGGTCTGGTTTTTATCACAAGATATAAAAGACTTCCTATCTTTGATTGATAGAGTTGTTTATCAGTTCTTTTATTAGTAGAAATTGCTTTTACTGGTTTAGAACCAGTATCCATAGGTGTACTCCCAAGATTGCAGTTCAACATATCATGTTTTTCAAGCAATTTTAAAATAAAATTCTTGAGAGAGAAGCATAAAATCTTTTTCCCATTCTATTTGTAAAGATAATAAATATTTGGGTATACCAAGAAATATAACTTTTAAATTTTTCGCTAAAATATCTTCTATACCTTGTACTTTCTATATGGTAGTTTCAAGAACTAGAATATCATCTACATAAATAGCTACAATTTGATGTTTATCTTCAGAGATAAATAAACATGAGTATGCGCTTGACTAAACAAGATCAATTTCCTTTAGAGTCCTGACCAAAACGGAGTTCCACTGCCTAGGTGCTTGCTTTAATCCGTATATGCTCTTTTGCAGGAAACATGCTCTCCCTGGTTCTGATTTTACACCTTCTGGAATCTTCATATAAACTTCAAAATAAATAGGCAGTTTTATGTCATATTGTCTGACTACTAAATTTTTGTGAATGCAATGGGCCAGAAGAATTCTAATTGTTTCATATCGTATCACTGGCGAAAATGTTTCATCATAATCCACTCCATGTATTTAAATATAGCCTTGAGCTACAAGTCGAGCTTTATATTTACAAATTTTCCCTTTTTGTGATAATTTTATTTTGAAGATCCATCGACAATAAACTACTTTCTTTCCTTCTGGTAAGTCGACTGTGTTCCAAACTTGATGCTCCAGCATGGACTCTAATTCTTCATTTATGGCCTTAATTAATTTTTTTTTGATTTTGGTGAAGAAATTGCTTCATTATAATTGGCAGGTTTATCTACAGCAATTTTGCAACTTTCATCACCATAGCGGGATGGAGGCTTTACAACTCTATTGCTGCGTCTGAGTTTAGAAGTTGAAGGCAGACACTTTTTATCTTTATATTTATTTTGTTTTTCCTCCACAGGGTATTCTAACTGTGGGTCTGTTATTATTTTTTTATTATCAACATTTTGTTTATTTTCAATACAATTGTCTTTATTTAATTGTTTTGTTATAGGTGGAATAAAAATAAAATCTTCTTCTGGTGCAAATTTAAAATCTCTAGATAAAGTAACTTTATTCCCTGTCCAAAAGCGATACCATCCAGGTTTTTTGCCATAGCCGACTAAACTGCCTTCTATTGTTCTCGGCTGAAATTTATTTCCTACCTTTCTCGATTGCTTAGGAATGTGTATATATGCTTTTTGTCTAAATGCTCTCAAATGTCCTATTTCTGTTTTTTTTTATGAAACGATTCGTACGGTGTTTTTTTGGTAAAGGCATGGGGTAATCTGTTTTTTGTATATTCTGCATGTGCCACTGCTTCAGCTTAAAAACCATTTGAAAGCTCGGAGTCGATTAAACTTGTTCTAGCCATTGTAACAATGGTACGATTTAACCTCTCAGCTAGTCCATTGGTTTCGTGAATTCTAGGGATAGATCTTTCTATTTCAAAACCACCGGAATTAAAAAATGTTTGCAAATTCTTAGAAGAATATTCTCCACCATTATCAAATTTAAAAATTTTTATTTCCTTTTCCATCTGCCTTTCCATTTTCTTTATGTATTCTTTTATTTTATTTTCTGCTTCAGCTTAATATCTCAAAAAATATATCTCTGTATAGCGAGAGTATTCATCTATAAAAGAAATGTAATACCGTTTACTACCAAAAGATTCAGTGGAAAAGGGTCCATATCCATATCAGATTAAACTTTTTCCAAAATGTTTTTACAACTGGTACCTTGTTCTTTTGATTTCTTTCTCGTCATTTTAGATTTGGAACATGCTACACAATTAATCGCAGTTGTTCGTTATTTTGGCAGAACCTCAAGATCATCAACAACATCCCTAATGTCTTTGAATGAACTAATAGGAAAATGTCCCAGACGTCGATGCCAAACAGCAGAAGTTACATTTACAGATTCTAAAGTAACCTCTTGAAATACGTTTTCCTTATTTTTTGAAATGACCCATCCAACTAATTTTTCTTTTTTTCATAGCGTTATCTCTTCCGCATTGACTTTCATAATAATTCCTTTCGATTTAATTACTTCCCACGACTTAGCGAGCATTTAAATCTGGAGAAAACAGCACATCATGAAGAACTACTCTTACTGAAGGTCTATTTGGCAACAATGCATTTAACCGGACATTGCCTGAATCTTTTTGTCGTTTCCTATTTGGATATATCCTGAATAAGGACGTAGATAAGTAAAAGCATTTTTATTTCCAGACATATGTGTTGTGGCACCAGTGTCAAAAATCCACTCATTTCCTAAGTTAAGTGATTGAACTGCTGGAAATGCAATTTCGCCATCTTCTTCAGATTCCTTACCAAGTCGAGCGATTTCTTGTTCATCTTTTTTCTTATTCCTGGAGTACTGTATTGAGTGACCCTTATACCATTTTATCTTTTCTTTACAATATGAGTATTCTCTTAAAAAGACTTATTTGATTTTAATTTATTTGTTTTTAACAAAAGAGACTAATTGTTTTCAGAGTGTGATGCTAAAAACATATTGGATGTGGTTAACTCCATTGATCTCATACAAATATCATTGTAAGTCAAGTTTAGTTTGGTCTTCAAATTATCAATAATGTTTTCAAGTTCATCGGGTAAAGTGGTGAGAAACAAGGAGCCTTTCGCTTTAGTTGAAACAACTAGAGGACGCAAGGCTGATTCCAATGAGTCACTGGCTTCGTTCGGAGTTCATTATATTTAGCAATATGACTTACAATATCATGTTTAGATTCATATTTAACGCCCACAAGAGATTTAACTAGGGCGTGTAAGGAGTACTCGTTTTTGATATCAAAAGTATAATTCAAGGTTTACCACATGTCCCAAGAATCAATAAAGCATGTAACTTGAGGAGTAATTGTTGAGTCGACATTAAATAAAATAAACGCTGTTGGGAGCGAGTGTCGATAGCGCTAATATTTACATTTTTCTTCGTATGCTTTCATAACTGCTTCATAGTCTTTACTAGTAGGATCTGTTTTTGGTGGATCCAACTTTGGATTATTTTCTTCGCCAGCAACAATTTTATATAGATTATTGAGGTCTAGATAGGCATACGCCATTGTTTTCCATGAGTGAAAATTTTGAGACCCATATAATTTTTCCATTTTTGGAAACTTGTCCATTTGGAACATTGATTTTGAATTATTTGTCAACCGTTTTCAAATTTCAAGATAATTGTTGATTTTCTTGAATCTCTTCTTGGAATATCTCTAATTACACTTTGTGCCTGGGCCCATAATTTGAAGAAAGTATTTTAGCCAGATATATAGAAATATCCAAAGAAAATTAAAATTTGATATGACTTTAACAAAATCTTTATTCGTCAAATGTCACAATAATAATTTCAAAGTCATAATGATATAAAAATAGGTGAACTATATAAAATAAAGCAATGTAGATCTCAACAGTCATAATTGTGAATATTTAATATTTTAGAATAATAGAATGTTATTTTTTATTTGTAATAAAAATTACTGTTTATTTTTGGAAATAATATAAAAACCAAACATTTTTGGGTCTGACTCCATTTGGGTCACATAGTCTGTGGTCATCTTAACTTCACTTTTCATTTGCATGGACCGCATGTTCCTATAGGGTGTACATGTTAAAAAAGACTATGTAACAATTTATTTCTCAAAAAACATATTACCAAACTTTTTTGTCAAGAGTTAACAAAAACTACCCTGATCCAGGGGTAACATTTCAGAATTAAGAGCTGGTCGTTAAAGTGTTAATATTTTTTTCTAACCTCTACAGTTCTTGTCGTACCCGTTTGTTTATGATCTTTATTTCTTGATTCAAATCTACCATTTTCACGAAGAGGTCTTTCAATATTTGCAAATGTTTAATGATTTTGGACTTGGAAATCACTCTCTCTATTTACTCGAACCTATTTGCGACCATTTCCATTACAAAATCCGCACACCAAAAGCATATCAGCTTGTTCATTGTATATATAAATTTTATTCATGGTAAAGGGTTGTAACCTAAAAACTACCTAAAACTAAATTTACCAATAAAAATTTTGTTTACTTGGTCACATAAGTTTCATTTGTTCTGGTAGGAACCTTCGGGCCTTTGAAGTCGCTCAGACAATAGCTGGAAGGTGGATAGTTTAACAAAAATTCCGGAAATAGTACACAAAGTAAAGGAGTGCCAACTGAATTACAATATTGGTCAATCTAAGCTGCAAACTCAGTAAATGAGGAAATAAATAAAAGACCGGAAAATAATTCGCTTACAGGACAACTAAACTCAAACGCCGATGGACCTCCCTAAATAAAGTTATAAAATCCGTGAAACCACGTAAAACTAACCACGCTATTTTGTGCATCATACATAATCAAAGCGTGACGTCACAGACATACGAATCTTTTCAATCATTGATATATAATAGAATAAAGAGAAAGTGCTATGACGATACTAAAAATGCGCGCACTTTTGCAATACCCTTTTACGTAATATATAAAACTCGAGTCAGTTTTGGTGAGAATAAATGTCATTTTTTGAAATAGCGTGATTTAAATGATATAAAACTATTTTTATTACGCCAATCTTCAAATATAAATTTATTAACTTTAAATTAATTAAAATATGACTCGAAGTGCGTTCATTTGTCATATCGCAAAATAGTGTATATGTCGTATCTTCTCTACTTCATTCTATCTAATTCTATCTCGATGTTTCCAATCAAACTTCATTATAAATTATAAGACAATTTAATTGTGTTTGTTTAACAATTGTGTTTAAATAAAACAGCCGTTAAACTTTATTGGTTCCTTTAATTAATTTTCTAATTTAAATATGTAATTAACTTTGTTCCGTTTTTCAATTACATTACAGTACATATCACTAATAGATTAAAAATGCTAATTTTTATGTCCTTCAACAATAACTTTAACTCACATTTCCCCCAGTATATATCGTCTAAAATATAATCGAAATTTGTTGCAGAAAAACTCTAGGATCCTTCGGATATCCCGGTGGCACGCCGAAAATCCCTGTTCCAGATTTACAAAGATTTGCAGGACGTGTTAGTGTTGAAGGCTCGCATTAGTATTGTAAATTTAATCGTACCCGACCACGTAGTGACACGTCGGGCCTCGTACGGGGGACGCGTTGTCCCGAAGGACGTGTCCATTAAGCTTGACGGACCTTCGATTGTCCTGGTCGACCGACAGTAAGCTTTTACATTCTTTTCGAACACTTGCAGGACGTTATTATCCTTTTAATTTCAGAACAATATTAGAGCCAATTTACGGTTCACAATATTGTTCTTAATTGAAAGTAAAATTGCGACGATTCAATCAGCTTGTTGCGGTTTTGTTAATGATTTCGTTTATACTTTTAATTTTGATATCTAAATAAATAATTAAAATAATAACCCTAATATAAATAAAATAAAATGGGCTACATTCTTGTATTATAACATTATACAAGAATACAAGAGGAAATCTCTAAGTTGTATAGACCTTTTATAGTTTTGTTAAATCAGATAATCGTATTGCTAACAGTATATAATACTCAAATTACTAATAATGAAATTACAATAATTGTATATCTCTCTTTAATAACCTAAACAGTACAAAAAGTCTCATTTAAAAAAAAATCACATAATCTTAAAACATACTGGGAAACGATTTTAATTTTGATCTACTCATATTGAGTCACCAGAATATAAACGATTTATCTCTCTTTTCGATACTGTTAATTGCATTCAGGTAGTTTGCAAATCTTCTTCTAGACTTACTGATCACCAATTATGACTACCAAAAATGTCATGTAAAAGTGATTCAAGCTCATTTCATTTCTCTTGTGTCTTGTAAACTCGATTTTAATTTACCAAGTATACAAAATCATAAAATATTTACTTATAGAAACCTAAAATCTATAAACATGCAAGATTTTCGGAAAAATCTGCATATGATGGCATGGGGAGAAATTTATGAAACAGCTAATATTGATAAAAAAAGTTGGAATTTTAACCAATATTTTGCAATTTATCAACATTTTTGCGCTTGTTACCACTAGACGTATCGGAAATAAGCCTTATGCCCCTTGGATTATGGATAATATAAAATTATTGCAAAAATTACGTAACAGTGCACAGAAAAATTGTAAAAAAAATAAACCTGGTGCGTACTGGTCTTACTATAAGCAATTGAGGAATTACACCAATTATGCGATAATGAATGAGTAGAAGATCTACCTCAGGCAAACATTTGCTACTTTAAATTCTAATTCTAAACAAATGTGGAATTAGATAAATAAATTAAATATTAAAAATAATAAACCTAAGGAAATACCTAATCATTTGAATGATGTCGATAATATAAAAAAATACTTTACTAGTTTACAAAATAAAGACCAAAGGACGAGATAATAAATTTTTATACCTCAAACACAAAAATAAGATTAATAATAACTTTCAGTTTGAAACTATTACAGAAGAAATTATTTCTAATATAATATTAAACATAAAATCTAAAGCTTTTGGTACTGATTATCTCAATATAGATATATTACTGCTGTTTTGTTCTTTTTATAATTCCTTACATTACTAATATTGTTAATCAGTGTATTATATCATCTTACTTTGCTCGAAACTGGAAATTTGCAAAGGTAATACCCATTCCTAAAATCAAAGAACCCCTGAAATGGGTCACATAAGATCTATTAGTGTATTACCAGTGCTATCAAAAATACTAGAGAGAATTATGGAGTTTCAAATCAGAAAACATTTAACTAAATTTAATATATTGCCCACTAAACAGTCTAAACATGCTGAAGATATTAATAAATTAAGTATCTTAATTTTACTGGATTACTCTAAAGCATTTAATATGCTGAATCATAAACTACTTTTGGCAATCACACATTATCTAGGTTTTTCTGTTACTGCTACAAAACTTGTTAGCTCTTTTTTAAATGATAGATTTTAATCTGTTGAAAAGGGTACGAAAAAATCTCAAAAAATTGATTTAACAATAGGAGTTCCACAAGGAAGTATACTCGGGCCACTGTTATACACCCTATATACCAGTAACTTCTAACATGCACTTACATTTTGCTACCACCACTTCTACGCAGATGATACGCACATTTATTACTCCTTTAGTCATGATAAAGTAATGGAATCATCTCGGGCTCTTCATATTCAAGAGCAGCAGACAAGACATCGACCAATGTTTTGTGACGGGCTAAACGAAGTATTCTTTGATTTCATGGTCACGAAGTGCATCTACAAATGCTTGAACGGCCAAACATTTAGTCATGTATTGCGGAGCTGTTGGGTATACAAAAGGGTTTCGTATCGTTTTTGTTTGCGATTCTTTAACTGTGACTGGTATAAATGCTCCAAATATTCGAGGTCATATCGCATATTTAGTTTCTTTTTGAGTTTCTTAAAATCATCTGTCTCTTCCACGGGTATAGTCTGAAGGACATCTAAAGCGTCTCCTCGAAAGGTAATGGTCAAATTTATTGCCTTCTCTCGTTCAGACCATTCGTTTACTCTGGAGGCTTTTTCAAAATACTTAAGGTAGTTCGTCCATGACATATTCCCGTCAAAAGTTGGGGTTTTAACACGAGCAGAATTTACAGTTCCTTCCAAATTTAACTTCGACTCTACCTCATGGCACTTTATTTCACTGTTCTTGGTTTTGTCAACGTGTTCCATTTCTTCTATCTTCTTTTCCATTTCTTTTATTTTCTCTCCGACGGAAGACATTATTTTCTCCTCAACGGAATACATCTTGTTTTCCACATTAGTAGAGATTTCATTTTTTAGAGAGGACATATCAGAAGAAATTTTATCTTTTAAAGAAGAGATTTTGTTTTCCAAATCGGAAGAAATTTCTGTTTTTAAATAAGATATGTCAGAAGAAGAAACTAAGGAAGAAATGTCTGAAGAAACTTTACTTTCTAAGGAAGTAATGTCAGAAGAAACTTTAGTTTCTATAGAAGAAACATCAGCCGAAATTTCAGTTTTCATAGAAGATATTTCGGTTTTCATATCGGAAGAAATTGAAGAAGCATCATTCGAAAATAAAAACGTTTCCGGATCTAAACCTTCCATTGCTTCTTTAAGACGTTCTGTCAGCTCTGCTTTCTTCTCTGTAGTCTCCAGATCACGACCTTTTAATTCGCGACGCAATTCAGCCACTTTTAAATCACACAGTTTTTTAGCCATTATTATCCACTATTTATTTACACTATCCCTCTTCTGACACCAACAGTTTATTTGTAAATTATTTATTTAAGCACTTATTTATTTTAAACAATACTATTCTAATTTATATATATTTCAAATGTCTTTAAACTGTTCACTATGTATATTCACCACTGTCTATCTTACAACTGATTGCCCCGTGTTGTTCCTTCACCAATATTTATATACCTATTTAAAATTCTGGTGGATTCCACAATAGAATCGCTCATATCTGTCAAGACGTAAACTTTCGCCAAACTAGAAATATCTCGTTATATTTGGAATATACTAGAAACATTATCAAGTTGATTTAGGAATGTACGCGAAAGCTCCTCCGCCATAGTCGTCAAATATGTTTGGTCATAAGGTGTTTAATTATGTATGATAATCGGACAAGTTGAATCTCAAAAGCCAAATAAGACAGAGAGGGACTTGGAGGATTAGAGCATGACGACTACTACTACAACTAACTACTAACTACTACTATAAATATAATTTATATTATAATTTTATAGTCTATAAATATACAGGATGTTCCATTAAAAAAAAAAAACATAAGTTTGCTTTATAACTCTAAAATACTAAATACGCAATAAAAATTATCTACACAACTACATTATACGGAAAAATCTATAAGAATATTATTTTACCTTTTTGATTAGTTGAAAGATAACGGAAATACTAGGGGGGCCCCCACATGCAACATTTTCAAAAATGCCCTCAAAAACTAAAAGTGCTATCAAAATTTTGATGACGGCATCTTTAGTTTTACAAAAAAGAAGCCAGTGTCGCAAAAACCACAACCCAAAATGGGACACCCTGTACTTAAATAATTTTTAAAGCGCGTGTCCAATTTTTAAGTTTGTATATTTGTCAAAATCTTGGTTGATCAAATTTTTAAAAAAATATTTAATAGCCTTTTTGATTTATGGCATTTTTAATTTTGATTTAAAACTTTTAACACTCTGCATCTCGATAATTTAATCAAAATCATCAATTAACGAAAGCTCTCTGTTGTTTACAACTGTATATCACCGGAAAAAAAAAACACTGAAAAACTGAAATAAAATATTTACACATTATATTTAATAAAAAATGAGCAAGCATAATGTCTTGTATTAATACAATTCTCCTTTTTGTCAATTTTTTACCCCATTCAACACATGACTAACGCGTATTATTCCAGCTAGAGTACCGCAACTTTTTCTCTTTTTGTGCGCCATTACGAGTGTCTTTTATGAAGCAAATGGAAATTTTGATAATGTCAACAATCTCTCACCGACTAAAATGGACTCTTTGTTAGGCGTAGGAGTCTGGAAATGGGCTCTTTTACACTGACTGATATATTCCAACTTTTACTCCCACATATCTATTCATTTGTTACCGCTAATATATCATTCATATTATTCCTAGGATTGTTAATGAAAAGGACTGGTTTGGACTAGAATAATATTAGTGATAAGAGGATCGGGGATTAGTTGAAATGATTTTGATTTAAAGAGAAGTGTACAATATAAATGAGATTGATGAACATGGATGTTCAACTACTGGATAATTCAAATACGCTGTTCACATTTTTTTTATATTGAGCTTGGGAAATTATACATTCTTTTTGTGTCTGTATGCTCTTCGCCTTTTTTTTTATATTAAATGTAGTAAATCTAACATAATTGAATCAAATAAGACCAGTTAATGTTAATTTTACCTATATTTTCCAAAATTGTTAAGCATATATTTAGTTTTTTGTTTTGTATTAAATTTTTCTAAAATTATTTGACAGGACTATTTTGTAAGATATTCAGGATTCACAAAAAACTATATTATATTCTTTAAACACCGTGAATAACTTTATATGTAAACATAGAGTTAAAAACTAAAAAAACGATGAAAAGAAAGGAATGGATAACTACTGGCATAATAAAATCCATACACGAAAGAGACGTATTATATAAAAACTAACAAGAAACCCTATTAGGGTGCTGACACCGGATGTGGCCACATTAAGACAATTCTAATTTAAAATCGCTCCTATTTAAGAAAACAAGAATAGGTAGTTTTAGTAAAAATTACAGTGAGTGATTAAAGTTATTCTACATACATTTTAACAGTTTGAAACAGATACAAAAAAACATTAAGAAAAAATGTACATTTACCCACTAATGACCACAATATTCCATTTATGTCCACCAGGTATCCCTATTTATGGCTATCAAATATTCATAGGTAAAACTGAAATATAATAACATTATTTATTAATTTTTTTATTTTAAACTAACTTTATTATTTCACAAATCATCAATTTGTTCTAAAACATCAATAGAACTTGGAAAATTTATCTTGAGAATTCGACCCTGTTTAACTAATTTACATTCTTTAAAAAAATAATTTGAATATATCGGCTTGAAGCTCAGTCTTTCCCAGTTGGACGTAGATGCGTAGTTTGTTCAGCAAAATATGTGATATTTCTGGGAGTAATAATAATAATAATAGTAATAATAAAATAGTTTTTCTACACCCGTATTATAATAATGCACTTATATGCCCATAATCCGTTTCATAATGATACCCATTATGATACAGATTTTTCATTACGATACAGATTTTTAATCAATAGAAACCTACAATTTTTCAATCAAGCATGCTGTTTGACGTTTGTCCTAGGTTCCTATGTAATTATTTTAGTTGTCAAAACGTATTAAATTTTCGTAGGTAGCTAAACTTCGATAATTATAATATTAAAATGTCTGATATTAGCGATATAGAAGACTCCTCCACACATATCGGAGAAAGCAGAAAATACAGTACAAAATATTTTACCGCAAAAATCTAGGGAAATACCAATACCTGAAGTAATACCATTAATTACAATTTTGTAGAATTTTTTATAGAAATACGAGTAATTACTGTTATTGTGTTCAATACCAATATAAATATAATATTTATAGGTCTTGATTATTTATCGGGTGTAGAAAAAATAGCGTATGCAACTCTCATGTAATGGTTATTACATGATCGTTGCATAATATACTATTTTTTGCCAACAAGTAATACATTAATACATATTTTAAGTTGAAATAAATACATATGTTGAACAATTAAACACAAAACCCACTGAGACAACTTCAAATTGTCTGTATGTGGTATAAAGAAATATAAATGTATAAATAGGGTACAATAACAGTAAAATAATTTTAAAATATTGGTTTTGTTAAAACTCAAAAACTTATAACTAAATTTAAAACTTAAAACTAAATTTAAAGACTTAATAATTACATTTTAATACACAGGTAAGTATTTTTTTTTTATTTATTTCGTTATGCTTACTTATTATTAATATTTTTTTTTATATACTGATGTATTTTATTTAATTCTCAAATATAGAGTGTATTTCCTTTATGTTTGCATTATTCATAAAAAATTTCAGTTTTCTTTTAAATAAAATTAATGTGTCAGACTGTTTAAATTCTGGTAGGGAATTAAAAATTTTTGATCCAAGGTAGTCATAGCTTCTTTGACCAACAGTTTTATTTTTATAAGGTGTAACAAATTGGTTTCTATTTCTGGTGTTATATGTGTGTGTTAATGTCTTTAATTCTAATATATTAATTCACTGTTCTAAAGATAATTTTCTGATTGTAGTAGTTTAAGGGTTTTTCTGAACTTGAGATACCTAATATGGGTTTTTCTATTGCAGTATTTCTTGTATTATCATCATCTTCTTCGGCACCTACGTTTTGTTCTTTAGTTTCTAAGTGAAGTAACTGGTACTCCTTGTCAATTATTTTTTTAATTTTTTGGTTTTTATTGGAATTATTGCACATTGACCATGCATCGCCATTGACATTTTCAAGAAGTTTTTCTATACTATGATCTGTGTTTTAGAAATCTTTGATGACTACCTCTATTCTGGGTATAGAGGTATTCTGCGTTAGTGTTGGCTTTTCCTTTTTATATAGACTACCTCGTCGTATTCTTCTAGTCGATACCTACATCTGACTAGCTTAGAATTTGGCTGGTTCAGTGAAAATAGATATTGGAGAGGTCGATGGTCTGACAAGATCTTGAACTTTCTCCCAAATAGGTAAGGTCTAAAGTATTTGGTGGCCTATACTGTTGCATACATTTCTTTTTCGATCATGGCATATTTTATTTGTCTCCTTTAGTGTCCCAGAAGCGTAGTCGATTGGTTTATCATTTCCAAAAGGCTTTGTGAAATCCGAATACTGAAGCAATGATTTGTTGGTCAGAAGGGTGTTAAAACATTTGAGTAACTCTTGAGTATGTTTGATCTTGACGCCCTTTTTCAAACATTTTGTCAACGCCTTTGTGATCCTAGCAAAGTCCTTAAATTGCAGGAGCGTTTTAGGGACCAAAGGACATGCTTACAAACTCATGACAATTTTCTACATTGAAAGCCGTCTTTGGAATATCCTCTTCTGCCATCTCTCTTTGATGAAATCAATTTGCTAAGTCCAATATGGTCTCCAAAACTGATACTTTTTTAATGCAAAACACCCTGTTGGTAGTTACACGTATTTCAAACAATTCTGACTTTTGATTTGCGATCTACGGTATAATAAATTCACAATTTTCATGCTCAGATTTACGTTGCTTAACGTAGATTAAAAAAACCTAACTGACACAGATGAAGAGTATGAGCTTAGTATGCATCATTGCATTTCTCATACATACCGATGCAATATGGAGATATTTGAAGATTTCAGAACGAGCTTTAACCGGCGTCTACTGGCCCGAATTAGCACATCAAACTGCTATTTAGAAATCTCGACAGTCAATGTTCGTCATGGTCTAGGAAAATGGGCACGAAGGTCGGATTCCATGTAAGTAGTTGGTAATAAGTTTGCTTGACTTTGACAGTAGCGCGCTAAGCGCTTACGGTTGAACTACACCTGTCAGTTTTAGTCGATAAAGTAGGACACTACTAAGTTAAGCGATTTAAAAAGTGGCGGGCTTCCTAATTCAGATTTTTGAGATAATTTGAAGTAACAATTTCCTATTTGACAACTTTTACTTACAACTACTAAACAAACAATAAGTTTAGTGAATTTTTGTTATAAGTAAATAGCCGCGTCCACATTATGCGAATTGCTACGCGAGGCTGCCTCGCGAAGCAAATGCTCGCTTAGTGTAGACGTGCCTCGCCCTTAATTTTAGGACGTGCTGCCTCACCCGAGGCGGCCTCGCCCCGAGCCGAATGCTATCGGTAACGTGGACGTGCTCAAAAGAGTTTCAGTTCAGAAATATGAATTTGTCTCGCATAAGAAGGTTGCCGCACGAAGCAAACTAATTTTTTCTGGAACCAAATTCAACCGAGGTAGGCTCGCGAGTAAACGCCCGAGGCTTCCTCGCGAGGCAATTCGCTCAATTTGGACGCGGCTATTGTTGAAAAATGGAAAATATCACTTGTTTTAACTAAAAAATAAAATTAGGTAAAAAATAAAACACATTTTGAACAAGTTTAATTTATTTAGAATTGCTATGTAATTATATTTTATTATCTTCTAAGTGCATATCCTGAACATAACATATAAGCACTATATCACACACTAAATTACTAAAAAATAAAAATAATATGATGACCAACATAGCACATGACAATGACTTTGTTATTAAAAAAACCGGATATAGTTTTTATAAAAAATCAAAGTAATTAATTTATAGACACAATTGTTTTAAATATCCCTAATACTGACTTAATAATCCAGAGACAAATAATTCCAATTCTAATATCCTTATACTTATTATCCCTTTCGGCATTTAGGGCCTTTACCCATCTATTTCAATCTAGAGTAGTTGTAATGCCTATTTCGAGTACAATAAGCCTCCAGCTTCAGTAAAGGTGGGCTTTGAAACACACCCTAATTCAGATAGATATTTATGCACATTCCAAAAATCTCCATACCCAGAAATATATAAAACAAAAATAAAGGCGCAGTGTGTATCTTAAAATTAAAAATTAACAGAGTTAAAACTTTTTTAAATTTTGACATATTTTCTTGCAATAAAAGGTATAAAAATGTCAATAAAAATATAATAGAATAGGTGAACCATGCAAAATTAACAAGTTGACATAAATATCATATCAGTTTTTAAACATATTTTGGTATTATTTGATAAATATAATAATGAATATTACCCAAAAGTGAACAATAACTTTTTGAGCACAAATCGTTCGCCTTTTTTCATCATGGTCTTTATAAGTAAAACTATGATGAAGTTCTATCTCGAATTCTACAATATCTGTTTGTAAATTGGCTTCACACATTTCGCTCACAAGTCCTTTAATTTTTTTTACCATAAATATTTAAAATGTAGATCCATTTATCTCTAAGAGTAATAATAATATCAGGAAAAATATAAAATTTCTTGTTAGTTTTGGTGACAAAAATATTTACTTCTGCAATTAAAATTTAAATGAATCAGAAGTTAATGACATTCTTAAGAACCTCACTATAGTTATAAAATAGTTAAATATGACTTACACTAAATTAATATAATTTACTCAGATATGTACATTAAAAAAAAAATTATCACCTATATTTGAAAGTAAAAATAATATCAGACTGACATATTTATGGCAACATAACCTTAATTTATTTTCGCCATATTTACACCATCTCAAAATATTTAAATTTAGCTTTAACTTTACATTTATTAACGATTATCCCTGTATTTGATCACACATTATATTAAAGTGAAATTTAAAAGGGTAAATCAGTAAAATTATTGATTTCATTTTAAGCTATTTTTTTAATAATTTAAACAACGAAACAAAAACATAGTTGAATAAAACAAACTTAAATAATTTAAAAATCTTGCAAGTCTCTATTGTTTAGTTACATAAACTTTAATTATTTTTTTAGTAAATATATTACTTAGTTCTTCACAAAATTACCTTTCCAATGACATGTCTTACTTGGTACTTTCCCAATTTAAATTAGAAAGATGCCCAACCATTTGTCTAAAACGTTGAATGATAATAGGTAAGGAATTTTTTAAAATGAGATTTTACTAAAATGGACAAGTTATAATAGAAACATGCACATATCAGACAGAAACCGCTGTCACTTGTCGCGTATAAATATGTGTCTGATATATGTAATGCAAAAAAATTAATATCGTATCGATACTCACTGACTGCGGCTTCTCACTATTACGTGCATGTTCCTATTAAACATTGTTCAACTCATTGTAAAGTACATTTTCCGTATTGAAAATTCAGTATCTGTATAAATAGGCCTCAAATTAGTTTTTTAAATGAAATTATTTCTTTTACTTTTATCGTAATATACCAACCGGCACTTTGAGTCGAGATACCACACACGACACAATTTCCAAAATACTTTTTTGTTAATCAATCTTAACGAGGTTTTCTTTTGTCCCTCGTAATGGGGTCTAATAAACCCCGTTACCGCATCGATTTTTCTGTCTACACTCTCCAACGCTGCTTTCCAAATGGAGGAGCCGTATAAGACGGACTACACCAGAAGAGTCTAAACTAAATTCTAATGGATAGTTATACGGATAATCAAACGATAAATGGGGGTTTTCTGAATAAAGGAAACGCTGCTTGATTGGAGATTTTTAGGGTGTTTATAGTACAGGCGAGGTAAGATTTGGAAATAAATAATATTAGCTAGCTTTCTAATGTTTAATACAAAAATTTATATTAAAATTGAGAATTTTTATTATTTTATTTTATTTATTTATTTACGGGCAAGCCCATTTGAGAAATAAATTAAAATTTTAAAATTATAATTAAAATGTGAAATATATGTGATGCTGAAACACAATCGTGGTATAATTCATTATATATAGACTAAAATAGGTAAGAATTTAAAAAATTTAAAAAGATAAAAGACAATAAGGTTGGATAAAATATTTACATTAAACATTAAATATTAAAGAACAAAGATTAAAGCTCAGTACTAAGAAATTGGTTTATAAATTTATGAAAGGGGATGTTAAATATCTCAAGATCGTTATGAGTATTGGCTAATCTTAACATTCTTGGAATACAGCTGCTGAAAGTATGATTTAAATGATAAAAAGGTACATATAATGTTTGTTGCTGTCGAGTTGAGCGCGTTGGAACATAAAGATTTATTTTTGTTAGAAGTTCAGTACAGTTGGTCTTACAGGCTATCCAAGGCACTCCAATAAAGTTTTATCGACAAGAACTTGTATTTGAAATTAAAAATTTATTATACAATCTGAGGACTATCAACAAAAATATTAATTTTATTTGGGTTAAAGGACACTGTGGCCTCACTGGAAATGAAATTGTAGATCAAGAAGCTAAGACTGCTTGTAGGATCGGTGTATATACCAAAATCTCTTTATTGACTGATATCGTCAATTCACATAAGAAAAACATAAGAAACAGATGGATAAGCCAATACCATGATGTTTCTAAAAATTCAAATAGTCATTATTTTCAACTTCATAGGCAACTTCCTAATAATATTCCTCGTCTCAATAATTTTGGTTTACCCAAAAAATGTTTAATACTATCACGTCTCAAATTAAATCATGGACGGTTTCCTGCCCATTTACATAAAATAAAAATCATAGACTCTCCCACTTGCACTTGCAATAATACGTCGGTTGGAGACGCCAATCACCTTTTCTTTGAATGTCAAAATTATGCATTACAAACATCTGAGCTATATAAATCTTTAATCTCTCTCAATTTTCCTCTACCCGTAAATTTGACATCCCTTCTGACAAGCACCGATAAACATATCCTCGATATTTTAATTAAATTTATATGTGACACTAAGCTAGATATTTGAGACCCTACTCTTATTTCTTTCTTTTCTGTATTCCGTTTCTATTATTTAAACATTCTGTGGCAAATGGACACCGTCCGAAGCCATATCTCTCACACAACACACAACACAAGTTCAGTACAGCTGCATCTGCCATTGATAATTTTGAAAAGTGATGTCAGGTCTCTCTGTTTCTTCCTAGTTTTCAAAGAGGGGATGTTTAGAAAATTCTCTATCAAATTATACTCGCAATGGACACCCAATTTATTATGTATTTAAGAAATGTATGTTGCACATTTTCTATGTTTCTGCTGTGCGTTATGAAATGTGGAGACCAGACAGAAGAGCAATAATCTAGATGAGGTTGGACTAGTGAACAATAAAGGACTTTAATTGCAGTTGTGCTAATAAAATTATGTGTTAGTCTTTTGATAAAACCTAACTCCAAGGTTTTTAATTTGATTAACAGACTCCAGGATATGACGATTTAAGTTATAATCAAAAGTAGAAGTTGGTACATGGGATCGATAAAAGCGCATTACATGGCACTTTATAGCATTCAAGTCCATGCCATTTAAGGAATACCAGTTTGATAGATTATCAAGGTCGGACTGAAGCGAGAAGGCATCATAAATGGTTTTAATAATTATGAAAACTTTTAAATCATCTGCAAACAATAGTGCTTTGCCATACTGAAAACAATGAATGATGTCATTTAGAAATAAGTTGAATCATAAGAAACCAGGTGATCCTTGAGGAACACCTGAGGTAACTTATAATGAGTTAGAATAGTGATGGTTTACTATAACCATTTGAGTTCTGTTCGTAAGGTAGCTACTAATCCATTGCAGTACGACCCCATTTATGCCATATTTATCGAGCTTTTGAAGTAAGAGAGAATGGTTTACCCTGTCAAAAGCCTTAGAAAAGTCAGTGTATACAGAATCAATCTGGCATCCCTTCTCCAAAGCTTCCGACAGGAAGTCGACGTAGGTAACTAGATTTAATTCAGCATATTGATGATCCGTTATGATGCCAGAATAGTCATAGGTTAAGGTAGTCTGTTATAATGTTTTTAAAAACCTTAGGTATAGTACTGAGAATAGATATACGGGGTTATGATGGACAAATAATGTTATTTTTAACAGACACGTTATTTGTGAACAGGTTGCTATTTCTGTGTGTTTATAAAATAACACAGGTTGTCAATCATAACCCCCATATATAGGTCGGTAATTTTTGACGTCTGACTTGCTACCCGATTTGTATATCGGGGTGTGTGTGTGTGTGTGTGTGTGTGTGTGTGTGTGTGTGTGTGTGTGTGTGTGTGTGTGTGTGTGTGTGTGTGTGTGTGTGTGTGTGTGTGTTTTGTATGATGGCCTTGATCTCAGATCAATTGGCCAGAGCTAATGTTATTAAAACGAATCTAAACCTACTTACAATTTTCACAAATTACAACAATACAATAATTAATAATGAAGGAACCTAAAATCTATTAAAAGTACAAAATTTTCATCATAATAACAATTAAACAACAGTTTAAACAGTTGTGATACAATTAATTATACATAATTATATTTTAGGAACGAATTCTTTTTTTTTTATATATTTTTTTTCTTTTTTATTTTTTTTTTGTTTTCTTGTTTTTTTCTTGTTTTTATTTTTTTTTGTTTTTCTTTTTTTGTTGTTTTGTTTTTATTATTATTTTTTTTTTATATTATATCTGTATTTTTTTTTTTTTGTCTTGATTCATTGTTTTCAAATGTTCATATATAACATAGTACAGTTTTATAATTTTTGAACATAAAAGCGCATCTAAGTTGGTGGGGAGTGTTGCTCCTGTTAATTGCAGGTTCTTGTAAAATTGTTCATTTAGATTTTGAAAATTAGGACAGCTAAAGATTAAATATTGTAAATTACCCAATTGCCTACAACTACAGAATGGGGAATCTGCCAAACCTATCTTAAATTTGTGTTCAGGATATAACCCATGTTTACATCTTATTCTATTTATAGTTTTAATCATATGGCGATTTGAAATATCAATAAACCATGGCTTTCTACTAATTTTGGGATTTATCTCTCGAAACCGTACTCCTACTATTGAGTTGGAATGTAATTCTTGTCAGCTTTCAAATTGTTTTTTCTTAAAAAAAGATTTTAAATCCGAGGATGGCATTAGTGGTTCATCTAATAGTATTCAAGAGTTTGTAGCTAATTTTGCAAACTGGTCTGCTTTTTCATTACCTATGATACCTTGATGGCCTTTGATCCAAACCAAAGAAAAGGTCTTCCTCATAGTTAGGAGAATTCTAGCTGTTTCTAAAATCTTCATTATTACTACTGGTAATGTACTTAAAATTTGTATATTTGTTTAAAGAATCAATAGCACTTTTGCTGTCTGTTAAAATTACGAAATTTGATTTATCATGATTAATGGCGTATTTTAATGTTTCTAATACAGCTATAAGTTCTGCCATGTAAATGGACATTTGAGATGGTAATTTAAACATACGTGATACATTGTCGTTGGAATGGTATAAAGCGCATCCAGTCTTGTCTTCAATTTTTGATCCATCTGTATAAATATATTCTGCGTTTGGCCATCTGGTACTTATGGTATTGTTAGTAATGTGGTTTATGATGTTCCGGCATTGCACGTATTCTGACTGAAAGTAGTAAAGTTGTAGTTGAAGATCAAGAAGGTTATATTCTATGTTATAACAAGGAAGTTTGTTGTTTTTATAAAGGAAGGTCTAAACATTATTTAGTCGTTGTAAACTTGATGTTAATAGAGGTTTCTTCTTACGTTTTAGCTTCTAGTTCTTGCAGCTCTCTAGTACGGTTTTGAGACAGTAATTTTGATACAAAAATATTGCTTAAGTATTCTCTTCTAATCTCTAGTGGTGGTTCTGCTGCTTCTACTTCTAATACATTTACAGGAGTACTTTGTAAAGTTCCTAGGCATAATCGTAAACTTTTATTTTTAATCACTTCCACTTTTTGTAGTTGACTCAAACCAGCATTTGCATATAGTACACATCCATAGTCAAGCACTAAACGGATGAGAGCTTTATAGAATATCAGGGCTATGTTTGGATCCGCTCCCCATTTGGTATTTGAAAAGGCTCTAAGTATATTTATAGCATTCTCACTTTTTTTAACGAGATGATTAATGTGATCTTTCCAGGATAATTTTTGATTGCGTATTACCCCAAGATATCTAACAGATGATTTACATGGAATCGTAAGTGGACCTAAATTAAAATGATTTGGTGGCTGGTACCGATGACGAGTGAAAGTACATATAACTGATTTCTCTTGAGATATTTCGAAACCATTTCTTCTTGCCCAACGTGTGGCCCTTTCAGATGCTATTCGTAAATCTACTATTGTATTTTCAATTGATTTTTTTTTCAGAATATATACAAAAATCATCTGCAAATTGCAGCACTCTTGTTTGGGGTTGCATAATGAAGTTAAAATCTGATGTTTATAATATAAAAAGAAGGGGACTTAGAATGCTACCTTGAGGGATACCGAGGGAAGTTGATTTAGGAGGACTAATATGTCCATTTATTTTTAAATATATATTTCTATTTTCATAAAGCATGATGATGTTAGTCGTTATTCTCTCAGGAATACCTATTGTTAGAAGTTTCCCGGCCAAAATACGCAAATTAACTGCATCATATGCCCCTTTTATATCCAAAAATAATGCTGAAATTGAATTATTTACAGTAAATGCCTTCTGAACATCAGAAATAAATATGGCACTTGCTTCTATAGTTGAACGTCCCCTTCTAAAACCGTACTGGAATGTTGGTAGTAATTGCTGGTTTTCCAACCAATGTTCTAATCTATTTTTAATAATTTTCTCATAAGTTTTTAAGATACAGGACGCTAGTGAGATAGGTCTATATGATTCTGCAGAATCAATTGGTTTTCCAGGTTTGTGTATTGGAATTATAAGGTATTTGCTCCAAACTTCAGGGATTTTTGCTTTATTTGTCCAGATGTCATTTAATATATTTAAAAGGCGTTGTTTAGTTATCGCAGGGAGGTTTGACAACATCGGGTAGTGGATATTATCTATTCCTGGAGAAGTGTTATTATTTTTCTTTAACGCTCGATTTAGTTCTTGTATTGAAAAAGGACTACTGAGAATATGATTATTCCTAGAATTAATTGGGATTTCCATAGGTTTTTCACTAACCCAATTGGGATCTATTTTATTGTGAAAATCTTCTGCCCAATCGCCCCATTCCATTACAATCTTATTTGTTTGTTTTCGATTTTTGAATCTGTTTAATTTTGACCAGACCTCTTTCATAGGTGTATTTTTATTTAAACTACTACAGTACTCCCGCCAGCTTTTCCTTTTCGCCTGATTAGTTACTTGTTTTACGACTGCATCTTGGTTCTGGTAATTATAAAGGTTTGTTACGTTGGGATTTTCTTTGAATATTCTGAAAAGTAGTTTTCTTTTATCAACTGCCCTATTACATTCTTCAGTCCACCACGGTTTGCATTTTTCTGGTTTGTATGCCCTATTTGAACTGTACTTTGGAATGGCTATACTGGCTGCTTCATTTATATCAGTAATTAGCTTATCGTAACTATCGTTTACAGTTTGCTTTCTTGGATCATCTAGGTAATTACTAAAGACCGACCAGTTTGCTTTATTTATATTCCAAATTTTATGGGACTTTGGGATTAATCCCGTAGATTCTACAGAACACTTTAAAAGGACTGGTAAATGATTTGATCCATGTGGGTCTTGAATTACTTCCCAGTCAAAAAGATGGCTGACATTTTGAGAGCAAAAGGTGATATCTATCGCACTATTTCTTTGTCCTGGTCTTGTGATGAGAGTTGACTCTTCTGTATTTAGAAAAACTAGACCAGATATATTTATCCCCTCTAGTAAATTTTTACCTTCGGTATCTTCTGCTTCTGAGCCAAATGCTTGATGATGAGCATTGAAATCCCCACCAACAATACATGGCTTTGGTATGTTATTAAAAAAAGTTACAAATTGATTTACTGTAAGTTTAGATGACGGTTTAATATAAACTGAAACAATATGTAATTTTTTAAAATTCCCTATAGTAACACACACACGTAGCCATTATTTTTGGTATTATTGCCAATGGAATCTCTAAGTAAGATAAGTTATTTTTTATTAATAAGGCTACACCTGCTTTACCGTCATCCCTGTCCATTCGACAACAGTTATAACCAGCGAAATTATAATAAATGTTGGGTTTAAACCACGTTTCTGACAGTAAAGCTATGTTTACATTGTAATTATGTAGTAAATGTTCTAAATTTGCTTTATTTGCAACTGCTGATCTGCAATTCCATTGAACCATTGTGAAAAGTCTATTTATGTCTGCACACATAGTGTAATGTATGAAGAAACGGAAGTTATTTTTTGGTTATAATCTACTCTTAGTATTATATTAAAATAGGGTATTTTAAGGAAAGCAGATAACTAGTTTAAAGTGTATTCTGACCTTGTCGATATCGCTTTTCTATAATAAGTTGAAATGTAATTTAAAAAAAATAATATTTAATGTGATCGAAACTGGTGGATGTTTGACAAGGTCGAGACTGAAGAGATGTTTCTTAGTTTAGAGTTGATTGTATCTAAAATATCTTGTTCTTGTATATCGAATGAATTTTTGTTTTTAAGGGTATTGACAATAGTATTAATTATTGTCAATGAGTGGTTTTTAGCCCAATAGCCCTCTTCATCGAGACCATTCTAGATAGAAGTTTAAATGTTTAAAATGCTCATGTTCTGTGGTGCTCATTTTGTTTTTAACACGCTTTTATTTTAAGTAGTATCCACAATATCCATAGTAAAAGAAATTAATAGTATTCAGATAAGATTTAGTTAGTGTAGTGAAATATAAAATTAGTTTCTAGTTTAGTTTTATTGATAGTGACACTATGAACGTTATAGACGAAAAACGAGGTTTTCGAATTAGTGAGCAACAACGTATGGCGTTAATCAGCTATATGGCTGATCATCCACAATTGCTAAGTGGTAAATTTACCCAAAATTTTACTGCTTCTTCGGCTAAAAATATGTGGAAGGAGTTGGAATCCGAATTGAATTCGATGGCGGGCGCAAAGAAAGATTGGCAGCAGTGGCGAAAAGTAAGTTCATTTAATAATCCATTTTAACTGATAAATAAAATATATTTTTTTAATTTTAGTCCTGGCATGACATGAAGACGAAAGTAAAATCAAAAAATGCCAAAATTAAAAATCACAGAAGGTGCACTGGTGGTGGAGCACCACTGGGAGATGTGTTAACAAACTGGGAAGAGAGTATTGTTAATTTGATTTGCTCAACGGCCAGTATGGGACACCCAGGCATCGACGAGTCGCTTATAGAATCTGTAAGTACTAAACTACATAAAAATTGTGTATTATCTTATCTGACACGTCCAAACTTTTTCCAATAAGGCTGCCACTCCCAAATTTTGATGTTATTGACAATACAGTTTATTTTTCATAGGATATTGATTTACCTGCAACAGAGACAGTTGAGGTTGAAGAAGTCATGGTGTTGCAGGATCACCTTGAGGATCACTGTTATGGAGAAGTTATGGAGAAATTTGAAATTGTACCTACTGAGACTAGTACTCCAAACATCTTTCCACCTACTCCCAAGGGTATGTTACATATTTTTTTTAAATTAATATGACATCCTTGCAAAGAATACCCCCAATGAATCTAAGATATTCTTACATTCATATAAGCACATAAATTATACACATTTTAACAAACATTTCTAAGGTGATTTCAAAATTTTAATTGCAAATATTGAAACTTTATTTTGCATATTTGAAATTACATGTTTTTATTCACATTTGTTGCTATTTAGTAATAACTCTTATTTATTTTAGTTATTACACAAAAAAGTTTTCCTACCCGTCGTCAGACAGTGCAGAATTCTACAGAGGCTACAAAAAATCTGACTAAAACATCTGAAGCTAGAAATGAGATGATGGGCCAATATTACAGAGAAAAGTTGGACATACTTAAAGAAACTAACGAGTTAAAAAAAGCTGAACTGAAGTTAATGCGGGAACAAAACGAAATTCAGAAAGAAGATGTTGACAATAGAAAAATCCAAAATGTTTTGCTTGAAAACATATCAACAATTTTGAAAAAAATTGTTGACAAATAAATTATTTTCTTATTTATTTTTGTTTTATTTTAATCTAAATTCACATTTTGTTTAGTACATATATAATATACTCCCGAGCAATGAAATTGGCTCCCCTTATTACATTTTTCGTGATATAGTTTTTCGAAAAATATAATTCAGATTTTAATTTATTTTAATTTGTTCAAAATTCTATTCATTGATTGTAGTGTAAATTAAAATCTGAAACATATTTTTTGAAGAAACTTTATAATTTTTAATAAAAAAAATAAATATAGATAAACACTAAAAATTTATTTAGAATACATATTTTTGTATTACAAACTTGGCAGTTCAAACGCGAAAATGGCTATTTATAATTTGTCTCTGTTTTCTTCGACCAGCTTCTAATTGTGGGTTGACTCTTCCTCTTCTATCAATGTGGTCTTCATTCTGAACATAATTATATTGTCCCAGGTCAATTAAGTCATCTTCAGGTTCTGGACCTGGGACATTATATTCCAAGCACATATTATGTAACACTGCATAAGCATTTATAATTTTTGATGCAACATCTGGGCTGTAATGCAATACTAAGTGTTTAAGCAAACACTGAAATCTTGCTTTAAGCAATCCATTGCACCTTTCAATCACATTCCTGGTGGACCTGTGGCATGTATTGTATCTAAATTCATTTGAATTACGAGGAGGTTCAATCTCAGTTTGCGTTAGTAACCAAGGTCTTAAGGTATATCCACTATCGCCTATAAAATAAATCAAAACGTTTCAAAATCAAATACAAAAATTTTATTAAGTAAAAAAAAAAACATGAATAACTACCTAACAAATGATAGCCAGTATGTCCAATATTATGTAAATTCTCCATCGCATCCTTAATGTTCGAATTATTCCAAATAAAGATATCATTTGTGCTTCCTGGATACCTGGCATTAACATTTAGAATTTTCATATGTGAATCGCAAACCTATAATAATACAGTTTAAAAAAATTGTACAATTGTGTTTTAATTATCTTACCAGTTGTACATTTATAGAATGGTATCCTTTTCTATTTACGTATATATGTTCTGGATAAATCGGATCATTACTCTTTGGAGGAAATATGGCAACATGTGTACAGTCAATTGCACCAACTACTCCAGGAAAACCAGACATATTGAAAAATCTAAAATAAATATTATTTAAATAAATGTTGATTACAGACCTAAATTTACTTACTCATTACGTATTATAGCTAAATCCACTTCATGAATGGGAAATTTAATCCAAGAATTAAAAATTTCAGCACGATTTAAAATATCTGCAACTTCATTCACTGCCCTACTTACTGAAGACTGACTAACTGCCAAAAAAATATTTGAGCCAATATCTGGCTGGTAACTCCCAGAGGCAAAAAATTTTAGTGCTATAAGTACCTAAAAATTAAATGTTTAATAAAAGTTCATGATGCAATATGTAAACTAACCTTTACACTAGGATCTAAAGCAGAAGCTCTCTGTGGCTGCACCATATAAGGCGACACTAAATCTATTAGAAATTCAGCTAACTGTTTGTTCAGCCGAAACTTTCTGACAAATTGTCGATCTGGTAATTGAAATGCGTCATCCCTAGTATTATAGATCCGAGGTGGCAGATCCATTTCTAATTCGGCCTCTATAATATTGTTTATTCCTTGTAAAATACCTATTTCCTCTATATCGTCCATACTAATACTATCACAGAACACTCGCTATTACTATATTTAACTATTAATACTCTTACTTTATTTTTTAAACTAAAAAGAATAACGCATTAATAAACTCAAGACCAAACACGGCATGTGAAGTAAATAAAATATTTAATTTAGGGTTATATTTATAATATTTTGACATTAATGACAGTATCACTGTCGGTACAGTAGATTTTCGTGATCGTTCTCTATTCTCATTGGTTGATGTCCTGAAGTAATCAAAGCTATTCGTTAACTCGTGCGACACGAAATGCCTCTAACGTAGGGTGTTCGAGAATACGGATTGGCTGTCGCATACGTTAGAAAGCATACGTTATTTGACGCATACGACACTTGACGTATACCGTCAGAAATTGGACCCCTGATTTGTTGCCATTAAAAACTTCTTTAACACCTAAATGAATGTCACAGTAATAGAAATATGTACAAAATTACCCAACTTTTTGACTCTTCTATATATACTTCACTCGATTGTTGGTTAGACAACACTACTTAAATTATGGAGCTCTATTACAAGGACAGGAGTGGAGTGGAGTATAAGTGAAAACGATTAGGAAAATAATACTTCGTACCAGAGAATTGTTTAGTAGGAGACAAGAGTTCCACAGCTATCGAAACAAAACAAAAACGATCAAAAAATTTGTTATTGGAGCATCAAGATTAAAAAATCGAAGATTGACAAAATGTCTTATTTTTTGGGACGAAATAAGGAATGGTCTTTGATCTGATGATCGACGAAAACGTATTTTAAGAAGTCGTGGAAGACAAGCCAGGCTCCAAGCTGCTCGACCGGTTACGGTTCATTCTGATAATTATAACAGTTTCAACCTAGATAGTTAAAAAACGTTATTTGATGGATGTAATTTTAATGCTACCATTTTTTATAGGAGATTTATATGGACCAAAATATTCCCTCTTGGACTTTCTGTAAAAATTAATTCATTACAAACAATGTTATTGATTCCAACCCATTTGGAAAATACTTGAGTGCCGCAATTTTTAATCTCTAAAATTTAAACGTTTTTTTTTCCTCCCTTCGAATGGAATTCCTTAGGGACTGCGCACCCTCCATTGAATAATTTATACTAGATGTCGATGGTAATGCACTGATATACTGTTTTTCTCCGATATCGCATTCAGTGAGAGTGAAATACACGTTTGGGGTTTAAAATTCAAATTTCGAAAATCAATTGCTACATATATTTCGATTGGAAACATCCAAAATTCTGTTTAGAGATACGAGGGTTGTTAAAAAGGTTGATAGCAAATTAGTTTTGTTTGGACCGATTTCAAAATATTCTCTAGGGTCATGGCTATTTTTTTGAGGAGCGAATAAAAAAATAATTTAATGAACAATAAACAAATGCAATCACTTACATCAAGTTTGTGTACTGAAACAGCTTTGACCTTAATAAATTTATGGAACCATGCATATTTTTTAATACGTTCAATCTAAACTCCAACAACATTCCCAATAAGGGTCTCAGCCTGTAAAGGCCTCCAGAGTGACTTCTTTCACCTTCTTTGTCATCTACTGCAAATAGTACCAAATTGATTTGATGTCCCCGTTTGGTCCGATTATTACTTGGCACATCAAAATGTTCAAACCATTTCTACTCATAATTTAACCAAGGATTTATTACCACCGATGACAAAACTCAGGCTCAAAATTTATACCTAAACGAACTTAGGACTGAATTGAAAAATAAAAATCGAAATGGCACTGACGACTGAATTATCAAGTACATTAATGCATCTCTAAAGATCGTACAAAAATTTCAGCATTAACTGGTTCATCTTTCAATGATTGGCTCTTATTTTACACAAATTTAGATTCTCTTCCCAAAAAATTAAATGAATTTATTTGTCTTGAAAATCCGGACTTTATTTTAATTACAGAAACGCGGCTCAATGTAAATATTTCAGACAGCTTAGTTTTTATTCCTAATTACCAGATTTTTAGATATGATCAAACTGATAGACGAGGAAGTGAAGTAGATATCTCAGTTCCTCATATTGATACTCTTTGTGTGCAGTTGCAACATCTCAATTGCCGTATTACTGTTTCAGTTATTTATCGTCCGCCAGACCCACCTGTTGCTACTGACGCGGCTCTGCTAAATAAACTCGATGTCCTAAGTCGTTCTGAAAATCTGATTATAGTAGGTGATTTCAATTTTCCAGACATTAAATGGCCAATAACGTCTATACCTGACACGCAGAATGTTACCAATCAGTTTATGGAAAGTATTCACTAATAACAGAGCCCAAGAGATTTAGAATCTGCTCAACTTCTTTCTAAAACCTTCTGTAATGTCTTCATCCTTCCGGACATTTTACTAAACAGAATACAAGCCTCTATTTCCAACGTATTGTTTGACCCTGACATAATAAAAGACAAACTTAAAATGCCTAAGTCCAACTCCTCGCCAGGCTTAGATGATAGCTGATATTTTCTTTTAAATCTTGTATTGACACTCTCTGTTATCCCATTTCGCGTATAATGACCTCCTCCTTTAATTCTCATATTCTATCATTCATATGGAAGACTGTGTCAGTGACTGCCATATTCAAAAAGGACATACAATAAGCTTGACCGAAATAACTTTAGACCAATAAGCCTTGTACCAATGTGATAAGGTAACTGATTTTTTCGTAAACGAACGTGTACTTCTCATCCAACTACATGGATTTATCAAAGGACGATCTACCTTAACTAATCTAATGCAGTCTGTCAATGACTGGACAAAAGCCTTAGATGCTGGTCTTCCTACAGATGTTGTATACTTTGATAGAGTTCCAAAGCACCGACTTCTTAAAAAGATTGAACACCTGGGAATCCGAGGCAACTTAATAGATTGGGTAACGGGCTTCTTTACCTCCAAATAATTTCGCGTAAGAGTAGGTAATAGTTTCTCTCAAATCAAATCTGTTGCCATTGGAGTGCCTCAAGGATCAGTCTTTGATCCCCTACTTTTTTTACTATATACTGTCGATATTTCTGTGCATATAAAAAGCTGTTGCTCTTTCTACGCAGACGATACAAAAATTTACACGAATCCGATTGCGGACTATCAGTCTCTTCAATCAGATCTAAGAGCGGTTATAAAGTGGAGTTTAAATTGGAGTACCACTAAACATTGATAAATGTATTATTCTTTATATCGGTAAAAACAATCCTAAATTGGCGTATAATATTAATAATAATGTCTTAAAGATAGTATCGTCTCTAAATGATCTCGGTGTTATTATTACTAAAGACTTAACGTGGTCAGAGCATATATTATCAGTAAGCAAACAATCAAACTCTCAACTATTGGCAATGTTTCACTCTCAACATTTTTGAAAATATACACATATGTTCGGCCTCGCCTGAAGTACTGTTGTCCTGTTTTCCTGTATTAATCTCGGATCAAGAGAGGTTGGTAAAAATGCAGCGACTTGCGACAAGGCTTCCGTATGGTATAAGAAGGCCACCGTATGAACAGTGTTTGTCTACGACTAATTTGACTCTTTTCAGTAAGCGTTGACTGCCAGGTGATTTAATCGTTTGTTTTCGCGTAATTAGGCATATGTTCTGTGTCAATCTTTCGGATTTATTTGTTTTAAATAATGACCTGCGTCTACATGTGGGCATATGTACAAATTAAAAAAAGGAAATTTTAACTCTAGAGTTGGGCAACATTTTCACTGTTTAGAACAATTATCTGATAACGTTGTATGCGCACTTTCAATTAACTAGTTTAAAAACAAATTTGATTCCTTAGGCTAAGTAGGTATATATCTGTATAGAGACAATAAAATATGATCACAACAAATTTATAGTTAAATTTTTGAATAATATGAGCTTTATTATAGAACTTCGGTTCTCAGTTCATGTCACTAAATAATAATAATAATAAGCTTAAGCCACGTTTTTACAAGGTCAACGAATCACTTAACTTCACCGTTACTGAACCCTCGAGGTTAACTATCTTTACAACATTACAGGACTGGTCACAAGAACCAAGGCTGTCTGTCTATCTCTTTTTTTTTATCTTACCTTTTCCACTTTAAATACAGTTTTATGAAGACTTTAGTCTAGTTTCTTCAATCATTGACTACCTTCTTTAATAAGTTTAATTAAGATTTTTTAATTTTAATTTTTTCATTTTTTAAATAACTATTTAATATTATAGGTTATATATGATATTTTTCATGCAACTGTAATTAATTGTAAGGAAGTAAATTATTTCTATTCTATTTTATTCTATCTACGTTGCATTTTATCCTGATAATTATTATAACAGTAACAGCCTTGCTAATATAAGCTGAAACATCTTATATACCTTAAAAATCCCCACGTGGGGCGCCAAAAAAATGTCACGCTAACTCATTACCTCATAAAGGTTTAAAGAACATTTATGACCGCACACCTATTGTATTTCCAGCTCATTGTCCTTATACGAATACCCAGCCACTCAATTCCCTTTCTGACAACCGACAAACGTCTCGCGAACATACACGCAATTTCCTACACATTCCTTTATCTACTTTTGAAATCGATTAAGGTCATAAGCATCGTTGAAAACTCTACCGGAATGAGGTATTTCATTTTTTCTTTTTTTATTCTGCTCGATCGAGGTAGCGTCACAAAAATTGAAAAGTCAAACCGAACAAAATGCCAAATGAAACGACAATCATACAGCTGTGGAAATCAAACAGGAAAATCTGACAGAGCGCTAGATTGAGAAGATGCTCTCCAAACGAGCAGTGCCGTAGCGGAAAGCTTTTTATATTCCTATATACAAGAAAAAGTAAGAGAGGGTGGATAGAAAATAAATTGAAAATAATTGAACAGAAGGAAATTAAAGAAAAAATGCAGAACGATGCAATAAAAAATAAAAAGAAGTGGTACTGAAAAACGAAGATGAAAAATACAATAAGATGTGTATCGATTACTTCAAAAATCTATTAATCGATCCGGAGTTGAATAAAGATGAGATGATAAATGGAGGGGATTAAAAAAGGGGTATATTAGCTAGTGTTGTCAGATTTATGAAAGTGAAAAGCGTGACAACCGTGACGACAAACCATCAGGTTCAAATACCAAGCATTTTTATATAATCAGGTCTATTATTTGTGAAATTTCTAACAAAAAAAAGTCCACAGCTTGTATTTTCGTAAACGAGGCTCCTTTAGCCGATATCTTTAGAAAGAAAAAAAAAGTTTTCACCTTGTATTTTTCTATAAATCCAGATCCTTATTTTTATTTAGAGCTTTGAATATTAAAAAGCATGGCATTTGCATAAAAAGAGTGCCATTTGCATAAAAAGAGTGGCATTTTTGTCAAAAGCGGGACATTTTCGTACTGTGGTGTTAAACGTACAAGCAAGCCAAAAAAGCGTGAAAAATACGCCTAAAGCGTGACGTGATCCTAATATTAACTAATGCAACAAGAGAATAGATGGAAAAGGTCATTGGAAAAAATACAAATGAAAAATCACGGGGAAAATGTGGAATTATAATCTAATACAGAACATCTAAAATATGTCAAAATTACAGACCAATAGAATTACCTACAAAATACTATCAATATCAATAATTCAGAAGCAGCTAGTGGATAAAACAGAAAAGTTGGTCTAGTGACAGTATCAATGTGGATTCACAAAGACTAAATTAACTAAAGACACAATAAAGCAAATAATGAGAAAGGCGTACGAGCACAAACTATAATTTGAAATGCTTTTTATTGACTTAATAAATTCAATAAAAATAACAATACTACAGCTGGCTCTAAAAAAAGTTTGAGACGGTTAATAACAATGACAATTCAAGAAACAGACATAAACATTAAAACACAAGAAAAAAGGATCGAAAGAATTCACAATTATTAAAGAAGTAAAGCAAGGAGATTCACTAGCAGCCACTTTATTCATCCTCTCACTAGAATATATAATAAGGAAAGGACCCCGCACTTTTCTTATGCAAATAGGTAGTGACTCCTTTCATCGACTGTGATAGAATTAATTAAAACAATAACGGAGTTGGCTCGAACTTTTTTTAAAAGGTTCTGAAACCAATTTTTAAACATACGGCCATCCATTTCTTTATGGTAGTCTTTTGTTTTCTATGACTCAACATTAATAAACCATCTGACAAAAATCCATCAGTGCCTTCAATGAGGTTTATTAATAATCAATTTCCTTTTCCTGTTGGATTTTTTAATCCACAAGAGACTCCTTTAAAAAGGCTTATTTTTTTAGTTTTGATGGAGGTATATTGCCAAATTTTTGTTGTATATCCAGCATTAACCCATGTTTCATCTAAATAAAATACCTGTTTATGCTGATTCCTTGCGTCCGTTATTTTTCTTAAATATGCATGTCTCCACGCAATGATTTCGTCTTTCTCTGTTAAAAAGGCAATGTATAATGACATTTCACATTACTTTTAACAACAAAAAAGAAAACAACTAAATTGCGTTTTATTTTTTAAATAATTGAACACCGTTATTGAAAACTACCCAGAAATGTTGGGGGTAAAATTTTGACGTATTCCTTTAAGGATAACTGATAAAAACGTTTTTTTTTTTTCAAATTTCCCGCCGGTAATGTCAAAAATCAGATCGGCAACATTGCACTTGTCCCTTATTTTTATTATTACAATTGAAAAAAAAAACGTCGTAGGGCAAACAAATACAACAATTTTCGGAAATATTTAATTGAAAGTACATACAAAAGAATGATGGTGAATCATTTTTTAATTAAACACAATTTTATAAATAATCAAGTCAAAATTAGAAAAAATGTTGTATGTAACACGTTACGAAATGCCGTTTTGTGTAATTCGTTCATTTTGCGAGACCTCACTCCGCTCATTTCGCAAATATTTACTCGTTACACAAAATAAGCATTACGTAACTGGTTACATAAATAGCTATTAATTGATTTCCTAATATTTTAAATCATCGAACAGTATTTTTCGTAGTAAATAATTAAATGAATACATTATAAATAATTACCGGCATATAAGTAATAAAACATTTTTTTCTCTTCAAAGAGAAGGCTTATGTAAAATAAACTTAAAATAATAAAATAAAAGGTAATTTAATTATTTATTTTATTCTGGTGTGATCGTAAAAAAAATCTTGTGTGTAATTCGAGCAGAAAGTATTTTCACTGTTTCGATAATTTTTTGTCTCAACAGCTAAAGTATTACTTTCTGCTCTTAATACACAAATAGCTATTTTGTTACAATAATTTTATAAACTTTTACTTAGGGCCGATTCCACCGTTGTGTTAAACGAAGTTTAAAATACTAAACGAAGATTAAAATGATATTTTTATATTAACAAAAAACGAAGTTTAAATTACTAAACGGAGATTAAAATGTCATTTTTACATTAACAATGTCATTTTAATCTTCATTTAATAATTTAAACTTCGTTTAACAACAGCGGAGGAATCGGCCCTTAGCCACTAGCCATATTGATAAAGTGTTATTACCTTCATCATAAATAAATCGTGCTAACAAATGAAGTCAAAAAAATGTCTCATAATTTTTCATCTTTAAGTTACCTACCAAAATTAGGTACTACAATACAAATATTTAAGTCCGGCCCAGAACGTCTCCCTACTCCTTCCACCCAGGTTTTCGGTTTTGGCAAAATTCGCGCAGCGGCCAATGCTTCCTAAGTTACCTCTACCCTTTCTAACCTCTTTGAATCCAACTCATCCATACTTAATTTATTTTTTATGGACATCGTCTGAAACAAAATCAATACAGAAGACTATCGGTATGTACATACATGTACCAACATCTAGTGCAGTTACGGACTCCTGATACATATGTGTACCGCTGTAAAAAACAGCTGTTTTTTGTTGTTTCCAGCAGTGTTTCGCAACATATTTTGTCGTAATATTTTAAAACTTACCTTCAACTAAATCCACACACAGAATTTGTGCGATTCATGTCAGTTTTTTCCATAAAAATTAACTAAAAACGGAACGTAGAATGTGACATGTGACCCGGCACAAATAAACAAATACCATATAACATCAAATAAAATTCGCGCATCACAGTTATATTGGGAGGTAGAATATGCACCGGTACGTAGAGGAACCATATAAAACATGAATATTTGCTAGTAGTCTTTGCGTGAATCATGCTGGTACATATGTGTACCGACAGGCTCGAAAGGGTTAAAGTCTCGATTTTGCATTAGTGTCATAATATACTATTAAAGGTAGGTAAAGTAACATTCCATAAATAAGAGTGCTCTCGATAAATTTCTATGAATTCCGTCTAAAAATATCTATTGTTTTCCATTATTATATAGGACAACCTCACTACACATCGACAGACTAGATACACACGTTCAAACTTGTTGTATATCCAACAGATTTTTAAGCATGCTAAAATTCCGTACGATTCGACCGCGTCGTACGATTGGTTGAACACGTTGCAATTATCGTTCGTACTGCATGTAGTACAACAAATTGTATCTGCTATGTGCCATTTAGTCTATTAAAACACCACTACACTAAAATTGTGTCATTTTGACATGTAACTAACGAATAATACTGATTTTGCATTTAAGTATAGGTATTCAGACTAACTAGATTATTCCCATCAAAAATTTATAAGTCATCATATCAGATTTTATTTGTCTTGCAAAGGTTTTGTTTTACATATCTCAAAATGTGAATTATAGTCACGAAACATGTCATATCAAATATTATAAAAAATGATCATAGTCTACTCTTTTTGCCTCAACCTCAACCTTCTAACTCTGTGATTCCTTCCTATTCCAAGTTTCAGGTTAGATTAACAGTTTTCGGTCAAAGATGACAACTTTCTAGTTTTCAATCCTCTTCACTCTCCCAATTCCAATTAGACCAGCAGCGCCTGAGTCGCACGTCGCTGCCAGAATCCAGAATAGAGGCATGCCAACTTGATGGAGAATGTACGGACAATGTTAATGCCGACGTTCAATTTTTCCAGGACATGACGTGGACGTGACGTGTCATGTCGCGGTAAAGTCATACGGCGCGGCGTTCGCTTACTTATTCCGACGGCGAACAGCCCAAGAATGAGTTAAACTATGAAGATGTCGTTCGTCGTTTGTTTTTGGGGAACTATTTTACCTGGAAATCTTGCAAGTCTGATGAATTTTTTGATAAAGTTTTTTAAAATTATTTTCTAGAAAAGTTAAATTGGTTTGTTCACAGTAGTTTAGTCAAAAGGTGATATAAAAGGTGATATAAAAGGTGTCTGTGGAAGGTCTTTATAAAAATATACGACATATTCCTTAGAACAAACAAATTCGATTTAAGTAAACTTATCTCAGTTAAAAGATGCGCACTTTGGGAGCTAGCGAGCCCTAAAGTTACTGTTTAATCGGTTCTTCGTAATTGTTAACGCCTTATGCGGTTCCGCTTAAAGGTGTGTGGACAGAGTTTATAAAAAAGTTCTTCTTATTGTTTTTCTTCATTTTCCATAAATTTTCAACATCTCTGTCGAATTTAGACTGGTATGTGAATATTAAAATAAAAACGAAAGTAAATTAATTCCTTTTAAGAATAACGATGATTAAAGAACTATGGCACAAAATAAATAAAACGAACTATGTACCTATTTTTAACAGAACATGTCAATCATGATGTTCGGTTGTCCCTAAATTTTACATTAAGCTTTTTTCTATTTGGAAAAGTAAAATAACGAAAATATATAATAAAATACCTCTGTATCTGTAACGTGTGGAGGGAGGGTTACCCCCCCCACGGCACTTAGGCCTCATTGGGCCCATTGTGCATCCTCCTAAGATAATAGGTACCTCCTAGCGCGTGAGCTAGCCTACAGATTTAATGTAGTTGACAACGTCGCCAAGAGGTGCTTCTCTTTTATCGGCCGGTGTTAGTCGATACTCGCCGAACACAAATCTAATAAATGAGAGCGTCAAGCAATCGTAAAGGATATGCTTGATGGTCTCATCTTCTTGTTCGCACCCTCTGCAAAGTGCGGATTCTGACAGCCACATGATATGGAGATGCTTCCGTACTTGGCAATGACCAGTCAGAATGCCAGTAACTAGGCCCAGATTCTGTCTAGTCATAGTTAAGTATTTATTTGCTGCAGTATTGTCAGAATAACTTTAGAGCTCTCTGGCAACTCTGCAGTTTCTTGTTTCATCCCATCTTTCCTTGAATTTCACAAGGGAATGTTCTTTAATTAGGTCTGTCACTACTGATTTTGTCAGGCCAATAGAAGGGCCAGGTCCAAAAAGTATTTGGTTGGCTGCTTTCTTGGCTAGTGAATCAGCAAGACGGTTACCTTTCGATGTGACGTGACCTTTGATCCATCTTAAGGTGACCACATTGTTGATGGATACTTCGGTTAGAGCTTCGTGACATTCTAGTACTAACCCTGAGTAAATACGTGGTCTGTTCAGGGTGAGTAGTGCTTGTCTGCTATCTGTATAGATGAGCATGATACTTCCAGTGATATTGTTTCTGGTTATTTCTTTTGCTGCTATGAGAATCCCCGTTAGCTCTGTTTGAATTACACTGGCACTATTGCTCACAGCCCATTTTATGTTTAGGTTTAAGAATCTGGAGTATATTCCACATCCTGCGCCTTGTTTTGTTTTAGAACCATCGGTGCAGATATGAATCGTATCTGCCACTTCTGGCTCTTCTATTTGTTCTAATATAACTTTATATGGCTTATGGAGTCTATGTTCGCTTGAAGCAGTGGAAGCGTATCAAGCGCCTCCTGCCAAAAGTGACGTCTCGCATCACCAGATCCTACATCAGGTTCTATTTCAACCATGCGAAGGTGTGTCATTATCGTCAGAGCAACCTCCTTGATGTAGATATCATGGGGAGTGAGACTAAGAATGACTTCCATGCCTCTGGTTCGTGTTGTTTTTATGGCTCCTGTTATGTTGAGACCTCTGTTGCAAAGTTTAGTTTTGGGTTTAGGAGTTCTGGAGGTTTCAATTCCATTTTTATCCTTTTCCTTGTGAAAAGGACCATTTCTGTCTTCTTGCATTCTTTCGCAGATAATGACCAGGCCATCTGCATATGCTATGGTGTAGTGACTTTCATTGTTGAGGCGGCTGTTAAGGGTGTTGAAGACTATATTCAGCAGTAGAGGTGATAGCACCTCTCCCTGTGAACATCTTCGCGCAACCAAGCCTCTTATATTTACATCTTCTACACTTATGTTTACTGCTTGCTTTGAGAGCATGTTATGTATACTCCCACTAAACATTTGTGGAACATTCCTGTTCGTTAGTTAGTATATTATCTTTGGAAAGGTGGTTTTATCAAAAGCACTATCTATGTCTATGAAAACACCCAAGGTGGACTCCTTATTGTCCAGGGATCTTTCTATCCGGCCAACAACTAGATGGAGGGCTGAATCAGTACATCTGCCTGGGGTGTATGCATTTTGGTGTAGTGGTGGTATTCTTGTAATCACCAAATCCCTTATGTACCTTTCGTACACCCTTTCCAATGTCTTCATGGAAAACGATGTCAGACTAATTGGTCGGTATGTTTTTGGGATAGTTTAATCCATCCTTCCAGGTTTGGGAATAAATACCACTTTTACCTCTCTCCATTTTTTGGGGATATACCTCAGAGCCAACGAGGATCTGAGTATACCCACCAGGTGCGGTGTGAGTTCTTCCAGATCTCACTGAAGTAGATACCGTCAGGTTCTGGCGATTTAAATAGAGAGAAGCTGGATATTGCCCGTCTAATTTTTTCATCGTCTACAGTGTTTGGCAGTTTGCCAATCATAGACAGATGGATTGTATTCTTCCTCTGCCGATTCGGCCACGTCTGTGATGACCGAGTCAGGGAAGTGTGTTAACAGCAGAGCTTTGATGCTATCTTTGAGGTTGGCAGTTTTCGTGCTATCCTATTTGATTAGCTTTTTGAAGCCTTGCTACCTGCGGGAAATCTTCTATTTCTTCACAGTAGGATCTCCATGCATCTCCCTGTTTTTGTCTGACGATTTTTTTGTATTATCTGAGGTGAGATTTGCAAGTTTCCCAGTCCTCTTAAAGTTTTGTTGTTCTTACCTTATTAAAAGATTTGCTAGCCATCTTCCTGAGGTTATCTAACTCGTGACACCACCATGCGGTAGTCGTTTGATCGTGTCGGACCAGCCTCAGAGGACAGAACTTCGTATAGGCATTGTTTATTGTGTTTTATATTGTGTCCGTGTACTTTTCCACCTAATTCAATATAATATTTGTACTATAAAACAATTAGAACATTTATTTCACTGAAGCTAATATGTTATTGATAAGTTTAAAATAATGGTTGATCGTACGTTTCGTTGATACTACAGTGGCCTCATCCCCGTTCTTAAGGACGTAGTGACGTCACCGAATAAAAAAGCGAGTTGAAAATATTCTACTTAGTTCCATATATTAACTTATTAAAAATCTAATATTTTATTGTTATTTGATGGTGTTCATGTTTTTATTTTTGGACTATTTTCTAGTATTGGAGTTTTTATAATCTCAGTAGTTTGATTTCTTGAAAGACTAGCTACTAAAAATCATGTAATGATTTCTATAAAATTTTAAAAAAATTACTTTTTATTTGAATTATAAAGAGAAATATCATTCTGTAAATGGTTTATTTTAAACATTTTGGGTTAGGGTACGGCATCCGACTCGAACTCGACATTTTGTTTATACCCTGAAATAATTTGAAATTTTGGCATGCCTAAAGCGAGCTGTAGTACTGCTGTTTAACAAATAAAAATCATCAAAAGAAAGGGACTGAACCTTAACTGAAAGTAAAGGCTAATAGTAAAGGCTAATAGAATAGAATGTACTTAAAGTGCCGTTAAACGGTTGTGTACTAAAATGCCGTTATGGTGTCTCAAAACTTAGTTCCCGAAGTGATTTGTCCAGGCCGTTGGAATCTATGTCGGTCGGCATACCAGGTATAGGTTGATATTTTCTAGTGGCGGCGAAGCCGATACCCTGCGAGATGTTGCTTTGTCTTCTTGTTGTATATTTTCTTCTATAAAAAATCTCAAAACACTTCAAATGCGTCATTTGAATAACATTATGTATATTAACGGCATTTTAGTTCACGAACGTTTAACAGCAGTTTAAATACAGCCTTTAGAATATTATTCTATAATTATCATTTACAATTATTAAGTTATTTGCAGCTTTGTCCACCCTACATTTAAAAGCAGATAAGATGGTTTCTTACAAACATTTAACACAACAAAGAGCAAGAAAACTCAAAGGACTTTACTAAAAGAACATACATTATTGAAAAAAGGGTTTGTTTCACGAAGTTTTTAGTAAAAATGAGTTACAAATAAATTTAATGAAAAAAGCAAGGACTTGTTGGACTGAAAAAACATACAAGGTATATTTATATCTGAAGTATATTGTAAAATTTAAAAAAAGAACAAATAAAACAACTCCTATAAAATCTTCTTCCTTAAAACACTGCTACTTATTTTCATAGTTTTAACATTGATCTGATATTTTCTAAAACATTTCACCCATATTTTTTGTAATTGGACACTTTTGGGGGGAAATATGAATTTGATGTCCTTTCTTCTGATAATTTTTATTTGAGAAAAATTTGGCTACAAACAACAACCCTACAGCTCCCTTCACACGGAAAAAAACTTTTACTTACCGTAAATAAAAAGTTGTATACTATATGGGACAGGTAAAATATTTACATACAGTTAGTAAAACTAGTTTTCTGAAATTAGTCACCTGTGGCTAGTGAACAGTTTAATTAGTTTTTAGACGACCTACAGTTACTGAACTTTTAACTTGCTGTTAGTGTACATTAGTTTCTTACAATAGGTACACTTCACACTACCAATTGTTTTTGGTTTATTTGCCGCTAGTTAACTGTTTTCTTGTGATAAGTGATTTTTGTTTTAGTGGGTAATATATATAATAAACCGTCTTTATTGATAATTTTTCAAAATATTACAAAAATTTTAGTAATGGAGCGAGATTTAGCAATAGGCTATTCTTCCATCTAACTCTTCTTAATTTAGAACATAGAAAGTATAAAGATATATTAAAATGTTACAATGTTGAAATGTTAAAATAAAATACACAATGTATCTTGATTTATTTAGAGGCTTTAAAACAGCAGAATATTTTCTGTCACCTCGATTTTTTATTGTCTGACTTCACACATCCGTCTCTAGCAACCTAGTAAGGCTACCGTCTCACACAAGTATTTAATTTGGAGGGTATTAAGATTTTTAGTATAACATTTTGTACAACGTAGAATGAGAAAGAAGATATTTAAAACAAATTACTATTAAATCATTAACATTTCGGCGAACGGGTAGTTGTAACCTCTAAACTCCTTGAGTGCACCACTGTTCCTTTCCGAGTATTGCGAATGTGTTTTGTTTTATCAACTACTTTTTGCTCGATTTTTGTCCGTACGGTTTCTTGAGGAATAATAATAATAATAATAATAATAATAATAATAATAATAATGTTTGTTTACAGATAACTTGTTATTACAGTAATACGCTAAAATAAAAATTACAAATATTGTAAATAAACACAGGTGACCCATAAAACCTAAGGGTTGTGCATGGACTTGTAAATTTATTTAAATTATTTACTTTATTTATTTATTTATTTTTTGAACAGCATTATAATGTACATATAAATTATAGTTATAAAGTAATGTAATGTAGGTACCTGTTTCTTTATCATTTTTTTCAATCATTTTTTTTTTACTTAATTCAAATATTTTAAACTATTTACTAAAGAATGTAATATATTTCTATCGGTAATTTCAAGAAAGATTATATGAATTTATAGTTCTTATGTATAATTTATAAATATCTGGAAAAAAGTTATACATTTTTTTTGCTAAATAACCCAGTTTCCTCTGACCTAATGCTTTTTTTGCCAATAGGAATTCTAGTACTTCCTGCATGTCTGGTTCGAGTCTCATAAGTGTGTTCAATTCCACAGATTGAAGATCTATTTTTGTATAGATAGTTTGCAACATTATAAACAAACAGTTGTCGAATATCAAAAATTTTAATTATTTTTTTTTTTGAATGATCTCAAGTTTTTTTAGGTGCGTCGGCAAAACTGAGCCCCAGACTAATATGGCATATGATAAACGTAACTCCACACATGCGTGATATAACATTTTCAGGTGAGTTATCTCTAAACAATTTCTCATATATTTAAATTTATATAAAACTAGTCTTAAATTATTTACAATGTTATTTATGTGTTTATCCCATTTCAAATGAGAATCTATATGAATTCCTAGATATTTAGCCCCATGTTTAAGGAAAATATTTATTTGGTGTCCATGATTAATGATTGTAAGTTTAATCAATTTAAGAAGACCTGTTTTATAGCTGGCAAACGGAATGGCTAATGTCTTATCCATGTTAATTGTTAATTTGCAATGAGAAAACCAATCAAACACATTTTTTAAATCATTTTCACAAAGTTCTTTAACTGCGTCCCAAGTTTTAGACGAGTATAAGATTAATGTGTCATCTGCAAAGCTTATTACTTCTCTTTTTATTTCTTTTGAGACCAATAATTTATTAATATATAGCAGAAATAAAATTGGCCCGAGTATAGTACCTTGTGGGACACCATGTTTTATAGGTTTATAAGAGCTTACATATTTATTTATTTTTACTGCATGAACCCTTTCAATTAAATAACTAGAGAAAAGATCTAAAGATTTACCTCTGACACCCACTTCCTCTAAGACCCCCAACTGCTGCATATGACATAGAGTGTCGAAGGCCTTTGCCAGGTCAAGAAAAATACACATCGTAGGAACGCTTTTATCAATATTACTGTACAACATATCTGTTAGATGACACATAGCATCAGTGGTAGATAAGCCGTTTTGGAAACCATTTTGCATTGAAATCATAATATTATATTTATCAATGTATTTAGTTAGTCTATTTTTCAAAGCTTTTTCCACGATTTTTGATAAAGTGGTAATTAAGGAAATAGGTATGTAGTTACCCTTTTTATTTTTGGGTATACCGGGTGTCCCAGATTTTTTTGCCCAGCGGATATCTCGGTTATTTAATGATATAAAATTGTAAAAAAAAATATGAATAATATTTGTCTAGTAGCCTTTTAAATTCCACTACATAAAGTTATATTCATCAATCCACCCCATAGGAACAACCCCTAACTTTTTTTTTTCAAATGTCACCCCTATATTTTTTTTCGCTGATATAAATACTCAATTTGTCCCGAATACAACGATATGATTTTTGATATACTTTACAGAGTCATAAAGCCGGTAAAGACTAAAAACCAATGTTGTGGTTAAAGTCATTAATAATTAGTTTACATTTTATCATTTTATTATATTAAAAAATAACAAATCCAATGAATAGGTAAACCTCTTAATATGTTTTTTAAATAATTGAATATTTACAAAAATTGTTCGAAATGGCCCCCATTACTTGCCAAACATGCTTCAAAACGTCGAATGAGTTCACGAGTACATGACGCTGTAATCATTTCTGGTGTAATGTTATTGCAGGCTTGTACTATTTTATTTTGCAAATCTTCTAAATTCAATGGCTGTGTTTCAAATACCACGGTCTTCAGATATCCCCATAAAAAAAAATCTAGAGGCGATAAATCTGGTGAACGCGCAGGCCACCTCAAAGGGCCGCTGTTTCCGATCCACTGATTTTCAAAGCGTTCGTTTAAAAATTGGGTAACTAAATTACTATTATGTGGAGGAGCTCCATCTTGTTGCCACCACATAGCACCTCTTTCTTGTATTGGAATTTCTTCAAGAAGTTCTGGAAGGTCATTTTCAAGAAAGTGTAAGTACCTAGCACCAGTTAACGTACCTTGAAAAAAATAGGGACCTATCAGTCGTCCCTGAAATAATCCACACCACACATTTACTCCCCAGATGGTCTGAAAGTTAGTTTCCCTAACCCAGTGAGGGTTTTCAGGAGACCAATAATGCATATTGTGACGATTTACAGTAGCATTATTGTGAAACCTTGATTCGTCACTCCACAATATCTGGTTCAGAATGTTGGGATTTCGTTCCATTAAATCTTCAAAATGTGCTATTAATGTTATCCTTCTTTCGAAATCTCCAGCTCTAAGTTCCTGATGCAAATGAATTTTAAACGGATGAAAATTATAGGATTTTAGGATTCTTTGTACTGACGACTTACTAATATGAACCTCGTTAGCTAGGTTTCGCGTCGATATCTGGGGATGTACTTGCACATAAGCTAATACATTAATGCACATTTCTTCAGTTCTTACAGCAGCAGCATGTTGACGATGTTTGTCTTTTCCTGGAAATGACCCTTCTCTCATCCTAGTCTCAACATAAGAATATGTTTTACGTGATGGTTGTCGGCGCTCAGGAAACCTCTGTTGATACAAGTGTACAGCAGCACGAGAATTTTTTTGGCACTCACCAAAAATTAAAAGCATATCAACATATTCGTTTGGAGTGAATGTAAAGGGCATTTTGTCTGTTGTTTATAGCTAGCGAACAATTTCAGAAATGGTCTAAGCATATCGTTAGTTAGTTATAGGTAACAAAAAAAAAACAAAAACGAAGCAATTCTAATCAAAATAAAAAGAAAATACCAGGTGATACAAAATTAATGACTTTAACCACAACATTGGTTTTTAGTCTTTACCGGCTTTATGACTCTGTAAAGTATATCAAATATCATATCGTTGCATTCGGGACAAATTGAGTATTTATATCAGCGAAAAAAAATATAGGGGTGACATTTGAAAAAAAAAAGTTAGGGGTTGTTCCTATGGGGTGGATTGATGAATATAACTTTATGTAGTGGAATTTAAAAGGCTACTAGACAAATATTATTCATATTTTTTTTTACAATTTTATATCATTAAATAACCGAGATATCCGCTGGGCAAAAAAATCTGGGACACCCGGTATATATTCATTATGCCTGTGCACAAAAATATTTATTGTTTGTTTCCATAGTTTCATCTGAATTACATTGTTATGACACCTAAATTCTTGAATTTAAATTAAAAAAAAAAACAATAATTTTAATAAATTATAACAAATTTAAAAATATGCCCTGGGAATATAAAATTACAAGAAATTACAAACAAAACTGTTAACTCTAAATTAGTTATTGACAGTTTTGACTACATTTTGCAGCAGCTATTTAAAATACACGAATCACATCATGGAACCAGAAGAAATGGGTACTAATAGAAGGAAGGATAGATCTTAGCTTTAAATAAACCCAGACTGTACTATATTTATTTCATTTGTTTATCATTATACCCATCGAGGTAGAACAAAGAATAGACTACATAAACACTATTATGCGATATTACAAATGGACGCACTTCAAGTGACGAAAAAATATAATGAAAATGGCGACTTGAGTCGTACTTTCATTTATTTGAAGTCAATAATTTTATATTTGAAGACTGACAGAATGAAAAGTATTTTATATCATTTATATAAAGCTATTTAAAAAAAATGGCATTTATTCTCACCAAAACTAACTAGCTACACTATCTCGAGTTTGACATTGACGTAAAAATGTAATGCAAAGGTCCTCTTTCCTCTTTATTCTAGCTTAATCAATTGTACCGGAACCATTGACGATCGTCCCATTTCGTCTAATTTGTCAGATTTCATTTTTTTTAATGTGGCATTTGAATAATAAAAAGAGTCCTGGTTATACGACACTCAATGTCGTAATGAATATAAAAATATATAAAGCGCTATAAACAAATACTATATTATTTATAAAAAAAACATCTCAAAGAGAAAGAAACTTTTCTGAAAGTCGATATTATGTACATAACGATACCTCAAGGGCAAAAAAAATCAGTGTCATTATCGGTTCAGTGGTTTTCCTTTCCGAATTGTCCGTATCTATCAAGACGTGCCAGCAGCCACCCATGATTGCTTTTGGATGGTCAAAAGGATGATTCCTATGCTGAGCAACACTCTTTCGGTCCTGTGATACATCTATAAATGAGCAGGACCGGACCTTGTACGGTTTCTTACTTCTCATCTAATATATAATAGGGTGTTTCAAAAAGGTATGTCATAAATTCTTCCTTAGATAGTTTACCAAAAAATAAGTGGATTTGGCTATATTTACCTATATCAAAAAATGGCTCCCATCAAAGTTACAGGGCGTTAAACTAACATTCAAAAAAACGATTTTTTCTTTGATATTTTGGCTAGTGCTGTATATTTGAAGGCCCAATATTCTAAGGAGAAAAAAATTTAAAGCGACCCTCTTAAAAAAAGTTAGGGGGTTGGGTACCTTATAATTCCCGTATTTTTTTGACATAAAGAAGCTTGCTTTATCGATCTTAAAATCAAAAAGAACTATGAATTTAAAAAAAAAATTATAGCGAAATGAACTTTGTATCTTTCTTAGTTAACGAGCTATTTACAATGTTTTAACTGAATTTCTAGAGCAATTCGTCCGTGCTGGACTTAACATATCAACATGGAGTTTAAATACAACACTAAGAGAAGGTCAAGAGTTATCGTACAAAAAACGCACATAAATTAATAGGAGGCCTACAAATGAAAAACAAAGTTAAACTAAATGCCAATAAGACATCTGTCAGTTTTCTAATTTATTTATTTCGATTTAAAAAGAAAGTTTTAAACAAGATTACGATATGAATAATTGGCAATTTGAATATAGTTTTTTGGCCTGCTCGTTCGCCGGACATGAATCCAATTGATTTTAGTTTTTGTGGTATTATGAAAGAGGACGTATATTCAGTTACCATTGAAAATGAAAATCAACTTTTGAACCGAATAATGTTAGCCGCTAACGGATTTAGAGGCAAACCTAATATTTTTCAAAATATTTGGTTTTCATTAATAAAAATATGTAGGGAATGTATGCAAGAAGGACGAGGATATGTCGAACATTTACTAAATTAATTAGTTTATAAAAATATATATAATAATTGTCAACTGTTTATTTTTGAATGTTAATTTTTTGTTAATTGATTAATTATTTTTTTTTAATTGCCATTAAATTTAATAAATACATTTTCAAACTAATGTGTATTTTTATCAGTGGCATGATGAGCCCTTGAGGGTGGATGGCACACCATTTTTATGGCGCCAACCCAATATTATGAATACCTCTTTTAAAAAAATATATATAAAAGGTAGGCACACTACTGATTTGTATGTGCATTTTCTGTACAATAACTCCTGACCTACCTTAGTTTTGTATTTAAACTCCATGTTGATATGTTAAGTTCAGCATGGACGAATTGCTCTAGAAATTCAGCTAAAATAATTGTAAATAGCTTGTTAACTAAGAGAGATACAAAGTTCATTTCTCTATAAAAAAAATTTAAACATTCATAGTTCTTATTGATTTTAAGATTGATTTAAGATTCTTTATGTAAAAAAATACGGGGGGTTAAAAGGTACCCAACCCCCCAACTTTTTTTAGGAGGGTAACTTTAAATATTTTTTTTTTAAATATTGGGTTTTTAAATCTACAGCACTGGCAAAAATTTCAAAGAAAAAATCACATCAGCAAACTTTTTACAAAAATAAAGTTTTTCTGAATGTCATTTTAACGCCCTGTAACTTTGTTGGGGGCCTATTAAAATATCGGCAAGTCTACAGACAATAGGAAAACCAGCATTATTAATTAAAACTATTTTCAGTTAATTCCTTACACGATCAGCAATGGTTCACCAAAAAATTCCAATTCTGGGAAATTGTTTATCCATCGTTCTACTGTTAAACGAGATGGATTTTTGCGTGACATTTTACGAAAATACGAAAATAAATAATTTGTCATTAAATTCTGACAGCTTTATAAACAAAATTCAACTAGAAACTAAACAGGTCCCTATTTTCTCTTAGGTAACATCTCTTAGTTTGGCAAACGATGACGTCAGTACTTGAAGGAGCGGATACATATTGAACACTTTATCGAGAAAATTAGTTTTCCAAATGGATTAGAAAAATTATAATTCGTTATTATAAATTCGTATTTAGTCCCTGTTTATTACGTTTAGCTTTCGTTTGGTCGTTACATCCATCTTCAGCGAAACTAAAGTTGAATTAAATCTTCAAACACTTGACAACCACGCATTTCCTCACCACGGATTTGGGTTTTTGGTAAATTTTCCTATAACTAATTTCTGCTAAACTAAAGTTAAATTAAATTCATAATAAACTTGGCAACCACGCATTTTCTCATGACGAGATTTCGGTTTTTGTTTAGTAATTACCATGACTGATTTTAGCTGAAGGAAAGTGTAAATAAAATCATCTATAACGTAGCAAATACGCTTTTCCCCACTACGCGATATGGGTTTTTGTTTAGTCGTTACTATGACAAGCGTTCCCATGGTAACAGTTTTTCCATAACTAATTTCAGCTAAAGTAACTTGTAACTAAAATAATCTATAACTTTCGCCATGGGATTTGGGTTTTTGTTTACTTATTGCCATCATAATTGTTGCCATGACAACAGTCTCAGCTTAACAAAAGTTGAGCCATTCTGTTAGTTTAAATTTAATTAGGACTGTGGGCCATGTGTCCTCCCCGACCTTGACCTTTTTAGATCTATTGTAACAATCCTTAGACTAGGAAGTAGTTTTTCCGCGTATCTAGTTGCCCTTGGTTTTTATTCTCCAAGTGTAAGGAATCGCAGTAGCACAATACGTGTTCCTCCTCTTTCAGTAAAGTCGAGTTATCTTCCGATGGGATATTTTATAAAAAACTTAACTAACTGCTGTCTGTAAATAACACAGTGAAGACCAGTACTTTAGGTAGTTGTCGCTTTAAGTGAACTATAAAACCACGATGACGACCAATCATAGATGGGTACCATCAGTCGCAACAGAAACAATGTTCTTTCATGGAATAGTTTTGTCGGTTAACCTCTGGTATCACCTCTGGTATCAGTCTCTAAATATGTAGCAAAAAGCAGTTATTGGCACATATTTTCATCTTTAATATATCGAACATATCCTAACAACAGAGCTTCATTGCCGGGTAATGTAGACTCGTCCAACTGGAGAGAGAATCTGTTGGTCTGTGCGAAATTGCATAAAATGTTTTTCACGTCTCAACCCATCTCGCCTCTTCGTCTCTGAACGATGTTATTGCTCAAAGGAATTCTCCTTATAATATCATGTGTAGTTTTGTGCAATGGCCTCCGCAATGGCTGGTAAAATAAGTTGCTCTCCAATTGGGTTAGGTTTATCCGACTTCGCTATAAGTAAAGATATATTATAGGATGCTCGTAAACATCAACGTCTTGCATAGATGATGACGCAAACATCGATCTTATGGATGGCCTTTTCTCTAGTTTTTCTTTAAGTGCTTGAGAGAATGAAAAGGGCTTACTTTTTTTGTCAGCATTTACTCTTGATAAAAAATGGTCCTCTATTTTTGAAGCCTTCGTAACTTCGTTACTGAATACTTTTTCACATATGAGACACATCGGCAAGTGTTGATTTGATAGAGATGGAATAAATCCAAACTTCAAGTAATCCAAACTGTATTGTCTGCTTTGTTTTTCATTTCTGCCATCATAAAATACGCAGTAAACCTGCAAATAAAAAAAAATATATATATTTAAGAAACTACTTAAAAAAATAATAATAAAACTGTTAAATTTGCACACAAGCTTATTTTTATCACACCTAGGAGATTCCATGGAATTTAGAGTTTCATTAAAAGAACATCATGCACATGGAAGTTTAAAGATCCTGGAATTTCAGCTTATTAACGTAGATGGCATGTTTATTTGCTAGCTGGGATCAGAGATTTGATCACACGTTAATCACCTAAATAAAAATTATTTGTAAAACTTATATCCATGTGTCAAGAACTTCTACGTCATTAAAGGTGGGTTGTATTGAAGATCAATTCAAAAAGAGGTAAACACGCAGAACCACTTTTCACTATCCTTTCTTTAAAATATCCAGTTATAATTGCTCCTAATGATATGTAGAAAATTAAATTTTGGTGCTTTTGGGCCGGATCTGTGTTGTGAAACAATATTAGACGCTTGAAACAATAGCGCTCTCTACATTGTTATAGACTACCGGCGAAAAAACGTGTCGGGAAAACTTATTTTTTCGAATGAGTTGTATGCTTCGCAGATATATATACTGCGAAAACGGGCGAAAATATGCCCGCAGGGAGACGTTACGGATTCGGCATTGGCTTTATTGAGGATAATGCGTTTCGATTGAAAAATATGCTATTCTAAGCGCCGTTAGTTACTGTTTATCAACTCTATTATGTGATCAATTCTAAGCCGGTAAAAGTAAAGGGCACGATACATTTACAACGGTATGCTACTAATAAAGAATATAGTATTCTAGTCGCTAATTGGCGATGAAAAAATTATAAAAAAAAGTGGCTCGTGTTCAAACAGATTGCGATTATCTTGTAACCTAAGAAATGAACTTGGTGATTCCACCAAAATTTTTAAACTTAAAAAAAAATTATTAAAGTATTAACTACAATTAAAAATGTTGTCTACTACGGTTACACAAGTTTCGGTTGTTCCGGTGTCAACCTTCGGGCCTTCGACGTCGCTCAGACGGCAGCTAGGGGGTGGATAGCTTACAATAATTCCGGAAATAGTAGACAAATGAGTAGGCGCCAACTGGGTCTATATAGTGGCCAAACTATGATCCTATTTCCCCAAAAACCCAGTAAATGAGGAAAGAAATAAAAGACAAACCTCAACTTATGTTCCTTTATAAAGAAAAAAAGGAAAAATATTTACTAAATATCAACTTAAAATTTCAACAATTATAATGGACAAACTAATTACCTAATGACTTAGATAATCCAAAAAAAGTTGGAGGAAATAAAAGGGAAAATTTACAGTGTATATGTATATGCGTAACCCAAAAAAATTAATAATGTATCAAAGTATGGCACGGTTCGTCGTTAGCTTGGTACCAGGCATGACGCTTGCGCAGAATATTAATTTCCACCTTACATAAAATATAAAATAATAGTCAACTCAAATCTTGTGCATAACCGCACCTATACTACATCATATATTATAAACTAAACATTAAACTTATAATCCGTATAAGCTTATAACCCTCTCCAAATTGGAAGGCGATATCTGCTTAACTTTTAGTTAAGACCAAACTACCCAAAAGAAAATTATTAAACCATGAAATTTTATAATTAAATATAATTCATACAACTAAATAAAAATAAAATAAACACATAAAGGACTTTAGACACAGAGGTTATTTACTTAAACTCCCAGGTTGGAAGAGGTTACTTAATCTCTGCCCCCACACGGGTCTTCTGAGATTGCTTAACTTAATCGTTAAGTCTGGTCCATTTAATAATGAATAAATTGAATAAAGTAAAATTATGGCAGTAGCCCTTAATAACTGAAGAATTACAACTTAAACGTGGAAGCAGTCCAAGTGTTCTGCGACCCGAAGGATTACTACATCAGCATTAAGTGCTTAAATTAAGTAAACATTTAAAATATTATTCAATTAAACGATGTAACATTTGATAATACTTAAGTTATGAGTGAAAGAACCCTAGAACATTCTGTGCTCAAAAGTATAAATAATGTTGAGAATACCTTGACAACATTCGGTTGAAAGTGAATGTATAGTTTAACAATGCACGCATGAAACCTTCAATATAACGTATAAGAAAAACCTGATAGTAGGGTGTCTTCTTTCACAGCATTCCCATCTTCCTATCCAGAACGAGAATCATCCTTGTAAATCTAGCTACAAGTAAGCTAGGCGGCTAGCATACCAATGCTCTGTGTTCCCTCGATGAAACCGTTGAACTCCGGACGATATAACCCTCTGTGTACAACTGTTGAAATCCTGAGTCGCTACCCCCTGGGTGAAAATTGTTGTCGAATCCTGGGTTAACAACCCCCTGGGTGAAACTGTCGACGAATCTTGGGCTAACAAGCCCCTGGGTGAAACTGTCGTCTAATCCTGGGCTAACAACCCCCTAGGTAAAAATTGTTGTCGTATCCTGGGTTAACAACCCCCTGGGTGAAATTGTCGACGAATCTTGGGCTAACAAGCCCCTGGGTGATACCCTTAAAATATTACAAAGAAAAATGTCAATACACATTGACTCAAGTATCCCGAACTATAGGATTACCCAAAAATGTACATAAACTAGAAACTATTCAGCATCTAGGATGAAGAAAAATTACATTGGCTCAACAGTGAGTCATAAACAGTATTATGAGCTCAAATAATTAATATTCTGTTACACCATGCCATAACACAAAAGAAATTGACAGCCACATGGTGCGTAACATAACCAAATATATACAAAACATACCTTTTTCGTAAAGGGTTAACTTGGTAGCCTTCCAAGGATGAGAAACACGTGAGATGATCCACAGCACAACAATATTCCACACTCCAAATGCTGTGAACTTCCGATTATTGCGTTAAACTCCTATAATAGATATGGGCTGGACCAATGACCATAGGAATTTACCAATACACTAAAATTCCTCTCAAAATACGAAATGTCCATTTACCCACAATTAACCATGAAGTAGAATCTAAAATCCCCTTTAATTAGGGTAAGCCGATGGGGCTAAATATTAAGAAAATTCTATTTCGACACAAAAATCGTCTTTCTCGTGACTCAACACACACTGCCAGAAACAATACGTCAGCCGTCCAAAATGGCCGAAATCCCTTTCCGATAAATGTCAAGTGGGTTCAGAAATTCATCCTCAAGAATTCCCCACTATATAACTTAAGAGACCATTTACGAAAGGTACCCTAAAAACTATATTTATATACAGTATAACTACATTTGGGAAACTGTTCCCGACAAAAATTAATACAACAGCGATCGCAAAAAAAATCCCTCACGACTTGAAATCGCTCATTGTGAAACTACCTTACCTCGGGTTCTGAGCCCGATATTGGGACGTCCTACAACCATGACACTTGTCGGTGTTCTGTCGTCAAGTGACGTTTATGTCATTCACTGTCATAATTAAAAAACAATCCAAACTGACAGCTATAAACAAAAATAAACAAAGAAAATCTTAAAGAATGGTATCGTAAATAATTAATTACCCAAAGGTGAGACTATAATACATAATATGTATAAATTTACAACGAAACTTGGTCTATTTTTAGGAGGATCTGGCAAATTAAAACAGTGAACACTACACTGCAAATATGACCATTGTACAAAGTATTATACTAGTGGTGAGATGAAATAAATTGTAATAATGATGTCCGAAAGTTAGAATACAGGTGAAATTAGTTAATGACAAAAATAATAATAATAATACGATTTTACCCTTTTTTGTCGCATGATTAACCAGGTAAGCCAAAACAATTTTATTAATTCGTGGGGCCAAAAATGAACGTTACAATCTCGCTTAGGCAGAACAACATTCAAAAGTTTTAATGCAATTGGTTTTTGTGATATATATTAAATGTTTGTATGGATAGTATATATTTTGATACAAACAATTGCTTACAGTGTTCAACAATACCTGAATCCCACGTGTGTAACTTGCATGGGCGTCGTTTGGGGGGAGGGGGGCAAGGCGGGGCAGTTGCCCCCTAGCTTTTACGACTTAATCAACAACGCGTAACATATGCATTACGAACAACAATCTGATAAAAATAATAATATTTAGGCTGATATAGTTGAAGAATATTATAGGTTGAATATATTTATTGCATATTTAAATTCCCTTATTACGTCGCTTACATTACGCTTTTCCGAAGACTCTGTTAGTTTTTCCTTAAGCCTGTTACATCCAATAAATATAAAAAATAATACTTTTTTCACTACCGATTAGAAAATGAAAGTAGTGGAAAAATTTGAAATCAACAATTTTGAAGCTGAATACCAAACTGGAGTACAGTCATGAATTCCTAATCCTACCCTGTGTACGCACGCAACCGACTCGTCATCGAAGCAACGCTGACGTGTGGACCGCGTCTCAAATATACAAGAAACGACGAAATGCCTGCCACTGATGCGCTAGAAACAGCTGGAACGGCGGGGAATGCCGTTTAGTCATCGTAGTAGAATCTTCGCGAGCCTCTAGCATTTTCCAGTAGCGGAGTTGGACTAATATAAATAGCCGACGTATCAGCGCCGAGTTTAGTGGAATATAGAACATTGTATCGAAAAGTTAAAGTGTAAGAAATAAATTAGAATTGTTAGTTAGTGTCTAAGTATTATATAAATTAAATAGTACGTCTGAAATAAATTGTAAATAGTGTGTTGTTAAATAAATAAACTTTAAATAAATTAGACTTTCGTCACAGAGCTTTCTGCACACAATGAGCTCTCCAATAATGATATAGCGTCCAAACATTTTATCCAGACATACAAAGTGGTTTAAAAAATATTTATGGCTCTTCCACCAACGACAGAGTTAATCGAAAGAACGTTTCGCACGCTAAAGCATGTTAAAACATGGCTGCGGTCTATTCGATCAGTGCGAAGTAAAGGCAGGAGAAGCAAAGGCGATACTAGCGCAAGCTGCGGACAATTCGAGTACTTAGGGCGATATTTTGTAATTTTGGCGTATCAAATACACGTAAACATTTAACTTCTTACTAAAAAATAGGTTAAAAACAATAAAATGAGCAACCGGAGTTGCTATGTTGCAAATTATACTAGCAAAAAAACTGTAAATTATATAATTTTTTCTACACCCGTATTATAATAATGCACTTATATGCCCATAATCCGTTTCATAATGATACCCATTATGATACAGATTTTTCATTATGATACAGATTTTTAATCAATAGAAACCTACAATTTTTCAATCAAGCATGATGTTTGACGTTTGTCCTAAATTCCTATGTAATTGTTTTAGTTGTCAAAACGTATTAAATTTTCGTAGATAGCTAAACTTCGATAATTATAATATTAAAATGTCTGATATCAGCGATATAGAACACTCCTCCACACATATAGGAGAAAGGAGAAAATGCAGTACAAAATATTTTGCCCCAAAAATCTGTGGTAATACCAGTACCCAAGGTAATACCATTAATTACAATTTTGTAGAATTTTTTATAGAAATACGAGTAATTACTGTTATTGTGTTCAATACCAATATAAATAGAATATTTATAGGTCGGGTGTAGAAAAAATAGCGTATGCAACTCTCATGTAATGGTTATTAAAACACTCGCATAAACCATACGAAACTCGCCTTTGGCTCGTTTCGTATCCCGGTTAATGCTCGTGTATTAATAACCATCATTACATGATCGTTGCATAATATACTATTTTTGTCCATGCTCTAAAATACGACATATTTTCCCTCAAATTTACCGGTTAAAAATGATTTTTTTAATGGTTTGGTGTTATTCTTACATATTTAATATTTACTTAGCTTTAGCGCAAAAATGTTGTAATTACGAGATGGGCCAGAAAATTTCGTGTAATATACAAGGTGGGCCACCGGTAGGCATGTTTCAATTCCGTCATCTATCTTGGCACCATAGCCGAAATAAGACGTTCTGATTGGTTGCATCGTATTAGCTGACTGAGTGCCGAGATCGGGGTCGGAAATGACTGCGGAGTGCTCAGATGGTAGTTAGAATTGACTGTAGGTATTATTCACATACGCGCCACGTGCTGAGCTGTGACACGTTTATTGTTATGCAGTGATTTTGTTTTTCATAAAGGTATTTGCGTTAATTGAAACTACCTAAGTATCTGGTCTCCAGAAGCCAGTTAGCTTGTGTGGAACTAAGGAATTATACCACCTTCACTATTCACATTGAGTACAATTGAAAATAAGTTAACAAATTAATTAAAAATTACAAATAGAGGATGTCTCTGGAAAATATATTGAAATTTAAATTTAAAATGTAATAGTTAATATGAAAAAGGTTAAAAGGCAGAAGGCCAAAAAAACTGAAGGTTTTTTTTTTAAATATTTATATTATAATTGTAAAAAAGTCTACCTATACTGTCCACAAATAAGCATATCCAAAAAGAAGTTGATGTTAAGGTTAATTTGTTTATGTAGGTATCTTATTCCTATCACTTAATAAAATGGTGTTAATTAAACATTGCGTGTGATCATTATTTCCATTGAAAATCGCGCTTTTAGCTGGTTTTAGTTCCGTCTTTGATCTCGGCACTCCACAGTCATTTCCGACCGTGATCTTGGCACCCACTCAGCCGATACAATGCAACCAATCAGAACTTCTTATTTGGCTATGGTGCCGAGATAGAGGACAGAATTGAAACATGCCACCGGTAGCACATCGGTCTATAGGGCCTAAAGTATTTTATTTTTTAATAATTTGTTTTGACAGCGAGATGTATATGAGAAAAGGCAACAATTTAAAAATAATTTGAACTATACTAAATTCTCCAAGAAAGTGATCCATATCAAAGTTAGGTTTTTTTTTAATAGGACGTCCTGTATCTTATTTTATATTTGAATTGCCTCGCTCAAAGTCTTTTAAATCTTCTACATTAAGATTATTTTACTCGATGTTTAATAAAAAAATCTGATGTGTCCAACACATGACTTTCCTATCTAGTTATTATAGGCATTTTCCGGTTATTTTGTACAACCTATTGCAGCATCTCTATAAATGTTTAGAGGATAAACTAAATATATACATTTTCCACATACATCTACCTCGAAACATTTTTCTATAGATATTCATTGAAAACGAAAATACAGAAAAATTTAAATTTAGCACTTTTCCATTACGGTCCACTTTAGAAAAATCATATATAAACAAAAATTATAGAAATCGATATCGCAAACAACTTTTAGTTCAACAATTTTCATAAAAATCAGAATTTTGCACATTTTGTCAAATTTCTCGAATACGGACCATTTCAGGAAATTTTGACATAAAACAAAAATTATAGATAATAATATTAGAAGTAACTTTTATTTGAACAATTTTCTTCTCCAAACATAAATAACAGATATATTCCATAAAATATAAAAACGGCCTCCTATAAAGTACCCCCCCCAGATGTTCCGACTTTGTCCAAAATCTAATCATTTCACGTCAGGCCGAAATAAACCTTAAGTTTAAAATTTAATGTATTTTCCTTTATCCGTTTTTGAGTTTTCTTCAAATTTCGAAATTTACACATTTTCTCAAATATCTCGAATACGGTCCATTTTAGAGAAATTATGTATAGGACAAAAATTATAGAAAATTATATTACAAACAACTTTTATTTGAACAATTTTTATAAAAAATTATTTTTTTTACATTTTCTCAAATTTCTCGAATACGGACCATTTTAGGAAAATTTTGCACAAAACAAAAATTATAGATAATTATATTAGAAGTAACTTTTATTTGAAGAATTTTCTTCTCCAAACGTAAATAACAGATATATTCCATAAAATATAAAAATGACCACCTATAAAGTACCCCCCCGGATGTTCCGACTCTGCCCAAAATCTAATCAGCTCATTGGACGCTGAAACAAAGCTTAAGTTTAAAATTTGGTGTTTTTTTTGTGTATCGGTTCATGAGTTATGCGTTATACAGACACACACACACACAGACACACACACAGACACACACACACACACACACACACACAGACAGACAGACATCATCGCGAAAATAGTCAAAACGGATTCAGGGGACCTCAAAACGTAAAAATCCGTCGAAAACTCGAGGTCGAAAAAATCATGATTCCTATACTTTCCTTATATCTGTATACAGATAGGAAAGTAAAAATGGAAAAATCACAACTGGGCAAGTATGCTTTCTAATTTAAGGCAGGTAGGTATAACAAAAAGTGAATAAATAATTATTCATTTTAAAATTTAAATTAAATTTAGTTTATAGAAAATAAAATGATACAAATTTAAAAAGTGACAACAATAATACATACTTATCACCTCTTAATATTTCTAATATTAAATTATTTAAAAAAATGTGTTATTTGGGTTTTAGTCATTGTGGCTGTAGAAAAAGTAGTGTGTCCCACTCGTTTAGAAAATCTATTCCACACTCGTGTGATTGTGGCACTCGCATTCGTTCGTGCTACAAGTTTCATACATCGTGTAGAATTGGTTACTTTCTGCACTTGTTGCACAATATACGAGTACTATTATAATCTGGTCTATATTATCCCTTCGTCACTCTCGCCAGTCTACTTAAGTTAAAGATTCCTGTAATTATTTGCACTAATTTTATTTTTAGACTGTAGATATCAAAGGAATCAAATGAAATCTAATTTGACATAAAATAGTCCAGAAAACTGTAGGATACACCGTCCCTAATAATTTTAACTTCAGACTTCAATATAATTATTAAATTTTAGAATTTCATTTAACAAAATAAAAATCTAGTTTTTAAATTTAAATATAATATTTTAAGATTATTTATATGAATTAAATATACAAAAAGATGTCCATGTTTGGATTAATAAAATAAAAAAACATCAGTTTTTAATTAGCAACCGTAAACTTTAGCTAAAATAATTAAAAAAAAAAACTAAATAAAACCTGTAAAAGTTGCCGGCATTGCATTAAAACAACATTTTCAAAAACAAATTAATTATCTATCTACTAGATTTCGTTTCTAATTAATGCAATATTAAAAGAACACGACGGCATTTTGTTAAGCCTCTATATATACACTTTCCGTTTAATTTTGTAAAAACCTTTTCCGCCAATTAGTTTTGAGCTTTCTCCTACTGTGCCATAAATAAAATTGTCAAAGTGTGGCCTTTCCAACTTTATATTAAGCCCTTCGGACTAAAAACTGTTATTCGTCTTTTATGCAAAATATTCCGATTTTGATGAGAGGGCGATCCGAAATTCGCACGCAGGACCGCTCTCCAAATTTGTTTAATTAGTAAAATTTAACACGTCGGCTGCTGTATAAGGTTCGGACATTTTATTTTAAAGTTATTTTTTACAGAATGTTCTCTGAGATTTAATGTGTTGATACAATAGTGGATGTAGAACTGTCACGTGTTGTACAAAAAGTATTGTGATGATAACTATTCTTTTACATAAAATTTTATATAATTACAATAATTCAAAAAAAAATTTATGTATAATGGATGTAGGTACTGTTAGAGATTGTATAATATGAAACTACAAAAGGATATCGACATATTATACCAATAGACTAAAAAAAATAAATTTTATTTTAATCTTAAAATGTTAACATACTGACATTTACACATAAAATAATTTCAATATATTTTGAATATATTATGGAGAGAGAATACTTAAATAGAATTAATGAAGTTAAAGATTTGGGAGTGAGGTATGATTCAACTCTCTCACAATCAGTGCACTTTGAAGAGATTTGCAAGAAGGCAAATAAATTATTAGGATTTTTAATAAGAAGTAAAAACAACAAAAAAAATAAAAAACAAAAAAACAAAAGAAAACCAGTAAAATCTGGTAAACCGTTTTTGAGGAAAAAAATGTTTTGTTCAAAAATTCAAGTAAAAAGTTATCTTTCATCAGATTTTTTTCAAAATTGTTCTATGCGATCTTTATGTAATTGTTATACTAGGAGAATATTTACAAAAAATTTTTAAACTTAGTTTTTTTATAAATAATAATAATAATATTAATTTACAATAAATTATCTCTAAAACTTTTATAAACGTACAAAATTAGTTTATTCCTGTTATTATAACTTTTTATTGCTTTACACACCTTCTAAGATTTATTCTAAACACTGAATAATCGTAAAAAGTCAATAAAAACGTTTTAATTTAATAAATATTTTTAAATTTGGCACCTAAAACATTAGTCCAGTTGGTGCTGCTGGGAATAGAAATTGAATTAACGTTTCTGAATCTACCCACTTGGATGTATCGTGACCGCCGAAATTTTTGCGGTGTTGTCAAATTGAATTACATATCAGAAAAGAAAGGATATTACAGAATGGTTAATATAACAGCAAATGTAATAATTAATTGTGGGATTATTTATTGATTATATGGATGTCCGACGACAAAGAACATTGATAATAGACATGTTCAATTTTTTTGTGAAAAAATATATGATATTTTTGGTTTAAATATTTAATAAACTTCTATAACAACTGTACAAATTCTTAAATATGATAATATATAAAAATGTATAATGTTTAAAAGTTGTAACAATTAGATAAACGCATTTCAACCCGAAATCGTTTTGAGACAATCAAAAACAAACTTGTTTTTTATATCTATTAGTCTCTATTATGCGCAGCCGTTATCTGTTTTATAGACAACGGCGTAGCCTAATTGAAGAATTATGAGGAATCGAAGAAACAAAAATGGAAAACGGTCATTAAATATACGATCAAATTTTTTTTATTCTGGGCACTGACTGTTTGTACAAATAATACTGGAAGGCGGGACGTGATTGCCGCATGTAGGTATGCAAACGCTCATAGAAAAAAAGAGGAAATTTGGAAATTTTATTGTGATACATACAGTGCGTTAACATATGGATCCTTTGAAATAAAGATGAAACACTTAGTTATATTTGCATTTAAAAAAAAAATAACGAGAGATTCTCGTAAATCGGCTGACTGTCTGCCGTGATTAGACACATGGTTATACCTCTGCCACTAGCGGGCTGGCGCGACTGTGCTACCTCTGTCTAATAAATAGCATCGCTTATTCTATACCGTTCTTCTAGTGCAATTTAAATTAAAACGATTTTTATATAATACTGATAGGGTGTGAAATACCTTGTATAATTCCATACTATTTGATATGATAATAATGAAAGCAAGGGTAATTCAAATATAATATAAAATACAGGGTGATCCATTAAAAAAATAGACAATTTTGTTTCAGACTGAACACCCTGCATATTCGAAACAAATTTTAAAATATAGAATTTAATAGTCTACCGTTCTGTAAATTTTTTTTTTTAATCTTTAATAGAGCCAGTTATAATGAACTTTTCACACTGTATAATTTAAATATTTTAAATGGACAAAAACATTTTCTTAATAACTATCGTACGTATCAAGAGACCATAGAAAATTTTGACTATGTAGGAAAAAATCTTCCTCTGGAATGGTAAGAAAACGAGTTTAATTCTTCATGTGTATTTGTTATTACCTAGTTTTATGCTTCATAGGTATTATTTCATTAATTAGTTATAGCCAGCGCATATATAACTTTTACACTTTATTAGTAAACTCAAAATAGGTCAAGTAATAAATTACCAAATTTGACCGACGCAATTTTAAAATATAAGTCAAGATAGAAAAAGTAATATTTTTTCCTCGTTTTTTAATCATACTGTATATGGTTTATAAACTATATATTTTAAAATATGGCTCCAGTCCGCTGATTGGCCTGATTCATAAAAATAATGAAAAAGTTCTTTATTTGATGTTTGTCTTTTAATATTTTGTTTCACAATATTTTGTTTCGATGTTTTGTAATAATTTAAAATTATGCGAATTTTGTCACACACCGTGTTTGTTTGAATATTGAAAAAATTCTAGATCTATCGATTTTTAAGGCTTTAATACTTATTTCTATGACTGAGCGTTAAACATATATAAATAATAAATAGTAAGTCAAAAACTTACAAATCAGTTTTTCGACGAGATTTTTTCGAAAATAATTGAGGCATTTTACGTTCTCAATAACTTTTAACAACTAAACTATAAAATAAATGTCCAAAACTTAAAACACTAATTTATATTGGTTTATATGGGAAAAAACTATTTCACAAGAAGTTATCTTTTTAAAAATTAAATAACTGATAAAAGTTAAAACAAAAAACGAACTGACTAATGAATTTAGACCTTTCATGGCGTATGCACCCAGATACTGTTTATAATAACATAAAAATCACATCTTACTAAGATTATCACAATCCATATTTGGAAGTGTCAGTTTCAAAATCGTATGTCAAGCATTATTAAAATAAACAACCGAAATAGTATATTATGCAACGATCATGTAATGATGGTTATTAATACACGAGCATTAACCATGATACGAAACGAGCCAAAGGCGAGTTTCGTATGGTTTATGCGTGTGTTTTAATAACCATTACATGAGAGTTGCATACGCTATTTTTTCTACACCCGAATAATAATCAAGGCCTATAAAATTATATTTATATTGGTATTGAACACAATAACAATAATTACTCGTGTATTTCTATAAAAAATTCTACAAAATTGTAATTAATGGTATTACTTCGGGTATTGGTATTTCCCTAGATTTTTGCGGCAAAATATTTTGTACTGTATTTTCTGCTTTCTCCGATATGTGTGGAGGAGTCTTCTATATCGCTGATATCAGACATTTTAATATTATAATTAACGAAGTTTAGTTATCTACCAAAATTTAATACGTTTTGACAACTAAAACAAATACATAGGATTAAAAAAACCAAAAAAGGTTGACAGCTGTGTGCACGTAGTTTAGATTCAAAAAGGAAAAACTTGTATTTCGTGCAAAACTTTTTTATTAATGCAAAGCCGAAAGCGCTTTGCATTAATAAAAAAGTTTTGCACGAAATACAAGTTTTTCCTTTTTGAAATACATAGGAACCTAGGACAAACGTCAAACAGCATGCTTGATTGAAAAATTGTAGGTTTCTATTGATTAAAAATCTGTATCGTAATGAAAAATCTGTATCGTAATGAAAAATCTGTATCGTAATGAAAAATCTGTATCGTAATGAAAAATCTGTATCGTAATGAAAAATCTGTATCGTAATGAAAAATCTGTATCATAATGGGTATCATTATGAAACGGATTATGGGAATATAAGTGCATTATTATAATACGGGTGTAGAAAAATACATATTAGTAAAAGGTTTTAAAATATAATATATTATATATGTTTCAAAAGTAAAATTATCCTTGAAATCATATTACAAAATTAAAAAATGAATCGACTTACCTCAAGGAAGATGTAATGTAATGTAATGTAATGTAATGTAATGTAATGTAATGTAATGTAATGTAATGTAATGTAATGTAATGTAATGTAATGTAATGTAATGTAATGTAATTTAATGTAATGTAATGTAATGTAATGTAATGTAATGTAATGTAATGTAATGTAATGTAATGTAATGTAATGTAATGTAATGTAATGTAATGTAATGTAATGTAATGTAATGTAATGTAATGTAATGTAATGTAATGTAATGTAATGTAATGTAATGTAATGTAATGTAATGTAATGTAATGTAATGTAATGTAATGTAATGTAATGTAATGTAATGTAATGTAATGTAATGTAATGTAATGTAATGTAATGTAATGTAATGTAATGTAATGTAATGTAATGTAATGTAATGTAATGTAATGTAATGTAATGTAATGTAATGTAATGTAATGTAATGTAATGTAATGTAATGTAATGTAATGTAATGTAATGTAATGTAATGTAATGTAATGTAATGTAATGTAATGTAATGTAATGTAATGTAATGTAATGTAATGTAATGTAATGTAATGTAATGTAATGTAATGTAATGTAATGTAATGTAATGTAATGTAATGTAATGTAATGTAATGTAATGTAATGTAATGTAATGTAATGTAATGTAATGTAATGTAATGTAATGTAATGTAATGTAATGTAATGTAATGTAATGTAATGTAATGTAATGTAATGTAATGTAATGTAATGTAATGTAATGTAATGTAATGTAATGTAATGTAATGTAATGTAATGTAATGTAATGTAATGTAATGTAATGTAATGTAATGTAATGTAATGTAATGTAATGTAATGTAATGTAATGTAATGTAATGTAATGTAATGTAATGTAATGTAATGTAATGTAATGTAATGTAATGTAATGTAATGTAATGTAATGTAATGTAATGTAATGTAATGTAATGTAATGTAATGTAATGTAATGTAATGTAATGTAATGTAATGTAATGTAATGTAATGTAATGTAATGTATTGTAATGTAATGTAATGTAATTTTCCGAGCTTGTCCGTAGATATAATTACATTGTAGTTTCCTTGAAACCTACTCATCAGCACGTATTTTTTCTAGGTTAAACAAAATGCCCCATATTCACTACTCCTATCGTATAATAAACCTGCATATCATTCCGTTGAAGTGCGTGTTACGAAAATCACCTTATATCTGGGAACTAAATATGCATCAACATATATTAAGATGAGATGGGAAATAATTATATCTACAGACAAGTTCGGAAAATTAATCATCCTTAAGGTAAGTCGATTAATTTTTTAATTTTCCTTCGCTTGTCCTTGATATAATTACATTGTAGATGTTCAGAGTAAGAAAAGGTGATTTTCTGAATAATTGTTTATGTAAACATTATAAACATAATTAATTAAACGAATATTTACATTTATAGCTAATTTTATAACTACTTACTAGTTAAAAAATGAGTGAGAATAATTGACAGACGCCTAAATTTTGTGATAAATCGGTCGTGTTCCTGCGCTGGTTTTGGCAAGCAGGCTTGAATTTCGTTCTAGAGTTTTACCGTTAGCAGGAAATTTGTAATTATTAAAAAGTTCTTTTGCTGATCCACTGGTCATACCATTTGACAAATTAATTCTAACGAACAACGATTTCTTCATAAAGAGTAACATTGCAATTTGGTTGTATTTTCTATTTTTATAATAACTTACATTGAAACCCAAAAATTCAGAAGAATCATCAAGAGTTGCTCGACTTTCTAATGATATGTTCTCTATGTCTATATTCTGCTTATTACCTCAAACAGTAGGACCAATAAAGACAAGATAATATTTTTTTGTCCTAATAAAATCGCAAATCGCTCGATTGCTTTTAAGTACTGCTCAGAACTTTAAGAGGAAAGATTCCATGACATACACTTTTTATAAAACACAAAAAATCGCATGTTTTTTTTTATTATTTTAAAAACATTTATTAGTCAAAGAAAACTAATAATTTTTTATTCAGAACGGATAACACACATTCATCCCTGTATAAATCCATAGAAACAGAAAAATTATCAAGATTCGCTTGACTTTCTTAATGATCTATATTTATGTAAGAATAGTAAGCGTCTATTCTGCGTAATTGATAAAGTAGGAACATAGAAGATAAAGTTAAATGAGTGTTTCGTCTCAAGTGAAATCGCTCGATTTCCTCTTAGAAATACCGCCCGGTATTTTAAAAGATATTTTTTTTACATAGAATTAGTACAAAAGTATTTAGAAGGGATAACACACATTCTTATCTGAACAAGTACATAAAAAGAGAAAAATCATCAAGAATCGCTCGACTTCCTAATGATCTATATTTATACAAGAATAGCGAACGTCTATTCTATTAATTCAAACAGTAGGGTTAAGACAAAGTTACATGAATATTTCGTCTTAATGAAATCGCTCGATTTTCTATTAGAAAATACCGCTCGGTATTTTAAAAGATATTATTTTTACATAGAATTAGTAAAAAAGTATTTAGAAGGGATAACACAAATTCTTATCTAAATAAGTCCATATAAACAAAAAAATCATCAAGAATCGCTCGACTTCCTAATGATCTATATTTATGCAAGAATAACGAACGTCTATTCTGTTAATTCAAAACGTAGGGTCATAAAGACAAGATTAAATGAATATTTCGTCTCAATAAAATCGCTCAAGTTCCTCTTAGAAAATACCGCCCGGTATTTTAAAAGAGACTATTTTTACATAGAATTACTGCAAAAGTATTCAAAAGGGTTAACACACGTTCTTCCCTGTATAAGTCAAAACAGAAAAATCATCAAGAATCGCTCGACTTTCTAATGATCTATATTTATGCATAAATGAGGAACGTCTATTTTGTTAATTCAAACAAGAGGATGATAAAAGAGAAGATTAAATGAATATTTCGTCTCAAAGAAATTGCTGGAGTTTAAAAGATATTATTTTATTTTTATCACGATTTTTTCGAATCCAAAAAATATGACGACGACAGTGATGTTGTATAATACGATATCCAAACAAACTTTATTTATGGGATATTTCGAGGGAACACATTAATGCTTTGTTGATGTTAACGAATATAAAATATGCTTAAAATGTAAAATATTGATTGGTAAACGAACCAAAACGAATTATTATAATTATAATAATTATAATTACTTTAAAATATTATTCTATTGTTTTATGAAATAAAGTAGTTTATTTTCGATATTCAGAAGGAATAACGTACGTTTTCTCCTGTATAAACAATAGTTTATGTTAATGATGAAATATAATAAGAGCCTACCTGTTGATTCTTCGTCAGAGCTATACTCTTTTTATTTGTTCCTGTAAGTATTTCACCTAACTGCCTTAGCAACTTTGTTTTGCACTATTTTTATCCCGATCTTAAGAAAAATGAGGGCGTTTTAGCATTTTTAATTTTTAAATTCACTTTTAAATATAATTTAGTCCGTTGCTGATAAGCATGAAAAAAGAAATGATATGCAGGTTTGGTATACGATAGGAGCAGTGAGTATGGGGCATTTTGTTTACTTTAGAGAAAATACGTGCTGATGAGTAGGTTTCAAGGAAACTACAATGTAATTATATCAAGGACAAGCGAAGAAAAATCATATTTTCTCTCTATATTGCATTTTGCTCAATCTGGCTGTGTACACCGTACAGGCTTTTTATTAATACCCAACTGAATAGTTAACCGACTAGGCCGATATACTACGTATTGTGTATACAAAATTGATTTGGTCCAGCATCGAAAAGGTTCCAATGTGAGTCTACGGTACGCTCGTCAAAATGCAGACATGACCCTTGTTTCTTTTAATTATCTCTCTTATTATTTAAGATAAAATTATGATTTCACAATCGTTAGAATCCTTAAGTTTTTATCTCGTTATAAAGAAAAATACATTTTTACGAATTTTTGCACAGTTTTTATGATATCGGCGTATATAAATGAAAAATCGGTAAAATAGGCAGTTTTTTGGACGTATCAGAGATAAATGAGTATTTATTTAATTTTGCGCCATTTACGACCAAACAAATTTGAAATTTTGTGCCTAACAGGATACAGAGAAAATTTTAATTTTTTATTATTTCTCTAAGGATAATTTTTACTTTAGAAACATATATTAAACTTTCTTTTTGAGAATAACTCGCTTTTCCCAGGACGATTTTTGGACAACCTATGCCATTTAAATCTAGGAATAAAAAACTACTATTTCGATAACTCACACAATAATGGTATCTATAAAATACGAACAAAAATCTAAATTAGGCGATTTTAACCCTCCGCCGCTTAACAATATTTACGTAACAATTAGAACAGTAGATACCTCTGTGTGAATATACTTGGCAACAACATATATTGTTCTGTCTCTGTAATATCTACATCAAGTGTTGCCCTCTTTTGCTTCACGTACCAACTCTAATTAGTAATATTTGTAGTTACAGAAAACTGTAATTTTTAGCGCTAGTTTTCGACAATTTTTGTGATATCGTACCTCCATCTTGCTTAGCAAAACGTAACTTTTATAGGGTAATATAAATTTTAATAGGATTTTGTATCTCAACATTTAAAGTTGTTTATAATTAGGTGAAAAGTTAAATATTTTGATTAATAATTTTGATTTTATGACATGATGAAATTGTGAAAAAAAAAGAAATTAATATTTTTAATATTTTATTTAACATCTCGCGTTAATCGTCATTCGCTTGGTACCATGCTAACGACTGACCGTGCTATCTATTGATAAATGTATTATTCTTTTTTGGTTCATGACATTTCTTATTTTCTGTAGTTATTTAATCAAGAATTCATCATAAGCTCTAGGATATTTTTTTTTGGTCCAGTTCAATATAAATAATGTATTTGTAATTAGTTCTCAAACAACAATTTTAAACATGTTTGATGACAAACTTATAGGATATATTTATTGAAATTGGTTTCTTAATAATAATTTGAAGATTGTTAATCAGTTGGTAAATTTGGGTAAATTAATTATAAAGGGGCGTAAGTTTGTGGAGTGTCTTTTATTTCTTTCCTCATTTACTGGGTTTATAGAAAAATTAGAACATAGTTTGGCCATTATAGGGATCCAGTTGGCGCCCAGACAATTTAAATTTTAAATTAAAAAAGTATCTCTATATGTAAAATCAGTGACGGTAAAAACAATATTTTTCATACTAAAATAAATAAAAATATAAATGTATTATCTACTTTTACTGGAAAAAACCCGGCTCGCAAAATCCAAAGTTCAGCGCCTAACGACCTGAACCATGAAGGCGTATGGCAAGCTAATTATCTAAATAAATGTGTGACATTAGCATTTTCTATATCAACTTTTTTAAAACGTCTTCGTCGAGCGCGTCTTCAATGCAGGGACTACATCAAAGTATTTCTATGGGCTACACGGTATGAATGAGCAAAGAATTTGTAATTTTTCCTTAAGCAAATAATACACCTAGAAGTATCACGGGTTCTTCTATCAATGAACAAGTTACTGAAATATGGTAGCATAAATAAAGAGTGGCTACTTTTTAATAAGGACTACATAGCTATCTTAAAAATAAATATTTCCAGTTGAGGGGGACAGTAGATAGATTTAACTAGGACTGTGGGCCATGTGGCCTCTCTTACCTCAACCTTTTCAGATCTATTGTGGATATCCTTGAATCGTTGTTTACAGTACTTTATCCAATTCGGTCTTTTGTAGTAGACTCCATAGACTGGGAAGTAGTTTTTCGGTATAGCTAGTTTCCCTTGGTTTTTCTTCTCCAAGTGTAAGGAATCTCAGTCGCTAGACCTTCGCAGTAGCACAGTACGTGTTCTGCCGTTTCCTCCTCTTCTTGACAGAATCGGCAAAAGGTCTCTTCTGTTAGACCGATATTGTACATATGTCTGTTAAGCCTACAATGCCCTGTTAATAAACTTACTAGTACTCTAGTATTTTTCCTATTAAGGCTTAGTAGATGTTCGGTGAGTTTAGGCGATGGTCCTTTTAAGAACTCTTTCACCTGTCTCGGTCCTGGTGAGTTTTTTTTACCACTCCTGAGATTTTTTAAACATCTACTGCCTTATGCATGTTCTGATAGATGTTTTTGTTACACTACAGAAGGGTTCTGGGCCAATAAGAGCATTTGAGGCTCCTTCTCGGGCTAGTAAATCAGTCTCCTCATTGCCCTTATGGCCTCTGCTACCCTGCTACCCAGGCTAAGGTTAGTCTGTTTCGACTACCTAGCTCTGTTAGGGCTTTCGAACAGTCCCACGCAAGCTTTGAGTGGACCTGCATGGAACTGAGTGCCTTTAACGTCGCTTGACCGTCTGAGTATATGACAATGGTTTTTCCATTTATCTTCTGTCTTAATACCTCTTTTGCGCAGTGATGTATTGCTGCTATTTCTGCCTGGAATGCTGTCACATGTTTAACTAAGCTCAGTGAGATTCTTGTCTTTGGCTTGGTATTATATATACCTACTCCTGAACCTTTATGGATTTTGGAGCCGTCTGTATACCAGGTGAATTCTGCATGAATAGAAGGTCCTCCCGTCCACGCTTCCCTGTCTAGTATACTTACTTTATATTGCTTTTGAAAGCTATACTTTTGAAGCATTTCATCTGAAGGCATTCCCAGTTTGGTTGTTCTCCAACTCTTTATATAGCTCACTGTAGTCCCGTCCATGCAAACTGCTTATGGGTGATGAACCTTTGTGGTCTGTATGTGACAGACCTGGCTTCGCCTTGAATGAATATATGTAGTGATGTTAGGTTTAGCATGACTTCTATAGCTGCTGTTGGAGTCGTTCTCATAGCTCCCGTGGTACTCAGGCATGCTTGCCTTTAAATACCATTGAGATGTGGAATGGCTCCAGCTTGCCGAGTCTTTGGCCACCATACCATAACATCGGCCTTATGACTCTGGTATATAACCATAGAGACATTTTCGGTTGTAGTCCCCAATTTTTTCCACACAACCTTCGACATAAGTTGAAGGATGTTGTGCTCTTTTGGGTGACTTTTTGCAAGAGTTAATTCCAATAATATGGTGTGAAAATATCAGAGAGAGTCAAATGTGTTACTCTGCTATTCTCAACTGGATATTACTTAAAAATTAATGAATGTATCTCTTTAGTATACTCACATTACTTTATTAGTTTTAACTCTACCAATAATTTAAGTTCAGAATGATCGTAAACTAAATTACCTAAAGTGGACCTAGAGTATCGCTATAATGCTCAATGGTTTTCTATTTCCCTGTATGTATACGATATCACTTAACTGATAGTGGATGAGAGAGTGATGCATTATGGTCATATCCCATGACACACGATCAGGCAGACAGATCTGACACGACAAATGGTGATAGGTCCATCAGGACCCTTCCGCCCTTCGCCTGTCCTAATTAATATACACCCCGTACCGCCGTCCTAAATTATGTTTACCAAGCTTCTCTACAAGTGGCACAATGTCGGCAAATCTGTTTGATTGCCCTCATCAGCCTCAGCTGCTTGCTTGTCGGACGTACGATATTACAACCATATTCCTATATAATTAACTTTTTGTCTAATTGAACTGAAAAGTTTTTTCTTCTACGCCTTTGGATAAATGTTTCATTTCGTAATTCACTTTTAAGTTTGCTGCAAATTATACAGGGTTTTGTAAGTTGTGTTTTGCTATTATAATTTTTCCATTGGTATATTTCTGGTCTTTGCTTAATGTTGCTTTATCAAATAATTTTTATTTCCCAATACTAACCAAAATATTGTTCAAAAGTATCCTAAAGGTGTTATATATGTAAGATCTAAACTTGAATAAGCAAGTATTAAGTGGAAAAATTCAAAGGAAATGGTCTAACTTTATTTGTTTCAAAAACCACTGGAGTCAAAAGTCAGTCGTTGCCTTTTTAAAAACGAGAAGAATCTCGATATCCATGAAATTCCTATACAAACTCGTCCACAAATCACTTAAACTGTCCCTATTTACTCTCACGAATAGATATTAAATTCCAAGAATTGCAAAGCGACAAACTGTTGATTTTTAAATTATGAGATCTCATATAAATATATGAGTATAATGATGAATTCTTCAATAAATTGTAGGCAGTTTTTAATGGGGTTTATTCTGATTTTGACATTTATTTTGAGAAAGATACTAAATTATATAAAGTTTTTATTAATGTTTTATGGGTGTAATAATTTTAAGCTATACAGGGTAAGTCATGAGGAATTTTACATGTCTCTTAGGGGATATAGGATAATATAAGCATTAACAAGTTTAAACTCCCTTTCGTTGTTATTATTATATGGGGTGTTTTATGAATATCGACAAAAATTTATATAGCCTTAAAATCTATAAGGATTACCTATTAGATTACTTTAATTGGTTGGTAAAACTGTACACTATTGTCTAGCATTTAAATAAAATTCTCAAAAGTTAAAAATTGCAGGATAGGCGCAGGAAATCATTCTTAACGATTTATATAAAAAAATCACACTGTATTATTTTTTAAATTATCGTAAGAGATTTTTAAAGAACATGGATAGACAATCAATACTGTGTATGAGACATTTTTTGTCAAATTTTCCAAAATTTCTTTATTAAGGTTCCATTTGGGGAAAAACTAAAAAATCTCTTTACTAATATAACTTTGATAAATTTGAACTAAAACGAGTCGAACATAACCCTTTACCACAAGAATAAATAATAACCAGAAGGATATCTCTCATTTAATTCCTTTGTAGTGTAACGACCCGTTTGGTCATTACAAAAAAAAATATAAAATATTCCTCTTATTCTTCAATATATTATTTTAAATTCCAATTTATTGTAATGTGGGTTGTATATACTAAGGTTTGGGTACTATCAAAAATAATTGACCGCCTCGCGCACCTGATACACAAAGATAAATTTTGGATATCGCGGAGGCATTCACACTGACAGGTGATCAGTATACAATTGTCTTCAGAGTGCTTCGATTTAACAGAAAATTGGAAATTATTCCGCCTAAATTGTTAGGGATTAAATCTGTTTCATCGCTAATCTATAGTGGAGTCACCCTTTGGTGTTTTGGTGACGCTGTAGCTCCTAAGGGAGGATTTACTGGCACTCCATAACAATTGTTAATTGTTTCTTTGGTGAGTAACTTTTTTTTTAATCCTTTTTTTGTCGGCATCGACAACTTGCTTTTTCCGTGTTATCATTTAAAATACGATAAGTAATTCGTCGTTTTGTTACAGTGAAAACCTATTCAATAATTTATTTGGTCTACATTGGATAGCACAACCCTCAAGAGTCAAATTGAGGTATATATAATTTTTTTTTCTAATTTGGTTTCGATTAAATTTTATTAATTCAGTTTTAATAAATTAAGAATATTTAGTTTTGCGTCGCTGTAGAAATTATTATTACTTTTAGGGTTGTTGGTTTGGATTATCGTTTCGTACTTTTGGTTATGAAGTACCTATTGGTGATTTTGAGTTTTGATAAAACATTTTTTTGTCCTGGACAACGTGGATGGTTTGTCAACGGTATCCTTTGGAGTGGGTATTTAAATTATTAATAATATAATCCAACTGTAAGTACCTACTTATTTTTTTTCTTCGCCCATCTTCGACACAATTGGGGATATCATCGAGAGAATTTGGACTACTCAGTTGTTTGTGTTCATGTTCATTTTTCCTTTACAGGAAAAGGAAAACTATTTGCGTTATAATGTACATAAGTTTAATTTTGTTTCTCTTTTTTTACTATTAATATTTTTCTCAAAAAAAAAATATAGAGCATAATATATTAACTTGGGGTTAAAGGTGTTAAACGACATTCTTATTTTCTTTTACATAAATTATTACGTTACTTACCTGATATAAATATAAGCAAAATATAATTAATATTGGTTAAACAAATAAAAGAGTATTTTGTGTAAGAAATATTTAAGGGAAAATCTGTGAGCTCCCCGCATGCGAGGAGTATAACCCCAATTAATAGAACAAGAGTTTTATTTATTTTTTTTCTTTTTGTATAAAGGATTATTAATTAATAAGTCCAAAAGGTTGCTTTTATATTATAATAATTATTTGTTGATTTTAATACATACGCCATTGATATTGTAGATGATCAGTGATATTTTTCTCTCTTTTTAAAAAGGGAAAATTAAACGAAATTTAATTTGAAATATTCATATTTTTTTATTATTTCTTATTTTTTTTTTTTTAATAATCAGGAACAATTTTAAAATACTAGGGGATTCCCACAACATAGGGAAGTTTTCTGACTTATCGCCTATAGGTATATTTTATTGAGATCTTTCGACATTTGTTTAACCCACACCAAACTCTCCGACTGACGGGTTGTTATATTGCATTAAGCTTTATTTATCTTAAGATCGCCTTGTATTTTATCTTTCTGGTTAGTTCTTTAAATAATTACACATATTATTTAAATTTAAATTAGCGAAATATATTGTTCTAAATAAACGTTGCAGTAGTTGATGCCGACGAGCTATGACCTCGTCTTTTAGTTATTACTTCTATTCCATAGGCGCACCGAAAAAAGGATCAGGAAAATAAATAAAATATTGGGTAGCTATTGATTTATTTTTTAAGTTCATACATTACAAATATAGGTAAGTAAAAGATTTATATTTATAAAAAAATATTTACTTATCTTTTCGAATGACAATTTTGCACGAGAAGGTCGTTTTCTCTTCTGTAGCTCTTAGAAATTAAGGAATACTAGATCAAAAATTGGTAAAGGCATTTATTATTGAGGGTAATTCAGTTTTTAGTGCACAAACTTTAACAGAAAAATAATAAACATATTTTTTAGACCTAATTTACCATACAAGAAAAATATCACATTACCCGATTTTCAGATGTGAAAAGTATTGAATTACTTTTGTAGTATTTTCCACAATATCTTATTAATAATCGAAGTAAGTTAAAGTCAAAGGTATATTCCCGTTTCGCCTGACATAAAAATTTGGTACGCTTTGGTAGCCTAACTACATATTAAACGGAAAATAGTTGCGATTCTCCTGACCTACTCAGGTAATAAATATGTATTTGCTGTAAAGAAATCTATTACTAACAAATGAATAATAATAAGAAATGAACATAAAATTAAATTAAAATGTTATAGTTGTTTAATTTGATATAAACAAAAAATATAGAGCACCCAGTATAGTAAAAAGTTAGTAAAATAAAAACTGAACATTTTTTCAAATTGACGAAGCGTAAAGCGAATAAACTATTTGAATTACGAATTTTTTATGTGTCCCAATAACCGGCCAGGACAAAAAAAATTTATTTAAAAACTAAAATTCCTCCAGTAATAATTTCAACTATACATTACTTTGGAAAAGAACTTAGTATATCTATAAAAAAAGATTTAAAGGAACAATTATCAAGATGGTTTAGAAAATTTAAAAATAATTGATTTAAAAACACTGGTACAAAACGCTTAATAATGTCAATAAATGCAGTTTTTTTTGTTTCAAATCAAATCATCCTTATAAATCAAATTTTGCATGTATTTTGAAAATGGCCCTTTCTAACTTATGGTCAGGCGAAACTATACCACAATTTGAGCTTGTCAGGCAAATTGGGAAATTTTAATTGGTCAGGCGAAATGGGAACAGGCGAATCGGGCATAAATCAAGTCAAATACATAGGTATTATGTGGGTAGGTACTTACCATTTCATAAAATTTAAATTCAACACAATTAACATAAAATATAAAGCATTCCGTCGAATATTTATAACTATAACTTTGCGTCTTTGTTTTTGACCTTCACGTAGCCGAAGAAAAGATTAACTATTTGGATTACGATGCCTCCTGCAGTTTTATTTATACTCGTGATCTCGTGGTTCGTAGATGAGTCTTTAAGTCTGGACAGGAAAAATCGACAAGATCTAATATGAAACTTACTTGTCGTACAATATTAGAGTCTGGACAGGGAAAACGTAGTTTGTAGAGTATTCAAGTCTGGACAGGAAAAATCGACAAGATCTAATTTGAAACTTACTTGTCGTTCGTACAGTATTCGAGTCTGGACAGGAAAAATCGACAAGTTTATACTTTATACGGGTATTCATGGTGTTGCATGTTGCACACAGAATTAACTAACCTATTGATTTTATTATATTTAATAATTAACGCTAATTGAATAGCTATTTGATTTCAAAAATAGATATGTTTTCTGTCACAATAGGTATAGGTCATTATATCAACGAACATAAACTTCGATAACATTATTGATTATATTATCATGAATTGAGATAATAACATTTTTGATTTCTTTAGTGTCTTAGTGCCTTGTTCTTTGGAATCGTTAGAAAAATTTAAAATTCGAATTGTATACAGACCTCCGGTTTGGCGTCATCTTGGAAGTGTGCCCGCGTGCTGGGCACGCGTTGCACACGCAGTTGCGGAGTCCTAGATAAAGTCATATTTTACCATTATTTCACTTATTTATCTTGATATTAAACTAATTTATCACCATTTTTTTTATGTATTTTTCCATTTTTAAATTAAATTGGCTGATGAAATTTTTCACAACTTAAAGAGGCACCTCTCCTCTTTCTTGTTTAAATTAAATTTTATACCTAATATATGTAAACCAGTGCAGTAATCCGTAATGGATATGTCGTGGTAAGTCAAATTATTATTAACCTTGTTTCACCCTTGTTTGTTTCAATCCCTACTACTTACATATGGATGCCATTTTTGTGATTTATATTTAAAGAAGGAAAAAGATAAGGAAATAATTTATTTTTGCATTTTGGTCGCATTAGGTGAACTACTCAAATTAAAAACATTAAAAATATAAAACACCTTGTATAATAATTAGTTTTTTCGTGTTAATGGGAAACGACTAAACCTTCATATCTCGCATCAACAGAGCTTCCGCCTTATCACTCAAAAAAATTGTTCGGTAAATAAAGATTAACATTTTAATAGGTAGATATCTCATAAATCCATAAAAATAATTAAAACAATATCGCAACATTAATTTTTATTAAAATTTCATAAATTTTAAATTATCCACATGGAAAATAGCGTGCATTTCCGCCACATTTATTTGCCTATCATTTCATTAGTGATTTTATTAACAATTGCAACAGTATCGATACGAATGCAAGCTATAAACTATTTTTCAATAAACATTACCGATCTAGAGGGTGGTTACCGAATTTTAACACATAATTACAAAAAATAGTAATCAAAATTTTTTATGGCCATAAAATTGTTATGATTGCTGTAAACAGTGTAAACAATGGAGTGATTCGAAAATACCATATTAAAAAATAAATAATTGCTTTTTATATAGTACCCAACAGATAACTCCTGTTACAGGTAGTGAAACAAATTACAATATAAACGTCTAATATTTTAGCTTTGTATAATTTTTCTACCACTATTATATATTTATTAACTGTGAAACTTTTATAGGATTCAAAATGGCTTTTTAGCCAAAATCGGTCTCTGTAATTATAAAAAACCAATTCCAAAAATGGTCCATATCTCAAAGTGGTCCAAAGTAAATTAAGTAGAAATGAGAAAAACACAAAGTCCGTCAACCACAGGAACTTTATTTATATTTTAAATATTATAAAGTTTGCAACACTTTCAACATTATAAGGTCATCTTCAGGCAAATTAAACGTTTAAGTATAACCTGCAATACCAACATTAGATATCTACATACAAAACGAACTAGATGTCTTACTACAAAAATGAAATCCATGAACTTGATCAACACAATGAAAATTTTATAAAAAAGAGTTGTTGCGATGAAAAAGATTGTAAAGGTTGGTAAGATCTAATAAGTATGGATCAGTGATCATACCTTGAAATCTGGTCTGCCTCCATCGTTTGAAGGTGATAAAATAAAATTTAAATCTCATAAGTGTATAGATGACTTACTGTGAGAGGCGTATATTTAGTATTAAAATTATAGCTCAGACGGTAGCCAAGATGTTGATAGCCATACAAATTCAGGAAAAAGCAGACAAAATCATGAACGCCAACTGGGTCCCTAGAATGGCCAAACTATGTTTTTATTTTCCCACAGACCCAGTAAATGAGGAAATAAAAAAGACTAACCTTAAAATTACGTTTCTTTATAAGAATTTACTCAAATTTACCCAATTTATGCAAAAATTAAATTATTATTAAGAAACTTATTACAATTAATTTACCCAATATATTTGTCAAGAAAAAAGTTTAAAATTAATGTCCAAGGACTTCATAAAAAAATATTCTTCGGCTTATGATGAATTCATAATAAACTTAAATAAATAGATAAAGTAAAAGATTAAAAATGTATATGTCATACAATATGTAACATGCATGAACTCAAAAAAATGGTATCATGCGAAGGACGATTTGCGTGTTTAGCCAAATATTGGAAAATATTAATTTATACCTTTTTTCATTATACACTATACGCACGTGTATATAAACATCAACGCTTAATGTTGAAACATAATAAACTATTACCACTCCCATAAATTATAAGAGGTTACTTGCTTAACTTATTAGTCAAGACCTAATTATTAATAACTAATAATTTAAAATCATGAAATCTTGACCATTAAATATAAATATAAAACAAATATAATAAACACTTGCAAAAAATATCATAAATACATAAAGGAAAGTTATTTAGTAAAACTTCCAGATTAAAAGAGGTTATTTACTTAATTTTTGCCCCTTATGGGTCTTATGAGATTGCTTAACTTATCATTAAGTCTTATTTTTTAAATAAAGAAGAAATCTATAAATTAAACTGTTGAACGTAGGCCTTAGATCCCGAGGTATTTAAGGTCAATACTCAGACCGAGAAATTAATTAACTAAATTTTAAAATAATATAATGTACTTGGCTATTACTAAGATCACTAAGTGCTTAATTAATTAAATTATGAAATAGTGTTTAGTAACACATAAGTTATTAAAGAAAAACCCACTAGAATATTCTATATGCAAAAGTATAAATAATGTTGAAAATAACTGTAAATACCTTAGGATCATTCTTTAAGAAAGAGATGAATATTTAATTTAACAAATTAGCAGGTATAGTGCCACATTAAATCCTCATTATATAAAAAAAATTATGGTAAGGTATCTCCGCTAACAGCATCACCATCTTCCCATCCAGATAAAGAAACATCCATGTAAAACCAGTGATAAGTAAGCCAAGTGGCTAATAAACCAATGAATCATGGATATATGGACCAGTGTTCTGGTAAACCGGTTTACTGTGTCAACACGGTTGAACTCCGGGTAAAACTCTGAAGTTAAAATCCTTAAAATATTACAAAATATATCTATACAAATTGACCCAAATCTCCCAAACTATTCAATTAACTACCTCACATGTAAATCGAAACTATTAAGTACCTAGGATGAATGAAAAATTACACTGACTCACCAAGAGTCTTTTTTTTGTAAAGGGTTCAATTGGTAGCTTTCCAAGGTGGAAAAAAGCGAAAGAGTTTACAGAAACTTATTCTTGAAGAATCCACTTCAATATTACACAACTCAAATGCCGATAAATCTCCCTATATAAAACAATGAACTAGTAATTCAAAAACTATTTAAAGATGTCATACTCACAATTTTTATGTCTATAAATCCCTTCAGTAGGAGTGAAAGAGGCTACCACTACGCAACGGAAAATTAAACTCCAAACACTTAAATTTTCCCAAAAATACCTAAACACTTTCACCACTTATTAATGGAGTAAAATCTAAAATGTATTAAATTGCAGTATATCATAAAACGTATGATACACGCGCGTTACCTGATCTCTACGTGCTCGCACGGTCTTATGACATGCTCGCTTGCGTTCGCTCAATAACAATCGTCCTCGCATGTAAAGATCTAGGTACCGGGTTTATAACGTAAACTACTATAATCTTAGTATAGTATTAATCTAATCGATCTGACGGAAGAGGTAGCCATATTGTACTATGAATGACTCATCATCATATGATAATTGGTTTTTAAAATTGGTTATTAATTTTACTGTTTAAAATTTGTTAATAATTTGGATGTTTTAGTAAATAATTTTCAGATTTCTTAAAGCTTCTAGATTTACAAATTATATAAATTAATCCCAGGTAAACAATTTTCAGATTTCCTAAAGATTCTCAAAAAACAAAGCTATGGCTTGAGTTTATGCAACAAACAAATTTTGAGCCAAAATATCTTAAATTTTTGTGTTCACGTCATTTTAAAGCAGATTGTTGTTATTCGATTTTACGAACTTGTTATTGGATTTTAAATTCCGACTCAATTATTAAATATAATTTTCATTAGTTATAAAATTTAATTTATTAAAACTAATAAAAAAAGAAAGAAAGTTTACTAAGCTCATTCAGGAGGGGTCCGGGTTATAATGCAAATAAAATGCTAGGCTATATGGAGTATTCGGTTTCTTTTATTATATTTCTATTAATTTGTAAGCCCTGACCAGACGTCAAATCGTCCTCGTGCATATTGTGAGGTTAAAATGACGACACATACAAAAAAAAATATAAAATCTTCGTGTAACTTTTACCAAGACAATTCTAATTATGATTAGGGTACGTACTCTTGGTTTACAGGTAAATATTTGAAATATATAGTACTAATTAAATTAACCTATAAAACTAATTTATATACAAAAAACATACCCGAGATGAGGGCCTAACATATGATTAATCTAATAGCACAGCTTATACAATACAGCTCCATAACTCCGTGTCGGCGTCTTTGATCTGGCGGTCGAGAACCAAGCAAGACGGAATGGTGCTATCTCTGTTAGATTAAAGGGAAAAGTCGGGCCCGGATTAAGCAATTTTTTTATTATTGAAAAAATTGAAAACGTTGACGTAATAAGGTTGGTTACATGCCATGTTAAGTAAGTTTTGGGAAATTAAATTTTTAATTTGTTTTAAATCTGTCAAATATAATTAAAAAAATTATTTAAATATAAATATTACGAAAAATAGCACATCTTTCGGATTAGAGGTAAAATAATTTGTATGTGGCTAGTAAAATCCTCGTTAACAAATGTTTTGAGCTAAAACAGTCACTTCACGACAAATTGTGACTTGGATCCTTTTTACACCAAGGGCTTCAATTGTTAAAGAAATGTGTCACGCTCGTGGATGCAAATCAAGTGGTACCCCGTGTCTCTGGCATTTTGGAATTATAAAGAATTTGTGCTTTTATTTTAACAATATTGGTTATATTTAGATGTATTCTTATTAATTGAAATACAGATTTGTAGAAGTAATACTTTAACAGTATTTATTAATATAATATATTCAATTTTTATCTGACCATACCGAAGTAGGGAATTTTGAAACTTTATAGTAATGTGAAATTTGAATTACAATATTACACGATATTACATAATTAGTACTTATTTGAGGTAGGTACTAAATTTGTACTTGGAGAAAGTAATATCGATTTTTACAAGAAAACTTGAAAAGTAAATTAATTTAGTTCTTATTTCTGATGTAAAACTTAAACCAAGAAAACAAATAAATTGTAGTTTGTTCAACAAGGGTGGATATGATAGCCATATCACACAAAGACGAAGTTTGAGCACGACGTCGTAGGCGGAGTACTCAATCGTCTGATTGTGATATGAACAATCCACTCGATATGGTCAGTATATTTTTTCTACGACCCACTAACGAAAATCTACAAATTTAAAAAATTATTTTAGGTTATTTAGACAAAATAACTAATTTTAAAATAATTTACGAAGTTGACTAATTTATAAAATAAAATAAACATGAAAAATTAATTAGTCCTCGGCCTAGATTTGATCCCGGGCTTTTCGCATGGAAGGCAGATGTTCTGTCCTCATCTTCACCGAAACTTTCAGGACTTTAGTTTTAATACTCGTAATTAAATTAGTATCATGTAGTTTAAATAAAATTTATTTTTTTTAAATGTGGACATAATAAAAACAAAAATGCTATTATTTATCGAGTCTACACAAAAATTTTAATGTATATTTAATATCAATAACTAAAATATATATTGACAATTAGTTTAACAGAATTATCACTTATTTAAAAATTTTTAAATAATAGGAGTTGGGTGACCAAAATATGAACTGTGATTTGTAGATTTAATTTTGTTAAAGTGTTCTCACTACCTAAAATGGATATGAAATATATTCGTAGTTGAACGCAATAACATAATTTTTCGTTTTGTAGTATGTGCGTAGATTGGCTAATATCCATGCACAGATTACAAAACGAAAAAGTATGCTATTGCCTTCAATTGAACGAATATATTTCATATCCATTCTAGGTAGTGAGAACACTGCAAAAAAAAATAAATTCGCCAATCACCGTTCATATTTTGATCAACCGACTGCTATTATTTTTAAAATTTTAAATAAATGACAATTCTGTCAAACTAATTGTCAGTATATTTGTTAGTTATTGAGATTAAACATACAATAAAATAAGTTTTTGGAAAACATTAGCATGGATGACTAAAGGGTATTGGGTTAATTAATTCTAAAAGTGTGGTACAAATGTTATTTTTTGTAGCCAATTCTTCAAAATTATTTTAAAATATTAAGTGTAAGGGTTAAAGAAAAGGTCCTTTATTTCTCACAAGTCTTGTGAGAAATAAAGGACCTTTTCTTTAACCCTTACACTTAATTCCTACTACTCACATATGGCTACCCTCACTCCAAATCATATTTTAAAATATCTTTTCAATATTGAATATTAGTTCTACAAATTCATCATTTGACAGTTGCAGATTTCCAAATGTATCTGAATTGGCGTTATCATATGCCTTTTAAAAGCAATAAAAAGAAAAATCGTCTAATTCAACGTGATCTTTGTTATATTTAAGACAGGTATCGCAGGAGTGGATCCGCAAGGCTTTTATTAAAAGGTAACCACACACATACCTGATAAAAATTTTCTGTAGCAATTCGTCTTTACAATAATTTAAGGTGTTAATAATTTCATCATAAAATAAAATACAAGGTGTTCCATTTAAAAAACATACATTTTAATTTTCCAGGCAAAAACGTGACACCCTGTATATCCAAAGATATTTTTAAAATATGTAGGTATTTTTCAAATCCATATAACTTTTATTTAAAACTTTCTTGCGTGTCTACAACAAAATAATGAACAATAACGCACTAATGAGACACCCTGTATAAATTATATTTTTAACAATGAAAATTTCTTATAATGTAGTACTTATCGGTTTGGGTCCTTGGGAAAACTAAAGAATGTTTTCTTGCAGGTAAAACCCTTATTAAAACAGCTTTTGACTGCACAAACTCATTCTACTCACAGCTAAAGAGTCACCAAAATAATAACAGTACCTTTAACTCAAACAAAATCAACGAAATTATAGGCTCCACGAAATTATACAATCAACGAAATTATACGCACGACTCAACACCATGCCTAAGTACGCTTCTGAACGCCAAAACCGTCTTTTCCCTTCGAAGCCGGAGCTTAAGCGATGCGCGACGAAATCGACGCAAACCGTTGCCGCCAAGAGAGTGTTTTAGCTGTATTGTTAAGCTGTGCTAATAGTTCAAACAAACAACTAATATTCACTATCTAAATTTTAGAGAGACACTGTATTAACTGGATGGTCCGAATGAAGATTACCCTGGATATATTGTGAGCCTAATAATATGGGAAGGTCCTACCTTAGTATTCCTGAAGGATATTCGGTAAGTCTGGTATTCCTTATTTGATTAATTAACTGATAACTATGTTTTTTCTTCCAGGATCATCCAGGTATACAATACGTGTACTGGAATCTGGCACTGGCCGCTGTAGGGAAGTTATCAAGTGATTTATATCAATCTATTTAATCCCAAATTACAGAGTTGATATATATGTTCCAGACAACTAGTTATCGAGAAGTTAAAAGTAAAACTAGCAGTTAACGAGGAGTCGATGTGAAGTTGAGTAGAAATTGTAGTTAACGAAAAATTAACGTGAAACTTGAAAGCCTAAAAGGGTGAAAACTATCTAAGCTTCTGAATATCTAACAATTTCATGTAATATCTTGCCAAAAGAATCATTTTCTACGAAAAGTAAAGACAGAGCTCTCTGCAGTTCAGCAAGTTTTGTCAGAATGCCCAAATCAACCCTTCAAAGGTTGAAAGTCAGAGTTTAAGTTCTCTTTAAAAATGTTGAAAAAAAGTACCTATCTCTTTCTATTTCTAAACAATAACTAGTATATGCACATTGTCTAGCTTTGTCTAATAAGTTCTAACTTTACTTTAATTCACCCAGAACCAAATCTTGTCAATCTGGTGGATTGAATGACAATGACACAAGGACAAGTGACACAATAATAAACAAACCCTATCTATTATTAAAATAACTAGAATTATTATTACTTATTTTAGGATAGAAAATCTCAACGACATGAGGAAAAATTAACAAAATAATATAATTAACAGAATATTAAAATGGAAAATCTAATTAGAGAGGGTCAGTAACTTCAGGGCTTAGATTTTGGTTCTTCGAATATTAAAGGTATGTTTTATTTTAAATTTCAGGTAACCAGAATCAGCTGGGCGAGAGAAACAACTCTATTAAATGTCATCAGGCTTTAGATTTATTCTCTTTACAGGATATTTTATATAAATTTTAACTATTAGTAATATTAGATGTTTCATTTGCATAAGAGGTGCATTTTTCTCACTAGTTCGAAGAGTAATATTTAGTAGGAATTTTGAAACCATAACATTGTTTTTATCGAACCTCAAAACCAAGAATAAGACTTCCACCAACAGCTGTTCCAATAATAAAAGTTGTCCGGTTGAAGTAAATAAGTAAATAAATTCTTTACTAACTATATTATGTGCCGTTTTTTTCGTATAATAGAAGTTTATTTTATGAATGTGATGCTCCTTATATAATTTGTTACAAAGTTATTTACAAAAATGAACACAAATAGAATTAATAATATCTCAAGTAAGGAAATAAGTAGCATATCGCATTCTTCAGGATACTGTATTAGGTCCTATCTTGTTTAATTTTATTTTAAATAATAATAGAAACAGATCTTTAAAAATTTTCGAATGATTTATTTATAAAAACTTATGAACCTTTGATAAAACTTATGTTGTTCCATTATACAGTTACAAAAAGATGGCTTCTTCCTATAGATACAATAAAAGGTAACGTTCAGTAGTTTCATATAAGTATTACAAATGATATCAAATACCTTAGAGTACAAATTGACTCTCATCATAACTGGACTAAGCAAACAAATAATGCGTTGAATGTACATTTAAAAATAATCTATTTTGCAGTCATAAAATTATTATTACGTTATAGGATCCTTTCTTGGAAAGGTGTTTTACCTGCTTATGCAAAATTGTCCTGCAAAAAATATTACTTATAATATAATGAAATAAAATGATCAGAAATTCTTTTCGATATTAGGAAGTTTATATGTACTGCAACAAAAACATCTAAGAAAGAAATATCACAGCCGTGTTTGACCTAAATATAGTATAGGATATTTAATTTTGTTTTTAACGCATATCTACGAAACATATTTATTTTTCAAACCTTAATAATTTGTAAAATGTAGAATGATAAAGACAATGTCATCATAATGACTTAAAAAAGTCAATTTTTTTATTAATATATTATTGCTTTGATTTTTCAAATAAAATCCCTCTATAAATTATCCCAAAAATATTTACCTATATTTATCCCACCCAACATGTAATTTTAAAATAAAATTTATTCACATAGTGAAGTTTAATAAAAAAAATTGCAAACTTCTCGCAAGAAAATAGCAATTCGTTAAAATCAGAGAAATCGGTAAATTTAGATAATATGCAAATGAGAATTTATTATTTTCTTCTCTACGCCCCTTTATGACGTCACTGGTAGACCGGAAACACATGTCGCCATATTCGTCTAGTCCACTGTCAAAATTAGATACCATCGCGATTCCAAGGTCGTTTAGGATTCCTCCTGCCTGACTATATATATATATATATATATATATATATATATATATATATATATATTGTTATGATATCCATTTTATCCAAAATAAATTTTAAACTATTTAATTAAAAATTTTTGTATTCGTCTTTAAAAAAGATTATTATACAATGGGACACCCTATATACCCTATATCATGTCAACATGACAATACATAGGGGAAGTTTGTTCTGATTGGGTTTTCAAATATAAATGGTATTACATAAAACTGATAATGTAAAATTTTAATTTATCAATTAATTAATAACCAAATATTATTTATTATTTAAAAGGACAATTATTTTATTTAAATTTCGTTTCATAATATGATTTTTGTAATAACAATGTACTTAAGAAAAACTAGTGGTCTAAAAGTTACTATGGAGAGGATGTCCGGGTTACAAAATAAATAAGTTTGTTGAGAGATAAAAAAATTTTGAAAGAGAGCGGGTTTCTTTTTTGATTCATGAATATTTTTAAAAATAAACCCAAAACCCAGTAAATACAGTTAGTATTATAATTCAGTTGAATTAAAATAGACAATTTGTCAAATTTAAAGCAATGTATAAGGCGTAAATTTATTTACCTGATCAAAATAAATATTGGTGTTGTATCCTGACAATTTTTGGATCGTGTCCAGCAGAACTTGCATTTATGGATATTCTTGGTGCTTGCAAGAGTTTTTTGAAGACAAGTTGGATGAACACTTTGTCGTGTAATTCCTAAAATAAAAACTATAGTGAGTAAACAATCTTATATAATTGTATGTAATGAACTTTGATATTATTATTAACTAATTTATTTAATTATACGTACCAATTTATTCATTTCAACAGTAGTTTGGTTTATTTCTTTCAATAATTCATATTTTGTGGTTATATTTGATATTAAAAATATTCTTCTTCTTTTCAATTTTGTAGGCCTCAGCAGTCAGGGCTATTCAGCCTACTATAAATATCAATTGTATGTCATAAATCGACTGACCAAGGTTAATATAATTTAAAGGTTAGACCAAATGTCACAAAATTGACTGAACTCAGTTGAAATGACGTCATAATTAGTGTGAATGGTGTGTGTTTGAAATATAACTATAAGTATTTTTCATTATCTGAATTGATTTTATGGTTAATTTCGATCATGGTTATGTTTTTTCTCATAAAATAGTGTACATTAAACAAAGGTAATGTAGCAAATTGTCTATTTTTATTCAATTTTCAGATAAATCAAAGAAATTTTTCATATATTCAATGTTAATATAAAAAAAAAAAACAAAATTTAAATAAAATAAAATAAGTTAAGATTTTATAACTTAAAAATTAAATAAAATAAAATTAATTTTTCTTGAATCCACCCTGAGAAAGAGGAATTCATACTCTAATTTTAAATTAAGTATATAAAGAGCTAGTCGAGGTAAGTTAAGTGGTGATATCTTAATAATACTCTATTAAGATTATCATTACAATATATATATATATATATATATATATATATATATATATATATATATATATATATATATATATATATATATATAACAGAATTATCACTTATTTAAAAATTTTTAAATAATAGGAGTTGGGTGACCAAAATATGAACTGTGATTTGTAGATTTAATTTTGTTAAAGTGTTCTCACTACCTAAAATGGATATGAAATATATTCGTAGTTGAACGCAATAACATAATTTTTCGTTTTGTAGTATGTGCGTAGATTGGCTAACATCCATGCACAGATTACAAAACGAAAAAGTATGCTATTGCCTTCAATTGAACGAATATATTTCATATCCATTCTAGGTAGTGAGAACACTGCAAAAAAAAATAAATTCGCCAATCACCGTTCATATTTTGATCAACCGACTGCTATTATTTTTAAAATTTTAAATAAATGACAATTCTGTCAAACTAATTGTCAGTATATTTGTTAGTTATTGAGATTAAACATACAATAAAATAAGTTTTTGGAAAACATTAGCATGGATGACTAAAGGGTATTGGGTTAATTAATTCTAAAAGTGTGGTACAAATGTTATTTTTTGTAGCCAATTCTTCAAAATTATTTTAAAATATTAAGTGTAAGGGTTAAAGAAAAGGTCCTTTATTTCTCACAAGTCCTGTGAGAAATAAAGGACCTTTTCTTTAACCCTTACACTTAATTCCTACTACTCACATATGGCTACCCTCACTCCAAATCATATTTTAAAATATCTTTTCAATATTGAATATTAGTTCTACAAATTCATCATTTGACAGTTGCAGATTTCCAAATGTATCTGAATTGGCGTTATCATATGCCTTTTAAAAGCAATAAAAAGAAAAATCGTCTAATTCAACGTGATCTTTGTTATATTTAAGACAGGTATCGCAGGAGTGGATCCGCAAGGCTTTTATTAAAAGGTAACCACACACATACCTGATAAAATTTTTCTGTAGCAATTCGTCTTTACAATAATTTAGGGTGTTAATAATTTCATCATAAAATAAAATACAAGGTGTTCCATTTAAAAAACATACATTTTAATTTTCCAGGCAAAAACGTGACACCCTGTATATCCAAAGATATTTTTAAAATATGTAGGTATTTTTCAAATCCATATAACTTTTATTTAAAACTTTCTTGCGTGTCTACAACAAAATAATGAACAATAACGCACTAATGAGACACCCTGTATAAATTATATTTTTAACAATGAAAATTTCTTATAATGTAGTACTTATCGGTTTGGGTCCTTGGGAAAACTAAAGAATGTTTTCTTGCAGGTAAAACCCTTATTAAAACAGCTTTTGACTGCACAAACTCATTCTACTCACAGCTAAAGAGTCACCAAAATAATAACAGTACCTTTAACTCAAACAAAATCAACGAAATTATAGGCTCCACGAAATTATACAATCAACGAAATTATACTTTTATCCAAAATAAATTTTAAACTATTTAATTAAAAATTTTTGTATTCGTCTTTAAAAAAGATTATTATACAATGGGACACCCTATATACCCTATATCATGTCAACATGACAATACATAGGGGAAGTTTGTTCTGATTGGGTTTTCAAATATAAATGGTATTACATAAAACTGATAATGTAAAATTTTAATTTATCAATTAATTAATAACCAAATATTATTTATTATTTAAAAGGACAATTATTTTATTTAAATTTCGTTTCATAATATGATTTTTGTAATAACAATGTACTTAAGAAAAACTAGTGGTCTAAAAGTTACTATGGAGAGGATGTCCGGGTTACAAAATAAATAAGTTTGTTGAGAGATAAAAAAATTTTGAAAGAGAGCGGGTTTCTTTTTTGATTCATGAATATTTTTAAAAATAAACCCAAAACCCAGTAAATACAGTTAGTATTATAATTCAGTTGAATTAAAATAGACAATTTGTCAAATTTAAAGCAATGTATAAGGCGTAAATTTATTTACCTGATCAAAATAAATATTGGTGTTGTATCCTGACAATTTTTGGATCGTGTCCAGCAGAACTTGCATTTATGGATATTCTTGGTGCTTGCAAGAGTTTTTTGAAGACAAGTTGGATGAACACTTTGTCGTGTAATTCCTAAAATAAAAACTATAGTGAGTAAACAATCTTATATAATTGTATGTAATGAACTTTGATATTATTATTAACTAATTTATTTAATTATACGTACCAATTTATTCATTTCAACAGTAGTTTGGTTTATTTCTTTCAATAATTCATATTTTGTGGTTATATTTGATATTAAAAATATTCTTCTTCTTTTCAATTTTGTAGGCCTCAGCAGTCAGGGCTATTCAGCCTACTATAAATATCAATTGTATGTCATAAATCGACTGACCAAGGTTAATATAATTTAAAGGTTAGACCAAATGTCACAAAATTGACTGAACTCAGTTGAAATGACGTCATAATTAGTGTGAATGGTGTGTGTTTGAAATATAACTATAGTTTTAAGTATTTTTCATTATCTGAATTGATTTTATGGTTAATTTCGATCATGGTTATGTTTTTTCTCATAAAATAGTGTACATTAAACAAAGGTAATGTAGCAAATTGTCTATTTTTATTCAATTTTCAGATAAATCAAAGAAATTTTTCATATATTCAATGTTAATATAAAAAAAAAAACAAAATTTAAATAAAATAAAATAAGTTAAGATTTTATAACTTAAAAATTAAATAAAATAAAATTAATTTTTCTTGAATCCACCCTGAGAAAGAGGAATTCATACTCTAATTTTAAATTAAGTATATAAAGAGCTAGTCGAGGTAAGTTAAGTGGTGATATCTTAATAATACTCTATTAAGATTATCATTACAATATATATATATATATATATATATATATATATATATATATATATATATATATATATTCTAAAACTATAATAGTATTGTACAAATGATAAAAAATTATCGAGATGAATGAATGCAGTCAATGGCCTGGCCTATTTATTCTTCTTTATTTTATTTTCATAGAATATATAATACTCACATAACAATACACATCAATGCCAAAAATTTTAATAGATCACATACTTTGATTACTATACGAGGCAAGAGAGAGGTCCGACACGCCCAACATAGGGCGCGGCCATTTTGAACCCTGTGACACAGTTTACAGCTAATTAATCAGATCGCTCACTCTGCGTCGGCACTTTGGATCTCAATGTTTCAGTTTATACACTGTGCAAGTCGGATAATACAATATATGACAACCGCCTATAATAAAACAGCAGTCTTCTGCGTATCCTGAATTTGTATCCCTGGAGTGGATGTTATTTTGGAACTTTCAACTGGTCCGAGTGAGCTAACTGATTATTTAGCAATAAACTGTGACTTCAAAAAAATATTCACTGACCCTGACAGCAGCAAGCAAAATAACAGGTGCGTTTTAATCATCCGCTTCTGCTTCCGGAATTGTCGGTTTAGTCGTTTTAACCTGTCAGATTAAAACAAGAAAACCGACAATTCCGAAGCAGAAGCGGATTATTAAAACGCATCTATTAAAAATATTGCGCCAAGATGTAGGCAACACGTAATAAGGGTTCAAAATGGCGGAGTTTTCTATCTCCTTTTAAAAGGCACTCAGAAAGCTGCGCAGTACGACCATTCTCCGTATAGTAAAAGAAAAAAATCAAAGTATGTGTAATAGATGATTATTGACAAACGTTTTTCAAAATTTTCACACTTTTCTTGCAGGACTTTGTTAGTGTACTCCATGTCTTAAAAAGTGGGGGTAATAAAATGCTTTCGTCTGCACGAATGCAATAATAAGGCCCCCATAGGAACGGACTTGCTAAATTATTGATAATAAAACGTGGGATTTATTTTGGATGTATGTATCCACAAGGTGAAGACCACAAGAAATAAAAAGACGCTGGCTATCATTTTCTTAATATCAATCTAGGACTCACTTTTATGGTGTCTGTTATGTTTTTAAAATATGTTAAAGAGTGATGAAATCTATATATCATCAAAGACAGGCAGAAGTTTGTCGCTGCCTGTCTCATTTTTAATTCGCAGCTTATTTCAGTACTTAATTAAACATCAGTGTAAAATGAATGAATAGTCTCTAGTGGATCAGTTTAGGTCGCCGCGCAGCTAGCCTTGTACATTATCGTGCCACACGACGACACTCGCCTCTTTGCAACGTAAAGCCTTGTTCAAAGGAGGAGCGACGAGCGTGGCGATGCGATAGCGTAGCGTCTAGCAACAGAATTTATATTTCAGAGCAACGTATCGCTGGTCGCTCTCACTCTAAACGTTTGCGTTTGATAACATTAGGTTGCTCGCTGCTCCTACTATGAACAAGACTTAAAGGTTCTATTCACGTTGTCGATGACCACTGTCAGTCTTTTATTATACCGTCCTTGGGACAACCAATCATGGGCCAGCTGCCTGCAAAAAAAAATTATTTTGTTTCAAATCTACGGAAAGGGCGCAACGATGTGTGTCGATAGGTGCTCTACTCCGGTAAGTTTCTGTTTGTGGGTTCTACTAATATTGTTTGAACATCGCTGTGATATGATCTGCTTCACATTTTTTTTACCCTAAAACTTTAAAAACGAATTTACACTATCTCATGAACGTTACAATACAAAAATTTACCGCAAAAGATTTCGTCGGAGTGGACTAATTAGTATTATTTTTATTATAACCTTTGCACCCCACCAAATAACCAAAATCTGCCGTCGTTAAATGCAAAGGTTAGCAGGCTGGAGCTAGAATCACTCAGAGAGGAAAGTAGAGAGATGTGCCTTCATTCTGCAATTCAATCTATTCTTTCACATTTTTTATCACTTCATACCACGGTTTTAAAATGTATCGTTTTCATTCTGCTTATTTTTTAATCGTTTGTATAGGCCCAATTTTATAAATTTCTGAGCTCTCCTTGTATCGTGAGGCATTGAACCATATCCTACGTATTCACGGGAAAACAAACGTGAAAGCGTTTTTCAATAAATATTGTTCCTATTATCGCTGTTTGGCTACCTATTAACGCGACCGTACCAAATTTAATGATTTATGAAAATACGTTTAAATCATTTAATTCGTGATGCGTTTATGAAATAATTACAATTAACATGCAGATTTATTCATTCATTTTACAAATTTTTATTCGAAATTTCATCGGTTCAATACTTTTATTAATAAAGGAATTAAAGAGAATAATTTTAATGTATTCCAAATATTATTTGGGTCAATCGTATTTTAAGGTTCGTCTATAAAAGGGATTCTTTATTTTTGATATACCCGGTGGTATTCTCCTATTTGCGTACGTCCCATTTGCGTACACGGTTAATTTTGTCCCACTTGCGTACACCGTGAGGTCATGCCTTGTGACAGGTAAAAATATTATTATGCATAGTCCTACTTACGTAAACACATAAAATAGGGCCTATTATATTACAGTTTGAAAATATTATAATTTTCTTTTTTAATGGCCACAAAATATTGCAAAATAAAAGTTGATTTCATGTATGTTAAGTTGATACCTATTTACGAACTGAGGACTAACAAAATTACTATTATTTTTGATCGTGGAATTGACTTTGTCTGCAATATTCCAATGTTGTCTTTAGTAAAGACCAGTTTATATCGACACAGACAAAAGGCAAACGGACTGTCGAAAGAGCCAAAATGTGTATCGAATGTCGAAATATCTGAAAGGTCTCTTCTTTTGAACCATGGATCTTTCTTCCTGGTTGCTGATGATGGTTCCGAAGACAGAATTTTAATATGTTCGTCATCGATTGGGAAGGAGATTATATTAAACCAGAATACTTTCTTTATGGACGGCACTTTTATGTGTTACATTAAACAGTTTACTCGACTTTATACAATACATGTGGACATTGGAAGCAATACAGACGAGCGAAACGTAATTCCTGTAGTTTATGCACTACTCAAGAACAAAACTCGCTCTACATATGAGAGATTATTTACGATAATAAAAGAAGCCACAAACTGGAAACCAACATTAGTAACTGTAGGAAGCAGTAATTATAGCTATAAGGAATGTGTTTCCTAACGTTGCAATAAATGGCTGTAATTTCCACTACAATCAATGTATATGGCGAAAAGTACAACAGTTGTGCCTAGTTGTAGAATACCGGCACGATGATGAACTGCGACTATATATTCGTATGTGTGCTGCTTTGGCGTATATTCCACTTGAAGATTTGGATATCAGTTGGCTAACCATTCAAGAAAATTCACCCGTTAACGAAAAACTTCAAAAGTTCTACGGTTATTTCGTGGATCAGTGGCTAGAAAATAGTAAATTACGCCAGATATGTGGAACTGCAGCAACAAGCTCCATCGTACAAATAACGTCGTGGAGGGATAGAACAAGTTACATCATCTGGTCAAAAGAAACCATCCGCCTGTCTTACAGTTGATTAAACACTTAAAAGAAGAAGCAGAAAATAGTGATTTTCTTTATAAACGAAAAGAATTGAATTTGGAGGGAAAAAGAAGAGAAACAAAATACGTCAAGTTGGACATTAGAATTAATAAAATAATAGCGGCATATACAGAAGCAAAAAACGTCGCTAAGTTAGAGTAACCGACTGTAGGGCTCTGCATTTTGTAAAAATTTTGTAAATCCATTCTTTTTGTAAATTCTTAAAAAACAAAAAAAACTTAAAAAAAAAATTAAAAATTAAAAATCTAAAATAAATACAAAAAATACTTTTAAACACGCCAGCAAATCGCTCCCAGTCCTAAGCCTGGAAATAATGTGAAGGAAAGTTTTCAAAATAAAATTGAGTATAACTGTATATGTACGCAAGTAGGACTAATATCGTAATACTTTTACCTGACTCAAGAGATAATCTAACCCGTGTACGCAAATGTGACAAAATTGACCGTGTACGCAAATGGGACGTACGCAAATAGCACTATCTCATACCCGGTATCCCAAAATTGGACTATCAATGGTCAAAATGTTGTTAATAAAGGTCATAAATTAGTAAATTTAATTTTTTTTGTAAATTTTTATCCGACTTCAAAAAAGGTGGAGGTTCTCAATTCGTCGTAATATTTTTTTTTATGTATATTCAGCGATAATTCTTTAACACGGTGTCCGATTTCGAAGATTCTTTTTTTGTTAGTAAGGGGTACCTCAGGGGTGGTCCCATATAAATTTGGTTAAGATGTGGTGACCGCATTTGCACGATTTTGAAGTCGGTTTTTTAAAATTACTTTTATTACTTGTTATTACATTTTTCAAATATCTAACTAAAATAAAATTCAAAAAAAGTGTATTGATATAACAAAGGTGTATTAGGAGAAAAATTATGTAAGGGAAATGAGTTTTTGTAATAAAACATATCTTACAAATTAGTAATTAGTAAGAAAAAAGAACAGAAAAGTCAACAAATTTGATATAATTCCTGTTTATACAGGATGTGCCAACGAAAATTTTACACCCTTATTTAAACCCGTCGATTTTTAATTCGAGGGGGAACAACTTGTTTGGTTTTTTTATCCATGTACCTTCAACCCTCTATCAGGGGGAAGCACAATCCTACGTTTTTAAATAGAAATTAGGGATGTTTTAATATCTCATTTTAAAGATCTCATCGAGTACTATCTGACCCCAAAATTTCGCGTCAAAATTTTTATCGATAACAGCTAAAACAGTGAAAGAGGCAATGTGGAAAAAATGTCTACTTAATAACAAACAAAAAGAATACTTACTTCTGTGATTAGTTTATTAAATGCTGGAAATAGTCACCATTCACTTCCATGCAGTAAAATAAGTTTTGTTTACTGTAAGGATAATTATTCTTTTCAGACTATTATTTGAGAAGTATTTATTTTTTATCTTTTGGATGCACCATTTACTCGATTTACCTCAGTTCATCGTAAATTTTTAAGAACGTTGCCATCGTGTCTACTCGATTGATATTTTTTTAATAGAATTAAAATGGTATATTCCGTGGAAGGAAGGGTGGAAATAATTAAATTGTTTATTAGAAATAACAGGCGACAGCAATTTTATTTAACGAACGTCATCCTGAAAAAATTTCTCCGCTGCTTACGTTTTGCAACTGGTTTCCAAATTTGATGCCAACAAGATGTTCGTCAAATTTTTGATAAGAATTTTCTTCAAAGCTGGATTGGAAGAAGGGGGCATATTGAGTGGCCACCCATGTCAGCTGATCTGAATCCACTGGACTTTTTTTTAATGGCCTTCGAGCATGTACTCACATAGTCAGATACACGAATTGAGTTTGTCGACTCAACCTATACAATATTACATCAGGATGGGATAAGGGTAGCTCATTTCACACCCAGGGGTCATTCAGGGTGACTTTATTACACTGGGGAAGGCAGACCTCGGAAAAGAAGGAATACGGGTTTATAAATCAAGGATAGATAACAAAGGAACCAATATTTACAAATTAAGGTTACAAGAATTGACGAAATCCAGAAGGGCGTTAAACACTGAGAGATTATTTAGAGACAGCAAGTGCATCAAATTATAAGGTAAAGCTATTTTATGACTAATAATTTTTTCATTCAGTAAGTGACGTTGTGCTTGATATTTTTCACAATTGAAAAAAATATGATCCAGATCACATATTTCATTGCAAGTGTCGAAAAATTTAGAATCCACAATTCCTATTTTGTGAAGATGTTGGGGGTAGCAAGAGTGACCAAACTTCGAGCAATAGTTACTATGCCTCTACGATTTAGGTTGCTATATTTCATTAGGAAGTGTAGGGTGTAATAGAGTGTAACGGGTTGTAGAGCTTTTACAATATTGTGTCCATGTTTCGTTTCATTTTTCCTTTATTTTATTTTTGGACTGATTTATACATTCATTTATAGCACTTTCGTTTTCCATTGGTTGGCCTATGGAAATGCTTTCTTTTGCTAATTGATCAACTTTTCGTTGGCTTGAAGTCCTATATGTGCCTTAATCCAAATAAAGTGAATATCAAATTCTGTTTTCTTTAGTCTAGAGATATTTAAGTTTAATTCTTTGATAACTGGATTTAAGTATGGTGAAATTATATCTATCGGATGAGATAAAATTTTAAGTACTGAGAGCGAATCTGAAACTATGACTACCTTTTTTATCGCTTGCTCTTCTATATATTCAACTACTTTACTGATTGCCAGTGCTTCGGCGGAAAATATTGAGGTGGACTTGTTGAGTTTAAACTGGGCTTTCACTTTTAGAGCTAGAATAAAAAAGCACAGCCTGAACCATCAGGTTGTTTAAAAGCATCGGTATAAATAATTGTATGCTCAAGGTATGTGAGGTATTTCAACATAGGCAGGTACTGCTATTTTGTATGGTCCTAAGGCATAAAAGAAATCGGCAGTTTTGTTTAACCTAGGTTTTCTTAACATTGAACAGGTTTTGGTTGTATTTCTAAACGCGTAGCACAAAGGAGAAGAAGGTTTTTTTTCCCAATACTTGTTTGTAAAGTCAAAATTATTTAATTGTACTATCTTGTATATAATATTTGCTTTTTTAATCAAGTTTTTGATTATAAACTTTTCAGCGAGGTATTCTCTTCTTAACTCAAGTGAAGGCTCCAGGGCTTCTGAGCGTAGGGGTTCGACTGGGGTTGAGCACATAATTATATCAATCTTATACTTACTCATAAGTTACAATTAATTTTCAGAAGTGAAATAAAATAAGCAGATAATTTTTAGTCAAACCAATTTTTTTACAAATTCTTCTGTCTATTAAAATGTATTTATGTATGTAATGTGAGCCATTTTCGACCAATTCGGTAACTTTACATTCTTTTAAGTCGCTCTACCTTGTTTAGTCCTTTTTACCACCCCACTTTTCCTTAAAACCAAGAATATTTTATGAGGGGGATAGATCCTCTTTACCCAGGTATAGGAACGCCTATGGACACAAATAGCCGAAATGAATTATTATTCTGAAATATACTAGAACCTCTATAGGAGAAAATTCGAGTAAATGGTGTCGAAGAATTTGGTGGATGTTCGGATAAGCCTTCGCCATTAAGTATATAAATATACGTTTTCAATATTATTATGAACAGTCAGATGATGAAGCAGTGAGAATATCGATAAAGTAAATGTGATATAAATTAGTACAAGTTAATTGTTAAATAAATTATAAGTGTGAAATATACAGTGTGTCCGTAAAGTATGGAACAAATTCATTTTTAGCTAAACAGACCATTTTAAGAAATTATTCCTGAAACACGTCGATTTTTGATTTTAATTTACCGTATTTTAAAATAATAATCTAATATACAGGGTGAATTACTTTCGAGTAATGACGTCACCGTCATTTTTTTTAAATGGAACACCCCCATTTTGTCTCAATTTTCGGATTACTCTAGCTGAGCTGATTCCAAAAATGTATCGCATGTTGATTCCAATTGGTACAAGGTGGGAAAAAATACAATAGTTTTGTGTGTGCTCATAAAGCAACGCGTAACATTCTTTATTAGTTAAATTAATAATATTATCAAAAATACTTATTGTCTAGCGGACAGAATATGATGAAATACATGACTTTATAAATGTTCGAACTACAGCCCTTGCTGTATTTGACAGTAACCCAAACGGTGTACAAATACTTGTTGAACCTTGTTTATTGTGTCCTGAGAAATATTGTTTATTGTTGTCCGAATTCTCTCTTTTAATTCTTAAATATTTGCCGGTATCGTTTGATACACAACATTCTTCAGATGGCCCCACATAAAATAATCCAAAGGATTGAAATCTGGTGACCTCGCTGGCCATTCGATAGGTCCACGTCTACCAATCCACCTGTTCAGAAAAATTTCATAGGTAACTTCTAACATCTACAGCATAATGTGGAGGTGCACCATCCTGTTGAAACCATAAACTTTCATCACAACCTCCAGGATTACGTCTGCTGGGAAACAAAGTACGTAAAGTAGGTACGAGATACACCCTTAAAAACTCAAGGCAGGTTGCCCCGTTTAAATTACTTTCGATAAAGTAGGGTCCAATGATTCGATTTCTTAACATTCCAGCCCATACATTTACCTTTTGCGGGTATTGTGTATGAAGCTCACGCATCCAGTGGGGGTTTTGTTTTGCCCATTATTTACAATTCTGACGGTTAACCTCGCCATTTAACGTGAAAGTAGCCTCATCAGAAAAAAATATTGTTTTGTATCAAGAGATGGTCTTGGTGACATTTATCCATCATTTTTTCGCAAAATTGGATTCTTCTATCGGGATCATCTTCGTTTAATTCCTGCACAAGTTTGATTTTATAATGATGCCATTTTTTAAGCTTTAATAGTTTGTGTACCGTTGTTTTGCTAATACCGATATCGCGACTAACTTTACGCACAGAAGTGTGCGCGTCTTCTTCAAAACTAAGTAAAACTTCTAATGCTGTATCGGCATTTGCAGAGGGATGACCTGATTTGCGTACATTTTCAATTGTACCAGTTTCTCAAAATTTCTTTTCAATCTTACTGACTGTTGAACGCGTTATAAGTCTTTCTGGATATTTATCATTAAACAAATTGCATACTTCCATCTGAGTTTGCGATCTGTCTTTGTTTTACACTTAACTCCATTTCTAATTCAAATTAAATCTAAGTAATAATTAAAACATTCACGAATATCAAAAATATTGTAGTACTAAACTGTCACTGAACATCAATAAATTATTAAACAAATAATATTTCACAAAAAACTAGACGACTATGTTTTTTCAAAATTGATAATAAATAATTTCTTTCATATTCTGTCTGCTAGACCACAAGTCCACCCTGTACCAATTGGAATCAACGTGTGATATATTTTTGCAATCAGTTCAGCCAGAGTAAACCGAAAATTGAGACAAAATGAGGGTATTCCATTTAAAAAAAATGACGGTGACGTCATTACTCGAAAGTAATTCACCGTGTATATTAGATTATTATTTTAAAATAGGGCAAATTAAAATCAAAAATCGACGTGTTTCAGGATTATTTCTTAAAATGTTCTGTTTAGATAAAAATTAGTTTGTTCCATACTTTACGGACACACTGTATACAGTGCTTAGACACAAATAAATTAATTCGTATGTAATGTAAATAAATTATAAATAGTTTTAAATAAACGGTTTTTAAATAAATAAATAAACTATTTTTAAAATAAACAATCGTTACATTTATTTTAAATTATGAACCTGTAATAATTGTTAACATAATAAAATAACAACAGCCCATAAAACAAAAAAAAACACAGCTCACTGTGAGATGACTCAATGATCAAATTTACTTACTTCTGAATACGCGGTACATTTTTGTAATTATGTGGTATTTTTTCTGTAATTATATTGTAATTTTTGTATGTTTGTAGTTTTTGTAGTTTTTGTAATTTTTTTTTTAATTTTTCATAATTTTTTTTTGTAATTTTTCTATTGAAATTTTTTTGTATTTTTTTTTGTAATTTTTTTTTTTTTAATTTTTTGTGTAATTTTTTTTTGTAATTTTTTTTTTGTAATTTTTTTTTTGTAATTTTTTTTTTGTAATTTTTTTTTTGTATTTTTTTTTTTTTGTATATTTTTTTTTGTAATTTTTTTTTTTGTAATTTTTTTTTTGTAATTTTTTTTTTGTATTTATTTTTTGTATTTTTTTTTTTTTTTTTTTGTAATTTTTTGTAATTTTTTTTGTAATTTTTTATATATTTTTTGTAATTTTTTTTGTAATTTTTTTTTGTATTTTTTTTTTTTGTAATTTTTTTTGTAATTTTTTGTAATTTTTTATATATTTTTTTTTGTAATTTTTTATAATTATTTGTAATTTTTTGTAATTTTTTGTAATATTTTGTAATATTTTGTAATTTTTTGTAATTTTTTGTAATTTTTTGTAATTTTTTGTAATTTTTTGTAATTTTTTTGTAATTTTTTGTAATTTTTTATAATTTTTTGTAATTTTTTGTAATTTTTTGTAATTTTTTGTAATTTTTTGTAATTTTTTGTAATTTTTTGTAATTTTTTGTAATTTTTTGTAATTTTTGGTAATTTTTTGTAATTTTTTGTAATTTTTTGTAATTTTTTGTAATTTTTTGTAATTTTTTGTAATTTTTTGTAATTTTTTGTAATTTTTTGTAATTTTTTGTAATTTTTTGTAATTTTTTTGTAATTTTTTGTAATTTTTTGTAATGCTTACATACATTATTTGGAGGAGTATCTCTGATGGTCTGGGGAGGCATTTCTTTAACTGGTCGCACGGTCTTGCAGCTGACATATACATATTGGAGATTTAAGACGAACATGTAGTACCATTTGCACCATATAGAGAGAAAGCATTTTTGTTGATGCAAGATAATGCCAGGCCACATGTTGCTACCATGGCATGGCCAGCTCGGAGCCTGGATTTAAATCTTTGGGATATTCTTGGGAGGAAATTACAATAGGGATGTAATCTGAACTCTCTGGAAGATGAACGGCAGAGAATGATTCAAATGTGGGAAGACTTGCACTAAAATGACATAGATCTCTTATTTTAAGTATATTTGTATGTTTGTGCCAGAAGCGAAAATACTCGATACTGACACTTTCGTTTAACTTATTTCTTTATATTTTGTTTTGAGTTTTCGTTGTTAAATTATGATATTAATTTTTAATAAAATCATGTTATGTTATAAAATATTGTTTCTCGTATAAAGAGAAATATAATGTAGTAAATAAAAAAAAGAAGGTGTTAAGAAAAGATAGGGCTAAATTGTTATATTAATTCTAACTTGATAATGTAACTGTTTTAATTTTTATGAAAAAATCACGCTATAATTACTATACCCCGTATTAATAAAAAAAGAGGGTTTTATGCAAACACAATTAGCACAGAGACAATCTGTTATTCAAAAATCGTCCAAATCAGACAAGTGGTTTTGACAAATATTTACTTTAAACTTTTTGTTATTTTTTGATGGTGCGTTAATTTATTGGCGAAGTGTATATTCGTTCAGTTGAACGTAATGACCACATTTTCGTTTTGTAAAAATACAAACTCATCAAAAGCTTAGTATATAGACGATTATGACCGCAGAATTGAATTTTGTGAAATAATGTCCCAAAAGATGCAAGATAAGGCAAATTTAGTCAAAAATATTTGTTTCCGTGGTGAATTAATATTTTATTTATATGGCTTTGTTAAGAGGTATCTTTTTTCACGAAGCTTTTTACTATTTTTGATTAGAAAATTTGATGTAAACATTATTTATACGTAATATTGGTACTTGTGTTTAAACACGATTATTCCACCCGTTATCGAGAAAAACGCAATTAAACAATTTAGTCTCAGATATGGATATAAAAAATATTTTATTTATGAAAAGTCTATTATCATTATTAATATCATTACTATTATTTATCTTATTCAACAGCAATATTTTTTAAGGTATATTTATTTATTTATTTATTTTACAAACTGTTCACAGAAAATTTCCAATTAAAGAACAGGCAAAATGCGACAAAACCAATATCTCAGAAAAAAACAATGTAAAAAATTACAAAACAAAAGAATAAAGATTTTAGAAAGAAAAAAATATTTAAAACGACAAAATAATCACAAAAGCGAATGTTTTATGTCCAAAATTCTATTGTTAAATATATCCAACTCAGAATTAATGCTGTTGCAATAACTACACATGACATATAATGGAGATTTGCTTAAAATGTTGATGCGGGGAGTGGTCAAGTAAAAAGTATCATTGCACCTAGAAGTTTGGCGGGGAATCCCAAAATTTACCATATGCAGCAGGTCTTTACAATTTATTTTGTTGGTTATGACTTTGTGCAGTATAACCACAGAAAAATACTTGCTCCTTGCTTCAAGACTCGAAAAACTGTGTCTTACTAACAGTTCGTTATGTGGGGTGCCAATTGGAGGATACACTTGGTCTTTTTAGACACTTAAATATTTCAGAAACCGTCTTTAAAGAGCCTCTAACCTGGTAATGTGTACCTGGTAACTGGGACTCCATATAACCGAAGCATATAGCTTTGAGCGGATAAACGCATATTAAAGATTCTTTAACGTACTTGCATTCTTAAAATCCCGACATTTCCTAATTATGAATCCGTACATGCGGCTTGCTGCAGTTAATATACCGTCAATGGGGTCAATGTGCTGAATTAAAAGTAACGCCCAAATCTACAAGGTTATTCGGTCTGCATAATAGAGTGTTACCTATATGGTAATTGTCAACAATTGGATCAGACCTTAGTGAACAAGACATTATACTTCGAGAGATTCAAATTAAGGTTATTTTCCCGACACCATTCGATAACTCTGAGAAGATTTTCAGATAGCTTTTTACAATCCTAGACGTTCTTAATTGTTATGTAGAATTTAAAGTCGTCGACATAAATTAAACAATCAACATCAACTACATCTACGATGTCATTTACGAAAATGTTAAACAGCAACGAGCCTAGATTTGATTTCTGAGGAACACCGGAGGTAGCAGAATACTGATCAGACTTAAATCCATTTAATTGAACGTATTGTGTTCTGTTGGTGAGATATGATAGAATAAGTCGAATAAGATTGTTTGAAAGTCCAAAAGAGGCTTGTTTTTTTTTTTTTCAAAATACTGTGATCAAATACCTTTGTCATATCCGTATAAATAACATCTGCCTGAGTTCGGTTGTCAATGTTTTCTGAAATATACTGCGTAATTAGGGAGAGATTTGTAACTGTTGAACGACCTTTCACAAAGCCATGTTATTGATCCGATATTATGTTGCGGACGTGTTGGTAAACTGTACGTTCCAGCAACGCTTGAAACGCTTTACTACAGTTACAGATGATAGAAATAGGTCGATAGTTTTTCACCTCAGTTTTATTTCCTTTATTATATATGGGACAAACCTTAGACTCTTTCCATACTGACGGTATGGTTTTAGTCCGGCTGCCGGTATTTATAAGTACAGTTAAAGGATGAGCCAGTGCTACAGCGCAGTCATTTAAAAGGAAAGCAGGAAAATGGTCAGGCTTAGCAATCCGCTTGGACTTCACTGATTTTAAAGTATCTAATACTTGGTTTTCTAAAAAGCTAGTAATTTTTAGTTGAGACATGTAGCTTTCGGGACATTTGTGACTGAAGAGTGCACATAAGATTTACTAAAAAAGGTAGCAAAGCCATTTAATATATCTGATGGATTAGGAAGAAGAATGTTGCCTTCATAGAGTACTGGAGTATATTTTATTAGTGATGTAAGACCAGAATTTATTTATTTCTGATTCAGCTTTTTCAAGATATTGTTTATAGGCTCTATAGACATCAACTTTAACTTGACTTCTTATGCCTCTAAACTCCTTAAAATCATGAACATCATTCTGTCTCTTATACTGTCGCCAGAGTTTGGATTTTTTCGAATTAAATTTATAATAGCGCAATTATACCAGGGAGGATAATATTTCTTACTGTCGACTGTATACCTAGGTACACATTTGTCTAACACATTGTATAATTTCACATAAAAGTATGCTTATAAAAGCTTTCCAGAAAAGTCAATTTTGGAAATCATGTCATTCAACATCGGAAACTTCGCCTTACGAAAGTTATAGCAATTTATGAAAGATGACTCTAAATTATTTCTATTATTTAGTTTTTCTACCAATTTTAATGTAATGTCCAAAGCTGGATGATGACAATAGTTGGCCCTGTCGCCTTATTTTGGTCCAAATAACCTGCCCAATAGTTATAAATCACCCTGTATTTTTTTGTTATTTATGCGATTTTAAAATGTGTTTTTATGAAATTTAACTAGGTGTTTACTGCACAAAATAAATGAACCAATGTTTTAGGCTCGGTTATAATACTGATCCTCTTTCGAAAACCTGACTGTTTAGTGGTTACAATATTTATTTACTTAAATTAAAGATATGCACTTACTGTTTTGTCGATTATTAAAAAATAAAAAGTTTTGTTAATTTCCTATTGTTAATTGTATAAAAATGTTGGCTATGTCCTATATCCGACATTCCAATTCCAATGCAACTTGTTAACTATCGACTAGCCTTACATTTCCAATCATCAATATGACCCTTTTGTTCCTCTTTGTGTCCCATCCTAACCGATTTATTGGTCCTTTTGTTCGGCCAGGACGCAACAGGACATCGACAGGACGAAACAGGACAATGTGAACGATTCATTTGATGCGGTCGGATTTATTAAATGCAATTTTCGACAATAGTCTCTTTTTTCTGACCGCAACAACGCATAAATTCATTGTTATGCTAATAATGGAGCGCGAGCGCGATAAATTGGATATTTCAAAAATCGGTAACGTGATGTGGGTGAAGATGCATAGAAAGGGTAACCGCAATGCAAATATTTTATTTATATATCGGTATGTTTGGTGTAATCCAAAATGAAACTTTAAAAAACAATAATAAATATTAGCATAGGTATATCGGGTGAGGTACTGAAAATGAAACAAATTGAATAACTTAATGGCGAATTTTAAAAAACAGGTCAATTTTTATTCCAAAGGGGACAAATTTCTATCATATCCTCAACCCTTTAATGTTACCGTGTAACGGTTGGAACCGTTTTCGTTATTTAGACCCAAACATAGGAACGGTTGGAACTGTTTTCGTTATTTTGACGCAAACATCTCTACCCTAACGTCATTTGTCGTTTATGCCTTGTGTCAAAACTTGATTGTCATTTCGATTCGTCTCTGTCAGCGAATAGGTTAATTTGAAAATTATTTTTTATCTTGTACATCCGATGTACTAATTGTCTTTAATATTTTTAATGACCGTCTGATTTTAAAAAGGTAAGTTTCCTACCGATATTTTGTTGAAAATAAATGCAAAACTCGGTATTTACTAGTTACAAAATTTTTCAGGAAGGGTTTTAAATTTTGTTTTTAGTCGGCTCTAGTGATTTTGTTTTGAAATAACTATGCTCTTTAATCCGAAATACTACCAACAATTAAAAAAAAATGCTTTTAAAATTCAAATACCGAGTTTTGCATTTATGTTTTAAAATGACCCAGTTTTGCAACTCACAATTGCAAATACCGATAAGTGCATGGTTGTCTTATTTTAGAACATTTATTTTCTTATAATTTTTTTTAATTAAAGATACAAAAATATAAATTAAAACATTTTATTAGGTATAATAATATACATACAAAAAATTTTTCTCTAAATAAGCAAAAAAAAGGTACTTATAAAAAAATTAACTCAAATTCTGAGTTTTTTGTTTTCTTCCTCCATGAGGACTTCTTCTTTTTCTTGGTGGTGATCTTGTTGCTGGCGAGTTTCAACTGAGCGCTGAATATTGGCGTAAAATTGAAGATCATAATGGTTAGACCAATAGGCTCCAAAGTATTTTTTTTAATAAACTAAAAATTGAAGATTTGTCCCCTTTTAGACTGGTTTCTCCAATCTCAATTACTTTGGCCTCTTCAGAATCCAAACAACAATGAATAAATTAAAATGTCTACGTGCCCGTGCACTTACTTAATCACGTGACTATTAGCCGCAATACCTTTGGCAGGTTACAATGACGTAGTTTTGCATTTGACAAGTGAAGGCAAATACAGAGTTTTGCATCTAGTCTTCGTTTTCTCAAGCATTTTTAATGCAGAAATAGGGAGTTTTGCATCTTATTTTGGAAGAAGAATGGTAGAGTTTGAAATAAGGATTTAAATGGCGCCAAAACATTACTTTTGAAAATTTCGTCAAATATCGAGTTTTGCATTTAGGGGACTCATATATTTTGTACAAGAAATTCTAATTAAAATGTCAAATCTGAAACATAACCTCAACATTGTGTAGCACATGATAATCCATTTTATATAATTTTATCTATTATTTTGTTAGGAAAGAGATAATATGCTTTACTATATTTAAATATGTTAAATAAGATTTTTCCTTTTTATATTAATTTTGGTCTTTGTGAAGCTATTCACTAATAGTATTAAATTGTGCATTTAATAGTAAAAAGCATATTATCTGTCTCCTATATAAACTTCCTAATCCCTCTCTTGATATTTTTACCTTTTTCCTTGTAGCCTGGCTGTATCTAGATGGTTCTATAGAAGTTATATCGATTGTTCTGTAGAAGTTTTGTAAAAGTTTTATCTAAGAAGATTGTTTGGAAGAACGTTCAAACTGCATGTGTATAAGTATTGAAACTTAGAAGTTTAGTTCCAGCTACAGAAGTTGTTTCAAGTATATCAAGAGGTTTAGTTCGAGCCATCCAAAGAAGTTTACGAGATTTAACTTTACCTATGAAGATTTAACAGTTGGTGATATCCAAGCGTATCATACGAATTCCCTTTACCTGTTACCTGTTATACCACAGATACGTCTATAATAAATCATTTAAATTTGAATAAGTATCTGTGAATTAGAATTTGTCGCTGCCTTATCTGAAACCTTATTTAATTATAATATCTTAATGATTAGTGATTTTCTATATTTTCATCACTAATCGATTGTCAAGTTTAGAAAGTTTTAAATATAGTGGCGTTCAACATTCTTTTTCAAAGTAATACGAGTTGTTTAATAACCTGATGCACTCCCCAAAATCATAGAGCTTAAAACACTATAACAATAGATAAAATAACCAGATCATATTACAACCGTTAATTATATTGATAAAAAATATTTAAAAAATATATTCGTAAATTCCAGAACTTACAATACTATTTATAATCAACCTACATTTTAAATTTATAATTATTAAACCTAAATAAAATCCAAATACTACAAAGAATACAAAATAAAACAATTATTTGTAACATATGGACTTTGCCCCATGGCACTTAGGCCTCACTAGACCCATTGTACATTATCCTAAATTGATAAGCCCCTCTTAGCTCGTCAGTCAACTGAAAGTTATTTTGAGATGCAATCGGTACACATTCGAGTAAAGTCAAGTAAGGTAAACGTGTTTAAAATTTTTCTTTAATTGCTGTGATTTATAGTGCCAAATAGTGCAAACTCTATTCTTTTTGAAATCAAATGATGCTCCAAGCATGAAGCTCAAAGTAAGCAGTTAAGATTATAATTAAACAACATTTTAACAGTTATTTGAAACCATTTAAGTGCTTTCTTGTCATTTATTTCTTTGTTGTCCAGCAAATCGGCAAAGAAACAAAGTGATAAAAAATTCTTATCTGCTTTTATTTACATTGACAAAAAACTAGTAATTACTGATAATGAACTAGGAGGTTTTGCGTTTAAACAAATTGGAAATAACAGTGGCGTCTCATCCATATGTAATCCAAATTTAAGTGCTGCAGCAACAAAGAATTTAAAAACTATTTATGTATTCAATGTTTTAATGTTTTCCGTCCAAGCTGCCTAGGAAGTAATTTTAGCAAGGCTATAAAAATTAAAAACAGATTATACTTTGTTCCGTCGAATGTCAGAATAAAAATAAAGAAGAAAAAGAATTCAATAACATAGTCGATGAACAAAATGACATTATTAAGACCCAACAGAATAAAAATGAGGCGCTAACTAATAAAAATAATCAATAATACCGAAGAAAAAACTCTACGATAATGAAATTGAAGAATGACCTAGGACAATATCTTTCTGCCAGACATATTGCAATTTATACTGATGATAGCACAGCAGTAACTGATGCTGACTCGCCAGAATAACTACAGAGCAATATTAATACCATTGCCAATGAATTCACAAACTGGTGTAAAACGAATTCTTTAATTGTGAATGCAAATAAAACTGTACCCATGCAATTTTTTTCTAGAACCAGAATTACTACGGACTTTGTCATACAAGTAAATGATGATTTTAGTCCTTTGTTAAATCAGACTAAATTTCTTGGAATCTTTCTTGACGGTAATATGAGCTGGGAATTACATATTGATATTGTATGTAAAAAAATAAATAGTGCTTATTATGACATCCTGGAATTAAAGAGTATTTTGGTTACAAGTCAGATTCTCATTGCATACTATAATAATATTAATAATTCTCTCCCTAATTCACCCCCTTTGGAGTAAATTTTATTATTTGCCGTGGCGCTCGAGGGCGACTTAAAGATGATTGATGGGCCATTTGACTTACAGGCGAGGAAAACCTCATCCACCATCATCGAAAACGGTAGCGCATGGCGATTTTTAATAATCTTGATGTCATATCAACAGAAATTAAATTTCTGCTAATACGGCATCCATCATATCCTATAGAGAACCATGCAAATAAATTCACCTGGTCTTCCGTAGGATTCGAAACCGTGTCTCGTTTTACCAAATAATTGGTTCGCAAATGAATGCCGCGCCGTAGTCGATGCATTGGTATATTCTCAACTGTCATTTAATGTACTACTATGGGGAGCAGCTGTTGAACTTTCGCGTGCTTTTATTTCACAAAAAAGGCTTATTTTTAATTTAGATGCCAGAACTACTTGTAGAGATCACTTTAAAAAATATAAATTACTTACTTTTCCTACATTTTTTGTTATTTGAAACTCTTATGTACATGAAACAAAATATTTCATAATTTCCTTGTAACTTAGACTAGACACCCACCATTATCTTACTAGAAGTGAAAACCAATTACTTATTCCAAAAAAGCCTCAGCTTTATACGAAAGAAATCTACAATACATCGGTGTACGCCTATTCAATTATCTCTCTTTCTCAATTAAAAACATAGTGACTTAAAATCAAACTTAATAGAAAATTTTTTCGTGTAATTAATGTTTTCAATGTCCCACTATACTTTTTTTTTGGTTGTTCATACTTTTTATTTCAATTTAACATAAATATTCTTAGCTAACTGTATTTACCTTCTTTATATTTTTATTTTGAAGAGTTTTAATTTTAATTTGTATTTTCTTGTATTTTTCTTGTATTTATCGTTATTATTATATATTGTAACATTTCCTATATCATGTAAATGATCTTTCCGGATTGTTCTGTTCCTGTACACTTATATATTTTGTTTTCTATTATTATTATATACATATATATTTATTTTTATTTGGGTATATATTATTTATATTTTGTGTATGACCGCTTTGCGTTTGTTAATAATAATATTTCATAATTTTTATATTTAATTACGATAAAGGTTTACCTGATTCATTTTTCTCCATTTCCCCCTATTCCAATACTCAACCGTCCTATTTCTATGTCTATGTCTATGGTATAGCCGTTCATTAAAATAATTTTTATAATTTAATCTTAGCAATATTTCTTAACACATGTAAAAAATATAAACAAAAAGAGTACTGTTAAAAAACATATTAAAAGGTAAGTACATTTATAGCTTAAAAACTAATCTAACATAGTAAAAAGTAAAAAACGTAAAAAAAGTAAAAAAAGTAAAAAAGAAAAAAAGTAAAAATAGTAAAAACAGTAAAAAAGACAAAAAGATAAACATTTGTTGAGAGAGAGAGAGAGAGTGTTGATTCATAATTCAATTGATCTATATTTTTTAATAAATAAATTTATTTTCTTTTTTTTTATTCTATTATATCGTCAAAATTTTCATGAAGGATCCATTGTTTTAACTTGTGTTTTACTCTTCTAAAGTCTTTAATCTGTCTCAGCTCTTGCGGTAGCTTATTATATAATCTTGGTATAACATAAGTGTGACATCTTTGACCTAAGACTTTATTCACTCTAGGCAAGTAAACATTATTTGCTAGATTTGATCTTGTCAAATAATTGTGATCAATTATTGTGGATGTAACAATATTATGTTTTATTGCAAAAGTCAGAGATGTTTTGAGAAATAATCTTCTTATATCTAAGATTTTCATATCGTGAAATAATTGGTTAGAACTAAACCGTTGTGGTTTAAAAGACATTATTTTTAAAATTCTTTTTTGAACTATCTCTATAGGTTTCATAAAATGTTTTCTTAAACCACCCCAACCAATTATTCCATAATTTAGCAATGATTCTACAAGAGCAAAATTAATTATCTTCATTTTACCTAAGGTAAGTATATAGCGGCATTGATAAAATTTGTAAACTAACGAACGCATTTTCTTTTTCAGACTATCCGCGTGAGCATCCCATCTAAGGAAGGTATCAACAAGAATGCCAAGGTATTTTACGTGTTTTGAAAAATAAAGGATTTCATCCTTTTCCAAAGTGATACTTCTATAATTAGGAAGAGTACTTTCATTTGTACAGAAGGGAATCACTTTAGTTTTTTGAATATTTAGGGTTAACAAATTCGATTGAAACCATTTTTTTACTTTTTTCAGATCTTCCTCAATTTTGTTTTTGACTAACTCCCAATTTTTTCCACAGCAAAGAAGGATCGTATCATCAGCAAAATATATTATATGACTTGAAGTTTTATTAGCAAATAAGTCATTTAAATATATAATAAAAAGGATAGGTCCAAGAACGGTGCCTTGTGGAACTCCGCAAGACACTCTTATTCCACTAAGTGATTCATTAATTTTAACACGCTGATATCTGTTCATTAAAAAATTTCTAAAGAGTGTTAAGGGAGTACCTCTGATACCAAGATGTTCCATTTTGTCAATTAATAATTTGTGACTTACTGTGTCAAAAGCTTTTTGTAGATCTATAAATGCATGATTTTTTATTATCTATTGCTTTGTATATTTCTGAAGTAAATTGAGCTATAGCATCTCCCGTTCCCATTTTTTCCCTAAAACCAAACTGATTTGTTGAAAGTATATTTTTTTGTTCTAGGTAATCAGATAATCGAGTTTTGACAATTTGTTCAAATATTTTAGAAAAATCGGGCGATAATTATCAATTTCCGTTTTTTCGCCTCCTTTAAATAACGGTTTGATATGGGCAATTTTAAATTGTTTAGGGACAAATCCATTTTGAAAAATTAAATATATGGGTTAGAGGTTCAGCAATATATTCAATGGTTACTTTGAGTGTTTCATTTGTTATACCATCAGGACCAGGAGATTTATTGTTTTGTAAAGATAAGCGAGTACTAATAATTTCTTTTTCAGTAGTGGGTTTTAGAAAGAAAGACCTTTGAAAATTGGGAGAATGATAATTACAACTTATTTTATTAATTTTTGATGCCAATTTTTGAGAAATACGTAAAATACGTAAATACAAACAACGTAAACAGTAAATCACAAATAAATAATGTTCATATGTCTTCGTCAGATTCTTCGTTGGAAGTAGACTCGTCACTGTCGTCACTAGAATCCTCATTAGGATTAGTGACGATAGGATTAATTTCCGAACATAAATCAGTTTATATTTCTCTTTCAAAATATTTATCTTCCACCTTTATAACATAATCGCATCTCTTTTTCCATTCCTCCTTACCGATTTTGTTAAATTCTTCTTCAGCTAATTGTTTTACGTCTTCTAATTTAAAGGTAACATTTCTTTGACTGACATTATTCTTAACAGTTGCCCAAACCAATTCGATAGGGTTCAAGTCGGGGGTGATATGGGGGTAACCGTAAAGCGGTGTGGCCGTATTCTCGACACAACTCATCAAATGCATATGTTACATGTCCGTCCTTATGAGATTTAATCAGTTCTGATTTCAAACTTGTTGGATTAAAAGGTATGTTGTATTTTGCCAACCATTCGATCATATCATTAGTAACTCCTTCCTTTTTTGTTGCGTCAAAATATTTAAAAACATTGTATATTACTTCACGACTTTGTCCGTTAATAACAGATCTGCGCTTTTTTTCACCCACAATAGAAGGCATTATCAAAAATAAAACCAGTCACTTTAACCAAAACACAGAAACAAGAAACAAGCAATGATCTAGTCGTTACGCTACTGACCGTACGCAAGGACAAGGTTCAAATTGTGTATGGGCGTGGCGATTATTAAGTAAACGAATTTGAACATTTTGCGCCGGTTCTTCAGATATGGCACTTACTGTACAACTGATAACATGAACGTACAATGTCATCGACTTACATAGCTCGCTTCAATATTCTAGAATCGTCTCTAACCGTCCACATGTTTCTTGACAGGGGTTGACATTTCTAGACATTTCTATAGACATTTCTAGACTTTTCTATCTTTTTCTTTTACTTGCTCTTTTACTTATGATGACCGCAGGCTTATGCAGGGTGCAGGGTAACAGTATTTACTTGCTTTTAAGCAATTTTCTCGACTAGATAATACGTTTTTTGTATTAGACCCATCAAAGAGCTTGTTTGATTTTGGTTGCCTTTTATTTTCAATTTGCTTCGTTTTTTAAATTTAAATACTTTTTCATGTAATCGTTAAGAGGATTTTTAGACATTCAAATGCTTTATTAAGTTTAATTTTCTTTTTTGCGGAATATGGGGTATAAACGATTACCTTTTTGAAAATTTAAATTTTTGGCTCATTATAGCTGGAAGAAAAAAAACCCTTGGTGGCCGAGCTCCCCTACAGCTGCGATACTTTCCGGTATTAGCTCTACGCCAGTATTATTGATGAGAATTTATCCAGATCACAAACAATGTTCTACGGACAATTACTATTGCATCTTGTACTAAATAGATTTATAGATAATGACCTACAAATCCCGACCATTAATAGTAAAGTGGAAGGATTCGGTAAAAATTACAAAAAAAAGAATAAATGCTAATCCCATTGTACTTTATTCGACACAACAGGTAAAGTGGGCCAACTAAAACGATACAAACCAACAGACAAAGTTTTCAAGTAGCTATCTCAGAAAAAGACGCAATGCATATTCAGTTATTTAAATCTCCAAATGGAAACAGAAAAAATTAAACTTATATATCCTTCCGATACACTCGATTATTCCTAAAAGTCTCCTTTCTAGAAATTCCTAACTAGCTCGCGTTTGAAAGTTCCAATATTGAACAATAATTCGAAATTTGATTAAAACTTTCTGTAGAAATTTCCGGCTGAGCATCCCAATGGAAGAGATAATGATATTCAGATGACATTTCCAAAAGTTCCAGCACGTCTATGAATGATGGCTATCTGTAGATATACGTTGAAACAATTATTACCATTAAGTCTTTTGTATTCTAAAATAGATTCTAATATGGATTAATTAATTTTATATGAATTTGTATATTTATTATGATTTTATTTTAATTAATATCTTGTTAGAGGCAAAGTAACTTAAAATCTGATAGTGTAACTTATGGTATTGTTCCATTAAGAGCTTTTACACCAAATTAGACTGCTATTTCTGTCTGGGATACTTTCGTATGTTTCCCTAGGCTCAGTGAAATTCTTGTCCTTGGCTTGGCAATATACAATATTAGTTATCGAAAACTTTCCAATATGCTTTGCACAAGTGCTTGTTAAAACTGCAGAGGTAAAACGTGGTCGTACTAGCACTGATGATGCTCCGCGTTCTGGCAGGCCAAAAACGGCAACTACTGAAGAAACGGTGCAAACCGTTCACAAACTAATTCTAAAAGATCGCAGATTAAAATTGGAAGAGGTAGCTGAGGCTGTGAGCATATCAAAAGAGTGAATTCACTATATTTTGTGTGAAGTTTCAGGTATAAGAAAGCTATCCGCGCCATGGGTGTCGCGTTTGCTCACGTCAGATCAGAAGCTCACGCGGCTAACCATTTAGACGTGATCCAGGGGACTTTTTGCGTAGATTTATTACGGTTGATGAAACATGGGTTTATATTATATATTATACCCCTAAAACTAAACAACAGTCCAAACAGTGGACGTCAAAGGACGAACAGTTCCAAAGAAGGCAAAAGCAGTACCGTCTGCTGGAAAGGTCATGGCAACGGTCTTTTCGGATGCTAAAGGGATACTTTTCGAAAAGGGAAGAAGAATAAATTTCGAGTACTACAGCGGCTTACTGGACCAGCTTAAGCAGAATATAAGCAAAAAGAAAATTGTGTTTCATCATAACAATGCACCTTGCCACAAGTCTGTTCTTGTAATGGCTAAAATTCATCAGCTAGGCTTTGAACTGTTAAACCATCCTCCGTATTCGCCAGACCTAGCCCCGTCAGACTGTTATTTGTTTCCAAACCTAAAAAAATTTCTTGCTGGCGAAAAAATTTCCACGGATTTAGAAATAATTGAAGCCACAAACGCCTATTTTGACGAGTTGGATAAATCAGACTACAGTGACGGTATTAAATTGCTTGAACATCGTTGAGTCAAATGTATTACCCTACAAGGGGACAATAAAGAAAATAAATTCTTATTCAGTCACTATTGTGTTGCGTTCTATGTTAGGCCGGAAACTTTTCATCCCATCCTCGTATATACGACATTTTCCTTGTACGTCTCCAATAATTACTTCATCTAAAATATAGAGACCTAAAAATTTAAAGATCGTACATTGGTGACCCTGACAGAAGGGCACTTTCGAAGCAACCAGCTATAGAAACCAGTACAGAGTTACAGCAACAACTACAATAGCAGCAGTAACAGTAGCTGCAGCGAAGACCAGCTACTTGGAATATACAGAGATGAATCTTTCTATTGGTTGCTAAGTAAGCGAGTTTAACCTGAAGGTTGCTGAAAGGTGACAAGTGTATGTATGAGACATACTATTTAAAAACTTTTCTGTAGCTGATAGAAACCTATTTGTCAGAAGCAGTCGACCATGTTACAACTGTATGGTACATGGCTTAAAATAAAAATGTCTTATTTCACTCCAATGCCGCACTTATCTTACGTTCCATCACAGTCTTCATTGGGATGAAAAAGAACAACTTAGGTTTGCAGAACATGCCAGATTTATAAGACCAACCAATACTACAGGAGTATAGAGTCAGTTATTGCAATATGACCCTGCATCTACGTCAACAACATAAAAGTAGATGATAATACAGTTTTGTTCCATATGGCAAAGTAAAGGTACAAACTTTTAATGGAATGTTCCAACTTTTACGATTGTTGGTTGACCAAAGATCAGTTACTTATTATATCCAAAGAAGCAGAGTATCTTAGTGCATTAGAATGGCGTCTGCAGACCAAAAGTTAATTTTATCTATTTCTATTTTTTTTTAATTGTAGATAAAAGTCCAACTTAGGTGGTTCAGGTATTGATTTTTTAAAATTAATTGTTTTTAATTAAAAACGTGTGGTAGAAAATGATCTATTTTTAAAGCTTTTTCATTGTAAGAATAAAGTACAAATTCAATAAATTTTCTGAAAATGAAACCTTGAACCACATAAGGAAACATTTTCCTATCAAATCGTTCAATCGGAAAGCACGAAAAGGCTCAGACTTCCGAAATAGTTATAAATGAAAATTGGGTTGCATTTTATATGTAATCCATTATTAAAAAAAAAATTGGACTAAAAATGGCGTCCTCACTTTCCGAAAATAATCAATAATTAGTTCATCCCTGCTTCCATAGATGACTCGAAAAGAAATTACATTTCGTTTAAATTTGTTAATATCAAAAGTTTTCTTTTTTTAAATATATTGTAATATTTAAAAAAATAATTACACTAAAACGAGTTAATAAAATAACAAAAAGAATATAGAGTTTGTGATATTAATTTACACTCGAGCAATAGCCTGGTTGACTTTGGTTACGTTGTTGAATGATGATATTGCGAAACAATTAGATGAGCAGCTGGGTTTAGATACCAGGGTTTTAAAAATAAGTTAAACTTTAATAATAAATACGATGTACTCTTTTTTTAATTTTTGAATATTGAAACTTTAAAACAGTTTATATTTCAGTATCGAAAATGAATAGAGTTACTATTATAAGCAGATACAACAGCAATAGTAACAATAGTAGTCTTTTATGTTGTGGTAGTTAAGTTAAGATTCGGTATTGACGGAGAGTTAATGCAATAGTCACTATTCATTTTCGTTACTGTGGTATATTGATATTATAATAGAGATAAAACAGAAACACTTTTTTGTTTATAACTAATGCATTATAATAAATTATGACATCGTTTTATAACAGTGTTACTAACAGAAGACATAAAAAGGTGTGCAAGAAGCGAAATACATAATTATTTAAATAATTATACCACGTTTTATAAAACCGAAAACTATAAAAAAATTGCTTGATTAACAATAGCGGAACTTTGACAAATTGACAAAAAAATTTTTCCTTGCTCATTTGTTCCTTGGGGTATCCTGATAACACCATATTTTTTTTAGAATTTTAAATTTTTATTTAATACCCAAAAAGATTTTTTTATACAAAATTGTCGTTTAAATCGTATTAAAATTGTTTCATTTTAAAAAACATAATTTTGTTAAGTGACTCTCATGTATTGTTATTTATTGCTTTCTACAACTTTTATTTGAGACATTTTTTCCTATCTCAAACAGGGAAACAGCTATCATCCACCCACACATCGGTATTAAAAAGCTCCCTTTTAACTGCAAAAATTTTGTTTATAAAAAAATGTAGAAATTGTCAATTAATTCATACAGTGGTTTAATAAATAAATAAAGTAAAATTTTTGTACTTTAAATGATAGCTTTTTAATATGCGTATTAACAATACTGTTTTAACGTGTTAAAAATAATTTTTGCTTCGTTGGAATAACATGATTCTGATTTGCTAAAAAAATTCAAAACCTAAGCTAATTTTGCAAATATGTTTGAATTTGAACAATGTTATGTGAACATAATTTTATTTTGACTAATTTATGAAACTGTTAAATTAAAAAAAAAATTGGGAAAAATTATTTCTTATCATGGTATTTTGGTATTTAGGCATAACTTTTAATTCTAAACAAGTTCTCTTAATAACATTTTGCTGAACTTTCTGAAATACTTTACTCTTGTATAAATGTATTTTTGACCTACCGTATAAACTGTTTGACATGCATCGATTCTAAATGCACTTTAAATGATAATCGCAGATGTACCTACCAACTTTTGGCAATATTAATTTTTTGGTTGTGCAATTAATTTTAAAAAATCCCATATGTTCCACACTTAAATGACCGCACTATATGCATATAGAAAATTATACTACCAGGTAGCAACAACCACAAGTAGATATATTGAATATATAATAAAAAAATACATATTTTCTAAGTCAATAATATAAAACTTTTACACTTACCTGAAACCTCAGAATACACCACTTTATGAAAAGTGATCCAGCCAGCGAACTGCACTATTACCGTACTAAACTATATACTATAAAAAACTTTAAAAATCGCACAGAAAGAACTTTGGATAATACGGAAAAATATTTATTATCCAAAACTCAATATGAAATAGAAATATTTAAGAACCTAATCGTTTTTTTATACTACCTTTCAACGTAATGGAAATAAATCAAAATATTAAAAATTTAATCTTGTGTTATTGTGATGTTCATAATTCTTTTCTCTAATGAGAATGAAACTTACTTTTCTTAGAATGCAGGTAGTCAAAATAAAATTATTTTTATTTTCTAATACTTTAATAAGATTTACAACCTTAATCTATGAACATTATGAATTTTAAAATCAAATAACTACTTCTTTACAATTTATTATTATAATAAATATTATAATAATAAATTGTCTAGACTTGGGTTCTTAATACCTACTTACGGAAAGTGAAATCATTTTAATTTAATCCCAGTATTTTATTTTGTACAATGAAAATGAGAGCAATTTGTTTTTCTATCTTATGGAGTTAAAAATTCTTTTAAAATCAATATAAGGGGTAAATATTTATTTCCACAGGTGTCAACGATATACGCCATCAAATACTATGGGATTTAAACCCGAATCGCCGAATCCAAAGTCCCAAGCTCTGCCCATTCCTTTATTAATGGTATTAATTTATATACATCATTTTTATAAATCTAAATATTTAATTATAGGTGATTATAAATTTTTTCCGTCTTCTAAAAAAAAAATTTTTATCTTTTTTTGAAAACATCGATCTAGCAATCAGTATGTAGGTATATAGAATTAATAAATACAAATACAAATACAAAAAACTCGATTTTAAAAAATTTAAAAAACAAATAATTATATAATTACTTATTGTTTTGTATTTACTATTTAAATAAAATAAATAATATAAGGGTCCTTTTCAATAACTTTTTAATTTGGGTGATCTTAACGATTACACATACATCTCTCAAGATATTTAGCAAAATTTTTGCAAAGATTTATAGTTTGGTACCTGGCCGACTCTGACAAAAACAAAAATTTACAAATAGTTTATGTCATACATTTTTTTGTTTTTTAAACATGCATTTTCATACCTCCGTCACGCGTCACGATTGCTATTTTCTATGTTTGTACCTTTGTCATTTAATATACATGTAATATATAATGTTTGTCGCTATTTTTCATAATTTGTTATATTTTAACTGTCAATATAATGATAAAATGCAACAAAATATCGACTATATATGTTACTAAATCTTGAATATTGGTTGTCATGCTGCGTGTACCCGACCTCCGTCACTCCAACTTTAAATTAAAAAAGTGACCATCAGGTGGCGGTAACTGCGAATAAAATAAGTCTAATTTTATTGCTTGGCATCAGTGCATTCATGTCAAGCAGTAATTGTAAAGGCAGTAGTATTTTATTTTACTATTCTTCAATAGAACAGGTAAAATTTTGGCGGGTTTTTTTTTTTTCTTCGGATTTCCGTCCCATAGGATATTTATTTTAAAACAGCAAATAGCGTTTATATTTAAATATATTTACAAAGTATACACTGGCCAATGTTTACATTCCTAACCTAATTGTTTAATATATATAGCACGTGCAAAAATTCAGAAGATCTATATGAAGTGAATCATATTACCGTCACGCCGGATATCCGTCACGATAGCATTAAAACGTGACGGATATATGACGAATGAGATGGAAATATTAATTTATTTAAACGGTTTCATTTCAAAAAATTAGAATGATACTGTTATATTTATTGTTTATCTGCTCAAAATGAATTTTAAACAGTGATCGATAGTAAAAAAGATTTTCTTTCAGTTAATATGGAGGAAAACTCTTCGGTATGCGTTTCCCTGAAAATTATTTCAGATGATGTAACTAACGCTAACAATTAGCACAAAGAAATATAATGAAAGTGAAGAAAAAATAGCTACATTAAACGTTAAAAGACATGAATCTTCTTCATGTGCATTAGAAAAACAAGTAAAAGATAAAAAGTTGAACAAAAATACTGTAATGTGAGCCATTTAATTATTCAGTCATGCTCTAATCTTCCAAGTCCCGCTCTGTCTTATTTGGCCTTAGAGGCTCAAACTTGTCCAATTATCATACATAATTAACTCCCTTAAGACCAAACATATGTGAAGACTATGGCGGAAGCGCTTTTCGAGTATATTATAGAATCAACGTGATATTTCTAGTATTGGTAAGAATTGGTGAAAATTCAAGTACCTTCGCCAATATTTTAAATGTGTATATAAATATTAGTGGAGGAACACGGAGTCAGTAGTATACGAGCCTCTGTAAAGATAAATAGTGAACAATTTAGAGACTTCGAAATATATATAAATTAGAATAGTAGTGTTATAAAATAAATAAGTGTTTAAATAAATTATTTACAAATAAAATGTTGTTTAAAATAAACAAACATCACAATACCTTCAAAATTAAGTTAGGTACGTGATATCACTAACAAAGCAATATCAGATAACTTAGCGAAAGCCAAATTAAAAGATTTTGAAGAAATATTGCCATCGACATCTAAAACCACAGAATCTAATGTTGAAATTTTTAAAAAATTAGTATATTTTCTTGCGTAATTTTCGATACTTTTCATATTTCCGACACATTATCATATCTCCGTCACTCTTTCATGTTTCCGTCACCTCATGTTTTAGTGAAATTGTAATTCTAATTGGAGTTAAAAATTTTCAATTTTACGTACTATTTTAGAGCTTTTTAACTGATTTATGCAATTTCTATAAGCTACTTTAGATTTTTACTTTCCTGTCTGTATACAGATATAAGGAAAGTATAGGAATCATGATTTTTTTCGACCTCGAGTTTTCGACGGATTTTTACGTTTTGAGGTCCCCTGAATCCGTTTTGACTATTTTCGCGATGATGTCTATGTGTGTGTGTCGCATAACTCTTGAACCGATATACAGAAAAACACTCAATTTTAAACTTAAGCTTTATTACAGCGTCTAATGAACTGATTAGATTTTGGGCAGAGTCGGAACATCTGGGGGGGTACTTTATGGGTGATAATTTTTCTATTTTGTGAAATATATCTGTTATTTACGTTTGGAAAAGAAAATTCTTTAATTAAAAGTTACTTTTAATATTAATATCTATAATTTTTATTTTATACATAATTTCTCTAAAATGAACCGTATTCGAGATATTTGAGAAAATGTGTAAATTTCGAATTTTGAAGAAAACTCAAAAACGGATAAGGAAAAAACCATTAAATTTTAAACTTAAGGTTAACTCAGCCTGACCTGAAATGATTAGATTTTGGACAAAGTCGGAATATCTGGGGGGGTACTTTATGGGAGACCGTTTTTATATTTTATGGAATATATCTGTTATTTAGGTTTGGAGAAGAAAATTGTTCAAATAAAAGTTACTCCTAATATTATTATCTATAATTTTTGTCTTATATCAAAATTTCCTGAAATGGTCCGTATTCGATAAATTTGACAAAATGTGCAAAACTCTGATTTTTATGAAAATTGTTGAACTAAAAGTTGTTTGCGATATCTATCTCTATAATTTTTGTTTTTACATGATTTTTCTAAAATGGACCGTAATGGAAAAATTGTAGGAAAAGCGCTAAATTTAAATTTTTCAGTATTTTCGTTTTCAATTAATATAGAAAAATGTTTCGAGGAGATATATTTAGTTTATCCTCTAAACATTTATAGAGGTGCTGCAATAGGTTGTACAAAATAACCGGAAAAAGCCTATAATAACTAGATAGGAAAGTCATGTGTTGGACACATCAGATTTTTTTATTAAAAAAAGAAAAATTTCATCTTTTTTATCTTTTTTTTAATAAATTTGTAAATTTTTCTCACTACATTTACTTAGATTGTATAGCACATTTTAATGATGTATTTTTAAAAGATGATGGTACTTACTTTAGAAAAACATTACAACAATAATAATTTAAACGTTATCTAATTTTTTTTGTAGTTTTGGATGTGTGACGGAAATCTTAAAATATAAGACATACCTAGACAAATTTTTACAGAAAAAAAAAGTATATGAATATTTTTAATAACCAAGGCTCAAGCCAAGTATTTCAAGCATGTAACAATATAAAAATGATATTAAACTGATAACTTAAGGTGAGATTTTCAAAATCACTTATAGGGCAAATTAAAAGGTTATTGAAAAGGACCCATAACTATATTATTTTTTTTTGTACTAAAATATTGATCTTCCCTCATTTCCGTATCCAGACAGAAATGATTCTACGCTAAGAACTCCGTGAGTAGCAAATAACAAATTCAACGGATCGATAACTCATTTTGGCGAGTATTTAACAAATATTTGACTACAGGCACTACTGGTTAAGCAGTCCCGCAGTACAGAATTTTACCGCAAATTGTTTAAAGACTCTGTCCTTAACCTTACCAAGGAAGAGGATATAAACAAAATCTCGGGCTGATCAAAAATTAGAAAACGTGATTTGTCGGTTTAAAAATTATAGAAGCTTTGATAAATATCATTGTTAAGAAAGTTTCGTTTGTTATGTAAGTTTTTCTATTATTAACATCCATACGAAAAGGCCGAAAGGTCTTCTGATAATCCATATCTTTGCGCCCAATCAAACTGAACGCCAATGGGTATATTTCACTCACCAAACCTATATCTTTAAAGATAGCAGTAAGTAAAGGGTCGACATTAAGGGTCAATTGTGTATGTATACGTATGTTTGTGCGCCATATGGACGTCCCGGCGCATTGCCTCATTTCCTTTCCGTTACTTCCGGGCAATTTCCTTTTCTTTTATCCAGGCCTACGGGCTGTTTCGGAAGCCGAATGCGATTTACGATATGGAAATGGTTCTTTGATTAAATTTTCAACTTTATATATCGTTTCGCATCACAACGGGGGCAGGCACACTTCTAAATTTAAATTGGAGAAAAATGTATCTGTGAACAATTCTGGAATGGAAATTTGTCGCGCTAAGAAAACAGTCGAGATGTATTAGGTGATTTTGGAAATGTTTTTAACACTCTCACTGCCAAAAAATATTTTCAGTTGAACTGTGTTTTAGTTTGCCTTAATTCTTATATATAACTCAAAAACATATAACCGTTTCGGCATTTATCATCGTTAATTTGTATTTTATTACGATGAGATTAAATAATAAATAATAAGTATTACTTATTTAAAATTAAATACAACTGAATTTTTTGTATAGCACGAGCAAGAGATATAGTGTGACTTTAAAGTTTTAAAGCCAGCCGGCAACATACAAAAAAAACTAAGGAGACTCATACATCACCTTTAAATTAGTAGAGGAGCATTCAAGAGATTGAGTATACTTATTTTATTTTTACTTCTCTCGATAAAACGGAAGTATTGTAATCGTGAAAGTTTAGTTTTTTACGTTTTCGGGTCCCTAGATTACGAAAAACATGTGTTCCCCATTCCGTCGGTCTGTCCGCCGTCTGTTGTCTGTTGCCTGTTGTCTGCCGCGGTAGCTCAGAAACGGCATAGGAGAAAAACTTAAAATTTTGTATGCCGATAAGGCTCTTGGCTCAAAACCGGTTATACTTCCCGTCATATATATACAGGGTGAGCAATTAAAAAAACATTTATTTTTAAAAGTCAGCAGGTTTCGACTAAAATTGGTTTCTGATAAAATTGTTATCTGATCAAAGATAACAGATCATGAATTACTTTTTAAAAATTCAAAATGGCTTCCTTGTTTTTACAATTTATACCGGTTCGTTTTTAATGGTATGCTAATATTGTAGAGTGTGATTCTTCAGGTCATTTTATGAAGAAAAGTTGATATGAACATATGTCCGCAACGGCTTCAATTTTTGCTACAGGGAGTTAAAAATTTGTTTTTTAAAAAGATATTTTAAATTAGATATAATTTTTAATTTTGGCATGTGTTAATAGGATATAAAACCACATATTTTAATTAGTAAATTTATTTTATTGCTCTACCTGTGGCGTCTCTGCAAACATGTCATCTGATATTTTCTCCAACAAAAGTAGTACGCCACTTTTTTCCATGTTGATATTTTTACTCATTAGACTGATCAATTCTACATCAATATGGCATCCTGTATTTTTCTCGCCAGCCATTCGGTTCTAGATTAAAATAATTAAAATTAATCGTCAATACTGCAAAATGAAGAAATTTTAATTTAATTGATAAACGATAAGATAAACGCCACTGGTAAAGCAATAGAATAACTATTTCGTCTAAAGTATGTGATTTTATATTCTACTAACACATACCAAAGTAAGGGGAAATACTCAATACAGTATGTCCATGGTATTCAGCAATACTCTCTATGGCGTATACTCTTTTTAATTGTTTCGTCCGTAAAACTTTATAAAGTTCTTCTTTCTTATAGCTGTTTTAAAAATACAAATGATTGTCCATTAGAAAATTTTGTATATCCGCTTTCGTCATCGTGTTGAATGTACTCCTAAACAATCTGCGTCTCGACTAACTCATCGGCTGTTATAAACGGGTCTTACTCAATGCAGTGCAGGTGGCTGGAAATACAATCGGCAGGAGCGGACTAGGTTTGTGAATAAACTTTTAGAAAATTAACATAGTTCGTTGTACATTTCTTTTTCTGATTTTTAAAATGTAAGAGGAGGTTGTGTAAAAAACCGTGCAACTAAGTACACCCGAAGCTAGCCAATTTTTTTTGTATTTGCGCCTTATGTTTGGAATTATCTCCAAAGGAAAGAAAGTGTTGCACGTATCTAAATACGTTGAATATTATAAATCAAAACAAGATGTTGATGTTGCTTAAACAGCATTTTCTCGAGTTGTTTAAATCCTCTTATTGGGTGATAGGAATAAAAATCTGATATGTCCAACACATGACCGGCGGGTCCTTTTTGCCCACAAATCTCTGTTTTCTACCTGTGTAAGTAAAGGGGTGCGTTAATCTTACTGGTATTTTGCCCACAGTAGCATTCAGGTACCTAAACCCGCAAATTACATCCGCCCACAAATAGGTACCTACCTGATTATTAATAATTCTAATAGGTACTTACTTTGGGTGTTTTCTGTTTATATTTCAGTCAGTTTTTATACGTTGATGATTGTAATTCGAGTGTTTATAAACAATAATTATTTCTATAATGTCAGCTACATTGATTAAAAGCACACGTGGGAAAGATGTACCCCTTTTGGAGAATTTTACGTTTGCCAAAGATAGAGAAATGAAAAGTGGAGAAGTTTCTTGGAGATGCTCCCAAAGAAAAACAAATGCTTGTAATGCCAATGTATTTACAATTGGTCCTGAATTTTTAGTATCCAGAGGCAACCTAATTCATAGCCATGAAGCAAATGAACCGAAATTAAACAGGAAAATTATTTCTAATTCGTGTAAGCGAAAAGCAGTTGATGATATTTCGGAAAAACCTTCTAAAATTATCCGTAAAGTACTTGCTACTAATTTACCAGAGTCACTAACTACAATTGATGTGTCCTACATAAGAAAAACTATATACAACAGTCGTCCCAAACACTACCAGGTCCATTACCTACAAATATACAAGAAGTGCATGATGCAGTTGACTTATATTCTAATACATTTAAAACCAGTAAAGGTGAACATTTTCTTTTAATAAATAGCAGAGAAAATAATATTGTATTTACATGTGAGACAAATATTCGTACTTTGTGTAAAATGAACGTCTTGTATATGGATGGAACATTTTCGTATTGTACAAAGTTTTTCCTACAATTATTTACCATTCATGGGCTGTGTAATGGACACTATGTGCCCCTGGTATATTGTTTATTACCAAAGAAATCTACCGATATATACAAACATTTGTTTTCGTTATTGCATTATAAAATTTTGGTAACTTACAGTATTGCTTTAAATCCATCTAAAGTGTTCGTTGATTTTGAAATAGCAATTCATAAGGCGTTAATTTATATGTGGCCTAATACTGTAATCAATGGCTGCCGATTTCATCTACATCAAGCGTAGTATCGTAAAATTCAGTCTCTGGGATTAATGACTGAATATACAACTAACAGTGATACCGGAAAATGGCTTAAAACATCATTTGGGTTGACATATTTAAACGCCGATGAAGTTGGAGACTGTTTTGTGTTTGACTTAATGGCAAGTAAACCAGAAAATGCCGTTCTCCATAGGTATGCCGATTACCTATTAGAAACATATATTGAAGAAAATTCTACATTTCCTCCAAGTATATGGGCAGAAAAAACAGCTTCAATTACAAGAACTACAAATGCCTGTGAGTCGTTTCATTCAAGGTTTAATTCTTCATTCTACTGTACACATCCTTCTGTATATATTTTTATAGAAAAGCTTAAAGACTTTCAAATCGACACGTATGTCACAATACAAAGCTTAAGTATACCTAAGAAAATCAAAGACAAAAGTGTAAAACAAAAAATTCAGTGTTTAGAAAAATTTATACAGCGATTTGATCTGCAGCAAATCAGCAGATTAGAGTATATTAAATTTGTATCACATTTATCCCTCCCAGTTGAAAAATATGTAAATAAAAATAAATATATAAAAAATATAATATAACTTATGTATACTTACTTTTTTATAATAATAAAAATTAGTGTTTAATATAATTTTTAGTTTAATTAATAATGTGTTTTTACTTTTCGATAATATATAAAAAATAATAAATGAAAGATATATCTATTATGATTTATTCAGTTAGAAATAAATTTGGGCAAAATACCAACAGGATTAAGATGACCTTTTACTTGCTGTGGGCAAATTACCTATAGGATTAGCAGCTTTAAATATTTTGTGGGCAAATTACCTCCGCCCCACATGACTGTGCTATCTAGTTAATTAAGGATTTTCCCGATTATTTTGTACAACCTATATTGCAGCACCTCTGTAAATGTTTAGAGGAAAAACTAAATACATTTTCCACATACTTCTAACTCTAAACATTTTTTTTTTAATATATTCATTACCAATGAAAATACTGAAAAATTAAAATTTTACGCTTTTCCTCCAATTTTTCAATTACGGTCCATTCTAGAGAAATCATGTATAAAACAACTTTTAGTTTAACAATTTTCTTAAAAATAAAGATTTCGCACATTTTGTCAAATTTCTCGATTACGGACCATTTTAGGAAAATTTTGTATGGAACAACAATTTTATGGAATATATCCGTTATTTACGCTTGGAGAAGAAAATTTTTTAAACAAAAGTTACTTCTAATATTATTCTTTATAATTTTTATTTTATACAAAATTTTCCTAAAATGGTCCGTATTCGAGAAATTTGACATGTAAAAAATTAAAATTTTTAAGAAAATTGTTTGAATAAAAGTTGTTTATAATACAATTTTCTAATTCTTGTTTTATACAAAATTTTCCTAAAATGGCCCGTAATCGAGAAATTTGACAAAATGTGCAAAATTCCAAATTTTAAGAAAATTGTTAAACTAAAAGTTGTTTGCGATATCGAAATCTATAATTTTTGTTTTATACATGATTTCTCTAAAATGCACCGTAACGGAAAAAATGAAGGAAGAGTGTAAAATTTTAATTTTTCTGTATTTTCGTTGGCAATGAATATATATAAAAGTTTCGAGTTAGAAATATGTGGAAAATGTATATATTTAGTTTATCGTCTAAACATCTACAGAGGTGCTGCAATATAGGTTGTACAAAATAACCGGAAAAAGCATGTAATAACTAGATAGAAAAGTCATGTGTTGGACACATCAGATTTTTATTCATATCACCCAATAAGAGGATTCAAACAACTCGAGAAAATGCTCTTCAAGCAACATCAACAGCTTGTTTTGATTTATAATATTCAACGTAATATTTAAATACGTGTAACACTTTCTTTCCTTTTGAGATAATTCCAAACAAAAAAGCGTAAATACAAGAAAATTTGGCTAGCTTTGGATGTGCTTAATTGCACTGTTTTTTTCACCACCTCCTCTTACATTTTAAAAATCAGAAAAAGAATGTACAACGAACTAAGTTAATTTTCTCAAAGTTTATTTACAAACTTAGTCCGCTCCTGCCGGTTTAATTTTCAGCCACCTGCGCTGCATTGAGTAAGACCCGTTTATAACAGCCGACGAGTTAGTCGAGACGCAGATTGTTTAGGAGTACATTCAACACGATGACGAAAGCGGATATACCAAATTTTCTAATGGACAATGATTTGTATTTTCAAGACAGCTATAAGAAAGAAGAACTTCTTAAAGTTTTACGGACGAAACCATTTAAAAAAGTATATGCCATAGACAGTGTTGCTGAATGCCATGGAGATATCCCATTTATTTTTGTATTTTTAATAGGATATAAAACCACATACTTTAGGCGAAAAACTTATTTTATTACTTCATCAGTGGCGTTTATCTTATTGTTCATTAATTAAATTAAAATTTCTTCATTTTGTATTATTGACGATTAATTTTAATTATTTTAATCTAGAACCAAACGACTGGCGAGAAAAATACAAGATACCGTATTGATGTAGAATTGACCAGTCAAATGTGTAAAAATATCAACATGGAAAAATGTCAGTGGCATACTACTTTTTTTGACATGTTTGTAGAGACGCCCCTGGTAGAGCAATAAAATAAATTTTCTAAAATATGTGGTTTCATATCCTATTAACACATGCCAAAATTGAAAATTATATCTAAACTATTTTCAGAGATATTAAAAAATATCTCTTTAAAAAACAAATGTTCAACTCCATGTAGCAAAAAATTGAAGCCGTTGCGGATATATGTTCATATGAACTTTTTTTATAGAAAAACCTAAGAAATCACACCCAACATAATTAGAATACCATTAAAAACACCCTGTACAAATTGTAAAAACAAGGAAGCCATTTTGAATTTTTAAAACGTAATTCATGATCTGTTATCTTTGATCAGATAACAATTTTATCAGAAATCAATTTTAGTCGAAATCTGCTGACTTTTAAAATTAATTGTTTTTTTTTAATTGCTCACCCTGTATATATCTGACCGGAAGTATAACCGTTTTTGAGCCAAGAGGAAGCCTTACCTGCATACAGAATTTGAATTTTTTCTCTAAAGCCGTTTTTGAGCTACCGCGCCAACAGGCAGACGGCAGACAACAGGCGGCGGACGGCATACAGACTGATGGAATTGGGAACACATGTTTTTCGTAATCTAGGGACCCGAAAACGTGAAAATCTAAATTTTCACGATTACAATACTTTCCTTTTATCGAGGGAAGTAAAAATAAAATAAGTATACTTATTCTCTAGAATGCTCCTCTACTATATTTAATGTATCAGTATCCTTAGTTTTTTTGTATGTTGCCGGCTGGCTTTAAAGTCACACTATATCTCTTGCTCGTACTATACTTTTTTTAGCAATACACACAAAATTATCTAAAATTCCCAGGTAATATGGAACCCTGGCGCCCCTATGGTGGATTCTAAAAGCACAATTAGTTACACTGTAATTGTTGGGATGGATCGCTTAAAGTTTATATGAAATTTTATTGTAAAAATGTTTGTTCTTTATTAAAGTATTTTTAAAACTACAATCTTTTCGTCACTGTAAACCTCAACAGTTATGATGCAAAAAAATAATATTGAAATTATATTACATTCTTATGGAACAATGAATATAGAAAATAATTTGAAAACGGTCTGTATAATGTCTTCTAGCAGAGTTGACTGAGAGACAACTAAATTTATTTGTTAATGGAGGCTTGTTAGAATTTTATTTCAAATTCGAAGAAAGACTACCATGAATAATAGATTTATTACCGACCAATTCTGTAATAGTTATGGACAATGCCAGTTACCATCCAAGATTAAAGGAACCGTTACCTAACACTAAATGGAAAAATCAAGAACTCTCCGATTGGCTAATGACCAAAGAAATAGTGGCAGAAGAGAGATTACTCAAAAAAAAACTATTGCAGTTATGAATACAAAATTCACCAAAATTTAAGAAGTATAGTGTAGATGAAATAGTAAAAGAACATGGAATTAAAGTGTTGCGGTTACCACCTTATCACTGTAACTTAATTATTAATCTGGGCTCAAATGAATGGATATAATAATATTTACCACCAAGTATCTAAATAGGTATAGTAAAGAATTACATGGTACATAAAATTAGGAAACCTTAAGGGGTTGCTCACCTGTGGTAGTGCTCTTCCACTAAACCCTTATTCAATTTTAAATAAAAATAGTAATGATTACAAATACTAATTCTAACTTAAACTAACCTAACCTAACTTAAAATAAACATTTAACATCCGGTCACCCAGAAAAAAAAAGGAAACACAATTCCAAAAACAAATCAAATTTTTTATCATGTATTTTCATGGTACTAGAAGGGATTTTGATAGTTTCGCCACAGATAAAAGATAAAAGAACATTGATCCTTATTTCCAAACAAAAATGCTACTGATGTTTTGGGATTTAGTACAAGGGAATGTTTGGTAGATATATCTGCAATATTAGTAAGATCTGCATTGATCATTTGTATTGCATTGTTATGGTGGTCCAATTCGATGTCCTGATGATACCCCCCTTTCATTTGTTAAGGCTATAAAACAAACAATCATAATACACCCTCCATATCAGTATATTGGGTTTCATACAAAATAATTTTAAAAACAATCTGTTCAAACACCAATTTAAAACGCAGAACTTCCAAGTATTTCTTAAAATGAACCAAAGAATACTGTATAGAGAAAAAAAAAATACAAAAAGTGTTAAACACCGTTTTTCCGGATAAACATATGTTGGTTGCTTGTACAGATTCCATTTGAATAAAATGATGATACGTCATGTCTGCTGCAGAACTGAACGAAACGGAATCGATAAATTTATGTGGATTATAGAAGGGGCGCCCTAAATCAAATTATTTAACACTGTGATTAAACCCTCTATCTGACACCGCAGTTTATCAATTTTCAAAATTATTTGATACCTATTAGTTGTTTGTATCTTTAGCATGCGTTCCGTCAAATAGTTGAGCCTAAGTAGTTGTAATTTGTGATTAGCCAGCAGTTATACATTAATATCAGAGGTGTAATGAGCAATTACTTCCTGTTGATTTAATTATTTATTTTCATTTATCATGTAAAGTTTATTTGTCTATTCGCTCAGTGCGAAGTCATGGTAGGTGGAGCAAAAGCGATACTGGCGCTAGCTGCGCATAATTCGTGCATTTTAGGGCGATATTTTGTAATTTTGGCATGTCAAATACACGTATATATTTTACTAAGTAGGTTAAAACAATACAATAAGCAACCGGAGTTACTGTGTTGAAAATTATAAAAATACTAGCAAAAAAAAACAGAGAAAATTATAAAAATGTTCAGTAGCAAAGAGTAAATTAAATCAAAGAAATAAATGAATAGGTGTACAATAAGACGAAAAATTACCTTTATTTTTGTAATAAAAACAGTTATACTGGAAATAGTAGACAACAGAAAGGTTTTAAATAAAGAATAAATTATCATTTTACAATGTTCTTCGACTTCCCTTTATTCTAAAATTTTCAGCACAAAGACTAGATTTCAAGATTTCTGCCTTTGATTATTGTATGTGGCTGAAATACAATTTTGTGACTGATAGGAAACCAGATTTAATCATTCATTCTATGTTTTCTTTCGAAAAAAAATAAAAATATAAATAACAATCCTTCTGTTTATACATTTGAACTTCACGCTATAATTTAATGATATTTTTTTATTTTAACAGAATAGGTTAATTCTTCAAAGACAACTTATTAGATTCAGGCAACTTTTTATACATTTTTCCGTAAATACTGTTGCCTATCTCTATTTTATTATTGATTTTTATTGATTATATTTAATTTTTTTTAATTTAAGCGATAAAAATATATAATAATAATAAATTAATGTTTTACTTGTTCTACAAATCTATATACTTTTATTAAAACTAACATATATACTTTTTAATTACGAATTCTTTTAAAAAGTGTATTGGCAGTATACGGAGACTTAGTCTATTATAACCTAAATGAATTGGCGCTGCTGTCACGCATATTATTATATTTTATAATATATATTATTACATATTATATATTATTATATAATATTTTATAATATTAGATTTTAGCTACAATCTAATATTTTTCCCGTGTATAATATACTATTTTTTTCTGTGACGGGAAAAACGTCGATTTAATATTGAAAAAAATATTCTAAAATATCCACCTTTACTTATGTACATATACGGGAAAAGTAATTTTATAAAAAGTTACATTTTGTTACCTGACAAGAAAGATAAAATTTCAAACTTTTTTCTCGTCACAGAAAAACATTTTTTGCTTACTACCTAGTAAGAACACAGCAAAAAAACTTTTGCCTAGAACGGATATGAAATATATTCGTTCACTTTAACGCAATGGCATACTTTTTCGTTTTGTAGTCTGGGCTTAGAATAGCTAATATCTATGTGGATGTAGAGAAATTATTTTTAAACGACAAATCAGTAAATCCGAGAGTAAATCGTATCTGTAAACATACATTTTCGTCCTGCTCATATTTCTACAGGGTGTAATGTGTAATTCATCAATTATTCTTCAAAACCGGATCGAGTGGTTCAGATTAATTATTTGAGTATTTCAGTCGCATGTTGACGTTGTGCGTAACTACATCTAGGGCAGGGTCACATAAGTTGAATGTTTTATTAAGTATTTGTATAATAATAAACACAAATACTATTTACAAATCGTCCGAGGCAAATAGAATTATCAATCTGTTAATGAAACCTTTTTCTACGTACAACAAAAAATGCCTTTACAAGCATTTTCTGTTGTCCGGTTTTACTTCTTTTACAAAACTTCACTTACAAAACAAGTAAAAAAACCGGACGACAAAAAAATTCTTGCAAATTGATTTTTTTATTGTTGTAGACTTCTACAAGCATATTATTTCATTGAAATTATTTTTAATTTTCCATGTTAGGGCCATTTATACTTCTTTTCAGTAAGCATTAGGTAGATTTCTATTTTTCATATTTAACAATCAATATAGGTATGGTACAAGCAAACGATATAGTGTGACTTTATAGCTTTAAAACCAGCCGGCAACATACAAAAAAAAACTAAGGATACATCACCTTTAAATTAGTAGAGGGCCATTCAAGAGATTGAGTATGAGTATACTTATTTTATTTTTACTTCCCTCGATATTGTAATCGTGAACATTTAGATTTTCACGTTTTCGGGTCCATAGATTACGAAAAACATGTTTTTCCCATTTCGTTGATCTGTCCGCCGTCTGTTGTCTGCCGTCTGTTGTCCGCCGTCTGTTGTCCGCCGTCTGTCTGTTGGCGCAATAACTCAAAAACGTCTTAGACGAAAAACTTCAAATTTTGTATGCAGGTAAGGCTTCCTCTTGGCTCAAAACCGGTTATACTTTCGATTAGATATATATAGGATGAGCAATTAAAAAACATTTATTTTTAAAATTCAGCAGATTTCGACTAAAATTGGTTTCTGATAAAAATTTTATCTGATCAAAGATAACTGATTTAGAATTACTTTTTAAAAATTCAAAATTGCTTCCCTGTTTTTACAATTTATACAGGGTGTTTTCTATTGGTATGCTAATATTGTAGGGTGTGATTCCTCAGGACATTTTATGAAGAAATTCATATAAACAGGCAGTTGAAAATTTGTTTTTAAAGAGATATTTTTTAATACTATAGTTTAGATATAATTTTCGATTTTGGCATGTGTTAATAAATTTATTTTATTGCTCTACCAATGGCATCTCTGCAAACATGTCATCTGATAATTTCTACAAAAAAAGTAGTATGCCACTGACATTTTTCCATGTTAATATTTTTACTCATTTGACTGGCCAATTGTACATCAATACGGCATCTTGTATTTTTCTCGTCAGCCGCTTGGTTCTAGATTAAAATAATTGAAATTAATCGTCAATACTGCAAAATGAAGAAATTTTAATTTAACTGATGAACGATAAGGTAAATGACACTAAAAAAATGTGGTTTAATATCACATTAAAAATGCAAAAAAAAGAGGAAATCTCAATATGTCCATGATATTCAGTAATCTATGGCGTATACTCTTTTAAATTGTTTCGTCCGTAAAACTTTAAGAAGTTCTTCTTTCTTATAGCTGTCTTAAAAATGCAAATCATTGTCCATTAGAAAATTTTGTATATCCACTTTCGTCATCGTGTTGAATGTACTCTTAAAAAAACCGCGTCTTGACTAACTCGTCGGCAGATCAACGATTCACCACAGCTGTGGATTCACAATGCAGTACAGGTGGTTGGAAATACAACCGACAGGACCGGACTAGGTTGAAGAGATGGTGTAAAAAAACCGTGCAACTAAGCACACTCGAAACTAGCCAAATTTTCTTGTATTTACGCCTTATGTTTGGAATTATCTCAAAAGTAAAGAAAGTGTTACACCTATCCAAATATTTCGTTGAATATTATAATTCAAAAGAAGATGTTGATGTTGCTTGAACAGCATTTTCTCGAGTTGTTTGAATCCTCTTATTAGGTCTCTAGTAAGTCTAGATCACTGTGTGATGGAAAATATTAGAAGAAAGGTTTATAATTTTTATTCTAATAATATTGTACCATCTTTTCAAATGATTAAAAATTAAATCAAAATGGTTCCTGGTTTTCCTTAAGAATCTAATAAAACCACTAGAAAAGTGCTCCATTCTGTGTGTTTAAGATATCGTACCTTAAATAGAAAACAGCATATTATGGAATCGCAAAGAATTATGATTTTACGTAATGAATACCTTACTAAAATAGAAGAAGCTCGTTGGCAAAATAGATTCATAGTGTATCTTGATGAGACTTGGTATGATACTCATGATATTGTGAAAAAAAGGATGGAGTGATTAATCTGCTAAATGTTCTGTAAAGGCTCCTTCAAATAGAGAAAAACGTATTATAAAATTATATGCCGGTAATGAAATCGGTTTTTGTTCCGAATTGCTTGCTATTATCAGCAAACAATATTTTGAGTTATTCAGCAGATTATCACCAACATTATGACATCTACCTTGTTCGATAAATGGTTTGGTGAACAATTAATTCCTATTTTGCCACCAAATGCTATAATAGTAATGGATAATGCCCCCTACCACTCTTGTCAAACTAGTGAAATTCCAAAAGCAAAAAGAGGTAATTTTCGAATTTTTTGACAGAATGGGTGTATCATATTCACCTACAGTTTTAAAAAAAGATTTGCTTACAATATTGAAAGGCTTAAATCTCAAACATAGCTATGTTGTGGATGAGATGGCTACGGCATTTAGTCATACCGCAATATGCTTACCACCATATTATTGAACATTTAATGCAATAAAATTAATTTGAAGTAACATCAAAAGGGAGGTCAGAAAAAAATGTTAATCCTGCGTTGTCTGAAAGCGTTTTAGATGTTATCAGAGAAATTGTTGGAGGTATATCTCAAGAATTATGGCCCAATTGTGTTCTCCATGTTACCAAAATTGAAAATAATCATCGAGTATTTCCGGCTCATTCTTGTATTATAAACCTGAATGGCACGTCAAGTGAAGATGATAGTTCTGATAAGATTTGATTTTTCATTTTAGTTATATTTTTACTTTATTAAACGTAACCACCTATCTATTGGTTCACGTTATTTTGGAAAGGAACATGATATTGTTCCTGTTTTCCTTTTCTAGGAATGTAACCTTGATATGGTGAGAAGGCTTGCGTACTTTTATCACTTTAGAAATTAAAGCCAGATTAATACATTTCAAAATCTTTTAAATTTTTTATAATAAAAGGATACAAATAACAGTTGTTTAAGCATTTTTCGTAACATCCTACATTGATTTTAAATATTCAATGTAATATTTAAATACTTCAATTAAATCATATAAATAGTAGATGAAAATAATATAATTTCATTATGATTTTAGTTAAAAGTCGCGAATATTTATTAAGGATTAATTTCTCTTTTAAAACTAAATTTAGTAACATTTATGAAACCCCTATTTGAAGTTAGGAAATTATGCAAATAATGTGATAATTTTTAAATGCGTATAACATTTCCACTTGAAATATATAATAATCTTACATTTAAGCATAACATACAACAAACAACTAATTAGATCCGTCCCTGTGCTTTGGTTGTAGATGTCTATATATGAATCCCTTTGTTGTGCCGAAAGATAAAGAATATCAAGTTTCCTTAGTTTTTTTGTATGTTGCTGGCTGGCTTTTAAACTTTAAAGTCACACTATATCTTTTGCTTGTACTATACCTAGTTTTTAGTTCTGAAGTTCTATTATAGATGAACTATCATAAAAAAAATACTTTTTTAAAACAATTTTACTTTTTAATAAATCCAATTTAACTCCTTTTTATTTGTATTTCTCGTGTTTTATTGTTCATATTTGTTCATTGTAATTTTAATATTTATTTGAATTTTAATAAAAACTTACCTAACATAAGTTAGATTAAATATTTTATTTTGTTCAAAGTTTCATTTTACTATATTTAACTCCGTCTGTGTCTTAGCCGTGGAGAAAGTACAGTCTATTACTCTGTTGGAATAAAACTCAAGAAAATCCGATACTGGTGGTTCTTCATGCTCGCTTATGCTTGCGTTTAGAATCTTCCAGTTGTATCGAATTTTCGACTAAAACGTTTATTAGTCAGTTGATGAACTAAAATCAAATAGGAAAAGCCCACCTCTCGTCTATCAATATGTAATTTAAAAAATATTCCAGTTCGTAGTTAATTTCCCAATATAGTCAATATTATATAATTATAACAAATCTATTACATGGACCTTTATCGTATGTAATTTTGAGTAGATTATAAATTAGCATGTACAAATGGACATCGGCCGTCCAGCGTAATTATTAGCATTAACATTCATTTGACCTATTTTTCAAACAATGACTAATTATTTATATATTATTAGTTTCGAACCGAAAACCCGTAAATCAACTTAAAATTGAATTTGTTTTAAATACAACATAAATTTTCTAAAGTGGGTTATTTATTTTATTACATGCACACTTTAGCTTTCCCGCTTTATATCAAACAAGCAACATGTATAATTTGCGGGTGACAGATGCGTATATTATGACTAATCCATAAATTTAAAAATGTTGACCTCCATTGACTGCCGTGCAACAGGTTTACCAAGGGTAAGTAACACTTGAATGAATGACCACTTAAGGATGCCACAGCACTTCCGGATTTAAAATTCAATTTTAGTTAATCCTTTCCTACGTATGTGTAGCTACGCTATTTAACCTCCAAGTTTTATCCATTATATCGCCAAATGTGTTCAACAAAATATTATACGCAACCATACTTTTATTTTATGTTCTCAATTAAGTTGGTCTGGTGGAAAATATTTGTCAACACCGCGTATTTGTAAATATATATCGTTAGGCAATATACCAATTTTTTTAAATAAATTTGAAAATTCGGAAACAAATCTCAAAAATCCCCTTACGAATTATTAAGACCATTCCCGGACCCCAAATGTGAAAAAAATATAGAAGGATGTCTTCCTATCACATTAGCAACATGACACATCGAACAGCTTCTTCTGTCGATACATTTTTTGGACGATTCATTTTTCAAGATTAAAATACTCGTCGGGCAACTGGGCATACGAAACATGGCGAATTTTATTTGACCTTTTTAACTTTAAAACTCAACATCTGTTGACATATCGCTTGAAATGTCAGAAAAGGTCCATAGCCTATTTGAAAACATTTTACAATGAATGTTTTGATTAATAAAGTCTGTTAAAACATGTTACACTATAAAACGGCGTATCTCTTTAATAACAGAGATAATAAAGTAAACCAAAAAAGGAAATGTTGGCAAAAGATGGACCTACCGTCTACTATCAACTGCTATATGTTTCGGTTGCTAGTATACTCCACAGGGTGATACAAATTTTCGGAAAAAACATTACATTTTTATTACACCCGGTATAAATCGAAAAGGAACTTTTTATCATAAACAGCGAAAATTATGACATTGTCAAGGAACCAACTGTAACGAAGTCACTAAATTTTGCTCTCAATTAATTTAAAAATGTATATTTCAATCAATTCCCGCCTGAGGACATGTAGAAAATCCCCCGTATTTCTATTTCCCAGGAGTTACCGTTTCTGAACAATTGCGAGTACCCTCGTAGATTAAAATATTCCTATATTTGCCGAAATCCGAATGGACATTTTGTAGAGTCGATTTTGTACCAATTATCTACCTTTAATTGTCAAGGTACTAGAAGGATATTTTTTTTTATTTTTAAATTGTAAACAGTCGGTTGTAGTAGTGGTATCCCCTACTCAGGTTTACCGAAAAGCATAAATTCAATCACATCTGGGAATTACGCTTCTTGATTGCCGACCACCGTAAGCCTCTTGATTGCCGACAGCCGAAAACTATTTGCCCTTCTACAGTGCCTAGTGAAATACTCCGTGAGTGCCGTGATTTTGAAAGATCATTGAATAACCCCGTTTATTTTCTAAGGTAGGAAACCGCATATTATTTTTTATTGACTTTTATATAATTAGTTGGGACACCCGTGCGACAAGTGAAAAATTTTGATTCATATCCAGGTTATTTAATTTCATCCCTCAGTGGGAAAACGTTAGAATTTTTTTTATTTGAGGCTGGACATAGGCTAGACTCTCATTGTCAACGAATATATCCAATCTCTCTTAGAAACCGCCCAGTAAACATTGAAGTGAGAGGTTCAACCCGTTTTCAATTCTTTTTTATTATTTTATTATTTTATTTTCTTTTTCAGAGGTTCGATCCGTTCTCGGATTAGAGTGATCTTTTTCCTGACGACGTTATCTAATTTCCCAAAAAGACGTCTAAATTAATTTTTGCGCCTTACTTCATGTAAATTTCTTTTCTTTTATTTTTTTATTCAGCTGTATTTGAATCATTCCGTTATCCACAATTAGTTATTGAACGAAGCCAGACGACTTCTGTAAAATTAATTCACACACCGTCTCGATCGACTCTGGGCAAATTTCAAAATATTATTTTCTACGATCGTCGCCTACGCTGTCCAAAACTCCGCATAAATTCCCATGTTTCTCACTGGACGAAAATTGCCGCGGCCCATCGCTCGAGGATAAGATACGAGGGGGTTCCGACAACTTTGTTTCATTATATAGTACGTTTTCCTTTTCTAAACGTACATTGTAGGTGGGTTAATGGTGGTAATAGCAAACTTTATTTTCCGTATACAGGGAGAATCGTAACTACCCGTTTTCTTTCATTTTTTATATACTTCCCAGCTGGTAGCCGTTTGTTAAAAAAATTTAATTACTCCGTTTTATTTAATTACCGTTATTTTTTTTTTTTTTTTCGTTTTACTATTTTGACCAGAATATTTAATTTAATTTCGTGATTTTGGAAAAGCATCCCTTCCATATACTGGGGGTTCATAATTTCCGATTTAAATAGTTTTTGAATATGATAATTTATTTTTAATAAATTGTCCGAATGCGGGGATCCACTAATATTTAAATAGTTTTCAAGTGTATTAATTTATTTTTAATAAATTTTCCGTATACAGGGAGTTTCATAATTCCCGGACCGCTTGGCGTGCTAGCGAACCGTAATTATTTTTCAATATTTAAATAGTTCTCAATTGTAATAATTTATTTTTAATAAATTTTCCGACTACAGGGATTCATTAATATTTAATTAGTTTTCAAGTGTAATAATTTATTTTTAATAAATTTTCCGAATACAGGGAGCTGTTTATATTTAATTACCGTTATATTTTTTTGTAAATATATATTTTATTACCTATTCCTGTGTTTTTCTTACTGCTGGTTGTAACCGTTCTCTTTCAGGGTACCGTAGGGTACGAGGTGTAAAAGAGATAAGTGTTTTATTTTATTTATTCTAGTATAGTGGCTACCTAGCAGTGACCGCCTGGAATTATTTTTACCTCCACTGAGTTTACCTTGAGTACACTCTGGTGTACCACAGGGTCGCAGAGCAAACTGCGATACCAAAACTGGCGCCTGAGCAACCTCTATTCGGGAATCACCTTCGTAGCGCCACACAGACTCGCTGATTTACTGTAGGTGAACCAGAAGCCTGTCACATAACCGATAATGCAAAAAAAATTATCAAATCGGATCATAAATTAAAAAAAAAATTGATGTTGCGTTAATTTTGGCCAGGAGTTTAATAAATAACGTTTATATTTTTTACCTATGAATATTTGTTGGTCATAAATAGGAAGACCTAATGACCATAAGTGGAAGTATGGTTATAAGTGGGAAAATGTAATTATTTTTATAAGTAGCTGTTTCAAACCGTAATAATGAGACATTTGCAAATGTAGTAGAATACCTTTAACCGCACACTCTAATTTTTACTATAAATATTCTTTAGATGTTTCTTAAATAGGAGGAATTTTCTCTTAGAAATTTCTTAATGTTGCCATAATCGGTACCAGCACCCCATTATTATTTTTAGAATGTTTTTAGTGCAAACGTACATAATTCTATTTAAAATTGTTACATGGGATATTAATAAGGACTAAGCTTTATCCATCATAGTTCTTAAAAAAAATAAAGCCAGACACAACATAAAATATATTTTGATAAATGGGCTATTTACCTAAAATCGATGAAAATTTTATGTTCGCCAAAGCCGTCTTTTCAAGTATATTTACTCCTTAATCGCATCCAGAATCTCGCATAGCCATATATCTTTTTTCGTTCGAGACTTTCTTTTGCTAGTTTTTTGTTAGATAAAACTCCATACCAACGACCAATCTTAATATTACGCTCCTACAAAATATTACATCAAATTTTAAGGTTAGACTGTTTTAATGACGGCAATAGTTCGTGTGCCGGTAGGGGTCATTTAACTTTTTAAACAAACAACCACAAATTATCAAAACAAAATTTTCCATTTGCATACAGGGTGTTTCAAAAAAAAGTGACCTCATTGTTTAATAAGTTGGGTTTACTTAGTATAAAGTTTTCGAAACGGCATCCGTTTTCAAGATACAGGGTATTGGTATTAGACAGTCCGTACCGAATAGTTTTTAACATATTTTTTTTTTGAGGTTAAATTATCTAATCCAAATTGAACTCTTGGTAAAAACTCGATACTGAGTACCATTTTCGAAATATTTTGATTTGAATATGATGAGCTAACTCAAATAAATTTTGAGGTTTGCGACTAACCCCAAACTTTTTTACGGAGAACATTTTAAACACTGATTGAACATAAAAACTGATTAATATTTCATGGTTTTAGTCAAATTTATTTTAATTTTCTTCTTGTGATTCTTTGTTTAATTATTAACATTAGAATTAGAATATTGTTAATGTTTTTGGTTTTTAAAAAATAGGTAATGGTTTTTAAAAATACCTACTTTATACCAGCATCAGATATGTATGGAAACGGTCGAATATTTTCTAAGTAAGACAGCTAGCGAAAACCGTTGAATACAATAGTTTCAGGGTATTTTATAATATATTACAATAAAAACAAATTAAGTATATAGGGTCAGTCCAGGGGCGGTTTCTCCATTGGTTCATTTGTGCAGTAAACACCCAGTTAAATTTCATAAAAACACATTATTTTAATATTACATAAATAACATAAAAAAATATATATTTAATTTTAATATTTTTATTTTCATACGTGTTAATCTATATTTTTTTGTACATCATTGTCCTCTGGTTGATCGCGTCTCTGTGTCACAGTATATCTAAGTATACTGTGTATGTGGCGCATTATGATAAGTGAGCCTAACACGAGTGAGACGAAATGGAGAATGTATATAGCTAAAAAGAGAAGACAACACGCATACAGATCCTTTAAACTGTCAAAGAACAAATTAATTGGCGCGCCGCTCACAAACAAGGTTGCCAAACCAGTGTTGCCAATCTAGTACAATTTGCAATTGTACTAGATGTAGTACTTTCTGCGTGCATCAGTGTTCACGTGTAAACTATATATATTGTGTTCCTTGTTTGTGTTCGTTATCAATAAAGACCCCTTTTTTTCCTCTTCAATGAATTGAGATGTCACTGCAAATAGAATTCGAAAAAACTGGTACATTTAAAGAATCTGGTACATTTTTTAGACAAATCTGGTACATAACAAAAACATATTCTGGCAACACTGCACCAAATCAAGCAAACTGTTACTGTCATTAGTGTCATTCTAATCCTCTTAAATAAAAACAAGATTATTTTAATTTTGTTTATTTAAAAAAATGTGAACAAATCCAGCAAATGTATTATAATATTAAAATTACTTCGTTGCCCGTTTGGTACCAATCATTCACTAGGTAAGTACGTAGTGCATAAGAGTAAATTTAATAATACTGAAAATATACCTAAATCTTATTCTATATACAGTAAACTTACGTTATTTATCTAATATATATTTTATTTCAGGCTCTATAAGAAACTAAATAGGCTAAGCCAAAACAGCCAACAAAAGTAAGGGTAGATAAAATGCAATACCCACTTAGATTTTCTAAACTAAAATTATTTGATAGTTAGAATGCGAAACAGCTTTTAATGTAATAAGGTAATAATACTAAAAGCTATGATTTATATACAAGATGGTACTATGACAATGATGTTATTAAATATATGTACAGAAAGGTGATGCACAGTAATGTTTTTAGCAATAATATATACACAAGGAAGCTAAGTGTGGCTAAAATAGAGCTCAGGCAATGAAATAGGCAATGGAACGTTCTTACTTGTTCTGTGGTTTCCTGATGATCTACCATCCAGGGTTTGTTCTTGTCAGAGTTACCGATCGGTTACTAAGGGCTGGGCCAACAAGCTAAGCAGGAAGCGGTGAACTATAGTTCGGGTTACTTCCTCTACTGGAACCGCTAAGCCAAGCACTGACGATAGTGTGCCCAAATTAAATAATAGCTACTAAATACTACAGGAGTGGCACAAGAAGCTCTACAGAATGGATACAAACAAGAAGGCCGTAGATGTTAGGTGGCCTTTGGAAGAAAAGTATTATTTCCACAACAAGGTGCTGTCAATAATGACAAATATACTTTAAAGGTAAACTTTCTCTTTATATTATTAGCCAAATAATCCGAATAAAATTCATGAATTTTCAAGTATCACATGGACCAAAGAAAGAAAGATTTATGTAAATGTTCAATTATATGCTGCTATTTCAAACTTTTAGTATCCTTTGATAAAAGAAGTTGAATATTATTGTTGACCTTTTTAAATTGTTTATTTTACCTTATACATTTTTTTTTCTACTCTTCATACAGTATTATGTGAAGAGTATTATAAATTTACTTTGTCTGTCTGTCCGATGTCACGTTTTTTGTCTGCACGATAAGTCAAAAACAATAAATGATATGAACTTGAAAATTTTAAGCAAAAATCAAGCTCTATAAGGGAACAAAGCCTATTGATTTTTAACAAATCTGATTAAAAATAGGGGGGGTTAAGATGGGTTGAAATTAAAAAAAATCCTAAATAAAAAATGAAAAGCGATAGCAATATCAAATTTTTAGTAAAAATTAAGCTTTATAAGAAGGTAAAGCCTATTGATACTGAAAAAAATATGAATATATTGGGGAGTTAAATGGGGTTAAAATATAAAAAAAATCCTAACTGAAAAACTTGAAATTTTTAGGAAACATCAATCTTAAAGGAGAAGCCCTTTCATTATAAAAAAAATCTGATTAAATATGGGGGTTAAGGGGGTCTGTTAAACTGCGAAGAGTATCATTTAAAATGCCAGGCATTATATATCTGTATTCTAGTTTGTGTCTGTGTAATATTATGTATTGTGATGGGACTGATCTTATAAAATAAACATTTAAAACATTTTAGTTCTTATTTTATTTGCCAATAAAAGGTATTTAAAAAATATATTTTTTATTTGACATCTGTGACAAATTGTGAAAATGAATAAACTTACAATAAAAACTAAAAAATTATAGGTAAAGTTTCATATAAAAATGTTTACACAAAAATCAATGTCAAGCATTCTACATAACCTGATATATATTTAAAAATAATCTCAAGTTATAAAGAAAAGTCAGTTTACAAACTAATAATGTTTATAGATGGTTTTCAACGTATTAAAAACAAAACAAATATCAGACTAACTAAAAGATTCATTTATTAACAGTTGTAGTGCTTGAAAACAGTATGATGTTGATAATAATAACTACACTTAATACAAACTCAAATAAAAAAAACAGCGATATTGACTCTTGTACAAAGTTTTGATCCAAACTTACATATAATAAAATTATTGGAAAAAGTGAACACCCATTTTCAATTAGCACCAGCCGCCACTGGGTCAGTCAAAAAGTCATGATGAAACAAAGTTGCTTTTTTTCAATAGGACACCCTGTATATTATTCCATATTTCAATTTATTTTAACATTCTAAACAATTATTCTTAGTTCTTAGAATCATGGAGGCCCTAAGAAGCCCAAATAAGGCAGATATGAATTTAAGGGATTGGAGAATAACCAGGCTATGCACGTTATTATCAGACTTCTTAAATTGTAAATTTGTACCAAACATAACACCTAAATATTTAATTTTTTTGATTGACTGAAAATTAACTTCATCAACAGAAACACTCTGCGATGCTTCATTTAATTTTCCTAAACTTCCACTATGCCCAATTAACATCCATTTTGTCTTTTCGTATATAAAATCAATACTTCACTCTACATTATCACAATATTGCAAGTACAATGTTTAGACATATTCGTAATAGTAATTCGATATCAAAATATTAATGTGTTATAGTTTAGTAAAAAACCATAAATTTAACAATTAACAACAATATCTGCTCTGCATGATAACAATAATATTACACGTATAATATTTAGACATATTATTCATAATAGCAATTCAATAACCTATAATTTGATGAAAAAAATTATAATTTGGCATAATTTAGAAAACCATAAATTTAAAGTGTCTTTACTTTAAACCTAACTCAAATGGAAAGCATGTTATGGATATGGTAGCCGCCAAAAGTTTGGCCACTACTGTTACAGCTGATCCAGGATTCTTTTGGGAAGTACCTGAAAAGTGTAGCACAGAAGAAGCTGCTACCTTTCCAGTCGTTTATGGAACTAGTTACTACGCTCTTGTTGTAAGAGGACTGAAATCGGGTGAAAGTTTATTGGTCCATGCTGGTACGGGAGGTGTCGGCTGGGTTTCTATCGCCATTGCTCTTCACATGGGTTGTACCGTTTTCACGACAGTCAGTAGTCAAGCTAAACGTGATTTCCTTAGAAAGACCTTCCCATGATTAAAAGATGACAATATCGGCCACTCTCATGATACAAGTTTCGAACAAATGGTACTGACTCAAACTAACGAACGAACTCATTACCCGCCCATCAACTACAGGCCTCTATCAGATGTTTATCAATTGGAGGCTGCTTTCTCGAAATAGGAAAAGTAGATCTACCTAACAATTCTCCTCTAGGAATAAGCATCTGCTTGAAAAATACTATGCTCTATTCGACTCAGACAGTCCACAGAAAAAACAAGTTTTCAACTAAGTAACTGAAGGTATCAAGAGTGATGCCGTAAAATCTCTGCCAAATACTGTTTACAACGAAAATCAAGTTGAACAAGCCTTGAGATATATGGCTTCCGGTAAACACATTGGAAAAATAAGAGAAGAAGAGAGCCGAACTACCCAACATCCTGCTGTGAAGACTGTTAGTGCTATTCCTCGTACTTATATGGATCCAGAAAAGACTTACGTATTGGTTGGAGGTCTTGGAGGTTTTGGTCTTGAATTAGCTAATTAATTGATCACCAAAGGAGCCAAGAACATCGTGTTGACGTCCAGAAGTGGTATCTAGACTGTTTGCCAATCGCTAGGCATCATAAGGTGGAGAGAAGGAAGTTAAAGTTCTTATTTCAACATCTTACGCGACCACAGAAAAAGGAGCTAACAAATTAATTGAAGAATCAAACGAATTAGGTCCAGTTGGTAATATATTCAATTTAGAAGCCATTTCAAGAGATGCCATGATGGAAAATCAATCTGAAGCTGATTTCAAGACTCTTTGCAAACCTATAGTAGATGGTAGCAAGATGCTCGATGCAAGTTCAAGAGCTTTTGGACTATTTCGTTGACTTCTCTTCAGTTTCTTGTGGTCGTGGTAATGCTGGTCAAGCCAATTATGATTTAGCTAATTCGGCGATGGAACGCATAACAGAATCTCGTCAAATTCTTGGTTTGCCCGCTACTGTTATCCAATGGGGAGCTATTGGTGATGTAAATTTGATTCTTGAAACTATGGGCGGTAACGATACAGAAGTAGGAGGAACTCTACCACAAAGGATGACTTCTTACTTGGCTACAATGGATATTCTCTTACAACAACTTCATTCCGTAGTAGCACAAAGGAGGAACCGGTGGCAGTCAAGTCAGTTTGACTGATGCAGTAGCCAATATTCTCGATATTAAAGACTCAGCCACTATTGCACCTAGTCTAGTTTAGCCGACTTAGGTATGGATTCACTTATGGGCACTGAAATTAAACAAACCTTAGAACGAAATTACGATTTGGTGCTTCGTGCACAAGAAGTTAGGGCTCTTACTTTTGGTCGTCTTGTCGAGCTTAGCACCGGCATAGGTGCTGCATCAACAACAAAAACACAACGACCAGCCCAAGATAATAATGTAAAATTTAATCAAAAGGTAGATATAATGCCTAAGAAGGTGTTATTCCAAATGACCAGCAAATCCAGTGATAACAAAAAGACTCCAGTTTTTATTCTTCATCCTATTGAAGGAGTTGTTAATGATTTAGAAACTTTAGCTAAGAAAATCGATGTTTCAGTATACGGTCTAGCAGCATTTCCGACTTAGCCAAACATTACATATCTCAAATAAAGACAGTACAAGCAAGGACCATACACTTTAGTCGGTTACTCATTAGAAACACTATTACTTTTGGACGGATCTCATTCGTATGTAGCCACACACACTGGAAAGGCTAAGATTCAAGGGAATACAGCAGCTGAGCAATCCGAAGTGCTCATATACTTCATCATGCAATTCAAGGAAATCGACCAACAAAAGGCTGCAGCGGAACTTATGGTCATGAAATCGTGGGCAGAAAGATTAGCTTGGGCTGTTCAAATACTTTCAGGAGCTACTCCATACAAACCAGAAGAGATCAGTGTAGCTGCTAGCTTTTACCAAAAACTAGCAGCAGCTGATAAATATAAACCTTCTGGAAAATTCAACGGAAATGTAACTCTAATAAAAGCTATTGATAATTTTTTTTATCAGAGGTATGTACCCAAAAATCACAGAAGCATATTAGGAGGAAGTAGTGTAGAAAAAATAGCTAGTATTCTAAATAACCTCGTCAAGGTGTAATGTTGAGATAATATTTTTATTAGTTCCTCATTATCATTTCGCTTACATTTCTTTGTGAATGTATTTTTTGGGTCGAATTTTTGATAAGATTATTCTCATTTTAATTTATAGTAGCTGTAAATTATTTTTTCAATATTTTGTAAGTAATTTATTGTTTAGTTAATTTTAAGTGACAAGAGTGAATTTATTTTTGTATGTTTGTTGATGAACCAAAGATTTTTTTCTCAAAATGACATGACAGTGATTAAAACACAAAAGGCTCTGGAGATGATGCAGGGTTTGTTGTTTGACCTTTTGCATCATAGTCATAGTTAGAAGAAATGTTGTTATTGTGTGTTAAATAAAAAAGCTTAACAAAAATAAGAAGCTAAATTTCCTAAAGTTCAATACTAAAAAATACCTATTCATAAACTTTATAAACAGCAGTAGCTATGCCAACGCCTGCAATTTAAATTTGGTTGGCTGAACCTTGTAACTGCATACATTACTTATTTGTAACGCCTGAGTAAGATGCATTGTGATAATAGAGAGATGAAAGATGGCACTACTGTTGTCTGTTTTACGTTATTCAGATAATATCTGACTGTGTAGTTGAATATTTTTAATTCGAGCCTAATCTTGACTTTCATAACATTTTAAAAGGTAGATATAATTGACAAAGTTGAAATTCTTGACTCAATATTAATTTGTAGTTCGTGTGACCATTTTAACTACCAAAAGGTCACTTGATTTGGACTACCTAATTAGGTATACGTCGGCATACAGTATACCTTTTTTGCCATAAACTCAGCCTATTGACATTATACTGTCTGATGGAAGAATTAATGACTAGCGAAAAGTACATGAAAAATACCGAACTTGCGACCCATTCGTTCGCTCCGTTGTGCTTTTGCCAGTCGCCGGGCATAAATCTTTATTTAAATCTTACTAAAAGGAGTTGATATTTATTTCGGCTTGGTTATTCATTGATTTCCCATCTGAATTGATTACCCGCTGGGATACCAAAACAGAATCAAGGGATGCAGCGTTCGGAATCGAAGAGATGTACAAGGTGTTGCGAAATTGTCAAGCAATATTTATAATGGTTAAAGATTGTAACGTGAAAATGGACCATTTTCTTTATAAACACATACAACAGAAGAGAATCAACAATAAATATGCGATACATCCTGTATAAGATTAATTTCATATTTAACTGTCAGTGATAGTTTACCAGGATACGGTATGGTCCAACGACAGTAGTTTTTCGTCGTTGGTCTTGGCACTTATTTATATCACTGCTACTACTACAGGAAACAAGTTTACCCAGGCAGCACAAGCCAATCCATTGGATGTCCATCGGAAGTCCATTCATGGACATATCGGCTGTCCAAAGGACGTCCAGCATTTTGCCGAAGGACATTCAATGGACATCCACTGGACTATACAAATGTCCCACTCCGGGAAGTCCATTTGGACTCTATGAAAGGTCCATATATGGACTCTTTTTGTATTGCTTATGGACAATTTATGGACATCTGACAGACATCATCACCTATATTAATATGAAATAAAATAATTGCAACTATGGACTTATTTTTATTGTCATATATAATAATAATCAAGCATGTATTAGTTTTATACGCACTCCTTTCTGTTGACCTTCTCAGCCATTTTCTTAAGGCTATTTCGCTTACTTTTTAAGCAGCACCATTGTCACTCTCAGTAGCAGCTAAAAAAAGACATTACATTTGATACGAATATTGAGTCTTAAATCAATCGTTTAATAGACTCCTGATCAGGCAAAACTGTAAAACTTTTAGATAAAATGTTATTAACTAATATGAAAATATGCATTGACTAATATACTTTACCCCTAACCTTACATATAAACCAAAAACTGCTCATTGTTTCTTTAAATTACCATTTTACTTTCATACCATACCGTTATGTGAATTCTTTCGTGAGGGTATTAGAAATTATGGAATCAAAACATCTTTTTACAAGTTCGTCAGGTTCTTGTCCCTGGTTTTGGTAACTGCTGAATATAAAATTGCAATAAAAATATGTATTTGTGAACATTAAAGAGAAATAACTTATGAAGCCACTTTCAATGCATTATTTCTTAAATGTTACAGAACGATTCTATTTTATTTAATAAAAGTAAAACTTACAGCTTCTTTAAAAATATTTGTATCTTCTAAATAGCCTTTTACTTCTGCTAACGTCTCATGCAGTACAAATAGAAACTTGCATTTTTTTCTTCTGATTTTAAAGTTTTCTCGCCTCTTAGTTACAATAATAAATGTGGTAACATCATCTCGAATGTGAGCATACTTAGTTAGCTTTAAGTAAAGTCATTTTCTTAAATAGGTAGGTACATCATTTGACAAAAGGTCTAAAAGAAAGGGATTCTTTGAATTTAAATCGAAAATATAAAGTTAAAAACATAATTGATAGGTTATATTAGTTTAAAACAAATGATTTGCTTCTTAATTTTTGGATTTTTAAATAATTATATGTTAATTATAATTATTTTCTTACCAGATAAACATTATCTATAGGCTACATGTGGGCTGTGTGCTGTTTTCTTCTTAACCTCTTTCTTTTCTTCTTCGAGTCTCGCCTGAATAGCCTTTTTCTTGTCAACAGAGGCGAGAGGAGAGAGGAGAGGAAAATTAATTGATTTATTTTAATGAAAACCTAGTGTTAAATAATTAAATTATACAAGAAGAATTATAATAATTTATTATAAGTTAGTCATTTTTATAGTGTCCACCATGGACACTTTTTGGACATCCATTAGACTTTTGAATAAGTATATCCATTGGATAACGGAAAATGGATGTCCAATGGACATTCATAAGTTCATGGACATCCAGAACATTATTTGGACAAAATATGGACGTCTAATGGACGTTGTGTGCTGTCTCGGTATGTTTTACTTTTCTCGCAATCTCGATATCTAAAATTTAAAAATAAAAACTTGAGACAAAATAAAATATTACCTATACCAAATTGGAAAAAGAATTTTTAGAAGATCTTTCGAAGAATTTAAAAATATAGTCTATTTCCTAGATCTAAAAATAGATAGAGAAAAAGATGAGTCGATTCGAATCAGCCAGTCTTCTTATAAGAAAAATACTAACCAGGCAGGAAAGATAGAAATATCGGATAAAGACTACGAATATTATTTTTCATACAGAGAAGCAGTGACAGTCTTGCTGTGCCTCATGACCGGTGCACATCGTGACCTAGCCTATGCAGTCAGAATTGTCTCAAGAAACTTGAGAACCCATCTAACACTGACTTTGTGAGGATGAAGAGGATTTTTTTTTACCGGGTGTTCAAATTAAAGTGTTACAGTCAAATACCGCCGAAATTATGCATTTTAGAAAAAAAAGTTTCAGACAAAAGTTTTATAGTTTTTTGGGGGAAACATTTTGGCTAAATTCATTTTTTTGTAGCTGACCATAATATGGCCATATCGAGGTGGACCATTTTTTTCTTACATATTCTTAAAGTACATAAAAAAATAAGAAACTTTTGAGGAAAATATTTTTTTTATTGGACTTTTACTTTTTGAGTAACAGCTACTTGAAAATGTTGCTGCGCGAAAAAAAAGTTGGCCATATTATGGTTAGCTATAAAAAACGAATTTAGGCAAAAGTTTTTCCCCACAAAACTATAAAACTTTCGTCTGAAACGTTTTTTTTTATAAAAAGCGGTATATAGCTGTAACGCTTTAAGTTGAACACCCGGTATATTAAAAGCACAAGCAACTATGGTATCCTCTTTAAAGCTGATCCAAATGATATGAAGTTAGAATGGCGAGGATAAACCGGTTCAAATCAACAAAAATCTCAATAATGTGGTAGGTTTAACAGTACAATTTTTTTTTATAAAAAAAAATAAAAAAATAGTTCTAGAACAGGCCTGCACTACTGTGTACGAGGGCCAAGAACGGATCTAATTTTTTTTGCAAGGGGGATGTAGGCAGCAAAGGATTTTCGCAAGTGTTAAGCTCAAATACGTTGATCTTGAAAAACAAAAAAATTCATTTATAGTTTATTTTCAAAAGACCAAATAGTATCTTCTTTTACAAGATGAGTAGCTATCCCCTGTGTATATTCGTCGAATGCCGTAAGATGTGATAATACGATTAGCCATCAAATTGCAATTAATTAGCTTTTTTCTGGAATAACAGGTAACAAAAAGTGGCTATTTCTTAAGTCAAATCATGTATCTCAAAAACCTATCATATTAAAAAGCTGTAATTTTTGGGAATTTATGTTCTACAAAATGGTTGATACACCAGTAACGGAACTCCTTTACAGGACTGAAAGTACATGGTGATTTATCAAATTTTTTTTGACACATTCGATAAATTAACTAATAATCTATCTATTAAATCATCATGTAAACAATAAATTGGATAGTTATACACATGTTATATAGTATATAATAAATACACAGAAGTCAACTAAAAATCTTTAAAAAAAATCGAATCACTCTGTATAAATTATTCATTAACAATGACAAATATAGCATTAATTAATTTTTTGTACATATTTTCAACTGCTAAAACACTGAAAGTAATTTTTAAAAAATATGTCCCTACTTATTTATGATTCACCCTGTAGAGACAAATATTTTTGGACTCCTGTGTATATTCGTGGAGTATTAAAGGATGTTACAATAATATTAGATACACAAAATTGTAATTAATTAGCTTTTTCCTGTAGTTACTGGTAATAAAAAAGGGTAATTTTTTAAGTTTAACTAATCATAGAAAAAATGCTATAATTTTTGAAAATATCTTCTACAGGATAGATGATAGGCCAGTGAAAAAATATGTATACTTTTACAGGACTAATCAAAAAGTATAGGGTGCTTAAAAAAATTGTTTTTTTGACATATTCGATAAATTAACTATCAATACATTTATTACATTACCCTGTAGCCAATGAATTGGATAATTATACATGGTAAATACACAAAAGTCCCGTAAAAATGCTGCGTTTCACAATAATACTTATAAAAAAATATATTGACCTTGTCGATATTTACGAATCACCCTGTAAAAATGGCACCTAATATCTTTTGTATTATCATTAGACATGATAGAAATAACAATAATTTATTTTTTAGTAAATATTTTCACATTCTAGAACAATAAATGTAATTATCATGTCCTTACTTATTTATGGCTCACTCTGTAAAGGAAAATAATGTTTAACCTCTTTTTATATTCGTAGAATACGAAAAGATGTTACAATAAGATTTGGCACAAACAAATATAATCGATTAGCTTTCGCCTGAAATAACCGTTATCAAATAAATGGTATTTCAAAAACCTCATAGGATTTGAATGGTCCCATGGACAATATTGCTTAAGAGGTCGGAAACTGCAACATATCAAAAATTTATGACATTTAACAAGTCGTCACTTTTCCATAAGCGGTGTGCAGGGTCTTGGGATATTTTTTATGGATTTCAAATAAACTTTGTTATAATTTTTAGAAGGGTCATTATTTTTAACTTCAAGCTTTGAAAGAACTGAGAAACATAACAGAAGCGTGTGAAATGATCACTGCATAACGATTTTGCTGGATTACGAAAACAAGCTAGTTTGTGTATTATTTCAAAGTGATAAACTTTGATTACAATGAAATTGTCAAGTAGTAAATGTCATTATATGGAAGTGGCCAAAGCAACAAACTATGAAGACTAGAGATAAGGAGGCGAATCGGCCTTGGTCAAATTTTAAATTTCCGTCCCTATTTTTATGGAGTTTTAAAAAACTACTTTAGTTGGCGGGTGGCAAAATAACGACTTCTATTTTCTATGCAAGTCAATGGAAATTAAAGTGATTTTTGTAAAATTTAGTGAAAAGAATAAAAATAAGCTGAAATAAAGAACCTGACTACAACTAACAATGAGTAACAAAAAACGGCAAAGCAGGATTTGCTTCGTTCTGGGTTGAAAAACGGGATATAAATCCGATATAAAATTAAAGAAAACGCAATGAGATAAAAATCCAAGTCTTTTTAAAGCTCCTAGTGTAAGTAAAATAATGTATTTATTTCTAAATAATATATATTTATTGTAAAATAGTCACAACCCGTATCTTACGGAGTGTAGTTTATTTAATTACAAAATTATATAATAAAAAATAATAAAGTCATAAATCATGACTTACAAACAACAATAATTACACATTAAATTTAACCTACTAGAAAAGAAAATTTGCTTTTTTTATGTTTTTTTGATGTTAGATGAAGAGTTACTACTGTTATTTTTCTTTATTGGACTCCAATTTAGTGATTGCAAATATTTTTAAAGAATCCTAAACGTTTAGAACAATGGCAGCATGTGATTCCTAGGGCTGATAAAGTACTGTCTAGTTATGATTCTGTTTGCGAGCTACACTTTTTAGAAGATGATATTTTAAAATTTGATGAGACTATTTTAACTAATGTTACTGTTAACAAAATAAAAAGGAAAAGGCCGAGATTAAAGAACGAAGCAATACCATGTATATTCCCGAATGTCCCTTCATACTTGTCCAGTATTAGGAAAGGACGAAAACCACCATTGAACCGAACTGAACAAAAAAAAGGAAGAAAATACTAGAATCAATTGCTGAAGAAACTATTCACCAGGATGATGAAATTGTAATTGTCGAATACAAAATTACCACAAAACTGTTCTTACCAAATTTCACCATTTAACAAACCTTTTCAAATTTGGTCATACCTAATTTTCATTTTATTTAGATAAAATTTAATAATGAATAGTAAATAATGTGTAACATAAAGACTCATTTATACCAACAGTAATTTCTGTACTTAAGTTGGCAATTAAAACAAAGACTTATTTACAATGACTAAAATCAACAGTATTTTATGTGCTTTAGTTAGCAATAAACAATTTGATTTTTATTATTTTCACAAAAATTTGTACAATCCCTAACTAAATATTTTCATTTAAACCGTGTCTTAGTATGCCCTCAGCCATGCCTCCTTATCTCTAGTCTTCGTACAACAAACCAAAACATTTGATTTTCATAACTCCAGTTATGATTTATCCCGATGACTTATTGTTATTATTACATTATCAATAAGATAGTATTAATAACCCTTTGTGGTTGATCCACTTAAAATAAATTAAAAAAGTTTCTCGGTGGTAAATTCGCAACATCTTAATAATAACTCGACGGCCAACTTGTTTATTCGAAATTAAAATTCCGACCAAAGAAACAGCCTCTTAATTGCTTTTCGCTACCAAGAGAGGAACTGATCCTGCCGGAAAGATAAAACCGTAATGTGACCAAAGACAGAATTTCCAAATTTCGCGCGCTAATCGTTTTCCTCAGCCACGAAATCCTTGTTACATATCATAACAGAAGTTTCTCGAAGTGAACTTCGCTCTCGATTTATCCGAAGAAGTCATTTGCTTGAAGGGTGCGCTCTGAGACGGCGTGGCTTAATTTATTTAGAGGGTGACACAAAATAAACATAATTCATTAATAATATTGCGTACAAAGAACCGAATAATTTAGTAAGTGGGCACACATCAACTAATAGAATAAACTAGATTTCTCTTTATAATAAAAGGTGCGTTTAATACCGTGATTCTTTTAAATGATCATACTTAATACTAGAATACTAATTTACGCAATATTACATAATAGTTCAAAACATTTTATAGCGGTTCAATTAAAAAGCCGTAATCGAATTGATTGAACTGAAATCAACCGAAATTAACCGCTTTGAACTCAAACATTAACTCTATTTTGAATTCAGCGTATGCATATAGTTTTATAATTCGGACTTGTAAGAATTTCAATAGTCTCTCGGTGTTAAAAATACCTTTAACATAAATATCAGGATCAGGGAAATGACTCGAGACCACTCTTGTAAAATTTACCTAAGTATCAATTCAAAGCAAGGTTGGCAAATACAATAAAATAAAAATAACTAACGCGGTTGTTATCCAATACAAATGCACGAATTTAAAATCGATAATAATGATTGCGAAAGGAATAACAGTTGGTAATATGCATGCGCGATATGATTGCGCGAGCAGTAACGGTTTTTTCAAACCCCTGCACACCACCAGACTTCTCTCGACCTTCATAACAATCACATCGACATTTTTGTTTTCAACCCTAGCTGCAATGGCGATCAAATAAATATTCTGAGTAAGAAAAGTGTAATGTATATAGTGTAAATATCTAACCAACAATGGAGTGTTTTGTTTGTGTTACATAAAATAAACCGTGTTATTGCCGAAATGTTTCGGCATTCTATATTAGATCTTTTAATCGAAAGCCAGCGGCTTGTGAAGACAAGCAGGGCTGACGAGAAGGGGGTGGGTAGCAAGGATTAATTCCTGGAGCTCAAACTCAAGTGGAGGCCCGGTAGCGGCATAAGGGGGACCCGGCAGCTTTAGGTGAGGACTTATTTTATGAGAAGTTCGCCACAAGATAAGGAGAGGGAGGACCCTTTTTGGGATTTCACTAAAAAGGGGGAAAAGTGTTTGCTTCAGGGCCTTTCGTTTGTTTTTTTTTAGAGATTTCATTAAAGAGGAGGATAAAGGAGAAGTTTTTACTTGATGACCTTTTTTTTATAAATATAATCTTAAAAGGGCTTAATGTTTTTATAAAATTATTGTCGCGGGGCCTGTCCTGGAAAATTGTCCGAGGGCCCGACCTGGCTCTCGGCGGCCCTGAAGACATGGATACAGTCTTCTATGGTATTATAAACGAGTTTAGCATGCAAAAGGTTTACTATCCTGATGCAGGCGAAACACTTGGCATTAGTTTCTTTACATTTGAGCTTAATTAGAACAAAATTAGAACATTCATCAATAATATGGCATCCTGTATACATTCATTATTCATGCATTGAAAAAATTCAAAAGAAACTCTTAAAATTATTAAGTTTTAAACTAAATGGATTTTTATCTTCCAAGAAGTTGTAACTGCTTAGATTAACTACACCAATTTGATTTTGTATCATTAGACATGTGGAAAGTAGAAATCAGGAAACTATTTAATTTTTGTGCTTTTTTGCTTTAATATTTAGACATAATATTACATTTCTGAGTAAACGAGCTCAAACCAATTTGTTGTCAAAAGCGCCAATTACCTTAATGTGTAGTAATGCAAACAAACTATCAACTATCAGATATTTGTGATATTTTATGTTGTAGTTTATGTGAACTATAAAATGAATCAAGAATTTAAAGATAAATTCATAATAATTGTTCACTACTTTCTACTATTTTCTACTATTTGCTACTATTTTCTACTATTTTCTACTATTTTCTACTATTTTCTACTATTTTCTACTATTTTCTACTATTTTCTACTATTTTCTACTATTTTCTACTATTTTCTACTATTTTCTACTATTTTCTACTATTTTCTACTATTTTCTACTATTTTCTACTGTTTTCTACTATTTTCTACTATTTTCTACTATTTTCTACTATTTTCTACTATTTTCTACTATTTTCTACTATTTTCTACTATTTTCTACTATTTTCTACTATTTTCTACTATTTTCTACTATTTTCTACTATTTTCTACTATTTTCTACTATTTTCTACTATTTTCTACTATTTTCTACTATTTTCTACTATTTTCTACTATTTTCTACTATTTTCTACTATTTTCTACTATTTTCTACTATTTTCTACTATTTTCTACTATTTTCTACTATTTTCTACTATTTTCTACTATTTTCTACTATTTTCTACTATTTTCTACTATTTTCTACTATTTTCTACTATTTTCTACTATTTTCTACTATTTTCTACTATTTTCTACTATTTTCTACTATTTTCTACTATTTTCTACTATTTTCTACTATTTTCTACTATTTTCTACTATTTTCTACTATTTTCTACTATTTTCTACTATTTTCTACTATTTTCTACTATTTTCTACTATTTTCTACTATTTTCTACTATTTTCTACTATTTTCTACTATTTTCTACTATTTTCTACTATTTTCTACTATTTTCTACTATTTTCTACTATTTTCTACTATTTTCTACTATTTTCTACTATTTTCTACTATTTTCTACTATTTTCTACTATTTTCTACTATTTTCTACTATTTTCTACTATTTTCTACTATTTTCTACTATTTTCTACTATTTTCTACTATTTTCTACTATTTTCTACTATTTTCTATATTTTCTACTATTTTCTACTATTTTCTACTATTTTCTACTATTTTCTACTATTTTCTACTATTTTCTACTATTTTCTACTATTTTCTACTATTTTCTACTATTTTCTACTATTTTCTACTATTTTCTACTATTTTCTACTATTTTCTACTATTTTCTACTATTTTCTACTATTTTCTACTATTTTCTACTATTTTCTACTATTTTCTACTATTTTCTACTATTTTCTACTATTTTCTACTATTTTCTACTATTTTCTACTATTTTCTACTATTTTCTACTATTTTCTACTATTTTCTACTATTTTCTACTATTTTCTACTATTTTCTACTATTTTCTACTACTATTTTCTACTATTTTCTACTATTTTCTACTATTTTCTACTATTTTCTACTATTTTCTACTATTTTCTACTATTTTCTACTATTTTCTACTATTTTCTACTATTTTCTACTATTTTCTACTATTTTCTACTATTTTCTACTATTTTCTACTATTTTCTACTATTTTCTACTCTTTTCTACTCTTTTCTACTATTTTCTACTATTTTCTACTATTTTTTACTATTTTTTACTATTTTCTACTATTTTCTACTATTTTCTACTATTTTCTACTATTTTCTACTATTTTATACTATTTTCTACTATTTTCTACTATTTTCTACTATTTTCTACTATTTTCTACTATTTTCTACTATTTTCTACTATTTTGTACTATTTTGTACTATTTTCTACTATTTTCTACTATTTTCTACTATTTTCTACTATTTTCTACTTTTTTTACTATTTTCTACTATTTTCTACTATTTTCTACTATTTTCTACTATTTTCTACTATTTTCTACTATTTTCTACTATTTTCTACTATTTTCTACTATTTTCTACTATTTTCTACTATTTTCTACTATTTTCTACTATTTTCTACTATTTTCTACTATTTTCTACTATTTTCTACTATTTTCTACTATTTTCTACTATTTTCTACTATTTTCTACTATTTTCTACTATTTTCTACTATTTTCTACTATTTTCTACTATTTTCTACTATTTTCTACTATTTTCTACTATTTTCTACTATTTTCTACTATTTTCTACTATTTTCTACTATTTTCTACTATTTTCTACTATTTTCTACTATTTTCTACTATTTTCTACTATTTTCTACTATTTTCTACTATTTTCTACTATTTTCTACTATTTTCTACTATTTTCTACTATTTTCTACTATTTTCTACTATTTTCTACTATTTTCTACTATTTTCTACTATTTTCTACTATTTTCTACTATTTTCTACTATTTTCTACTATTTTCTACTATTTTATACTATTTTCTACTATTTTCTACTATTTTTTACTATTTTCTACAACTACCTTGGGTTTTAAAAAGCCCAGATGTTAATAAATGAGGCGTGAAGAGCTGTGCAATTTATTAATAAAAGACATTAAATTAATAGATTGTTTATGTTTCAAACACTAAAACGATAATAAATCGTTTTTTGTATTATTAAAAAATACATTGACTATTTTAGTAAGTATACTGCATTACGCCCTTCTGTTAATAATCGACGATGTTTTTTCTGAAATAGTCAAATTGTAAATGCACTGTCAACCCAGTCAGTATAAACACATTTGGAAAAATGGCATTCATCATTGTTGAGTTTCTGAACCTCCTGAAACCAAAGGAATATATAGGTCCCTATTTCAGAAGATTATCTGCTTCTTTGCTTGCTGACTCAGGAACAAACACAGAAAGAAGCAAGGGGAATGGAGGTCTACAATAGTAGCTGAGGGCATGTTTCCATTGTAGCCTTGAAGGATAGATGTACTGTTAATTCAGAATGGTACACTAAAGTTTGTTTGCCTCTGGTTCTCCCAAAGGTTCGCGAAGAACGTCCAAGAGGTAGAATTATCTTACATCAAGATAATGCTCGGGCTCACTCTACTGCTCGAACAAATAATGACTATTTGAATGCCCAAAACAGAAATAATTAGTGTGGTTATTCTCCGTATAGTCTAGACCTAGCACATCATGATTTTTTATTTCCGCGGTAACAGTTAAATTACGGGTTTTACGTTTTACATCGAACAAAGAAGCTATTTAAAAATGAAATAAATAAACTACGCTCACAACATTGAAAAAATGTTTTGAAAAATGGTTTTTACGAATGCAAAGATGTATTGAGTTTGAAGGAGAATACTTTAAAAAATTAAATAATTTTTTTTTGTATATAAACTCTGCTTTACTTTACGGAAAAAGAATAGCCCTCGCAGTAACAAGAAAGTTTGTGTTTGTAGATATGTTCATAAAATGTTAATGGGAAAATATGAATGCTATAAATTCAACTTTGTCTAATATGAAAAGGCATTCGACACCTTAATAATTGTTGATTTTTTAAAAAAATGTGTTTTATTATTTGTATTTATTTAAATTGTTTCTTTCTTATAATTATTATACCCCATTTTGCTCTACCACTGTCCAAAGAAGGGATTGGAGCAGGAACATCAGACAGTGAGTTAGGGATCCTTCTTTCCGGGATATGATTGGACTAGTAACACAAAACTAAACACTAAACCGTTCATGTGGGAATTTACTCAATCTTGATAATATTATGCACTACCCAAAAAAGGATTAGTCGCCCTCTCCCAAAATATTAAATTAATCTAAAATATGGGTAATATCTCAGATAAACAAAAGATATAGGTACCCTAGACGCAAAACCCGGCAAAAGATATAAGAATTTTGAAACGAGACTTCTGTGACCTTGAAACTTTAACATGAGTACGGCATAATGGGCCATGTTCACATGTGAGATATGCTGTTTTATAAATTAAATTGTAACAGTTAGTCGCTATACAAGTTATTCTACATAATTAGTTTGTTAAAAAAAGCCAAACGTTTTTAAATTAAAATCAATTTAAATTTTAAATTTGAAATGTGTACGTCATCGGTAATAGACCAATCAGCTTGCGTCGAAGTTTTTTTTTGTTATAGAGAACCAAGCCAACGAACAAACCGACACACAGAATGTCGAAGTGAACGTACATCTAAGTGACACTTAAAATTGACACCACCTAGACCATCTAACCTAACATTCGTTTTTTGTTTTGTATATTTTTTCTCAATTCTAGATTTATTTCTTGTCTTCGCTAATTGGTTTAATTTTATTATTAATATGAGTTTGTCAGCTGGATTTATAAAAGTTGATACGAGTATTTTACCCATTGTAAACCAAGATATAATTACCGAGATGATTACCAAGGCCGACTAGAGTGGGGGGCAGCCGGGAGCAATTCCCGGGGCCCGGACTCAAATGGGGGCCCGGCAGCGGTATAAAGGGGGCACGACAACAGAATTTTTTTTTGTGATTTGTATGAGAAATTCGACACAAGACGAGAGGAAGAAGTTTTTGGTTGGGGAACCTTTTTTTTTTTAGAAACTTTAATTGAAGTAGGGGAGAAAAAGTGTTTGTTTGAAGAGCTGTTTTTTGTCACGGGGCCCGATCTAGAGAATCGTCCCGGGGCCCGGCCTGGCTCTCGGCGGCCCTGATGATTACTGCATTTTTTAACAATACTCAGTTTATAAAAGACACAAAGGTATGTAAGACTTTATTTATAATTTGTTTTAATAGTAGTTACAGTTTATATGGAGCAATACACCTTATAGTAAAAACATATTTATCTCAAGTCATTAGGGTTGTCGAACAATAACAGTTTTTCAAAAATAAACATTTTACCTTTACCCTTTACTTCATTTATATTTATAAGAAAAATATATTTATCGACGTTTAAAGCTGTGGTGTTGGTATTATTTCTATAATTAGAAGTAAAAGTATAATTATGTATTACCTGAGAAATAGCAAATTTATCATTGTATAAAGCAAGTTCATAGAATTTGCCTACCTCAAAAATTAAAACTAAACATTTAAAACTAGAAGGGTAGTGCACATGTATTTACTGTAATACTATTTTTATTTGGTCGAGGATTACCTACTTGTTATATGTATTGTAAATAATTGTAATATAAGTACATTTTTGTCAATGAATGACTACTTTTTGTAAATATACAAACTCTTTCCGTTACAACTATTATACACATGTCTAGTATTTACATGAATAAATCTACTATAATATTTTATGAAATAATTTGGAACATAGAAAAATAATAAAAATTGAAAAAAATAGGAATCCATAAAAATGTTCTCTTGAAAATACTAAAAAAATCATCACATTATTAAATATTTTATTATTTTTAGATCTGCCAAGCAAGTATATGGAGATAATGCGATTTCCCATGAATAACTTGAGAAAAGGAGATATTTGCCCAGTAAATGGAATAATTACACATGAACATAAAGTATTTTGCATTGTTTCTTCCACATTTGAAGTAAATAATGAAGTCGATAACAAGTTGAATTTGATAATGAATCTTTAGAGGATATTTTAATTCGACATCTCCATTATTGTTAGGGCTTGTGTATATATTTTTTATTATTTGTAAATAAAGAGTTTTTTGCTTCGTTTATCTTATTCAGTTATTTTTATTTTTTAATAATAGGTTAATAAATACAATTTTCACAGATTTTACATTTTTGTTTATATTCAATTATTATAATCTCTGAAATGTGATAAATTAATCAAAAAAAAAAAACACAGTTTATTAAATTATTTGGTATTTAGTCTTACAAAATGAGTTCTTTTAAGTTAAAAATACCACTAATTCACACAGGAATATAAACGGTTTATGTACGCTACACTTTCCTTCTCATAAATATTGATGATTTTAAAAACACTGTTGGGCAATCCTAAATATACCTTCGGTTTATTTTCAATTTTGTGAGTTCATTGGTTTTGAAGATCCTGCTCATTATTAAGTCCCTTTGAATCAGATATTAAAGATGTTTCTTCCGATTTTAAAACTTTCAGGAGGTTTCGAGGCAAGTTCTTGCAGAAGGGGTTTTAGAATATACACCTTCGAACTTATAGTAGGCTCATTTTAAATTAACCGAAGGGGCAATGTCAGAAATTGCTGCTGCATCTTGAAGATCCGGTGTATGTTTATTAAATAGTGATGAAAAATACCTCTAGTAGAAGGTTATTTTCCAGTCAACATTGGTTTTGTTTTCTGTTTTTCTTTTTTTTTGTAGAATCAGTGAGCTGGCTCTTGTGAGGTGAATAAGAAGAACTGTGGAGACATTTGTGTGGTACTACCCACTTCTTATATGTAAAGGTTTATCCATCATTTAAAAAATGAACAGTTTTCAAAATCATCTGGTATCTAATAAAAAAACAATGGTAGATAATTGAATAATTAAATTTATTTTAATAAAGAGTATAGATACAAACCTCAACAAAATAATATAGCTGTTCCTTGAAGCGTTTCTGTGTAATGATAATAATTTTCGTCTTTTTATATTTCTAGCAACACTAATAAATATTTTTAATAATGAATGTAAAATGTAAATCATTATCACATCTTGGGAGGAAACATTTTTTCATACTCATAATATTTGACAGGTGACACATGCAGTGCTGCCGCATTTCCATTTTCTTGTTTATTAGTTGTCGTTTTTTAAAACAATGAAACTATAAATATGGTGAAAGTTTAAACATAAATAATACTTTTAAATACAGTTAATATTTTATATTTAGAAGATATTTGTTTAACGATATTTTAGAAGTCTAAAAGTAAGACAGTGCACACAAACGAACGTATATTACTTTTCGTATACCGTCTAACTGTCAACGTTGTGTGGCTAGTTCCTATTGGTCTATTTCCCGTGACGTCATAAATTTTAAAAAATTAATAACTCTGGCAAATGAATAGATAAAAAAAAATTTAAATGTAGCTTTATTTTGAATTTCAAAATTTTTAAACATATCCCATTGTTGCCAATTTGAAATATTTTCAATTATTCTGTCTAAATATTGGCCGTGTTCATCGTCGTCAAACATATTTTAATGCTGAGTAAGCGGTGACGATGAACTGTCAACCGCTGCAGCGCTTTTAAATAATCATAAAAGCGCATATAAAGTTTGCTTTTATGCTTTAAACCTACACGTAGTTACGCTTAAATTATTTCATTTAGGCGTTAATGGGATTCCACTAGTAAGGAATTTGGATAATATATAATATAACATAAATATATAGTTTTAGCACAAAGTTATTATTCAAAGCAGATGAGAGTTTTGTTTCATGTACCTACTTACCGATGTTTTTGTCATGTAATGTATATATGGTTTTTAAAAATAAATAAAATAATAAAAGTATGAAATTTTATTTTCTAAATTATTACCCACATTCATTTGAAATATGTTTGATTATGGAAAACATTACCAAAATAAATTAAATATAAGTAATTATATTAAAAAGGGCACACCTTGGTTTGTTGAACCCTTAGAAAAAAACAAATGCCTACCTCTTTACTGTATATACATTTCAAATAATATTTGCTAAGTTAAATAAATCAATCTAGGGTTTCCCAATAAGAACGCGCGATCTTTGGCAACAGCGCATTGCAAGGTCGAAAGTCACACACGCGTTATCTTTGCTAGGAATATTCAGTTAGCCTTGACATTTAATATGGAGAGGTACACAATTAAACAACGTGTCGAAATCGTCAAAATTTATTACCAAAACCAATGTTCTGTTCGGAAAACGTTCCGCGCACTTCGTCAAGTTTATGGTGTCCATGATCGTCCTACCGAGTCCTTAATTCGCCGTTTAATGCAGAAATTTGAAGAAAGTGGTTCAGTGGCAGATCGACCAACGCCTGTACGCCAACGAAGAGTGAGATCCGTTGAAAATATTGCTGCCGTTCGGGAAAGTGTGCATGAGAATCCGAGACAGTCTATTCCGCGTCGTGCTCAAGAGCTTGGACTTTCGCGGATGTCAACCTGGCGAATTTTGCATTATGACTTACACCTTCACCCATATAAGGTGCAATTGACTCAGGAATTAAAGTCCAATGATTATAGACTGCGGCGTGAATTCGCTAACTGGGCGCTAGAAAACTTGGAGGGTGACCATGATTTTGGGAAAAAAATAATCTTTAGTGACAAGGCGCATTTCTGGTTGAGTGGCTTCGTTAACAAGCAGAACTGCAGAATTTGGAGCGACGAAAACCCGCGGGAGATTCACCAAGTGCCACTACATTCCGCAAAAGTAACCGTATTGTGTGCATTATGGTCCGGCGGAATAATCGGTCCTTATTTTTTCGATAATGAAGAAGGAGTTGCACTTACTGTCGACGGTGAGCGATATAGAGCTATGATAAGAACATTTTTGTGGCCTATAGTGGGTGGTATGAATCTGAGAAACACGTGGTTCCAACAAGATGGAGCAACCTGCCATACTGCACATGCTACAGTTACATTATTGCATGAGCAGTTCGAGGGGTCTGTTATATCGCGAAATGGCTACGTCAACTGGCCGCCCAGATCATGCGATTTAGCTCCGCTGGATTTTTTTTCTCTGGGGTTTCCTTAAATCTCGTGTCTATGCCAATAAACCATGAACTGTTGACGCACTTAAAGCCAACATCAGACGCGAAATTGCTGCGATTGAGCCACATCTGTGTAATGAGGTTATCGAAAACTGGACTCTCAGAATTCGACTCACCAGGGAAAGCCGCGGCGGACATTTAAGTAACATAATTTTTAAAACATAATGTTATATGTTTTAAAATAAATATTAAATTTTATTCGTTTTATTGAAACTTTTTATTTTATTACACTTTGAAGTTGGAGCGTTCTTGTTGGGAAACCCTTTATATGACAATATTAAATTTGTATATGTATTAATTTCCAATACAAAATCGATCATTCCTATAGAAGAATTACTGTATGTAGTTTGTCAATAAGGTATCTATAACTCTATAATACTAGACAAATTTTATTAATACATAAAAATAATTCAAACTCATAATGTCCAAAAATAACACCTAAGTACCTACAAAAAAAATACTTTGTAAAAAAAATAAGTAAAGTATTAGATAGGGATTATTTTAACAATTTTCGTTTTTGTAATAAATATAATTAAAAAAATGTATTAAAAATAAGTGAAATACAATGTTCTATGTTTATTTATTAAAAATTAGAAAAGCGAAATAGAACTTGTCTAGTAGGCTGGTTTTCTATATTTTGGTTTTTAAATAGGAATGGATCTGTTGACATGATTTGTTTATGTTATGCTTGACTTTCAATACTGATACTTCAAATTAAGCTTTTTCACTAGTCCATATTCATATAAGATAACACTCTTTTTCGCTTTGCATCAGATCACCTTTTTTTTAAAGCTGGACATTCTTGTGTTCTTTGGAGACAGTTGTACACATAACTTGAAAGTGTGTTTGTCCCGCCCCAAACTGGGACGTATGGTGGTTATGTTAGGTATAACTTAAAAATAAAAGTTTACTTCAGGTTGATTTTAATTTTTTCTCTTCCTTCTTTTTTCAACTCATTTTTTCTATCAATATCACACTTTATTTTTCAACTAGTTTGAGACACATGACTCATGTTCTGGGCCGGAGTCCAGTTTAAAGAACTCGGTTTCCCTAAACATAAGAAAGTCATACTTGATGTTGTCTCTATTAATATTGTACACTTTTGTTTAACCTTGTTACATGTAAAAATATCACTTTTTGAGATGCATTTTATCAGTAGAGCTTGGATTATATGCAAAATGCATATAAAGTGCATGCCTGCATATTTAGTGCAGAATTTTATATTGCATATCTAAAATAATAATGCATATCTAAAAATAAAATATTGCTTATTTATCATTATTTTGTAAACATTACAATATTTTTCAATTGTACCTGCATTTTACCACGAAATATTAACCAAGGTCATCGTTCAATATGTACGATGACTAGGTATTAAGAATTAGGGCAATTAGGGGATGATAGCGATAGCAAATGGCTTCATAAAATTTATCTGTTTTTGTGTAACAGGTAGTTCATTCGGTATTATTCAGAATTTCTTTTGGGTAAGTATTGTTATTGGTTGTGTTCCTGCAAAAGTGTCGTTAGTGTGAAAGTAAAAGCATTCATTTTAAAAATGCCGAAACAAGCTACGAGAAAAATTGAAAGGATGAAGAAATGGATCTATGGAAACAGTGATTTGAGAATCGTAGACTTTAATCACGTTTTTTGCTCCAACTGCGATAAACTGGTAAGGATAACTAATGTTTTTGTTGTATTTTTCACACTATTAACTTTTTTTAAAGCCAGCTGAATCCTATTTTAAAAGTAAAAAGAAATAAAATCAAGATATGATATAAGAGCTATACTAAATTGTTTATTCGGATTTCATCTAATTTTTTAAAAATATTACCAATATAATAGTTTTTCTATTTTTTAAATAAGGAAATGGTTTTTTTTTTTTAATTTTTACTCAAAAGCTTCTTTCTACCATTCAGATTTTTTGAAAATCATCTAGATTTTATTTTTATATATAAAAATTCACGTATTTTTGGATTTAAAAAAAAAATCTTTTATATTTGACGATGACGTTAGATCTCTTTTTGCAGATTGTCTGTACTAAAAAATTTCAAGTGGATCAACATTTAGGACCAACAAATCACTTATTGAGAAAACAACTTCCAAACCGATTGATTCAACAGTTAATAACAGACCAAGGAACCCCTTCTTATCATCAGGACAATTTTAATAGAGATTTGTGCAATTTATTTGTATCTTGTAATATTGCAATTCACAAATTGGATAATCCTCTGCTTAGAATTTTTTTTAAAACTTATTCAAAGAAAGAAAATTCACCCAGTTCTTCCGTTTTGCGCAAAAAATATGTTCAAGTTAATTTTGATAAACCATTGAATTCTATAAGAAATGAAATTAACGATAAACCTGTGTGGTTTTCGGTTGATGAATCAACTGATACACAGGGGCGCTATATTTCAAATTTTATAATAAGCGCACTGGATAAAAATATCCCTGGTAAAGGATATTTAATTTCAGTTAAAGTTTTAGACAAAACAAATAATTTAACGATAACCAGATTTATTAACGATTTGTTAACAAATTTTTGATTTACCTAGACAAGTGCCTATAAACAATATTTTATTAATGGTCACTGATGCTGCTGCATACATGGTAAAAGAAGCTGGAAACTTAAAAATATTTATCCGAATTTAATCCATTGCACATGCTTAGCACATGGTTTAAATAGGGTGGCTGAAACGGTTAGGAGTGAATTTCCACTCGTAAATGATTTAATTAAAAATATTAAAAAGGTTTTTGTAAAAGCTCCTCTTCGGGTTTAATTTTATAAGGATCGTTTGCAAGGAATTCCATTGCCACCAGAACCAGTTTTAACACGATGGGTCACTTGGTTAAACTGTAATCATCATCATCTGAATTAGGGCGTGGTTCAAAGCCCACTTGTACTGAAGCTCTAGGCTTATTGTACCCCTCACAGTTTCTATCCCATCAGATTGATTTTCTTGATGAATTCAAAAATATGTCTGATGGGCGCTTTCGCGATTTCTTCAGGTTCCGGATATTGTACCCCGAAGTGCCATTCCCGTTCCCATTTAAGGTTCCGGCAGTGGCATAGTATGTGAATAGGAGTTTCGTCCTCCTCTTCACATATTCTACATAGGGAGTCATCAGTAAACTGTAATACTTTTATTGCGACAAATTTTAACGTCTATGATTTTGACCCAGAAGACTCAATTGCAATTAAAAAATTCATCGATATGTTTAACGATCTTATAGTTTATAGCCATATTGTCCTCATTCAAGCAAATTATACATGCATAGCCATAGCCATAACTAAGCTTGAATCTCGAGGTATGGCATTATTTGAAAGCTTACAAACAGTTAAAAATTTAAAATCTTTTATTGAACAGTCTGTGTTAAAGGAAAATAATGTTACACGAAAATTTACATCAGTTTAACTAAATAATAAAGGATTGCAGACATTTAGAAGGCAATGTTTCACTATTGAAAACATTGAAGAATATTTAATAACTTACTGTTTTCATTCTAATAATAAGAATTAATTAGATGTAATTGATAGAAATGTAAAATCATATAATCATATGTTTAAAAAGCCTATAATAAAATTTAAATATCAAAAATGACTGTTTTTTTATTTTGCATATTTAAAAGCATATTTTGTCTATTGTTAACGCATAAATGCATACATATTTAGACCATTTTTAAGTGCATATTTTCCAAGCCCTAGTTATCAGTATCATGAGTTCCTTTACTTTAATTTATCGATGCAGACCAGACAGTTGATGAAACACCATATATAACATTCTCATTCTGCTCTTCAAAATATGATCTAGTTACAGTAGGTTTTTATTTGTGTGTGTCAAAAAAATGTATTTTACCTGTATTAAAATGACTGCTACAAACTCTTTGGTTCATTAGTCATGTGGAATTAAAGATCCAGGGAAGCAATAAAAAATTAAATATGATATAATTTGTAGGTTTTTTTCGCCGTAAAATTGTCAAAACCACTTACAGAAGGGTACTATATAAACTCTAATTAACTCTACAAATCAATTCAACTCAAAACTTGTTAAAAAAATAATAAGGAAAACAATACAAATAACCTTATCTGTGCCAACCAAATGTTAAATAATTTTTTTGACAGGCTTGAGGTTGAGAAAACAAATTGTAAACCAAAATGATCGTTCACCGTCATATCAACCGCTTATGAAACGTGTTTCTCTGATTTTAAAACATGTTTGACGACGATGAACACAGCCATTGTTGACTCGTATATTTCCAGGATTGGTGTACTCCATAAATAGTTGATCATTTTATTATAGTCGTATGTATTATGAAGCAAAGATTTAAAAAAAAAAGTAAACTAATGGGGTTTAAACTAAAAAGCACACGATTTGTAATATTATTTAAAAACTGTTGTTATATAATAAAAAGTTATAACAAACAGTATGAGACTGTAATGTTTAAAAAAATGTAATTAGAAACAGAAACAGAAAAACAGTTTAATACATTTCTATCGATATAAACTTAGTATCCTTGGTAATCTACCGATTTAGCCAGGAAAAGTAGAAAACTGCATTGTACAGGTACGAAGGTCTATCAAGACTCAGATTCCTTATAAAAAAACCAAGTGTACCTAGAAAATAGATACACAGGGGAGCTAAGTAATGATTAAGAGATATCCAGAATTGTTCTAAAAAATTTGTTCCCTGTATCATTTGAAATTAACCCCATAGTGGGTAACGGTTGGAACCGTTATTTCGACACAATCACCTCTTACTCAAATGTCATTTTTCGTCTTGGGAGATTTATTTTTAATTTGGTCGACAGCGACAACCAACTTGATTTTATTTTAATCTATGTCATCCTATGAATTAGATGATACTTATTTTTGTTTTTGGCCGTCTGATTTTATAAGGTAAGTTTTAATAATGATATATTGTTGAAAATATATATTTTGTTCAGGGATTTCTTAAATAAATTGTCAAGTTTTGAACATAAACTCAACAATGAATAACACATGTTGGTTTTATATAAAATTATATATTATTTTTCTGGAATCGGATATTATGCTTTACTATATTTAAATATATTAATTAAGATTTTCCTATCTTAATATTTTAATCCTTTTTAGCATTGCTATATCTAGACGGTTTTGGTTCAATCTGAAGACAGTTGTTTGATTCATCTCTAGATATTTTATGGATTTATACCTAGACGTTGTTTTGGTTCAATCTGAAGACAGTTTTTTTGATTCATCTCTGGACATGATTTGGATTTATCTTTAGACGTTTTTTTGAATTCCTCTCAAGACGTTTTTTGATTCATCTTTAGAAGTTTATTTGGATTTAACTTTAGACGTTTTTTTTGGATTCATCTCTAGACGTTTTATTATGGTTTAATCTCTAGAAGGTTGTGATTCCATCTCAAGAAGGTTTTGATCTCATCTCTGGACAGTTTTTGTTCGAATACTGAAGATTATTCGCAGTGCAGAATCATGCAGAATTACGAATAAGGATCCCGAATCCCTTGTAGAAGTTGCCTGAAGAAATACCATGTTATAGATTTACATTCCGTATATTACCTTAGCTTACCAAAAGATAAGTGCTTTCTTAATAAATCGTTTAAATTTGAATTTAGTTCAACTTATGTGAATTAGAATTTGATAGCTACCTTATCTAAAGCATGGTTTAAATATTATTTGTTAGTGGTTAGTGATTTTCTATATTTTTATCACTAATCTAGAGTCAAGTGTAGTAAGCTTTAAATATAGTGGTGCCCAACTTCTTTTTCAAAGTTATTCGAGTTATTTAATAACCTAACCCATGCCCTATCAATTGAGCTAAAACACATATAACAAATAGATAGAATAACTAGTTATCACGTTACAAGTGACAGAATGGACCCAAATATGTATCGAGAAAGATTTCTAGGACGTAGCTATTTATCGTACACAACATTTAAGAATGGATAGGCAAAGTTGCGAACTGCTTGAATTGAAGAAAATTCAATAAACGTTTTAGCCTATGTCCCGGATAAATAGAGCCGAAACAAAGCAAACGAAACCGTTACTCTACTTTCCACAAACATAATAAATATCAATGTGAATCCGTACAATGATCAATAAATACACAAACCAGTTGCTCTTCACAAAAGTGCACTTCAAAGTTTTTCGAAAAAAAAAATACATAATGTATCACCGAACCGTCGTCGGTCGCTAAAAGCATTTGCGCTCATCGCCGCAACTTCTTGTGACAACTTTTCGGTATCAGAATGGAATTTACAGTCCGATTCCCGGCTCTGCTTTCCCTCAGTGTCTAACGACTTCCGTACTTCGAATTAACAATGAATAACGGCTCTTGTTTGGTCACAATTACACAATGTAGAGAGTTTTCCTTGAGAAGGACACCCTCTCTGGGGATCCCAGCGAGTGTGACCCTTTTAAATGATGCGAGTAGGTAGATAGAACGCGCTGTTGGGAATTCGAATCAGAAGTGGGACAAATTGGAAAAATGTAAAATCGAGGATGAAATGAGGGAAAATGAAAGTTTTAACTTCGTATTACTATTCTATATTCATAAAAGATCTCAAAATATGTCAGCCTTTTTATTTCAAAGAAATGCGAGATATCGTTACTAGGATAATAAAGAAAAAAAATATCATCTTATTTAAATTATAGTTAAAGCAGGCAAAACAAAAAAATACATTTGAAAGCAACGACATCATTGAATATTTCAAGCAAAACTACATTCCAAATTCCTAATGATAAACGTATAAAAGTATTTTACGTCGGTTTTTAATTAGAGAAATTATCCATTATAATTAAAATCTATAATCATAATATTAGCTTTTCCTTTAACCTGGCAACAGTAAATGAAATTAGGTCAATACTTTTGGAATTAAAATCAAAAGCTTTAGAAACTGATAACATTTCAACAAAAATGTTAAAACTTTCTATTCCCGTGTGTGCTACATAACGCACATTGTAAATTGCTGTACAGAAATTGGGTACTTTCCTGACAGTTAGAAGTATTCCTTTTGCCAAAATAAACTAGGGCGGAAACTATTAGCGACCTTCGGCCCATAAGTGTTTTACGGACATTATCGAAAATTGAAGAAAATGCCGTTCAAGATGAGCTGCATGAGAAAATCTGGAAGAAAATCAAGAAGCACAAGTTTATATAGAATTCCATCACAGCCTCTATTGTGTTACCTACACTAAAAGTTCAATAGGTCCTCTATAAAAAAATCTATTACCATATCCCATATCCGCCCTGGTCCAACAGCATCGCCAAACCACGCAGAGATGATCGAACTCCAGAGACTAGCGTCAGAGAGGAACGAAAATCCTCGTGAGTTAAGATGAGATCCGTTAGTATGGTCAGATTTGAACATGTTTCTTTATATTTATCTAAAAAATTAACATTCTGTGTATAAAATTAATTATTTATTGAATTAAAATCCAGACCTAACACCGATGGATTACTTTTTATGGGGACACACAGTTTACAGGGAACCTGTAGAAAATGAGGAACAACTCTGGCAACGTATTCAAGATTGCAATAAACAATCTTAGAGGTGATGAAGAAGTTATGGAAAGGATACATTTTAATTTTCTTCGACGTATAAATCTTTGTATGCGTGAAAATGGTGAACATTTTGAACAATTTTTGTAAAATCTCTATTTTGATTATGTTGTAAATAAATATTTTTGTGAAACCTATACACTCTAAATTATTAAAACAGAAATTTAGCGAAAACCATGAGAGTAATCGAGTCTTATCAAAAGTACCTTTTTTAAAGTAAATGAGTTGCGCAATCTAAATTTCATACTCAAACTCTTTTTCTTCCATTGGCGTAGAATTTTTAAAGGTGCAATTATTTAAAAAAATCAAGTTCTACGCCTATGTATTATTATCGGACAAAATTTTAATACCATTTTTTTGCCACATAAAACTCTACCAATATACCAAATTTCAGCAAAATCGCATATGCTGTTTTAAATTTATATGGGAAAAACAATTTAAAAATTGTAACTTCAAGGCCCTCTGGAGCCCAAACGAAGCAACTTTGTACTAAGGTAATTTTACTTAAATCGACTTATTTTGGTCTAAGGAATATGTGGTATGTTTTTGTAAAGACCTCTGTATAACAAAACCACCAGTAGACAAACGTGATATTAGTATAGCCGCTTGGCATACCAATGGTAGCCCCCAAAAAACAAATTGATATCCAAGTTTTCTAGGATGGTTTCAAAATCAATAATGTACATTTGAATTAAAAAAAAAGGGCAGATTAACTTATAAAAATATACTTTGAACCAAATAATAATATTGTTTTGGTCCTTATTTTCCATTCTAAATCAGTACAAAATAATTAAAACACAATACACGACAAAATAACCCACTTTCTTAAAATCTAAATAACTCTAACATACTACAACAAGTCGTTGAGAATAAATTAATATTATTTTATATTTGTCAATAAAAGAATAAAGTTAATTATATGCAACTAACAATACAAGAAAGTAGCAACATTGTTTGCCTAGATGTCAGTAATTGTATAAATAATCAAGTTAAAATTAGGAAAATATATTGTATTGAAGACGTTACGAAATGCGAGACAAGTATAGCGAAGTCCCGCAACATAAACGAGAAATATTTAGTCGTTACATAAAATAAGGCATTTCGCAACTGGTTATATAAATAATTATTAATTATTACATTATTTATAAAATCATATTTATCTACGCGAAAACGGGTGAAAACCCAAAAACCAAAATCGATACAACCGGCAAATTGTTACGGTTTCCACTTAACTTTCGAGAAAGTTTTCAAATAAAAGGGAAGAGGAGCCTGATAAGCAGGTAACCTCTTTAAAGTTCATAATTGTGGGTTAAAGGATTAAAGGGTTCGAGGCCGGCCGCCCTACCGCCTTCTTCTATCAAAAGGGACCTGTTTCGGAACTTTGGAATTGTCTTCAGATAAGGTTATCGCATTATTTACTGGCTTTCTGCTACAGGTTGTCAAATCAGAAGTTTCTAAACAGCTAAAAATATCGGACACGAGATTGTTAGACAACAAGATATGTACTGAATACTTATATAAGCCACGGTGGATAACAGTTATTATGGGTGTTTCAACTATCTGAAAATATAAATTTAACCTTAAATCTCATGTAATTTTAGTTATTGGAAGTCGAAAGTTTTAAAGTTAGATTAAGTTGAGTTATTTATTTTTAACCTAGAAAAATTTATTAGTATCTGGTTATTTCCTAAACTAAGATTTATTTTGTATAGTTATTTTTTTTTATTTTGGTGTTATCGGCATCAACTACTTATGTTATTACCCTCGTGTTCTGTGTAGGCTTTGTTACTGGTTCCTAGCGCTACTTTAGGAGCAGCTCTGTTTATTAGAATCCAACAGTTAATGGTCAAGTGGGGAATCCTACGTATGCATTGATAATGGGGTGTTAATACACTGCGACCTAAAAGATCTATTGTGCTACGTATGCATTAGAATTATTATTATTTTTTAATTTAAATAAAAATCCCTGATACCGGCGGGATTTCAACTCAAAGCCCTTCGATCTCAAAGTCATGACTCTAATCACTGAGCCAACCCACCCTCTTGTATAGCTATTAAAAAAAAATCTATTATAAACTTTCCAGAACACTTCAAATTGGATAAAATGTTAGAAGTCGCTAAATAAACCTTAGGCACATACAGTATTTCTGCACAAATAAGAAAAAAGTAATCTGTAATTATGGTTTTCCCTATTACAAATTTCAATTGCGCATGCTTAGATGTCAAAATAAAGATACCCTTTCCATCTAGCACATCAACATCCCATCTACAATAAGCTGCAATTCTGGGCTCTTCAAACTCGCATGCAATGTATTTTTAATTTAATCCTAACATCCATGCAACCAAGTGTATACAACTTCAAGACTTTTATGTCAAAATTTGGATAGTGTGGATAGCAAGTTGGTGGTTCGAGCCCCGAACTTTTAGTTTTTTTTTGTTTTTTTTTTTTTTTCTAAAAAAAAAGGGAAAATATTATTGTTTTATTATTTCACAGTCTTGGTAATTTAAAATGTTTAGTTTTTAAAAAGTATATACTTATTCAATGCATAGTGGCGCATAACGAGGTTCATTTATTTTTATGTTGGCCGGCAATTAAACCCCGGAAAAAGTGTCTGCCTTTTTGGAATTATTTAATTAAGTCGACACTATTAAAATTTCAGCTTGAATCAAACACTTCAAATCATATTTAAAAAAAATCAACTTTGGGGTTGATTTATTAATTATAAATCCTCTCAAAAGTGTCTGCCTACATTACTAGTATTTTTATAATTACCTAAACTTTCAATTGTTGTTTGTTGGCCTCTGAATCAAACACTTTCTTTGGGTCATATTTTACGACCCCGTTCTATTATGCGCAGTACCTGGTGTCCCGGGGTGGGTCTAGCCAACACAGGTATATCTGCTTTCCCATCCAAATGATTTCAAATTACAAAATTTCAAAGTGCATCAAACACTTAATGGAATGTGTGTTACTAGCTCTTGGACTAAAAATCCTAGACGTACCTAACATCCTCTTCAAGTTTTGTAGTGGAAGAATGAAGAATTCAGTTTCAGATGAACACTATATCTTGTTTATCCTTTCTTTGCACAAGGGTCCAATGTCTGTCTATAGTGACTTTTCTTGGCATTTTCTTGTATTATTGAGCATAACTTGATGTGATTTATCTGTTGTAATTTTCATCTAAATATATATTTTCAGTTTTACAATGATTATAGGAAATAAAATAGTAAAATCTTGACAATCATTACAAAATGTGGTATTATACGCCGACACTCGAACGGCGGATATAACTATTGAAATGTTATAAAGAGTTTCTAGACACTTGAAAACACATTATGCATAACAATTTTGGGTCCGCTAACACTTATTTAAAAAAAAATGTTTACCTTAAAATCCTGAAAATCCTTAAAATTTGTTGTTGGGTCTCCATCATAAAACAAATGTGAAATAAACCATTTTTACTGATTTCTTGTTGTAAAAACGGCTAAATATCAATATAAGACCATTCATAGAACAATAAACCGTACCAAATTTTTTCATAAACGATCAAATTTTCTTATTTTTCATTTTAAGTTTGTTAGAAAAATAAATAAACATTAAATTATTTTTAATGACAATTGATGTGTCTAGTTTCTATAAATGCGGTGTTGCCAAATCGAGTAAGAAAACATATAAGTCAGGAAATAATTCGGTTAGTGAAAGTTGGCTGAAAAATTACATAGTGTCTGGCCAGCAGGTAAATTTGGATCTCGAAGTGAAAACATTTGTAGTAATCACAGACAACCGTCTTTTTATTTCATTTCATAATGATTGTACGTTAATTACGGCATGTCGGTACTTATCTAATATTTAAAAAAAAATTCAATTTGAGCTGGGTCCAGGCCGTTGGAGTTTATGCCGGTCGGCGTAGCCAGGTAAGGTTTAAAAATTTTTGGTGGCGGCGAAGCCGCCACCTTACAAGAAGTCGTTTTTTCGTTTTCTTATTGTATATTTTCTTATTATTAGATGCCCACAATACAAGACACGTTCGTTAAAAGTTAAGATCGAGGTTCACTGGCCAGACGCTAATGAGGGTTGGTTAGGTTAGGTTTTTTCAATTTGAGCTGTGTCCAGGACGTTGGAGTCTATGCCGGTCGACGTAGCCAGGTATGAGTTAAAATTTTTTGGTACCACCACCCTACAAGAAGTCGTTGCTTCATCTTCTTATTGTATATTGTTAGTTTAGGTTAGGTTGTCGAAGAGTACTCTGCTGATGAGGGTGAGGAAGAAGATCTTAATATGCGTATTTTTTAAATCGTTAGTTTTATGTAATTTTTCTGATACTGAAGTCAATTGGTTGGCCTGGTACAACGCAGGGCATAGTTAAAAATTACCATTGCTATGTAATAGATAATTGATATGGCAACATTGTATTTCTTTTAAACATATGTCACACTGCAAATCTTAATTGTCATAGTCTTTACGAAAATTAAAAAAATCCGACGAACCTAAACATGAGCTTAAATTAAAAAAATAAACTGTTTACGAAAAAATTTGGATGGTTTATTGCATTATGGATGGTCTAGTGTTATTATTTAAAATGATGTAGTTTAAATTTTTTTCAACATCGAAATTGTAGGACACATTTTAATAGTTTAAAGGTAAGAAAAAAATATTTTATAGCGTTTGCAGGGCAAAAAAAGTATTTTGAAATGTGTTTCAGAAGGTCTAAAATCGTTTAAAAAAAAAATAAAAAAAAATAGCCCGTTCGACTGTTGGCGGATTTTTCCCAAAATGTAAACAAAGCCATTGAAGTTTGTTCGATGTATTTGAGATTCAAGAATACTACCCCAAGCATTGCAATCTAAAGCTACAGACAATGAATTTGAAAATATTTTTCTATTTTATAGAGGAAACTTACCAAATATATTCAAACGCATAAATAATTTATTAATTTTTCTTTAAGTGAATTTTTTTAGGTTATATTATCGTATAAACATAAACGAATGGTTGCGTTCCGAATTCACAATATGATGTTTACAGTACTTTTAGTGGATACATTTTATAGTAAATTACATTATTATACGTTGTGTTAACATAACAGGGAGGTTAAATATGTACATAACAAAAAGAAGTTTTGCGAGGTTTTGATTTCCCTCAACAATAGGCGCTTTCCTTTTACAAATTTACTTAGTTAGTTTGACTTACATGTGACGTCAGTCAGATATTTTACTAAGTAATTTTATCCCAGAAAATTATAATCAAAAGGAACGGTCTTTTAAGTAAATTACCTTACTTGTATTATTTTGACAGAAGACAGAACCAGAGAGAAGACACATATTATGTCTTATCTCTGGACAGAACTCTAACCTTAAATTTTATTTTGCTACAGGCTACAAGTATAAACAAATTTAACAGAATCTGCAAATATTTATTGTCATATTACCTCATATAACCGATTGTTATTTGTTATTTATGTATTTACTTTTGCCAATAAATATTATTATTATTATTAACAGATAGAATATGGATAGAGTAAAGAATAAAATAAAAGTCACGATTTTGGTAAATGTATAAATACATTTAGTTTAATAACATTTTTTTATATATTTTAACACCATGATAATATATTTCAGGTGGAGCTGAAGACATTGAGTTATCCTCGATTTGAGTTGCCTCTTCTGTGATCTCTATTTCATTTTGCTCTTCATCCACATTCACTACTTTTAAAACTAAGTTAGAATCTGCAAACATTGGCTTATTTTCCGCGTTATAAGTAATTAATTTTTGCGTACTTCGAAGCAACGCGTATTGGTTCTCCATGCCTCTAACAGGAACTTTTCGTAATAGAAATTTAAATAACACAGATCATAAATAAATAATAATAACTACGCATAACCTCAATCAACGCCATAACCAACAAAACGACCATAAAAACATTATGATCTGTGACATAAAACATCAACTTGTTTACTCCCCTTCTAACTTAGATAAAAATCTTATGTCTTAGCATGGTCGAGAGGAACCTTATTAGGGGGAAGGGGAGAGTAAAAATTCTTAGTTTGTTTTACTTAGTACTTATAAATGGAACGTGCCAAATATCAAGGTCACATCGATCTAAGTAAGATTTCCTAAGTATTCTGGTAAAAGGAAAGCATGAACGTTGTATACCTATTTGTGTCAGTACGTCGGTCAAGTAACCTAGTTGAAAATTTTTTGTGATTTTTTAATAATAATTTCTCAATAAATTCCACGGTAACCTATATATTTTATTGTAAAAAAACAAAACCTAAATATTTCAAAAACCATATTTTTAGTTTTCTTCTACTCCATCTAATCAATAAATAATAGTAAAATTAATTATAATTCGAAAATTGTTTTTTAATTCTTACTTTCTCATAAGACACTGTACAAACACACACATTTAAAAAAAAATTCAAAAAAGTTCACTATTAGATAAATAAGGACATCTACTATTAGAAAAAAATTAATTTTAGTCATAATCTAATATTTTTTATTTAACATTGGTGGCGAAAGGACCTCCTTTTGTAAAACATTCAAAATTTTACTGTAAACGTAATAATTTAAATTCGCGTGATTCTTATATACTTATTCTTGGGTCGTTGGGTACTGCTAATTAGCTGATTTATTTTGATTGACATATTTCATCTATATTTAGATAAAATGGTTTCAAAAACGATACTACCAATATTAACAACCTATTTATTTGTTTTTCGTCTATAAAAAAAATACAAAGCCGTAGCTTCGAGAACGATCGGTTTATCAAATCCGGACAACGAATTGGTACGTTAATTTTGTATTCATGGCCGATATAGATCTGAAATGGAAATTTAAAATTTAAAATGAAATGATATATTTGCACTATGTCCTCAATAAACCGGACGAAATTGCCGTTTTACACTTGATGCGATTCCAATCGAATTATTGCAGTCGATCAGGCTGACATGACGCGACGGCAACTCCACGTACAGGGTCTTTCACGAACTCCGGCAAATTTAACACGGTTTATCTTAGATGTCGACCTCGAGTAAGTAGAGTGATGCTAAAGTATTTCAAGGAATTCTTTTAACTTTTTAACAATCGGCAGCTATGCTAAAAAAAATCCCTACATCAGCACAAGACATAATTCCGTCATTACTATTAGGGTCTATACCAGTGACGTAACTATGGGGGGAAGAGGGGGATAGAATCACCCCCAGAACTCTAAAAATAAAAAAAATGTTCTTATCAAAACAATCTTACTTGTTAGATATACATTACTTAAATGTTTTAGTTTTAATTTGGCTTATCTAAAAGACTTGTAACTTTCTGTAACAAATATTAAATGTAGCCATGTTTTTCTAAAATACATTCATGTTATAAAGCAAACTTTCATGTAGGGGAAATATGTACAAAATGACATATACGGGTAAAACGACATAGCATTTAAATTTTCGCGGCTAATACGTTTATAGTACATACACTCGCTGTTGAAGGCGTGCTAGGTAATCTAGGACAAGTAGGACATGCTGCCGAAAATTTAGTATGCTCCATGCATCGTACCACGTGATTTCGCCGAGTTTGAGTTTTTTCGCGGGTTCTCGTATTTCGTCAATAAGGTAAGTATTTTTATTTTAAACTAAGTTTTGATCATTATTAGGCATTGCTTACCTGTTTGATTTACCATGCCTATTAATAATTTGTGAATGGATATAACGGTTTTGTTTTAATTCAGTTTAGAGTTTGATAGATCAGTTTTGTACAAAACGACATATACTACCAACAACGTCCAAAATGACATACTATGTCATTTTGCCCATATTTTTTGCAGGTTGAAAACAATGCCGCGGAATTACAATAGAACTTCCGAACGGCAAAGCTGGAGTGAATTATCAATGGCAAAGGCAATTGAAGCTGTGAAGAAAAAATAAAATGGGATGGCTGAGGGCAGCTAAAACGTTCGGAGTTCCTCAGGCAACTTTAAGAAGACACGCGCTTAACAGAAACAAAAGTAAAGGATTGGGAAGATACAAGACCACTTTCCCATCGGAAGTGGAGAAACAGCTTGCAGATCACTTGAAGTTATTGTAAATGAGATTTTTTGGTTTTACTTGCAAGGAGGTACAAGAACTAGTATACCAACTAGCAGAAAAAAATGGTTTCGAGCATCGTTTCAATAAGTAAAGAAAAAGAGCAGGTCAGGAATGGTTATCTGGATTTCGAAGAAGAAATAAAGACATCAGTTTAAGAAAGCCGGAACCCACGTCCGCAGCTAGGGCACAGGCCTTTAACAAGCCCATAATCAAACGTTTTTTTAAAGCATTGCAAGACGTTTTAGACAAGTATAAGATTTCTCCGTTTCGTATTTACAATGTAGACGAATCGGGTTTATCTACAGTTCAGAGGCCTCAAAAGATTTTTGCAACTGCTGGCCGCAAGCAAGTTGGAGTAATCACAAGTGCAGAAAAGGGATCCAACGTAACTTCTGTTTGTTGCATGAGCGCAGCAGGTAATTTTTGTACCCCCTTTCCGTATTTTCCCCCGGGCATGAAAAATGAATTAACTGATGGGGCACCAATTGGCACCGTAGGGGGAGCGCAAGAGTCAGGCTGCATGACTTTTCCACTGTTTTACAAGTGGTTTGTCCATTTTCAGTCACACGTCAAGGCGACTCCGGAAGATAATGTTCTGTTTATTTTAGATGGACACATCAGTTACAAGGGAATTGACACTTTAAATTTTGCGAAAGAAAAACGTATTATTCTCTTCAGTCTACCAGCTCACTGCACCCACAGAATGCAACCTTTGGATGATGTGTCCTTTTTCGGACCACTAAAGACTTATTTCAATCAAGAAATAACGTTGTGGCTTAAAGAACATCCTGGCAGAGTGGTGACACACTTGCAGATTGGATTACCTTTTCGCAAGGCATATGAGAAAGCAGCAACTGTACAAAATGCATGTAGTGGTTTTAAAAACACTGGTATATGGCTTTTAAATCCACATATTTTTCCAGACTATGTATTCGAACCATCGGAAACAACTAATATTCCTCAAGAATCCAATAATAACACTACAGTTGTAGACCCCAGTTGCAACACCTGAACTCGAGCCTGAATCTAGTGCATCTGGCTCTCAAACAGAAATCGTAAGCACTTCGCCAAAAAAATATTACACTTTCCTATTGACAAAATATCTCCCGTACCGCAAGGAGCATATATAACTGGACAGGGCAAGAGGAAACCTCGAAAGAGACAGAACGTTCATGAACTAACTTCCACTCCAAATATGGAGGACGTTAAAGCTAAGGAGGCCTCTAAACCTGCAAAGCCCACACTCGCCGGAAGGAAAAAAGTTACCAAAGTTGTAAATTTTGGTAGTGATGCTCCTGACGAATCAACACCATCTACATCTGGAGAAAAAATACAAATAAGGCCAAGATTTAAAAGAAAAGCATCTGATCCTTTAGATCTGAGTTCAGAATCTGAGGAGGAGCCCTTTGTCGATATAAATGATGAAGACTGTCCATGCATTTATTGCAATGATTTGTTTTCGCGTTCGAGATCAAATGAAATATGGCTCCAGTGCTTGAATTGCCAGAAATGGGCACATTTCCTATGCGCCGATGTCCCAAAATCTACAAAAAAATTTCATTTGTGAACTCTGTTCCTAATTACTACTGCTGGACTATTGTTTGTTTTGTGTTATTTTCACCCTATGCCATTTTGTACATATTATATGGGTAACATGGTTTAGGACATACCCTATAAGAAAGTTTGTAAACTCCTTTTCTTGTGTATTCCTAGTGTTGACTTTTTTGTCTTTCGATCGTCCATATATCAATGTTTCTTTAGATTATGTTTTTTTTTATATTCTAATAAATAAATTTTTAAAAAATTGAAAACAGTATGTCATTTTGTACATATTTCCCCTATTATTACCAGGTGTGGTGTGCTATTCAATCTGATCCATCCCCCAAAACTAACTCCTAGCTACGCCACTGGTCTATACAACCGTTAAATATTTATGTTTACGCTTAATTTAATAAACTATATATTTATGTAGATATGTAAACTGTGTGTATTTAAACCAAACTTCCCATTTACTCCAAATTTACCTTTTAATGTGCTAAAAAGAAGAAGAAGAAAAGTTAGCTACAAGGTTAGCAATTTTATAAAATTTACAGCAAAATTACTAATCAGTTTGAAGCACATCATTTTGAGAGAAAGTAAAAAAATAAAATTTAGGTATTTGGAATAAATAAAACACAGTGGATTGACGCATCTATGTATGTTTATCTTATAATAAATATTTTGTCTTTCTAAAATATATAACACACTAACACAGTTCAGTGGATTCTATCCTCAGATAAAACAAATGAATAATAGATATCTAACGGTCTGGGCGGCTATCCTCGACAATCGCTAAAAAAACGAACCGTTTTCGAAAGTGAGTGGTTGAAAAGCGAGTAGTTTTTGAAATCTATATTCTTGACCGACGTTCGATGAGTATTCGTTTTTTAAGACGTGTACGTTTTTAACAAGCAAATAATATGTCTGGCATCACTGTAAACTGTCTATATCGTTGAATTCAAGTAATGTGCAGGCCATAAAATAATAAGGATTATGTAATTTAATTACAACAAACCAATTGTAAATTTGTCGAACGATGATTTTTTCTAATCACATAATATATATATATCGATGTTCAGGATAAACTGAATCGTTAATTGTTGGCGTAAAAATAGCTATACGGGTGCAGTTAATGCAACCTATAATTCTAGGAAAATCGTACGTCATGAAAACCTAGTTTTTATGGTAAAAAATTCATTTAACTAATAACTTTGCTTATCTTATTCAGTTCTTTAATATTTTGTGGCAATTTTACAAAATTGTAAAAATTTCTGGATACAACGTGTGATACAGAAGAGCTTTGAACCGCAAGCAAATTAACATTTGTAAATAAAACATACATGAATTAATAATTAAATTCTTACACGTTAAGATATAAAAAATATTCATTCAATATCAGTTAAAATCAAAAACTGGATTCTGCCTCTGCAAGTCTGAATCTTTAAGGATTCTTATCTTCTAAGTTTTATAATTGTACAATTATTGATAATATAATTGAAAGAAATTCTCAGCTAATGGACTTCTTTAGTACTGCAAACCATATTTATAAGAAATTAGATACTTTTGTAGGTATTAATAAAAAGTAGTTTACCTAGAATTTGTTAAAATCAATCAATATTATTAATCGTCCTAAAAGTGACATATAAGTGACATTGACTAAATCCTTGAAATGTCGAGAATAGCGAATAGCTCGTATGTTGCTAAAGCGTATACGTTTTTTAGAAAACGATAGCCGAGGATAGGGCCCCTGGATCTGTTTAATGCCAGTATGAACCGTTTTATCTATTGCTTTCTCTTTCTCCTGGGTCTTTGATGTGATTCGTTAATTTTAAATAGCAGCGTCAAAATTTTCTCACAACTGTCAACAAGCACTTGGGAACTGTCAGTTTTGTTTGTACATTTTATGTGATTTTATATTCCCAGGACATATTTTTAAAATTTTTAGAGTTTCTTGATTTAACGAATTTTGTTATTTGTTAGTCTAAAAATTACTATTTAATGTTTGTTAGCCCTAATACATATATTCTACGTCGTTTCAATGGTAAATAAATAAAAAGCATGGGCGGTACACGTATATTGTAGAATAGTATTAGTAATTTTTACCCAGGTTTCCTACAAACTTTGAAGCAATGGAAATTTAGGGCAAATTTGGGGTTAATAATAAGTCACATCAAAGTCAAAATTTAAGGACAAATTAAAAAATCTAACAAAAAAACGAAATAAATTGACCAAACAATAGACTTTTGCAAAACTCAATTATTTTGTAAACTCGCTATTTCTTTACATTTTTTGTTAAAACAATAAGTGAACTTTAAAATGCCTCTCCTGACAAATGTAGATTTGGTTACTTAACACACTTTACCTCTGAGATGCTGAAATTATTCATACATTTTAAACTTAGAGATTTAATTTAAAAAATTAATGCTATATTGTATCCTCATTGACAAAGTAAAATAAATCTTAGTACTTTCTGGAAAGAAAACATTTTATGAAAATATAAACTACTATTTATATATATATATATATATATATATATATATATATATATATATATATATATATATATATATATATATATATATATATATATATATCTTCTGAAAATTAGCAATGAAATGAACTATACTTATAGAATAATTATACTGTAAATATTTTATAATTATTTTTAGGGAAAATTTACTTCCTACTAAATGTAGTAAAAGAGGAGATTTATAATTATAATTTTTACTTACTGGATCAGAAAATTGAAGTTGTTCCACTGAAATTGCGCCAGAAGCTATAGAATAGGTTATTCAATCTATAAAGAAACAAGTTTTTTATTAAAAATCCGCATATATAATAAAATTTTCTTAAAAAATATTAATATTTTGTGCATGCAATTCATTAATATGCTTGTTTATATTTACATTTTCGACAATATTGCCACCATTACACGCGATTTTGGAAAATGGCTCATCCTTACTAATCCTACGAATTTCATGTAGCCTTACAAGTAAAGCATTCCCACCTGTTTCGCAGTTTTCAGTTCCAAAATGTAATAAATTTAAACATTTCAATTTTTTGAACGTCCTTTGAATTTGGACCGATGTAGGGTTTACACAGTTACCATCATGGAGGAAGGATAATTAAGAGTTGCAGATTCCTCACAGAAATTTGGCAGCATGTTTACCTTCAGCGACATATGGAATAGTTTTGTGCAATTAATACTCAGTCGGTAATATAGAAAGATGTAAGGCTATTTTAGCTTGAAAATTGGCAGGCTTTTGAATTTACTTCGACAAAATATAAGAATTTTACATTTTTAATAGCACTGCTTAAAACACATGATTTTGATTGTGACTCATTACTAATTTACTACTTATAATTTCTTTAATGGCTAATTAAGATTTTCTTGCTTTTTGTAATGAAAATACTTTAGATTTATCAAGATTATAAAGCTTTGTTATTCGCATATCTAGAATAATTATCAAAATGAATATCAGAATTAAATTTTTGTTAAGCATTTCAATATTTGGGAATAACACAATTACGATTAATATTCTTTTTTTTTTCAGAAAAAAAAATTATTCCATACAAAAAATTCTGCTTGTTGAAGAAAATTACAAGAAAAAGTTTTGAAGTTATGAAGGAAAACCGAAAGGAAAACTGTGACTTTTCTTCCTAAAATCAATAAGGTAATACAAATTTTTTCCTTTTGTCAATTTTAAGTTTCTTTATTTATTAAGACCATGTACACCTGTCCTAACATATTAATATAGTAAACCTATTTTTTCGTCAAACAGAATTTTTTTATAATGACTTTTTCCTTAAAATAAAAATAAAGATTTTTCCATTTTGTCAACTCCATACGGGAGATGTTTAAAATATAACATTTTACTTTAAATCTTAATAATATACCTACATAAGTAAATATAAATTGACGCTAAACTTTACGTAACGTTAACTAGGCACCTACCTACATCTTACTAATAGCTTTATAACTGACAAACTGACTCATAAACTAGGATTTTTTTAAAAGTATACCATACATACCTAATAAGATCTTTAAGAAACCGAAAAAATCTTTTAATACAGTTTATTCATATAGTTTTTTGCTGCATAATTTTGCCCAGACATAGCAAAACACTTAAAAGTTAACAAATTAACACTGGAAAACAACTACTATATAAAAAGTGTCAAAAAATATCTATAATTCTAAAAAAATAACAATAACTACATAATACAAACATCACAAACAAAATAAATTTAAGATACACGCTACTGATTCCGTGCTACTGCAACTTGTTTGTTTTTGTCGATATAAACGACGACAGTGACGCCACTGGCTTGATTGAGAGGTTGGAGCCCAAAATGGCGGTGTGCGCGTAGATGTGCGCGTAGCGTTGCCGCCAAGACAAGTTACCCTGCCGATTGTTTATTATGCCGTGATCTAAGGTTATAGGATTTGAATGTAATTTTGACATTATTATAATTGTAACCTATTAAAATATATTGAGGCTAATCTCATAATTATAAGGAATCAAAAGCATAATAAACAGCATACATTTGCAGGCATTATAGTATTCAAGTCATAATATTTAGGTCCATATTTTAATATTTAACTTATTTGTGTCCAAAAATCTTACCCTTAAATGTCAAAGCTTGAAGTGTGAACAGCAAAACGCTACTCATGTGTAACTTTTTTAAAGCGCTTTTTCAAATATGAACAGCACAGCAAGTAGAGAACACCAAAACGTTTGTGTTAGATACTTCTTGAAACAAGGTTACAAGCTATGTAATGGTAAGTTTTAACAAGTTTATTGATTGGTCTATTCATTACGAATTACTTTCAAAGCATACGGTACGTTTGTTGATTCTTAGAATAAGAAATGATAAAATCTTTTACATATCAATTTATTTATTTATTTTTTTTTTTGAGATAGAAGTGACTGATTCCATATAATTTTTTCCATATTTTCAAAAATAGGTGTAAATCTGCCCTAATTTCTAATTTTTGACATCCTCGTATATAATAAAATTTTTTTAAATTTATCACATGTGTTAAGAACGCCACTTCTAGGTATATAATAGAAGAGTAAATTGGATTTTTTTATTGTTTAGTTTCAGAAAAATTAATTTCTCCTGATTTTAAAATTAGTACATGAAATGATTAAAACGAACCTGCAAAGGCACTTTGTACTCAATCTCACCAGTACTCCTGTGACGTAATGCGCGAATTAAATTTGGTTTACTTTTGTCAATAGGGATTGTTGTTTCATTTTAAATATACAGTTCACTGGTATCTACCTATAAACAATATTAACAAAAACCTAATTTTGTTTTATAAACATCGTTTATTACATTTGAATAAAAAATAGCAGAATTTGTTTTTCATAAAAGAAAATTTTATATTTGAGTTGCATTTTTCTTTAAATTTTGTCACTGACAGAAAATTTATAAAATAGTCCTTTAGATTCTGATGAAAAAACTATTTGATAACGCCCATGGAGATCACAGCTGTCAAAAGTTCGTAGATACTGGCTTCAAACAAAGCCTATGTTAAACGGCGCCCGTAACTTATCTATATTTTATTTGTTTATCTGAGATTCCATCTACTTCCGAGAATAGATTCAATAACTAACTTGTAGCACTTTATCTTTTAGTTCTTCTACAAGCCATGTTACATGAATTAGCTCTAACAGGTTGCCTGTCATAACTCTATATATTTCTGGCTTTGTTCTACAGTGGTAACACGTAATACGTAACACCCATGATACAAAAAAAATAGTATCACGGGGTACCTAACACCTATTCATTGTAGCAACCAACATATTAGTTATGTTGGTTGCCTAATCAGTAGGACAGACACATGATCTATGTCATAGCTATCAAGACTAGAGATAAGGAGGCGAATCGGCAATGGTCAAATTTCAGTCCTTCTTTTTATAAAGTTCGGGAAATTGACTGTAGTTGGCATGTCGAACTGCAGTTCTGTCAATTTTCTATGTAATTCAATGTAACATTATGTAATATTTTAAAAAATTGGTGAAAAGAATCAAAATAATGTTAAAAAAAGTACTTAAGTACAAGTAACATGATTCCCATTCCCATTTTGGATCATTTTCTCTCTACTATTGAAATACTAACTATTGTACACATAGAAATATAATAATATAATTAAAATTGTATACTACTTTCGAGGTGACCCTATTGTTTCTTGTGTATTGACAAAAAACATCAAAGCATCAGTGGTAAAGTCTCTGCCTGTGGATCCAAGGGTCCCAGGTTCGAATCTCACCGTTGGCCGAGATTTTTTTAATTTAATTTAATTATTTAAAATTAATTCTGCTGCCTTGGTGGGATTCCCCACTCGACCATTTACTGTTGGGTACTAATTAACAGTGCTGTTTCTAAAGTGGCGCTAACAAAGCCTATACAAAACACAAGGCTAATAACCGTAGCAGTTGATGCCGATGACACAAAAAAAGCAAGATTTACTTCGTTCCAGATTGTAAAACAGGATAAAACTAAAATGTAAAAAAGAAAGACAGAAAGATAAGAAGAAATCAATTCAATGTCTTTATAAAGCTTCTAATGTTAGTAAAATAATGTATTTATGTCTAAGTATAATATTTATAGTAAAATAGTCACAATATGTATCTTACGAAGTGTAGTTTATTTTATTACAAGTTTCTATAATATAAAATTTTACAGTCATAGATCCTGACTTACAAACAACAATAATTATACATTAAATTTAACTTACTAGAAGGGAAAATTTATTTTTATAGAGTTTTAATGTTAGATAAAGAGTTGTTACTGTTATTTTTTTTGTTGAACCCCAATTTTGTCATTATAAATATTTTTTATAAAATCCTAAACGCTTAGAACAGTGGCAGCATATAGGTATATCGTTCCTAGGGTCGATAAAGCACTTTCTAGAGATGATACTGTTCTACACTTTTTAGAAGTTATTTCCGAATATTATAAGACTATTTTTACTGATATTTAGCAAAATAAAAAGGGAAAGCCGGAATTAAAGGATGAGGTAATACCATGTACATTCCTAAATCTCCCTTTATGCTTGTGATACAACAAAAAAATCTGTTAATTGGGTTTTATTTTGCTTCTAAAACCATATATAGGTTTAATTCAAAAAAAAATTTGCCACAAAATTATACTTTTCAAATTTCAGCATGTAACAAACCTTTTTGATTTTGGTCATACCTACCTAATTTGTATTTTATATAAATAAAATTAAATAATTTATCAAATAAAACATGCAAGACTTATTGCGAAATAAATACAGCAGTATCTTCTGTGCTTTATTTAGCAATAATCAAGTTTTTTTATTATTATTTTAACAAAACTATGGATAATTCTCATATGAAACCATGAATTTTGAACAGCGTCAGCAATACCAGCGCCCATGAGGTGAATTATAGAAGCTCAATTAGCGTGCGTTTTTTAGGACCGTATTTCGAGTATGCTGATCCGCCTCCTTATCTCTAGTCTTCATAGTCATGGCACTACATAGATTCATATATTCATACTTTGTATACGAAATTATTCATTAAAGTTACACGGCAATCATGGGTGCCGCCACACGAAGGCAAGGGGCGCCCCCCTACCTCCAGAAGATGTGATTTTCGATTATTTAACATAGCCAGGGACTGGTAACTCAAATTGAAAAATATAAGGAAGATAATTTAGTACCTCTGCAATTAACAGGATGACGCTCGTATCGAAATTATAGTTCTCAGAGTCAGTTGTCACTTGTCAGAGAATTTAAAATAGCTGTTGCATTTGAAGGCACTGACCAAGGATACTCGACTCTTTATAGGATTGTTTAATGCATCGTGTATCATCGGAAGTATTCGAGAAAATGACATAGTTGCCGGACCATCAAATGCGCGAATTTAAAAATGAACACGATTATAAATTGCTCTGGCTTCGTGTAAAATAAGAATGGCAATAGTAAATGTCATGTGATAAAAGCTTTTTTTAATAAAAACCGTTTGAGGTACCTACCTATGTTGAAATAAATAGGATACGATATAAAAAATATTTATTATTGGAATTCACGTACCAACATTACATAGGTATATTTGCTTTTAACAAGCACGTTACAATACAAGCAGTTGTCGGCGATGATGGCACAATATTTTTCAGAAAATTTCTAATAGCACATATATTTAAAAACAATGAATCATATCTTTATTAAATTCCCAATGAAATACCTAGAAAATATATACGAAAAATACAAATATCACAAATTGAAAACAATAATTTTTTATTGATATTTTATGTATTCGCCGGGTGCGCGAAGGAAGCGACATCTTGTGACCGCATTAAATCTGGCCCTATCAATGATGAATTACATGTAAAATTTTTATAAATACAAAATAAAAAGAAAATCGCTGTGAAATATAAGTGTAATACGTGATAAATATTAAATAAATAGTAAATATTACATATCGCGATTAAAAAAAGTAAGTATAAGTAATTTTAATGAGTATAAAATGAATTTTATTTTAAATAAAATAATGCTGAATAGATAAAGGCCAAAAATAAAGAAGAACATAAGAATAGTATTAGGTTAACTGTCAAAAAAAGGTTAGTTTAAACATTTAAACTATTAATATGTTTTAATATATTCTCTGCCAATGAACATCATTATTCAAACAGGATTTGAGGCAGTATCTCATGAGATATTGTTTCAACCTAAAACTTTGTACAAAGGAAAACAACTGGTAAGGGCAAATCATGTCAGAGAAGTGAAAGAATTTAGAAAATGCGCGGACTTGCCTCCTCTTCTGATTTTTTACCTCCAATAAAATGATCGCTACAAATGCAATCATTTGGTTTTGGAATCCACGGTGATCCATCAAGACTATAAAAATATTATTTTAATTATATGAAAAGGTAAAGTTAGGTTGTACATTACTTACTTTTTTGTTTTAACTACTGGGTCTTCAACAATACCGAAAACCCACGTGACCAAATCGTCATGACAGCGATTGGTGAAAATAAAAGTAAAAATCCCTAGATGTGAGCCAGTGCCGTAGGTATTTTATTACAAAATAGATCTTCTTCTTTTTTTTATGGTCTGTACCTGCGAGAACAAAATTCAGTTAGGTAACTATTAGAATTACAACACAAAATCATAATATTAATTATTATTGTATTTTAATGTTAGAATTCGATATTTTAATTAGATTTAGTCAAATGCAATAATTTAATTTTTAAAATTGAAATAATATAACCTTAAAAACTGAGCTATTTTTTTTTGTCATCGCATCAACTGCTACGGTTATTAACCTCGTGTTCTGTGTAGGCTTTGTCACTGTTTCCCAGCGCCACTTTAGGAAAAGCACTGTTAATTAGTACCCAACAGTGAATGGTCGAGTGAACTGAGCTATTATATCTAGTTTGTATTTAACGAAAAGAATAATAAACTGAAATATGCCTACTAGTTATTGCCACTATTACAAAAAAAAACCTTTACCAGAAAGTTATGTACAAAAAAAAGTTATGCATTAAAATATGAATAAAATTAAAAATTATTTAATTTAGACTGAGTCTAAGATATTTAGTTACAGCTGAAACTTTAAATACGATAAACAGAAGACAATGACAGTACTTGGCAATTATTGCAGTTTAACTAAACACATTTAAAACTTACTGGAATTGTACCTGGGCAATGGGAAGTGATAAACAAATAATTTAAGTTTGTTCTATTATTTATTTTTTACAGGGTTTAAACCATTTACAAAATATATTATGTTACTTATATGTATACAAAAAAATATTAATATTATTAATGTAACAAGCACACATTTGTTTTACCTTACAGCTTTCACTTTAAATTATAAAGGCATACCTATTAACAACTATTTTATTTAAAAGGATTTTGAGTATTAATCGGTGTGGTGCACAAATCTTTACCACTAGCTTTAATGCAAGCACCAATCGTTCTTTTTTGAACACATTATCAGTTTCTTCTCAGTTATATTTTGTATTTTATTTAATATAGGTGCCCCAGTTCATAAACGTCACACAAACGATTTTGAATTGAGCGATTTGTAATATTCAATAGGTAGGTTTAACAAAATTAAGCTAAAATGATTGTTGCAGTACCGAAACTTTATAGGGGATGCATTATCAGAAATGTTTTCAATACTTTATGGCTAGTTCATAGCGTCAAACCTAAAAAAAAATATAATTTGAATTTCACTTGTCAGAGTCAGTCTATAAAACACCGTTCATACCTGTTTGAAGTGCGTTTTTTTTTACTAATTTATTGAGAATTTGCAACATGTTAATTTGCACATCTTCAACAGCTTTTGTTATTACTTTGGGCCTTTTAGAGCTTTTTTCCTTTTTTATAATTTTGACCAAATATTTGTTTGTGACGACAAAAAAGAATCACATTCCATTTATTCACCTGGAAAACGTTCCTCAAATTTTGAAATACAATTACGAATATAAAATAATTTTGTTCCAGTGTAACATAACCCGAAATAAATGATATACAGTCATTAACTTTTACGAGTTACAGTAAATAAATTTGTACTTACCAACAAAAAAGAATTAAACCGCCAATAATCTCTAAAAATAACTAATTGCTCTATTAATATTAAATGAAAAATGGAATAAAGGTGTTTATAAAATGTAAACAAATATAATATAAATATTCTCAGTCCCCAAATGAACGCCAGTGACATTTCTGACAGGACTGACAGTTTAGTTTAGTTCCTTTTACGTCAAATCAGGCCCTTTCGATGGGTTTTTGATGGTTATCAGATCATGTGGGTTTCGGGTATTGTTGAAGACCTGGTACTTCTATCCATTTCGCTCTTTTTTCTAATTTCCAACTGGCAGTTGGAAATGTATAAAATTTGCAACTACTATTTTTGCCTGTATTTTTGCAATTCACAACGCAACAGGTAGAATGCCCCATTTTTCGTATAGAATAAGTACGGTTAACTGTCAAAACGTCAAAAGACCGAGAAAAACAAACCGTATTTTGCTTAGCGATTTTGTCATATTCAGGCTATCGTATGCCGTGAAGATTTATCACTATTACTTCTGAATTGTTAAAGATTAAAGTATAGGAATTGCTTTGCTGGCAAGAAAAAACTGTGATTAACAAATTTGTATTCGTTCAAAATTTTCCAAAACTCAATAGTTTTTGACATAATGGCGAAATAATTAAAAATTTAATGTAATTCAATTTAAATTTTTGTTAAAACTCAAAACTAATAACCTAATTAATTATTCACCATTCGACGGAAAAAACTGTTCTCTACAAATTAGCAGGAACGAAAAATTTTCGTAAATCCAACCGTTCATGAGATATTTAAATTCTTTTATTAATTTATTCACAACAAAATCCAGATTTAATGCCTACTTTGTCCACTGCGAACGCTGCTGTCGATTCGACTGTCCCCACCATGTACTTTGCACCTTGCGAATAGGATAAGTCAAATTATTTGAATTCAAAAATAAATATACAAACAAAACTTAAACATAATTGACAATTTATATATACTATCTTTATATCATCAGAGTATTAATAACTCCATTTTTACTGCACCGATCATTGAAACATTACTACTTTAGTGTAGTGTAGGGAAAACCCACTGGAAAAATGTTATACCCTAGTACTTAACTACACATTTTGCCCCTAATAGAACACGTAGTATATAAAAAGTACACAAAGTAAAATTATGTTGATGAGCTAAAATAAAAGGTGTCACATAGGTCTCGGATATTAAAATTAGGTTGATGGCCGAAAAGCAAAAAGGTCGTTTGCATGTATTCCTCAACAAACATTTTTTTCTCTGTGTTAGGGTTTTTGATTCTCCGTCCAAGTGCATAAATTTTAATACATTAAGATTCCATTTGTAAAATTTAATTTATTAGCCCATCGTCTTAGAGAAGACAACCCATGTAGTGAAAAATTGTTGTTTGACATACAGTTATGTCTTTTTGCTGTAATATCAAGGTAAAAGCAGATGCAGCTTCTTCAAATGTCCAGTCAACACGTTTGTTTTTTTTTGTCTTCATTATCAATAAGTTTTGGCTTTTAATTCTTTGTTTTGTTTCAATAGTCTTTGATATTTGTTTTTATACACATTTGATTGCTTTACTTGTTTAAACATATTGATCTTCTCTTTTTTTATAATTTTAAAATCATAATTAAGCTTATTATATTTTTGCTCCCAGTTAAAACTTCCTACGACACTGCTTTCGCTTTCAATTGTCTGCTTTCATTAACCTCTAAATATGTCGAAATTTTAGTATATTCTCTTTAACAATCATCTACCCTATTTTTTCTTTTTCTTTTCAAGATGCCACTTTCCCGTTTTTCGTTTTTAAGTTTTATCTTCACTTTCGTTATTCCCAAGAATTAAAGTAGCGACTACAATTTTCTTTAATTTCCTTCTCACTAGCAAACCCAATTACCCAATAATTCATTATGAATATCTCTTTCATAATCAATGCCGATAAAATGGACTGAACAAATTTGGCTTATTGTGGGAGTCCATTTATTGGCTCTACGGCACCTCAGAATCCACTCTTGTTTTATTTTGTGTGAAACAAAATCTTTTCCCAATGGAAAATCATGATAAATTATATCTGGGTTATATATTTTGTTTTCACACGGCTGGTGTTACAATTACTGACCACCGTCTGTCTGGCACATCGAACCCTAAAATAATAACACTATAATTAGTTAAAAACAATCATTTTTGCCACTGTAGAACTTACATATAATAAAAATAAGTTGATTTACCAAAATACTCTTTAAAAAAACACTTTAAAAAAGTTCAGTCAATTAAAAAGTTACAGAAACAATTAAAAAATACTAAAAACCATGTGCAAACGTATAAACAACATAGGAATTTATAAATATCTGGTCCGGTAATGACGTAACACAGAGAAACGTACATACTATATCACAGCTTGGCCAATCCTAATAGAGAAGTTAAGTATCCTTGGCACCGAACTTCAATGTAGTTCAGTAGTTGAAGGTGCATTGGATTTTGATTCATCTAGATACATTTTTCAATAATACCTTCCAAATTTAAGCATCTTTTTAAAAAATGGGAAGATGGGTTTCAGCAACGAACAATAAAGCACTTACAGATATTGGTAGTAATGCCATCAGAAAGTTTAATTTCAAAAAGCCCGCCAAAGGATCCATATTGAATTTAGTACCACTCCAATTTCAGAGTTTTACCGTTTAGTTACCCATCTATTCACACTACCTTAATCTTTGGACATGGCTTTTGACTATAGCCTGCGGCGTTTTGACCCTATCTATAAGACTTGTCTCCACCTCTGGACATTTTTTGAACGGTGCCCATGAAGGCAATGCATTTAAATTATCAAAAAGATGATTTTTGAAGCCAGTCTAATGACATGTAGGTTTATACTGGACTATAGATTTTTAATAATAGATAATTTGACAACTCTGCTTTAAATCATATAAATGAAATGCCACAGCACATAACATGGGTTCCCGCCAATTAAAATTTACAGCAGAGCTTTTTGGAATCACTCTATAGTTTGAACCAATATTTTTAATGGGACTTTTTTTGTTAAAGACTAAAATCATGCATGTATGCTGCTACAATTTTTGTGTGTATTGATTGAAAACTATGTTTTTAAACGTTCAATTATAATTCACCATTTTAATATACATAGGAGATTCAAAATGGAATGCAAATATTTTAAATAACCCTACAAAATAAGAACAACAAAATAAAAGTGTATAAACTAGCTACGAGGATGGGATGAAAAGTTTCCGGCCTAACATAGAACGCAACACAATAGTGACTGAATAAGAATTTATTTTTCTACATAGTCCCCTTGTAGGGTAATACATTTGAACCAACGATATTCAAGCGATTTAATACCGTCACTGTAGTCTGATTTATCCAACTCTTCAAAATAGGCGTTTGTGACTGCAATTGCTTCTAAATCCGTGGAAAATTTTTTGCTAGCAAGAAATTTTTTTAGGTTTGGAAACAAATAAAAGTCTGACGGGCCTAGGTCTGGTAAATACGGAGGATGGTTTAACAGTTCAAAGCCTAGCTGATAAATTTTAGCCATTACAATAACGGATTTGTGGCAAGGTGCATTGTCCTGATGAAACAGAATTTTCTTTTTTGCTTATATTCTGCTTAAAGCCTTGGTTTCTTTGAACACTTCGTCGCGGTGAGCGGACAGTCCATCAACCGTCGCGTTTTGATGATTTTATCCAACCAGAGTATTTAAATGGGAATGGTTTTCTTGAATCCGCTTAGCTGAGAAGGCCGGCATCATGCCGCTGATTTGTCGCGAAGAGTCGGTTGATATCTGTTGAGTTTGATATCAGCGAAATCGTCGGCATGTGCGGAGACTATATTGTTATTAATTTTAAAACAATGAGTGACAAATTCACACATACAGATGACATCATGACTTTATTTTTAGGTTTCTTGGAAATTATGTCCTTTATAAAACAACACGAATTCATTTCCAAAAAGCCTCCGCTGCACAGTGATATTAAAGGCACTATCTGTATCGCGACACAAAAACAACTCATCCACTGGCTTATTGGAAACTTTGACGGTTGCAATTGCCAGTTCCTCTTGTTCTTCCTCTTCCAACAATAATAACAACGCAAACAATTTATTTGCATCCATTTCGAAAACATAAACAGCACGTACAGACATAGAGAAAGTATCATTTTCTATATTTTTTAACAAACCACCTCGGGCGAAAATTGCTGTCCTCAGCAGTCGACGGACTGTCCGCTCACTGCGACGGAGTGTTCAAAGAAACCAAAGCTTAAGCTGGTCCAGTAAGTCGCTGTAGTATTCGGAATTTATTGTTCTTCCCTTTTCGAGATAATCTATTAGGAGTATCCCTTTAGCATCCCAAAAGACCGTTGCCATGACCTTTCCAGCAGACGATACTGCCTTTGCCTTCTTTGGAACTGGTTCGTCCTCTGCCGTCCACTGTTTGGACTGTTGTTTAGTTTCAGGGGTATAATGATAAACCCATGTTTCATCAACCGTAATAAATCTACGCAAAAAGTCCCCTGGATCACGTCTAAACAGTGCCAAATTCTCCTCTAAAATGGTTAGCCGCGTAAGCTTCTGATCTGACGTGAGCTAACGCGGCACCTATCGGGCAAATAGCTTTCTCATACCTAAAACTTCATACAAAATATAGTGAACTAGCTCTTTTAATATGCCCACAGCCTCAGCTACCTTTTCCAATTTTAATCTGCGATCTTTTAGAATTAGTTTGTAAACGGTTTGCACCATTTCTTCAGAAGTTGCCGTTTTTGGCCTGCCAGAACGCGGAGCACCATCAGTGCTAGTACGACCACGTTTAAAGTCCGCTACCGAGGTTTTAACTGTGGTAAATGAAGAAGCAGATTCCCCTAGTGTAGCATCTAGTTCAGCTTTTATTTCCGTCGGCGATAATCCTTTGATATGGAAATATTTTATCACCGCTCTTATCTCGTTTTTTCCATCTTTTAAAAGTTGCGCACTTTATAGGCTTTTAAAATACCCAGGACACAAACTACTAGACACGTTGGAACAGGAAAGCAAATCGGGCCTACTATAGGTTAGGCCGGAAACTTTTCATCCCATCTTCGTAAATATAATAAAAAATTAATTATCATGTACCTATCTATAAACAATATTAAAAGTGTGATCATTTGAAATCCAATTCTTTATAAATAACATTTATTATATTCTAATTAAAAATAACGTCATTTATTTTTCGTAATACTATAATAACTAAGAGTGTTAAAAATCACTTTTACACAAGTGATGTACAATGTTTTTCCTACCACTACAAAAGTATTTCAACAAAAAATATAAAACCAGAAAATCTGAATATAAAGTTTGTATAAAATGTCGCTGATTATATTTTTAAAATTCCTTCTTGGTTTTGAACAAATTTTGAAATCTTTTGAGGATGGTGTTTTCTCCAAATTAAAAATATAGGCGGGAAATTTAAACCAAAATTGTGTTTCAATCCCAATTTTTTTTGTAAATGCTTAATTAAAAGGATATTTTCTTGTTAAAATAAGCGCAATTATTAATTGTTTCGACGTAAATAAGAATGAAAATTCCGATTTGTTAAAGATTTCATACGCATAACTATTTAAAATTGCTTTGTTATTATGAAAATGATTGTATCAATATTTTCATTAAGATGGTACTAAAACTGACCCTATTGTACGTAGATTTCAGACAAAAATTCTCATTTGAGAAACTTCGCATCTACCGGCAAGCACTTACTGCGGATTTATTCCAAAGACAGACAGTCAGCGGCATGTAAACCCTTAATTATCTTCCGAGATTAACGCCCTAAAGGGCATCAAGTTCAGCGTACCTTGAACCGGTGTTAGAGGGAGCTCCAAAAGCTCCAAGTCGAAGCCCGCGAGCCGCCGACTGTGTTCTCGCGAAAATTACAGAAAAGTGAGAGTCTCATTCGATGAGAAAAACCAATCCTGACTTTAAGGTGTTAATTTCACGTACGATTTAATTTAATAGGCGGGAAAAGGCTCTTTCCTTTTGTTTTTCCAAGGAGGCACTTTCGCTTTCATTACAGGATATTTGCTTATTAAGTGTCAGCCAGTGGCGCATCGCTGGATTTGTATTTTTCATATTAGGTATATTAGATTTGATATAAAAGAAATAAAGCCATATAGTTATGGCATTTAGTATACAAATAATACATAAAGATAATTTTTACACAAAAAATGTTCCTATTAAAATGTTTAATCACAACAACAAAAAGTCTGACCAATATAAAAAAATAATCCTAATAAAACAGGTCTACCAAACTAAAGTAAAACAAATAATGATTGAGAGTAGAAATACGCCCAGTTGATGGCAATTTGGAGGTGTGCTTATTAATTTTTGAGAGGGCTAAGAATGAACCAAAAATGTTTAGTACAATTATTTAAAATAATCATAAATTTTTTATTTATTTCATTAAAACTTTGCAATATTGTAATTTATCTAATCGTTGTAGTAATTAGTTGGGCTTTACGAAAACAGAGTAATAATTGTGGTAATTATAGTAGGTAGCAAATAAATTAACAATATTAATAAAAATCACAATGTGTTTTTAAAATTAAAAATAAGAAAGATACCTAAATATATAGACTTCTTTTTGTGTGCAAATTTTCGTCTAATCTTCAACTTCAGATTCGTCACTGCTGCTACCGCTATCATCAAAGTTAATTATGATTGGTTCAATATTGTGTTCAATACAGTTGTCTACGTCTCACATTTTTTGCTCTTCTTTTAAAACATGCTGAATGCATTTCTTCCAGTCTTCTGCAGAAACATTTTGAATGGCTTCTTGTAGGAATTGTTGCACGTCCACTAATTTAAATGTTCTGTTTTTTCGTGCCACATATCCTTTTACTTGAGCCCAGATTAATTCTATTGGGTTTAATTCGCAGTGGTAGGAATTGTTGCACGTCCACTAATTTAAATGTTCTGTTTTTTCGTGCCACATATCCTTTTACTTGCGCCCAGATTAATTCTATTGGGTTTAATTCGCAGTGGTACGGTGGTAACCTAAAAAATGTAATTCCACGACTTAACGCCATTTCATCCACTGCGAATTTTTTATATTTGTCTGTGTGTAATTTTGTTAGCTGAAGTAGTTCTGCCTTTAAACTATCTTTTTTATATTGGATGTTTTTATTAATTAACCATTCTTGAATTGCTGCTTTTTTCCATGATTGTTTCGGTAATGATTTTAAATGCCGAGACTATGATATGAGGTATTGTCCATGACGACGACAGACCCAGGTTTCACAAGTTGAATGATGCCTTCAAACCATTTTTCAAACATATTGGCATCATGTCTTAATGATAATCCCCTGTTTTCTTAGATTTAAATAATAATTCACTATTTGGTAAAAATCCACTGTCGCTTCATATATACATAACTATCAGACGACTACCTTTTCCAGACGGCTGTTTTAACCCAGTTGACAAGTCAATGCACTTGTTATATGACCATCCTGCCATACTTTTTTGACCGTATGTTTTTAGTTAACCCATGTCTCATCCATGTAGTAATTCTTTTTTTTTGAGCTTCCGAAATTCGTTAATTTTTCTGAGATAATTTCTTCTCCATACTATTATCTCTTGACGTTCAATGAGAATGATTTTCCTGTCGACTTTTCTGTACGTAAATTTCATTTCGTGTAAAATTTTCCTCAAAGTTTCTTTACTCATTTGTGGGAACAATTCATGATCGCTAACTGCCTCCAGGACTTTTTGCAAAGTGGGCAGCTCATTTCTGAAAAAAAACTGTGAATAGTTCTGCGTATACTGTTTTTGGCTGCTTCATCAACTGTGATTTTTTTTCGTCCGCTACTAGTTTTTGGCGTTTGTATTTTGTTTTCTCTTAGTATTTTGTAAATCGATGATTTTGGTACACCCGTATAATCAGAGCACATATCAACTAATTTATCTCTTGCAATTGTGGAAGTTAATGATGTTGAAACGCCTGGTTGATTATTCGGAGGTACACCCGTAGAATTACAGCACATATGCACTAAGTCATCTTTTGGTCGCTGATGATCTCTTTCAAGACAGTAAAATACTCGAAGTACAGTTTGTTTTTCACTTAGCGACCGAGACTTCGACCGTTTCACCTTTTTTGAGTAGTTTTAAAACGGTGTACAAATATAATTGTTAAATGTTTAAACACTTATTAGCACTATTATTTTCACTAATCATCACAACACGTCGATTACTTTCCCTTGTTTTTCCCTTGTAAACAACGGATGTATCATCAACAAAGCAAATAACAGTATCTTAAGTTTTGATGTTGAAAAGTGAGTTTACATACAAACTAAACAGTAACGGACTCAAGACTGCTCCTTGCGTAACATCGACAGTTACTTCTCTAATTTCGCTAACAACTGCATCTACTTGAACTTGTTGTGAACGCTCTCATACTTTTATTTAAGATATACATATTGCTTCTAATACCATACCATTTATTAAAAAATAATATCGAAGGCTTTAGAGAGAACAATAACTAGGCATAAAGAGGATATTTTTATTTATGTGTGAATATATTTTTGATATAAATTTAAAAATTGTATCCTCTGGTGATCTACCCTCTTTAAAGTTATAATGCATGTCTGAAATAACCTCAAATTTGTTTACGAATGCAGCCATAGATAAAATAAGTTATGATAAACGGATTCTGTATTAATCCTTGGAAAAGTAGTGCTACGAATTATCATAGAATAGATTTTTATGTACTAAACGATTATCTGATAGAATTAATAGTTAGAGGTTGGATAATAAACAGAAAAAAAGAAAAAAGACATCCATTTGTCATCACCTCCAAATATTAGGCCCATACAAAATTTTACTCTCTATTGCAGAGTTAAAACTGATTTTAAGTGATTTGATGTTTATGACTCTTGTAAGTGATCCTTACACAGAAGGACTTTTTTGTCTGTCTAACTCATTGAGATATAATAAAGAGGCTAGGACGATGCCAGAGTGTCCGCACCTTTTCATTACAAGTTCAAGTTATTTGTTAAACTGGAGCTAGTGGAGCTAGTCAGCTTTGGTGAGAATAAATGCTATTTTTTTATATAGCTTCATTTAAATGATAAGAAAATCATTTTCATTCTGTCAGCCTTCAAATATAAAATTATTGACTTTAAATAAACCGAAGTACGAAGTCGCCATTTTCATTACACTTTTCCGTCACTCGAAGTATGTCCATCTGTTTTATCGCAAAATGGTGTTTATGTCGTCTCTACTTTATTCCTCCAAAAGTCGCTCCAGAAGCAGAGGCACGACTATTTCGTAACGAATTTGACGGTGGAAACGGTATCACTCTATTTTTCACAGGAGAGTAGAAATACGATGAGAGTTACACCAGGTATGTAATAAATTGTACTTTTTGTTAGTTATATCGCTAATAACAATTTATTTTTTATATAGAAACGGAAGATAATATAGGTTCAACTGATGATGAACTGGTGCATAATATATCTAAGTTCCTCATATCAGAAGGTCATCTTTGATGAGTTTCAATACGTAATTGAGTAGATGTCGTGAAACTCTAAATGAATTTTGTCTCATTGTCTTTTAAGTGCTTCTTAATAAGAATTGCTTGAAATCCCTCCATCTCTCTTAGCCGAAACATCTTATCAACTTTTGCCTTTTTTTCTCCACTATACCAAGTTATTAAGAGGAGGAGATTAGAAGTACCGATCTTTTTTATATATTCATACTGATTGAGAGGCATAAACTAGCAAACACAAAAACAGCTGTTTATAAAATGGCCAGCGAATGGCGATTGGCGAGGTGGCAAGGCCGAGAAAAACGGGTGGGTCGTGACGACCTGGTCGCGTCTACCTAGTCGCAGTTGTTAGCGACTGCTACGTTTGGAGGAAACCAAAGCTAAATACAAATATAACGACCAACGAAATTCCCAAGAACGGAAATAAATTGTTTATAACACCATTAAACACAGATAACGATGTCATAAAGAATATTAATTTCATATAATGATGGCTCGAAAACTATCAGCATCGTCGGCCTATTGCATTATTTTACTTTTACATCACTGATTTTTAAATTATTAGTTTATGCACTCTTTCTAACATAATAGCAACTTTAATGTTTTATTTAACGGTAGTGACTCGAAATATAGCCATGTAAACTTTTGACAGTTTATTTTTAAAGGAATAAAAAATATATACCTGTAGGTAAAGGTTAAATATGTGTTCCTATGCAGCCACTTTTCCAATATTTTATTTTTTTTATCGCAAAATTTCATTTTTTTTGTATTGATTTTATCAATATTTTTAGATAAAAAAACTATATCAAATATTGGAAAAGTGACTCCGAAACACAGATGTAACCTTTACCTATAGTTTATGCAAAACAAAATTGGATGCACGTCACCATAAGTATACAACGTCACAAATAGACAGTGTTGCCGAACTTTTATAAAGTTTACAAAATCTAAGAATTTTCTAAAATGTTCAAGAAAGATTTCTAGAGATGAAATACATTTAAAAATAATAATTCTCGTATACCTTCATTTAAAACTGCATGTTAGCAGGTAAACAAATTTTTGTGTGATTACTCATTGTAATATAAGGAATAGAACAGCGGCAGTCAAGGGCGGGGGGTGCGGGGAAACGTTTGCGGTAGCAAAGTACCGCCGACACCTCTCCAGGCAGAACGAGGTAAGTCGTCGCCTTGAGTGTCGAGTGTGTGGTCAGCTGTGGCTGTAGGCGGTTGATTCTCACGCATTGTGTTCTATCGATAAAATCATTTGGTAACTAAATAATTATTTGACTTGATAATTATTAAAATCTAAGATGCATATTTCGGATTAAACAATCAAAAGTCGCACATTTTGTCGTCTTTTTTTTTAAATCACATGTGAGACAATTATTTTTAAAAAGATAGGTACTCCAAAAATTATTTGTCAACGAGAATTTAATTAGGATTTTGATTATTTATTTTTTTTGGGATATGTAGGCATAATAAAAATAAAAAATACAATATAGTAACATTATTTTCTTTTATTCATTACTATCATATTCATTACTACTGCTTTCACTTTCTTCATTGAGATTTATTATTACAGGTGTAATTTCGATGGTACCTAACACTCTTTCGCTGTCAAACAATTTGTAAATTTTTTTTTAAGTATGATCAATATTTCAGGAGTAATTGTTTGAAGGGCTTCAGACCACATATTTAAACAGTCTCTTTCAGTGGTTCCATCTCTGCCAATGTGTCTTTTGAAATATTGTTTTTATCAGTTCAATGAGATTAAAGATACAATGATATGGGGGTAAACGTAGCACTTTGTGTCCGTATTGCTCGGCTAAATGGTCAACAATATAAATAGGTGGTGGTTTATTACTGAAAAATAAAATCATTATAACTTTGAAATACAAAGTAAAGCTTGATAATCAAAGTATTACATTCTTTACTTACCTTCTAATAATGTTCAGAAGTTCAACTTTTAGCATGTTGTCTGTAAACGCAAGACTTTCATTTGTCAACCATTCTTTAATTTGTGGTTTGTTCCAAGTAGTATTTGGTGTTTTATGCAGTAAAACGCTATGGTATGGAGCAATGTCCATGGCAATTACGCTTTGTTCTGGAAGATTCTTTAGTAGCTGGTTCTCAAACCATTTAAAAAAATTATCTTGACTCATTTCACCATGATAATCACTTAATTTAGATTTTTGAGCAAAATATTGCTTCCACACCTTCAATAAAACCATATCCATTTCCAGCATGGAGTATGATACATCTACAAAGAATAATACTGTCACGAGCTACTTTATTTAGTGACTCTATGTGCTACCTGACTCGTGGAAATAAAAGAGCAGAACAACTATTATTAACAATTTATTAAAGATAAAATAATATATTACAACGTTACAATAATATAAGAAGGGCCTTACTAAGGGCTAAACATCTAAAGGCGACGAGGGCACGTCACGTCACTTCTTCTAATGAGATGCGAGACGATGATGAGACTCAAACTGTAACAATTCCTTTATATTTTTAAAGGCCGTTAAATATAAAGGAATTGTTACAGAATTGACCTCCAAGAGTGTCATTATTGTTGACCTAGCCGATTTTTATATTAATCGATTAAGGTCAGTACGTGTCTAGTTTAATGTTATATTTTCATTTTCGAGAATGTTTATCATAATATTATATAAAATATTATGCTGAATTATTTAATTTAACGAATGTATATTAAAATGGAAAATGTATATTTTATGTATAGGGGATATTTGTTTAGCGTGACATGCCCCTCGACGGCCAAAGCCTCGACCCGAGCTTTATCCTTAAATCTAGCCTGAAAGAAAAAAAAATTACAGCTAAACAAAATATAACTAAAAACAATATCTCCTCAACAGTTATTAACAAAAACACATTTTTTGTTTTGTTTTACCGATAGTCGAACACTTTACATTAAAGTCTAGGCTTTTACACATCCAGCCCTGCGGAACACCTTCTTCTTCTGCTGTGTGGCTTGTTCTACCCCTTGTAAACTCGAATGTCGTCATCACAGCTACTTGGTTGAGAAGCTGTGATTTGTGGTTCCCATATACCTGGGAGCCGTGGTTTCAATGGTTGACTGGGACGATCCGGGCCGTAGTTTCAGTGGGACATTCCCTCGAATATGTTTCCAACCTCGCTGAATCTGAACTGCAGGGCATAACTGGTTGATTTCACCGACGTTTTGGTTACAGGCAGTTTCTCTCTGACTACTGGGATTGTTGGCGACCAATCTGTATTTTGGGTATTTTTGGCTTTTCTCTAGCAGTTCTATTTAATTGGACTCTTAGGGTTGCTTTTCCAGGAATTTTAGGATAACAACCACTTCGCTATACTGATTAGAGACTATAGTGTTTGTGTGGAAAGACGTTCGCCAGAAACACGATATGTGGAAAGAATAATTGTAATATTCAGAATTAGAAAAAGTAAGATTGAGTTCCAATTTTTTTTTTATATTTTTTTTTATATTTTTTTATAATTTTTTTTTTTTTGAAGTTCAGAGTCACTGTTATAATATTAAAATAAAACTCAATCTTATACAGGGTGCCCCGAAATTAGACGGTCAAATTTTAACAGCATAATATACATCCTAAAATAAGAATAAAAGTTCATATAAACATAGGCCCGAAAACGTTTCGTTTTCGAGATACAAGATGTTAAAAGTGAAGTCCTGATGACACTCTTTTGTAAATATTTTCTAAACGTTTAAAGATAACTAAGTGAAATTTGGTACAAATACTAACCTTTTTATGCTCTATTTAATGGACTAAACCCCAGTTTTTGATCTGCTTCATAGGTGGGTAAATTAAGGGGGGCTTAGGGTAAAATTGCCCTAAGTTTTTTTTGTTGACAGTTTTTAACATTTTTGACTATAAAATTTGGAAAACTAATGTTTTTTTTTATAATTAAGCTACATTTGTTGCATCTCGCTAGGACGCACCATTTTCAAGAAAAAATTATTTGAATATTTCATGATAAGTTGATGTTATCTTATTCGAAAATGTAAACAATAATTAGTAGGCCTGTGAAATCAGAAATTTTATTTTTTTTTACTTTGGAAAACCGGTGACTAAAGTAATTGTAGAAAATATTTACAAAAATGTGCCATCATGACTTCACTTGTAACACCCTGTATCTCGAAAACGAAACGTTTTCGGACCTATTGTTATATGAACTTTTATTCTTATTTTACGGATGTAGATTACGCTGTTAAAATATGACCGTCTAATTTCGGGACACCCTGTATATATTTTAAGCCGAACCAACTCCAACCTTAAGCCCCAAATAAAAATATTTTTGTGATTCCGATCGGGAAAAATTTTAATTTCATTGTTTAAGCGTCGGGGCGACGCTTGAAAGGAGGGGGGCATGCCACGCTTCGTATAAATTCACATTTTTCCAAATTCTAATTAATTATTTAAATAACATCCTGTACATAAAACTTTGTTTAATTATGTCGACAATTTGTTTTAAATTGTAATCATGTGCAAGATTGATTATTTAAATAATTATGAAATATAAATAATATAATAAACTAACAAGTGAACTTATGAAAAGGTAATTTTAAGTGGGAGAGGGGATTCTCCGCGTGGCTAGGCCGCATGTTGGTCGCGAGGGCTTAGAGCCTTTTTTTGTATTTTATATCGCGGTATTGACTTGAGTCAAAAGTTGTGACGTGTACCCCAAAATTGGAGTTGGTAAGTTAATTTGTTTTTAAGATATTTATTATAGTGTTAGCCCGTATTTGTGTATGTCCAGTTGTGACATTGTTCTGTGTAATTATTGTGTACATATTTATATCATTATATTCGTTTTGAGAACACTGTGTTTTCTTCAGCCCTTAGGTTAGGTTCTGATATCAAGAGTAGAACCCTCATACAGTTAAGGGCTACGAAGCCGAGTTTAAGGTATTATAAAATTCTTACGTCATTTAGGTCCAAAGTGTTATTTAGCCCCGGGACATAGATGGTCCCAAAATTATTTAAAACACGTATAACGTGACATTCTTTTTATTAAAACACGCATAACGTGACAATACTGATAAAGTAGTGTCTAAAGCAATAACGAGGCATGGAGAACAGCTTTTAATGTAATTGTATATTAAATTATTTATAAAATGCTTTTTTTATTAATGAACAGAAATATTTAAGAAAATAACATGTGCAATAGATATAGAGGCAAATATTAACGAAAATAAAGTAGCTGGAGCTGAACAGAAACCAAAGAAAAAATAAGTTTACCTTTTACCATCAACTTTAGAGGTTTTGACACTCCTTTTATCATTATTTTTATGTTTAATTAATAAAAACAAATTTATATAAAGCTGCTTCTTTTTTTAATGTGGTTCCTTAAAAACCTAATCCGTTTTACAGCTCCATAAGTCCCCGTCTTGGTTCATCTTTTTTCCATTTAAATCCAATTTCCTTTAATACATTCGATAATGACCTCCGACAGCCATCAAATAAGTATCTTGTTTGTAGTTCAGGAAGTAAGGAATTCAAAGTTACATCCTATCCTGAAAACAAAAAATACCATTATTTTTGCTCTTACAGTTTATAGAAAATTCAAAGTTAGGTACACAAACAATGTATTAGTACCTACTTTTTTCATACATATTGTAAATTACATCTCTTATTCCACACGTATTTATTATCTCGGTATTACCTAATAACTCTTTTTCTATATGATCGTTCATTTGGGGGCAATTTTAATGCAGCATGTTCTTTCACAGTTTGTGAAATACTGGAAACTGTAGACATACTTAGGTTAAGTGCAGCTGCCACTCGCTAAAATAAAAAAAAAACTTTCATATTGTGTCTGTATATACCCCTAAAACTTTTGACTAACCTCTCGAACAGCCGTAATAGATAAGAAAGGGCCATGATTGCCTCGTTCTCGTTTAAAAAATTGAATTAAAGAAGCTACCAGTTTTGTTTAATAACTCGAAATATTAGCCAGAAAGAATGAATAAAGCAAAATAACAGGCAAAATGACAAAAACAAATTAAAAATTACTGATCGGAATCGGATGACAACGGCAACCATGCGACTTGACAGTCAGTGCCTACCAACCTACTATTTTATATCCAAACATTGAATATTTATAATATGTATTTGTCTTGGATGATTTAATTCTGATTTTTAACATTTTCTATCATCTCTTGTTAATATTAAATTAAATTCTGTAGGTATTAAACTTAATCTGTTTAATGTGTTTATTTTTAAAAGATGGGCACAATGCTTGGCAAATATGATGATATTAGTGACGTGCATCGAACTTTGTTTTGCATAAACTATACATGACCATATTTTTTCTTTAAAAAAAATTAAAAATAAGGTTTAAAAATGAGGCTATTTTTTTGTATTAGTGACAAACGCCAAAATAAATAATCCTGTTAATATTATTAGGGTATGTATATTTAACGCATCCTTTGTTTAAATAAAGATTTTATCAGAACAATTTAATAAATATTGGTAACAAATAATTAATAATAAAAAATAATTATTTTATATTTGATACGCCGCGCGCATCCCTATGCTAACTCTGTTACTTATCGCCAATGACATATATAGTTTAAATAGACTGCTTATCCATACGTAAATAAAACGATGAAAAGCGGGTCGAACTGGGAGATGTTTTCTCCTTGTCTAGTGCATGCAATGTTTGTGTTTTGTCTCAATTTTGAGTGCTCACTGGTAAACAAACCTTTCACAGGACCGGTTTTAAAGAAAGTTTAGTCTAGTTGAGATTTTGTTCTCATTGTCATTACTCAGTCGGACATTTTGTTGAATTGTTTATTTTATTTAGTTTTAATTATACTTATGTTCTGTTTTAAGTTTTTTAATTATTTGAGTATAAAAACTTGTTTTGTTTTTAAATTTAAATAGTGAATTGCTCTATAAAGGGTTGTAAGACCAGCTACAGAAATATAAAAAGTAACATTTTATTTTTCACGCAAGTATCAATACAAGTAGGTACAAGGTAAATATGTACGTTTATAATAATTTTATGAATTATAATTGATTATAATAATAATATTAATAATAAAGTATTTATTGTAAATACAATTACATAAATATTATATTCAAAGGCCCGTATTTATTGTAAATACAATTACATAAATATTATATTCAAAGGCCCGAGTTAGAGCTATCTGGGCTTTACAAGTACATTTTAAAAGTTAGTTAGATACAGAGAAGTATCGTATAATAAAAACTCAATATAAATAGAAGAAAAACGGACATAAGTAGGTACCAATACAGAGAGACAAACACTTTTATTTTTTGATAGGTTCTTTCTATGTGAATTCTAGCTCTGGCAATTTTGGCATTAAGTAAAGCCTCTTGATGGCTGAACTGATTTTTTTATTGAGGAAAGGAGGCTGTATAATTTGTATACCTTCAGCTTCTATTATGTTTCCAATAAGAAAACCTTTGTTTAACATTTTACTATCGAGAAATGATTCACACACTTCAAGTATTGATCTTTGTTAAAAAATGTCTATTTCTGAAGTTCTACCACCATATGCTTCACTTTTGTAAGTAATGAGACCAGTAGGTGACACTCCAGTCAATATTTTAATAGTATGCCTCTTTTTGTAGTCAGAGTAATTTTTTAGCCTACAAGAAAGACATTTGGCTTGCTATATTGGGCTTTCGGTACAATCAAGTAGTAGTCTTACTTACATAGAGGCACAATATTTAATATTTCTTGTTTTGAAGGCCTAATTATACCATACTAAGAACTTCTACCAGTTTTATTAAAAACTGTTAAAAAATTTAATGATAAAAAGTTTCATTCACTCCAAATAAAATGGATAAAACATTATATCTTGCATATTAGTTTTCAACTTCATAAAAGTAAATATAACTTGGTCCTTTACAGACATAACTGATCTCCTTTTTCCTATTCTTTAGAAACAACTCTGCCACTAATTCCACAATGGTGGCTAATAACTGGAAGGATTGCAATCCTATTAAAGTAGATAGTTCTTTAGCACTAACAATTCTGTTTGAAAACGGATCAACTAAATCACCAGTCTTCACATGTGTTGAACAATCGATCCCAATTTTCTGCTTTTAAACAAAGTTTTGTAAATTAAGCAAAGCTCTTCAGCAGCACACAAATCTTCATTATCTGCTTCAGTAGTAGATATATGTTCATTAACTGCAAAAACACATTAAAAAAACACATTAAACATAATAATTATAAGGGGGTGGGTGGCTTAGTGGTAGAGTATCTGCCTGTGGATCCAAGGGTCCCAGGTTCGAATCCCACCGTTGGCCGGGATTTTTTTAATTAATTAAAATAATTCTGATGCCTTGGTAGGATTCCCCACTCGACCATTCACTGTTGGGTTCTAATTAACAGTGCTGTTCCTAAAGTGGCGCTGGGAAACAGTAACAAAGCCTACACAGAACACGAGGCGAAATAACCTTAGCAGTTGAAGCTGATGACACACACAAAAAAACATACTCAATATTTAACATTCTACTAGTACTGACAACATATCATTATTAAAGACAGTAGCCATATTTCTTGTTTTAGCTGGATTACTTTTCTTTTTATTAATAGTCGCTTGCTTTTTACCACTAATCTGAACTAACTTACATCGACTAAGCTTAGTTGTACGTTCTTTTTGTGATTGTAAGTCAGAATCTTTCTTTCCCCCTTACCGATGCTAAGGTACACGGATCTTGACGTCAACTAAGATTGCACTTTGTACCTAGTTCATTTTACTATGATGTTGATCAGATTTCCACTGATGGAATCTTATTATTATTCATCAAATCATTCACATTTACCGCCAAAATAATCCTTAATTGTCTAAAGGGAACACACTTTAGAATGTGAAAAAGCTACTAACTTTTAGTAAAATCTTTAAATAGTTCATTCAATTTTTGCATAATATCTGCTTTTATAATGCGAAATAAATTTTAAAAGAATAGTCAAGTGTCCGAATAGTGCCACTATACAGTGGTCGTGGTCTAAAGTTAGTTATATACACATGAGTGTAAAATTGTTTATATCTATGTGGTTAGATCTCTTAAAATGTTTTGAAAATTGGGAAACTAGACGTTATGACTCAAAATCCTTTTTTAAAATACCTTTCGCAAGCTCCTGTCTTGAAATAAACATACAGATAATTTTTTTTTTAATTCAATTCCTACTTTGATGAAATATGAGTTTTAAACTCATTTGGGCCAGACCTATTCTGCCTGGTGAGCACTCGGCAAGCCAAGCAATATGACCCACTTTTCGTCGTCTTGTTTATATATGGACGAGCAATCTATTAATCTATATATGTCATTGCTTATCGCCGGAATTTTTATTCAGAAACAAGTGTTGATCACGGATATTTTGTTCGACTATAAGGAATTCTTGTTGATAGTGTCGTGTATTTAAACAATTTCTCCTACTTATTTTATTTAAAACTGGAACTAAACTCTTAAACACCACTGGCATTATTTCAAAATCGAGAGGCACAGCTTTCATTCCAACGTTCCCGATTTAGCCTACGTGTCAACTCCGAACATTCGTGATAGTATCTGCAAAAAGCGCGCAAACACAATCACAATCGCAAAGTTAAGTTTGCCGGAAGGAATTAGGAATGAAACTTAAATTCCGGAAGTTTTTCGACTGTGGAATTAATGCGACTCACCCGCATCATAGCGACGAAAGAAACGAACGTTTTATGTACCCAGAATGTTTGATATTTTCAATCTGGAGTGAATTGCGCTAAAAGTTATCATTCAATGTAAATGGTGCTAAATTTGTTGAATCGTTCAATGATTTTTTTATTTATTTAAGAAGAGTAAAACATGAATTTTCTCCGGTTGATATTAATTGTCTAGGCAGTAAAGGTTTAAAATAATTGCTTTGATAAAGTAGAGCTTTTTTAAATAGTGCAGTGAGGTCATATCTGGAAAACAAGAAGGCCATTCAATTTCACCGCATCGACCTAACCATCTATTTTGAAAAACATTTTAACATCATCGATATTAATACCCAAGTTCCCCATATGAGGTTTTCGTTAATCCACCTTCTATACATAGACATAATAATAAAAACGTCGAAATGATTCTATTAAACTGTGGAGTATAGACGAAAAAGAGGTGCAGACAGTTAAAAGTTTACATTTTTACGTTGTAATCTTTCACACCGTGTATAACACTAAAAAGTAACTTTTAACTGAAGATCACACCAAGCCATTAATACAAAAAATAATTAAATTTCAGAATGTTCTTCAGTTATAAAAATCGGCTAAGGCGTTTCTGAGATACAGGCTCCTTCAAATGACGATGAAATTAGATGTATTGACTAATTACGTGAGCAGTTTGGAAATTTAAAACTACAATTTTCAGTACTTAAACAATTTTGTCTAGAAAATGGCACCGAAATAATGGAAATGAGCTTGAAAAAACTCTACTATTGTATCTGCTTTCCAAAATTTAGAATTCATATCTACAAAATAAACGCGACGAAGTTACCAGCAATTGGATATACCGATTTATCACCTCAAACGTTTTAGAAATATGAGCTCTGTCTATATCTATATTATTAAGGCACCACCGTCTTTTTTTCCTTGTACATAAACTCGTAACTTGGTTCCATATAACGTAAACATTTCAAATGTTAAAATTTTTTATATGTTTCAGATTTTTTGCGACGTATATTATTAATTACGTTACATATTGTTACACTGGTTTTTGGTATCACAATTTATTTAAATTCAACTTTACAATAACTCAATTCAACTTGAACAATAACTATTGAACTGATAACATTAACGTATAACGTCTATCATAAAACTGAAAACTGACGTCAGGATCATCCTTATATAGCTAGGCGAGAAGTACAAACGCGTTTGTTTTTCTCGGCGATATCGTACGATATTAACGGTATAGAAAGCTGACACCTGTGGCACATTCAATAATAATTGAGAAGATTTTGTTAAAAGATTTATTTAAAAAGTTAATTTTATGTGTTCAAACATGTAAAGACCTTCTCGAACTGTCGTCTAGAATATTCTTGACAGGTAATGACATTTCCAAACATTTCTGGACTATTCTATCTTCTTTTACTTGTACTTTTACTTATAACGACCGCAGCACACTGTAGGGCGATGAGTAACATTCCACTGCTTTTTCTATTTGTACGTTTCCTATGATAGCCGGAGGCTACTGCAGGGTGCTGCGTAACAATATGCAATAGTTCATTTTTAATACAACCGTTCAAAATTAGGTAATGTTGTTTAATAATAAAGGTGTCAGACTATTTGTTGATGATAAAATACTAACTATCCAAGAAATACTAGAATTTGAATAAGCAGAAGTGGAAGCTCAACTTTATAATAACAGTGCTCCTGATACTCCCACCATGAGATCATTAGAAGACCCAGTACCTGTCGCTAACCTAAATAACAAGAAGGGACAAATACAAAATATTCCAAAAGCAGAAAAAACAAAAATCACCCATACAAAGCCTAGTACACGATTTGGATCAACAACTAACAAATATAAATCAATACATCCAAAATTACCATAATAAAACAATTGATACTAAAATTATTGAAAATATTTTATATTCAATAAAATTAAACAATGCTCTCAAAATAATACATTTTAATATACGAAGTCTAAATAAAAATTATGATAGTTTGTTTTTGTTACTATTAAAACGGATTTTCATGTGATTTCTTTAATAGTTTATTTCAAAAAGTTTACAGAACTTTGTCGTAGGCTCGTTAAAACCATATGAGGTCGTGAAGTTTGTTAAACGTATTTTTAAAGCTTTCTCAAAAATTTTATTAAGTGTAGTTATTAAAGAGATTGGTCCTATCACCTTTTTTATAAATTGGTAATATAATTGCCACTTTAAAATGATTTGGACATTCACCAGTAATAAAAATGTGATTTATTAAGTTAACTAATTGAGGGATAATTTCGTTTTTTATATTTTTCTATTCCTGGTGCCTTTATACTTTTTAAATTCTATTTATCTCTGCACCAGTAACCTGAGAAAGATAAAACGATTGTAAAATGGATTTATTTTTCCGTGAAGGTGTTTGGGGTTTAATAATTTTAGTAACATACGTCTCTCCTACATCAGTGAAATATTGAACAAATCGATTTGCAATTCTTTTGCTGTCCCTAATAGATGATCCATTTTGAGCAAGCACTTCTTCTACGTTTTTAATATTTTCTTCTTGTTTCGACTTGTTTACAATGTTCCAAAGATTTTTAGAATAGTTACTATTTTTTTATTTCATTCTTAAAATAATCTTTTTTTGCGTATTTTATTATTTTCTTTAACTGGTCTCTGTAGCTAAATTTAATTTAATAGATACTTTCTCTCTAGATGGATATGATGTTCTATGTAACAATGGCACTTTCAGTCGAAATGACGATATAGTCGTTTATGTTAAATCAATTGTAATCTATTTTAACACCACGTATATAGGTGACTGTAAAACAGCAGAAATTAATATCTCCTGCAAAAATCAGAATCTTCTTGTAACCGCAATATATAGATCACTCAATTCCACTTCAGTACCTGATTTGTTCAATACCGAAATATTGAGATATCCTGAAAATAACCAAAAACAAAAAAATCACATTATAATAGGAGATACAAATGTTAATTAAGTAATGAACAATATGTAGAAGACTACAAAAATTATCTAAATTCATATAATTTTATTTCCTATATAATAAAGTTACTAGACTAGCTAGCAAAACTTGTTTCGACCAACATAGACAAACAGGACCGTTTTATCTTCAATAATTGATAATACAATCTCTTAAATCTAAAAAGGCTCGTGGTTGGGATGGCATTAAATCAGAAACCGTGAAAGAAATTAAAAAGGAGATTATTAAACCTCTCACCATTCTTATAAACAAACTGCATAAATAACGAATGCTTCCCTGAGTGTTTAAATACTGGGATTATAAAACCACTCTATAAAAATGGAGACAGGACTCTAATGCAAAATTATCGACCTGTATCATTATTATCAATATTTTCTAAGATAATTGAAAAAGTTATAAAAACGAAAATAAATATAATATAAAGTGAAATATAATTTCTGTATAGCACAAGCATATGTTAGATAAACTTCGGTGTTATGACATACGCGGAAAATATTTAACTTATTAAAAAGTTATTTAAATAATAGAATTCTTTAAGTAGATGTTGATGGAATACGTACTGGTCAGAGAACCGTTTCTCATGGAGTTCCACAGGATACAGTACTTGTACCATTATTATTTACTGTATATATAAACAGCTTGCTTAATACAAGAGGAGATATTATAAGCTTCGTCGATGACACGGTAATAACGTATATAGGGGTTTCAATTAAACAAATTAACATTAAGTATAGAAACAAGTAAATATCGTTCACATCTTATGTAAAATACCAACCAAACTTGGGATCACTGTATATAAACGATGATTACAACATCTACAGACAGGATCGTACAACCCAGACAAGCATCTTTAGCAGAGGAGGTGGTGTTTTAATTGCTGTTAAGAAAAAATTCTCTTCAAATATTATCAACTCAAACCCTTCAATCGAGCAACTGTTTATGCACCTGGACCAAAGTAAGTGCAAACACATCTTAGGTACCATATACATTTCTCCCAAATCTCATGCTAACCTATATCAACTTCATTATGATCAACTATTAATCCTAAACGAGTTCTTTATTGTTCGTCAGTCAGACCTCACCTTGACTACTGCTCTTCTGTTTGGTCTCCACACTATATAACATATAGTAGGAAAATAGAAAGTGTTCAGCACAACTTTCTTAGACATATTGCTTTTAAATTGGGTATTTATTGTGAATATGATTTCATGCAACAGTTTCTGAACATCCCCTCCTTGGAAACTAGGCGAAAACAAAGATACCTTTGTTTGTTATTTAATATTATAAATAGTAGAAGTAATTGTCCTGAACTTCTTGAAAAAATAAATCTTCTTGTTCAAACTCGTTTAACTAGGCAACTGCAAACATTTTATGTACCTTTTTATAGATCAAACCAGGCTTTTAACAGCTGCATTCCAAGAATGCTTGGATTAGCTAACTTGCACAATGATCTCAGGCTGTTCAATATTCCATTTTCATCATTCAAAACTCAATTACGTAATAGTGAGCTTTAATGTTAATGTATTACTGTGTGTTTTCTCTATTTTAACCTTCGACTAACCTATGTTATTATTTTATTATTTTAAATGTTTCTAGTTTGCATGACATGTATGCAACAGCACCATAACTATTTGTGATATTTTAATTAATTTTTATAATTGTAATTTGTAATTGAAATGGGCTTGCCCGTAAATAAATAAATAAATGATCTTTAAAACCCAGAATCAACGTCTATTAAGTATTTAGGTATTATTTTAGATAGACAATAATAAAATTAGAGGATTACTTTTTAAATTCAGATACTTACGTGATTTTCTAGATGAAAAACAACTTGAAATTTTATATTTCTCGCTGGTGCAATCACACCTGATATATGGAATTATTGGATGGGATGGTACAGCAGATAGTTACATGAAAAATTTGAATACGGTTTAAAAATGGTTGATGAAAATTATGCATCGTAAACAAAGAACCTAACCTAGTGATACAATTTTTATTGAAACTCGTTTGTTTGACACGAGACACCTGTACTGCCAAAACATACTAATTAACATTTTTAAAAACAAAGTAAAAATTAACTTCCCACAACATAACTATTGGACCAAAGATAAAAATGCATATTTAACAACGTCACAAAAAAACATCGGTCAGCGTTGTCTAAGTTACTTTGCACCTAGGTTATATAATTTATTGCCCAATGATATCAAAAATATAAGAAATATACAAAGGTATAAAATGGCTATAACCAATCAAAATAGATGTATTTTGAATAATTTAATTGATCTCAGGTATTTCCATTAATTCTGTCACTATATATTGTAGAAATAAGATTTTTATCTAAAAACTTAATAATGTTACAATTTTAAATATTTTACACAAATTAATTTTATTCTGTGTTTGTATGATAGCATGCTGCGGTCATCATAAGTAAAAGTACAAGTAAAAGAAGATAAAATAGTCCAGAAATGTCTGAAAATGTCATTCCACGTGAGGGAAAAGTCTAGAAAGTTCGAGAAGGTCCCAGAAGGTTAAAGCAAGCTATATATGCAGTGATCCTGAAATCAGTTTGGCAGTTTTATGATAGAAGTTATACGTTAATGTTATCAGTTGTATTGTTATTGTAAAAGTTGAGTTAAAATAAATTGAGATACCAAAAACCTGCGTAATGGTGACAGCGGTGGGATATAAAATAAAGAGGAAGATGCGAGAGGAGGAAAAAGAAATACGAGAAGAGGAAAGGGAAAGGCGAGAAGAGGAAAAGAAAGGGAGAGAAGAGGAAAAGGAAAGACGTAGGAAGGAAGAAGAGGAGGAAAAGGAAAGGCGTAGGAAGGAGTAAAAGGAATAGGGTAGGAAGGAAGAGGAGGAAGAAAAAGAAAGGCGTAGAAAAACTGAAATAGAAATTATGAATGCTTTGCAGCAAATCCCAGAAACCTTCAAGCAAGAGGTTGGTCAGCTTAAAATTAGAGTAGATCTTTTAGAGCAACAACAAGAGTATTTAAAAACTAATTTAGAACAGCAGCAAGAGCATTTAAAACTAATTTAGAACAGCAACGAGAGAATTTAAAACAGGAAAAGGCTGAAGTAAAGTTCAAAAGGCAAATTAGAACTGAACTAGTCGAGTTAGACAGAAGAATTCGTAGCCCACCTTCGATAAGAAACAGAGAAACTGAAAATACTACCTATATTCAAAACCCAGTTTCACAAATTCTTACTAGCATGATCATTAAGCTACCCACGTCTGACGATCAGAGAACATGGGAAACGTATCGCCTCCAATTTGAAGCCGCAGCTAGAGACAATGGCTGGGCTAAAAAAGAGCTGCACTATAGTGTTGCTACGAGGACAGGCAGCAATCGTTTTACAGTTACTCCCTCAAGAAGAACCCTGTTATTCATCTCTTGTCCAAGCTTTGGAGACAATATATGGCCAACAGCATTTGAAACGGGTATTCCAAAGCCAGCTAAAAGTTCGCAGTCAGAAACATAATGAGAGTCTACAGAAATTCGAGGCCAACATAAGATGATGATTCATCTGGCCTATCCACAGGCGCCGAAAGATTTCCAAGAACAAGTCGGAATAAAGGCATTCATTGATGGACTACAATATGTGGAAATGCAGCAAGCCCTTCGTCTACAACATCACAAGACGCTGAGGGAGAAACTAATTAAATCCCAGGAATATGAAGCGGTAAAACTCATATCCAGATGTTTTCGCGCAAAAGTGAGAGAAATTAAATCCCAGGAAAGTGAGGAGCCCAATACTAATGCTATTCCCCAACCTGCCTTCTTGCAAATATTAAATATCCTGCAAAATATGCAACGAAACAACCAAAAACCTGCGTAACAATATTATTTACACTTAGTTGTATAGGAAGTATGGTTTAGAGTCTATTTATATGTTCATATGTTGTATGTATTTAACTAATGTTATACTTATTTTTTTTATCTTAGTCAGTAAATACGTTTGATTAAAAAAAAATACTAAAATTACAGATTTAAAATGTATAAAACTTCTGCACACCGGCATGGTAAATGTCTCAGCAAGTTTTCTATGTTTATTTTTAGTTTAGTAATAATTATGTAATATGTATCTACAATATCAATAAACATTATTATATATTACAATACAAATAAAATGTCGTTCAAAAATACATATTATGAAAATTTTGAGAGTGTCTTAACCCCCTTTGTCCTCTCTTGTTACTACGCCCTTGGATCATACAAAACTTTTCAAAAGACCTTAATATTCCTTTTGAATTCTGTAACTCGCTTATTCTCCTTTCATCTGAAAAATCTGGAGCCCAAACAACAATCTAAATTTAAGAATGCAAGTAAAAAAATCAATTTAATAATAATTGAAAATGCTCACCGTTAGAAGGTAGCCTCTCCCCCTTCCAGGCTCTCGATTTCTAGTTAAATACAATTTCCTCTTAAACAAGGAACTACATGTTATTAAAAAAGTTCGAAGAGAAGTGGAAGTTTTAAAATGAAGCAGCACAGAGGTCCCGAATTGAGAGCTTCTATAAATACTGTTGCCAAATTGAAACGCTCTTTCTCTCTTTCAATCTCTCGCGCGTTCTTTTTCCTACACTGTCCTTTTGCAGGACCGGCAAACGAGGATTAATTAAGTTAAAAAACGAGCCGAGCATAGCCAGAGGCGATTTAAATGTCACAAGGAAGGAATTCGTTACTGCTAAATTGGACGACTGTTATTTTGTTCTATTTTTGACTTTCTTTAAAAAAACGCCAAAGAAGGTTATAAAAACGTATTCGCTGACAGCAGTGCCAACTTATGCATGAACTAAAAGGCGATATTTGTGTATATTTACGGTATAAATTTTAATAAGACTTCGTAATGAAAAAATACATTTTTGGTTTTAATATACATAGACCCATAAAATAGATGAAGGGGTCGCTGAGGCTAGGGGGAAACATATAGAGCGTCTACCAATTTTATGGTTCGATATCATCCGTGTTGTAATAGATATTAATAAAATGTATTAACAAAATATATAGAGGGCTTGAGGACCACATTTTAAAATTACATAGATGTGTACAGGGTGTTGCATGAGTCAGGGATGAACTAAACCTATATTTTTTAAAACCATAACACCAGTTTAATATTCTAGATTTAGATTACTCCCATCTTTCCATTCTCTTAATATAAGGTTTGTCTAGATTATGTAGGGTTCTCTAAAAGTAATTTAGTACTTTTATATGAAAATCATAAGTAAATCTACGCCTTGTAGTCAATTAAATAATGTGGAAAATAGTATATTACGTAACAAGAGTAAGTAAACCCATTACGCACGAAGTGAAAAAGATTACGCACGAAGCCACGCAGCATCGAGTGCGTAAATTTCACGAGTGAGTAATGGGCTCGCAACTCGTGTAACGTACTATACTTTTTCTACGCCCACTTAAAATATACTCAAGAAGGATTTAACGTTATGCTTGTGTTGCCAATCCATAAATTTTCGATAGGTAATTTCGTACCTTTCTTTGGATTTTAGCGGTAACAAATTATGTGTGGCAGCTTCAGCTTTTTCTAAAATCTGCGGTGGAATGTTCATAATTTCATCACTTTCACTGCTAACAAACATACTCGTAGGAAGTGTTGAGAAAATGTTCGGATACAATCATTGTTACAAAATTGACAATATAAATGGCATGATGGTTAGTTCCATAGCATGCTAAGAAAACGCCACATATTGTTAGAAAAACTGTATAATGTTGCCGACATTTAGGGGCATTACTCTTTTAATCCAAAATGTATCTCGCTAATGCTAAAAGTTTGTAAGTTTTTTATATGACTAAATTTATGTAAATAGACCAAATAAAGTCGTACGTAGACAAAAATTTGATTACAATTTAATTAAACCAAGAATTTCTTATCAAAACGCACGTGTATGTTATGAGATCTCAATACGTGCATGTTATTGTTAAATGTCATTTACAAGGAATGTTGATAGTGCGATTTTTAACGTTTACTGACATGGGCGTAGAAAAAATTATATAACATACTACATAATCTTTCCAAAAAATATAGCGTGTAAAAAATGGGTGTAATTTTTTGGTTACTAATTTGGTATTTTAAAGTTTTAAAGTGTTGAGTGTACCTTAAATACGTCTTTGTGAAATAAGCAATTTGATTCTTCCGATGGCGAATGAGAAATTAGGATTAAAAACAGTTTTTATATATAAAACAAATTCTAGGATAATAGATGAAATAGTACCTAATAAGATTGAAATTGTGTCAGGAGTTATCTTGTACACGACGCTCTTATCATCTCGGGAGTAATACTATCGCATGCTGGTCTTATATTATTATGATCATTCTTGCGTTATAAAGACAATATTTTTGAGATGGACCCATAAAAAAATCTAGAGGAGTCAAATCAGGGGACCGCGTTGGCCACCTTATAGGCCCCTTGTTTCCAATATATTTAATCGATAATCTCATATCCAAGTAATTTATAACAATTCTATTATTGTGTCTTGGGACACCGTCCTATTGTCAAAACACTGTTGCACGGTCCTCAAGAGGAATGTCTTCTAGCAGCCGGAGAAGACAGTTTTGAAGAATATATACATAGCTTACCTCATTTAATCAAAAACTAGGGACCTATTAGACGCCCGTTGAATAGCCCACACAAAACATTGATGCCACTCACTGTTTGGAAATGACTTTCTCTGACCCAATGTGGATTTTCTACTTACCAGTAGTGAGATTTGTGGCGATTATCATTCCATTGTTGTAAAAACGTAGGATCCTCAAAAAGAATAACTTGAACAATAGATACAAATTGTCTCCTTTTCTTAGAGGGACAAAGTGCTTGAACATCTCTATAAGCCAATACAAGTTAAGAAGGATTAGTTATAAACGAGTTATAAACGAGTTAGACCTGGGGTATCTCTCCAGTTCGTGAGTGTTGCACTCTCTGTCCATTTTGAGATAATTCCTTTGGCAGTGCTTTTTGCAATGCCCAGGAATGGTTCTGGTCCTATGAAGACAGATTTCGTTCCACTTTAAGGAAGCGCGTCGGCTTTTACGTTGCCCTCCACACCACTGTGTCCCGGAATCCAGATCAAAGTAACTTTGTTCCGGACATCGAGACATTCAAGGGTATTTATATAGTTCCAAACCAGCTTTGAGTCAACTAGATTGGAGCTCAGAGCCTTAAGGGCTTGCCTGGCTATCAGAAAAGATCTTTATAGTCTTGTTTGCGGGGAGAAAGTTAATCAACTATGTCGTTTCCAATTCCAGAGAGCCTAGGTTTATTGATATGTCAACTCTAGGCCTCTGGCCGAAAACTCCTGCTCCTACTCCTTTTTTAGTTTTGGAGCCATCCGTGTACAACGCATAGTCTGCCTGGAAGAGGGCTTTTTCCACTCTGCTCCATGCGTCTTTCTCTCTCTGGAATGAGGACACTGTATGTCTTTTCTATGTGCTGTCGGGGAACTAGCGAGTCCGAGACCATGCCGAGGATAAGGTGGTTATTTATTTCACTCATCAGCTTCGTCTTGTCCCATCGCAGTTCTTTGTAGCATTGACTACCCACCTTCAGGAGTCTGTAGGAGACCATTCTGGCCTCCCTTTCCAGCAGAATGTGTCGAGGGGTTAGGTCCAGCATGGTCTCCATGACTCCCGTAGGTTTGCCAATTTTGGTATTGATTTATTAATATATTGTGAAATTATTAGCAGAAAAAAACTAAAAAATATTTCAATTTTATTTTTTCCACAGCAACATTTTATTAAAGCATATTTGGTTATATCCTCGTTTTGGTCCAAACAACCTGAGCTTACTCTACCAGTAGTTAGAACTTACCCTGTATATCATAAATATAAGTACTTATACAGAAATATATAAAAACGTAATAAAACAATAGTGTTAAAGTAAAAATAAATTCTGATAAAAGGTATTAAATTAAAGCAACTTTGTGCGAAATTCTCTTAACAAAATACCACTATAGATTAAACTGAAAACCAAAAACCTCTGGTGGTATTACATGTGACAATACGTATCAATATTAATATTCAACTCCTTTTTTTACTTTTCATTAAAATTGACACAGAAATGAAGGATATAAAGTTTACCAAAAGAAGTACATATACGACGAAATAAAACTAATAATTTCGCAAAAAAACTAATTTTCTAACGTTTCAAAGTTTTCGATGATTGAAATTGTTTCCATTTGCATAAATAAAAATCCACAAAAACCGCCGCACCTGTCCTGTTCACCTTTTTCTCCCTCTTTAGTACGTAGAAGCCTTATATTTTTAATTTAAAATTTTACCTGGCTATCTGTTTTTGATATCGATATGAAATTGAAAAGTTTGAACGACAGAAGGTCTGGTGAGCGAAGCAACTTTTACAAAATTTGTTTTAAAAAGCCTCTAAAGCCCCCCGAAGCGGCTCAATTAAAAGTTTCACCTCCACCTATAGCGTGAAGTGACACATTAAACATATAGTTTGCGACTGTATGTAAAAATCGCTGTAAAGTTGGGATGCTTTAAAAAGTTTTGATGTAAATAGATATGGAATAACTTACAAATAAACAACTTGAAATTTGTAATATACAGGTTGTAACAAAAAGGTGTGTTATTTATCTAGACATGTCGGTCCAGTAACCAACTCGGCAGAGTGCACTAGCATGTGTAAAGGGGACTTTAGTAATTAACTTAGCTGTGTTACAGTTAGTGAAATATCTTCACTAACGCCCATTTACACCGAATTTTTTTAACTGATATTTAACTAATGGACCTTTAACTTTAATTGCTACTTAAATTCGCATTGATTTGCACGGAAACATTTTCTCAAAACTTTTACTTAACATTTCTTCATCTTCACTACAATTCAGCAACGTCGCAATGAACCAGTGATGTTTGTGTTTTCTGTTGGAACCCTGTTTCTATCCTTAAAATAAATACATATCTTCAGTTCTTTAGTTTCCGCTACGGTTGTGGCCATTAACAACTTTTTCTGGTTTTCGTTTTTTTTTTAATTATTCGTAAAGTAATTAACCTTCTACAGTTTTATTAATTTTTTGGTTGGGTGGTTTGGTTTTTGTGATGTTTTTAAAAAATAATTAATTTTTTCAAGATGTCGGAAGTAGAAAAGAGCATTAGGGGCATTTCTCTAGAGAAATAGTCAATATTTTCTGCTGATTTTGTTGTTGCTAAATTTGTCGAATATTTTACAATTTGATTTCGACATAATTTTGGCATTAATAATAAATTGATTAAAGCCCTCGGGCTAAATTTCTCTGACTCTAATCAGATTATTAATGCCAAAATTATGTCTCGTCAAATTGAAATATTCTCGAGATTTAGATGCAACTAAAATAGCTGACTATTATCAAGGTATTGGTATATTATGCTTGAAAATTTCTTCTGAAAAAAGTCCATTTCAAACATATCTTTATAGTACATTGGGCCTAAGAAAAATTTGTCTAGGGTAGCCCTTATCTACAAAATCAAGGACTTCTAAGTCATCTTCTAGAAAATCCTTCACCAAGACTTACTTTTCAACTTTACGCACTATATTTTTTTTAAATAAAAACCAAATTTTTTTAAATATTTGAGGTTAAAGTACAATTAAACATGTTAAAGGGAAGGAATTTGGCCAGTTAGCTAGTGCTGCCTTAATAGATGCTTTAAGAGTCTCTTAATAGTACTTTAAAAGACTAATTGTTCCTTGAAAAAAGTCGGTGCAAATGGGCGTTACACATTCTACTGGGATTCTTGTTATCTATAACACTATAGACACACGGACTCCATGATGAAATTTTATTGGAAAAAACAGGTAATCGACCCAAATTTTCAATCTTATATTATTCTTACAACTTGAATAATTCTTTTTCAGATCAAAATTTGTAAGTTGGTAAGTTTTTACGAATTTATACATTTTCGATATGATTACCCAATTGTGATTGAACCACGTCATTTTAATTTAATTGATTGACATTGTATTTATTTATAAACTATCCTACCAAATTTTGTATTTAATATTTCAAATTTAAGGCCCCATGTATTATATTTTTTAGCAGCCTTGATGAACTTAAGCTATTTATTTCAAAATTATGGGAAATATTAACTTTAATCCCTGTAGATACCTCGGACATAATAATATATTTATTAATCAAATTATAATTATATTTTTGAGTTATAAAGCAGTACAACTTATGCCATGTATTTTTTTAACACCTTGTATATTATACAAGATTTCACCAGTCCTACGCCGCTGTTGTTTGTTTCTAGCGATACACGAGCAGAAACTCAATATACAAAAACGAGGAAACATACTATCTAACCAACAAAAAAAAGTTCATCGAACTATAACTAGTTGTAACTCCAAAAAAATCAAAGTCGAAAAAAGTATACAAAGCCCAAACAGCGTTTCTATTGAATTCAACTGTTGCATATATGGAACAATAAGCAATAACCAATAAAATTTTGAGCGAACATTGTTTTTACATCGGCACTTTCCCGCTTTATGGAGATTTTCCGGATTTTCCGGCAGGCAGATTATAACGAACGGACAGTGGTTCCAGTTCCTAATTACTATGTTCAAAAATTAATAAGCGAACAACGTTGCAAATATTTTTATGAAATGGATCGAGCATTAACCATACACTTTTTATTTAACACCCAGGCGGTTGTGAGATTTTTGAGGTAAATTTTTCACCCCTAAGATTTCTGAAAAGATACGTGTTAAACTACAGCTAATAACAGACATTACGAACGTCATCTCCAATCACCAATTTAAATTTCAGAACAAACACAGAACCATAGAACAAATACGTCGACTCGTACAATAAATATAAAAATACTTTAATGGTAAAAGATACTGCTTAGTCGCTTTTATTGATATCTCATTACTCTTTGACAAAATTTGGCACCCAGAACTTCTATAAAAATAAAGAACTAACTTCCCTGTCCATTCTTCCAACTTATCAAATCCTATTTAATTTTCTTTGTAAAAAACAACAACCAGTTTTCCAATATAATATATCTCCTCTACGATTCCACAAGGTAGTGTAGTTGGCCCAATCTTATATATTTTATGTACAAGAGACTTACCAACGACGTCCACAGTAACACATTCGAGGCGTCTACAAACAAATCTAAAATACAAGACTGGTTAAAGAAATGGCTTTTGTAAGCCAACTAATCTACGTTTACCCACATTATTGGTATTTTTATAAAAATGGCCACATTTAAGTAGTTGAATAACCTCTATGATTTATTTAATCTTTACCTTAAGTTTTCATTTTAATGTACACCTTCCATTTTAATTAACCGTCCATATTTAGACCCAGGTATTTTGCTTGTTTTCTTATTTGGTTAAATATTGTTGTTTAGGTTTATTGGTATACGAGTTTAATCAATTATTCTATTGGTAACAGAACAGATTTTTATTCGTTAATTTTTTTGCCCCACTTTTTAGACTAAATTTGTGAAAACAGTTTTACCACGTGGCGGTAACCAAAATGGGGAACACCTTCTTGATGGCAACCACGTTCCAGCCACGTTTCCGGAACTTATATAATCACGTTTACGCCACGTCGCGAAAACGTGGCGAAAACGTGGCAGCATGGTGGCCGACACTAAACGCTGAACTTTGCTTACTGTTCTTGTCTTTTGAATGATATTTGTAGCTCGGTCTCCGTCCTAAAAATTATTTCTCCCATTCTTCTTGCTTATTCTCTAACTTGACACAACTAGTAAATTAATAAGTAGGTACATACTGAATAATAATAATAAGGTAGGGGGTGGGTTGGCTCAGTGGTTAGAGTCATGACTTTGAGATCGGAAGGTCTCAGGATCGAATCCCACCGTTGGCCGGGATTTTTTCATTTAATTTAATTATTTAAAAAAAATATCGCGACGAATTGATAACCTCCTTCTTTTTTGAAGTCGGTTAAAAATTAATTCTGATGCCTTGGTAGGATTCCCCACTCGACCATTCACTGTTGGGTTCTAATTAACAGTGCTGTTTCTAAAGTGGCGCTGGAAAACAGTAACAAAGTCTGCACAGAACACGAGGCAAAATAACCTTAGCAGTTGAAGCCGATGACACACCAAAAAAAAATAATAATAATATATATTGATTCAGGAGTTCTTATAGGCAAAAAGTTGGAACGATTGAAAGTTTACTGTCAAATATAGGTGTTGTAGCTCGAAATATGGACACGCGCAATTGGAATACTCTATATTTAATTAAAAAGTTAAAATCTGTAAAATTTTCATCTTCGAAATTATTTATTTAGATGCCATAAACAGTAGTTTTTATCAATTTTGGTTAATTAAAATCATTAAATATATTTGAATTTTATTGCATTGAAGCTATATGGACGAAAAAATATTTTTTTAAATAGCACCTTTATATTTTCTCATAATGGCGATCTTAAAAATGGTTACAAATATGTCTGCTTCAGGAAAAAACTTTAAAGTTGCAGAAACTAAAAATATGCCATTTTGTAGTTACTTTCATCAAATAAGTGGCAGCTGGAACTAATCCAAAATATTTTTCATCACTTCAAAGTGGCAATTACGTGGCAGCCACCTAGTGTTTGTCACCATAAAGTTAATTATTTACATTGTTGTCAGATCAGCCATTTCTCCACCTATTTCAGAGGTTTTGAGTTGTTCAATAAGGCCAATGTCAAGGGGGAAAATCAAATTTACCTTAAATTACAAATATGTCATTCATCAACCTAGATCTGTGTAATGTAAATTTAAAACAATTTTAATCTTCAATAGCGTAAAACAGCTTAATCAAATAATAAATACTTGGAATCGCCATAGTAAAAAATATATAGGGGTCCCATTTTAATTCACAAAGTTGATACTTGTTAGTTACCTTTCTGGTTACCGTTTGTTTATCTTAATAGTAATTTTTAGTAAAGCCTTATAACTTATGTATTTAACAATTTATTTTATCTCTTTTAATAAACGTTTTAAGTGCCGTTCTAAAAATAGCTAACTAAAAATAGTGTACATTCAAGAATATTATGGGAAAAATTTGTATACTATATCTTCTATATCTTGTATTACATAACCTCAAAATTTACAGTAGATTTCGTCGGTTAAATTTGTTTATGTCACAGATCACTTAAATTTATGTATTTAATGTTTTGTGCACACCTTAGATTTAAATATGTTTTAAAATTTTATCGACTCAAGAAAAGAGGGGTGTTTCTTTCTGCGTTGTTCCCGACATGTGAAAAAACGAAAGAACCTTATTTTGGACAGGCTATTTAAATTTTTCACAACGAGTTTTGGTACCATTCATTTGTTGTTTAAGTTGTCTATAAAAAATTGTCGAATGTCGAAAAGCAATCTTTTTGCGAGTCTTCGTGTTGTTTCCCATTTTACACACAAACGCACTCTAGATAGGGTATATTTAGTGATTATAACGTAATAGTCACTTAATCGAAGTAGCGATATAAATTTCTGTCACTATAATGGTACTCGGGATGGCTGGATCTCACTTCTGCGGCATAAATACATAATAAATTACAACGAGACAGTCGGGTCGTTCTAGAAGAACCAGGTTCGTTAGACGGCTATTCTTGGAGCTCCGGAAACTCCTCTAATATCAGAGTAGATCTACTACCCGATACTAGTGGTAAAGAGCCGTTAACGTCGTCTTCTTCGTTCGCTTTAACCATGACTAAAGGATAAGTATTCTGGCAGATCTTCCCCTGATAAGCTTTGTGGAGGTCAGAGCATTTCTGCCTTGTCTTCTGGCAGGAGCAGCTCCCTCTTCCGCACCCTTTCTGGCACCTGTATGACAGGAATTTCAGCAAATATAACAAATATCCCGTTACGAAGTGAATTAAGAGAATCATCTTCTGTCTCACTATACAGCGCTACGAAACATTTGCTACCAGCAGGACTAACTCCTCATGAGTGGTGCCATGGTTCAGAAACGTTTAAAATATTTTACTATGACTAATATAGATATATACGAGTACAACACTAAAAAATTCAGATTTATATATGTTATGTCAATTTTATAACATTATATAGGTAACTGTGCAATGCAATATTATTAACAATTTACATTGTTGTTGTTTTAATGATGTAGATGATATGCAGATTGTTGGATATTAATCATAAATAATGCTGCTGTTTCTGCTGCTGCTTCTGTTGCTAGTGGTGCTGGTGATGCTGGTGATGCTGGTGGTGCTGGTGGTGCTGGTGGTGCTGGTGGTGCTGGTGGTGCTGGTGGTACGGTGGTGCTGGTGGTGCTAGTGGTGTTGGTGCTGGTACTGGTGGTAGTGGTGCTGCTGCTTCTACTGCTGCTGCTGCTTCAGCTTCAGCTGTATCTAAATTGGGTTCAGTATTTGATTTTGAGTATTAACTCATTGTTAGGAGTAATGGGTAGTTCTTCAACATCTAACTCTATAAAATTTGCTAGAATATATCTGGAAATAAAAAAGTTCCGAATGTCAGGAATCATATTTATACCGCTTGGCTAATATGTAGGTTTGCCCTTGAAATATGGCCTTCATTACTAATCTTTGATAGCCTAGTGCAGTTTTTTCCTTTGGTTGTAGTAAATATTGAGACCCAGCAGTCATTTTTTGCAACATAATCAGCAAATATTTGGCAAAAAGTCACCAAGACTTGACAAGAAATTGTTGTAGTCTAGATTATATTTGTGTGGGAAATAGGCAGATGCAATATTGAGTACATATTAATTAGAAATGAATGTGACGTATTTAAAGTGTGTAGGTAGTCTACCTACACACTTTAAATACGTCACATTCATTTCTTATTACCCAGTGTGTACACACCACTCAACCTCTTCACATATTAATTAGTTCAGTGGGCCTATTATTGACAATGCAAAAGTAATTAAATGGAATCGCTGGAAATTATTTTAAGTAAAATAAATGAGTGGGTAGTTAAATTTGAATAAAATTTACACAAATTATGATTTTATGTTTTTAGGTATGATAAGCTGCTAATATCTAATTATTCTTGTTTTGCTTATAACAGCATTTAAATTTCATTTAAAGATGCATTCTAAAAAACTTGAATTATTTTCACGAAAACTTTATTAAAATTCAAGTAATGAATTATTTACTATAGAGTAATAAAAACAATTTTTAGCTTTTAGTATCTTTTTATTATGAAAATTTTACGTACGAAAATATTTACCCTTTTTAGAGTGGTTTAATTATTTTTCTAATTATAATCAAATAGATCACTCGTGATCTATTATATTTTTTTTTATTTTATTTAAAAATAGCATTCATTGTAGACAAATGCATTCACTAAAGTAGATTTTCAGAATTAGAATAAGAATAACCAATCGGAATTGCGAACTCTGTAAAGTGTCTTGATTTTGTCCAGCTAGATGCGAGCAAGATCCTCCAATCGGTTCAGTAGCGTCCAGTGCGGTCAACCAGTAGAAGAGGGGGCTAATTTCTTTGAAGCTTCGTAAAGTTAACCAGAACCAGCTACGGTATCTAACAAAGTGAAAGTATTAGATCATTCGGAAAATATTTCATGGAGAAAATTTAATTTGAAAGGACTGGATGCCTCCCATCCACGTACATCAAAGTTTAATCAAATAAAGTCTAGAGTATTTTGGTTGTTAAGTTGTGCCTCTACATAATGTTAAATATATTTGAGATTAGAGCGGTTGGTCTGTAATTTTCTATTTAAGTACGTACAGTTTTGGTACAGTACGTACAGGACGTAAAATGTACGTTTTAAGTACGTACACAATAGTACGTACCAGTACGTACAGAAAAATACGTACTAAGTACGTACCTAAGTGTACGTAATCCTGGTTGCATACCTGTTTTATTGAAAAACCTAAGTTTTTGCCAAATTTCTGTTGACCGTAGGCCAAAAAGACAAAAAATGCAAAGAAGAAACACATTTTATTTAACCTAACATAAACTCTAAACTAAACTCACTCGTTTTTTTAAGCAACCACGTTTCAACAGTTTGTTATTGTTAGTTTTTTTTTATGTTTAAGAATTTAACTATTAAGTGTTTCTTTAAATAAATAATTGTGTATAATTTATTATAATTGAACAAGACAGTTCTTAAGACTTTTAGACTTTTTAGTGCGTGTTATAAGTACATAGTTTTGTCATTTTATTCTGGTGAGTGATTTCATTTTAATTTTAAAAAATTATGTGTAATAAATATAATTTATAGATATGTCTCCCATCCCATAGTAAACATTACAAAAATGCTACAAAACAATTGAAAAAGTTTAAGGAAATGAATAAACAGGAGGACAAAAGAAGTGATATTTTACAGACCCTAATAATTTAATTTTGGATTTTGTTAAAAGGAGTATGGTTGCTACCTTAATAACTATAATCAGCTGGCAACAAATTATAATTGGCTGCAGTTGTAGTTCTATCCAGTCACAATTATTTTTGTATCTAATGAAATTGTGTACTTCCAACCATTGGACTTCAAAACTGGCGGAGAAAAAGAAATATAGGAGTTCCGATATTATACAGCAGTGTCAGGAACAAATTGTATTTCAAAGGCATAAAGCCAAAAGAGGTGGATACAAATTAGAGAGGTTTACATCCAGGAGTATATTGACAATGATAATTTTGAGCCGTAGAAACTATCGCTTATTTTACTCTACATCGTTTTGTTATATTGTTTTTATTATATTACTTATTATAAAAAGTACCCAAGTTAAGTTTCTAATTTGATATTATTTCTTTGCAGAAGGTGCTGTAAAAAGTAGCAAATGCAAAGAGAAGAAGTTTGCAGAACAGGAAATTGTGAGATGGCTAAGAAGAGCTGATGATAGTCTAAAAACTTTAAAAAAACATAGCAAAACAATTTAAATTATTCTTTGTAAAAAATTAAATAAATACAAATTAACTTTTTTACTTTTTTTTTGTATTGTACTAATATGTACATTTTACATCATAAGTAAGTACCAATAAGGATGAAAAGAACGTCTAGAATATGTACTCTATTGGAATAAGTGCAAACATAGTACGAACATAGTATGTATATTAAGTACGTACACAGTACGTACATTGGGTACGTACACACAGGCGTACATTGGGTACGTACACAGAACTTACATTGGGTACGTACAAAGTACGTACTAGGTACGTACTGTCGTTTGGAAAATGTATTATGTACGTACTATGTACGTACTTTGTATAGTAAAGTACGTACACTGTACGTACCTTACATCCCATCAATACGTACATAGTACGTCTTATGTACGTATGTTTGTTTGCTGGGATACTTTTGAAGATAGTTTCAATTTGAACTTGTTTCAATAGTTTTGGAAAATTTCCAGCATTAAAGCAATAATTCAGTATGCTGTGATTTTGTCTAGTGTTGCTTTTAATGGTTTTGAACGAATATTGTCCAATCCAGTCAACTTTTTAGATTTATAATTTTTAATTATACGAGTACCTCTTTGTCACTTCAATTTCATTTGTTGAAGTAAGGTATATGGTGTTCTGTAAAATCTTTATTTTTTACACTATAGTTATTTATACAGTTTAGATTTGGTTTGCATGTTTTTCTCAAATTTCACTATCATATATTTTGCTGAATTAGCAATTAGCAATTCATTTAGTTTAATACGCAATCATTTGATCCAGTTATTTATTTGATTATAAGGCTGTTCTATCGCTTTCCGTTCGGTCAAAGTTGAGAGGTATCTCATCCATTTCACAGAATATCTCTGTACGCAACCCTCTCTTTGTTTATGTAAAGACAATTGTACGTGTAATAATTCTATCTTTCTCCGTTTAGTCTAATGGGTTGCCTATCTTTCTCTCCACCTGAAACGCTGGCTGGCCGCTGGCCCAATTTGTCGGTGTAGGTATTGTTGATAGTAATTTCTTTGCAGAGAATATTTTTGTTTATTACTTCGACGACGGATTAGAAAGTTTTCTTTCTTCATCTAGTGGAAATATTTTTTAAATAAAAAATTAACTACATTTAAATTAATTTTATTTATATTCCAAGGTGAAATAGTAAAGGATTTTGATACATATAAATATTGATCGTATTTTTTTGTAAATAAACATTATTTTTGTTATAACTAATATTCGATAATATACACTTGGTATCCGCGCGAAAGCTTTGGATGGCTTTATTTATGGTATATTTAAAGTAATAAACTGAGTTTTGGAAAGTGCTTTAATATACAGTAGTACATACTATAAAATATTTGTTTTTTTAAACAAAATTGCATTAATCTCACAATTAATTTGTAGTGTAGACGAAAAATTGTTTGAAAACTATTTTATCGTCTATGCTTTGTTTTAATTTCATACAAAAATATAATGTATTGGTTTTATCTTTTCTTCGTTCACTGAAAGTAAAAATAGATCAAAATAAATTAAATACTTAAATAAAAAAAAACTTTAATTACCTACTATTCTTAATGAAACATTTTATTTCACATAACAAAATACAATCACAAAAAAAATAAATTACATCATTTCTTCTTACAATTTCTTTTATTAAATATTTTAATTAAAAATCAACTAACTTTGGTTCAGCACAACCAAAAATTGTCATCTCTCTCAATTTTCTCAACGAACATTCCTAGTGGGGTCCAAACTATAAAATACCAATATTTGGCTTTCGTTATAGCCAATTGCCCTTTTACCTGATAATAATAATTATCTTTTTTTTAATTTAATTTGGCCATCTGTATTGGCTAGATATTTAATTTTTTTTCTTGAATTCCCATTTCTGATGTCAATTTGAAACAGGAATATGGACATTAAATTTTAATTATTTTGTTATTATTAATAATGTCTTCTGGACTTGCTCCCAAGTATGAATGTTTTTCTTAAATAAATAATCCACATTCTTGTACCGTTTTTCTATATTTATTTTTAAATTCTTCTAGCGCAATAGATTCATGATATTGTCCTCATTTTGTAGCGGCCGATCAGTAAAAAAATTATATAAAAGAATATAGATCTCTTTTTTTATTACAAGAAATGGCTGCAGCTGTACACCGAACATTATATCCTCCTTTTACTGCAAAATTAATTCTCTTTCCTCCAACAAATTTGGCTACGATTGAATTATATGTTTCTGCAGTATTATTAGTCATGTTTAATAATAAACTGTGGCTATTTTGAACCATCAGATACAATGTCATCCATTAATCCGCATTCTTCAGTTTCTGTCAAATAATCTTTATCGTTTTGTACTCTTTTACAAAAATATTGTGCACAATTTAAATGATTTCCAAATGTGTGGTAAGGAGAGTTTTTAATATATGCAGTTAATTGCTTGACGTTGTCAACAATATCACTGGAATATTTTCTGTGGTAATTTACAGCCGATTTAATTCCCACTCGTAACTTCAAAATTCTATTACTCAAAACTTTTTTTAGTCCCGGACTTACCATTTTCTCCATCGCCAATAATTTTTACATATTGTAATGTTTGTTTATTTTATTTTATTTTTACAATTCTTACTGTTTTTCCTCCTTTTGGTACAAAAATATCACGATATCGTCGAAGAAATTTCTTTATTTTATTTTTCTCCAATTGATTCAGAGATTGACTAGCAACTGCAATCATTTTCTAGAATTTTTCGTCGGAATTATCAGAAGTTGTTTGACGAATTATGGAAGTTACTGGTACACAAGTTCCAATTCTGGTCTCTTTCTTGATGGTAATTGGGTGATCATTAACGTTTATGAGATGAACTGGAATCTCTTTAGCAGTCGTGACCAACCCCTTTCCGATTAGAATTTCTCGTCCAACCTCTTCATCGTGGTTACAAGGTTCCATCATGACAGGTGTTCCTTCTTCCATAGTTTCTTGAAGCCGTGCTACTATAACGGTTTCACTTCTGCCAGGTACCACTGTATACCCTCCTGTACAGCAACTAGCACGGTACTGTCACCATAAGGATGTAGGAATACCTCTTCGGCACCAACTTTGATCACTCTGTTCTTAAAGTCTAACTGGAAACTATGTAAGTTCATTACATCCATTCCAAGTATAACATCTTCTACGATATCAGCGAAAATAACAGTATGAGTAAACTTTTCTGTACCGATTCCCAATTGAATCTGGATTTCCCCATGGATGTTGGCGCTTTCACCTGTGGCAGTCCGCAGTCGCAATATTGTTGGTAGAAGTTTCTTACGGCTTTTTATGGTTGTTGGTCGTATAATAGTCCTAGTTGCTCCAGTATCCACCAATAGTGTATACTTTTTACCATTTACTTCGCCGTCTACGTATACACTATCATCGCGACATTTCAAAAAGGCTATCAGTATGAGAGGGTCTTTGGAACTGTTTCGGGTCGAAGCTGCCCTCTCTAGGCCGACCCGCTCGCATATTTGTAAGTAGCAGACGCAACATAAAATCGTGAAATGGCGAACTGCAATTTGTATGTAACAGACTTAGTACAACCAAAACTGCTAACACGTCTGCTACATTCGCGTGATTGCAATTTGTATGTAACAGACGTAGTACAACCAAAACTGCTAACACGTCTTCTACATACGCGTAATTGATTATTATAGCGCAAAACAAAGCACTGCTCTATTTGTCAATTCGTATTTTGTGGTCGTTCGTGCCAATTTAACCAAACACGTTTTTATTTATATCTGTCTAAAGAAAATAATATGAATGAAATAAGTGAGATTTGGTTTCCGAAGCTGTATAATTGGAAGGTAATTAATAAATCCACCTACAAATTAAGAATTAAAACAAAAGAAGATGTAGAGGTATGTAAACAAAATTTCTGAGTTATGTTTTTGGGCGCTTAACGCTCTGATATGTATAAAAGCCAAAAGCCTGCCGAGGACTCTTTTTGGTAACGTTTTTTTGAGGAGCATAGAGATTATTTTATATTTTTTCGTGCATTAAAGGTGTGTTCCTTGGGTTTCAAACTGTAATTTATATTATTTTTTCGGTTGATAAGTATATTTATATCTAAAAGCGTATAGTAAAAGGTTTAGCCATAAGGGCAGCGATGACTTAAAAATTCATCAGACTCGTACAAAGTAATAATTATTGATAGACACATCGTTAATTAAAAACTGAGATCAGATATTGATTAATCACAAAAAATGCGATGTTGCCATGTAAAATATGCAGGGTTATCGTTCTAAAACCTGAGATTGGCTACTGCATTACTGCATTCAAATATAAAGGCATTTCTTCAAAAAATAGGACTTCTGTCATAGCAACTCGCCGCAAAGGAAATAAAATTCCTATTCAACCAACGTCAGTAGCAAGAAGCAAAATGGAAGGAAAAAATGTCTTTTCTGGAAGAAAATCTTTTAGACACAGTGAAAAAAAAAGCAGCACATTCGTTAAAAATGTGTGTAGAAAAAAACGTAGGGCTTGGTGATAATAAATTCCAAAAATAAGGTTTTTCTGTTTTTTTTTTTAATTTGTTGTTAGTAGTAATATTAATAAATTAGCCATTAAGTTTTTTAAGATCTTACTACCATCATAAATAATTTACTAAGAGATGTAAATAAATTAGTAAATTTTACTAAGCATCCTTGTGTCTTTTTTATTCTATTTAATCGGTTATGTATCTGAAGGCATGATTTTTGATTTAATCGTTGTGTATGTAACAGACGCGTTACTAGTTTTAGTTGGAATACGTCTGCTACATACGAATTACTCTTCGGCAATTTCCGAATGTTAATACATTGTATTCTGCGTCCGTTACATACAAATATGCGACCCGCTCTAGTTTTCCTGTGGCGTGTTGTCTTGATTCGTTGTGTCCCTAGGGCGTTTGTACGAACTGCGTACATGTCCCAGTTCACCGGAATTCCAGTACCTGATGGTCTTTGCCTTCATCTTTCTGTCAGTAAGGCTATTCATCATGTTTACCAGTTGGTCGAGTTTACCTTCTTCTCCTTCTTCTTTTACAGTACTTACTTTACTGTATCCACCAGAAGCCTGTGTATCTACCTCATATTCAAGGGCAGCGGACAAGACATCGACCAATGTTTTGTGACGGGCTAAACGAAGTGTTTTCTGCATCTCGTGGTCACGGAGTCCATCAACATACATTTGGACTGCCAAACATTCCATCATGTTTTCTGGAGCTGATGAGTAGGCAAATCGCACCAACCTGATAATATCTACTTCATATTCTTGAAGAGTCTCGTCTCGTTTCTATTTACGATTCTTTAATTTGTGACTGGTATAAATGCTCCAAGTGTTCGTGGCCATATCACATATTTAGTCTCTTTTTGAGTTGCTCAAAATCATCTATCTCTTCCACGGGTATAGTCTGAAGGACATCCAAAGCGTCTTTTCGAAGGGCGATGGTCAAATTTATTTGCTTCTCTCGTTCAGACCACTCGTTTGCTCTGGCAGCTGTTTCGAACTGCTTAAGGTAGTTCGTCCAAGACATCTTCCCGCCAAAAGTTGGGATTTTAACACGAAGAGAGTTTACAGCTCCTTCCAATTTTAACTTCGACTCCACCTCATGGCACTTAATTTTAACGTCCTTGGCCGGGTCTGCATGTTCCAGTTCTTCTATCTTCTTTTCCATCTCTTTTATTATCTCTTCAACGAAAGACATTTTCTCCTCAACAGAAGTCATTATTTTCTCCTAAGGAAGAAATATTAGACGAAAATTTATTTTCCATAGAAGACATTTTGTTTTCCAAATCGGAAGAAATTCCATCTTTTAAAAAAGAGATATTAGAAGAAACTTTAGTTTCTAAAGAAGAGATTTCGTTTTTCAAGGAAGACATATCAGAAGATACCTTTTCTTCTAAGGAAGAAACTTTACCATCTAAGAAAGAAATGTCCGACGAAACTTTATTTTCTATGGAAGTAATATCACTTTTTATTGAAGAAACCTATAAAGAACCTTTATATTCTAATGAGGAAATATTAGAAGAAATATCGGTTTTCATGGAAGACATATCAGAAGAAATTATAGCAGACGCATCATCCGAAAATAGAAAAGTTTCCGGATCCAAACCTTCATTTTCTAGTGCTTTTTTAAGTCGTTCTGCATCTCTGATTTCTTCCCTGTCGTCTCCAGTTCACGTTCTTCTAATTCTCGACGTAGCTCAGGCACTTTTAAATCACAAAGTCTTTTAGCCATTACTGTCCACTATTTATTTACACTATTCTACTTCTCAACTTAAATGTGATGTTTGTTTTTAAAACAACAGTTTATTTATTAATAATTTATTTAAACACTTATTTATTTTATAACAGTACTATTCTAATTTATATATATTTCGAATATCTTTGAATCGTTCACTATTTATATTCACCACTGTCTATCTACTCATGACTTTTTTTTAACCTCCACCAATATTTATATACAAATTGGTGGTTTCCAGAATGCTCCTACACCAAAACATTAGGATTAGAGCATGACTGAATAATGAAATGGTTCACATAACAATATTTTAATTTGTGCATTTTTATACTATCACGGAATCCTTCTAAAATTAGTTCCAATTCCTTAGAGTTCGACGGACCATCCCAATTTTTTGAATATTTATAAGTTATAGCTTTTATGTTTTTAGTTAAAGATAGGACAATACTTACTTTCAGAAAAAACATACAAAACTTTTTCAATTTTCGCCCCAATAATGCAAGCTTGTAAAAAATAAGTGCATTAAAAAATAAACCCTTTATATGTTATGTCAAATATGAAAATATTTCTAAAGTAGACCATGGAAAATTCACGCATGACGGATTCTTTACAATTCTGTCGGTCATGGCTTATTTTAGAAACATTGTTTTTGGATCACACGTTATAATATTAAAATATAAACTTACAACTCCAGATAAAGCGTTATAATTAACTTTATATGACCGCTTAGACCATGCACCGTCAACAATCACTGCAATAATTAGACCATTTCCTTGTTCATCTACTTCTCCAATATCTTGCTAATTTCAATTTTTCCAGTCCTGCTTGTTTCGTGTCCTCCCAAGCTACTTCAAAAATACTTTTACTTACCAACTCATTATGAGCTGAGTATTGTCGAAAAGACATTGTGGAGTGTTAGTACATTAGGATTTGAAATTAGCAAAATAATAAAGGTTACTTTTATAATATTTCCAATAAATTAAAAATTATTATAATCTCTTCTTAGGAATATTTTGAAAACTGTCCATTGTTTTCGACTCGAGATATTTATCAAAATATTCATGAATTCCGATATAATTTGGAAATTAATTAATAAAAATCATATTCGCATATAAATCAAATTATATTTATTTGACTTTAGTAAAATGTATAATAAAACATTTTGCTAGTAACTGCACGACTTTTCTTTCATAATTAGTTACACAACACGTAAAAAATAATAAAAAATATATTATACTAAATTTTTACAATCAAAAGAGCTAGTTAGACCCTGGCCGAATCACTTTATATTTTCTAATCCAAGCCATCGTTTTTTCCAGGTATGTGATAAAGAAAAAAATATTTTCAGGAGTTCGAAATAAAAATATTATTGGAAAACGGTTTACCACAAAACTCAATTAGTTTTTCATTTTAGCAAAAACTTGTAAAAAGAAAAAAAATAGAAAAAAATCAGCTACAAACTCCAGTTTTCCAAAAATGTATATCTGTAAATTGATAAAATTTAATATTCAAGGGTAATATACCTTGATAATAGTCAGCTATTTTTGTTGAATCTAAATTTTGAGAATATGTTAATATCAATTTGATTAGACATAATTTTAGGCATTAATCAATTGATTATTATTCCAAAATTATGTAAAATCAAATTGTAAAATATCCGAGAAATTTAGCAATAACAAAAATAGCAGAATATTAATCAAGGTCGTGTTATATTTGGGACAACTATTTCACTAGACCAAATATTGACTATTTTTCTAGAGAAATAGTTGCTGATATTTGGTCTAGGGAGATAGTCATTTTTTTTTTTTAACTAGGGTGAAACAAAAAAACTAAAAGACTGGAGATTATTAGGGTGTTTCTTTTGAATACTTCAGCAAAAAATGAAATTATACTGATGATAAATAATTAAGAAACATGGACAATGCTAAAACACTAAACCGCGAAAACAGCCTTAACTGATGTTTGTAGTTCATTTGTTATTTATTTTTTGTGGGTGTTAATTTTTTAAAATATAAGTTACTTTGTTTTAAAAATTTGTACATAAATTTTGTGGTTTTAGTTTTAAACGTTGCAAATAATTGTTTGTATATATGTATAACTATTTGGGAAGCTAATAAATGTAGACGAATAAATATCCTTCTTCAGGTTGTATTTCAAGACGAGCTATTCAGAATATTGCGTGGCGAGTTAGAGTTCGTCGTAACGCCGTCAGATAAAATCTGAGCTACAAAAACCTGGAAATATATACACTGACGAACCACGACGTGACAATATGCTTTGAAATTTCCTTTGAAGAGGTTGGTCTGATAATTGAGTTATCTCTGTCTGGAAGAATCATGTGATTGGATGATATTTTGTAAGTTATTTCTAGTACAGCTACCATCTGCATTTCTGATTAGAATATTGCACAGTTGGCTTTTTCAATCGCTTAGTAGCTTTCCGTTGGGCACAAACAGCGAATTATCTTTCATCGTTTCACTAAAGTACTCACTAGTTGATTAATTTTTGATACTTATTATCTTTTTTTTTTTTTAACTGCTGTGTTGTTTTATTTTAATTGGTTTTATCTGATGAAGCTCTGGTCTGATGCCATTTCCCTCTAACTTTTCTTTTTGTAGAAATTAGGTTAGTTATTTCCTATTGTTCGGTGAGCAATAATAGGTGGGGTATTATTCTATGCTGCTTGCTGTATGTTGGAAACAAGTCACTACTCTACTGTTCTTAACAGAAATGAAAGGTTGATTTTCTTTTCAAGGTCCAGTCTGAAGCTTTGCCAATACGTTTTCTTGTTTATTCGTCTGAGAGCGGTTTAGTTTTGGATACTGGTGTCGCTAAAATTGAGAAGAATCAGAGAATAATATGTCCCATGCCTCATCAACTTATATGTAGTTTGCTGAAAAATTTCGTACCACAAAAAAGTCTATTGGGTCGGATATTTTGTTTTTATCTATGAGCTAAATTAATAAGTTAGCGAGTTGAATGCGACTAACATTGTAGCTGTATCATCGCTTTGTTCCGGTTTAATTATATCATGTATAAAGTGATTACTTAGCCATATATTTTATACTTGTCCTCTTATTGTTTTTATATGTAATATTTTAATTTACAGGTGTAATACAGGTGTAATACAGGTGTAAAACAAGAAATGTCCATATTTTTAAGAAAATTGGGTTAGACTGACATTGTGTAGTATTTTTTGTGTACTTGAGCCTGGCAACAACCGAACAGGCATAAAAGCAGAGATGTCCATAATACAGCGAAATAAAGAATCGCTATACAGGCATAAAACCAGAAATGTCCAAGCGCAACCGGAATAAAAGTGGGAATGTCCGCCTCAGCAGCGTTACAGTTTAATAAAAATTCCAAACTAGTCTTCACTTTTCTGTGTTTTAGGGTAGGTGCGGTTGTTTGTTTACCTTAAAATCATGACCTCCAAAAGCGGTGTAAGTGATTTGAAGCCAAAGAAAAGACAAAGAACTAGCAGAATGTAGGATGTCATGAAAAAGCTAAAATTGTCTTCACATGAAAAAGTAGGCCCATGCAACTGCATAAGAGATTAAAATGCTTTGAAAACATTAATGATTTAAAACGTAGTGCAATTTTATTTGACTTTAACCAAATGAGTGGGCATAATGAACATAATGATCTCTGTAATACCAGAGGCGCAGATCTAGAAAACCAAAAACTGAAGCTCTACATCATGATAGTACTTATGCATACAAGGTAAAAGTAAAAAGAGATACTGTTGTGAAGGATATCCCTGTGTATCATAAAGCTTTCTTAAGCATTTACGGAATCTCAAAAGGTAAATTAGAACATCTACAAAAATCATTGAAACACATGAATTTGGCACCAAACGACAAACGCGGTAAACATGCTAAATTTATCAAGAAGTTACCTGACGATACCTATGTTAAAATAAAAGATCACATAAATTTATTTAAAGGAAGGTTGTCACATTATAGCATTAAAGACACCAAAAATATATACCTACCGGAAACATTAAAGTCTTAACATTAAAAAAATGTACATAATGTTTCAAGAGTTGTTTCCCAATGTAAAAGCTTTTTATGAAACGTACCAAACGATTTTTAATAGTAAATTTAATATAAGTTTTGGACTTCCACGTAGTGATACTTGCAGAACATGTGATAGGTTTACAGCGGAATCAAATAGATTAAAAAATCTGATGTGTCCAACACATGACTTTCCTATCTAGTTATTATAGGCTTTTTCCGGTTATTTTGTACAACCTATTGCAGCATCTCTATAAATGTTTAGAGGATAAACTAAATATATACATTGTCCACATACATCTACCTCGAAACATTTTTCTATAGATATTTATTGACAACGAAAATACTGAAAAATTTAAATTTAGCACTTTTTCTCCAATTTTTCCATTACGGCTCATTTTAGAAAAATCATGTATAAACAAAAATTACAGAGATCGATATCGCAAACAACTTTTAGTTCAACAATTTTCATAAAAATCAGAATTTTGCACATTATAGATAGTAATATTAGAAGTAACTTTTATTTGAACAAACGTAAATAACAGATATATTACATAAAATATAAAAATGACCACCCATAAAGTACCCTCCCAGATGTTTCGACTCTGCCCAAAATCTAATCAGTTCATTTAATGGCAAACAATAAAAAACAACAATGAACTAAAAATACAACAAACTACTTATTAATGTTTATTATTTGCGAATTTAATATCCGGCTTTATCTGACATTTGTTTATTCCTGTCTCGAGATCATAGCTAACCTCGACGCTTCGCGTCTCGGTGATCTAACTAATCTCACGACATTTCCATTTAAGTATTTATCATTTAATATTATTAATGTGATTTTAAATAATTGCAACACTCTTAAACACTAGTCTTTGCTAGTCTTAAATAAAAGTAATGGAACATATTGTGTTTTTGTTTTTTTTTTAATAATCCAACACATTTACACCCAAAACACGAATTTTAAAAAATCTCACGTGAGATTAGGGACGGGGGGGAGGGAGTTAAGGAAAATCTTACCAAATCTCGCCAAGGGGGGAGGGGGAGTCAAAAAATCCTCAAAAATACCTCACGTAATTAATGGACGCCCCCTATCCGTTCTTGAGTTTTCTTCAAAATTCTAAATTTACACATTTACACATTTTCTCAAATATCTCCAATACGGTCCATTTTATATGTAAATTATGTATAGGATAAAAATTATAGAAAATTATATTACAAACAACTTTTATTTGAACAATTTTTATAAAAAATTATTTTTTTTACATTTTGTCAAATTTCTCGAATACGGACTATTTTAGGAAAATTTTGTATAGATAATACTATTAGAAGTAACTTATATTTGAAGAATGTTCTTTTCCAAACGTAAATAACAGATATATTCCATAAAATATAAAAATGACCACCTATAAAGTACCCCCCAGATGTTTCGACTCTGCCCAAAATCTAATCAGTTCATTAGACACTGGAACAAAGTTTAAGTTTAAAATTTGGTGTTTTTCTGTGTATCGAATCATGAGTTGTGCGACATACAGACACACACACACACACACACACACACACACACACACACACACACACCAATCATTTCGTAGCAATTGCACTAGATTTTCAGAAAAATGTATATCTACCAAATGTGCCAACTAATGTTGTCTATTACTTGCGACAGCTTAGTTTATATTCATTTAACATACATGTTCTTTCATCTGGTATGTCCCTCTTTTACTCTTACCCCGAACATTTTGCTAACAAAGGATCAAATGAAGTGTGCACCTTTCTTTTTGATTTCATCGTTAATTACCTAGGTGCCGAGGTAAAGAACTTACATGTTTTTTGTGATTCTGCGGGTGGTCAGAATAAAAACTTTACCATGTTCAGATTCATGCATTATGTGGTTCATACTGTTAAACGGCTAGAATCGATAAAAATCACATTCCTTATCAGGGGACATTCATACTTAGAGTGTGATAAAAACATGGGACTTGTTAACTTAAAAACAAGGATGGAAGTACCGAATGATTGGTATGAATTACTTCGCAACTCTAGGAAAAATCCGAATCCCTTTATTGTCATTGAAGTGAAACAGTCTATGGTCAGATTGGACACATTTTTTTAAAACCAAATTTGTATCAAAATGTCCTTTTCTTATTCAGTCTATAAGGGAAATTGTATGCAAAAAAATTCATTCTCGTTTATTAAGTTACCATTTCAGTTACAGTGGTACTTGGCTTCAAAGTCCAATAATAAAAGCTCAGAAGAGGAAGCCTGCAAAAACTAATCTGGCAAACGAGTTTGAACTTCCTTTGGAAAAATATAATTGATATCCGAATATTCGTTTTTTGTTCTAGGTTTGCTTCCAATCAACGAACTAAAGTACTTAAATCTGATGAAGTTAAAAGAATTTTGCGAAAATCCAGATGCTGCTTTATTCTATAAAGAACTTTCCCCATGAGGTAAGAAGAAAAAATAAACAAGAATAAAAAATATATAGGTAATATACAGATGACCGCATAATGTAATAAAAAATGCTTTAATCCATTAGGTAACAAGTGCGCGGCGCAGCGACGGGCGTGGACATTCCTTGTTTTATTCCCATTTATGGGATATTAGCGGACATTTTTATTTATTTTAGCAAAGGCTAAGTTTATTGTATTACAGGTATTGTTTATTTTAGTTACTAAATGTTTTTCCTAACGTTGTCTGAAAAATAATTATTTTTTAAAATTATTTGGAAGTTGTTACATTGAAATTAACATTAAAAAGTGGAATATCTCTAAATGTTGTTTTAGAGACATTCCTGGTTTTATTCCTGTACCCTTTATTTGTACATATCCTATTTTCATATTTTGCCGATTCATCACATCTGCCTTACGCAACTTGTTCCATCAACTAATAAAAATTTTCACACGATTTCGAGGTGACTACTACTTATCAACCGACCCACGTATAAATGTGTTGTTGGTTTCGTGCGAAGAAAAACAAAGGTAAAATCGGTAATGTGTGCCAGTCCCATTCACGACTCGCTTTTCAAATGGGGCTTTAGTCTCCAGCAAACAGGATCCTATAAATAATGCACAGGGACACTGAATTTTTTAGTTCGGCAAAAGAATTACCCACGGTGATTTCGGGAGAAACGTTTACGATCTTTTATTATGTACAATGCCGGATTTCTAGACCGTTTTGCTATGTTAGTCCTCTGGGGTTTGTTCTCTTTGATAGGCGGAAATAGCTATTTGTGAATTAACCCCATCCACTTCAGGTATTCACATATTATGGATATTTCGAGTAAGCCTTAAAAACAAAAACATTAGCATTGTTAGCAAGTAATTACACAGTTTTCGTTAAAATATTTTTGTTTTTAAACAGCATTGCTGAAGCACAAGAACCACCCCTTGAAATAAGAAGATCAATGCTATCCTTTAAAAAACTTCTAAAATAAAATATTTTCAATCAGATAATTCAATAAATAAAAAAATGTTTGAATTGTATATTGAAAATTTGACAAACAAATATTAGGCGAAAAAGAATTGTCCACCACTTGTTGAAGCATACTCAAAACTTCCAAATACTTTAACTTTTAAAAAATTACCCATATTTGATATAAAATATTTGACAATAATATTTAAACCAACTGTAATTCTACCAACGTAATGTGATATTTCATCTTCTAATCAAGCTATACTCAATTCTGTAATTGGAAAATATAATAATTTCTTAAAAATATATACAGACGATTCCAAAACAGCAGTCGGAAAAGGATATGCTGTATATATTCAAAACAAATTTACTCTAAATCAAAGGATACACGATTTTTGCTCGATGTACTCAGCCGAAGTCTTTGCTATAGAAAGTGCCTTGGAATGGTTAGTTCAAAACCCATCTAATGCTGTAATAATGTAAGATTCAAAATCTGCGTTAGATGCTATTAGAAATTTATCGTTCAGCAGCTGTGCAATGTCTAATACTATGTGTAATATTAAAAAAATGCTCCAACATCTCTATAACCTCGAATATTTAATTAAGTTTGTTTGGGTTAAAGGTCATTCTGGAATTATAGGTAACAATAATGTTGATATTTTGGCAAAAGAAGCGACAAATCTATCCAATATGGTAGATAAACTGAATAATATGGATATAATAAATATTGGTAAAAAAGAAATCCGTAAAACTTGGAACCTAAAATGGAATGAATTTGTGCTTAACTCCAATAACCCTTGCACCTATATCCACCCTACCTTACCCATAAAAATTCCACATATACGCGAATTTAATGAAACTAGATCTTGCTCGGTTAATAACACAAGATTGAAATTAAACCATGGAAAATTTCCGGCTCACTTATATCGAATATTTATTGTAAATACAAATCTATGCTCCTGTGATAATGAGACTGTTGCGTACCTAAATCATATGTTTTTCGCCTACTCAAATCATCAGCAACACTGCTCCGATCTAATCCTAGAATTTAACAAAAACATACAATATCCCATAAATTTAACTCATCTTTTAAGTACTCAAAATAAAATCATATTTGATTTATTAGTAAATTTTCTACGAATTAGATATATGATATTAATTTAAATTATTTCAAATTTTCTTTATTTCAATTTCGGTATTTTATTACTTATCTGTGGCAAATGTATATAATTACCAAAGCCAAAGTCTTAAGGAAAAAAAAATTTAAATATCTTCAGACAAATTATTGAAATCATGTACACCTTTAAAGAAAACTGAATTTTGTGTAATTTTGTTTTATGGCTGTTGGAATTGTATATCAAAATTATATTTATGTATGTCAATACTCATAATTTCTAACAATGACCTTATGAACTCTAAAATTTTGGGTGTTTCTTGTATTGTGTTTATGGACAATTGGAAATCCTGATTATAACTGTCGTGCAATCGCTTAAAACCGACCCTGTCCTCTATTTAATCCTACCACGCCGTAAAGTCTAGCGTTGCCCATCGAAACCCGACTCGTGATGGAGATTCGGCAGGTATTGGTAACTGGTTATAGCCCGAACTGAAACTATATTGTAGTTTCAAACTATGACACCAAGATATTTAAATTTTTTAACAACTTTAATATTACTATTTTCTATATTTACTTTTAGGTTACTAATATTGATAGTTTTTGTCATTTCCTATAATCATGAACTTAGTTTTATTGTTATTATTGTTAAAGAACCGATCCTAATAATGATTTATTTCAAATTTGGGTATTGGCTGTTCGTTTTTCAATAATAAAACAGCACAACAAATTCGTAAAAACCAAATAGTATGTGATAAACATTTTAAAGATAAATTTAAAGTTCCTGAAACTCACAGAGGTCTAACTGTTGAAGCATATCCAAAATTATTCCTCTCAGAATCGGAAGTTATGTGTCTTGATCATGTACCAGATAAACTTCCTAACACATTTTAATTTTATTTATTTATTTCAGATTATAGTTTTTTTATTTTGTTCTAGTACAAACTTTCCTCAAGTAATTTGAAGTGGAAGAGGTAGATCGTGGAAGCCGACTCGGCCTAATCAGGGAAGTCACTTTACCCTTTTGTATATTGATTTAATACAGATTGTTACTTATACTGTTTTTTATTTTGTTCTAGTGCAAACTTTCCTCAAACCGTTTGGAGTGAAAGAATTGCATCGTTGAAGACAAAACAGCCTAGTGAGGGAAGTAATAGTCACTGTACCTTTTTGTATTCATGCCTCACTTTCCCTGCTGCCTAACACATTTGATTTTTGTATTGATTTAATTTAGATTGTTACTTTTATTGTTTTTTTTTGTACACACTTTCTTCACTGTACTTTTTTTATTTATGCCACACTTTCTGTGCTCTCTAACAGATTTGAAGGATTCAGGAAAAAGGGGCCAAGTCACAATTACCAAAATGGAAAGCAAATTTAAATTTAGGCTGACTAAATACAAATTTTTGATACTTTAAGGTAATTAATTACAAAAAGATATTACTTTGTATATATGCTTCCTGATTTTATTGTAGTGTACCACTTAATTTATCAGACAGTTATAATTTTTTATTTTAAATACTGAAAGTGCCAAACAAACAGTAGAAAAAGATGCTAAGTCTTTGGGCATAATTTTAAATTCACTGTTTTGCATTTGCTAATTTGGCTTATAACATAGAAACATACAAGTATTTTACAAAATAGAGCGGACCAGTTCAATTTTAATAAAAATGTGGCCTAGTCGCTTTTTTATTCCTACATCCTTCTTGATTTATATGTTTATTAATATTTATTTTTTGTTCTATATAAAACTCTTCAACCTTTGTGGACAATGACTTAACTTTCCAGCTAATTAACACGCTACATTTAATTTTTCTATTTGTATGTTTTTTGTTTTAATATATTAATTTTGTTGATCATGCTTTTTATTTTTTGTGTATTAATAAAATATTTAAACTTTTAGTCAAGTTAGGATTGGTTCGTACTACTCATTTTTTGTTTCATTGTAACAAATATAATTTTATTGCTAGAATAACGTAAAAAAGGAGTTAGTATGAACAAATCTTAATTGTGTATGTTCCTGCGTTTTGAATTAACTAAAGTTACCGCGAGATGGCGTCACTTCCTTCCAAATAGTTCAAAGAACGGTAACTCGGCGGCTACAATACTGTCTCAAATTTTAACATTGCCGTTTCCATTCTAAAAGTAAGTGATCTGTGATATTCGGCTAGAATGTCTTTGAATGCAGCCCGACGCATGGAAGAGAATCACGAACGCTTTGAGACTCTTCTACCCATGATTGATTTTTTTCAGACTGTTACAATTTTGTATATAAGTAAATTCTTTCGCCGTTTAAGCTAAGTTTCAATATAAATGTCAAGTAAAGAATACTTGTAAAATAAATTATAAAAGTGTGAAATACATTAGTGCTTGAGTATTAAATAAATTATATATAAACTGTTTAAAAAAATAAACTATTTTAAAATAAACAATCGTCACATAACTTAAAATATTTTGTAAATATATTTCTGATTTAATCCGAAATATAAATAGCAGGGAATAAAACAGTAAATGATTTTTTTAAGAAAATGATCTAAAAAAGCGTATTTTAGTGATACATAGGTTTAAAGCATAGATATATAACCCAAGACAGATAGGATTATTTACAAAATTTTTGAAGAATGAACGGTGGTGTCCGCGGTAGAAACTCAATAATCGGATTGAACATTGATGCCAAGTTTACGTGCTTTTAACTATAGATATATATAACCAATACAGATTACACAATTTCTGAAGTCTCTGATTAGGCTGTTTTGTCTTCCACAATGCAATACTGCCACTCTAAACGGCTTGAAGAAAGTGTGTACAAAAAAAAAAAACAATAAAAGTAACAATCTAAATTAAATCAATATAAAAATCAAATGTGTTAGGCAGCAGGGAAAGTGAGGCATGAATACAAAAAGGTACAGTGACTATTACTTCCCTGACTAGGCTGTTTTGTCTTCAAGGATGCAATTCTTTCACTCCAAACGGTTTGAGGAAAGTTTGCACTAGAACATCTTTTAATCATAAGGACATAAGTTAAAAACCATTTTAATATATGCATTAGAATGAAGTAATAATAACTTAAAGAGACGAGGTCTTAAAGTAATAGCTGGTACAGCATGTTTTTTAAACGTTTCCTCATTGCTGCTTGAATGAAATCACTTACTATGAAATGTGCTATAAAAACGGCATTTATAGCAGTCAGTGTTCAGTCTTAGGATCTCTTCCTAAAGCCGTCATTTAAGCTGCATACATATTAAAAAATAATTTAAAAAAAAAAACATGTTATATACCTATATAGTTTTCGGTTCTGGGTGCCCTAAAAGAGGACACTTAGCCGACAATTTGGCTCAGATAGCTAAAACCCAAAAGTCACACCCCGAACCAGGACGTATTGCTATCCTTTTAAGTAAAAAATAACTACAAATAACTTACCTTAAAAATGAAGGCGTCTAACTTTACACCAAAAAAACCATACAATTTTTCCCATTGTTACAAGCACCCGATGACGAGTAGGTAGATATCAACTAGAAGCATGTACTTAATGGTTATAAAGCTTATTTTAACACAAAAAGAATAAAGCACTAGTCGAAAAGCAGCAATCAAATATAAATAGACCACAATATTAAAATTCAAATTAAAAACTATATAAAAGACAAATACTCTAAAAGCGCAAAAGATCAGAACCAAATAGAATGAATAACCATAATAACCTAAAAATCACACTAAAATTGCAAAAACTATTACTGTAAAATCATGAGATTACATCAATAATGCATATGCGTCGGAGTATCGCAAATGTCAAAAGTACAGTGTTTCCATGAACATTTAGCTATGTTTTTAGCAGTATTATAGGACCATTTCTACCACGCGCATCCAACGATATTGGCGTTCCACAGTTCACTGTATTTTCCTCACACCTCTAGTATAAATGATTTGACATAACGAAACTAACAATAATTATAATTAATGTAGAGTAATAAGTGATTCGTGAATTCTAAATAAAAAAAATATTATATAAAAGTGTAAAAGGAAATGTAATTTATTTCCCTATTTTCTTCTGTAATATCTTCAATTATTATGTTTAATTTCTATAAATAAACCAACTGGTTAGGTGAAACATTGTCATATAAGATTTTATTTATGTGTCCTATGCGTACACTTTAATATACAAAACACCTGGAACATTCTTTAAATAATTGTGGTCGTAGAAATAATTGTGTACATAACTCGTTTGAAAGTGTATTTCATGCACTTGCCAAATATATTATCCATACAGATTAATCAGACTATTTTTTTACTTAACTTCAGTACCTCTCTTACTACTAAAACTATTTTTATCAATGGAAAAAAAGGGCCGTGTTCTCGTATGTTTTGACGCATTTTCGGCCTCAGCCCATCGGATTCCCCCTCTAAATATATATGAATTTTGCTTAGAATTGCTAATCCTACAATTCTCTATTCGTGCTTGCTGACTGGGAAAATCGTCACTGTCTCCTGGACTATACAATAGATGATGATGAGAACTTCACAACAAATACACTTTTATGAATGGCTAGTTGGGGATGTGGTTTAAAGTTCCGAAAAATGTATTTTTATTTACGAATAATGACTGTGTTTATTCTGAAACTGTCCACTATAATATTCGAATAGGTATTATCGAAATTATTGACAATTACCAAATTCCAAAAATAACTATCGATAAGCCAATAACTTTTTACCCAACATATTTTTTACTGTTACTTTAAACATATAACGGAAACATTTCCTAAGCATTTTTTTGATACGAAGAAAAAACACGTTAAAAGTAGGTGATAATTTATCAGTTTATAATATAAACTGCCAGGAGAGGGCAACGGACACATGATTTGATCTATTTTTAGAACCCGAAAAACCTCAAAATATTTTTTAAGTGCGTGTTTTTAGAATTGTTTATTTTTCGGGTTATATTAAAAATTAAACTTTTAAATAGGCTTATATTAAAATGATTGTGGTATTTTAACCTTTTTAAGTGTAACTCTAATTAATTTAGAATTTTTACAGAGTGATGGAGGTACTAAAAATCAAAATACTGTCCGGGGAAAATGTAAAACTTATACCTACTCTTACAAAATATTGTATAAACGTACCGAAACTTTTCACTAGTAATACCACTAGAGGTCAAATTATTTCCGGAAATTTTTTCGAGCTCATGAATATTTTGAAAATTTCCCGAGTCGCAGACGATATTAATTTGATGATATTAATTTGACCTCGCGTGGTATTCGGTAAGAAAATTCCACGCCGAATTATGGTTGAAAATTAAATATTTTTAAAATTTATTTTTCGTTTCTCAACAATGCAAATTATTTTCTCCAAGTCACCAGTGAAACATAAAAGGTGTTGTCGCCTTGATTGTTGAGTTGTCATGATAACTAAGTGAGACCCTAACCTCGAATATAATTTCAGTTTTGAAGTTGTCAAGCGGCCCGACGTAAAAAAATGTTTCGCTGCAATTATTTAGGCCTTCAAATTGCTTATTTCTACTCATTGTAGTTGCATGGGAATACCATTTGAAAATAGAAAATAGTATATTCTTTAATTTTACGTAAGTTTTGAATAACTACAAGTGGTAGAAAATTGTTTTTCTGCGTTTTTATTAACATGCGTTATGAGCGCTTTAAAATGGTATGAAATTCATAACCAGCGTCAGCAAGCATCAATCGTAGGAGGCTGTGATCATTGTATTTTGACAGTTCAAAACATTAAATAACTCGCGTTTTGTTGCGATAAAGAATATTGCACAGCAAGTAAAACCAACAAAATTACCTATTTGTTTAAAAATGAATCGATTTGAAAATCATGCGCTATGCAAAATATGCGTGAAATTGTCTGATGTAATGATCAATCATCGCACCATGACTTACTTACTCGGATTAATAGAGGATTGTGGCTCCAACTTGAAAAACGAAAATTTGTTCCGAATTGTCCACGAATATTTGCACCTAAACTACGTAAAATTCAAAGTGCTGAATGGGAAAAAGGTGAATAAATTAGTGTCTAAATATTATATATATTTTATTAGACATAGACACATAATTCAAAGCATCCAAAGTCCTGCATTTTCGCCATTAAGAAGAAAAGAAGTGGCCGAAGAATATAGAAAACACCTTAGCATTGTAACTAAAATGTATCAAAACTAAACCTATTATGTGAACAAATAAAAACCAGTCTGTTATTGTAAACGTCAAAAAATTTCCAGTATAATTCGCTGTTGGGTACTCCACGAGAAAAAAATGTCCACTAAAATACCTCCGTTGCCATGGTGATCTGTCAAAAACACGTATTTTGATTGGTTCAAAATTACAGGTGTGGAATTTTCAAGAAAATTTCACACCAACAATTTTCGACCAATCGAAGGCTCTTATTTTGACATATTTCCATGACAACCACATCGATTTCCGGAAATGTTTTTCCTCGAGGTTACTCTGGAAATTTTTTGACGTTAGTTACGTGATTAGACATTAACACAACATATTTTTTTATAGATTTTAATTTATCTAAAATTTTCGATTTATTAATAAGATATAGTACTTATTTTTTCGTGTTAGGCATACGACTAGTATATAAAATAAGAAAATGGCAACAGCGCAACAGCCAGTCATCGACTAGAATTAGAAGATATGGTGGTGGGATATTAGCTGATAAAAAATTACACCCTTTCCACTCTTCCAACTTCCCCCTCTTCCTCTGCTACAGAAAAAACTAAATGCCGGGACGGGCCCCGCCTAAAACGATTTCAGACTGCCCAACTTCTCCATACTCCTACTCCATACTCCCACCACAGGAGAGTCGACCTATATAATATAATCTAATCCGTAGACTTCGGGTACGGCGGATTAGACATTGAGACGAAAAATTAGAAAAATTAAAAAAATTAGAAAAATTAGAAAAATTAGAAAAATTAGAAAAATTAGAAAAATTAGAAAAATTAGAAAAATTAGAAAAATTAGAAAAATTAGAAAAATTAGAAAAATTAGAAAAATTAGAAAAATTAGAAAAATTAGAAAAATTAGAAAAATTAGAAAAATTAGAAAAATTAGAAAAATTAGAAAAATTAGAAAAATTAGAAAAATTAGAAAAATTAGAAAAATTAGAAAAATTAGAAAAATTAGAAAAATTAGAAAAATTAGAAAAATTAGAAAAATTAGAAAAATTAGAAAAATTAGAAAAATTAGAAAAATTAGAAAAATTAGAAAAATTAGAAAAATTAGAAAAATTAGAAAAATTAGAAAAATTAGAAAAATTAGAAAAATTAGAAAAATTAGAAAAATTAGAAAAATTAGAAAAATTAGAAAAATTAGAAAAATTAGAAAAATTAGAAAAATTAGAAAAATTAGAAAAATTAGAAAAATTAGAAAAATTAGAAAAATTAGAAAAATTAGAAAAATTAGAAAAATTAGAAAAATTAGAAAAATTAGAAAAATTAGAAAAATTAGAAAAATTAGAAAAATTAGAAAAATTAGAAAAATTAGAAAAATTAGAAAAATTAGAAAAATTAGAAAAATTAGAAAAATTAGAAAAATTAGAAAAATTAGAAAAATTAGAAAAATTAGAAAAATTAGAAAAATTAGAAAAATTAGAAAAATTAGAAAAATTAGAAAAATTAGAAAAATTAGAAAAATTAGAAAAATTAGAAAAATTAGAAAAATTAGAAAAATTAGAAAAATTAGAAAAATTAGAAAAATTAGAAAAATTAGAAAAATTAGAAAAATTAGAAAAATTAGAAAAATTAGAAAAATTAGAAAAATTAGAAAAATTAGAAAAATTAGAAAAATTAGAAAAATTAGAAAAATTAGAAAAATTAGAAAAATTAGAAAAATTAGAAAAATTAGAAAAATTAGAAAAATTAGAAAAATTAGAAAAATTAGAAAAATTAGAAAAATTAGAAAAATTAGAAAAATTAGAAAAATTAGAAAAATTAGAAAAATTAGAAAAATTAGAAAAATTAGAAAAATTAGAAAAATTAGAAAAATTAGAAAAATTAGAAAAATTAGAAAAATTAGAAAAATTAGAAAAATTAGAAAAATTAGAAAAATTAGAAAAATTAGAAAAATTAGAAAAATTAGAAAAATTAGAAAAATTAGAAAAATTAGAAAAATTAGAAAAATTAGAAAAATTAGAAAAATTAGAAAAATTAGAAAAATTAGAAAAATTAGAAAAATTAGAAAAATTAGAAAAATTAGAAAAATTAGAAAAATTAGAAAAATTAGAAAAATTAGAAAAATTAGAAAAATTAGAAAAATTAGAAAAATTAGAAAAATTAGAAAAATTAGAAAAATTAGAAAAATTAGAAAAATTAGAAAAATTAGAAAAATTAGAAAAATTAGAAAAATTGGAAAAATTAGAAAAATTAGAAAAATTAGAAAAATTAGAAAAATATATTCGAAGAGTAGGCTGACTTGCCTCCCTCGCCCCTTTTTTTATAACCTTTTCTGTGCTGTTAATAGTATAATATTATACTTCCAATGCTAATGGTGCTGTTTTAGTTTATTCCTCATATTTTATAAAAATCAGTGGTTATATTGTGCTTAAAAATTTCGTTGTTTTTTCCAGTGAATACATATTAATTACCCTATCGGTGAAAGTAGAATCAACATAATAAGTCGTGGTCCATATAAATAAAACTTAGATATTTAAATCAAATCTAACTGATTTATCTATCGATGGAATAAAAATAAAAAGTAAAAAAACTCTTAATAAAAACAGTGTGCTGATAAAGGTAATTACTAAGAATTTATTTCTATAGTCCAGGAGAAAACGAATAAAATTGCGGCTTTGAATCTAATAGTCTGAGACTAATTGTTGAAAATGGTAAACATCTGTTCTTGCTGCAAGGAAACCCTTGCTGAAAAATTTGTCGTTTGTGACAGCTGTCACGTAGCTATGCACATGACAGAAACTTGCACAGGTTTATGTGCTTCTGAACTTCGAGCTGTTGTTATACAAAAAAGATCTCTAGTATTCTTCTGCAGTGATTGTCGGTTATGTTTTATGAGTGTGCCCAAACTTCTGCGTGAAATGGAGACTCTCAAATCTGAAGTCACATTTTTGAAACAAGACATCTCGAGACTCAAGGAAAATGTGAGCACGCACGCTTTCACGATGGATGAAGTCGTAAATGAAATGAATGAGCGTCACAGAAGAGAAAAAAACTTGCTTATCTTCAATCTTCCCGAACTACCCAATACCCATGATGATGTCGAGCAAGTAAAATCTATTCTAACAAATGCCGATAATATTAATGATGCAAAAATCTTTCGTTTTGGCAAGAATAACAAAAATGGGCATCGTCCTCTCAAAGTAATTTTATCTTCAACTAGAAATGTTTATTTGATGCTCAAAAATAAACAAAACATTACTAGAAATAAGAAACTGTTCATTCATTTGGATCAAACTCCTCATCAGAGACAACTCCTAGAATCAGTAAGAACTGAACTCTCTGTTCGACAAAATTCAGGTGAGCAGGATTTAATAATTAAATATGTTAATAATGTACCCAAGATCGTATAAAAAAACCAATAAAGAATACTGACCTGGGCAAGCTCAAGCTCTCTGTATACTACCAAAATGTTAGAGGACTCCGAACCAAATTAACTGAATTAAGTCTCAATACCTCAAATAGTTCTTATGACATTATCATTCTAACAGAAACTTGGCCAACTGCCGGCTTTAATGATGCTGAACTTGGCCTTGCTAACTATAATGTGTACAGACAAGATCGCACGCAGCAATCCAGTAGATATGAAAGAGGGGGAGGTGTACTAATAGCTACGAAGAAAAAACTTTCTACCAGTCTTATTCAGTCTAACGCATCAGTTGAACAGCTGTTTGTCAACATAAATAATAAATGTATCCTGGGTGCACTATATATCCCTCCGAAGTCACCTGTTGCTAAACCCATTTTGATCAGGTTACACACTTAAGCGAACAATATCCAAACTCCAAGTTCCATCTATTTGGTGATTATAATCTTCCGTCTGCAGTTTGGGAAGTGGAAGATTATTGTTCCTCAGCAACTGTACAGCACAACACATCATTTGCGGAAGCTGAAGCTACTGAAGTTGTCTCAAATATATGTGCCTTACATAACCTCTTTCAATCAAACGGGGTGCTCAACAGTAGGGGAGCAATTCTTGATCTAGTCCTTTCACCTGATGAACTCACAGTTTCCAATGCTGTAGACATTTTAATTCCACCTGACTCTTATCACCCCCCACTTGTAACTACTTTGCAGCTTTATGTTGATAAAAACATACCCTCTGGAATAGAATACTACTATGATTTTCGTAATGCAGATTTCTCAGCTATACGCCAGTGTCTGGACGCAATTGAGTGGGATGGCCTTCTTCATGGTAAAGAACTTTCCGATATGGTGTGCATATTCTACGATGTAATGTTTTCAGTGATAGAACAATTTGTTCCAGTGAAAAAAATCGGTAAAAGTTCATTTCCTTGTTGGTATTCTCCGCAGCTTAGACAGTTGTTACGCGATAAAAAGTTAGCCCATAAAACTTATAAATGTACTAAGTCTCCTGAACATTACAATTATTTCAGTCAACTCAGAGCTCAATGCAAAATGTTATCAAAAGAGTGTTATGCTAGTTATGTAAGCCGTACTGAGAATTCAGTTGTAAAAAATGTTAAAGCGTTCTGGAAATTTGTAAAAAATAAGAGAGGAAATAATTCTTTACCTGACTCGATGACATTAAACGATACAGTGGCTTCCTGCGGTAATGACATTGCCAATCTATGTGCTAGTCACTTTTCTTCTGTATACACGAACCAAACGCTAAATTTAAATGGAAGTGAAATCCAATCTGCAACATGTGTATCTTCTTATTTTATCCAAATTTCCAAGATCTATGTTAAGCTGTCAACACTTGACACTAATAAAGGGTCAAGTCCCGATGGAATTCCACCCATTTTTTTTAAAAAATTTAATTTTGCATTATCTAGGCCACTTTTTCATATCTTTAACAAATCACTGAGCACAGGTGAATTTCCTGACTTTTGGAAACTCTCTTATGTTACTCCCATTTACAAATCGGGTAACAAATCTAATGTAATAAATTATCGCCCCATTTCCATCCTAAGCACAATCCCAAAAATCTTTGAAAGTATAATAACTGATTTTCTAACTCACGACTGCTCCAATATCTTAAATTCCCAACAATTTGGTTTTTCGCCAGGAAAATCTGCTGGACTAAGCTTATTAACATATGCTAACTTTCTGTCTGAAGCTTTGGAGAAGGGTCTACAGGTAGATTCTGTATATACAGACTTTTCCAAGGCCTTTGACAAGGTGAACCATGATCTTCTCGTTCATAAGCTAAATTTATATGGTATTGATGGGATTGTCTTACAATGGCTCGGTAGTTATCTAACAAATAGGACTCAACAGGTTCGAGTAAATCATTATTATTCCCAAATTTTCCCCGTTACTTCGGGTGTTCCTCAAGGGTCTCACTTAGGACCGCTACTATTCAACCTGTTTATTAATGACATCATAACTTGCTTTCCTAACACTAAAGCCCTATTATTTGCAGATTACTTGAAATGCTTCAAGATCATTCATGACTATGCCGACACTCAGATTTTGCAGTTGGATTTAAATAAACTAGAAAGTTGGTGCTCTAGTAATGGCATGGATCTAAATACTAACAAATGTCACATTATCCGATACATAGCATTCAAGTTTAACATTTATTACAATTATGCGGAATTGCAACAATATTTAAACATACCTTCTCTGGAAGTTCGTAGGAAACGAAAAGATCTTACCATACTGTCCAATATTATCAATGGCAGGTGTAATTGCCCCGACCTCCTTTCCAGAATTAATCTTTTTGTGCCGTCACGTACTACTAGACAAATTCAAACATTCCATGTACCTTTTCACCGTTACAATTATGCGTTTAATACTTTTATTCCTAGAACACTTAGACTAGCTAACTCTCTTCATGATATTCGACTTTTTAACAGTTCTGTTCAAGGATTTAAGAACCACTTACTTACATTGAATATTTGAGCGTCTCAAGCAATTCCATAGTTTTCATTTAACACATTATAATTTATTTGCTGTTCTGTACATTAATGTCCACTGTTTTATCTAACCATTTTATTCTATATTTTACTTAATTTTTATGATATCACTATTCTATTTTATTGTATCTTTTATTTTATATTGTATTTTATTGTCTGTAAACTGAATTGGGCTTTGCCCGTAAATAAATAAATAAATAAATTATTTTCGATATGATTCAAGACAGGGCTGAGGTTGGATATAGTAGAGCAGGGGTTACCCACATCCAACCTCCCCCTTTCTAGGGGCCTTAAGAGTAACCTCAAAATAAAAATTGTGTTTCATATCATATCAATAAATAAGGGTTTTTAAATTATGAATTAGTTATTTTATTGAATTTTTTTTTTTAATATATTTTTAGACACACCTCGTATATGGCTTAAAATTAATGTCTGAGGGTTGCATTTTAAGTTTTGGACCATGCAGTACAAATTTTTTCACAGAACCAATAATAAAAAAGTTTTCCATGTAGTTCGAATTTAAGTAGACACACTGTATAACGTTTTTGAGGTATTAAGTGCTAAACCATAAAAAATATTTTATAGAGTGTGTTCCATTCAAGATGGAAACCCCTCTGTAGAATCCATATTTTACAGACGATCTTCAATAATTAAGCTACATTTTCAATGCCTGTTTTGACTATTTTTCACTGTTAAAAAATAGCAAAACAAAAAAAAATTAACACGCCACTGGATTCCCATTGGTCTTAAAATGGCTTAATTTCGTAAAAATATGTTTCAGATTAAAGAAGTTAGAATAAAATTACTTTTTTTAATATTTAAACCAACAAAAACTCTTTTCACCATTAGATTCTTTGTAAATGATGCTAAATATGTATTTTTTAATTTAATCCATACATTACTACACAAAGCGCTTCCATTTTAAATGGGTTACACTGTATAAATTTTCTCCTCGGCAAGAAATCCGTATCTTTGCTATGATAATCACCCACCCTGTTGAGCGTCGTTTTAGCCGTCATAAAAAATAAGATCTGCCTAAGGTCATCGCACCCGATCACGGAAACGTACGTTAGTGTACAACTACTACTACGACCAACAACGTGTTCATCACAAATAACGATACGTCGGCTATATATAGTAGGTCGTCCTCGCGTTGATATCAAACAAGCCTGAAAGCTCACAAACAAGTGATTACTACTTGAATGAAACCATAGTCCAGGGTCTTAGATCAAAATAAAAACGAAAATTTCTTCGAAGTAATGTAATGAAGACTGTCATAAATAATCAAGATTGTCAACAACAGTGATCAGTAATGAAGACTCATAAGAAATCAAGACTGTCATCATGGAGGTATAAATGCCATAAAAACAAGACTGTCGTAATACCTTAAGAGTCCTTAGTAACCACAACTTTAATGAGTAATCAAAACAGTTATAAATCATGAAACAAACGTTGATAAAAGTTTCAGCAATTACCTTAGCTAAAATGTTAGGTCTTAAGCTTGTGAAGATTAGCAAAGGTTTGCGAAGGCTCGCTCAAGTAGATTTCTACACTCTTTTCAATTAGCGTACAAGCCCTATGGAGATGAGCATATTGTGCAAGTTCACCTAAAGACTTGTACGCTCACGAAAAATTGTGAAGATTCGCATCGGGACGGTGGTGTAGCGGTCTATCGCGCTTATATTCATTTATAGGCAAGTTTATGAGTCTGAGACTGCTGGGTTTCGAATCCCAGACCAGACCATGTGGATTTTTAATTAAATTGCATGGTTCGGTTTAGGATTTGATGTGTGGCGTATTAATAGAAATTAAATTTCTGTTGATATGACATGCAGATAAAAAAAAATCGCCATACATTACCGTCTCGATGATGGTGGGTGAGGTTTTCCGGGTTTTCCTCACCTGTAAGTCAAATGGCACCATCAATCATCTATAAGTCGCCCCGGAGCGCCACGGCAAATAATAATAATAGCCGTCCCTTCCCCTACACAAGTCGTTTAGTCGACTTCAGGGGTTGAAATTCACTCGTAAGGGGGTGAATTAGGGAGAGTATTATTATTATTATTATTATTATCGGCTCGTGTAAATTCATGCAGGCCTGTTTATGGAGGTTCACATAAGCGCTAGCGAGTTACCTTATAAATGTTTATAGAACGTAAACAGGCTCATATACAGTATGTTTGTATTACTTTTTTGTAAATTAATTTTTTTTTAATTGGTGACGTATTTACTCTTCATATTTATAAAAAAATACCAAAAAACGTCAATTTTTTATTATAAAATGAAATACTGCAACTTTTAACCTTCGAATGACAGTTGGAACCCTCAAATTTGTAAATAGGAAATAGGAGCTTGTGACATCTCATTTAAAAGGTCATTTCATTATCTTTTAAAAAATGCTGTGATTTTCAACATTATTACAATGGTCGCACTGCGCAGCTTTCTGAGTGCCTTTTAAAAGGAGAAAACTCCGTCATTTTGATCCCTTATTACGTGTTGCCTACATATTGGCACAATATTTTTAATAGGTGCGTTTTAATCATCCGCTTCTGCTTCGGAATTGTCGGTTTTCTTGTTTTAATCTGACAGGTTAAAACGACTAAACCGAAAATTCCGGAAGCAGAAGCGGATGATTAAAACGCATCTGATATTTTGCTTGCTTGCTGTCAGTGTCAGTGAATATTATTTTTGGAGTCACAGTTTATTGCTAGAGAATCAGTTAGCTCACTCGGACCAGTTGAAAGTTCCAAAATAATATTCACTCCCGGGATACAAATTCAGGATACGCAGAAGACTGCTGTTTTATTATAGGCGGTTGTCATATAGTGTATTATCCGAGTTGCGCAGTGTATAAACTAGAACATTGAGATCAAAAGAGCGATCTGATTCTTTAGCTATAAACTGTGGCATAGGAATCAAAATGGCCGCGCCCTATGTTGGGCGTGTCGGGCCTCTCTCTTGCACCGTAAGTATGTGGGTTTGGCACAGAACACAGCGGCCTCTTGGGTCTATTGTATTCCCCTGCTTTCCCCTCAGGTACTATTTTTGGAATAGTCATGTGTCTTTGGTTAGTTTTAATAAGTTCCCTACAGTGTTCCTGGGGCGTTCGGTTCTAGGCCGAAAAGGATGAGACGCCGCCTAGTAAGAGCTGCGCAGTCGAAGATCACATTGTATGAGGTTTCATCCTCTTTCATGTTGAGTCTACACGTAGTGGAATCATTGTGTAATCCCATCACATGAAGGTCTTTCAGCAAGCAGTGTCCCTTTAGTAATTCCATGCGTGGGTTTGGTCCCCTTAACGTGAGCTTAATTATTCCGTGCCCTCTTGTCTGTTGCCAGTGAATTTGATGTTTTGTGGTTATCCACCTGTTAACTCTCTGTCGAGCAGAAGACGTTTTGCTTATCCCAAATACAGGTTCGGGACCTATAAATGGTAGTTCTGATCCCCCTTTGGCGAGTTCGTCGGCCTTTTCATTTTCTTAAATATCTTTGTGCCCTGGTACATACGCTATTTTTATCTTATTGTGGGTTGCCGATCATTTAGTACTCCAAGGCAGTTCCAGACAAGCTTTGACTTGATTCTGCTTGAATCAAGAGCCTTTAAAGCTGAGTTCCAGACAAGCTTTGACTTGATTCTGTTTGAATCAAAAGCCTTTAAGGCTGCTAGAATTAAGATAAGAATTAAGATGGTTTGTTTTTGTACTTCCCTCTTAAATTATTTCGTACACACAATTCGATTGCATGTATTTCAGCCTAAAATACAGTAGTACGTTTTCCCAGTGAGGCAATGATATCGCATTTGGGTTTAACTGCATGTAATCCAGAGCCTGTTTGCTTGTTAGTTTTAGTTCCCTGACTCCCCTGTGGATATTCACCTGCATGGTTTCACTGAACATTTGTACCTGTACTTGCCGTCCACAAAACATGTCTTCTATCCACTAGCAGATGGTGTCTTCTATTTCATGTTTGCGAGCGGCAGCTACCATTGATTTGAAGGAGGTATTATCAAAAGCTCATTCTATGTCAAGAAATGCTCCTAGGACTAATTCTTGGCTACTAAGTCCTCCCTCAAGATGATGCAGAGCAGACTCACAAGATTTTCCTGATTGATAGGCATGTTGGTTTGTATGAAATGGCTTCTCTATCAGAGTAGTTTGCCAGTTTTCCAATCCTTTAAATAGAAATGACGTCAGAGTTATTGGTCTGTTTAGGTATGAAGACAACTCTGCTTTGTTTCCAGGTATTTGGTACATGTTTATGCACCAAACTTGCCCTGAAGAGCCTACAAATATGCGGGGCCAGCGTTTCTATTGCCTGTTGCAAAAGCACAGGCAATACCCCATCTGGTCCCGGTTATTTGTATGGATTGAAGGTGCGTATTGCCCATGTTACTTTCTCTGTTGTAACTACCCGTTTAGCAGTTTCGCACTTTTGGCTGGAGACCCTTTTTTTCAGGAACATTTGCCAGCGATGTGGAAAGCTGTCAACTATAAAAAAGTAGACAGTTATAATCATTGGCATCTGTACCGCCACAGATGGGCATCTCACCCAGACAATATATAAGAATTATCATTTTTTACTCTAATGTATCTTTTAGTTATGTTGTTTGGTGTTAACATTAATAAATTTAAATAAATATAACGAAAAATAATTTTTGTTTAAACATTTAAAAAAGGTTGGCATCTCTACCGGACTTTTGTTTTAATTTCAACCCCTTAACCTCCCTTAACACTACTTAACACCCCTTAGCCCCCTTAACCCCCCTTACCCCCCATTAACCCCCCTTAACCCCCCTTAACCCCTCTTTAGTCCCCCTTAACCCCCTTAACCTCTATTAACCCCTATCAACCCCCATTAACCCCCCTTAACCCCATTAACCACCATTAGCCCCCATTAACCTACTTTGGTCCCCTTAATCCCCCTTAGTCCGCCTTAGTCTCCCTTAACCTCCCGCAGCTCTTATTAACCCCCATTGACCCCATTAGCCCCCTTTACCCCCTTTACCCCCTTTACTCCCTTTACCCACCATTTTTAATAAGATTATTTTCAAAATCAATTATGCCCTTATAGAGCTTAATTTTTATCAAAAATTTCAAATTGATATCATTTTTCGTTTTCGATACATATTTCTTTTAATATTTTAACCCCTCTTAACCCCCTTAACCGCCCTCAACCCTACTTAAGCCCCTTAAATTTAAATAAAATTAATTTGTGGTCGTATATCACTAATGTGAAAGTGATTTTTCAAACTAGCGTAATTGTCACACTCGGCTTATTCCTCGTATGACAATATTTCCCACTCGTGTGAAAAATGTCACTTTCCACACTAGTAATGTAATATAATACTCGTATACCTTACATCACGAATTTGTAGCACAGTTGTCTTTTTTAATTTTTTTTATTAATCAAGTTTCTTTTATATATTTTTCGTGGAACCTGTCTTGGGTTTTCCTGTTTATGCCCCAAATAAATAAATAAATAAATCAAAAAATATCATTAAAAAAAAATATAAAATTGTTCAATTCTAATCTATTTTGAAAATATGTTGTTGGCTCCCGGCCTATAAAATCCCTACGAGAAGACAGATATAAATTATTCAAAGTTGTTGTGTTTTCGCGTTCAATTTTCAGTGCTTCGATTACCCTCGGCTTTGGCTGTTCATCTTTCGATTTTTGGTGAAGGAACGCGGTACGTTCATTTTGTTTAACTTCTCAAATAGGCTCGCTAGTGATTCGTGTAGTGATTTAAATTTTAAACTGTAAGTATTTAAATTTTAATGTTCAGCAAAGTTTATGGGTTGTCGGTCTTAAAATTGGACGTTTATTTATACATCTACTTGAATCAGAATCAGAATTATTGAATTATTTAAGTTACCTACGTGAATGGTTTAAAAAAATGAGGGAAATTATTGTATCAGTAAATCAATAACCATAGTAGTCAAGGTCGGGTGATAGATATCCTTTAAATTGTTGACGTGCATGATGGATTTGAAATGGAAATACCTTTATTGATGTAAGGTGACTTAAGGTTTACATATTGGACAAAAACATTTGAAAAATCAGGATACCTGCTTTTAAATGAAGGGAAAATCAAGCAACTGAGATTCTCTCTAAGAAATATGAGGTAACTCAAAATATACAGGTCCGAAGAGAGGGAAAATAAGGTACAGGTATCCTCCAATCCTGAAGCATCTGATCTTGTCAGTATCGTCTTGGAAATTGGTACCATTAAAAAGTTGAAGCAACATTATCTGATCTTGTTGGCACGGGTATGTCTAATTTGCGGATTGGAATTTGACCGCTGCCAGGTACTAAACGAGTAATAGTTGGGAGATAATATTTCTGACAATTAATATACTTCCCAATACCTTTTTGCCAGGTGAAACCATTTTTCCCTCCATCGCCTCCAAGGGGTACTGTACTCTTGTCAATTTTGACAAAATTAGTGCCAGGTACTAGAAAAAAACGCGCTAAATTGCTGTGACTTCGTACACGTAATACGTAACCCAAAACCTTTTTAACAGGTAAAACCATTTTTCCCCCATTGCCTTCAAGGGGTACTTTAATCTTGTCAATTTTGACAACATTAGTGCCAGGTACTAGAAAAAACACGCTAGATTGCTTAAACTTCGCACACATAATTCTTATCCCAATACCTTTTTGCCAGGTGAAATAATTTTCCCCCCATCGCCTCCAAGGGGTACTTTACTCTTGTCAATTTTGACAAAATCAGTGCCAGGTACTAGAAAAAAAGCGGTAAATTGCTGTGACTTCGTACACGTAATAATTAACCCAAAACCTTTTTTCCAGGTGAGAACATTTTTCCCCCCATCGGCTCCAAGGGGTACTTTACTCTTGTCAATTTTGACAAAATTAGTGCCAGGTACTAGAAAAAACAAGCTAGATAGCTAAAACTTGGCATACGTAATTCTTATCCCAATACCTTTTTACACCATTTGATTATTATCATATATTCGTACATAGCTAACCACCAGATAAAATGTATTCGATACAGGGACATCAAATCTGTGTACTAAGCTTTTTGAACAGTACATTATTATAAGATTCATTGGTATACATATTTATAAGAACGTACTTATATTAATTTTGGTATCAGTTATTCGATAAAAATAAAAAAATACTTGCACATTTGAATATAACAATTCATATCTTGCTAAGATACGATCTTTGACACCTGCTAAAACATTAATTATTTGAGATAACCAATTTATTAAAACATTATTTAATTGAGTTAGAGAATTTATGGAAAAAAAACTTACTACAAAATGTACTACGGTAAACAAAGTTAAATGTGGTGACAAGTTTCGTCCTCTAGGGGTTTATCATCAGGCAAAGAAAGAATTATAATTTAAAATTACATAAATTTTACGAAACACCACGTACTTTTTATAGATTTATATTTTTATGCAAAATATATATAATATAAAAGGATCCATAGAGAGTTTGGCTGATGCAACAATCACTTTATTTTATTGATATTTTTAACGTATATTCATTAAATTATCATTTTATATAGAAGGTCGGACGCTATATCGCATTTTAGTCGAATTTGTCGGTTTGGTTTTAACAATATTTAAAATTATTAAAAAGTTTCGACAGGTAGGAAGTTTTTTTGGTTACGGTTTAGCATTTTAAAATGGAAATACAATATGTGATTTCATTTACATAATATACAGGGAAGGGTAAAATGTACAGATCGCCAAATTTCTGGCTTTATTGGGCAAGTAAAAAAAAATCAAATTTGTTTTTTAGATGTGCATTTTAAATATACGTATTTTTATGACATCGTCCAATTCTAGGTTGGATCGGCTTCTACGTCCACTCCTCTACTCGTCTATTTACTTAATCGATTATAGGAACGCTCCATCATCGCAAGAAAAATATATTGTGTAAGCCTCTTATTATTGGTGACACAATAACGATGGTTATAAAGTACTTTTTACTACCTCTAAGATTATTTCAATTACAACAAAATAAGAAATGGTACATTTCCCGAAACTGTAACCCAAAATTGTAACCCAAAATAAGGTAATAAACGTTAACTTTGCAATATTGGTAATAAAATATGCTGATAGAGTTTTAAAAATGTTGTTAACAGGAAAACTCATTACAGCAGAATGCAATAAACTAAGAAATGCTCTTCCTGAATGTGTACACTGCGAAGAGAATCAGCCAGCAAATTATAGAAGATGCATGATGCAAAAAATCAAAGAGGAACAAACCAAGAAAACAAGTTTGCCTAAACAACCACAAAGGGCATAATAACCCACCTTTAATTCCAAAAATAAAACTGATGAACAAAAAGAAACATTCGCAGATACTAAGTGAGATAACCGAAAAACAGCAATGAAAAAACCAAAATAAACTGATTCATCCACTGAAGACATACTTCAATAAATTTTGGAGAAATTCAATAAATTATAAATGACTGATATCATTTGAATTTTATAATTGAATACCAGTTAACAATTACAACACCAATAAGAGCTGCACACAGTCCTAGACTTAGAACAAATAGATGTGTATCTTATCTCTGAAACGCATTTCACTAGAGAGTCATACTTCAAATTTAAAGGATGCAGAATATATAACACTATACATCCGGATAACACAAGAAGAGAAAGTGCCGCTATAATAAAGGAATCTATAAATCATTACCAGAAAAAGAATTACCAAACAGACTATATACAAGCAATATCAGTCAATGTAAACATTAAAATATATTAAGAAAGTAATTGCGTATTTTAGTAAGACCTTAGGAAAAGCTGAGAAGAATTATTGTGTCACAAGAAAAGAACTTTTAGCTATTGTCAAAGCCCTCGAATACTTCCACACTTTTTAACAGAAGTTTTATTATTAGACGTGACCATAGCGCCTTGCAGTGGCTGACGAATTTTAAAAAACCTGAAGAACAAGTTGCTAGATGGATAGAAAGACTGCACTATCTACAACTTCGAGATAGTGCATCGAAGGGGACGTCTCCAGAGCAACGCAGATATTCTTTCCAGACGACCGTGTCTACAACCACAATGCCGGTACTGTAAAAGGATTGAAAAACGGGAGGAGCTGGTTGAAGAAGTTAGTCTTCAGGCGACCACTATCAAGCCAGAGGATGACGAAGACGGAATCACCCTTGAAAGCCTAAGAAAGACTCAAAAGAAAGACAATGACTTGAAGGTTGTCGGAGAATGGCTCAGAAATGGAGTCAAACCTACATGGCAAGAGATAGCCAAATATAGTGGAACCATTAAAGGGTACTGGACTCAGTGGGATTCCCTGTATCTTCACAAGGAGCTTCATAGCAGCCGTTCAGGAGGACACTTTGGTACTAAAAGGACCCTTGCACGAGTTCGGGAAAGATTTTATTGGGTCAATTGCCGACGAGATGTAGAAGATTGGTGTAAGAAATGTGACCTTAGTAATGGCAGAATAGGACCCAAAACAAGAAGTCGGGGTAAAATGACACAGTAGCTTTCCAGAGAGCCTTTTGAACGAATCGCCATAGATATCCTCGGGCCATTTCCCTTTACAGAAAGGGGAAACAAATACTTGATGATTGTTATGGACTATTTTCCAAAGTGGCCCGAAATAGTGCCTATTCCTAATCAAGAAGCGACAACAGTAGCGGAAGCATTTATGACGAACATCATTGCAAGACACTGAGTCCCCCTGGAATTATATTCTGACCAAGGAAGAAATTTTGAATCCTTATTATGGCAAGAATTGATGAAACTGTTAGGCATAAAAAAAACACGCACTACGCCTCTCCACCCACAGTCCGACGGAATGGTAGAAAGATAGAACGATATGCCAGTAGCTTTCAATGTTCGTATCTGATAATCAAAAGGACTGGGACACTTTAATTCCTCTATTTCAGCTAGACTACCGAAGTGCTGAACATGAAACGACCAGTTATTCTCCATCCATGATGATTACTGGAAGAGAGATGAAACTTTCCTATGATCTTCTTTTTGGAAGGCAGCCTTCTGGTGAAGAAGAGGGCCGTACACCTCCCACGTACATACAGAACTTAAGAGAAGGATTAGTGAAGGTATACGAATTTGCTCGGCAAGTTAATAGCGATAAAGCAAAAGCAAGAATTGACATGCATGCCACAGGGACACATTTTGAGAGAGGCGGTCCAGTATGGCTGTACAATCCCAAGCGCCGAAAACGACTTTGTCAGAAACTGCAACGGAACTGACAAGAGTCAATTGGTGAACTTCAATCTGGAAAGCTTATAAGAGATTTAAAAGGCTCATACTTCCAAACCCGCCAATTATTATAAATGCAAAATAAACTTGGAAACGTAGAAACCTCCAAAAAACCTCTAGATTTTCAGAGCATTCAGAAATAACATTTCAGCAAATGTTAAAGAAGAACATTATGACTGGAATGAACCGTGAACGCATCTAATTAATGCATCACTTAGATTGAGGTATATACCTAAGCTCTAGAAAATAACAGATGCCGTAATAATTTCAAAGCCAGACAAATCCACCTAACGAAATTTTATCATACAGACCAATTTCTTTACTTCCTATAAGATCAAAATTACTTGGCAAATGGATTTAAGATTGAAAGCAGAGCCTAACAGTATCACAGGAAGTTAATATTTGTCAACAAAAAGTAATGAAAAGTTTCGATCTTAGTTTATGTTAAAGACTCAATAAAACATTTAAAATTTAACTCGCCAAGTAACAGAAAAGAAAAACAGGTGTTATGGGTTATTTACAAAAATGCTAGGGAAAAAAAAGAGGCGAGGGCCTTAAAAATTACAAATCTCGCTAATTATAGACGTTCCACCTCTAGGAGACAGACACAGAAATCTTAGGCGATATATAATAAAACGATAAGCAAATAGTATATTTACACACCGAGGTGGGAAGAGTTTCATTCCTGTCGTGAGATTAGTTAGATCACCGAGGGCGGAAAGTAGAGGTGTGTAATGTGACACTTCCCAACCTTCAATGACGTTAGTAATGACAACATTACATATATGGTTGTAAATGAACGTTTTAAATTAAAGCCTCACTATAGGTCAGGCTCGAAATTATTCATCACTTCCTTGAACAATATTTTTTAAATTTTTTAAATGATATCTATTCTTGAAATCTGAAAATAGAAACATTCTATTACGTTTCGCCTGAATTTCCTTCAACTACCCTACTCAATTTACACAACATTACTGTACTTTAGCGAACAGATTAACTCTCTGTGTAAAGTAAACAAACTCGAGAAATACTAAAAATGAAAGGCATAATCCTCGTCACCTCCAGAATATGCACTTTGCGCCAACTTTCCTATCTCTCGATGCATAAAATTAAAGTTGTTACCGTCCTGACGACGACGGGCACAAAAAAAAAAACACCGACGATAGTTTGTAGTTCTTAATTTACCAAGTTCTTTATAAAGTTTGAGGAGAAACCTGGTCGTCAGTTTCTAGAGTTTCGGTGGGGTTGTCAGACATTAGAGCGTTGTTTATCTGGAGCAGGGTTGGAGGCACGGTAGGGTTGTCAGCATCCTCATTTTGACTCTGAGACACCGGATGTGGCGATAATTCGTCGGACTCCGGGTTTACAATAAAATTATTCGAATTAGTAGCTTAATTCAAATGTCATAGGGAATAGGATGCCATTTATGTGCCACTTGATATTAAAATTGATTACACATAAAATTTATTTTTATGCGGGATTGATACCAAATTTAATCCCACATTTAACTAATTTTATAAAGTCAATCTTACATAAAAATTTCTTATATCAAAATTAAAACCACATAAAATTAATTTTATCATACTCAAGCCCACATAAAATATTTTATCTATTTTTAAATCAATCCCACATAAATTTTATGCCCGCTATCTGGTGCGCAATAGAGTTATCTTAAGAAGATAAGTTTTCGGAATTCTTCGGGTTTTATTTGTGTATCGAGCCCTTGTTTTTTTATTTTACTTCTATGTTAAACTTGGAGCAATATGTTCTAAGCTTTGGTATGACGCAGATGAAGAAAGGAGCTGCCTCCCCGGCAACAGAGATATTGGTATTTCTACTCTTGCCGTTATTTAATTTTTTTTTTTTTTTTTTTTCAGTTATAACTTTTTGAGCATCTATGTCCAAAACTTGCAAAACATCAAATTTATGTGATGCACACGTATGCATTAAAATGCTTACTTGAAAGAATTGCTGTACACCTTAGTCGCTTAACAGGTCAACCCTTAATTCCTGTTTTCACATAAAGCGTACCATCTAGATAAACTTAGAAAACAATGGTTTGGTTCATTGAAGAGCAAAAAAACGTCACTATAAACGGACAAAGGTGTTACAAAATTGTTTTTAATCGGCCAAAAGTGGCCAAAACCGGCCAAAAGCGGACAAAAGTGGACAGAATCGGGACAGATGTTAAATTAATCGGTCAAAAGCGGGACACAATGTCCTTTATTAACACGCGTCCTCAGTCCTCGTGGAAGGTTAGATGTGATAAATTGACTACGTGAAAAGTTTAACGTGTGTATACCGTGCACTGTTAATTTGATAGTTTTAAGTTTTCCCTTCTGTCGACAGTCTTCAATGACTGCCTCATTTTTTATATCTTTGTTATAATCGCACTTTGTGTCATAATACCTTCATTTTCGTCACACGACGTAATTGTTATACGTCCAATCATTGCTTCAATCCCCATTTTTTGTCCAAATTAGCCTCTTGCCATCACCAGTGATATTTTCTTTTTCCAAATGTTGACTAGATACGTTTCAAGTCAGTTGTAACCACGAAATACTTTACCTCTGCCTTTAGTTGCACGTCTTCACCTAGAAGGTTTAAAGGTTTTAGTCCCTCTAACTTGCTCCTCCGCGTGAATGCAAATATGGTAGATTTGTTAGTACTAATTTTCAGACCTTCATAACCTATCAATTTTTTTATGATGTTTAGGGCCTCTTGCATACGATATATAACTATAACGTTGTATTTACCCTGTGCGACGATCACTTGATCATCGACATATCACAGGAATTAATGTCCATTATTTTTGAGAGTCCTAAGCAGTTCATCCAATTTTGTCATTTCCTTTCATATTGAAACTAAACTTTAAATTTGTAAAATTTTTATTAGATTTATATACAGGGTGATTCAAAAAGGACATACGTTAACTATGGATAAAGGTCACCGAGGTAATTCTAAATAACCCCTGTTTAATTGGCCTTCGGTCGTTTATAACCGAGATACAGGATGTTTTAATATTTTGCCTATTTCTATTCTTATTCATAACAACCCCGTAAGTTTTTTTTGATGATTGGTGCACTTGTCATCCATATCCTGCCTAATACAGTACAGGTCTAAAGTTCATCCCCTCAGCATTTATTTTTTGTACCGTAAAAAAGGGAAACTGAACTAAAGAATGTATAGTACCTTCCTAATGATATAAGGTGACGAAATCATTAAAAATAGCGGACATGAGCCGTTTTGGAAGATTATTTTAAATGGGATCATATAGCAAGTGATACATCATTTGAAAGCTTTTTTAGAGATTGTCTCATAGCATTAGGTAAAAATGCTTGGTCATTAACATTCTCTCAGATACCTACCATCATTCCGACCCCTCAGACTCGATCCCTGATTCCTTCAGTGCTGTTAAAGAGGCTAGAAAAGCGTATAGCGGCCTGCTGCCAACTGGGAAAATGAAATAAACTTCCTTTACCCCCTGTCGTCGCCCAGAGGATTGGAGTACGTTTAATGTATGCACTAATCCATGGATTAATTTACTAAATACCTCAAGGTAGTGACAAAATCTTGTATTTTGATATTAAACTACAAAGGAGCCATTAAATAGTGGTTATTTAGGATCACCATGGTGACCTCTATCACCCTGTATCTAAAAAAAAAAACTAGTTGAAATTTTCCACCACTTATATAAATTACTTTTTAAAAGCTAAAATAACATCTTTCTAATTTCACAAATAAATTTAAAGTTTCTATGTTAGAATTTTGTTTATACTTTGTCACTGTCAAGTCACCTGTCACTGCTCTTTATATAAAAATGAAGTCGTAATATGGATTTTTAATTTTCCACACTGGGATGCTTTATACAGTGAGCATCATAAGTCTTAGTAACTAACTCGTTACTGGAGTCTTGTTAGGAAAATCGCCGAGACACGTCGATTTTTGATTTGTACAATGCACATTTTTGTATGAGTAGTTTACCCTTAATTTCATCCCTTACTTCGAAAAATTTAAATGGTGATAGCTCATTTGAAAGGGGGTTTTATTCTCTATCCAACCATGCAAAAAAATTTGAAATTTGCTTCATTACGTGTTGATTTATTATTGTTTAAAAATAACAAAACATCACAAATAGGAAAGCAACTAAAAAAACAGTGACCTTATCTAATGGCAAAAAATCTTACTTCACGTCTGATTTAAAACCGATATCATGCAGGGCCGAATTTTAATTCTAAGGATGAGTGCGCTACGTTAATTTCCGTTATTCTGAAACAATAATTAGTCGAGAATTAAGCAAATTTTAAAATTTTTTGCACGGTTGAATAGAGAATAAAACCTCCTTTCAAATGAGCTATCACCCACCGCCCCATGCCATTTAAATTTTTCGGAAGGGTTGCTCCCCTCCAGTAAGGGATGAAATTAAGGATAAACTATTCATACAAAAATGTACAGTGTAGAAATCAAAAATCGACGGGTCTCGGCGATTTTCCTAACAAGACTCCAGTAACAAGTTAGATAGGGGGGGGGGGGTAAGACTTATGATGCTCGCTTGTTCTATATCGAACCTTTAAACATGACTGGTTCTTTTTTTACTCGTTTAAGATTGAGACTACAAAAGTCTTTATGAGAATAATTATTCCTAATTCCTAATTGACGTATATGCCTGATCACGTGGAGAAATTTCGTTATTTAAGTTTTTTAATTACTTTTAGGGCCGATCTTTTTATCTCTGAGTAAAGTCACATGTAGGTTTACTTGAAAGATTAACAATAGCCCTATAGTTTAATGAGGAAGTAGTATTTTCAACTTTACTCAGAATTGAAAAGTTTATTTAACATTTGTTAAATTTATGAAGTTTGTGGTATGTTGGCCCATATTTTCTATTATCTTGAGTAAGTTGTAACTATTAATTAGTTTTTAATTGTTAAAATGATGATGACTTTAATGCCGAAAGCGCACGACTAATAGTTTTGAAATTTGCCAACTGTCTACACTTTCAATATACTTTTTATTTCCCTCCAATTCCTAATTAGTTTATTGCCTACATTTTCAAAACTATTAAAGAAATTGTTATAATTCCGTAAAAAAAATATTTTCTATAGATATACACATAATCCTTGCATAGTATTAGAGCAGATCAAAGAAAAATACGCCAAAATTTTATGCTCATTCTATAGCAGCCATACTCAACCCTTTTTTCCTTCGGGCCACATACGTAGGTTTGCTGTTACACGGGCTGCAATATCTTTGGATGATGACCCTTTATTTAGGCCCCCATTTTAAATTTGATAGTGGGAACCTCTAATAAAAAAACCACAAAACATAAATATATCCCGTAGGGTTACTGCAAAAACAAGATAACTCACATTTTTAGAGTTTCGAGAAAACGCTCTTTAAAAGTTTAAAATGAAATAAAAAAATCAGTAAAAGCGCTGTTTAATAAACAATAACTCCAATAAAAAAAAGAATTTAAAACAAGTCTTTACAAATATAAACTAAGAATACATCGATTGGGAACAAAAAAAAAAGGTAAAAACTTATTTTAGCTGTCTACAAAATCTCTCTCTATTCGATACATATCGAGTTCGCACACAAGAATTCATATGCACTGTGCAAGTCATAATTGCAATGTCTGTGTCACTAGCTTCTGTGAAAGGTTCAGGAAATGTCTTTAACATTATTGGATACAAGTAGATTGTGATATTAATGGTGAAATTCATCAGGTGTAATAAATCTTTTTTCTTGGCATTACTTGCATTATTTGTCACTTTTTTTTATAAGTATTTTCAGAGCCTTTTTTCACCATTTTAGGCCGGTATGGCTTGGGTTTTTCAAGCAATGCGAAAAGCTGGTATTTCGATGTTTTAAGAAGGTCGTTTTTCCATGCAAACAATATGGAGACGAGTATTAGCATCCCCAATCGTTACGGATGAACCACTCTTTCAAAGCTTAACCAATCAATCATTTACTATGGCTATTCGGGCATCATGTGTTATCATCTATTTATTTTTGAAGATTAGCTGTATCGTTAAAAGAAAGGGTGACGGGTGACGTAATCACCTTGTCGATTTCGGACCAATTGAAAAAAGCCAGAGACGACTCTAGACAAAACAAATGGCTTGGGCAAAATGTTGAAATACTTCAACAAATACTTTCATTAAATAAGTGTTCTGGTCTTTATCTTGTTTCGACAAAAACACTATTAGGAATCGGACTAAACACATTTAGCAAAAATAAGTTACATGTATCTTATCTGGTTTTGGTAGACACACTATTAGCAATTAAAAACTATGTTATGATTGTATTTCGGTATAAATGCCACTAATCTTGTTTGTGCATATGTATTAATGTATTAATATGAAGTTAGTTTTTGTTGATCACCTGTTTATCATGAATATAGACTTCGTTCACACTTGTCTTGTTTAAGCCGTATATTATTTGAAATATTTTGGAGACGAAAGTGTACCTAACTCGAAAATGCCGAAAGTGGAGATATTTTGTTTTTGCAGTAACCTCATGATCCAAACGTTTATTTAAAAATTAGCATGATATTTAGCACAGCGACCGATGAATGTTTTTACGAATTTCGCTCAAGATTTTAAAAACAAACCAATATTTTTAAAAAACTCCTTTTTAATAATAGTGTTTTGGGCCGCAAAAAAGGCTTGGAGGGCCGCAGGTTGAGTATGGCTATTCTATAGTAATAATAAACACATACAGTAAAAATAAATACAGGGTGGCCCTTCAAAAACGTACCGCAAGTCATTACAGGGTGGAAAAGAACTTTACTTCGAAATCCAAAAGTTTGTTTACCAAGGAAACACCTATTGGGGCAAGGTGTGTCTCGTACAAGTGTTCAACGAGTATTAAAAAAAAATACAAGTTCTATCCTTGTAAAATTTGCTTAGTGCAAGAACTGAATGAAGATGACTTCGATCATCGCTTGCAATTTTGCGAAATTATGAGTGAGTGAGCGTTGAACAATGATACTTTTTTATTTAAGGTGTGTTTTGCGGATGAGTGTTCTTTCTTCCTACACGGTTTAGTGTATCGCCACAAACTGGGCTGACAGCAATCCAAGGATTTTTCTCGAGACACACACACAACACCCTGAGAAGTTAAATGTATGGGCTGGTATTTTTGAAAATTCAATTGTAGGCCCTTTTTTCCTCCCTGAAAATTTAACAGGCGATATGTACTTGGATTTGCTACAAAATGCCATCGACCCAGCTCTAAAAAAATTTATAGAGAACGGCACCGCATACAACGAACAAGAACTGATTTTCCAACAACACAAGGCCCCTCCGCATTACTCGCTAAATGGGCGCAATTATTTAAATGACACATTTCCAAGACGATGGATAAGACGAAGGGGCGCAACTGAGTGGCCACCTCGGTAACCCGACTTATGTCCTTTAGATTTTTTCTTGTGGGGATACATAAAAAGCGTAGCTTACAAAACTGCACCTGGCATATTAAAAGAGTTGTGAAGAAGAATCATTAATGCATGTCACGAAGTGACACCGCAAATGCTCCAAAATGTACGACAACGGTTTGAAGATAACTTATATCACTGTATGCAAGGTGGCGGGCAGCACTTAGGGCATTCACTTGACTAATACGATAGGCATTGAATGGCTTTTTGCATTTTCCTTCACACATTATTGTTTAATTTTCAAGGCTTCATAATTTTCTAAACGACTGGCTTGATTTTCAAAAACTCAGCAGCGTTGTGTAGGGTATGACGAAACACTTTTAATGAGGTATCACTTGACCCCCTTCCCTTTTGAAAAAAATTGGAGGATGACACCTCTACTGAGGGGGTTGAAGGTTTTACTATGCTTTTTGCGTCCAAAATTGTCCTCTTGACAAACAAACTTGACGTGTTTTTGGATTTCGCCGAAAAGTTCTTTTCCACCCTGTAATGCCACCCTATAAACGTTGAAACGAAGTTTGTGAATGTGGCAACTACATATAATTAACGTCTCCGAATAGATAAAAATTGTTGCTTCCTGGCTAACCGAAACAAATAACCATTTCCAACTCAATTTACTCGTAAATGCGAAAAATTTCAAAACAAATCATCTGTAACCCCCCGAGGAACCGCCCCTGAGTAACCGAGAAACTCGTTTGCATACCACCATGATACTTTTAATGAAAAATAAACAGTAGTTTGTTGGAAAGTTGGAATGATGTAGATTCAGGATTTTTTTCTGTTATTTTTACACCTTGGATTACTCTGGTCTATCTTCCGTAGAAAATGGATGACAAAAATTGTACAAAATTTTAACGGGTATAATTCCGTCGGTAAATAATAAACAAACGTTGTTATTTTCGAAGTAAAATTTGTTATTTTATAAATAAAATGTAAATAATGACTCATCATGCAACCAAATAAAAATTTTATATTGACCTCTAAAATGGATATTTTTGGTGGAAATATTGTAAAACATTTTCTGTCGACCGTGAATAATATTCAATCTAACATAAACAAGAAAATTACTGGACTTATAATGTAAACAAACCAAACAATAATTTTAAATGACCTAATCTTATTTGTTTATTGCATTTGAATCCTTCATGAAGGTATCATTAGAAATAATTGTTAAAATGATTATTGTATTTGTAAATGAACTGTAAAATCTAGAATTCTTAGGTACAGAATCCAGACAAAAAGTTTCTATATTTATTTTTGGTTTAACCATACTATTCACCCATCCTACCCAGGATGAGTGGGTGCTGTGTAAGATCTGCATCGATACTGTCTATAGGGTTTCTTTAACTCAATAAATAAATAAAAAATGAATTATACTTAAAAATAAAAAATAATCCTAATGCTCAAGATTTAAAACAAACATTAACAATCTATAAATTAATGAAATTAATAAAAAGTGTAAAAAAAAGTATACAATAAAAGCAATAGAAGCAGAACATTTGGAATTACGTTAATACAATTTACAATGAGAGACAAAATAAAACAAACAGAAAAAAATGTACATAAAAATAAAACAATAAGGAGTAAACTCGACATTTCAAATACTTTTAATACTTATTTTAGTGAAATTGGACAAGTGTTAGCAAACAGCACTGAACCACCTCGTGATTTTTCTGATGATATTGAACGGACATAATATACAATGTACTTATTTCCAACTAATGCCACTGAAGTATTTATCATCATTCATACGTTAAAAAATAAAAATGTCACCTGATTCTGATAATATAAGAGCCGAAACACCTAATCAAATATCACATAAAGTTTTTCCTCTAGTACTTAATACAGGAATGAACAAACCACTATGTAAAGCTGGGGACAAAAGTAAAATCTCTGTTATGTTATGTTATGTCATGTTGGATCTGGGGTATTAATACACTGCGACCTAAAAGAGCTATTGTGTCCCCTTCTGTCACTAATGCATCGAATAAATAGTATCGATGCCTATAACGACCTTTCCAATCCTATCAGTTCAAGAAAATGTGGGATGTAGAGTGGTTTTAAGTTATGTAGGTCGATCTTTTCTATTTGGTATAGTGCCCTTGAATTCTAGAGTGCGACACATTCAGTCAGAATATAAATGAAGGTTTCGGCCTCCTCCTTACAGAATCTACACTCACTACCTTCTACTACTTTTAGTTTACTGAGGTGTCGTTTGAGTCGACCATGCCTGGCAAGGATCCCTATTATAATGTGTAGCCTGTTCTTGTTAAGGTTGATAGAGGCTTAGGATCTTTTCTGGTTATAGTCAACCAGAAGTATCTTAGCCTATCTTAACCCCAAGAGATTTTTTTAATTATCGGTTCTTCTACTGTCCAATTCATTTATAATCTCTTCTAATATTGTGTTACTGCTATTACCACAAACGGTGTTTGGGCCCCTTTCCTTGCGAGACTATCTGCAATCTCGTTATTTTTTACCCCGTTATGTCCCCGGACCCAAGTGAGAATAACTGTATTTTCCTCACCTAGTTAAGTCTTTCTAGGCATCTCCAGACCATTTTTGAACTGATTACATAAGAGCTCAGAGCTTTGCTGGCTGCTTGGCTATCGAACATTATGATAATATTATCTTGTCTGCGATAGTTTCTCTCGATGTTGAACTGGATACACTTCCCAGTGGCGAGAATTTCCACCTGAAAGATTCTTGGGTATGTACTCAAATTTTCGGAGTGCCTGGTTCTAGAAGTATACACTCCAACTTCAGTTCCTTCTATAGTTTTGGAACCATTCGTATACCACAGAATGTCTTCTCTTTCGGTTGCAAACATGATGGATTCTTGGCTCAATTTTTTCTTTGTGCTTTTGAAGTTTTTCACAAAACTGTATTTCTTTCTCATTTCGTCCTGGAACATATCTCGAGTATCTTCGATCCCGAAGCTAATTACTCCGTTCCTGATTCTATATGTCGTTCTTTTGGCCACGTTTTCTGTAATTAAATATGAAGGGATGAGAATCATCTCCGTTGTGGCCATAGAACAGATTCTCATTACACCGATGATGCAAACACAGACTAGTGTTAATACTTTTGAGTTATTAGCTCTAGTAGTTGCTACATTAGTTCTGTTACTTCAGGAGGGTAGCCCCATAAGTGATTATTGGTCTCACTGTTGCTGCCTACATCCATCGCAGTGTGTTCGGGTTGCATCCTCTCATTTTACCAGGAATGTTTCTGCATATCATTAGAGCTTTCGTGGGCTTATTTATTACTTCCTTTTTATGTATGTTCTAGAGAAATTTATTGTCAAGGGTTGGGCCTAGATATTTGATTTTTATTTTCCATTCTATCACGTCAAATGTAAGATCGTCTAATTTGACGATTTTAAGATTGAGATTTATTTTCCTACTAGTGTTGTTTTGGCACCATCTTTTGGTGTATTCTAGTCCTCTTTGGACTATATCTCACAGGATATTTCCAGACGTGCATCTAGTAAATATAATTATGTCGGCATAACCTTGACAGGGTATGCCGAGGTCAGTCAATCTGCATAGAAGTTCGTCTACGGTTAGGCTACACATTAGTGGAAATAGTGGACATTCTCTGGTTGTGCAGATGGAGATGGTGTTCTGTATCCTGGGTCTCTGCAGTTCTCGTAGATAGCCGCTGAACCATCCATCTGGATGTGGTGCTAGTTACTGCTCTGTATGCGAGTGCTATTTTGACAGATTCGCGTGGCGTGTAAAGACCTGCATCAATAATTTGCAACAATTCTAGAATTATAGAAAAAAAATAAAATTCTGATTAACAAATGTTTTAATAGCCAACGACCAAAGAAATAATCAGTGACAAACAGTATTGCTTTAGAGAAGGTAAGTCAACAAGATTCAATTTAAAAATAAGTTGAGAAATATATAATGCAACTGCTCTTTGCATATTTATAGACCACACTAAAGCATTTGGTACTATTTGTCATAACAAACAGAAGCTCTAAACGTATGGTCTAAGAGGAAATAATTATAGTCTAATAAAAAGTTACTTAACTGATAGAACTCAAACCGTGTCAATAGACAAAATTGTCGGCAAACAAAAAATGTTACATATGGGGTTCCTCCAGGAATAGTCTTAGGTCCCATCCTGTTTACTTTATATATCAATAGCTTATTGAAAATATGAAGAATTCTAGATTTTTTTAACTGTGGTGGGATATTCTGACTTTACAATCTCATCATTTTGATCAAAAAGCAATTTCAATCTAATTTATTTTACTAATTTCAATCTTATCTTTACATTAGGTGTAAGTACCGCACAATGCTCAAACTTGGTGATCGTCTTAACAGTGTCTATCTCCACGTATCGATGGAGGTCGCTGTTTCGGAAGTGCCAAAAAACATTGACAATGTTCCTTAGTACTTTGTTTTAAAAACGTTGTATGCTATATATGTTGCTTTCTTTCGTACAGCCCCAAAGCTGGATGTCGTAAGTTCATACTAGTTTTACGATTTGCTAATTTAACAGCTGGTTATTGTATGGAGACAGAGTGGAGTTACATTACCAATATCCAATACTATTTTTAACTTAATTCCCAACTCTTTTCGTTTTGTCTTATTGACGTAGTGTATCCGAGTATTATTTAAACTGGTACATGTTGATCTCTTTTGTTGGGAAAATTTATATGAACTGATTTTGCTTCGTATAACTTTAATACTTATTACTAATATTAATCTAGATGTAGATCTGGTCAACAGTGGTGTGTAATTTAGTTGCAGTTTCTTCATGGGTTTTGCACACAGCTAAAAATAGCTGTATGATCGGCAAACTTGGGGCTATAGTATTAATTTCTTAATTCGGTATGTCACTAGTGTGTAATAAGTAAAGGACTGGTCCTAATGCATTTACTTAGCGCATTTCCGCTTTAATTTCTCTTAACTTAGAATAAGCTTCTTCTTGTTTCATTCAGAAAACTTTTTCTGATATATAGAAATCTAGTAATTGTGAATACTCAACATAACATCTCATGTTAAGCTTAAGTTTCTCATGTTATACTTTCTCAAAAGCCTGTGCCACATCTTAAAAGATTATAAAACAGACTGTCCTTTCTTCTAGTGTCTTTTCTATGTTATGGCGGTTTTCCACTAAACGGACAAAACAAAAACAAAACACAAACTCGTGTCGAGAAAAACAAAACTGCAACTTTTCGCAAATTTTTTGAAGACTGGTGTGTTTTGAGACAGTTGGAGTTTTGTTTCTCGAGTCCCGCTTGGAAGCGGTAACATCAAAAGGTTTTGACGTGTTTTGAAACTCGAGTCTGTTTACTGAGAACGGTCGTGTTGTGTAGTCTAAATATGTGTATAGTCTAAATATATATATATAAAATATTGAAAAAAATGTGTTCTGACTTCCTCGCAACAACCAGTAGAAAAGGACTGAAAACAAAAACAAAACTGTGACAAAATGTCCGCTTGATAGAAAAAAAAGTTTTGGGTTTTTCTGTTTTGTTTTTGTTTTTCTAGTTCCAGAAATCACAAACAAAACATAAACTCAACTGTCCGTTTAGTGAAAAACCGTCTTTAGTTATTTTGTGTTTATCTGATCTTCCGTTGAATGACTTTCTCGGAATTTAAACTAGTAGTGAGATATTAGTTTTCTTCCTTTATTATTGGTATTTTGTGATATTTTGCCTGGTTTGAGTAATTCTAGACAGTGATTTGGCTTTTCTTTACCCAACCCTAATACATCAAGGACTTGTAGGAGTCTTTAAAGGTTTTCTTTACGGAGAAGAAAGGAGCTAGAAGGGCACCTTAGAGGTGATGGAGAACACCGTTACATCCGTCTTTGATGGACCTTATAATTTAACGATCATCCAGAAAGAGGATCCATGTGCTCTTAATTCTTGATTAATGGAAAAATAGTACTCTTGTAGCAAAGAATAGTGCAACAACTATAGGGGAATGCAGTTGCCGAGTCATATAATAAAACTGCTGGAGAGCTGTACGACATTTATGAATTTATTGTATTGTTATTGGTATGGAGAACGCATACGACAGGGTTCCAAGGAAGGTGTTGTAGAGGGCCATTAATTGAAAATGCCTTCTAGCTACTAAGGGAAAAGTAGTACATAAAGATAATTTATTAAAAAAAAAAACTTATATTAATTTCAGAGGTATAAGAATATTGCGTCATTATTAATTATCGTTATCAAACTGATAACGAACATTGAACTCTATTAAATTTTAATCTTTATTTACAAAAACTAATCAAATAAAATTCCATCAAAAACCACGTTTACTGAACCATTCTAAATCGCCTTTGCCTTTTTCTAGATATCGCTGAAGTAGATTAGATAATATAGGGAATATTTAAATGAAAAGTCAGTGAGTGATACTTTAATTTGTTTTATTTTTAGACCGATTCGTCTGGCAATTATCTTGTTTATAATGTTTAATAGTTATTCACGGTCAAGTTAAATTTTAAAATAATTTTTAAATTTTCTTACAAATAATATAATTAATGTTGTTTATCAATCGAAAATACGTTACAGGTTGGAGTTGAAGTAAAGTAATTTTTTTCGTGCATTTCGATGTTTAGGTTAGGTTAACTCCGTCATGAGAGGCACTCTCCCCTGGATCCGTATTCTGCAGCTATGGAGAAATGAGTAGGAGAGTTCTCTGTCACGATTTGGCCTTGCATTATAAGGAATCATGTCAACGGTGAGAGAAGTGTTGCAAGACGCAAGATAATTATCGTATTTGTACGATATACTGAAAAAAGTTGAAGATTCCCAATTTTTCGGAATTTTTAATATCCAACTTACGAGCTAGATTGAATATCTGTTGCAAACACATGTTTTTGTTATATATTATTACATACGTACAATTCAAAATATGTTTACATACAGGGTGATTCACAAATGTATGACGGTAGTTTTTTGCAAAATCTCCTTAAGGGCCGATTCCACCGTTGTGTTAAATGAAGTTTAAATTGATAATCGAAGATTAAAATGATATTTTAACGTAACAATGTCATTTTAATATTCGTTTAGTATTTTAAATTTCGTTTAACACAACGGTGGAATAGGCCCTAATTCTACTGTGACGTCAGGGAAGCATATTTTCAAAAAGTACTACTTAATATGGTATTTTGCCGACCAAATATTGCACAATACACAAAAATTCGTATGGAACATTGTAGGGATAGACAATGAGAAAACATTGAAACTGATAAACTTTCTAATATCATTAGTAACCAATGAAATGTTTTATAGCACCGGTTCGGTTATTTAATTGTCACACCTCGTAAATTTAAGAAAATCAAACAAAGAGGAACTATGACCTCTTCCTATTAGCAGGTGCCTGTAAATCTTAAAACTTTTAATATAATGCCTCGTTTCTATGGCCTAATATCTTTCTCTAATATTTTCTCTATAAGCTATTCCTTTTTAGCAATATTTTTTTTTCTAGTATTCATTTCTATAGTAATCTTTTGTAATATGTTTTTAATGTTTTCCAAAATCATTTTTTCATACATTTATTCCTATCTGAAATACTATCCAACATTGTCAATTATTATGTTTCGTTGTTTGCAACAATATAGTGATGACACGTGTTCGACGGAGTATGTGATATAAAAAGACGCGACCATCGAGCATTATGTTTACAAATTGGAAAAATATTGTAATTAGATATAAATTTTATGAATATGCGTTGATATAAAGATCTATAGTACTATGTGCTAATATATGATAATACAATATTAATGTATGTAAATATTAAACATGTTATTCTGTTTATCGTTATGAAGGTGTATAAAATTGTTTATAATGAGAGTTTTACATCTCTTTTGATTACAAAATACAACAAAATGACATCACTGTCTTTGTCTCGGAAGACCAAGAATTGATTCCAAAAATTTATTATTAATATTATTATAATTTGATAAGAGCAGGGGCCATAAGACCCATAAGCCCATATTAACTGAATATAAAACAATATTACTAAAAACTAAATCAATAACAGGTACAACCGATGAATAAACAATGAAACAAATGAAATGTTAATTAAAAATTAGAAAATTATCAAGTTCGTTCTTGAAAACATTGACAGATGGAGCATTTACAACATTCTCCGGTAGAGAATTCCAAGAGTAGAATATTCGATTAAATAAAAAAATTTGCCTCGTTTTCGTAAAAAATTGGTCTTTTTTCAGCTTTCATTTATGGCCACTTAGTCGATTTTCACTGTCCACGGTGAACATACGTTTTAAATTTCCAAAATTATATTTTAAAATACGATAACAAATTATCATATCACCCCGCAGACGGCTATTTTCAATCGTTTGTAGTTTAGCCATATGTAGTCTTTCTGCGTAATTAGGTCTCATACGTCCTAAAAATAGGCGCTGCACATTTTCAAGAATATTTTTATCCCGCACTAGTTCCTGACACCACACATTTCCGCAGTACTCGATGATCAGACGAATGTATAATTTATACAGCCGGATCGAATTTTGAAAAGACACTTTTGCGAATGTTTTCTTTAATAAGTACATTTTCGTGTTCGCCTTTTTTGACACTTGAAGAACGTGCTCAGACCAGCTGAGATTTTCAGTAATTATAACACCTAGATCATTGTAAGATTTAACTTTATTTAACGTATGACCGTTTAGAAAATAATTATGACGAGGATTATTTTTACCAATATAGAGAACTACACTTTTATTTGTATTTAGAGGTAGCATCCAATCTGAGCACCAGTTATAGATGGAGTCAAGGTCATCTTGAAGCTGTTGGAAGTTGAAAGACGGGTCACTAAATATTTTAGTGTCATCTGCGTAAAAAATATTGTTGCACTTGATATGGAATTGAAGGTCACTGGCATATATTATAAATAAGAGTGGACCCAGAACTGATCCTTGAGGAACCCCACTCAAGACTGGTCTTTCAAGTGAATGCGAATTTCCAACTTTAACACAGTACTTCTATCAGTTAAGAATGACTCGATCCATTTAAGTAAATCACCACGTATACCAAGGTGTTCTAACTTATGTAGTAATCTTCGTATCGGCACACGATCAAAAGCTTTCACAAAATCCAGGTAAATAATGTCTATGGGTTTTTTCCTGTCTAATGAAACTGTTCACTCATTTACACACCAAAGCAAATTGGTAATGGTTGATCGCCCTTTTACAAATCCATGTTGCTGTTTGGGAATGACTTCTTCCGCTAAGAGAAACTGAGAAACGTCCTCTGTTATTATGGATTCCATAACTTTACAGATTATGGGTGTGAGGCTGATTGGGCGGTAGTTATTAGAGCCTAGTTTGTTTTCTTTCTTGAAAATGGGTGTTACAGAATCTGTTTTCCAGATAGAGGGTAATATGTGTGTATTAAAAGACAAAGACATTATAATAGATAAAGGAACTGATATGGTATTAGAGCATTTTTTTGAAAATAGAGAAGATATTTGTTCTAGACCCGGAGAGGAATTGTTTTCTAATTTTAAAAGGTGACGTTTGACAATTTCAGGAGTAAAATTGAGCCGTTCTAAGGAAGAAAGGATTCTTTCGGGTGAGATATCTGGTAACTGATCCTGGGGAGGTTCATTGGTGAAAACTTTTGTAAAGATATTAGCTAAAAGTTCAGCCGTTTCGAAATTATTTTGGCAGGGACTTCCATCTTCTTTCTTTAGTAAAGGAATGGATACTTTTGATGACAGTGAAGATCTAATATATTTGTATAATTTTTTACAGTTTTGACTGCATGCTATCGACTCTTCATATTCTTCTCGGGCCTCATTTATAAATTTCTTTAGGTCCTTGGAAAAATTTTTGTGATATTCTAGATCGACAATATTATTTGATAGCTTATATTTACGCCATAATTTACTTTTATGTCTAATCAAGGATATTAGTTCTCCGTTGATCCACGGTTTTAATTTATTTTTGTAAAACACCTTCTTTTTAGAGTATTTGATTTTATGAGTACCAATAACGGTTGCGAACTTATTCCATACTTATTCCGGATCTCCCGAGTCCCCCAATGTTTCTATCCAGTCGATGGTAGATAAATGACGATTTAAGTTATCGAAATCGATGATTTCATATGATGTAGTATGATCTTTGTGAGATGGGTTCTCTATGTTAAACTGTATACGACTTATGATGACTGCATGATGCGATATTCCTATCGGAGATTGAATGATAGGGTCAGTTAATAATTGTTTATCATTTACAAATAACAAATCTAGCGTGGAAGGAAGATTGTTGACTCGGAATCGTGTTGTTATAAGTTGTTGTAAATTAGAGCTTAGAACAAAGTTCAAAAATTAATTTTTTGAATTTACAACATCACTTGGAGTGAGAGTAACTGGCCACGAAATATCTCGGAAATTGAAATAACCAATAATAATAACTTTTTCTAGTGAAGACAGATATTCAAGTTTTTCAATAAGGATTGTGTCTTCAGCTAGTTGAGAATCTCCGGGACGATAACTACAGACTAAATGAAGAGTAATAGAGCTAGAATAAATTTTTAAACCTAATAGGGACACTAATGTCAAGAGGAGTAACAAAAAAATGTTGTGTAATATCTGATGATAAATAAATATCTGCTATTTTTTTCGCAGGACCTCTGGTTTTTGAGATGAACAAGAACCTAATTACCTCATTGGAGAAATGAACCTTTCAAAGAAATTATCTGAATTACTTGCTTTCAGATTAAATGAAAATAATTTACTTTATTCGGGTACCATTATTGGTACTAATTACTAATTTTCTGCCTTGTTCCTCTCAGGAAAATAACTTAGTATTCTGTAACGATATGAAAAGATTTTTGAAAAAATGGGTTAGAATGAACAACAAACAAATGCCGCATTAGAAACGACCCTATTTTGATAGATACGATATCATAAATTTAACATTTTCTATATTATGTTCATTTTAAAATTAATATCGATCTGTCCAAGGATATTGCAAGAAATAACAATATATTCCATAATTTATGAACGCATTGTATAATTTTTCTTCTTGTTATAAATCGTATTCGTACAGAAAAGACATTCATTCTCATTTTTTATTCTTATGACGGCATCCTACACCTTTTTGAAATCTCCATTTCTGTTTCCGCTTCTGAATATATCCTTGATAATGATTTTAGATGGTACATACATATAGTGCACAATATAAATTATTCATAGCTCGAAGGCCTGGCTGGATTACGACGAGGTGCATGACCATTCTAGACACAATTTTCAACTAAAATGATATGCATAGCTTTCGTTTAGCAATGCATATAGTTCAACTGGAGATGCTCGCATTCGCATAAATGTAAATATGAAGAATTGCGTATTATTCAAATAATTTTGTTTAAAACTAAAACGCAACTGAACTGGCCCCTTAACATGGAAAATAGGTACTGTAATTACAGAATTTTCCTAATTTATGTACAGAAAAGTTGTAAATAAACAAATTTTCTCCATTTGAAATATTATCATCTACTTCATAATAAAATTTATTTAGCATATTTATTTATTAAAGACAGAGTATCCTTGTGCATTAGAATGGCGTCTACAGACCAAAAGTTAATTGTAACTATTTCCGTAATTATACTATTTTTTTTTTTTTAATTGTAGGTTAAGGTCCAACTTAGGTGGTTCAGGCATTGATTTTTTTAAATTAATTGTTTTTAATTAAAAACGTGTGGTAGAAAATGGCCTATTTTAAGACCTTTTTCATTTTAAGAATAAACTACAAATTCAATAAATTTTCTGAAAATGAAACCTTGAACCACCTACGTTAAACATTTTCCTATCAAATCGTTTAATCGGAAAATACGAAAAGGCTCAGACCTCCGAAATAGTTATAAATGAAAATTGGGATGCATTTTATGCAGACAAAAAAGGGGCCCGGGCACCCACTTGCTCTGGAAAGCGATCTCGAAGAACTAAATGGGGCAATATAAATAATATAACTATATTTTTTTTTTTTTTGTATTAAAATATTGATCTTCCCTTGTTTCCGTATCCAGATAGAAATGATTCTACGCTAAGAACTCCGTGAGTAGCAAACAACAAATTCAACAGATCGATAATTCATTTTGGCGAGTAGATTATTTTACCAAATATTTGACTACAGGCACTACTGGTTAGACAGTTCCGCAGTACAGAATTTGACCGCAAATCCTTTGGAGACTCTGTCCTTAAACAAAACATAAATCAAGGTCTAGATTTCTACATTCCCCCTGAATCTCAAGTCCAAATAGATTTATCATTCTAATAAAAGAATCTCTGGGTAATCGTTTATTCATCATCATCTGAATTAGGGCGTGGTTCAAAGCCCACTTGTACTGGAGCTCTAGGCTTATTGTACCCCTCACAGTTTCTATCCCATCAGATTGATTTTCTTGATAAATTCAAGAATATGTCTGATGGGCGCTTTTGCGATTTCTTCAGGTTCCGGATATTGTACCCCGAAGTACCATTCCCGTTCCCATTTAAGGTTCCGGCAGTGGCATAGTATGTGAATAGGAGTTTCGTCCTCCTCTTCACATATTCTGCATAGGGAGTCATCAGATATCCCTAAGAGGTAATCCAAAATTAAACTGTGCAGAAGGACACTATTTTTAAAGAAGGAGATATTGGTACCATTGCATAAAGCGTAATGTGCACTACAATATAATCGCAAAATCCAAAAAGTCCCTTTACGTAAATGTATTATTTTATACATTGGGGCTTACAGCCCAAAAAAACTTCTTGGTTTGCGAAAAATGTACTTTATATATTTACACTACGAAATTAGTTAAACAAGCCCTTTAAAACAAAAATAGTTACACTTTATAAAAGTTTCAAAAATATGTATAGATCAACAATAGATCAACAATACTTTTATGTCTTATAATAATCAACTTGTTAATTAATATAAAACAATTCAATTAAAACGGCAGTCACGGGCAGTGTCGGATTGGGACCCGTATGGCCTACCGGTTCAGGAGGGATAAGGCCCAGTTATACATTTTTTTATGGTCCGATTCATTGAAGACCAAAAAAAAGGTCCTCTTTGTACACTGATGCTTTTTTCGAGGTAGCCACGAATTACGGGGTTTTCTTTGTTCTTCTCAAGGGCACAATGCCTCAACGAGGGTCCACTGCTGGAACGAGGGCCTACCGGTCTTTTGTTTGATTTCCAAGAAATCACCTTCAAGTTCATATGATTTTGGTAATTTCACCGAAGTAACCCTTAAATTTGTACGATTTCGGTGATTCCGCCGAAATCTCCCTTATTTTCATACGATTTAGGTGATTTTAGCGAAACAATTGTATATAATTTCCTAAATTTCCTACGATTTTTCTATAAATGTTCTTCTTGAATATTCAAATAACCATTTTTTGATAGAGTTCGTTACTTGTTTTTTGGTCGACCTTTTTTATATTTTTAAAAGTTGTATTTCGAAACAAACACATATACCTAAAGCACAACGAATTGTTGTCGTTTTTGACCATTACACAGAAAATTCGATTAAAGATGTTACTCGTCAAAAAAGAGGATCTTCCAAATCAATTAATAGGAATATTACTAATTAACACAACACGATAATGAAATTTATTTATTCACTGAATATTTAATAAAAAACGGTTGACCTACTGTTTATCTAACGAACTTGCTGCTTACGGATTCCATGATTCTAAGATACAATTTGTATTGATTGGGGACTATAACATTACAGACTTTAAATCCAATATTGACATTTGCGAAGAGAACCGAGGACTAATAGAATCAAACCATAAAGAAGCTGAAGGTTTTTCTACCTGCGTTATTGACACTAACGATGCCGATGTGCTTATTATTCTGGTGTATTTTAAAAATCTTCTTCCGGGCGAAATTTGGTTTAAACCCGGAATCAGAAATTCTACTCGTTACGTGGCAGTTCATAAAATAGCCCTTAACGGCAGTCTAACTAAAAACGAGTCAATTTACTGGAAACCATTTCTCCAACATTCCAAAAATTTAAATTTATTTATATCAGTCGACTTTTCCGAATATCTGTTTAATAATAAAATTTGTAATAAAACTATATACGCCAACATCCGATGTTCTTCTTTTTAATGTATTAAGAGGTTTAATAGCCTCTTCAACAGTGTTATCTAGGCTACCCCCAACAGAGAATTCATTTCACTATAGATCTCATAATTTTAAGCAAAAAGGACCATATTTACAATGATCTGATCTCGATCTGTAGCAAATTGACTTCTTGAGCTTTATTCTTTCATTAAGTTGGAAACCCACCATGTTATCTGTTAAGTTTAATATATTTTCTTTCGGTCCTCGCATACTTGGATATTAAAATAATTTGTACATTATCTTTTTAAAATATATTATTTAATATTTATTTATATAAGTACTTTTCTTTAATTTGAACTTTACTCGTAATAAAAAAGCATTATAATTTTTACTGTATACATTTCTAAAATTTGGAAGCACATTTTAAGAATTTAGCGTCATAAAAAGCGCTGCGGTACAGTGGTGGTTGAGAATCACTACACTATGCAATCGTACCAATATGTCATTTTTGAAAATGGTGCCCATTTGAACATTTTAATTTTGGATTACCTGCGGTTTTAGATTCTCCAAAATATTAGTGGCACTACACTATTAGTAAGTGTATCTATCAGTATATCTTGTTCTTTTGTAAGAACATACTGAAGTTTAATTTCTCCATCATATACTTTTTCCCGAATAAAATGATATTTGATATGGATATGTTTTAAGCGTTTTTCGATAAGAGCGTATGTTTTGATAATTTTGTGTATTGATTATCTTTAAATATTGCAACTGGACATGAAAATGGTAATTTTATATTTTAACGTTTGTTTATATTAAACAGTTTAATTATTCTGATTTATATTCATTTAATTTATATTTACTTTAACAATTTATATTTAATCGACAACATTCATTTCTAAACTTAGTAACTGCAGAAGAAACCACTTATTTTCAAAGATATAATGGCCTAAAAATCCAGTTCTGTCTCAAAGAATATCGATGCTAGTCTAGACGTTCTCGAAATCCTTCCTCCCTGAATCGGCCTGCACGTCTAAAACCTTCCAGCAACTTCTTAAGTCTCGAGGCGGGCAGCGGAAGCAAAATACAGACGAGATATTGAACGGCGACAAGCGTACACAAAGATCGAGGCCGGACTGGTTGAAAATAGCTTTAGTATTATATTACGCATCCATAAGCCTTCAGATGCAGATGCAGAGCAAGCTATGCATTCTGCTTCTGTAGTTGCAACACAGAACTGCTTCTTAATTGTCCATGAAACTACATTCTCTAATATTTTAAACAAATAACACAGAAAGAAATTAATGCTTATATTTAGCAAAAATTAAGCATTTTCGGCTTGATTTTGAGCCAAGCATGCCACAATCTTTAAGAAATTTTTAAGTACGCATGCTAAAAACTCGTTGATTTGTTTTAAAATTAACAAAGTTGGTACTTATTTATAGCTTTTGATTCAAAAATTGATTACATACTTGGACAAATTTCTCTCTGTTTACGTTTTTGACATTTAAGTACAAAATTCGATGTTCCCTGAAAGCTCTTGCTAAATGTTTCCAGTGTTCTTATCCAGCATATTCTTGAAATCGACTTAAGCAAGCAAATATTCAGGGTTTGCAAGTCAGAATAATATGGATAAGACTTTCTATTAATTCTCTGTTTGCTCTTTAGCACTAAATAGTTTACCAGGCATTAAGTCTTTTTCTATGGGAGTCGATGTCACTTTGCGATTTTTCATGTTGTATTTCTTTAAGATATTAGGTTCTTGATTGATATTTAATTTAGTTCGTTCCAAATTTTGTTCAATATTAGGTACTTGTTACTTATTTGTTATCGGATTTACTTCTTCAAGACATGATACTATACTCCAAGTATTATTTTTTGCATAAACCTCTATTTTATGTGCATTAGCTTTTCTCACATAATTACTTCAATTAGCGGTAGTTCTTATATATCCTGATAGTTTTTAGGTGTATTTTTTACTTATTTAGCCTAGTTCCTTTTTTTGTCTATTGGCACTCGAGCAAATACTCTAGACCCAGAAACTCATAGATTACTTAGGTCAGGTTTTATCTCAGTCCACATTTCTACTCGAGTCTTCTTTTGCAAGCAATTAGTCAATCTTATGTAAGTAAGATACCCTTTGATGGCTGCTTGGCTGGAGGACATGATGATAATTTCTTGTCTGCGATACTTTCTATCGATGTTAAACCGGATACACTTCTCAATGGAGTAAATTTGCGCTTGGAAGATGGTTGGATGTTTTTCCAAACTTTCAGAGTTTCTGGTTCTAGGCTCATACACTCCTATTCTAGTTCCTTCTATGGTTTTGGAACAATCCGTATATCTTTTAATAGCATGTCTTTCAGTTGCAATCACGATTAATTCTTAGCTCCGTTCTTTTTTTTGCAGCCAGCTCTGTAGTTTTAAAATGTTTCACAATCCTGTACTTCTTGTATCCTGGGGCATATCCCAAGTATCTTCGGCCCTGAAGCTAATAGACTTTCGTCGAAATACTCCGTTCCTGATCATTCTATATCGTGTTCTTTTTGCCCCGTTCTCCATTACTAAATGTCAAGGGGTGAGTTTTAACTACACCTCATAATAGTGAAATGTGTATAATCATCGGTAAATGTAACAAAATAATTTTAACGTTCCATGTTGAGGGTGTAATGGGACCACAAACATCGCTATGAATGACTTCAAATGGCCTGCTATGGATTTGATGAAAAGTTTGCTCGTCCAGCAAACATTCACTGGTTACATAAAATAAGGCATTTCGTAACTGGTTTTATTAATAGCTATTTTGAATTTTCTTTATATTTTACTAATAATAATGCCAATTATTACAATGTTCCAATTTGAGTTTCTAACTTTGCTCCAGAATAATTGAGATGTCTCACAATTTCATCAAATCTTAGGAAATTAGCTTTTGTCTATAGTACATTCTAAGTGGGAATTGGCTATATACTTTACTATAAGATTTTGACATTTTATATCGGTCTTCTTCTATTCAGTTGATGCGGGGCTAGGTGGACATTTCTACTCCATACTCCTTAAACATTAATTACATGCGAAACCTCCAGTGGTCAAAATAATGTCGATTAAATTGTTTCTTTAATTCTGAAACCTTCTATTTTTTGATATACATCAACAACACATTTAAGATATTTATTATACTAATCATGAACCAAGGCATACCTTATAGATGACTTGGTATTACTTCAACAATATAAATTTCTAAATAAAAAAAATTAAATACATTATTTTTATCAGCTTCCTACTATACCATGCTATCGCCTCCTGTCTCTGTATTAAAAATTATAATGAGACGTGCCTAGTTGTATGTTATGCAGCATTGTGCATCTGGAAAAGCGGCATCCCCTATTTATGCCCTCGTGTCTCCCACATAAAGGCGTGCTCCTAGTGAGCTTTTGAGGGTGTCGCTCTTTGATTGGTCGAATAAATGTAACTTTAATTTCAAATTATTTCTTGCCTGTGAGAGAACGCGACGCCGATATGAACGCATTACGAACCGTAGTTATTTGATCCTTAACTTATTTATAAGACAATGTCATCCTTTTTAGTTTCTTTGAATATTAAATTAGTATTGAAGAGTTACTTGTTTGATTATAACTTAATTAAGTAGTTTGGCCCTCAGGGAACGGACTAGTCTTATGAATTAGTGTAATATGTTGGACATATTTCTAACATGTATATTATTATTTATGTTTTTGAATAAAGTTATTCTTATGTTTTTCAAAATCAATTATAAAATATCTTTGTAAAATATTTTTTAGTCTAATCCGATCTTAGATTTGTTTTTGTATTTTTCGTTCATTTATACTATACCACCGTTAAAGTCAAATCAAATGGAAAGATTTTTTATTAAGTTTCTGCAAATTTAGATTTCATAAATATTTTTCGCTTCTCTCAATGGGCTGTACCTAATAAGGCTTATTTAAATAAATTAAAATTAAAAGAATTATAATTATTTTAAAAGACATATTAGAAAAAAATTATTTATTCAATCTATAAAGCTTGAGAGTGTCTTTGTCGGTAATAAAAGAATTGAAGAAAAATGTTTGAAGGAGCGATCAAGAGGAAAATTTAAAATTTTATGAGTTGTTAATATTAAATTTAGAGCTTTCATAGCAAAGCACCATTTTTATAAAATGTATAGCGCACATTCCTTTGCAATAAAGAAATATTAAAATATTGCTGAGAAATTTTCCGGTGCTCGGTATTAAAATACGAAAAAAAAAATGAATAAAAAAACGCTCACGTTAATTCATAATGCACATAAATCTTGAGCTTTTCCGCTTATTTTCTATAAAATGTTATCAACAAACCGTAACGACAGATCCGAAACAGCCATTAATTTTTTTTTCTTCAAAGCGACAATTCAAAAACCGCAGTGGCTACTACTCCACTTACGTAAATGGAATATCTCTATTTTATTTATTTTAATTTTTTGTTTTTTTTCTACACCGCTCAAGAGAAACCAATTACAGAGTGGAGTTAACCACACTATACAAATAAGAGAAAAAAAATACACAGTTTAGTTTAGGCAGACATTAAGTATACATGTAAGGTTACTGTATAATAGGCATTCCAAACAAAATGGTTGCCTGTATATAATGACAGGTTATAATATGACAACCCTGTGGGCATAGTGATTTCACAGGGTTAATGATACAGGTAGTTATATAGATTGATCTGCCATGTTTTTCAAAATAAATATAAGCTTATGTCTTGAAGTAAAAATGTAGGTAATACCTCAAAAGCTGGAAATTGGTTTTAAAACACGTTTTGGCTAAACCGATTCTAATTAGTGAGCACTTTTCAGGTAATATGGCCGCTCGCACAACGACCCGCTTTGAGCAATCTATATAACTATGTATGTATCACTGATCTCCGAGGAATTACTAATAGAGGGAGCGTGAAAACGAGTTTGTAGGCGATTGTTGTGTTAGCAACATCTGTAGAGGAAGTGAGGAAGCGGGCACAAGGGGGAAGGTAAACATCCTTCTTGTTCAGTGGCATATCATTTATCTATAAAAACACACATTGTCCAAACGTTTTAATTGAAAAAAAAAACTAAAAAATTTGCTAATTTTACTATGTTTAAAAAGAATACCGTCTTATATGTGTCTAATGCAGGAAATGAAACAAAATCACTGTAACGGTCTAATTTTTTCAATTGAAGAATAAAACCTTAAAATCAATTTTATTATAAATAAATACAGTAGCGACTAGTTTCGGCCTTACAGAAACATCTTCAGGCCTGTATACAATAATCTTTAATTATTATAATAGGTTGGTCACTTACGAATAACATTAAATAGTATAAACCACAAAAATGGATCCATATTGTAGCGTTACAGCATTATAGAATTAAAGCTGTGAAAATAAAAGAGCAGTGCAAACGTAACTAAAAATAAGAAAACTGAGTACGGAATCTACAAGAAATGAGAATGAGCAATTACGAATGCATTTAAATTGCTCGGGATAACAAATAAAGCTGATAATGTAGTGGTATAGTCCCCGTCAAAGAAGGTCTAGATATGTTAAAGAGGACGGCGTTTTCTCTGTAAATCTGGAGAATGTAAGGATGAAGGGAAGACGAATCTTGCTGGCTCAGGTGTAGATGAAAGCTCCAGTAAATATCGTCACTTTCGTCTAATTTTTTATTCTCTCTCACCGGCACCGTTTCGGCTTTATCTTCGAAATTCATTTTTAAAAGGAAATAAAAGTAATCATTCATACAAGCATATAATAAAACAATATGAATTCATTATATTTAATAAGCTAATAAACGTTTGTTTCAATAAAAAAAAACATATATGGGAATATAAGAAATATATAAATAGATAAGATTAATATCAAAATCAATTTGAAAATACAACAGATAATGAAATGAAATAAATTAATACAAGTACAAATGGAAAGTTAATAACAAACCTTCTAAAAGTAACACATTTTAAGTAGATATATGTTTAAAGAGTTTATTCCTGAACATAACTTATCTAACGTTTTTTCCTCTTTTTAATATTATGAGGGTTTTTGTAGTTGAAATGAAAATTATAATTTATTTTGGTCCTAATAAAAATTTAAACATAGGTTATCAAAGAGTAAAATACATAATAAAACTTCATAATCTTAAATCGTTATCAAAAATTATTAATGGTAAAACTTCAAACAATAATTAGATTCTTAAACAAATTTCTAGTTTTTGTTTTGCAAAAGACTTTTTTGCCTTCATCGGTTGCCTCTGCCACTTTTCTTTTAGTAGTTTCGAGGAGAATTTTCCCATGGAAACTAGTAGAACCATCAATTGATTGGTAAAATTATGATATTTTGAGTCTGGTAAGTCTTGTTAAACTTTCTTCTTAGGAAGCTGTAACCTAATGGAGAACAAAAATTTAATGTTAGATCAAAAGCTCTTAATTGAGAATTATATTTGCAAAGGCCGTTTTAATAATATATTCAAAAGTTCTTGGAATCGTTCTTAACAGAAACCTGCAAAAAATACATCATTTTATTCCTAAAATATAAGATATCACACAATGCACATTCATATAATATCATTGTGCTAGAAAAATACTAGGTAGGTACTGAGACAATTTAAAAAAAGTATTTCGAGAAACTCCACTTTTAATGTTATCATTGCACTTAACATTTTGTTGCTAAATTATTAATACTGTCGTTTTGTGTAGTTCGTTGTGATTTGTATAATATATATTATAAAAACCTATCGTCAAAGTTAATGTGCCAAGTTTTTTTAATAATTATGTCCTTGTTATAGTAAACACATTTTTAAAGTTTTCTGGATTTATGCTTTAAATTATTGTACAATTGAACTGACTAATTTTGTGTTTAAGTAAAGGTATATCTCTTTTTTGTTATAACAGTCTTTGTATATTGTTCTAACTTTTAAGATAATCAGAGAAAACAGTAAGACATCTTAATATATCCTATTTCACCAACAAAAATGTAGAATAATTAATCTCATATCAAACGAAAAAAGTCATTTTAGGATGTCCTAATAGGTTTTAACTTAAAAACTAAATAAAATGTATATTGCAACTGTGTTTAAATAAATGAATGTTTTTATACCTGACTATAGTACCAGACAAACATTTTTTTAGATCATAATGATCTGCATAATTCAAAATAGTCAAAATCCACATTATTTAAGTTGTTCTAGTATTGTTTTAGCATAACGATGTAAACTCCAATAATAAATATTCACATTTTTTTGGGACGTTTTTTAAGGAAATTAAAAAAAACATGAATAATGTGATATTCTTGTTTAGTATTGTACTATATAATATAGTTCATTAGGTAGTGATTTAGAAGCAAATTATGTTCTATTTATAGAATAAAAAATCACTCATAATATCTAAATATTTATACCTATTTATATTTTGGACAGGAAGACTATTTTATGTTTTTGGCTCTGAATAGTTTTCTTAAGAATTTTAAAACCTTCCTTAGCTCTTTTGGGATATTCCATGCATATCTTAGAAGTTCATTTTGTTTAAACCTAAAACAAATTAAGTACAAAAAATGAAAATTTAAACAATACACAAAATTAGTCTTTAGATTATTTAAAAAAAAAGTGTCAACAAAAAAATGGCTATGCCTTTTTCCTTAAACATTCTTTTTGAAATAAACTTACTTGCTGTTTTAGTATTTTAGTAGCAGATGAATATAGTGTAGAAGTAGTGACAGGATTGATTATTATACTTCTTTCGTCGAAATTGCATTTTTCTTTAATATTTTCCTCCCCTGAGGTCTATAATAAAAATGTTCATTAGCATAAAAAGTTATTCAGGTGGTCACTTGTTGAATTCCTATATTTTGGAACCATGTATTTCTTTCTCATATATCAAGAAAAGGAAACCTAAAAAAATAACAATAAACTTTACAAAGATGTGATATTAAAATAATAAGTAATTAACCTTTACTATAATCATTATGAGACAGACGGATGAAGACGAACTTAGCTGGAGTTTACTTGCTCTTAATTTTAATTTTTCGATAAGCAAATAAGAAAGTTTAATTGCAAATTAAAGGTGATTGCCTAATGCACCGCCTCTGATAATTAGGTTGTGTCTGTACTTACTTATGATATTATCTTGAAGAAGCATTTTCAGCAGGCCTTTTACACATAACGCATGTTTTTACCATATTATTAGAGATAATAAATCTTAAATATACATTTACAACCCTTACGTTATAAATAATAATATTTTCCGTAAAATACAAATAAGAAATTGACATGTTTCAGAAAGTGTCAGAACTGGCGCTCACAGAACACTTCTGGCGCTGTCAAACTTGGCAACGCTGATTAAATAAGCCAATTACAGAAGAGGTATTTTCCCCCTCGGGGGGAGTAGATGTTGCTAACAAAATTTAGCGCGGGGAAGGGGGGAAGACTCCCTCTAGTAGTAATTGCTCGGAGTCACTGATTCTATCAATGATAACATGCCCACAGGGTTGCCATATCTGCACTGTCAGTTCCCACAGGAAGCATTTTGACAGGTCGTTGAAATGCCTAATTAAATAAGTCTAATTGGTCAGTCACCAAATTTGTAACAAATGTGACGAAGACTGTAAAGTGGTGAGTTTAACAAAGCGTACCTTAGATCTATTAATTACTTTACCATAAAAATAGTTTTACATTTGTGAAGAAATGTATAAAGTTTGGTGTCATATGTGTCAGTTTAGCAAGTAATAATTCCAAACAAAATTGTTGCTTGTTAGTTTTGACAGGGTCAATGATATATATAGTTATATAGATTGATCATGTTTTTGAAAATACTTCTGTCGCTTTAGAAACAAATCTAAAGAACAAAACAACATAATGACATATAATATCTATTTAGTATTTTGGTTGATTTGGTAGATTGGTATCTCAGAACTTCAAGGTAAAATTGGCCGAAAAATAAAACGTGTTCTATTTATCGTGAATTTATTTACGAGAGGGTTGGCTTTACATCCGTCAATTTCAGATGCAAAGTTGGTAGGTAAAAGAAATCAGTTGTGCGAGATGTTAAGCAAGAAATTAGAATGTTTGTTTCCTAAAACAGCTGAGTCATGTATAATATTGTTCAATAACTTGTGTATACAAGTATAACATCATAGTATTCTAGAATAGTACTTAGACTTTTCAGGGACCAAAGAACCGTGACATTAGCGCGAAATATGTCGACAAATATTCCTTTTTTTATTTTAGCATAGCAATATATTGCACATAAAGAAAGTACGTTTCTAATACGTGTAAATAGGGCTACCTAATCAGGTGGCTCGGATTAGGTTTTAGAGTATTTCAGCCGCATGTTGGCATTGTGCGTAAATGAATCGGCAGTTTTAGAAGTTGAATGTTTTATATTTATATAATTGAGTTATTAGGTACATCCTAGAGCCTAATTCACGAACCTAATTAATGAGCTTTAATCAATGTGGTGGCTACAAATATTGGCACCCAATGTGGAATAGAATAGAATAGAATAGAATTTATTCACTACGTTATATACAAACAGTACATTTGTAGCAAGTCACAAATAAATAAAATATGTTCCAAGAACAATAAAAAATAAAGGTTTCTAAATATTGCACAGTTACAAATATTTTACAGTAACAAATAATAATATTACAACTAACATAACTTAAAATATATATGTATTATTTTTATTTTTAAAATTTTTAAAATAGTCTGTATATTCACTGACTGAATAAAAGCACATTTCAAGAAGAAATCGCTTTAATTTTCCTTTAAATTGGGAAAAGTTTAAATATTTTAAATTTGATGGTAAAATATTATATAAGTTAAGGTTCAGTGAATTTTTCTGGGATTTAGATAATCGAAATTTTTGTTTCCTTAGATTCCCAGCATGTCTGGTATTATAATGGTGAACATCAGACTGCTTTAGTAGATTTGCACTGTTTTTGTGAATTTCAAGAACTGTATTTAAAATAAACAGTGATGGTAATGACATAATTACAAATTTTTTGAAGAGTGGTTGACAGTGCTCACGGTACCCAACATTCGCTAGGATTCTTATGGCTTTCTTTTGCATACGAAATAATTTCATTGCCTCTGATGAATTACCCCAAAGAATAATTCCGTAACCTATCTGGGAATGAAACAATGAAAAATATACCATTTTTAAACATTGAAAATTGGTAATTAAGGCCAAACGCCGAAGCAAAAACAACAAACTAGATAATCTTTTAGCAATCATATCGATATGGCAGGTCCATGATAGATTACTATCAAGTTTTACACCTAACAATTTGACACTGTCAAGTTCCGATGATGAACTACCAGATCCAAAATTAAGGTTTTGAGTTTTTGTATCATTTAGCATAAGTTGATTGGCACAGAACCATTTTTTTGACAATTCAATACTGCACTTAGTAGCATTTAATAAACCAGATTGATCTTTTCCAGTTGAGATAAAGGTCGTATCGTCGGCAAATAGAATAGTTTTGCAAGGGTTCATATATTTAATTAGATCATTGACGTATATAATGAACAGTAGAGGCCCAAGGACAGAACCTTGTGGTACTCCATGTGTGATCATTTTAAACTTAGATGAGGTATTATTAAAATATACAGCCTGCGATCTATTTTTCAGATAAGATGAAATGAGTGACAGGTACACCTCTAATTCCATAATAATGTGGGGCCTATATTTTCAAAAACATTAAAAATGTTTCTTTCTATAAATTTAGTTATATTAGTTGTAGTAGCTTTAGATGTAGTATGAGCAAAAAAAATTTTTGTGATACAATCTGTAATTACTAGAGCATATTTATTTCATTTCTTCGTTCTTGGATAAGGTCCAATAATGTCCATTAATAGCCATTGAAAAGGCTGAATAATATTTTTATAATTACCCATAATACCAACTTTATGTACATTCATACTTTTACAAGACGAACATATATTACATTTTTTAATAAGTCGAAATTTTTGAAATCCGGAAAATAGTTTTAGAAATACTAAGATGACTTCCTGTAACATCATCGTGATAAATTTTAAGAATGTCCTACAATTCTTAGCAGGTACAACAATTTTCCAGTTCATTAAATTAGATATCAAGGGATTGTGAGAAAAAATATGTTTATAGTTTTCAACTTTGGAAGAGGGATATTTGTCAGGATATGTTTCAACTTTATGTAACATAGAATTATACCATTTGACTGGTTTGAATTCTTTAATATCTAAGATGGAAATCTCATTAACAGAATGACTTAAAAAATCACTCACAGTCCTAGGCCTTTTCTGTGCTTAATGTTGAAATCAAATTTAGATAAGCGAAGAGCCAAGCGAGCTAAACCACCAGAAGGATTGGACGATTTATAAAGATAATGTAAAGATGAATCTTAAATAAAATTAGTACGAAATTTTTCTATCCCAAAAATACATCCAAGTAATTCTCTTTCATTAGTGGATAGTTTCCTTTCACTGTTAGTTAAACTACGACTAGCATAAGCAATTGGATGTTCAAGACAACCACACTCCTGATATAATATAGCACCAATTCCAGTTTAACTAGCATCCGTTTGAATAATGAATTGTTTCGAATAATCTGGACTTGCAAGTATTGGGCTAGTAGTAAACATCTTCTTAATCCTAATATTTGTAACCACTGTTGTTGGTTCTACTATTTAAGTGATTAAAGCTCATTAATAAGGGTCGCAGATTAAGCTCTAGGATGTATTAACTTAATTCTCCTGAAATTTGAGTTGGGCACCACCATATTTGAATTCGCAAGTAAATGATAAAATACCGAAACAAAAATTATAACATTAAATTTTAATGCAAATAAAGAATATGTCTTCAAAAGATACGGTAAAAACCAAATTCTAATCTACAAGAGTTTCTAATAATAAAATGACTTTTAAAGTTATCTATTTCTGAATAGTACCTGTACAAAGTGAAATTGACATGTCAATGAGATAGGGCCACGAAGAAGTGACTAAAGCAATAAAAAAGCTAGTTATGTATTGAACATGATGAAATGGACACAATTATTGATCAACTAGAAGTTTTTAGAAAACGAAGATGAATAATGTTTCTCAAAAAAGACGACTTTATCCTCTTTCCGATCTATATGTTTCAATAAATAAAAAAATAGAAGCCTTGGAAGTTTGTCATTACATTATAAAACAGATAAGGGCTCGATTTACTTTTACAGGACATCTGATAGCTGATATTTTATCATTTTATCAAATACCAAAAAAAACTTTTCTAACAAATTATTCTCTGATCTAATACAGTTAACGTATATCCAATTCTAGAAAAAATTTCTTTACCACGTTGTCCAAATTCTATGATTCTTTTTTTTTTTTTTTGTTAGAAAGGGTGTTAGGGTGTTTCTCCGTACATTTATTTAACTTAATCCTAAGACTAAAGTGGACTGTTTGACTGTAAAGTTCTGGTTTTCCTTCGTTGTTATAGAAAATGAAATTAACACCATTTAATCTTGAAAAATCATCGAACTGTTACATCACAAAATGAACATACACCATTTTACTTACTTAGTAAGTACTAAAGTGGTAAAATTAATCACACCTTTGGCAGCATTTCAGCTTTTTAAAATTATTATACTAAATTTAACATGGCGACTGACGCCCCGGTTAAAGCCAAATATTTTAACAACGGCAAAACAAGTCTTTTGCCATCGACACTCGACCGTCAAGAGAGAAGGATCTTCTGCTTGTAGAGGCAAGATCCCGCTAAAAACAAACGCCAAACCAATCGCTTTGGTAGAAACTAATCACATGACTCGTGTAATGACCTCGAAAATTATAAGCGTGCCAGAGTTGGACTGAGAATTTTTCTAAAATATTTGTTTTATTATGTTTAAGGATCTTTAACAAAGGGGATACCTCAAATGCCCTGCTAAAATTAATATTTGTTGAAAATTTAGAATGTCACATTAATTTCCTTTGTTTATAAACTAGATAGACCCTAGAGAGTTTCCGTGCTTCAGGAAATATATTAGATTTAAGACTTAAATAAGTTTAAAAGGGTAGTAAGTGGGTAAGCTAGAATTAACCTTCTCCATCACTGAATCTCTCTGAAAAAAAAAGGTCTCCAACCAAAAACTTCTCTGAATTTCTTTACAAAAAAAAAACGGTCTTCAAGCAGAAACTTCTCCTCCGCCTTATGCCACTGCCGGGCCCCCACTTGAGCCCGGGCCCCGGGAATTAGTCCCTGCTACCCCCCCTCTTGTCGGCCCTAGTCATTTCCGGTTTAATTTGTTTAAAAGCGGATAATCGGGGTAATACCTCATTCACTGAAAGACACTATTGTGTTATTATTGACCGAGACCTGGACCGAGGTATCATGTGATTGAAAAAATGAGAGTTGATCATATAAGCGTGGAAAAAATCTGCAAAAGCATTTAGGATAGTTTAGCATCAATGTTTACGTAAATACAATTTCTTAATCATATTTGAATGTTTGGCGTTTGAATAGTTTAAATAGGTTAAATGGTTAATCGGTAACCTAGGTTACCAGATGTGAATTCTTTAGACTTATTTTTTGCTGAGGTATTTGCAAATCCAATGATAATTACTAGGCAATTTACGACAGATGATTGATAAAGACTCTAAATAGATGTTTTTGGATAGTTTTTATTCTTAAATTCACGGGTCGCAATGAATAAATACAGGTTAGGAATAATTTTACCATTAATGAAAGGAAGCCCTATAAGGTAAACCTAGATAAAAGATCTGCTTCTAAACTTACTGCGTTGTGACTACTTGTGGATTATTTTAATACGATATTATTTACAATATTTTACCTAGTTCTAAAATTAGAAATTATTGTTTGTGCCAAAAATTTTTTATTACAAGTTTTTTTTGGAACATGTGAAAATACTTCATATAGTTCCCTTTGACGTCACAGTTTTAATATTTATATAATTTTCTTTTGAGAGCATTCCATCGACTTACACATACTAAATTTGTTAACTTTTTTATGAATTTATAAATTATTTATTTACGGTTTTCACTCAAATACGGTATATAATATTTTTACAGCTACAAAACGAAAAACTATGCTATTGTATTCAACTGAACGAGTATATTTCATATCCATTCTAGATAGTGAGAAAACTGCAAAAAAATGAAATCCTCCACTCACAGTTCATATTTTGGACACCCAATAAAAGTGACAATTCTGTCATGCTAATTGTTAGTGTATTTTTTAGTTATTGAGATTAAATATACATTAAAATGAGTTATTTTTGTGTAAAATCGATAAATAATTTTTATTTTTATTTAGTCCATATATTAAAAGAAAAATATTTTAATCAAACTATATAAAACTAATTTAATTGAGAGTATTAAAACTAAAATCATAAAAGTGACGGTGAATGTGAGGACAGAGCGTCTGCCTTCCACGCAAAAACTCGGGTTTTAATCTGGGCTGGGGACTAATTAAATTAAATCTTTTCATTTTCATGTTCATTTTATTTAGTAAATTAGTAAAATTCATAAATTATTTTAAAATTAGTTATTTTGTATTAATAACCTAGTGGATCGTAGAAAGAGTATACTATACAACTCGAGTGGATTGTCCATATCCACTCTTGTTGCACAAACTACTATTTTATGTCGACTTATAATTTTTTTCTCGGAGATTTATTGTTTTATATAAAAAAATGTATACTAGCGGCAATTCAGTATAACATTGTAAGATATTTAGTGCAGGAAAAAACAAAAAATTAACAGGGGTTAAATTTTAAGAAATAATTTAGATAAATACATAATATTGGTCCGGTAAATCCTGTCCTCGCTTGAGACGCATCAAATTCTTTACATTTGTGTCGTCATTGCCTTTTAAGTCTCACTAGCGTTGAAAACTGCTGTCAGAAAGTAACGTTGATGTTACTTAGCATCGATTGAGCACTCTTAATTTATAATTTCCTGCTACCGTAACTACAGCCAGAGTTAAAAAAAAATGACCAAGCACCACTTACACCCGACATTTCTAACACACTCAACCATTTTTCTCTCTTCTTTTCCAGTAACAGAACAATTAAAATCGTAGAATGGCTCCCCAGGGAATTGGAAATTCGACGGAGGCCCGACCGGAGAGCGAGGCGGCTACCAACGGTGCCGTCACCGGGAGTGGGTCCCGAAGAGACATCCGCTTGCTGGACGGGGGCTTCGCCACCCAGCTAAGTTGCCATGTACAGCAGCCCATCGACGGGGACGTCCTGTGGAGTTCCAGATTCCTGGCGACCGATCAGGAGGCTGTCATCGATACTCATCTGGATTTTCTTAGAGGTAAATTTAAAAAAACTATTTTTAAAGGAATAAATATATAACCAAAAGGATATCCCTCATTCAATCGCTTGGTGGGTTGATACCGACAGTCCGTGACTTTCTGTTTCAGTAAGTTATTACTTGTACTCCTTAGGGATATACATTACAAATATAATTTAGTAGTAAGATATAAAATATATTTACCTATTTTTCCAAATAACAACCTACTCGTCCTTTACTGTTTTAAAGTTTTTGTTAATACATTTAAGGGTATAAAATAACCTTACACCCTACCGAAAAATTTCATTAAATAACTTCGGTGGAAATTTTTCATATAGATGTGAAAAAAATTACAAATACCTACTTTAAAACGTAGCTATTACTGTAACATAATTTGAAAATTCCTTTACGAATTATTAAGACCATCCCCGAACTCCAAACATGAAAACAAATACTTGAATTTAAAAAAAAAGACTGTCGTCGCCGGGATTCGAACCTAGACATCTTTGTTCTCTAGACAAATGCCCTTACCGGTAGACCATAACGACATTGATTCTCAAGATTCCTAGACATAAATTTTAGCGCTAGTTCGGGCCAGACGCTTCTAGCTCGTTCTCAAATTTTCAAATACCTCTCTATAGCATCGGTATATATTAAATCACGCAGACAAAGATATGGGCTTAGTATGCATCAATGCATTTCTCATATATCAAACTATATAAGGGGACGAAGCCTATTGATTTTGAAAAATCTGATGAGGGTTGAAATTAAAAAAAAATAATCATAAATCAAGAACGAAAAACGATATCAGCATACAATTTTGACAAGGATATAAAGCCTATTGATTCTGAAAAAAAATATGAATAAAAATGAGGGGGTTAAGGGGGGTTGAAATATTTAAAAAAATCCTAACTCAAAAACGAAAAATGATATCAACTTAAAATTTTTAGCAAATATCAAGCTCTATAAGGGGAAGAAACAAAATAATTTGATCAATTCTGTCGAAAGCTTTAGAGAAATCCGTACATATCACATTTTGTTGACTTGTTCTATTCAATGAATTCGTATTGATCTGAAGATATCTATCGAGAGATATGATTTTTGATAAACGATCATGAAGAACGAATTCCAGTATCTAAGCAAAATTACATAATTAATGGGTCTATAATTCTATGCATAATTTTTGTCACCTTTAACTAGAGTTACACAAGATATATTCCACTCACTAGCAACAGTACAAGAATTTAGTAATTTATATGCAGGGAGTTTCAAAAATGTATGCACAGCCCTTGATAAGAAAACAAGGGCGTTGATGCGGCCCCTTTGTCATATTAGTTTTCAATTCTGCTCTTCTATTTTTTTTTACATAAAATCATAGGTATTGCACTACTCTTATTTGTTTTGAGACTATAATAGTTTCGAAAAAAAGGTACTGTTTAGGATACCATTTTAATTGAACCTTTAGTGGTAGCATAAATTGAACAAAAAATTAAATTGCAAAAAAACATAAAAAACCAATAAATTTAAGAAACATTTTTTGAGTTTTACTTGATTTGATACGAGTTCCGAAACGCGTTGAAAGGAATCTGATGCATGCTGATATCACTGGAAGTGAAATAGTGGACGACTTCAGTATAACCAATAAGAGTGGTCCAAGTGTAAATCTCTGAGGAACTCCGGAAATTTCTCAAATATGATTTGAAAAAGTGCAACATTCTCCAAACCGTAGTACTTTAATTTATCTATCATTGAGTCATGACCAATGACATCAATAACTTTGGACTAGTCTAGGGCAATTAGAACTTTTTATCCAATGTTCAAAATATATTATCAGTTGTATGTAGTGCTTCATGCTTTCATTCCGTACCTACCGACACATCGGAGATCGGTACACATAATCATCATTTCTGCTGTTTCATTCGTCACAATATTACAAGCATGCAATAGTAAGTTTCTTTTATGGCAGTGTGTTGTTTTCTTTTTTTTAGTGTACATATATGTGTATAAAATATGTACTCACTCCTATCAGTAAGTGTACTGTAATATGTACTTTTCATCAGCGTTTCATTATCATGGATAAGGAGGTGTTTCTAGTAAAACATACAGTCCACTAGTACCGCCTTCAGTCGATGAATTTGTAGAGGGCAAAACTCCCACCGTAAACAAAGTCAATAATGTCAGGTTATCTTAATTCGTTGGTTATATAAAACTTTGACTTTAATGCATTCATAACAATGTTTTTATTTAAATGATACAAAAATCAGATTCAAATTTACCGCTAAAATGATATCCAGTTACTTTTCCCTGTGTAAATGCGACTTTTTAATTCGCTCCTCCTAGTTTAAAAACTAACAAACATTTGACCTACAGGGGGTCGATTCTCGACTCGTAGGAATATTTTCCTATAGGAGTTTTTGACATTTTTATATACATCGAAAATTTATGACATTTTCCTACATATAGGAAAGTGTCATAAATTCCTATAGGAAAAGGTTCCTACAAGTCGAGAATCGACCCCCAGAGGGCGTATCACTTAGATTGAATCGCCAATAAGATTTTGACGATACTAGCGCATGACTCATACATAACCTTGTCGGATTTATCAGATTTTATTTGTTAGTTTAACGGTTTAATCAGATCAAGCCAGGAAAGTTTGGAAAAGCTGAGAGAAAGATTTTTAAACAAACAACGACATCGAAACCATTTTGTTGACATCAAAATTCAAATTATGCGGAATATCGAGACAAGCTTCAATCGCGAATTAATTAGAAAAGTTTCATACTTCAGATTTAATGTTTTTTTTTTCTTTTTGGTTGACTGGGACAGATGCGGATTTGCTTAATTTAATGCGTACAGTGATATAGATTCTCTATATGTACGTACAGTAAGTTAAAATTATAGCTATCCCACCCTAACAGAAAGAAGTCTAAATGAATCAAATTTAGTGACCTAGACCAGGGGTCTCTAAACTTTTTAGCTTTAGGGCCATACTGATTACTCCAGTAAGTTCCAAGGGCCAAAACCGTTTCAATTTTTCTGCAATTATCTATAATTTCTAGACTAGTCGCCCAGTACGCACCCTGAGCTAGCATACGCTTATTAAATTCGCTAGTTGAATTAATATTGTCTATTGTTAGAACCCTGACACTTCACGAAATCTAGTGGTTAAAAGCGGAAATAGATAGTGGTAGTACCCTATATCGCTAACAGATGACGCTAGTGGTACTTTCGAAATTGCAGTAAAAATTAAACATTTGTAAATAACCTCAGTGGTTCAAGAAAGTTCTGTTGTATTCCACTCTTGAGTATTTTTCTCTAGCCTTGGATGAATCAACGGATGTGTTAGATACTACTCAGGTGTTGATTTTGATTCGAGGAGTAGATGAAAGCTATAAGGTGTATGAAGAACTTCTTGATATTAATAGTATTCATGGCACAACTACTGCGGAAGATATTTTTAAGGTAGTTGAAAATGCCATTAATAAAAAGAATCTTCGATGGAAAAACTTGAAATCTATTACAACTGATGGAGGCAAAAACATGTGTCAAAGGCTGTAGAAAATGATGGTGGTTCAAAACCATTAGTCTTACATTGTACCATTCATCAACAGTCCTTCTGCGGAAAATGTTTGGATAGGTCTGAAGTTCTAAAACCGGTCATATCAGTTGTTAGTTTCATCAGATCCACTGGGCTGAATCACCGACAATTTCGCGAGTTTATTGAAGAGATGGGAGAAAATGACTTACCATATCATACTGCCGTACGCTGGCTTAATTGCGGCTTCAGTGCTTTTTTGAACTTCAAGCAGTGATCGAATTTTTTTTAAATAAGAAGAGTCGCCCTCTTACCGAATTACAAAATAGAGAATGGCTGTGGAAATTAGCATTCTATGCCGATTTGACAAAACATATGAACGAACTGAATTTGAGATTACAAGGAAAAATCCAGTTTTTCCCTGATTTATATACTAATATCAAATCGTTCCGGCAGAAAATAATGCTGTTTTAATCACAATTACGTAAAAAATATTTCACCCATTTTAAAACATGTAAAATATTCAGCCACACTACTGAGACTGAGTTTCCCGTCGATTTTGCTTAAGGTACATTTTCTGCATATTATACTTGTCATTAAGCTATACCTAGCAAGTAAATCATTCAGACTTATTATCATTCTGTTTTTTTTTATCCAACTTATCATAGCAACAATAAGATTAGCTGTCGCGGGCCGGATTGATGATACTGGCGGGCCGGATTTTACCCGCGGGTTGTAGTTTGAAGACCCTTGACCTAGACGACCAAAAATGTATATCGAATGAACATCCAATGGGCATATTTGTGTTGTTCAGCGCCCGTTGTTTTGTCTAAATTTAGCTATTTTAATAATAAAAATTATAGAATTATTACGCTTTTTGTGACTTTAACACTTGACACACATCTACTACCAACTAGTACTACCAACATAAAAAAATAAATATGATTATTATCAACTCGACTATACGAATAATTCTCCTGAGACACTCTGTAGAAGTTCTGAAGTATCCTACTGAATAATCATGGATTATTAGGCGAATAAATAATTATTTATGAAAATAATTACCCGTAACACTTTAATTAAATGTCGATTGATGGTTGATGGGCGCCCCATAACGCTTCGGACAGTGTTTTTTTAATTAAAAAAAAAAAATTTGATTTCGTTATCAAAGCAAATATGTACACTGCATTAACTAACTGTTTGTATTGTTAATGAAATATCGGTGAATGCGACGATAACATTTAATTTTAATAAAATGTCCGCAAAAATTTAATTTATAATATTTGATTAGTTAAATTACAATTTGGCCGAAGGGACAATATTATTTTTACATATTTAACTATCTACGTGACGTGTATTACGAGGTAAATTTGAAAATAAGTCCACGTGGTAAGTACGTAATTGTTAACTTTGAGGTTAGTTTGCTGGATAAAGAAAGAAGAAATGAGGTTATAGTAGTTATAGAAATTAATGTGGTTCATGCATTGATAAAGAAACCTTAGGATAAGTAATGTGTAACTATTTTTGATATACAAAATTGGGATCGGTAGGCGTGTCTTTTCCACTAAAATAGCGAAAAAGCAGGTCCGGTTTTACTATTTCTGGTTAAATTTATTTGATTTGCATTCGAAAAAATTAATTGTCTTTACAGAAATTGCTTACTATTAAGTTTTTGATTAAAATAAAAGTTATAAACATGTTTGAACAAAACTTGTATTAAGTCTAACAACAACTGTTTGTTTTTATAAACGGCATTTTCCTTCGTCGATAAACATAATTTAATCTTCTCACATTAAAAGAGAAAACTCGACAATAAGATATATTATTTAATGTAATAAGTTTATTTAAAGTCTACATTATACATATTTATTAATGCATTAATATGTACCCACAAAGTTTCCAGAGTTTGTTTTTTTCATTTTCTACTAATAGCTATGAGAAAGATACGGATGCATATCAGACTCCCAAAAAATTAAATCTGGTTTATTCTAAAGTGAAAACTTAAGGTAACTCAAATTAAACTTTCCCGTGCGCTGTCAATCAGCTGATTTCGCTCGAGGACTGTAACCTACATAACCTTAATATTTGCTAAATAGTTCAGTAACTGAAGACCTGAAAATATGCAAAGCTGTCATTAAGTCAGTCCAGATTTCCTTTGTGGCTCAATTCTTAAGTCTTGACGGTTTCTTTCAAAGGCGAAAACTTTTACCAATACTGCTGGGTCGGAAAGGGCTCAAAATGGTCCGAAAAAATGGTTTCCCGCTAATATCTGCCAAAATATACAAATAAGACATTTTTTGTTTAGATAAAAAATGAACATCGTATCATTATCTAAAAAAATGGTCCCTACCATTTTTTTCGCAAGACGAATATTTTTTGCAAAAACGGCCTTCGAAAAAGCCCGAATTTTTGCACTGAATAGAAATGTTAGTTTCTCATTAAATTTCCGCTCGAGGGAGTTGGGAGTACATTGATTTTCATGTTTTGGACTTTGGGGACCAATTGTAGATGGCGCCAGCGGCATACCTCTACTCAATAAATTATTGGGCCTATGAATGGAAATCCTGGCACCAATCGATCTTTCGACAATTATTGGCGGATTCTACGGGATTTTTTTCTGTAAAGTAGCGCTTAGAGGGTCTCATCTATATTGCCGAATGTTCTGTGTAATTTGCGTTGCAAAATTTAATAGAAAAATGCCAAAAAAAAATTTTTTTCATGTGGCAGTCTTAAATCCCGGCGCTTTGCCTAATAGTGGGTTACTAGTTTTAGAGTGTGATGAATATTGACCCGAGAAGACCCTTTATATTTTCTGCGTCTTTTGCAAAATTTTCGCCAACTTCTATCGGAACAATATAGGTCCAGGGTTTCAGAAAAATAAGAAAGTTTCTGAAAAATTTCTTTTATTATGAAAAATATGTTGAAAATACGAAATACATAGCAATGCTTATAATTTATCATACGTTAAACCATTTAATGTCATCAGAATCATACTCTTCATCGTCTTGCTCTTGCTCTATTCCTTCCCCTCCTCGACGCGTCTCTTCTCCCTGTTTTTCCAACCCCTGTGTTGCTGTCTCGACAGCTATTTCATCCTCCTCCGCTTCAACCCCTTCTGGGTCTCGATCCATCTCTAATTCTTTCGGGAAAATACCTTCATTTTTGTTATAATTAAAATACTGTGTTGACTGACACGAACCACAGACAGGCGAGCATTTCAGTCCGGCTTTCAAACATGAACAATTCTTCTCGCAGCCTGTCTTGCACTGACAAAAAATCATCTTCAAGAGTTCCGGGGGGGCTGGATCCCTTTTACACTTAATTTCATTAATTTTTCTGGTAATTTACACTCACTTTGTAAAGCAAATCTTCTAGAAGTGCCGCTAAAAGCTCTGTATCTAAAGGGCTTTCTATTTTATGTTTGTTTTAACCTAAAAAAAAGAATAACATTAGTAGAAATAATTATATGATAGATATAGTAACAAAAAACTTACCTCAACCCCAAATCTTCGATTCATTTGTATTAAATATAGAAAAGAAAAGTAATCATTGTTTATTATTGTATTATTCGAACCCAGAATTTTGAATTTTCTTTAAATATACGAAAGAAATATATAACAACTGACAATAACGACTCCAAAAACAACAGAGATTGTATACCAACAAAAGCTGACGATTAAGGTGAGCGCGTGGCGCGTGGGTACACGTGGTTAGGTTATGATGGAATATCATAGATCTCAGGCGGAGAGCGTAAAAATGGGGGAGATAATTCTAACAAACATTTAAGAACCACGCTCACATACGGGAATCAATTGATAGAAATGGAAAGGTGAGAATATCAGCTTCACTTCGGTCTGGGTATTAATGTTCAAAAAATTAACAGCGGGGAACAAGAAGTATTTAAAAAAAAAGTCCGGTTTTTCCCGGTGTGATCAATTTTCCCGATTTCTGGAAAATGGAGCAACTTTATTAAAAAAAAATACATTTAAAATGTAGACACTCTAAGCTTTAAAATGGTGTGCATTGAATAACAATATAATGAAATATGAGTTTTTAATTACTGCTTGTTGCAAATAAACAAATCAATTTTGTTTTAAAACGCCAGGAAGATACTGGAAAAAAAATTCTGAGATCATTCGAGACATCTCAAGATCCCATTTAAAACAAAAATGGGATAAAAAACTATTAAAAGAAAAAAAATATGAATGAATTACTATAAAGTGGTCCAAAATAGTAGGAAAACGCAACTTTGACCCCTTTTTCAATGTTCTTGACAGAAAATAACGGGCTTTAAGGCACATTGATCGATACCTATGGGTTTTCCCATTGTAATGAACTTTGAATCATCAAGAAATATCAATTTTTGACCGAGTTCTGAAACAATTTGTCCACCCGTTTACAAGCTAATCAGCATTGCTATAGAGATAAAGCAGGGGCTGAACGAGGGACTTTTGATTGCGGTTATCTCGAAACCTGTCGAATTCCCGACAAAAATGATAGGGACCATTTTTGTAGATAATGATAAGATCTTTCTTTTTTATCTAAACAAAAATTCTCTAATTTGCATATTGTGGAAGATATTGGCGGGAAGCCAGTTTTAGGGTCCATTTTGGGCCCTTTTCGACGCAGCAGAGTTGGTAAAAGTTTTCGACCTTGTAAGCGACCGCCGAGACCTAAGAGTTGAGCCACAACGGAAATCTGGACCGACTTAATGACAGGTTGGTCCCTTCAGTTACTGGACTAAAAGTGGTGTTTCATATCGCGTATTGCGATTATTCATAGTGTTTGGAAATTGTGTTCTTTAATTTTTTTTATTCTGTATCATCAGCGTTAACTGTTATGGTTATTAGCCTCGTGTTCGGAGTAGGAATAATTACTGTTTCCTAGCTCCACTTTAGGAAGAGCATTGTTAAAAAGAACCCAACAGTAAATGGTCTAGTGGGGAAACCAACCTATGCATTAGAATTAATTTTTAATTTATTAAATTAATTAAAAATCCCTGCCACCAGCGGGATTCGAACCCAGGGCCCTTAAATCCAAAACACCTGACTCTAACCACTGAGCCACCCACCCTCTGTGTTCTTTAATTGTTGTTTAATTCTTGGTTTGTATTGGTTTCGTAAATATGAATATTTGATTAAGTTTGTTAGAAATATTTAACTACTTAGAAGCAACTCCAGCTTTCAGGAATGTCCATAAATTATTAAATGATGGCGATTTATAGGACTGGGCGGTTACCAAAAAACAATCGTTTATTTAAAATAATCGTCTGAGTGCGATGTAGGCAATCCACTCGAGTTGAACAGTACATTTTTTCTACGACCCACTAATGAATTTATAACTTTTAATAATTTTAAAATAAAATAAACAAAAAAAAAAGTTCATTTCATTTTCCCCATCCGAGAATCGAACTCGAATCTTCCGTGGAGAAGGCAAGAACGCTGACCACAGGACTATCTATTCTTTTACTTTTGTTGCTTTAATATTCGTAATTAAATTGACCTAAATTAACAAATTATTTATAATTATAGACGAAATAAAAACAGAAATGCTATTATTATTTATCGATTCTACACAAGAGTAGCCCATTTTAATGTATGGTTAATCTAAAAAATATACTAACAATAAGTTTGACAGAATTGTCACTTATTTAAAATTTTAAAAATAATAGGTTGGTTGATCAAAATATGAACGGTGATTGGTGGATTTCATGTAAAATAAACTATTGTTTAAAACTTTTTTATTTTTATTTTTGAAACCTCTGTCGGAAGTGCTACAAATCGAAAAATATTTTACTTAAATCGAGAATAGTTTAAATTGCATTCACGCAAATTTTCATAAAATATGGCACATAATTCTGTAAAAGAGAAATGTAGTTTTTGCAGTGTAGGTTCATTAAATAGCTACGTTCGCGTGTACTGTGAATAGTTACGTTTTCTCAGAGTATCTCTATGGTGGAACGCGCTAGTTCAGTGATGATGTAATTATGGTTCCACTGACAATTAAAGTGACAGTAGATTTTTTGAGTGCGTTTTGTTCGGTTTGTTTACCTAAATTATATCGTTTTATTCACTTTTATAAATATATTCCTAAAGTAAGTAGATAGCATGTATCAAATATACAATCGTTTAGTTACCAATTACATACCTTTAAACAATTTTTTATGACCTGTAAACAATATTTTGAAATAAAATAAAAACAGTAAAAACGTATATGTCAAATTTATTGATGTTTTTGTTAAAAGTTTGGTTAGAATTAAATGTCAGTGGAACCAAAATGACATCACACTGAACTAGCGCACTGAAGGTCAAATATTTCTATCCCTTCTACTTCAAAGTTCCGACCATTACTTTCTCTCACATACTTTGATTACTATACGCTTCGAGCACTCGAAGACTATACGGTGCAAGAGAGATGTCCGACACGTCAACATAGGGCGCGACCGTTTTGATGCAATTACTACTAGGTTAGGTAACACATTTTTCTAAAATGTTAAACTGGTAGGCTACATCTTGGTATTTTGAGATTTTAAATGAAGGCAACAAATCTAGAAGAAACGTTTATTTATTTTAAATAATATACAAGAAACTTCTTTGAAGTAAAGTTATAATTGCGAGTGCATCTTGAAATAGAGGTAAGCGATTTTAAATTATTTCTAAAGCTGTGCATATGATTTAACCTTAATATTATGATAGTCCCATGCCCATGAACAAACATTTTATTTTTGTAATGTAATACAAATCTTTGAGGCTAAACAATCTAATATTATATTTTGCATTTTTTCAGCTATAAATATGGTACAATAACTATAAGATATTACCAGAGGAATATGCTCTTGCAGGCAAGCCGCAAAAGATAGTTGGTTTGTGTTTTTTTATAATTTATCTGAGACAGAATTTGTATAACAGTTATTTTTTTTTTAAATTAGTTTTATGTAGCTGTTAAATTTTTAATTAAAACAGATGTATTGGTCATCTACAAATGAGTCTTCTTTCAGTTGTTACACAGTAAGAAATTGCTGAATATTTTCTATTCAAGAAAATACCCCTATGGGTATTACTGCCACAACCTCCACCAATACTCTCGTTTTCAAAGATTACACAAGTTTGTTAATTGCATTAACATTAGATTGCCAGTGTTCATTTTCAAAACTCTTGCATATCTGCCTACTTTCTGCCTCTTTAGCAATGGATTGTCTAGCTATGCTTTTCTTAGTCCATCGACTTAATGTTTTAAAAAAGATGTCGACTATATGGTGGGTCTAAAAGACATTTTTGTTACTTTTATGTCTAACGGACAAAATCAATGTACCTGGATCTGTGGTACTTTTGCTTCTCAGAAATTTCTATTTATCTGAAATTGTTACAGTTTACTGTACCAAATAAAAATATTAAATATTACAGGTCATTTTGTAACTGTTCCAGATAAACTATTTAGCAGAGGGGGCTATTTTCTTAGTGAGGCTGTGGACTACCTCTACTTTCAGGTGTGTAGATGAGCCAGAGATAGTAAACCTGAGATAAATAAAAACAATTATTATAATTTAAATGTTCAAAAAAGTAAACAATATTACATACATGTTTATTTATATTATTTCGTTTGATTTTAATATTGCTCCTATCTATTGAAGTAAATGCTTTAATTTTCTTGGTATTTGCCTTCTACAAAGAATTGTTTCATGATTGATCACATAGCTTTTTACATGAGAGCAATAAGCATTTTCCTCAAAATGCTGAGAACAGACATAACAGAGTTTAGCTAAAAATAATTTCTAAAGAATTTGATTAATGGTTTGTAAACACTGTTAAAATTAAGTTCTCGAAATTCCTAGGAGACCTGAAAATAAAAAGCATTTAAAATACAACAATAGGAACATAATTAAAGTAGTTACTGTTACTTACAAATGGAAAGATTTAACATAAAATCACCAAGTAAAGTAATGTTTTCAAGATATTCCATTATTTGTTAATGGTTTTGTAAAGTGTAGGTTCGTAAATAATATCTTTGGGGACTGACTTTGGGTAAATATTATAACCACTAAAACTATTGCGCCAAGATGTAGGCAACACGTAATAAGTGTTCAAAATGGCGGAGTTTTCTATCTCCTTTTAAAAGGCACTCAGAAAGCTGCGCAGTGCGACCATACTCCGTATAGTAAGAGAAAATCGAAGTTTGTGCTTTCTCTTCTGTATTGTTCTTTCTTCTATGGTACTACTTCTGCCGCCTTTCAAAATCCATATCCGATGCATTTTTTACATCTCGAGCGTTTGGTTATCCACATTGGACACATCTACTACATCTACATCTGCGTTTGTTTATCCGAGATGTACCTGTCCAGATTACATTTTTTACATCTCGATTTGAAATAAGATGTGAATGAGATGTTCGTTCCATGCCAGAAAGTAGGTGTTCTGTGAAGCCAAGATTATTGATTTATCCTTTGTTTATGTTAGCGTGAACATAAAAGTGATTAGTGTGTTTAATTTTTGTTTAGAATATAAATTTAGGTTGAGTTCCAGTCTCAAAAGATAAATTTAAGGAATATAAACTTCTAACTTGTCATTGTCATTTTATCACGTGACCAATAAAGTCTAGAGAGCGTTTGTTTATTACATCTACATTCAGATCTAATTCTCTATCGCGTGATAAAAAATTCAGAACATCTCAGATTCATCCGATGTGGATATTCAAACGCGACATTCTACTTATCACTCAGATGCACATACTTTGATTACTATACGGTGCAAGAGAGAGGTCCGACACGCCCAACATAGGGCGCGGCCATTTTGATTCTTATGCCACAGTTTATAGCTAAAGAATCAGATCGCTCACTCTGCGTCGGCACTTTTGATCTCAATGTTCCAGTTTATACACTGCGCAACTTGGATAATACAATATATGACAACCGCCTATAATAAAACAGCAGTCTTCTGCGTATCCTGAATTTGTATCCCTGGAGTGGATGTTATTGTGGAACTTTCAACTGGTCCGAGTGAGCTAACTGATTCTTTAGCAATAAACTGCGACTCCAATAATAATATTCACTGACACTGACAGCAGCAAGCAAAATATCAGGTGCGTTTTAATCATCCGCTTCTGCTTCCGGAATTGTCGGTTTAGTCGTTTTAACCTGTCAGATTAAAACAAGAAACAAGAAAACCGACAATTCCGAAGCAGAAGCGGATGATTAAAACGCACCTATTAAAAATATTGCGCCAAGAGGTAGGCAACACGTAATAAGGGATCAAAATGGCGGAGTTTTCTATCTCCTTTAAAAAAAAACTCAGAAAGCTGCGCAGTGCGACCATTCTCCGTATAGTAAAAGAAAATCAAAGTATGTGTATATAACCAACGAATAAAGATGACTTGACATTATTAATTTTGTTTACGGTGGGGGTTTCGCCCTCTATAAATTCATCGATTGAAGCCGGTACTGATGGACTGTATGTTTTACTAGAAAATCTCCTTATCCATGAAAATGAAATGCTGATGAAAGTACATATTTTTATTCATTTACTGATAGGAGTCACTACACATTTTATATACATATATGTACACTAAAAAAAAAAACGACACACTTGTACAAAATGAACTTACTAGGTTTGTTTCCGAAGCGAGTGCCTAACATATTGAGTATGCGCAGTACAAAATAACTGTTCCAGCAGAGCAAAGTTCCAAACAAATTGAACTTGTTTGGTGTTTCCGCAAAATTAAAAACTTGTTCATAACATGTTTCTTATTAGTTCTAATAGTTACTAAAAAAAATACGAACTTTTACTTTCACGCATGCGTGCCTATTTAAAATCATTTTCCTTCTTTTTCACCTTTGTCTTTAATTGGATTTTTGATTCGTTTTGTGAGGGCCTAGTGTCTTTAGTTTTGATTAAAATCTTACATAGCGTTGTAATATTAAAAAATATAATATGGAGGGTAGTTTTAATTTGTGCAAAAAGGAGGACTGGAACTTTGTTGCACAAATTTTCTCTCCAAACGCCGTGAAATGGGCGATGAATCCATTCTCCCCCTTCGTTTTAACCTGTCAGATTAAAACAAGAAAACCGACAATTCCGAAGCAGAAGCGGATGATTAAAACGCACCTATTAAAAATATTGTGCCAAGATGTAGGCAACACGTAATAAGGGATAAAAGAAAATCAAAGTATGTGCTCAGATGAAAGCTGTTAAATACAATAAAATGCACTGGGCGGTTAACTGCGTGTTCGGTTGAAATAAATTTTAAATGATGTCACTAAATTGAACCAGTGCTAAGCAACGAAAACTCGCACTTCACGAGTGTGAACTGAGTGTGACCAGTCGTAAACGCTATTAAATATTTGACAATCTGGCCGTGTGTTGATCGTCTTTTTATAAAACGCCTAGGCATTTTATAATCCGGCTAGCCAGATAATAAAATAATGAAAGGTAAACGAAACTTTGACAATTTGACCGCTATTTATAAAACGCCTAGGCAATTTATAAAACGATGGGATTTATAATCTGGCTACGACTTAAAGGGATTGTTAAGTGAAAACCTAATAGAAAAATCCGCTATTTAATTATCATACATAGTATTAGTTTCTATAATTTTTGGTGTAAAAACCTATTGAAATTAAATAGATTACTGTTATATTTTGAAACTTTAGCGATATATCTGAAATCGATTCTTTTTGAGAGCTACATGAAAAATATCGTGTTAACTGATACTAAGCCGCAAATTTACACATCAAATTCCATATTTCCCACTATTTTCGAACTTCCGGTGAGAGATAAACAAAATCGTAACGAACACAACACCAACAGCGCATAGGGAAAAACGTTTAAATGTTGTGTTGCATCAGAAAATCTTTTTTGAATTGAAAATTTTATCGTCTCGCGACCGCTTTGTTGACTGTCAATATTTAACCAAAAATGGATCGCCCGCCGTCCTATTTCGACGCCGCCGACGTGCAAAGACGGCGCGAGGGCGAAAAAACGAAAATATGAAAATATGTAAAAGCGATAAAAATATGAATAAAAGCTTTTGTACGCAGGTTCGCACTCGAACGATTGAATGCCACATTCTGGTTTCTTTTATCGATGTAAGGGAAATTCTCTCATGCTTGAAAATAATAGCTTATGTTGCAAGGGACTTTAAATCTAAAACGAATTTAAAGAAAATTATAAGCAAGACCTTTGTGATAAATAAAAGTTGGCATGTAAGTAAATAAAAATAAATGTCCAATAGAGAATCTTCATTTACAATACAAGACAATATAAATTAGAAATACATAAATGAATAACAACACCTCAATTACAGTGTAATAGTCAAATGAAATAAATTAAGTAGCTCAATTTCTGGGCATATTTACAAAAAATTCCGAAACATGTCAATTTTAGATTATATTTCGTATACTCATCCAAAAAATCGAAAAAGTCTTTTTTAAATAAAAAATATTTTATTTTTCAAAATACAACGTTAATATTTTAAATACAACTTATTATTAAAACGGCAAAAACAGAAGTGAAGTGTTTTATGTTTTACAACTACGAGTAGTACAAGCATTGTAGAAACTAGAAATATGATACTGAGATAAGAGTTCGCCTATCTTGCAATAATTCCTGGAATTGTGGATTCGTAACTCCTCCGTCCTTAAGAATCGAAAATAGAGCAAGGGCGCCGGTAAGGGGGACAAAGGGGGCCGTTGACTCCCCTGGAAATTTCCAAGTTCCAAAAAAAATACAATAGCAACTTCTGTCAAACAAATATTGGGGCATAAGCTTAACTGATAATAATAGATTGTATCGAGTGTTCACATGCAATACTAGATAAGTCGGCAAAAATAGAAAAATGACTTTTATATAGATATGTATTCCGAAAAAGTTGGCCCACAAAACATGATATTTGTAAATTTAACTCAGGGCAAATTGAAATTTTGTTTAAAATATAATATTTTTGGTTTTTTAAATGTTTATTGAAATATAATAAGACCAGCATGGCTATTTTTAAAGACTTTTTATTTCGAAATTGTTTTATTTGTAAAATGATTTGTGTTTGATCAAATACATGATGAAGACAAATTAAATTCAATAGTAGGTTTATCCTCTTCAATAAAATCAAGGCAGGCTTTGTAAAACAAATGATAATATTTGACGTTGCTAAGAAGCCGATTTTGACGTTTAAATTAACATTCGTACATTGGTGAAGTTCTTACTGTGTAACGTGATACTTGATATTTTATCTATTTGTTATAATGTGTTTAAGCTCAATTGATTGGGCGTGGATTAGGTTATTAAATAACTCGAATAACTTTGAAAAAAAAGTTGGGTACCACTATATTTGAAACTTACTATACTTGACTTTAGATTAGTTATAAAAATATAGAAAATCACTAACCACTAACAAATTATATTTAAACCAAGTTTTAGATAAGGTAGTAGAAAATTCTAATTCACATAGTTTTACTAAATTCAAATTTAAGATGATTTATTTAAAAACATTTATCTTTTGTTAAAAGAAGGTAATATAAGGAATGTTATTGCATGGTATATCTGCAGGCAACTTCAAAGGGATTCGGTATCCTTATTCTTAATTCTGGAACTTGAATTATATCGTGAAATTTGGTATTCTAACTTAAACTCGAACGTGTAGATCTTCTATAGATGAACCAAACCACGGTCTTCAAATTGTACCAAACTTCTAGGTATAAAAACCATAAAACTTCTTGATAGGAATTCAGAACGTCTAGATATAAATCCAAATAAACTGTCTTGAAAGGAATTCAAAACTGCTAGATATAAATCCATATAAACCGTCTAGATATAGCCATGCTAAAAAGAAAGAGAAATGTTATGACAGGAAATAGGAAATTTGAACAGGATTTAGATAAAATGCTTTTAACTATTAAATGAACAATTTAAAACTATTAAATGAATAATTTCATAGAGACTAAAATTAATATGAAAAGGAAAAATCTTATTTAACATATTTAAACATAGTAAAGCATAATATCTTATTCCAAACAAAATAATATATCGCCCCCTTAGTGCAATAACTAGATAACTCGAAATTTATGCATTTTGAGTTATCCAGTTTAATCTGTTCTATTTTTCATGCTCTTTTCAATGCAACAAGAGGATATCATGTACGAGCAACCAAACCTATTTTTGAAGAGTGACTAAAAACAGATAACTCCCAATATATACATTTTATAACTAGAGATCTTGAGATATCTAGTTTTAGCACTGATATTATTGAGTTATCTGCCGGCACCTTCTTGGTCGCTATGAGATATCTAGTTGTGTGCTTGAAACAACAGGTTTGTTTCTGTGCTGCTAAATTGTTTTTACGGTGTCTTTTTAAAAGCCATAACTTGGTTAGTGGGCAGAAAATATGCTGGGTGAACTTTTCAAAATCGATGCCATTTATTATTAATTTTATAGTAGATTTTGATGGGGAGTTTAGACGTCTAAATTTTAAACGTAAAACACGTATGTCGTCTTCAAATAATATTCAAGAGCCTTTGTATCAAAGTCAAATACCACTTAAAAAAAAATATGGCAACCTTATGTCTTTGTTCAAAATGAATCCTCCGGCCCTCCCTAGCGAGTATAAAACATTTTTGAAAATCTTCCATTCCAAGGAGACCAACGTAAACGGCCTTAAAACATGGAAGATTCCCAAACCAACATCATTGATACTGACACTTAAGTTGTATCAAGGGTGGAATCTTTTGGGTTTTATTTGAACTAATCTTGTTAATTTTTTATTCAAAATAAAGTTGTATTTATTAGATGATTTGCGTTTAATTGTTAGTGGTTATAAATAGATAACTTTACTTTTTTTTTCAGCAACAACTAGATATCTCCAGTTTTTGATTAAATTCTGCAAAGATATAAAACTTAAATTGTTCCCAAAATTAACAAATCATAATTTGATATGCAATATATCTATATAGATATTAAATATTTTTGATTAATTAACAGGTGTATTTTTTTGCGTTTTGAATCTTTAAAGTGGGTTTTCTCAAAACTATAAATTTCAAGTTATCTAGTTGTTGCACTAAGGGGACGATATAATTTTATATAAAACCATGTGTTACCCATTGTTGAGATTATGCTCAATAATTGACAATTTAATTAAGAAATCCTTGTACAAAATATATATTTTCAACAATATATTAGTATTAAAACATAGTAAATCATAATATCTTATTCCAAACAAAATAATATATAATTTTATATAAAACCATGTTTTACCCATTGTTGAGGGTATGTTCAATACTTGACAATTTAATTAAGAAATCCTTGTACAAAATATATATTTTAAACAATATATTAGTATTAAACCTTACCTTATAAAATCAGACGGATTATACGATAGATAAAAATTATTTAGTACATCGGATGACCAAGATAATTTAAAATAAAATCTAGTTGATTCGTTGACATTTAAGTCAAAAATGATTCACACAAGGCGAATGAAGGAAGAAGAAAACGACAAATGACATTTGAGTATAGGTGATTGTGTTGAAATTACGAATAACGGTTCCAACCGTTACAACTGACAATGATTCAGAAGAAAAATAGACTAGCGTGGGCAAAGGAACATCAATTATGGTCTCCGAACCAATGGAACCATTAATGTGAAGAAACCAGATTTGAAGTATGTATTAGTGATAATAGGAGTCGTGTCATAAGAAAAAAGGAAGAAGTGTTTCAAAATGACCGTCTTAGATATAAAGTTAAGTTTCCGGCTTCTGTTATGATTCGGGGAGCCATGTCAACTGAAGGAGTGGGAAACTTACACTAAGTATAAAGTATTATGAATGCTTATAAGTACACTAATGTGCTTAAAAATAACTTTAAACTCCAAATTGAACAAATCAGTCGAAAAGATAACGTAACACAGTGGTAATTGGCTCTTAATTGGTTTCGTAATTATTTTAATCGACAGTTTTTTGAATTTATCGGATATTTTTTTCTCTTTTAAAAAAAATGTATTTTAGACTAAAATTGAATAACCATATCATATGTTATCAGAAATTTAGAAAAATAAATAAAGCAATCCGTTTAATCGTTATAAGTAATATGTACTAGAAACTGATGCAGGCAAACCATCAAAACCATTAATTTGTAATTAAAATAACAAAAAATACTTAAACGGCAATATCTTCATAACTAAATTTTATTACTTACCAGGTTTTCGCTCTGGACCTTCGGTATATTTTTTTGAGTATCGAATCCCTTAAAACGGTTAATTCGGCAGCATTTGACAATCACTCCTAAGCTCATTATATTCCGTATCGTATCGTATCGTATTACACGATAGCGGATAGCGTCTATAAATCCCTACATTTCTGTAAATTGTTTTAAAGAATTCACAATTTTGCATTCTTGCCCCCCCCCCTGGAAAAAGTTTTGGCGGCGCCCATGAAATAGAGTAGCTATTTTTGGATGTTGAATTTTGGACTGGAATTTCTATTTCTTCAATTTATTCTTTCTTCTGTTTTGTAGCTGACTTGTGGAATTTACTTTTGTAAATGCACAAAATTGCTCCACAAGTAATTATTAATACTATTATAGAAAATGTCGCTGTAGTTGGAATAATATACTGGGTGTTTGTAGTTTCTTGTATTGGCTTCAATTGACTGGAAATCTTATTTATTTTGTATAATTATTTAAAGTTAAATTTGGTTATATTTGCTGAGACAGAACGGATGTTATGCTGCCATATAAAACTAAATAAATTAATAAACGTATTTGACACCTTACCTTTTTGGAATATTGGAATCGTAGGCGAACGGCACACATAAAGCGAAGACACAAAAATTAAGCGGTGGCGAGCGAACTTGTTACTTCGTTGGCGGTATATCGAGCTCTATTAGAAAATTTAATTTCATCGATTGTTATTTCACATCCATCTGAGATTTTGATTAATGATGGAACTTTAACTTCTATGAATTGGTCTGTTTGGCATTTTGATAGCACTTTTTCTGTTTGGAGTGGAATTAATAATACTTCGCTAGTGGTTAATTGTTCGATAATTGTTTTAAAGTAAATTGGCCTTAAGTAGTGCATGATTCACTAAGTTGAAGTTAATAATGCAATACAAAAAAGATATTATACCGGCCGATGTGCCACAAGATGCTGTAATATATCAATAGGGAGAATTGCCACAGGAGTATTTGTTGATTTAGGAAGAACCTGCGGGAAATGTTCCCCTATGGGGCACAATCAATTATTGAATCATACTGTAATAAAACAACTGAAGATATCTGGATGTGACAGACCTAATTAAAGAAAATTCCCTTGTGAAATTCAAGAAAGATGGGAGCTACAGATATGCCAGGGAGCTTTTAAGTTATCCTGGCAACACTAGAACACTACAGCAAACAAATACTTGACTATGACTAGACAGAATCTGCGCCTGGTCACGAGCATTCTGACTGGTCATTGCTAAATACGGAAGCATCTCCATATCATGGGTTTGTGAGAATCCGCACTCTGCAGGGAGTACGCACAAAAAGATGAGACCATCGAGCATATCCTCTACGATTGCCCGACGCTCTCATTTATTAGAAGATTTGTGTTCGTCGAGTATCGGCTAACACCGGCCCATATAAGAGAAGCACATCTTGGCGACATTAAATCTGTAGGCTGGCTCACGAGCTAGGAGGGGCCTGTCATCTTAGGAGGATGCACAATGGGCCTATTGAGGCCTAAGTACCGTGTGGTAACCCATCCCCCACTCGTTACAGATACAGATCTGGATATGTTGTGAAAAATGTAAAAGTTATATTATTTTCCAAAGAACATTGACAAACACATTTAGAATCTAGATCTTTATTAATTGAGACCGAATATATTTTAAATATTTAAGTTTTCAATATACATAACTGTTTTGCTGACTTGATACATAAATAACTATTAAATGTTCATAACTATATCGGTGACATTTGTAAACGGTAACATCTAACAAATATTGCATAAATAGTATGTTAAACAAACAATTAATTGACGAAAGATTATCCATATTCTCAAATGTGGTCGAGTTATTCCAACGAATATAACACAAAATCTGTACCACATAAACAACTTTATTCAATTTATTGATTAAGCGACTAGTTTCGGCCAACTGGCCATCTTCAGGCCTACAATATAAGAACTTATGTCTAAGGAGAAAAACATACAGATCAACAATACTTACATTCATATATAAAATTATCTTCTACACCAGATTATTGACATTGGACAGAATGAGTTACATGATTAATTAAAAGTATAGATGAAGATTATGTGGTAAACATAAGTAAAATAAATGTTATTAAAGGTTTAAATATTGAAAATTAGGAATTATAATAAACAAGTATCACCGGTAAGGTGATCAGAAATGACGGGAGTGTGCGACATCCCTGTTAAAAAATTGAGAGGTGATCCAAAGTTATAGGAGTATGTGACATCCCTGTTGAAAGATAAAAGATTAACATGGTCAATTCTCAAATAATTATTTTTAAACCAGATAAAAGGTTAAAAGTTGAGTAAATTTAGTAATAATTAAGAGCAAAATTTGAAAATCTCAAAATTATGTCTTGCAAGAATAGACAAGATGGCGGAAACCGGAAATGAAAAAGTAAAATTAAGTAATGTCATATGTTAGCGCCATTGTTGACATTGACATATGACATTACTTAATTTTACTTTTTCATTTCCGGTTTCCGCCATCTTGTCTATTCTTGCAAGACATAATTTTGAGATTTTCAAATTTTGCTCTTAATTATTACTAAATTTACTCAACTTTTAACCTTTTATCTGGTTTAAAAATAATTATTTGAGAATTGACCATGTTAATCTTTTATCTTTCAACAGGGATGTCACATACTCCTATAACTTTGGATCACCTCTCAATTTTTTAACAGGGATGTCGCACACTCCCGTCATTTCTGATCACCTTACCGGTGATACTTGTTTATTATAATTCCTAATTTTCAATATTTAAACCTTTAATAACATTTATTTTACTTATGTTTACCACATAATCTTCATCTATACTTTTAATTAATCATGTAACTCATTCTGTCCAATGTCAATAATCTGGTGTAGAAGATAATTTTATATATGAATGTAAGTATTGTTGATCTGTATGTTTTTCTCCTTAGACATAAGTTCTTATATTGTAGGCCTGAAGATGGCCAGTTGGCCGAAACTAGTCGCTTAATCAATAAATTGAATAAAGTTGTTTATGTGGTACAGATTTTGTGTTATATTCGTTGAAACAATTAATTGTTAACAGATATTGCAACACATATCTTCCATCTCTCTACCTATTTGTTGTTCAATTTTGGTGTTTTGTTTTTTTTTATTTTGTTTTGCCAATTATTGACTAGAAGTACCTACCTCCAATACGATTTATTTCTTTATTCGATTATTTCTCTTAATTATTTGCTGCTGTCAATAGATCAAATACATCAGAAAAATAATACTGCTTGTAACCAAGCTTTAGATTGCACATAAAATATCGTTTTTATTGTATCTATCGACTTTTCCAATCGGGCTACCAGTCCACCCCTGTACCACTTTCATTCTTACACGTACACATGGCACCCACTTACCCTTCGGAGTTTCTTTTATTCGCATGTTCTTATGACTAAAAGACTATATAAAATGAAAATTAAATTCCGGTTCACTTGTGAAAGTTCTAGCCATTTTCACGTGTAACCCTAAACGTTTTGCCGGCGCTTTTCGCCTATTTTTTCGTTACTTGATACTGCCCGGCACTACGGATAAAAACGTAAATTTTATTGGAAGGTCTGGAGAAAGTTACGTCTCGTAGTCCATAGGCCAAGAGCTTTGACGTTATGGTGTCCGGGGAGATAATAGAGAAACATATCGTTTTAACCTCCTACAAATAATTCTAAAGGTCTCGTGTTGTGATCAACCAGTTATCGAACAGAGTTACAGGTCAGATGAAAAATTCCAGGGGTCGTTGGTCACTCAGACACAGGTAATAAGTAACCACAAGTAACGGGCTTTAATCGTGACTTGTGGTGATAAAGAATTTCTCACTGCTGAAATAAAGGGGTAAGTAAATTAGGGATCAGTAACCTCAGTAACAGTCAGGGTAACGTTGACACATATATTGAATTTTAACTATTTACAATAAATAATTTGTAACTAATATTTCAACGCCCACCCGGGCTCGTATTTTTAAAACCCTGAACAAAAAGAAAAACAAACAGATCGGCTTTGGTTAGTCTCAATCAGGCGGTATAATTAAAATTAAAAGAAAGATGCTCGGTGGCAAATACATTAATAACAGCCTACGAACACGTCAAAAGTTTCACGCAGATAGTGGAGAAAAAGAGAAAAAAATACAATTTATATTTTCTTTATTACCACCTCTAATTCGCACAAAAAACCTGATTAGGGAAGGAAAACATCAATCAAATACCAACATGGCGGAATATCGATATATTTAATTACACTTTTCATACTCAGGTTTATGTCGCTTAACGTACATTGAAAACTTAACTTACGTAGACGAAGATATGGGCTTAGTGTGCATCAATGTATATAAATGAAGATTTGAGAAGAATCCTTAAACGGTGTCTGGCCCGAACTAGCACATCAAATTTCTGTCTAGGAATCTCAACGCAAAATAGCCGCTGGCTCTCAGTCTAGGAGTTCGTATATCTTCTAGCCTGCAAAATCAGGAACTTGGAGTTTTATGACAGAAAAATATATTATACCGTATGTCCTCCTAAGTTGGAATCATATGGAAAACTTTTTTATTATTAATTTTAGGAAAAAAAGTTATTCTTCATAAAAAGTTTTGCATTATCTAAAACCTAGAATAGTCATCAAATATCAAATTTTTTCAGTGGTATACGAGGTTTGTCAAAAAATATGAGTTTTACTCAAGAGTAAAGTACCTTTATTCTTTATACGACTGATAAAATTTGATAATTGATTGTTTTAAGTTTTAGACCAGGGGTGCACAACATACGGCCCGCGGGCCGAATGCGGCCCGCCAGTTTCGTTTTGGCGGCCCGCCGGCCGTTGACTAGTTTGACCCACCAACGTCAAATTTTTCAGTAACAAACTTGCATTTAGGCTGACGACCTTTTTTTTGGAGCTCGACCAGCAGCTGTTGATTTATAAATGAAAGGTGTCGACTTTTTTTTTAGAAATCTAAACCGACTATTGTAGGCTCAGGCCTCTCTTGGCGGCCCTCGTACAGTTACGGTTTTTCAAATTCGGCCCTTTGAAAATCTGAGTTGTGCAGACCTGTTTTAGACCATGCTCGACTTTTTATAAAGAACAACTTTTTTTCCTAAAATTAGTAATAAAAAAGCTTTCCTATGCCACCAACTGTCTACGTAAATTGGCGGCATATGAAAATCTTTTTTATTATTAATATTGGGAAAAAAGTTATTTATTATAAAAAGTCGAGCATGGTCTAAAACCTAAAATAGAACCATCAGATATAAAATTTTATCAGTCGTATAAAGAATAAAGGTACTTTACTCTTGAGTAAAACTCATATTTTTTGACAAACCTCATATACCACTGAAAAAAATTGATATTTGATAACTGTATTCTATAGGTTTTAGATAATGCAGAAGTTTTTATGAAGAATAACTTTTTTTCCTAAAATTAATAATAAAAAAGTTTTCCATATGATTCCAACTTAGGGGGACATACTGTATATACAAAAAAACACAAATTTCAGAATAGACCAAATTAGTTTTTAAATAAATTCAAATAAATCTTTCTCCTTTTAAATCTTGTTAGCTTTTAATAACACAAGGAGTTCATTGAAAATGATTTAAATCGTTAAAAGTGTTAAAAAGGATTTGAATATTTAAAACTATTTTGAAAAATATTTATTCTTTTTTTACTTTCCAAAAAGATTTAAATAATTAAATTAATCAAAAATCTATTGTGGGAAAAATATTGAAATTCAAAAGGTTTAAATCTAAAAAAATATTTAAATCACAAAAATGATTTAAGCCTTCCTTTATGTGACAGCTCTGCAATGAGAAATTGTCCTAATTTATTTTTTTTTTTCTACCATCAATGGTATTCTCATCTTTCAATACAGCATATGTCGAGACGCCTATCTTGGTTCGACAAACTGTGAGTTTCATGTAATGTCTCTCTCTATTCAACGCGTAGCGTGTCCAGCATTGGGATTCTCATCTTTCAATACGGCACGTGTTGATACGACTATCTTCGTTCCACAGAATGCGATTTGTATGTAATGTCTCTCTATTTGATTCGTTACGTGTTGAGTACGCACATAAGAATCTCTGTCCAGTTCGCCCCTGTGCTGATTAAGAGAAAACATTTTTTGATGTTAGGCTTGTTTTTATTTGTGATTTGTTTTGGCAATATGGCATACGGACTATTTTCTATCTAGAAGTGTCGGAGTTTACCCTATTTCATTATCCAGTTCTGATGCTTTCATGATTAAATGCTACAAGTGGATTAGAGCTCTAAAAGAACACCCGACTTTTTTCATTAACTTTTCAGCGAAAAAAAAATTAAAGTTAATTTGATTAAGTAAACAGATTCGCAGCCCGAGTCAACATACCGTCGTTGCTCACCTTAACACCATTAAACATTAACGGCACACATCGTATTTAGGTATAGATAGATACTCCATTTTATTTATTTGAACTCGGGGTAGTTCTGGAAATTTGACACATTTTAATCTCTAATATTAAATTTTTTTTAGTGGTCATGTGCTGCGATCATTGAGATAGAATAAAGAGGAGATGCTATGATGATGCTAAATTGTCGTACCTTTGTGTTACACTTAGTGTAGCTAGTTAGTTTTGGTGAGAATAAATGCCATTTTTATTTAAATAGCTTTGTTTTTAATGATATAAAATCATTTTTATTCCGTCAGTCTTCAAATATAAAATTATTGACTTCAAATAAATCAAAGTACGACTCAAGTCACCAATTTCATTACACTTTTTCGTCACTTGAAGTGCGTCCATCTGTCATATCGTAAAATAGTGTTTATGTCGTCTCTACTTTATTCTATCTCGATGGCTGCGATAGTACAATAAATTTTTTTTTGTATCCTATTTTACTTATTTAAAGTACGCCTCAGCGTGTTTAAATCGAACTTTAAAAAACGCGCGTGTTTTAAAGTTACCATGGCAACATCAACAACCCGAGAAACGTGATGTCTAAATGCCAACTTTTTAAATATTGATCTGACAGGAGTGCCTTGTAATGTCAAATAAAATATTTCTGAGAAATTTTTCAAAAAATTTATTCAACACCTTCAAAAATAAATACGTAATGTCCGGTGCATCTGTAAAAACTTCCGCAAATCGTCTTCCTCGGGTACATATGCCTTCTTGACTACCTCATTTTTACTAATTGCCCGGACAACACACCAAATCCCAGAGATATCCACAGAATATCTTTTGTGGATATCCAATATATCCACAGGATATCAGAAATATTCCGTGGATCTAATATGGATATCCAAATGTCCGTCTATATCCAGAATATAGAAGATATCCTATGGATATTTAGCAAAATATCTAATTAGTATCTTCCAGACAATACAAGAAATCCCAGAGATAACCACAGAATATATTTTGTGGATATCCAACCAAATATCCGTCTATATCCCAGGATATAGAATTCAGATATTCAGCAAAATATTTTATAGGTATCTTTAATAGACATTCATAAGTAACCAAATGATTATTGAATAACGTCGAAAGAAAATAAGATATAAAAAATTTCCAACAATCTGCCTTTGAGTTTGCCCACTAAGGAAAAAGTCATCCTTATTAGGACCCTTCAGCAATAAATTGAAATTCTCGACTCCAGTCTCTAATAGAGTCTTAATGCGATAAAATATTCGATCAACTCAATTATGGCGGGTTGAGCATGAGTAGATACGAAAGTGGTATCGCCATCTATACTTAGGAAGCGAAATCAAAAATTACATCTAGTAGATATCCACGATGGTTTGCGTCCGCGCTAAGACTTTGATATATGTGGATGTCCATGGGATATTGAATACACCTTAAAAAAATTAATTTTAAATATCTGAACGGTACTATTAGCCACAATGGCGAGCACAATGGCGTAATTTTTTAATAATTTGCTATATAATTACTATTATTTATGGACATTTGCATGTCTATAAATTACATTTCATGGATATAAAATACATATCTACCATGGACTGGACATTCAGTGGATATTGGGATGTTCAGTAGGTATCCAAAGGATTTGGTGTGCTGTCTGGGTGCCTTCTTGAATGCATGTACTTTGACGAACGATTTTATATCGACCCCTTTGTTTATCCTCAACATACTTTGTAATTTTGAATAGATAGTCCACATAGTCAATACTTTATAGTGTTCCGATATTTTCTGGAGATAAGCGAGAACAACTCTTTCATCTATATGTGTAACCATTTGCTCTTCTATCCACGTGTTGAATTTATCGTATTCTTTTTTATAAACCGCTTCGGATATTTGTGGTATTAAGCGCAATTCTGTTTTATTATTTAAATACTCAATATTTGAACTCATTTTAAACAATAACAACTGTTGCGACAATTAATCTTACGTGACAGATTGAAAATACATTTTTGTTTGTCTCATTTTCATGACAACGAGGTATACTGATGTTACATCATAAATTCAACCATTTTCAGTTATTAGTTCTTATTTCCATTTTTTGTAGAAATAATACCAATATTTAGGATTTCAAAGTATACCAATAAAAAAAATAGCGTAAAGTATTCGTGGATAACTGGTCTTTAAAACACTTGCTCTATTTCGAGCACTCCGGCTGCGTCGTCGTGCTCGAAAAATCGCGCGTGTTTTAAAGACCATTATATCCACTTATACTTTAATATACTATTATTGAGATTAAAGAAACCAAAGATGTAACGACATACATCGGTGTATGACATGCGCGAATGTTGCCAATTTCGAAAGAAAGGTTAACGGAGTGGAAAAACTGGGAGGAGAACACGGTGGCCTCATCACGGTTGCTCGAATTGAACGTCGTCTCCGAGGATTTTCCAGACACGATCGCAAAAGACTAACCGAAAATCGTCTCATTAATTCACACATTCATTAATGTGTAACTCTCGCCTGGGGCCCTCGAAAAAGTTGATCCAGTACTGTGAAATTCTAAATACATGCCAAGATTCTGGCGCATTAGGTGTCTGGGGGATCGTTTTCGATGTGAAATTTGGATTAAGGGCCCCAAAAAAAGGCCCCTAAAATGATTGTCGGGTTGTTTTTGGCGATCTTGTCAGGAAAATTCTCGAGGATTAACAGGTTCGGGCGCACCAGGTGTCCGAAAGGTGTTCGACGATGCCACATTTGAATTCAGCGACCCAAAAAAACCCCGGGCGCCGAGTTTTTCTACTTCCCCGCGTGAATTCTGGAAGAGTCCCATGGAGATCACGTTCAGGTCCAGGTTCCGGTGCACCAGGTGTTGGGGGGGGGGGGTCGTTTTCGACTGGTAAATTCAGGTTTAGCGCCCCAAAAAACCCCCATAACGATTGTCGGGTTGTTTTTGGTAATCTTGTCAGGAAATTTCTCGGGGATCACATCCACGTCCAGGTTCGAGCGCCATAGGTGTCAGGGGGGGGGGTGTTCCGCTGATGCCACATTTGAATTCAGCACCCCAAAGAAACCCCATAACGATTTTAGGTACGTCTTTTTCGATTGTGTGAGGAATACTCACGGAAATGAGGTCCGCGTCCAGGTTCCGGTGCACCAGGTGTTCGGTGAGTCGTTTTCGACGTGAAATTTGGATTCAAGGCCCCAAAAAATGCCCCCACAATGATTGTCGGGTTGTTTTTAGCGATCTTGTCAGGAAATTTCTCGGGGATGACATCTTCGTCCAGGTTCCGGCACATCAGGTGTCCGGGGAGTGTCCGCAAATACCATATTTGAATTCAGCGACTCAAAAAACCCCCAAGCGTCTAGTTTCTCTCCTTTCCCGCATGAATTTCGGGAGAGTCCCACGGAGATAACGTTCATCGGCGTTCCTGAGCTCCCGGTCGGCTGTGGGTCAATTTGAACATCATAATCGTGATGAGCGACCTCGAAAACCTTCTTGAACCCGATTTGGGCAAGTTCTGACTCTTATTTACAAAGTTCTTTAATCTTCCAGAAGCCGTCTCAAAAAATGCATTTTTGGCTGCAGCAATGCAATTTCCGGTTTGTATAAGATAAAAAATAGGGACTTTTTTCCAAAAATTTTTACAAGCGAATGCAAAAATCTGCATTTCGATCTGTCTTAGTCCAAAAAATTCCGAACTTTTTACCTTTTTAGTGCATCATTGCTTCGACTAAGTGGTAGTATGGCTTGCGAATGAAAAATTACCATAGTTAACCTATTTTTTTTGATTCCCCTTAAAGCAAATACTGCCGTTTTATTACCCACATGAGCGTATAATTGAGTACAAAAAAAAACCGCATCGTCTAGACCGCACCACACTAATACGCAACATAACCCGAAAAATCGTCAGCTTGCATCCATGAAATAATAAATCCTTTAAATATGTAAAATAGAGAACCGGCTGGCTGGCATGGCCTGCCGAAAAAAAACGAGTAATCCTAGGTAGTTGCAGGAGCGAGGAGTGAGAAGTGGTGTCGGAATGTTGGATATACACTGCACTGAGTTTCAAATATGCAAAAGTGGATTATAGACAGCGTAATTCGGCAACCAGTGATTTCATCAGCATGACCAAATTTGTACAAAAATTATTTATATTACGGTGTTCATAATAAACATTGGCGATGTGATGAGATGAGGTAGCGCCGCATAGATGAACTCATAAATTCCACATTACGAGCGCGTTAATATAGTTTTTATGGGATTTAAAAAATCTAAATTAGATCGTAGATTATTGTAACAAAAAAAATATGAAATTACCCAGAAACACTCATAACGTTATATGATGGGATTAATTTTTGTTTAATAACCGTTTGCCTTGTATTTATGTAAATTATTTGATATTTGTGGATTTCAATTGATTTATAGTAATAAAAAGTTTACGTTAAATGTTTATTTAATAAGTATTTGTTATGTATTTGTTATTAAAATTCCAACTCTTTGCGCAGGTGACATAATCAAGATGTACCCGAGATGGGATCAAACCAATAATATCCAGCCTTCCGTGCTATCAAAATTTGTTTTCGATTCGTACGTTCAACTTATAGTCGAATAAACTTTAAATTCGGTAATATCCAATGATTGTAGAAAAAAGTTTGTGTGTAATTCGAGTGGAAAGCTATTTGCTGATTATGATAAATTACTGCCTTCCGCAGCAACTTTTTATCGCAAGTGGCAAAGGCACTTTCTGGTTTTAATACAAATAGCTATTCATCTGCTTAATTCCCTATTGCTTTTTTATTCAATAAGGACACAGCCATCAGTGTTACAGATCTATAACATTATTTCCTCAGCAACATGCAAAATTATAGGATTATCAAATATCACAATAAATATTACATCAAAGTTACAGGTTTATCTATTTTTTAAAATATTTGACAACTATACTTGGGCATAATTGGTGTGTTGGGTTGACAAATATGTATAGGAGCCCCTCACTCTTGACACAAAACATACATCTTCTGCAAAATAGAAGCACTGTCTAATTTTATACGCTACTACAATGTACTGTCTGACATTACATACTACTGCCAATATATTGCCAGGAATTACTTAGATGCGAGCTTACATGCTTTGAAACAATAATGAAAATGGACCATGTGCTCACACGAATATATAAGCGCTGAGAATGCTACGAATTCTATACCCTCACATTGCAAATAAGCGCGAATTGTCTTGGTATATCACTGATGTGGTCCACTTAAGTTTTAAACATCAACGCAACTACAGTTGATGTAAAGTCCACAAGTGAGCAGTCACGCGATTTCTTAAAACTGTTTTAATAGTATATCTACTGTTTTTGTCTCTGTTCTACTGTTTTAGGCATGAAATCTATTGTTTTCGCCAACTTGGCAAATTTTATTCTTAATTTATTACGTTATCCTCGTTCTTCAGCAAATATACAAAAGATATTTTATTAAGTAAATTTGCTGAAGTTAAATCAACGTAATAAGTTGAATACAGCCAGTTTTGTGGGTTTGCGTTACACAAAAAATATTTAATTTCCAGAAAATCATCATGTTTTGATTTAAATGCAACAAAAAATGAATAGGGCATCATAATAAGAATAACAACATATTTAAATTATCTGATTTAGACTGATCTGAAAGAAATGGGTACCTATTACTTTGTCTCCCAGCATTAAGTTTTACAAATTTTATTTATTTTATTCCTTGTTTAATTTCTAATTTGGGTATAAAAGCAAAAAATGTTTATTTTTCGTTTCTTATAGAATTTTTTTATTTATTATACTGCAAATTATAATTATTTCCTCCTGTATTAAAATCTACTGTTCAGTTTCGATGATCTACTGTTTTTTCTCACTCATCTACTGTTCCGGAAAATTTTCATCTGGCAACACTGGCTGGCTGCCTTGCAGTTGTTCTTTATACAGTAGCGTGCATGGTCAGACAAATTTTGCGGTTTCTCAAAGCGTTTGTTAAACTTGTTTTTATTTGTGTGTTTCTGTTAAATTTTGATTTGTGTTGTACAAGATGGCTTTCTGGAGACCTTTTGAGGTAAATGTAGATGCTAATGAATGGCAGGTTAATGATGATATTCACATTAATAATAAAATTCCAATAAATAATAAAATTCAGAATAATGATAAAGTATAATTAAATGCAGAACAAATTAATGATGAAATATGTATTAATAATGCAATTTATACTAATGTCAATTAAGGTCAAACACAATCTTGGGAATTTCAAAATCAGGACTTACATATTCAAGTTCCAACAGGTCATTTTAAATGTTTGCTTGTCTTAAAGCAAAAAATCCAAATATTTCACAAATAGATGCAGTTAAAAGAATATATAAGTTAACAAAAATTCCCTTTTCCACAATTTATTTTGTCAATAAACGAGGCGTTGTCATTGAAAACAGTGAAAAAGAAAACGTGTCGTCAGCCATCGAATAGATGATGCACCTAAAGATGTGATACGACGAACGGTTTACAACACGTATAAAGAAACCAAATTCCAACCTTGATGTCGTTCAACGTGGTTAGGCAGACGGTTCACAAAATTGTGTTTTGAATGCACCATGCTCGAAGAGGAAACGAGTTATAATTTTATATACCGGAAATGAAAATGGCTTTGTACCAAACGCTCTGCTACTTTCAGCAAAAAATATTAATAAAACTCTGCTGGATTATCATGAAATTATGAATGCAGAAGTTTTTGAGAACTGGTTTGCTGAACAACTTTTATCGAATATTTCACCTAATTCAGTCATTGTAATGGACAATGCGGCATAGGATTTCCGGCAAATTCACAAGAAGCCATATAGTGGCTCTAAGAAATCAGATTATTGCTTTGTTCGCGGTAAGAATCGTGAACCGAATTATTACTAATAGTAACGATTTCGCAGGCGCAGTAGTTAAAAAGCGCTCACGGAACAAAAAGAACTGAACTATTGGTTCTATCCTGCGTTCGCGGTAAAATTATTATTGGTTTTAAACCGCTTGTCTATACCTGAAACACCGAGATATAATAGGGATTGCGCGCGTGGTAAAAATTCAGAATTGATAATGAATCAGGCATCAAAATATGAATTAGTAATTCTGAATTAGTTCAGGATTGTTACCGCGAACGAAGCTATTATAAAGTATTTAAAAGATAATAACATTGATATTCCTGCTTCCGTAAAACCAAAACCACAATTGTCACAAATTTGTCCGACTTTTGGTGTTATGAAGCTGCTCAGGGAGTTTGTTGAGTACAAGAGTTACAAAATCGAAAGGTCGATGGAAAAATTTCGATGAAAAGGTCATAGAAAAATGTATTTCATTGAAGAATCGTACAGCAGATTTCAATTTAAGGAAGCCACGTCATGAACTTTCGTAAAAACAAAAATTAAATATAATATAAATTTGTCGTTCAATGTTTGTTTTTTTTTTAGAATAAAATATTTTTGTAAGATGTTTTACTATACCCAACAAACAATAAATTGCCGGAATATTGCTGGCCTTCTGCTGTAATTGAAGGGAAAATGCGTGCGACGATTAAAAGATAAAAGCCTACTTTTGGCCTTTCGATAGTGGCCCAATATTATGTTGCTTGATGATGGCCTTATGAAGGGTAACTGTATTGGGTAAAAGCATAGAAAAAGTGAAAAGGCTTTTAACTGCCGCAGACACAACTCCAACATTACAGGAGGGCTCCGTCTCACGTTCATAGATGGAGACACCGATGATCGCTTGTTACATACTCAACGAGTAGACATGTACTATGAGGCCAGTCTCGCATTGTTGGTATTCACTATTCAGTATTCATTGTAATAAAATGTCTACAATATTCTATATTGAAATGCCTTCTGTTTTTGTATAGAATTTATAGTTCCAACGGTACTACTGGTCAAAGAGGCACTATCGAATATACTATCTGATCATGTGCCTGACACATGGCCTTATATGGTAGAAGGCCAGGAATTTCCCGTTAACTTCCTATCAATAGGCCATTAATTGCCAATATATTTATTTCTAGACATTAAAGGGAAAATGAAGGCCCATTAATTGGTTATGATGGTAAAGTGACTTCGGTCCGAAAAAGTCAAATGGCTATCAATCTAATTGGAAGGTGACAGTTATTGGGCCTTTAATTCCCATATACAAAATTTTTGTTGGGTAAGAAATATATTTCATTTTGTTTATTGACTATTGACAAAGAGCAGTGTGCAGTGTGATATTTTTTCTATGTTAATGAAAAAACAAATTTTCCGTAATCCCCACCCTTAAGCCAATTGGCACATCCCACCTTCGCAGCTCACAAGCCGACACTGCCGACACTACTTTGACTATAAACCTCTAGTACATTTTTATTTGGCAGAATTTGAAATCTTGAAGAACAGAAAAGACCAAATTATACGTACATCTCCTTATAAAAAAAATACAGGAACAAAATTTTAGCTTAATTTTCTGAAATATGCAGAATACTTCAACCAAAAGCGGCTTCAGGGAGAGCACCAGAGAGGCCAGGACGCCCTCTTTGAGATTAAAATTCTTAGAATTTTATTAAAAAAAAATTCCTTAAAAAGAAATACACGTCTTGAATTCGTTTTATAAAGAATATACTGTGACTATTAATATATTTAAAGGCTTTTAATTTCTGTTAATAAAGGATTGTTATACAGGGTGTTTCAGAATAAACTACCGTAAATTGGGAGACTTATAAAGGGTGTTTTTTAAGGATGATAGTACTTTAAACTTTAAAAAAATATTAATAAAATGTTTTCTGATTAAAAAAATAATATTATTTTAAAAAAACAATCTATTACATTAACATTTAAAAATTTGCGACATGTGGCAACCGTGGCTGTTCGCAAGATAGAGTATTCTTTTGGTCCAATTTTGGGCTTTTTCGAGCACTTCTGGTCGTATACATGAAGAATGTTGGCTTCTAAAGCGTCAATTATTGCTGGTTTATCGACTATAGTAGCGTAGGTGTCTACGGCGCCGCATTCATTTGCGAGCCAATTTTGTGGTAAACGAGACACCGGTTTCAAATCCTACGAAAGACCATGTGAATTTATTTGCATGGTTCTCTATAGAATTTGATGGATGCCGTATTAGCAGAAATTTAATTTCTGTTGATATAACATCCAGATTATTAAAAATCGCCATGCGTTACCGTTTTCAATGATGGTGGGTGTGGTTTTCCTCACCTGTAAGTCAAATGGCACTATCAATCATATTTAAGTCACCCCGGAGCGCCACGGCAAATAATAATAGTCGTCCCTTTACCCTGACAAGCTCAGCTTTTGGGGTTAAAATTCAATCGTAAGGGGGTGAATTAGGGAGAGTATATCAGCATAAACTAATGACTTGACTAGCCCCACAGAAAATAATCTAGGAGCGTCACATCACAGGACCTGGGTGGATAGTTAACAGGTCCAATTTCTCGAAATTAATTCGTCTTCTATGCGTTTGGCCTTCGTTTGGCGAACCGAGGACTGACTTTCACAGTAAATTTAAAGAATTTGGTAGCTTTGTTTAAGCGTAAATCTATTCATGATAATTTGCCAAAGTATACTGAAAATAAATTTTATAAACAGCGTCAGACTGACAGTTTAGTCTGGCAGTTAAATCCTTAAAAAAACAACCTTTAGATCTTAACCAATTAATAGGAAAAGCTTAATATAACTTTCCTGTATACGTCCCAGTTTCCATTCTACAGGGTGATAAAACTAATTTCATAAATACAATTTTCTAAATATCTGATACAGACTAATAATTATCATTATTAGTTGACATACTATATTTCGATAAATGACGATAATCCAATAGCGTTAAATCAAGATCTTAAGATCTTTTGGACTTAGTGGTCCCATTAGTGAATAGACCGTTTAATAATAATTATAAAGTCGGCCCTTCATAAATTCATACATAAATTTCATGTCTGAGTATGATTCAAATTGAAAAATCTCAAAAAAAAATGACTACACAGATCAACAAAAAGTAATATTTTTGTGACAAATAGCGCGAGGAATAATTATTAATCGTAACTTTTATGAAATATAGGGTATTCAAAAAGTTTGGATTAAAATTCTGCCCTGCTTAACGGAAGTTCAAAATCGCCATTTTGAAATATCGACTTTTTTTAATTTAATGGTTGCCAAAAAAACTTGTGCTCAATTAGGTAATAAAATACGTGTTTTATAGGCAAATTTAGTATCCTGAATTCCTCTACAATAGTCTGTTTTAACATATAACAATTCTTTCACCTAATAAATGCATATACGGCAAACATGGTATCGACATTACTAAGTAAAAATGCCGTATATACGCGCACATACTGCTTTATTGTTAAGCTGCCTTCACCTACTGCATATATGCCTAGTATTATTACAAAATATGACATTAACATAGACATTTTAACAAAAACAAACAAAGATCAAAAGGTATTTCCTAAATAAAATACTAATTAATAATAGAAGAACACAAGGCGAGAGATATGCTTAAGCGTGTATTGCCGAACGACTTCCATTTGGTGAAAGCTCAGTTATGGCATGTTTTGAATCTCGCACGGAGTTAGTCTTTATCCATAATGGAATATTGACTGCGCATATATACCTGACAGAGGTTCTAGAAGACCATGTTGTATCGTTCATGGTTATTCTTGGAGAAGACGCAACCTTTATGCATGATAAAGCACGGCCCCACATTGCTCGGATTGTTACTGCTTATCTTGACAAGGTTTAAATCACGCGATTTGTTTGGCCTGCTCGAATGATTAAAATCCGATCCAACATGTTTGAGATGAGATGGGGAGACGTTTACGGAGCCATATGCCGGCTCCCAGAAATTCTTGAGAGCTTCGCGACATACTGGTGCAGGAATGGGACAATCTTTCGCGAATTGTAATCTAAAATCTGATTTAAAACAGCCTTGCTACGAAATGCCTTAAAATTTATTTTGTTTGAACTAAAAGCATTTCAAAGGTGATCCTAATTTTATGCTCGGCAGTGTATTTAAAGGAGTTTAAACATACTTTTTCAAAATTGTAATGTATTTGTTGATTTATTGTTAATTATTTTCATTTATTGTCACTTTCTTTGTTTATGTTTATTGACTTTTTTATTTTCAGCCAGTGCAGACGTAATAATCACGAACACATACCAAGCAGACGTAAACCTGTTTGCAGCCCATCTAAATATGACCCCGGAAGAAGGCTACAAACTCATCAAAACGGCTGTAGAACTGGCAAAGGCGGCCGTGGAAAGGTACTTAGAAGAATTTCCAGAAGCCCGTAAGAATACTTCTTTACACATAAATTTTAATAGTTACTAGGTGTTGACAGCTGTCACTTGGGGGGTTTAATATCCATAAATAAAATATAACTGTATTGTTATTTGCAGGAAAGCCGTTAATAGCTGGTTCAGTGGGCCCCTATGGAGCTTCTCTCCACGACGGATCAGAGTACACAGGATCCTACGTAAAGACTGTCTCAACAGATATCATGAAAGAGTGGCATCTTCCTAGAATAAGGGCGCTAGTTGAAGCTGGCGTTGACCTATTAGCCATAGAAACAATTCCCAGCGGAATAGAAGCGGAAATGTTAGTAAATTTATTAAAAGAAGAGTTTCCAGGTGTCAAAGCTTGGGTATCGCTAAGTGTTGGAGTAAGTTGAGATACTGTTAACTGTATCATTTAGTTTCTTATTATATAAATAAAAAAGAAAAATAACTACAAACTCAAATGTGACCAAAATGTAAAATAAAAGAAAAAAAGCCATATGTCACAACATATTGTGACAAAATATGGTGACAAAATTTTGTAATAAAATATTGTGACAAAAAAAATTGACAAAATTTTGGAACAAAATATTGTGAGACATGATTCAGAGAATTTCTTGTTTTTATTTATTTTATTATATAAATATTTATTTGTGTAGCAAGATGGTAAAACAACAGCTTGCGGCGAAGACTACCAGAAAACGGCGAGGCGTTGCTACGACATAAATCCTGAGCAAGTGGTGGCTGTAGGTTGTAACTGTACCGCCCCCAGTCTCATAGAAACCTTAATAACCGGTATAAATGACGACAGAAAAGACAATCCGCGGCCGCTGATAGTTTACCCCAACAGTGGAGAGAATTACAACGTAGACTTAGGGTAAGTGTGAAAAAAAATGGCGCAGTAAATTTTGGTACGTAAGAAAATGTTGCCTACGAAATCCAATCGAGGATTTGATCAGATAAAGATAAAATTAATAAAAAAATATGATAATAGTGTATGGAAGTTCGATAATTTTTTCATAAAAGTTGTACATAATGTTAATCTGTGTTAAGAATTATTCGAATATACAGAGTAATCCATAACTTCAAAATTGATCGAACATATATAATTTTAAATAGATCACCCTGCATTTGATTCAAAATTTGAATTCTCCTGACTTTGGCCTTCAAGAAAATGTCAGCATGCATGGGGTTATACTAGATGGGATTGTACTAGATTCAACCCTCTGTATATTTTAAAAGAAACAACTGAACATCACATTCTTTTTTGATTAATTATTTTTAATGATAGTTTACTTTTATAAGAATATACTAATTTTTTATAACGCAACACACGTGTACAGGGTAAGTTAAAACTCAAATACATGATTCTATTAATGGAAACACCCTGTATTTCATATCACAACTAAAAAGTACTCTGATTGTGATCTTTTGAGTTGAACACAGCAGTTTAGGAGGTTTTTAGAATGAAATGTTAAAAAAGGTTAATTATGACTAAATTCACAATGTTTAAACTCCTGTTGAAATATACTAGTTAATTAATTTATATTTTTAAGGTACATAGCTACAATGTTTTATCAACTGAATTGATTTTTTTAATGCCTTCACAATCTTTTAAATAAAATGCAATGGAAACGCTAACAAAACTTCTATAGGTCAATTGGCAATAAAGGGAACGTCAACGTCACGTAACAGCATGGTAACGTCACATTAATTTTTGCTGTTTATTCATACTATACGGAACGTGAACGTCACGTCACCATCGCGATTTGCACAATACATAAATTTAAAAAAGGAACATAAGTAATGATTGTAATAATTTTGGATAAGAAAGAAATGAAGAAACAATCTAAAAAACAGCCGCATCATAAAGTGGCAGCAATCTCCCCACCAATTAAAATCTTAAATTTAGTTTAAAATTAATTTTTTTGTTTTCTCATTAAGGTATATCTGATGTGTCGCGACACATGAATTTCCACTAAATTTAGATCCTGGTCAAAACAAAAACAAAATGAATTTCATCTAATATCTTTCACAGGTATTTTGCAAACCTCTTAGTATTATTTTCAACCTTATTTTTAAAACTCAACAATTCTCTGAGATGTGGAAGTTAGCTAGTTAGTCCAATCTTTATCTTTCATTTCAGTTTCGCCAAATCATTAGTCCAACCCAACATGGTTTTATTGCTGGTCGCTCTACTGTAACTAATCTAATCTAATCTATATAACTCATTGTATTTCTGAAGTTTTGGATAAAAGAAGTCAGGTTGATGTTATTTACACAGACTTCTCTAAAGCATTCGATAGAATTGATCACAAACTTCTAATAAGTAAACTTTCAGCACTTGGATTTCATGGCTCCTTATTAAATGTTTTACAGTCGTATCTGTCAGATCGTTACCTTTATGCTCAGTGCTTAGGGCATAACTCAATGAATTTCAAACATCCGGGGTCCCGCATGGCTCGATTTTAGGGCCTTTATTATTTCTGCTTTTTATTAATGATATTTATTAATCTATTGTTCGCCGATGACCTAATTTTTTTTTATGAAATCTCTAGTTATAATGATTGTCTATTGCTTCAAGAGAATCTTAACCGCTTAAACGAATGGTGCAAAAGAAATAAGTTACCGTTAAATGTTAAAAAATGTAATGTAATGACATTTACTAGAAAGGAAGCATCAATACTATATAATTATAACCTACAAAATTCTACATTAAATCGACCATTGAAAAAACAACTGCTTCTGCTTATCGAATTGTAGGTTTTGTTATAAGGAATATGAGATTATTCAATGACTTTTCAACGATGAAAATACTTTTCTCTTCGCTGGTTTTGTCAAAATTAGAATATGCTAGTATCGTTTGGATACTGGATACTCCAATCACATTAACCATTTGGAAAGAGTTCAACGAAGATTTTTTAAATCAGCTTGTCTTTTAAGTGATGGTGCCTATCCCATAAGAGAACTTTCTCGAAGTTATTATTTAAACCGTTTCAATACATGTAGTCTTTTAAAAAGAAGAGCTATGCACTCAGTGATATTTCTGTTCAAGTTATTAAATAACAAGGTGGATTGTATTTCATGTTTGGAAATGTTAAACTTTCACGTCCCTAGAGTTAATTCCTGACGAAATCAACTATTTTATCAACAAGCGCATAGAACTAACATATACAAAGCATCGCCTTTATTTCAAATTATCCTAAACTATTCGAACATTGACGATGATAAGATATTCTTAATTGCTCTGTTGCATCTATTAGAAGTATCTTTCTGTCAAATTAATTTGCGCAGTAATTATTAAAGGCGGAAATGGATGCATCCTTTTTTTCTTGTGTAAGTTTTTTTCAGGATGCACCCGTGTCTGTTTAAATTCGTGTTTATTTAGATTTAAGTTTATATATGTATATAGATAAGAATAATAATTTATGTTAGTTCCCAATTATTGTAATATTCCTTTCCTTATCCTGTAATTAGGGGCAACCCTGTTGGATATTGTAATAAATAAATAAAAAATAAAAATCTTCAAGTCGGTCCATTTTAGGGACATTCTGTATAATAACAAAAATCATATAAAATAACATCACAAAAAACTTTTATTCAAAGAATTTTCTTCTCAAATCATTAGTAACAGAAATTTACCAAAAAGTACAAAAACGACCCTCTATAAACAACACCCCCAGTTAGTCCGACCGAGGAAGCTGAATTAGGCCAGCACTGCAGGTGGCGTAATCTAGGTGGTTGAGTTGTCAATTGTTAATTAGGAGTATTAATAAGTAATTAGGAGAATGATGGGTAGTTACATTACTGATGTAAGGAAAATAGAAAAGTACTATTTTATTCTGTCTTTAATTGTCACTGAGTATACATTACAATCATGGAAGTCAAATATGCTGTTATACCACTTATAAGGCTAATTGGAGTTTCGGTGCCTTCACCGTCCCTAAATGTATCTGTTGTTAACAATTCAATGTATAGACTGATCGATTCAATATGGAAGGCATCTTAGACATAAGTTTTGTCATCTGCTAATACTTATAAAAAATTTAGGACGGCTTTGATGATGGCTTTGTTAAGACGAAAGCGCTCAGCCTAATATCAATAAAAAATATTAATTTTTTACACATTGAAGTACTTATATTCCACTTACATTTCATTAATAATTAGAACATGTGTTTTTGTTAAAAAAACTAACAACGAATAGCAATGAAGGGAGCCCCTAAATCTTCAGCGCCCGGGGACCGAAGTTAAGTTAAACCGGCACAAATACACGTTTGTTGCTTTAGGAAAAAAATTGTATATTCTAATAAAAGTAGACTACCATTAAAAATGATTCGTCAAAAAATGTTGATGTTTAATTGTTTTCGTTTGAAATATACAGAGGGTTGAACCTGGTACGATTTTCATATAAAATTTGGTTTAAACATGCTGGTATTTTCTTGAAGTGCAAAGTCAGGAGAATCCATTTAAAAGAAAACATATTTTCGATCAATTCTGTTTCCGTATATTCGAAAATAATTTTTAATGTACAGATTATTATCTACAAACTTTTGCATTAACATTTTTTTGATATTTTCTATAATAATCGAATATATCGAACTTCCGCACACTATTGGGACACCCTATATATTAAAAAAGATAGGAGTCTTAAAGGGACTCTTAAGGAACTCCAGATATAAACTGATCGAAATAAGTTAAGGATATAGTGAATTCACTGAGAAAAACTAGTTTTCGAAAAAAGTTGTTTAACGTACATTTGCTCCCATCTTTTTCAAAAATGAAACACATTTGTTTAACTGAAAAAATGTTTTAATTAGAATTTACAGGCAACTTTTCTTTAATAGTGTAACAAAACAGATAATTATCAAAAAGAAAAAAATTATTAATAGCGTGTAATTCGACCTCTATTGGCTATTACTGCTTCAGCTCGGTGAGGCATACTCAAAATTAAATGATCCAAATCATTTTGATCCAAGGTATCCCACAGATGTGGAAGAACTTGCCTCAGTGACCTTACATCCTGAACAGGAGGTTGATGGGCAATAACTTCCCTTCCCAGCATGTCCCAATTATATTCGATGCAGTTTAAATCAGGAGAGAGCGGGGGTAATGGCAAATGATTTATTTCATGGAATGCTATTACCCTGGCTCTGTGAGGGCGAGCTTATCATCCAGAAATCTGAAATTGGGCTCCAAATTCCAGCGATAATCATTCACCAGGTTATCAATTATGTCGGGGGCATAAATTTCACCTGTCGTGGTACCTTTAAGAACATACAAGTCCGTTCGATCTCCGTAGAAAATTCGACCCTAGAACATTACACCTTGACCTCTAAATGGATGCACGTCTTGAACATATTGGTCTCCAGACACGAACTGTACGTCTGTCAGCACGAAGACAAAAGCGACTTTTATCACTGAACATCACAGTGCGCCATTCATCATTCCAGTTGGCCGTTTCATTACATCAAAGCAAATGTTGTGCTTTATGGACTGCGGTTAGTTGAGTGCGTCTTATAGAACTATAGCAACGTAAATCTGCTTCATTCAATCGGTTTAAAACTGTCCGAGGGGTAATACGAATTCGGCTGGCAGCGAAAAGGTGCTGGCTGAGCAACGTGCAGGTTGTTGTAGGATCCATCCTGGCTCCTCTCACTAATCTTTAGTCTTCCCTAGCATTTATGGATCTTGGTCTACTCTCCCTATGCCTGTCCATGACAGATCCAGTCTCATAAAATCGGTTAAGTCGAGAAATTACACTTTGAGAGACATTATACCGATCAGCCACATCGATCTATCACCCACCTCCAAGAAGCAACCCAATAGCTTGATTTGCTTCCTCCACCGTTAAATGACGTCTATTAATTTTGGCGATAGCAGAATAATCGCAATATCGTAAACTGCGCTTAGCAGCACACAAACAAAACTAAACTTTACAAAAATAAAATCTACATTTTTGTGATAATGCTTTTTATCTGTTTGGGCACAATTTTATATGTTACGACCAACATTTTTTTAAACGCAAATGACATAGGTATTAATAGCTATATCACATGTTTTTCTAGAAAATTTCCTTCATAGTGAATACACAATATCCTTAACTTTTTTCGATCAGTTTATACAACAATAGTCGTTACATATTAGTGATACTTTGACTAATTATATTCAATTAAGAACCAGTGGCGACTCGTGACCAAATATTGGGATACAAAATAACAGAATATAGATCTCAAAAAAGAAGTAGGTAAAAAACTTTCAGTGTTTTAGAAAGGTATAATATACCTTTCTGTCATAGTGAACTTCCAATATTTTGGTCACTGTTAAGAACATAACTTTGGACTTTTGATATTTGCATTATTTTGTGCTCAATTATTTTATACATATTGCAGGTGGGTCAATAGAGAAAAATGCGAACCAGTTGCAAATTTCGTCCAAAAATGGTTAGATCTTGGGGTGACTTGGGTAGGAGGATGCTGTAGAACCTACGCTAATGACGTCAATAAGATAAGACAAGAAGTTGATTTATGGAAGAGAAATAATTGTAATTAATAAATGAAGATTTTGTAACTAAAATTTTAATTTTTTAATTGTTAATTAAATTATGTTTTTTCATAATTTTCAGAGGATATAATGTAAATATATCAACAAACTTTTAGGTGTTGTAGGGGACATCAAAATAAACATGTTTTGCCGAATAAACATTTGTCCGAAAACGGTTATTTGTAATTTTCATAACTGAATTAAACAATGCAAATAAAATTTACCTTTTTGTCTTTAATATTTTCGCAGCTTGTTTTCGAAAAAAAAAATAGTAATCAAAACTATTGCACGCCTCTGAAGCAACTAAAAAACAAAAGTCAAGAGACAAATAAGTTGTGCGTTACTCTTTTTCAACAAAAAAAATGCCCATGGGCACAACTATGTAAATTTTGGATATACACGCTAACAGGTCCAAAATATACCTCATTAGGATATCAATAAAAAAAAATTCATTAAAATAGGTTAAAAAGTTTTAACATATTGATTGAAAATCCATTTTTTTAAACGTTCACAACCTGAATCTCGGAAACAAAGCGTTTTCAGACATATGTTTATTAAGCAAAAAATGTTTATTTTGATGTCTTCTATACCACCTCAACAAGTTTGTTATTAAATTTATAGGACACCCTATATACTCTTTGTAACTAACGCTTATCTGAACATTTGAATTAATTAAAATGACTGATACACGTTCAAAATTATTATTGTATTTTTATACAAATAATATAGAGAAAATTTTATTTTGCTACACTATATCTGTTTTTATAAATAAGACTAATTAAATTTTGCCAAAGTACTAGTTGTCGATTTGTTTTGTATATATTTGATATCTGTACTTACTGTAGAGGGTACGTATTTTTGAGAAATGTCTGTATATTATGCCAGATTTCTAAATAAAAAAACAACAAACAGATCAAAGGGTGTTTTAATACAAAAATATAATGCTTTTTCTAAAGTAATCTGTCCGTTTTTCAAATAATGAAACATTTAAAATAAATCGAAAATATAAAGCTGACAATGAGCATGACAAAGTACCTACCTAATCCTAGTATCTGCCTATCTGCGAGTGTTTTGGTTTAGTGAGAGAATGTTCCGAATAAAGTTGAATGAAGGCAACTCTATCCATATCAAGTTCAGCAATAATCAAAATGAATATAAAATCCTATTAGAATAAACGACACTCAGATTCCTTTTGTCAATACAGCAAATTATCTGGTTATGGCACTTGATGCTAGACTTCGCTGGAAAGTTCATATTAAAAAGAAACTCTAAGAGTTTGGTATAAAATACAAAAGAATGTATTGCTTGGTTGCTAAGAAAACATTCCAAATTATCCACATACAACAAACTATACAGGCATATATTGAAACCCTTATAGACGTATGGTATCATCTTTGGGGCAGTAAAAGTAACATTCAAGTTATTCAACGATTCCAGAACGAAGTATTAAGGAACATCGTCGATGCACCCTAGTACTGCTGCAATACTGATCTTCATAGGGACCTGAAAGTAGAGACTATTGTTTCAATAGTCTCTACAATGAAAAAAATTGCCAGTAATCACCAACAACGACTACTCCACATGGGAATGTTGCGGTTATCCAGCTCATTAACAATGCCAATCTAATAAGAAGACTCTAGAAAACCAAGCCTTTTTGAGTTAGATAAAAGCAGAGTATAATGAGGTTTAGTGTTATACGTTAACGGTAGTGTAACTAAATAATTAGATTCTAAGACTAGTGAGTAGAATCTCAGTTTGAGTTTTTCATCCCTAGATAAGTTTGCAATAAAATTGCTAATTGATTTTAATGATCAGATTGTAATAATCGTAAATTCTTCTTTACTAGGGGCATTTATTAAAACTGTTTTTAGTTAAATAAATAAACAAAGCCGTGCCAGGTTACTAGGTTACAGAAATCGTACAGAGGTACCTACTATGAATTTTTTTAAATTTATTACTTTGTAATGCTTTTATATCTATGATTATTTCCCTCGCCTGTCAACTTTGACATTTTAACAAATCACATTGCAATTTACGTTATCGTTAAAACCAATCAGAATCAAATAAATCGACTATTTTCAATATTTCAAATCGACTATCCACAGCTACTGTCAAATATATTTATTGTCAGAGTACAAGCTAATATGAAAATGTACCGAAAATAAAAGTTATTTTATTGTGTATTTATTAATTTAAGTTACATTTAGAGCTCCAGAAATAATCTTAACTCGACCTTAATAAATTAGCGCCCATTTTTATTCTTACTAAATTTTTCGTGTATTTTGCAATTTGTCTCGACATAATTTTATCATTAATAATCAAAGAGTAGAGTCCTCGAGATAAAAGCCCTCGGACTCTATTCAGATTATTAACGACAAAATTGTCTCGACAAATTGATATCAGACACTCAAAATTTAGATACACTAAAAATAGTCGACTATTTATCAAAGTCTCGTTATATTACCCTTGATTATTTAATTCATACACATCCAGTATATCGACAATAATATCATAATTCACTCTTAGCACCAACAAGCAGCTCGTTGCGGCAATACTGAGAATGTGCATTGAGTCGTTTTCATTCAACGCTGCGTCATTAAACAGGACCGGATTTATTTCCAGTATTGAAATTATTTTTGGCTTAATTCATAGTTTTAATTTTCATAAACATGTTACTTTCAGTGTTGATCTCACACATCGAGATATAATGAAGAATAGAGATGACATGAACACTATTTTGCGATATAACAGATGGCCTCACTTCGAGTGATGGAAAAGTGTAATCAAAATGGTGACTTACGAGTCGTACTTTGATATATTTGAAGATTAACGGAATAAAAATGTTTTAATATCATTTAAATGATGCTATTTTAAAGAAATTACATTTATTCTTATCAAAACTGACTAGCTCAATTAGCTCGAGTTTGACATATGCGGTAAAACTGTAATGCAAAGGGGGAGGGCACTTTTAGTATGGCCATAGCATTTACTCTTTATTCTATATCAATAGTCTCACAGGTAATTTAAATCAGTTTTAAAATGCAAATGTAGAGGTATATAAAGAATTTAACGATCTAATATGTATATTAATCGCCTTTGTTACAAGTTTATTAAAAGATTTTTTCGGTAACCGACTCTCTAATAAAAAAAATACGTGTGGCACTCGGGGACTGCCGCGGTAAAGCTATTGCATAGCATTTTTTATCAACTTATGCAATTATAATTATTTATTTATTTTATTTATGCAGTATTTTTTTTCTTTAATATTAATTCAGGTTTTTTCTTTGATATTAACTCAAGTTACACTTTTTGAGCGTGGTGACCGATAAGAAAACAAATTTTTTGCTTTTATTGAATAAATGAAAAGTTAATATTGTTTAAAATATTTTTATTATCTTACAATACATGTAGGTTATTCAGGAAGTTTTATCATTGAAACCCTTGGTTTATGGTAACTGAAATAAGAAACATAAGTTTGAGACTTGATATCCTCTAAATATCTGGAAATTACCGCGTCAATGGTGGTCCCATATTTTGTTGTGGATTCTTGTGGATCATTATTCATTTTCAAATTCAATTTTTCCGAAATTGTGTCTAAAAGAGAATCAGTTATGAGTTATGAGCAGTTAGCAGCTAGTCTCACGCATACGTCTAGTCGCACGCACACAAACACCGTGCCGAAGTCTGCCGAACTGAAACGACGTTAGACGATGCACGGCTTTCAACGCCGCACCGCTGTGCCGGTTGGAGTGGGGGGTGTTAGGTTTATTTTCGTTACGGAATTTTTTTTTCGATTTTTCGATTTTCTTTTATTGAATAAATGAGAAGTTAATATTGTTTAACGCCGCACCGCTGTGCCGGTCGGAGTGGGGGGTGTTAGGTATTTTTTCGTTACGGTTTCGTTTTTTTTTTTATTGATTCGGTCGCCGCGCTCAAAGCCCGCGATAAAAGCTATGTAATAGCTTTTCGTTACGGATTTTTTTTTTTTCGATTTTTCGGTTTTTCGATCTTCTTTTATTGAATAAATGAGAAGTTAATATTTTTTAACGCCACACCGCTGTGCCGGTCGGGTGCCAGGTTTTTTTTTTTTTTTTCGTTACGGTTTCGTTTTTTTTTTTTTGATTCGGTCGCCGCGCTCAAAGCCCGCGATAAAAGCTTGTATTTCCGAGAGAAATTTTTGTGTGTTTACACTGGACTAAACAACTGTCAGACATAAATTTCACGCAATAAATGTTGGATGTAAACGTACCATTAGTTTTACATAAAATGGATGCATAAAAACCAAATAAATTTTGTTTACATCAGCACCTCAGAGGTAAGGTGTGTTAAGTCGCATTTTTCAGAGAACAGAGTTTTCTCCACTTGTGGATTTAATGTACTAAATTCTATCTAGTAGAAAACAGATTTAAGTCCCTAGTTGCATCATTTCGCCAAAAGATGACGGAACACTCGGTAAGTCACAAACCAAGTATTGCAAATTTGGGGTTAATAATGTTAAGTCAGATCAAAGTCAAAATTATAGGACAAAGTAAAAAAGCTAACAAAAAAATCAAAATAAATTGAACAATTGACTTTTGCAAATACCCCAATATTTAGTAAATTCACCGTTCCTTTACATTTTTTAGTAAAACAAAAAGTGAACTTCGTTTTTCAATATGCAACTGGGGCTCAACCTGCTAATTGATATTGTTTCATGACAGGTATAAGAGGGGTGCAAAATAAATCGCGCAATTACTCTGAGAAATAACGATTGTATTAGCTTGTACATGTATGCATTTTATGATAAAACAGCGTAGGACAAAATGGCGCAGGACAAAAGAGCGCAGGCAAAATAGCGCCGGACAAATTAGCGGAAGAACAAAAAGCGTAAGAACAAAATAGCGCAGGGCAAATAGCTCAAGGACAAAAGAAGCCCGTCACGAAGAAATTCGTTGAAATAATGCGTAACAAATACTGTTCCGACGACGCCTATGTGGAGTGTTTGAAATGCAGCTCTATCGATCTCACATTTTCGGATCCGACCCATTTAAGCGCGAAACAGTTTTGAACGAGACAAATACATAAGAAACAAGTTAGCTCCTAATATAAATAAAGTAAGAGCAGATAACGCCCATATAGTCAAGTTAGCGCTTTTTCAAAAGAGTGAAACAAATTAATGCATGACAAAATGTAATAGTATTCTAAATAAAATTAAAATAAAAACTTAAACTAATTTACCTAACCTGTGCAGCCTGGAGCCATGGCGGGTTGCTGTATATGGGTCCAAGCCGCACAGGTTAGGTAAATTAGTTACGAATGTTTTAACTAATTTTATATCATTGTTTTAAAGCAACCTGCGATGGTTTCAGGCCGCCCAGGTTAGGTAAATTAGTTGTTTTTTTTTTTAATTTTAATTAGAATACTGAAATATTTTGACATGTGCATTTGTATCTTGCGCTATTTTATCCTACGATATTTTGCTCTGCGCTATTTTGTCCTGCGCTATTTTGTCTGCGCCATTTGATCCTGCGCTGTTTAATCATGGAGCCACATATTACGTGCCTATACGAGTTTTAGGTATATCATTATATTCTCACTATAACTTTATAGTTCATTATTGGTGATGAAAAAGAATGTGCTCAGATTTTTTTTCTGAAAAATGTTCCCTTAACAATTTCTATTTGTGCTACATAAGACATATTCTAAGGGACACAGGAGGTACATTCGCTGTTATCATACTTATTTCATTATTTTCGTTTTTTTTTTTTTTAATTATTTACATATCTTTAGAAAGCTAAAATACAATCTAATTTATTGCAACTGAACCCAAAAAATTTTGAATAATCAAATTTAACTAAATTAAATGTAATTTCACTAAATTAGACAATTTTCCATAAATTACAAAACCTAGTTACTGTTAAGTTGGATATCAAGTATTTGGTACTAGATGTAGCAACAGGGCTTGCATGGGTAGACATTGTCTACGTTGTTTATTATAAGCCTACAAGCGCTTACACATATATTCATTGATGTTTTGTATCGCCGTAAAATCCTTCTATTTACCTGTCACCCCACGTCTCTTCACTCCGGACCCACAACTGAAGCGTATTGACTGTCGAATTAATCTTACGATCTGAGCCATACCCAGTCTCGACCACTTAAGACTGTCAAGGTGTTGCCAGATCTTACAAATATTTCCAAATTTGACTTTTACCAAAAAAAGTTAAGTTGATTTTTTTCTACATTGTGTTAGGATTTTTATTTGTTTTAACTGGTTTCGTTTCTTTTTTTTTCTGATTTAGACAAATAGTCATTTATTTTGCACTCCCGTCCTATTTTAAAAATAGTAGAAAATGTCTGTTTGGAAAAAAAAATATATTAATTTGTACGTTTTTATTTAAAAATATATGTCTTCTTTTTACTATAAAAAACTGTCGCATTTACAAATATACACGAAAACAAGTGACAATACGCTATCAAATGTCTCGGACATCTACACAAATACCTATAAAAATAAATATTTCAAAGAAACATACAACTATGGGATAAAATAAATAGAATTAAAATAACACAAATTTAAGAGCCATTGTTCCAAACGAGAAAATATTTTTTTTTATTTTTTTAGTACAGGATCCGTAAAATTTACAATGAAAACTCAGTTTCATAAAGGTATGGGTAAATCTCATCGAATTGAGGAATCTGGTGTTGTACTCCCCTGTGAGAATTCCAAACTGTCAGACGTTCAGCAACAAAATCGTTTAAAGGGTACGGCAAATCAACCATTTTTTTAAATATCGTATTAATTAAACAGTGAATCAAATATTCGACCAGGTCACCAGATTTAACCCCATCAAATTTTTTATTTGGCGACATTTCAGATAAGCTATCGATAAAACCAGACATCAATCATAATTAAAACGAATTAGATTTGAATGTCAAAGGAAATACAAGAGCAAATTATCCTTAATTAAGAGGATTGAACGATTGCCAATCAGCTGAAGGTCTTCCAGCTCTTAAAACTTGCCCTTATCATAGCAGGAATGGTATAATAAATAAACCTAAAATAGAATGGAAATTGTTTTTACAAATGTCCCAAGAAAATAAATCCAACAGTGATAAATCTGGGGAACGTTGGCTCGATGGATCGAAAAGAACGTGACAGTTACATTGAATCTGGAGGATATAGTTGAAAATGGATATTAAAAAGACGATATTTCACGATATTTAAAAAAACGATATGACGATATTAAAGAGTCGTTATCTCACGATATTAAAAAGACACTATCTCACACCTTTAATAATTTTTCCTCACCGACAGAATTTCTTAAAATTTTAATATGCTATTGGGACGTCAAAGTAACCTATACAAATAAATTAATATAAATAATTTTAAGACATTTTAATGAGAATGTCTTTCATTTTTATTTATTTATCATCATTTGTTATATTGCACTATTCTTGTAACTATACAGGGTGTCAAAAAATTCAGTTCAAAGTCATAGAAGCAAATAAATTAATATAAATAATTTTAAGATGTTTTAATGTAAATGCCTTTAATTTTTGTTCATTTATTGTCAATTATCGTCATGTATCGTTATTTATCGTTATTAATCGTCATTTATCGTCATTTACCGTCATTTATCGTCATTGCACAATTCTTGTAAATATACAGAGTGGCACAGATAATTCGGTTCAGTCATACAAGCAAATAAATTATTGTAAAAAATATCACAATTTAAACTGATACTCAACATATCTTCAAAGGTACATTAAAGGTGTGAGATTTTGCCGCGTTCGGAACAAAAACTCAAACAAAAATCTCAAATATTGCTTTCTATCGCCGGCCATTGTATCTTGTCGAAATCGCTGGAATTGGCGACTAGAAAGTTCTTGACGATGTTTTGTAGCATCGATCGAGCTTCTTTCTCGTCGCCGAGCTGTGATGTCAGGGCGGTAACGTTGTACTCTAGGATACTGATCTTCGATTGCAGCTGTTGGATGGCTTCTGGGACGGCTTTGGTCAGCTCGTATTTGGTGGCTTCGCTGACGTTCACTAAAACAATAACGTGATAAAAACCGGCAAGGTGAGGAAAAAGAGGTTTCTACTTTTTCTTGATAAGCTTTTAGTGACTCGTTTCTTTAAAACGCCACCACAGTCTTTAAATATTTTATAAAGTTTAAGGGTCGATCTTTTCACCTTCAGATAAAGTGTTGGGCAATTAAATCCACAGATAACTTAAAAGTGAAAACTAATCAGAAGATAAATTGGTCAAATATGAAAGATAATCTATCTTACCTATAAATTCCGAATAAAGTACTTTTAACTGATGGATAAATAGGTATATGGCATATAGTATGTTGTTTGCAATATTGACTCCAGGAGAACGGTATAGAAAACAATACAGTTGAATAGACAGAAATATATTAATAAATTGTCAAAAAAAGGGCGTAGTTAAAACAAGTTACTCGTTATGCTTCTCACGTTCAAATATAATTAAGCGTCTCATCTTTATTTTTCTTGATGCGTTGGTTAACGTATTTTATATAACTGATGACAATATATTATTTCTTTGTGTATTAGATAGATATAGTTTATTTGCTTTCATGTATGTTGTTGAAGATATTGATATTATACTCTATAATGGCATTTATGCGATATTTAAAGGGAATATACTGATATAGAAAGAACCCCGCACAAATCTTATGGAAATTGGCTCCCGGTCAAATTGGCTGAAATTTGGATATGTTGTTCGTTTCGGCATCCTGAGCAAAAGTCTCAATGGGCACAAAGCTTAATTTTGCTTATTTTGGCTCCTACGGAGCTCCAAAGCTCCACGGATTGACCATTATTTACTACTTAAAAAGGCAATCTCCTCGAAAGTTTAGTATTTGCTGCGTTAAAAAAGAAGTACCTTCTTATGTTTTCGGGGTCGCTGCATTCAAATCCAATGCCAATATAGTAATATTGACAGTTGACAGCAGTCAACTAGCTGTCAAACAACAATCAAAATTGAAAAATCCACATGTAAATATCTATTTTCATAATATTTGTGCGGGGTTCTTTCTGGAGGACAAATGATTACCTAAAAAATTGGTTGTCAAAATTATATCAGCAGCAATATCGGGGTGGTGTATAAAATTGAAGTAGTCAGGAACAAAAATTTTGTTCGTTGTCAGCGGGAAAAAATTGTCAAGAGGGTTTTGGGAGAGTATGAGAATTATTGTAATTGTTGGAAGAGATTTTGTTAGAAGATTGAGTAGAAATAAAAACAATATTTAAAAAAAGGTAAAAATAAAACAGATTAAAGACGTAGTAATAGTAATAAGAAGGCATAGGAGGAGCAGCAGCACCTACTACCAGGGTAAAAATCTTCAGTGCATGTATTGCCTGGAGATATATCCCAGCAATATGGCAAAAGGCGAAAGTAGTCTACCTTGCCAAAGTAGGTAGGGTCTCCAATGCCGTGGTCAGTTCTTGTAGACGACTTACCCAAAATATTGTCCAAAGAAGGCTACCAGTGCCTAGGATACGCAGACGACCTAGCAATTATCGTCAGGGGGCGATTTGCAGGTTTTCGGAGCGATCTCAAACAGCTCTAAACATAGTGAACAACTGGTGCAAAAAGGAACAATTGTCCATCAACGCACAAAAAACAACAGTTGTACCATTCACAAAAAAACGGGTACTTACAGGTCTAAGACCACTAGTACTAAACAGCGCAGTTATCCCATTCGTCACAGAAGCCAAATACCTCGGAGTCATATTTGACCAAAGGCTGACGTGGAATCAACATCTCAAAAAACTCACACATAAAGCTACAATAGCTCTCGTAATCTGTAGAAGAATATGTGGGGAAAACTGGGGTCTAAACCCCAAAATGATTATATGGTTATGGGTAATAAGACCCATGAGAACCTCTGGCGCAGTGGCATGGGTAACCAAAACTGCGCAGGCAAGTGCAATTGGCCAACTCACTAGCATTCAGCGGCTTGCCTCTCTAAGTGCTACTGGGGCCATGCGCACTACGCCGACCGCAGCAATGGAGGTATTATTAAATCTCACGCCACTGCACATCTTCATACAAGGAGAAACCAGGTCAGCTATTCACAGGCTAATGCAGGGACAAAACCCAATAAGCCAACTACATAGCGCCGACCACACAAGGCTATATCAGCAAGTAAAAAGGGATAATATTCTAGCTATGCCTACTGATAGAGCTATAACCACATTCAAATTTGAAAGAAATTTTCAAATTCAAATACCAGCCCGAGAATCCTGGAAAAAGGGACCTCCGGTACAGGCTGAACTCGTCTGGTACACAGACGGTTCAAAAACCAAGGAAGGAGCCGGTGCTGGAATCCATGGTCCTAAGTCGAAATCAACGATTTCACTGAGTTTAGGAAAATATGTAACAGTGTTCCAGGCTGAGCTAATAGGCATACAACACTGTGCAAGAGAAATATTAAATCAGCAAGTATCAGGCAAAACTATTGCCATATACTCTGATAGTCAAGCAGCTCTAAAGGCAATTCTCTCACCAGAAATCAAATCACGACTGGTGAAAGACTGTCTAGAAGACCTGACAGAGCTAAGTAGTCAAAATAAGGTGACCTTAGCCTGGGTTCCAGGCTATGAGGGATATCAGGGCAACGAAAAGGCCGACGAATTAGCCCGAGAAGGCTCAGATAAGGCCATGACAGGCCCCGAACCCTTCTGTGGAGTTGCTAAGGAATTGTACAATGCATCCATTAAACAATGGATGCAAAAAGAGTCTCAGGAATGGTGGAACAACTATCCAAGACTGAGACAGGCCAAACAGTTCATCAAGGAACCATCGGCAAAGTTCACGAAAGACCTACTGGATCAAAAGCGGCAAAGTTCACGAAAGACCTACTGGATCAAAAGCGTCAAAACGTTAGGATAACAAGTACGTCTTCTTACTGGACACTGTCGCCTCAAAAGGCACATGAGTGTCATAAATCCAGCAGAAGAAGCAACTTTGTACAGGTTCTGTGAAGAAGAAGAGGAAACATCATTCCACGTCCTGTGCCAATGTGAAGGCCTGGCTGGAATGAGGTTTCTAACATTGGGCAAAGAAAAGCCAATTGCATGCAACTACATGCGGGAGCCACTGTCAAAGCTACTAAGTCTAATAAAAAAGACCAGGCTAGACGACATACTCTAAAACAAACGGAGTCCCACAATAGATCTGAAAAGATCGCGGTGGACAAGGATAAATAACGTCCAACTCCTAATCTAATCTACAACCAGGGTATCTATTTTTGAATCTCAGGGAGTAAAAATTTTAATAGAAGAATTAGACAATTACAAATTTTGTACGTTTCAAATAAAGAGGAAACACCTGTTTTATATTCCTTCGAATTCAAGAATAGCTTCCCAGAAGCAGAGATGGAGAAGCAGTGTAAGTTAAAGCTAGCGGTCATTTTGAGTAGCGTGTTGAGCACAAAGCTGAAAATTTGTAGATTCATAATTTAATACCTGTTGAAAAAGGAAATAATGATCTGGCAGGGATACCGCTGGTGCGAGATCTACATTTAAATTTTTAAAAGTGTCAAAAAAAATAGTTAATATTAACATGTTTTTTCAAGACTAAAACATTCATGAAATTTTCTTTGAATTATTTTATCAACATAAATACAACTGCCAGACCATTCTTTATTTTCACATGTAAGAAGTTAGGACTAAACAAAACGGCTACCCTAGACAGTGTCCGTTTGTACAAGCTGCTACGTATATATACATGAGAGGGTAAATGGACATTTGGAGAAAAGACAACTGGGTGTAATGAAAAATACCTATTAATTAATATGAAATGTTTAAATTAAAAAAATCCAGGCTATTTTGTAGGTTGCAAGTACATCCCAGATAACGGTAAAGTTGTTACTTCAAACTACTTAAGAAAAGTTACTTATGACAGAAAACAATCTTATAATTATTGTACCATTATTAAGTGGTAATTAAGGTATGTGGTCAACATAAGTACTAAACGACTTTTTTTTTAATTAAACTTGTGTTGTATGAGAGATATGGCTTCGGACGGTGTCCATTTGCCACAGAATGTTTAAATAATAAAAATAATTAAACTTCATCCGTTATTCCTGCAGACACTACTGGTAAAACCATAAAAATAAAATTAAACAGCGATTTACTGTTATTTCCGGAAAAACGGGAAGTAATTTATGACGTCACAGAATTATTGAATCCATTATAAAACATTTTGTGATCTAAGCTCAACAAAAATAATTTCAATATCTCAAATAATAACTTAGAAAAGAGTGGAATTTTTAAAATGTTTACCAATAATAAAAAAGTTCAGATACGCCAATGGTGTAATTTGAGTTAGTCTCAATGGGAACAATAAGGCTTACAAGGAGTTTCTAAAGGTTATTGCTTAAACGAGTTATTAGTAACACATTGACAGCACATTTTTATTTAAATATTCTGATTCGGAAATGTTAATATCATTTTCAAAAAAATTGGTATTTTCGTTTGAAAATAAAAAATAATTTACAATTTACTATTTCTATAAAAACCGAAAGTAAGCTAAGACGTCACAAATTAATTGAATCCGTTATAAGAAAGTTCGATAACTCAAATAATCACTAAGGAATTTTAAAGAAGTTTACCAATAACAAAAATGTTAAGTTACGCCACTGGTGTGATTTGGGTTAGTCTCAATTTTAACACTAAGGTTTACAAAGAGTTTTTGACAACTGACAGAACACTTTTAATAAGATATTATTATTCAAACATGTTCAATAAATTAGAATTTTCAATAAAAAATTGGATAAAATGCGATTTACTGTCATTTCCGAAAAAACTGGAAGTACCTCATGATGTCTCAGAATAATTGAATCAGTTATAAATAATAAAATTTTTACTCCAAATTTTCAAAGTAAAAATCTTTTCGATATCTCAATTAATAACGAAGATGAGAAGGGTGGAACTTTTAAGTGTAAACTCGCCTGGCGGGCACTAGCAACCGTCAGAATGGTCTAGCAGTTGTAATTATGTTGATAAAATATTTCAAAGAATATTTTCTGAAAGTTTTAACCTTGTAAGAACAGGTTAATTATAACTATTTTTTTTACACTTTCAAAAATTTAAATGTAGATGTCGCAACCACAGTATCTCTGCCCATCGAGATAGAATAAAGTAGAGACGACATAAACACTATTTTGCGATATGACAGATGGACGCACTTCAAGTGACGGAAAAATGTAATGAAAATGTCAATAATTTTATATTTGAAGAGTGACGGAATGAAAATGATTTTATATCATTTAAATGTGGCTATATAAAAAAATTGCATTTATTCTTACCAGCTCCACTGTCTTGAGTTTGATATTGACGTAAAAATGTAATGCAAAGGTGCGGACACTTTAGCATCGTCTCAGCATCTCTTAATTCTATCTCAATGATCTCTGCCAGATCATTATTTCCTTATTCAACTGGTATTAAATTACAAATCTTCAAATTGCCATCCTTGTGCTCAACACGTTAGTCTAAATGACTGCTGGCTTTCAGTCTACAGGGAAGTCGGAGCACATGAGAAAGAAGACAAAAATAATTTTCATTATTTATTTGTGACCATTTTAAAATTTAATTTATTGTAATATTTTAGATAATAAATGAAACGACCTAGGATTTAGAAATTATATGACCTAAAAGAAGGTTTTCGTATCAATATCCCACAGTTCAACAACGAATTGATCACTGTAATTATTAGCACGCAGAATCATTGTATTTTAGACTATCAAAAAGAATTTCACGACATTAAACATGCTATTCAGATGCTTTGTGTTTCTAAGTATAACTTTAATAATAATCTCACTTCTTGGTTAACGAAATTAGTCGATATTTCCTTTTTGTCACTTTACAAGAAACTATAGGTATTTTAAATGACGATTTCAGAAAAATACAAAGCTTCTTTAAAATAAGTGACGAAACGAAATAACAACAAGTAACAGTGAAATATCGCAAGCATAAATACATTGATATAAAGGTAGCTACATAACCACAGAACGTTAAGAATACTGAATAACTACCCTACAGATAAATTCTCTTGAAAAGACGGAAACTTCGTTATGTGTCAGATAATAACTCTCGTATAATATATCCATTAATTAGTTATCTGAAACTTTATCAGAAGGTGAAAAGACCAACCCTAAACGTTGAGCATTGTACACGGAAAGTTAGTCCATAAACGATAATATAATATGTCTCTCAGCTAAATGCCAAAGGTATGAATAATTTGTACTGTGTCCGGGCGGTAGGAGCGCTTATGTAACCTGAAAAATTCCAAGTAGCACATCGATAGATATTTGGTTTTTTGTCCGCAATGAAATATAATATGCTTTCATAAAAAATCTTTTGCAGCCACTTTTTGTCTTAGGTTCGTTGTTTCAGTACATTTAGCTTAAACACAGTTTTTATGAACCTAAGATGATATTTCAGGCATTTTGTGTATCGGCGAAAGGTTGATATGATAAAAAGAATTTTGTAATTTCGGAAAATGTTCCCAACGTATATTTTATTGCGTACAAAAAGCAAAAATCCATTGCTGAGAAACTTTACTTTAAATTTAACAGGTCATACAACCGTTCCAACCACACACAACTTGCTCACCCCTCCCATGCACTCTACTACAAAGATACGTGCCACTTTTTGGAGTCAGTCGAGGGATTATAAAAGCTATTAAAAAATTATAATTTTGTTTGTTGTATAACATTCCAAGAAATTGAGACATGTCTTGGCATTGGAGTGGCAGCACTCGCGTTATCAAAATAGAAAGAAAAAGTAGAAATAACCGAAATTAGCTTGAAAGCTAAATTCCCGTATATAGGGTGATTGAATAGTGTGAAAAAATTCAATATCTCAGACGCTCTTAGAGATATATGAATACCCTATGAAACCACACATTACTTGTTAAAATGAGAAAAGGAAACATAATTTTAATCTAGCTTGAATTTATGGAACATCCTGTTTATTCGAAAATAATTTTAAGACATTTCAACGAAAGTCCCTTTCATTGTTTGTCATTTATCGTCATTTTTCACACTAAATAATTACCCTGTACATCAAACATAGGCTGTACAAAAATAATACAAAAGCACATTAAAAATAAGATTTTATTCATCTTCGTTGTTTAACATATAAAAAATATTAATTGAGATCTACTAAAAAAAAACACACGCACACACAAACAATACGAATTTATGCAAATTTGCATTTTTTTATTTTCTAAACCCACTAACTAAATGCAAATTCGATAAATTTTTTCTTTTAAAGAGTAATTATTAAAAATAACGCGATATATACCAAATGTTTCTTCTTCAAGTGGAAAAATGTTGATATTTGTAAATAGAAATATTTTTAGGCCAATTTGAACCCTCAAAGATGAAACATTTTATTACGCATACAAAATACTGTTAATTGTAGCACCAATATTTTTTTACTATCACAGGATTGATATTCGTATATTCAGCGAACACTAACTTATTTTCGGCACTCATTTCTTAAAATGACAGGCTTCAAACTGACTTGTAATTTTGCTTTAAAATTGTAACGTATTTCTACGAGTTTACTTGACCAATACCAGATTATAATATTTATACAAAGACTATAGAAATATGGAAACTAAAATAGAAACCTTAGTACAGGGTACATTATGACTAGGGAGAAACTAGGAAGGTTTCAGCAAAATTTCAACAGTATCGTTTTGTAAACTTAATAACAAAAGTATAAAAAAAAATCAAACTCCCTTCCCCTTCAATCTCCATGATAGCAATTCAACCCACGCTCCCAAACTCATGCACTACTCCAAATGTTGCGTTTTTTTCAATTGGCGCACGACGAACGAAGCGCAACACCACGTCGACGCCCTCTGGTGGGGTCTGTAGGCGTGCGGGTGTACCAGCGGTTGATTTTGACCGGTCACAGTAGAAGAAAATGAGGTACGGTTCAGATCCAAGCTAGATCGATGCGATCGTGCTAGTTTATCATGCATTTGTACTTTACCGCCTGTCAAGAGTTCCACTGCAAGATGCGTATCAGCGAATGATCAGCACATAGGATGAAACAGAGCACACTGTTAGGCTAAGAACGGTAGAAAAAATTATCTTTGTCGGTTTTAGAAGAATGGTTAACGTTGTATAGTAGGACGGAAGATTAAACTGCATTATGCAATGAATGGAGAACGGGTGGGCGTCAGTTCGGTGAACTACCATTAGCAGATTTTTGATTGGATAGCCGGCTAATCAGTGCAGTCTACGAGTAGAGTACACACCTAAGGTATAGACAATAACGAACAATCACACACTTAAATGAAAACCTTGTTTTTAGGAAATATAGACAAAATTAAAAATAGACAAAAACTACAATCATATCACTTACTGCCTCACGGCACAGGATTCATAATAGTCTCATAAAACTAAAAGTAAGGAATAAATTCCAAGATCAAAAAGGACAAACCTTCATGAAAATAGCAGTAAGGCGTGAATATCAGCCATGGCCCTTTGGAAGCTCAAGAAGATCTCTTCAACGTATACTGTATCTGTAGATGTGAAATAATAATGTAGATAGTGCAAAATAACTATGATTATGAATGTGTTTTTAAATTGAATAGTCGGACGAAAGACTAAACTTTATTATGATCTTTTTTTAACAATTATGAAAGCCATGGCGTCCTTCATAAGAAGGTCTGACAGGTTTGAAGTAGGAACCATTCTTCTAAAACTCGACTGAAAATGTTTCATAAAAAAAACACAAGTGGTGATCGACATTACACGATAGAGTGTTACATTTTATATAAACATTATTACGATTGAAATAGTTAACTTATTCATAAAAAAATAATGCCTGAGCTTTTAAATCGTTGATGAAACGTGAGTCGATTACCACCTTTAACTGACCCACTAGATCCACTACAGAAGTGCAGTTTAAAATACCTCAACCTGTACTATGTTAAAAACCTCTGCACTTACCTGAATTAACAGTGCTTCTGGGCTTCATAGCGGAGCAATACGCCTCAATGACGTCCAAAATAAACCCGTCCTCCTTGTAGCTCATCGGCCTTCTGCTGTTGTACCTGGCGTACGGCCCATTGGGGGAAGTACCGAGCGCCAGCGAGGGGCGTAGTGGCGGGGTAGGACGGACGCAGACGGCTGACCAACCACGAGTCGATGCGGGAATCGAAGACGAAAGCGCCGGCGTGCTGGAATGGATGCTGCCTTGGCGATGGTGATGGTTATTCGGTAGATTGGTCCCGCTTGCCGATATTAGTGGGGTCATCTACATAACAAATTCGTCTTATTACATAAATTAAACTATGATGTAGTAGTAATGGTATTTTACTACGACCATTAGTCAGCTAAGATCACAACGTAACTTCTATCTAGAGAATACTATTCGAATTATACAGGGTGTACCAATAAAAGCTCCCAGGCCAGATATTTTGAGTAGTAATAGAGATATTTTAATTCTGTAAAAGTCAGTTTATAGAACGCTAAAAGAGCTTCAATTTTAGATATAAATTAATTTTAAATAGGTCAATACGTAGATGGCGCTGCGTTCAATATTTTTTGTACGATGGGAGGACCTTTCTTATATATCGCATCTTGTAAGAAATGCATTTTTAAGCACATTTTGTTCTATAAACTAATTCGATAAATCTAGCCATTTTTGATATACAGAGTGGGTCACTCAAAACAGTTTAATTCTGTTTTTCGGCATTAATCATTGGATTTTAAGAAAATGCTAAAACAGGTCGATTTTTATTTTCATAATGCAGACATTTGTCATGTGTCAACCCCCTTTCTTCCACTTCTCCAACCCCTTAATTTTAAATGAGAAATGTACCATGTACGGTACATCATTGAAAAGGTAATTTTGTGGGGAAGTCATAATTATGTTTTTTTATTGCGATACTTTTAATTGTAGCGCCCTCTATCGGAAAAAAAACCTGTAACGTATTATAAAGTGTGACACTTTATTTGAAAGCTAATTTAATTACTAATTCAATGTACAATATATCATTAATATAAATATTTCCATATTGCACTTGCAACAAAATAAAGTTAGCAATAATAATGTGTAATAATTGGCATTATTATTATTTTTAAAATATAAAGAATTTAACAAAAATCCCAAAAATATCTAATATTTTTAATATCTATTAAAGTAACACAACATATTTATTAAAGCCAAACAATTAGAAATAGTTCATTGTACTAGTAAATTAAAGGACAAATCGCGCGAATAATCATTAAAAATAAATAAGTAGAGTTTCTTTTAAAATAATCACGTTAAGGTTGATATAAATAGAGAGTCAATCGTTGTCACAAAACGACTCAAGGGGCGGCCGTTGGGCCAAACCTATGCCAAAAAATGTAACTTAGTAATTATTAATATTTATTGTATATAGTAAAGTGTGTGTGTAGCGTTTTTGTTTTCAAAGGTAATATCTATTTTATTTTAACATGTTTAAATCTCTTGTTTGGGTTATGTATTTTAAAACAGTTCATTTGTCTTCTTCAAATGCCAATTCTTTCATTTTCGTCCCAAGTTTATTTATTAAATATTTATCAGATTTAAGGGTTTTATCATAGATTATAGTATATTAAAATGGTTTATTATAATAAAGATTTACAATTGTGGGTAGTAATTTTTGCTCGTCTTATTTCAAAAATAAAGATTGTTTTGATTTATTGAAATTGTTAATCATTTTTTACTTATATTTAAATATACATGTTATTGTTAATTAACCTATTTTATTCTCACCTCTTTCCAAAAACCAGTAAGAAATATTCCGAGCATGTTAAGCCTCGGCGTTCCTACCCTTAAGGACTTGAGAGTCTTAAGTCAGTTGCCAAAACCGCTCGACATATGCTATTAAGGGATGTTTTTTTTTGTATTTTTATTATTTTATTTTGCCACTATGTTGCAGCTAAAGACCTATAAGTAGTTGCAAATGGTCTTTAGGCATGCAGGTTGTTACAAATGTTTAAAATAATGCATGACTAATGTTCAAACTATGGCAAGTGCAATATGGAGGATATTTATATTAATGTTATGTAGTGCATTAAATTAGTAATTAAATTTGCTTTCTAATAAGGTGTCACACTTTATAATACGTAGTTTTTTTATCCCGATAGAGGGCGGTACAATTAAAAGTATCGCAATGAACAATCATATTTATAAATTCCACATAAAAATACCTTTTTAATGATGTACTACACATTGTAGTGTCACTCTATAATACGTAATAGTTTTTTTTTTTTCGCTAGAGGGCGATAAAATTAAAGTAACGCAGTGTACAGAAATATTTCTGAATTCCCCATTAAATTACCTTTTCAATGATGTGCCATACATGGTACATTACCTATTTAAAATTAAGTTGTTGGTGAAGTGCAAGGGAGGGGGTAGACACATGACAGATGTCTGTATTGCAAAAATGGTTTTAAATTAGAATAAAAACCGACCTGTTTTAGCATTATCAATCCAATGACTAATGCTGAAAACAAGGATGAAACTGTTTTGAGTGACCCACTCTGTATATCAAAAATGGCTAGATTTATTGAATTAGTTCATAGAACAAAATCTGCTTAAAAAATGCATTTTTTACAAGATGCGATACATAAGAAAGATCCTCCCATCGGAAAAGAAATATTGAGCGCAGCGCCATCTATATATTGACCTATTAAAAATTAATGTATATCTAAAACTAAAGCTCTCTTTGTGCTCTGTGAACTGACTTTTTCAGAATTAAAATATCTCTATTACTTACCAAAATATCCGGCCTGGGAGTTTTTATTGGTACACCCTGTATATATTTTGTTGAATCCTCTGTTAAAACTAATATTAAAGCCTTTTGTAATATTGTAAGGAGTAAAAGAACAAAAGCAACATTATACTAGATACAATTAATTTGGATAACTCTTTTGTATGTTGCGGTAGCTACTCCGTTTGCAAGATATTTTTCTTCAGTTTACACCACATATACCCTAAATTTAAACAATCTAAACTTCATATTTCCTCATACTACATTCCAGTTTCGACCAATTATTTATGTATTACATATATATACGATTTTGAAGTCGGTTTTTTAAAATTACTTTTAATCTTGTTAACATTTCTTTTTCATTATTCAAAACTCATTTATAGCAGGCTTTCATGTTAATGTTTTACTGTGTATTTTTAAACTTCGACTAATCTTATATTATTTGCTCTATTTTGTATTACTTTGAATTTGATTATGAAGCATTTTTAAATCATTCTTCACGTCCGGTAATTTGAACTACTGATTTAATTGTGACTAGTAATCCTTAGGTTAAAGATACCAGTGATTTAATATAATATACACTGGTATTTAAGCTGTGCAAATGTGGCCAGTTTGCTAGAAATGTCCTGTATTTCGTAGCAATTCTAAGAATTAATCTCATCGAAATAATCTCACTGAAAAAAAAAAAAAACAAAAAACTGGAGACTACCGTTGTTTGCGTTTTTCACACTAATAGCGGGAAAGTGTTAAGTCGGCCATCGCAGGAACATCAAATGAACGTGATAGACAACAAAGTACGTTAAAATGAGTGTAATTAAAATGAATAGGGTACAGGCAAGGGCTGGAAAAAACACACAAGCATTTTGTTAGAATATTAGCTCAATAAAAAAATAACAAACGATTTAAATATGACATCGACAACACACCACCACGCATGCCCTTGCCTGTATTCGCCGGCCTAGTATCGATGTATATCCCCTTAACCACGCTGGAAGGTATCTTAGCCTTTAACCACCAATGGGCGTACAGACCGGACTTGTACATCGGAATATTATCCTCCTCATCTTTCTGTTGTACCACGTCAGCTGTATCGTCCAGCAGACACCCGGTAGATTGAGATTTTTGCGGCCCTAGACTTGATCTACTCGGCACTACATACAACTTGGAATGCACCCGTTGCAAACTATCGCGCGATCCCGTCATCACGTTCTCGTTGATGCAATCTTGTCCTGAAGTGCGCGGGGTCGAACCAAAAGGCGACGTACACTGACACTCCGATTCAAAGTCTCTAGCGACGAGCTCGCTAAGAGATATAGCATCTTGTTTATCGCTGTACTTATCGAAGAAGTTAGCCATATCTATGCTGCACCGCACTTGCGCCGTACTATCAGCAGCGTTAGCGGAATCAGGAGAGTTTAAAGTACAACTTCCTGCCATTATTCCGGAATCCGACGACCTAGGACTGTGGCAGTACTCCATACAGCACCGGCAGAACGACTGATGTGAAGTACTCGGATAATCCTTCGAATCTTTAGGCGTTATCTGTAAACTAGACCTCCGACGAGGTTTGTCGGAGTTAATACTGTGTTTCCTAAACCCTACGTTTTCTAAATTTAAACTAACACTCTGCGGTACTACTCTAACATCGTCTTTATCGAACATACTGGGCGGTCTTAGTATCAAACTGTCATTATCATCAACTTCTTCTTCAACGTCATCGATCATAATCGATTCAGTATCGAAATTATAAAGTATTTCGGCCAGTACGTTGTCAGGTAGCGGTAGCGTGTTGACGGGCAGTTCTAAGCTGCTGGAATGAGTAGTAGTACTACTAGTGGACATGGTAGGCGATAATTTAGTAGCGCAAGTTATATTATTGTCGCTATTGGACCACGTAGGGATGTAAATAGTGGTCAAGCTGCTTTGATTAAACTTGTTGCCTACTAGCTTCGTCGGGCAGCTTTGCCTAGTAGTGGGAATATAACTGTCAGGTAAAGGGATGGTGGTCAACTCCAAGCTGTCGTTGAGGTTACATAAGTTTTCGCAAGCCATATAAGGTGTGGGTTGTCTTATATCAGTGCTATCTTGCGATTCTTCAGAATATTGTTTCTGTAAGTGAATACTGGCTTTAGATACTAGTAAACTAGGTACTTTCTTCGCTTCACCATGATCCACAAAGCTTCCGCTTTTAGACTCTTCCCGTTCAGAACCAGTTTGCGGATTGTAATACCTTATATAACCGAAAGGATTACTCGAACCACTAGAACCGCTCGAAGTTCCCGGTTTTTTCTCACTATCATCGGAACTATCGCTATCCGTATCGCTATCCGTATCGCAATGTATAACGCTGTCCCTACAATGTATATCTTTGGTATAAATACTGATTTCGGTTTTGTGATGCCTGATTTTCACCAAACTCAAGTTCATTTTGTTCAAATATTCCGCGTAGAGTAACTGTTTAAGTAATTTCCGAGTTATGACTTTTTGTTTGATCAGTTTTTGAAAATGTTTAGTTAGGGCCGCAAAGGGTGCTGCGGAGGGGTAGTGGGAGGGCGGGTAAGTCACCGGTCTGCTGCCACATGATAATCTGAAGCTTACGACTGATGTGCGATTGCAGTAACCGCGCTGGTTCATTTGAGATGACTGTAGAATAATATTTTTGATGAAATAACAATTTCAGATGACACAGTACATAAATAAAATTTGAGCGAGTGTATAAAACATAAACAAGGACAAAAAATATATAAAAAAATGTACAAGAAACAAGTATAAATGTAAGAAAACCAAATAAATCTAAAAAAAAAAACTGAATAAATGCAAAACTGCCAAGAAGGCATGAATAAATGTCAAACAAATATAAATAAAATCAAACAAACATGAATAAAAGAAAAATAAATAAAAAATGTAAAAAAAGTCTAATGGATGTAAAACATCCTAAATTGAATGTCAAAAAACAACTAAATGACAAAAACATGAATACCGGGTTGCAATGAAACCAGGTCCACGTTAATATCTTTTTTAGTTACCAAGCGATTTTGAATTGGCACTTAAACAAAATGGTGAGACTTTCGGTTTCAGCAGAAAAGCCATTAAGAGTAATTGTTTAAATGGAAAACCCTGTATATTTTATGTTTCTTGGAATCTACGGTTCAAATTGCATATGACCAAATTTTTATTTTTCCCAAAAAAATTTTTTGTTGTAGAAGGCCAGCAATAATTTTTCGAAACAAAAGCTATTTTACCAATTGAGTTAAAAATAAATCCTTCTGATAAAAAATACATTTCTAAAACGTGTTTTTTACCAAAATTTCACTATGTACCACTAAGAACATTATTTTCCAGTACATAGAATTCTATCTCAAAAAAAATGTAAAACATTTGGCAAAACTGTCATATATAATTTGAACCGTAGATTCCAAAAAAATACAGAATGATCTATTTAAAAAATTAAACTTAATGGCATTTCCAATAAAACTGCAAGTCGGCCATTCTGTTTGAGTATAAATTTTAATTCAAAAGTATGTCCCAAATTTCATCTAAATCACTTCATAAAACAAAAAATAATAAAGTGGCAAACCTCAGTGTAACTAGGCAAGAAGACATAAATACTGTAAAAACCATGAATATAAAGTAAATTATCAAATAAAAAATAATCGTTTATACAAAAAAAAAAAAACAAAAAAAAATATAAAACGAAGTGACATTCGTTATTCTAAAATGGTTCTACTTAATAAAAAATATGAATAAATACAAAACTGTCTAAAGGAAATGAAAAAAATTCATACAAATTTAAATACCAAACATAAATAGAAGAAAAAAAAAAAGGAAAATGTCAAAAAACTTAATATCTAAAAACGCCTTAAAAATTTAAAAAAGTGAATGGATATAATAACCTAAAATGAATATCAAAAAAACACAATACGAATAAAAAGTAAAAAATAAATGTATATCCAAAAAACAAGATATATAAAACAAAATGAGTGAATGTTAAAAAATATATAAACACCTGTGAAAAGTGTCAGGTGACTGGCAGCCATTAGTGAAAATGACATTAGATATTCTAAAACGGTTCTTGTTAAACATAAACAAATATAAATGCCCAAAACCCATGAATAAATACAAAACTGTCAAAAAGACATGAATAAACGAAAAAATGAAGAAATAATGTAAAAAAACCAAAAAAACACCTTAAAACATCAAAAAAGGTGAATGGATGTAAAATAACCTAAAATGAATTTAAAAAAAAAAACACAATGTGAATAAAAAGTAAATAATATTACCAAATTAAAAGTAAATAATTACCAAATTAAAGTAAATAATTGCCAAATTAAAAATAAATATTTATCCAAAAAATATATATGTAAAACAGAACGAGTAAATGTTAAAAAAAAACGACGAATAAATATCAAAAACACATTAATGTAACAAGCATAAACGAACATGAAAAACATTTTTTATAAACAAAAAAGACTAGTGACATGTGAGTGACAGCCCCATTAGAGAAATTGACACTCGGTATTATAAAACGGTTCTACTTACGTGCGGAGGCGGCTGTGGAACGAACTGCGCCTGCGATGGCGCCACCTTTTGGCTGACCGTCGACGCTGTTGACACCCTGGGCATTTGTTTTCTAAGCAGTTCAGTCCAATGATCGGCGTCGTCCTTATTTTGGCACGTTACAATTCTTTTGTCGATCATGGGGGCGCTGATTTCGAAGGCGTTCTTGTATTGGTCAGTGTCTTCGAGTCTTGTCACGGTCAAACCAGACAGGAAGAGTTTACCCTTGGAAAATTATACATATTTTTATATGCTTACGGTTCGTTCGAACTACTGCAATTAGTTAGTTAATTAGTTATTGTTACTTAACACATTGACGAAATTAAAATACAAAAATTATAGTAAGCAATCCGAACGGTACCACAAATTTAACTGGGTTTAACAACAATACGAACATTTCTTGGATCTAAGGCAACTTGATAATTTTCTGAACTATCTAAATCGGTCTACTTTGAAAAATTCTAACCCGAATTCAAACTAAGCTGCTTGAACATGATTAAAGCCTACTAATCAGTTCATCTTTTTCATTAATCTAACAGTATTTACGAACCAATACTCAGAGTTAGCTAAAAGTTAAACTGCTGATGTACATCACTCGGGTTATTGCTCAAATTCAGACAGCTAGTAAAACAATTCTGCAATTTACATTCAATAGCAACGTTTACAAAACTAATGGCGAAATATGCACAATCTGTAACCAGCCAATACCAGAGACACTGCGTCATATATATATTTTTTTAATGCCCTATTTATTCAGGTTAGAAACTTTAGTGATTTTTAGAATGTTCTTTGGAGTTAAAATAAGATCGTTTATGATCATTGAGTAACCGCAAAAAAAAAATAGCAATCATCAACCTTTTTGTTTACTTCCCTCGGTCTGGCTCAAAAAGGACTTTGGAGAAAAACTTCAAATTTTGTATGTGGGTAAGGCTCCTTTCTGGCTCAAAACTAGTTATACTTCCGGTAAGTTATATACAGGGTGAGAAGTTTAAAAAAATTATTTATTTTTAAAAGTGAAAGATTACAGATCCTAAATAAGAGTTTAAAAATTCAAAATGCGTGGAAAGGAATGTTATTTAATCAACAAATGTCCCACTTGAATAAAAATAATAAAAAGCGTCGTTTTGGTTTGTGTAACTGGACCATTGTAAAAGCAGCCAATCATTATCATTCAATAACGTGAAAAAGAACCCCGGGCAGACGCAAAGTGAGAGTTCGAGTGGGATCAAGAGGAATATCGATGGAGAGAGGAAGGTGAAAAAGGGTTTTTGGTTTGGTGGTTTTAACAAATTTCATTTGACAGTAGTTTTTAATGAAATTTTTAACATCTGACATTTGAAAAACTAACTCAATTCATGACTAACTCATAAAAAAATTAATTACCGTAGTTTTTAATAAAATTTAACATCTGGTACATTTCAACTACTAACTAAAATCCTGATTAATTTACACAAGAAAGAAATTATTGAAATTTAATACCCGGTACATTTGAACTACTAACTCAATTCAGGATTAAACTATAATAAATTTCATTTTGCAGTAGTTTTCAATGAAATTTAACACTCGGAACATTTTAACTACTAACTCGATCCATTAATATATAAGAATTTCATTTAGCAGTCATTTTTACATAAATTTTCCATTCGGTACGAGTGAACTATTAACTCAATTCATGATTAATTTATAAGAAATTTCATTTAAGTGTTTAATGAAACTTAACATTTGACATTTGAACTACTAATTAAAAGCATGATTAATTTATAAAAAAAAAATATGAAATCGCCCGGTACAGTTGAACTACTAATTTAAAGCATATTGATATATACATAATACATATTTTTATAAATACAAATGCTATTTACTAGTGAATCTGATTTATTATGTATTTAAAGGTTTATAAATACTTATTTCATTATTAACAAGATTTTTTTACGAAATTTAACATACGGTACATTTGAACTACTAATTGAATTGACGATTAAAATAATATATACTTACTCTCTAATAAAATACCGATAATTATGTGATCGAGGGTTTTTAAATGTGATGCATTTGAACTACTTCAATTAATGCATTCAACATTACTTGTTTTACCTTTTTAACACTGCATTTAATTTTGCAGTATTTTAAAAAAAATGTAACATCCATTACATTTGAACTACTAAGTTAATACATGAGTTTCTTTCGACTTACCTCGTAGATAAAAGCGCTTAACCTATGACTGACGCTGAGTATCAACAGCGTGGACGGAAACAACACGAAATATCTATCGTTGTGTTGCGGCCCCACAGAAACCAAACCCATGTAAATAATATCGCCCAACGTCGTAAGACTAGGACCTTCCCAACCTTTCACGGGACCTGTCAGTACTTGAAGTTCCAATTCTTTTTGCCTTCTGGTGGCCGAACAAGTTGCCTAAAAACAAAATCAATATAAATAACAATATAACAGATGACAATTGACAAAATTGTACAGAGTCTTCAACAATACTCTTATACCACGTGACCAATTGATGCCATGAGTTGACAAAAAGTAACATTAATAACTTCAGTAGCAACCCTAAAACAATGTCACTGACATATTTGACAGAGCTGGTACTTAAGTTATAAAATTCACTAAGAATCACAATTTTCAATAAATTTATTATTTTACGCAAAGGCTTTGACAGTTGTCTCACTGACATTTGACAAATACTTACGGCTATTTCTTTATATACGCTGACAGATCGTTGAGTGTCGCCTCTGTCTGGATGGCATTCTTCGACGTGCCTTTCTAGCTCTTGGAGCATACCAGAGTATTTGTCTAATCTTCTAAAAGGTTTGCTCAACATTGTTGTTAGGACTAATACACCTGGACTAGATGCCCCTTTAGATTCCATGTATTTGGTAAGTTCATCCCTATAAAGATGAAATTAAATAAAGTAACTTTCTAGTAGTTTTTTCTATTTTAAAATGGGTCAATACTCTTTGGGACATCCGATATTCTTACCTGTACTTGTCCAGAATGCATACGGCTTTTGGGTGTAGTGAACAGTAAGCCTGATGAATGTTCTTTATTCTGGGAGCCCAATTCAGAAACAATTTTCCCACTTTTTGATCTTGCCCCGGTTTGTTAGATTCTATTTCTATGAGGTTCAACAACTGTTGGTGAGTCTCTAAAACCTCTGTGATGTTACCAGTGAGTTGTTTGTACTCATCTGGAGTTAAACTGAATAAAAAAGAAATGTGTGTTCAAACTAAATGCTAAAATTCGAAATATAATTTTTGAGCATATAATAGAGTTCCACTAAAAATTGTGTATTTTCATGCTTCAAATGTATACAAACTTACTTTTCATGTTTAAAAATAACTTTAACATTTAAAATACTTACATGGAACTTTTCTCGAGTGGCTGCAAGAAATTTGTGACTAGGCCTTCAAGTTCGGTAACATGCGCTTTTTCTGAGTCAACTAGATCCTTTAATACCACACCTTTGTACTGATTTTGTTGGTTGATGACTGGTTTGGGTGCATCTGAATCAGAAAATCGTAAAATATTTATTGGAATTTAGAATCATAATTTGTGTTTTTTTTGCTATTTTATGGTTTTGTATCAATGCATTCTTGAACTAAACTATTTTTATGGCTTATTTTTTATTAAATTCCTCTTTTTATTGCCATTTTATGTCAATGTCAACAGTGTATGTTTATTAGTTATTAAAATTAATCTATACAGAACGTTTTAAAGTATTTGTTTATAGAATGATTGATTAGATACTATGTAGAGATGACTTCTACGTTCCATTTATTTAAAAAAAAAAATAATATAGCCATGACGTGTCAACAAACAATTTTGAGTAAGTCAAAGATGCGGTTTAAGTCGTTGAATTTCTCTCTAAATATTACAACCGAAAAATGACATTATCTTAGATAACAAAAACAAAATCTAGAGATAATAAATATCCATATAATATCCACTATAATATTGGGTTGCATAAAAGAAGGTTAAATTTTAAATCCAGGATAACGTTACCTTAACATGAAAACCTTCTAACTCCACTTTTTAACCGACTTCAAAAAAAGGAGGAGGTTCTCAATTCCTTGCGATATTATTTTTTTTTTATGTATGTTCAGCGATAATTCTTTAACACGGTGTCCGATTTTAATAATTCTTTTTTTGTTGGAAAGGGGGTACTTCAGGGGTGGTCCCATATAAATTTGTTCAAAATCTAATAATTGGGTCCATGAGAAAATTCTCAAACTCTTCATTTTTTTATGTACATATGTTTAGCGATAATGCTTTACCACCTTGTCCGATTTATATGATTCTTTTTTTGCTAGTAAGGAGGTACCTCAGTGGTGGTCCCATATGAATTTGGTTAAGATGTGGTGATGGCATCTACACGTTTTTAAAGTCGTTTTTTTTTTATTTTTAATTTCTAATACTTATTACAGAAAATATTATTATTGTGCCATCTATTAATAAAATCCTAAATACGTAAGCTCTTAAAATTACAAACCTCTACCTTGTTGGCATGTCTGTTAAATTTTATGATATGTAAAAATTGTAACTCCAGAGATAACCCAAACAAACATAAAAACGGGTATCTCCACAATCATTTTCTTAAAAAAAAAATTTTTTTTACAGTAAATTACCTAACACAAAACAAAATCTATATATAAATAGGCAAAGACAAATTGTTAAGTATCATTTTCTCTTCTGTTTGTGAACCGATTTTATTTTTTTAGTTTTGTTTAGTAACTATTGACGAGCTTTAAACAAATTATTAAAATTTTTTTCCAACGTTTCATAAATGAAATCCAATGATCCACAATTATGAATAATGATTGACTCATAAAATTAGCCTATAGCGAACATGAGCACCCTTTAATTTCGAACCGACATGGACAATATTACATGGGGGTAGCAAAAAATTGATCGAAAATCATTTGATCGAGTTGGAAATTTGACCGAAAATATATTTTGTCGAATGACATTTGATCGAAAATATATTTTATCGAATAACATTTGTTCGGAGTTATATTTTATCAGATAAAATTTTATCGAAAAGACAATAGATCTAAAATGCATAAGATCCAAAGAACAATATATCGAAAATGAACAATAAAAATAGTAAAATTTAAAAAACTATGCAACCGTTCGTCTAATCCCTATTACGGGGAAAATCTTTCGTCAAATTAGGTATTAATGACAAATTTTTCGATAATCTCAAACGTAGCTGCTTATTCATTTAACAAATTTTATCCCTACAATAGTTTAAAAAAAAATTAAAAATTTACCAATTAATATTTTCAGAGCTAAATGAGTATATTTATAGTCATTGAGATTAAAGCATTGTGATTAATTCGCACACAATATGCATTAAGGTCGAGTTGTTTCCCTGTCCGGCCTGGAGCCATCGCGGTTTGCCTCGCAAAGCAAATATACAAAAATAGAAAAATTAAAAAACTTAACTTAAACCCTTAATCTGTGCAGCCTGTGGTCGTCTAGGGTTGCTTTACAAAAAAATAAGAAAAATAAAAAAACGTAACTAATTTACGTAATCTGTGCGATCTGAAGCCATTTAAATTTTATTGATTGCCCTCGCACAGGTGAGATATATTAAGTTTTTTTATAAAAAACTAATTTACCTAACCTGTGCGGCCTGAAGCCATCGATGGTTGCCATTTAAATTTAAACTGATTGCTTTCGCACAGGTTAGGTAAATTAGTTTTTTTAATTTGTTTCATTTCTTGTATATTTTTTGCAAAGCAACCAGCGATGGCTCTAGGCCACACAAGTTAGGAAAATTAGTTGAGTTTTTTTTTTTTTTAATTTTATGTATATTGGGTTTTTTTGATCAAATGTATTCGATCAATTTTGTGCCACCCAATACATGGATGAATAAAGAAGCGCGAAAAACAAAAAAATACTTCCCTTACCTTCCTCTGCCACGCCTAAATGGCAAGGGGTAGAAAAAAACTAAAAGCGGGTCCTGCCTGAAACGATTTCAAACCGCCCAACTTCCCCCACCACTTACTTCACATCCCACCCCAGGGGAGGTCAATATATTGAATCCCTAGACTCAGGAAAATGAACTTCGAGTACGATAGATTGAACTTTGAGACGAAAAAAATATTTCAACCCCCAAAGGACAAGTCACTTCGCTCCCCTCTAAGTAAAAGTAGTTGGGTGAATTGCGTAATAATTGTTCATACTTTGTTACTTTTAGCAGAATACAATGTGAACTGGAGTCATCTGATAAACTGTTTCTAAGCGAGTGTTTATCCCTGCATTAGGCGCGCATGCTTATGAAACGTGGCTAATCGCGATCATGAGCAGGCGCGACCCGTGAGTTATTGTAGGTGTGGGTCAAATTGTGGTGGATAGTGCCGCAGGCAAAGCCGACCCTGGCCCGCATTGGAAAATTTTTTAGAGTGTTGTGCACAAACCATGGGTACCAACAATTTTTTTTTATTTTTTACTTTTAAATACAGCAAATACAAGATATAGTCAAAAAAAGACCATTTTGAAAATTCATACACTGAAACACAAGACGAAACAAAACACGTAAACAACTTTAAGCCGAACCTTTTGTTTGGGTTTTTGTTTTCACAAACGTATGATGCTGATGCTTCGTATGCCTGGGTGCTTTCGAGCACGTGCATTATCATAGATATTATTGGTCGGTCGTCGACAATTACTTGTCTCTTTTCAACTACAAGGCGGGCGCATATGCTGTTATATCTCTGTCTCATTGCAATTGTGGATTCCATCATAACCCATGAGGTCAATTTAAAATACGGCCAGGCCAGAATTGTTATTAAACATTAAGGTGATTACAGCACCCCTTATAATTTTCGGACAAGCATATCTCAAAAACTAATTTTTTAAAAAATTTAAATTTTGGGAAACTAAATAAGGCAATAATATCTAGAATATGAATATATTTTAAAGTTTTAATTCCTTCCAGTTTCCAAGAAAAAAATCAAAGGGCTTTAAATTTTGAAATATCATAATGAAAATAAATGCATTCCTCAACAGCACTATTATTAACCCTAGAACCACAACGTGGGGTCGCTGGTGACCCTTGCGCCTACATTTGCATGTTTGTATTTTGGACAGACGGGTGGGGTTCAGCTATCCTCAAGTGACGATAACCTGTCTCGGTTAATGTGTGTTCGGATCTGTTCACTTTGACACGTACCTAGTATTTGATGACTATTGCGTTTTTGACCCCACGTTGTGGTTTGTGTATGAAGTTTTTTGTTCCGGTAGGTACAACTTTTATTACTTTTTTTATATATATTCATAATGTATGTTTGAAATACCATATACTTTACAGGGAATATAAAATGGATGACCCTAAACAACCTTTAAATGATGCGGAACTCTGGAAAATTCTTTATGAAGAAGGAAGCGAAGATGAAGAAAACATGGAACGTGAAAACAAAAGTAAAGACGAAGATGGCGTTTTGGAATATGATAAAGAAGAAGATGAGATTCAGATATTAGAAAATATTGAATATCAAAACATATTAGAAGAAAACATATTAGAAGAAAACATATTAGAAGAAAACACATTAGAAGAAAACACACCATCACCTTCTCCAAATAAGAAATATCCAACTATATATGGACGTAATGGAAATAAGTTTTATGCACATCCTTGTCAGTCAAAGTTTTCTAAAACATCAAGAAAAAATATTGTAATCCACTTACCCGGACCAAAAAGTAAAGCTAGACAACATCTGAATCTAAAACAAATTTGGCAGTTATTTTTTTCTGACATTTTATCCATAATAGTAGAACATAATAATCAAGAAATAGAGCTGCGAAGAGCCTCTTATAAAACAGAACAAAGATATTTGCAAGATACAAATAAAGTAGAATTACTGGCTTTGTTTGGATTGCTGTATTATGCTGGTGTCTTAAAAGCCAGTAAACTATCATTAGAAGAACTGTGGTCAACAAAATTTGGGATCCCAATATTTCGATTAACGATGAGTCTAAATCGATTTGAATTTCTTTTGAACTGTCTGCGATGTGATGGTAAAAATACAAGAACAGATAGAAAGGCTTTGGACAAACTTGCAGCGCTAAGAGAAGTTTGGGATATACATACATATGTAAAAAATTGTCAAGACAGCTACACGCCTTCTGAATATGTTACAGTCGACGAGCAACTTTTGAGTTTGAGGCCAATGCCCATTCAAGATGTATATACCGAGCAAACCAGATAAATATGGCCTAAAAGTCGTTATGATGTGCGATGCCAAAACTTTTTATATGTGTTCTGCGATACCGTACATTGTAAAAGAAACGGGATCCGAGTCAAGAATCTATTCCTACACAATATGTTATGAGGCTATCAAAAGATATTGAAAATACCAACAGAAACACAACTATGGATAACTGGTTTTCCTCTATTGAACTGGCAGATAAATTACTTACAAAGAAACTAACAATGAAACAAAAGGTGGAGTTGACACGTTTGACCAACTCTGCCATTCAAAGACTGTAGCAAGAAAAACAAGGCGCTGGCTTTTTAGGTTGTTTTACGGCATGTTGGATGGCGGTGGTGTAAATACGTTCTTCAAAACTGCAAAAAAAATCAAAAAGAGTAGAAGAACAGTTTTAAAAAATTTAGCATTGGCCCTAGTAGAAGACCAAATCAAAATAAGGGTGCAAAACGAACGATTACCCCGAAACCTACGTTGTAGTCTCCGTGAATTTCTTGGAATGCCTGATGAGGCTCAGCAACCCACAGATAATTGTAGTGGAAAAGGAAGATGTACTATCTGTCCACGCAAATGAGACCAAAAGGGCCGCCATATATGTGTAAGTTACAAAAGAAATATATTTGCTGAACATAGTTTATGTATTTGTGAGAACTGCAAGCCATAAATGTTTGACGTTTTTTGATTTTCTATAAAAAATTGTAGTCTCCAAGAATTTGTTAATGTATTTTGTGAAATAAATTAATAAAAACCAGACGCATTTCGTTATTTAATGCCTAAATTTAAATGGGGTCATGCGTGACCCCATGTTGTGGTCTATGAGTTAGGTCTTCCACGTTGTGGTTCTAGGGTTAATATAATCCCCAAATTTAAGTCTTTAATGTCTTCTGGTGTAAACTGGTGTAAATCGTTGCAAGAAACGAATGATGACTGAGAGTGTACGATACGTTAGAGACGCGTTACACCAGAAAGCAGCACTTAACGAGGCGTTTTAGCACTAATTTCGGCGAATTTAAAAAAATCATTAACAAGATATTAAGAGCTTACATTTGGGGATTATATTAAGAATAGTGCTGTTGAGGAATGCATTTATTTTCATTATATTTCAAAGATTTTTTTTCTTTCTTGGAAACTGGAAGGAATTAAAACTTTAAAATATATGTATATTATAGCCTTATTTATTCTGCCAAAATTTTAATTTTTAAAAAAAATTGCTTTTTGAGATATGCTTGTTCGAAAATTATAAAGGATGCTGTAATCGCCTTAATAATTTTAGGGAATTCTTGCATGAAAATGTAATTGTACTTTTTTAAAAAGAGTTTATTAATAATGTTTAATATTGTTTGAAATAAATTAGGTGGGTCATTGACCAAATGACCTTACAGAGAAGCCTCGCCTGATCAAGAGTAAAAAATGCTCAAGAATTCCAAGAATAAGTAAATAGATATCTCAAATCAATCAAAAAAGACACTTAATGAAAGCTCAAAATGAAAGTCGCGTGACAATCTGGGTAACAGTCAGCTTCTTCTGACGGAAACTACAAGTTTATAAATCGGCCTTTAGGCATAGAACTACAATGTCGTAACAATAATAGTTTAAAAAAACCAAAAATGTGTACACCAATTGGCTGATAGACCCATACGTGACTAACGAAGGATTAATGTTTATAAATAATGACTCACAGAAATAGATAGATGAAAATGTTGTCAAGATACCAAAGGCCAGGTTCTTCAGATAGCTAGTAAATCAACTTCAACAAATCTTTGAAATTTGCTGATATATGCACAGATTTTTCAACAGCATTTGATAGGTTATACACAATTTATTAACAAGTAAATTGGAGTCTCTCAGGATAGAAGAATTTTGAATTGGATCAAAAGTTTCATATCGAATAGAGTGTAGTATGTCAAAATGAATAATTTAGTATTAAACGCACTAGATGTTCCTTCTGGAGTACTACAGGGTTCACACTGTGGACAATTTTATTTTATTTATTTATTTATTTATTGTTGATATTGGTGAAGTATTTGATCACTTAAAATATCTTCTATTTGCCGACGATCTAAAAATATGTAAGCCAATAACAAACAATGGAGACCGTGATTTGTTGCAAGCTGATGTAGATAGATTTTACAACTGATTCATACTTAATGTTCTCGACCTTAACACTTCAAAATGTTATGCCATAACTTTTTATATGAAAACAACTACTATTATCAGGATTATAGGTATATTGGCAACATTTTTAAAAGGGTGAATGAAAGCAAAGATTTCGACACTTATTATCATTAGGAATCATATAAAAAAAAAATTCTATAGGATTTAAAAATATCAGTTTTTTAATTAGAAACAATAAAGAATTTTGAAAATACGGAAACAAATCTCAAAAATTCCCCTACGAATTATAACCCTTTCCGGACGAGCAAATTTTTTAGATTTCCTCTCCAGACGGGCGAATTTTTAGCTTGCGTGATATCACGTTTCCCGTCTTTAACGGTTGACGAGATAACCCGTCTCCCGTATTGCACCTTTATGGCGTTTCCCGTCCTGAATGTCAAATTTTTACTATTTTTTTTTTATAATAATACACTACATTTTACTTCTCGAAAATAGGTATTAGCAAAAAAAAAAGAAGACGCCTTACAAAAAAGTAATGTCCAACTAATCTACTCTTAGGTACTAATAATTTTTTACAATGTGATATCTTTCAAAACATAGTATTATGCATGAAGGTACATCACAGGAAATACAACAATACGAGGTCTCCTTCCTTTTTTTTATTTTTTGAACATACAACACACCTTCTATAGGTTTTAAATTGGTTTCAGTTTTTGGAAGTTGGTTCGGAAAATGTCGTGCAATAAGTCGCAAAGGTGACTCCGCACTTTCACTTCTTCTTGAGGTTGACTGGGGAGACTTATCCTCACTATTTCAATAAAAAAAATGTGCATCCCAACTCAGCAGCCTGCCTGGTAAACGAGTACTAATCGAATCGTCTTGGCTCTTGGCTAGTCTGGCTTGCGCCCAACTACTGCGATTTATATCAATATTCCTCCACCCCAGTAGATTTTAACCAATATTTGAAGCCTACGTGCAAAATTTTATACGGCCGTGGTAGCCCGCTTTCCGTCTTAAATGCATAAAATCATATCGCGTTTTAACACGGCTCCCGTCTATCGGGCACTTGGTCTCCCCGAACCCCAAACTTGAAAACATATACTTGGAGATTTGAAAACTAGCCTGTCTCCGCCGAGATTGGAACGCAGACATCTTTGTTCTGTACACAAATGCCCTTGTCGCTAGACATGACGACATTGACTACAACTTATTTCAGATAATTCTGACCTTTCGGATTTACGATATATTAAATTCACAATTTTCATACTCAGGTTTACGTCGCTTAACGTACAAAGCTTAACTCACGCAGACAAAGATATGTGCTTAGTATGCCTCAGCATTTCTCATATATATCGATGCTGCAAAGAGGTATTTGAAGATTTGAGAAGAAGCCTAAAACGGCGTCTGCCCGAACTAGTACATCAAATTGCTCGTCATGGTCTAGCGGTAAGGCATTTGTATACAGAGCAAAGATGTATGGGTTCGAATCCCACTGGCGACATGCTTTTCTTCAAATCTCCAAATATTTCTTTTCACCTTTTGGGTTCGGGGTTGGTCTTAATAATTCATAGGAGGATTTGTTTCCGAATTTTAAAACTTATTAAACTATTGCCTCGTGAATATAATGACTGCCCGTTCGATAGCTTCTACAGATATCTAAGTTCTTTTAAAACTGCCTTAATTTTGATGTAAATAACATTGAAAAGGCTCCCTATTTATTTCCTTTATTTTCTTTTTATTTTTAAAATTTTGTTTATATTTGTATATTTTTTATAGATTATTATTATATGCTTATCTTTCCCTTTAAATAATTTTACTGTTATTTTAAGCTTGTACGCATTTTTAATTATGTCTGTGATTATCAATTTTAACCGTGCTAAATGTAGTTTTAATTAATTTTGTATTTTTTCTTAATATGTACCGGAAATCCGTAAATAAATTAATAAACATTGAAATTACATGTATTGCCGTGCCCAAATTATTTTGTCTACTGCCGTTGGTTTGCCATCCCCGACTAAATAACCATTAATTCAATAGTCAGACCTATTTTTAGAACCCATTCGAATACTCATCCTCGACAGGACATTCTGTATAATAAAACCTCTTTTCGAGTCCAATGTTTACATTGCGATGTGCTTAATTCTCTAGAATTAATTTCCCAAAACGTTAAAGCGACGCTGTGTCGTAAACGTTATTCGATGGCAATCAATGAAGTCAGTGACATTCTATTTTTGGAAAAGCGATTTTAGAAATGGGTATTTAAAAAATTCGGCTGCGGTAAAGCGACCGAAAAGGTTTTCCAACTATGAAGTAAGCGATAAATTCAAGGTTTTCCGTGATGTAAAACAAATAAAACAGGTGTTAAATTAGATAGAAATCGGTGTCGTATTAGTGATGGTTCGACTGTAAAATGAATTTTAATAAAAGTAAAAACACAAGAGCTAATGAGAAAAAATTACTTAATAAATTAACAAATTATTAATTATAAAATAAATAGCGAAATGTTTAATGGATTTCCTATTTTATGATAAATAAAATGTATTTAAAATAAATTAACAATAGTACATATTTTTTCATTTTTTATTAAAAACAGGGTTGATTTTATCGAGAATTCAACCCCAGACGCGAAACCCAAAGTTGAACTCTTAACTATTTGAGCCATGCAGACATATATCAAGTGAATTATCTAACCATATTAGTGTATCAATCAAAAAGAAAAATATATTTTTTATTTTGTAGTTACTTTTTAAATTATTTTAATAACTATTGTTAAAAATAATAAGAGGTATAAGAATCAATGTTAACAATGTAATCATTAAATTAATTTTACTATTAAAATAAAAATTACATAAATCTAAATATAAATGATACATTTGACATATTTGATAGCTGATGCGGAAAGTTGATTCTTATTCATACATGGGAGGAAAGTACATTTTTATCCACACATATGTGATATAGGGCACTTTCCATAAGATTAAATAGACAGATATATGTTACTTTTCTAAGTGGTCGTAGGAAAAAAGTTTTCATTGTGATAAACTATCAAAAAAAAAAACATATTTAACATAGTAATAGGGAAACTATTACTGATACTGATACAAGTATTATTAGGTATTCAACTCGAAATTTTTATGCCATATTTTTTTTTAATATAAATTAAGTACTAAATGGCTGGTTTATCTGTTTGTCTTTGGATTTAACAAAAAAGAAAAACTTATAATGAAGATACGTCATTGCTGTGTTTAAAATCCACATTCTCTCAAGAGGTGTCATGTCATTTGTAAACTCTAACTGTCGTATTTATTGTGTTATGGCCACAGAACTAGGGAGAATAAATTTGATGTATCTGTCAGACATGTCAATTACTATTTATGAAATGTGAATAAAATCTAAATTGAAACCATATTATTATTGTTTTAACCATAATTTAACTAATGTTTACAAGACCTAAAATGACTTAACTATTACAAAAATTCAGAAACGATTTATATATCCAATGAACAAATTTGTTTGCTTCATAACTAATGTGCACCCATGGTCATTTTATTATTTTATGACCTTTTAGAATAAAATGTTTTTCTTCATTTAATTTAGCAAAAAATAAATTTACCTTTACACTCCTTCACGAAATTACTAGGGAACCATCCGGTCTCGCCATTCAGGGTACCTTCCCACCAACCATCATCTCTTTGGGTGACAGTAATGATGTCACCCTTTTTGAAGTTTAACTGAAAACAAATATAGAGCATTTCACAAATTGGTTTTAAGGTGCAGTATCTGTTCTGGCCTAGTGCCACAGTTACTTCCGATATTTTTATAGTGCAAAAATACAGGATATCCCAAAAAATTTCAAATTAGAATAAAACCTTAAAACTAATATTATTTACTTTAATTAGCTAGTTTTCTAATATGAAAATATACAAATTTAGTAAAAACAATATAAATAAGCCAAAACATAGATAACACAACCCCGGATTTTAAATGTAGTTACAGATTTAATTTTCTCTGGGAGTGCAGTTTTGATATAAAAGTTATTTCTGTTCCATATTGGATAACTGTGCACATTAAAGTGATAATTAAGGTTCTCTTTTAGGTATATCGGAAGTAACCCGCGTTTGATTTCATAAATAAAATTAATACATTCCTTGATAAGTTTCAAGAATTAGATTAATGGAAGTATATTTTGAACAAGATATTATCCACATTGCCCTATTCTGCAGCTTCTGCAGTTAACTCAATTTGATTTAGAAAAGAGTATTATAGAACAGTAATTAAAATTAGGTATAATGATAGTGTTATATATAATACATTTAGTCCATTGTGATAAGCCAAATGAACTTATATATATGAAATTTAAGTTAAATACAATACTTTTGATGACAGTGTTGGCATGGTCTGTGAATTTCATCTGTTTGTCAAGCATTATCCCTAAGTATTTGAATTTGTCTACTAACTGTATAGAATTTCTTCCAATTGTGATGTTATATTGTTTATCAACAAACTACACATAGTTATTACTTACCAGCATACATTTTGTTATATTTTTGTTGATTTTAACAAATTATTGAAACACCGCTTATAAACATTTTTCAGTCTCATTAACAACTCTTACTAAGTTATCTGGAATCTTACAAGAAAAATATATAAGGGCATCATCAGCAAACAAGTGAATGTCACAATGACCACTGACATCAACAATGTCATTGATATAAAACTAAAAATATCAGGGGACCTAATATAGTTCCTCGTGGAATACTATTGATATAGTTAATTTCTTGTTATTTGTTTCCTGTTACTTAAATAATACACACACCACTCCAATGATTGCTCTACTATCCCCATACTTTTTAATTTTGTTATCTAAATTTTGATCAACAGTCTCGAACGCCCTTTGGAGATCTATGAAAATGCCAACGTTAGATAGTTTTTATCAAATTTCTATTTCCAGTCATATAAAACACACTGAATAGCTGATTCGCCACTATCTTGCTTCTGAAGCCTGATTGTATTGTTTATTATATTCTGAAAAACAATTTGTTCATAAACAGGAACAGAAACTATCTTAACAATTTTTAAAACATAAGGTATTTTTGACATCTCTAAGGATGAATTTATTAACTTTAAAAGTGGTTGTGAGATGTTCGAGAATAGTTTTTAAACAGTGAGCATCACCTGTATTGCATGGTCAGTGATCTACCTGTATTGCACAGTCGGTGATTTCTTTTATTAAACACAATAACCGTTATTATAAAATAATATGTGGCCTGTGAAGAATAAATAGATTTTAAATTGCTACAAAAATCAACCACCTAATGCTATTTGTTACGGAGTATTACAAGTTTGAATATAGTTCAGTTGCCTCTGTTGGTATTGTAATAATCCTTAGAATTGGTTCATTCATTTTAATTTATGAAAGTGTACAACACTTGCAATAAGTTTTTCTCTTCTTTTTATTATACCGGTAATATTCAATAAAAATTGACTATTTACCATTAACCAGCAAAAATAATAAAAGGAAGGGCACAAATAATGATAGACTGCTGGCAACAAGTGAACTGGTCGAGGAACAGATTAAGACTTCACAAAATAAAAAAAGGAATAAGTGCGCAGAATGCGACCAGAAAATTAACGAAAGACAAGGTCTTGAAATAGCAGTAGAAAACAACTAAATTAGTTTATACAAATTACGATAAATGTTTGAGTTGTTTTACTGGGAAACAACAGGTATGTCTATTTCTATTTACCGATATCACCAGTGATGCTCATGGCTTCCTGAGAATTTTGTTTCACCTAGGTGCTATGAGTATCACCGATGATCATGATTTCCTTTCTTGTAAGCCATAAAAATAATAAAAATTCAGTTCCCATAAATTTATTGATTTATTTTTATATGGGGAATGACATTTTCATATGTGGTCAGCCAACGTGTTAAAACATTAATGTTAATGTGCTACTTTTATTTTGCATTGCAAAAAGAATGTCTCTCGAGGAATCAACCCTAACAGAGTTGAAACATCCCAAGAACATGTCTCTTGTGTCTGTCTAAAATTTGATAATCTGGTGTTATATGATCAATATTATTAGCAATCGATTGGATACTGTCTAAGTAAAATTTATTAAGAGCATTCAGCATGCCAAAAATTTTTTTTATAATAACATCATTTTCTAGTTCAAGTTCGATTAATTAATTTGACTTATTATTTTTTGGGAGCAGACATTCAGCCAAAGTGCTAAAACAATCTAAAACTTTATTATTCCAAATCTCCTTGGAGTTTCCCCTACTTTTGTAAATATTTTTCTCTCTGCGTTTACTTTTATCTATTCTAATTACATTAACAGCCCTATTTCTATGTATTTTATATTCATTCTAGTTATTTTCTATTTTTTCTTCTGGGTGTTTTTTATATACAAGATCTTTGTACCTTGTGGCAGCTTTTATATTTTCATTCCAACATATTTTTATTCGTTTCCTTGGCGCTTACAAAATCTGATACATTTAAAATAGTTGTTACAAAATTATCTTATTTTGCATTAATGTCTTAAAATAAATATGCTAGTCCCACTTTAATGCTTAAAGTTTGTTATTTAATAAATCAAAATCTAAATCATTTCCTCAGCTTTCAATTTCGAAAGCAACTATTTACTAGCATATTTTTTATTAAAAGCATAAAATGATCTAAAATTCTTGGTGTTTTGATAACCTCAACTGAGACTGAATCATTGTTCATTATAACTAAATCTATTAATGTATCTCCACCATTTCTATTTGGTCTTGTACATTCTGTAATATTTTTTACTCCAGTGTCAACCAAAATATCCTAAATTTCGTACTGTAAGTGTTTTAGTAAACAAGTCAATATTGAAATCTCCAGAAACAATAACTATTTGAGACTTATCACATACATTTTCTTCAGCACAAGTGCTAAAACAATCTAAAACTTTATAGAACTACTGCTAGGTAACCTATATAACAATACAATAAAAAAATGTTTGGAATACAAATATTAAAATATTTTAAAACTTTCAGTTATCTTTGTAAATTAAAGTTCCCCCTGTATGCCTACTTTCACTGTCAATTCTATAATTTTTGTATCTCTCAACATATATTTCTGAATCATAAATACCCTTAGTCAAAAGTTTCAGAAACACATCTTTATCTGTGTCGGTTATAAGAAGTTAGGGTTAGATTTTATCCAGAATACTTGGGTCTATTGTATTCCCTTGCTTTCCCCATATGCAAGTTATTACTGATATATTTATCAGAATAGTCCTGTGCCTTTGATTTGTTTTACTAATTGCCCTATCAAGTGATCTTGAGGCGTTATTTACAGTTCTAGGCTGAAAAGGGCGAGTCGCCACCTATCAAGAGCTTCACATTCGAAGATAACACAAATATCCTCAGTCAAACAAGTTTCAAAAACACGTACTTAATAAAAAAAAATTTAGTTTTAGGTGCATCATTTGTTAAACAGCTCGATCGCAATTATAATAGCAATTTCTGTGATAGTTATTTTTCAACTTAGTCTAACAGGACTCAAACGGACAGTATCAATATTATAAAGAGGTTTTATGTATATTGTTAGTTTTAGTGCAGTCTTACAGACAACTGGAATTGTTCAATGATTTTTGTAAATAATGTAGGTAGGTATGTAAGTCATTTGGAATTAATTTTCTGTAGAACTTTAATAAATAAACAAAAATGAGTTTACATTATTTAGTAAACATTACCAGGTTAATAAGTGTAAAAAGTATTTTAAAATATTTTTGAATATTAACTTCAACTTCACTCTGTTTATATTTTAAAACTAATTTAGAGTGTATAATAAAAAACCTGAATTTATCAAATCCCCCAATGTTATTTGTAAATTTAAAATTAGCTCAAGACAACTCTTGATCACCAAAGGTTTAGATAAACCTGTCTTTTTGTATTGTGGTTATTTTAACTTATAAAAAGTGTATGTTTATATCTTAAATTATTTTTACTATATTCATAAAAATGAATAAAATAATTGGTATTATCCGTGGAAGGTACTGCTTTTGGTACTAAACTGAAGATTAAACTAAACTTAAATTAGTACTGAGAAACAAGCTTTCCTTAAAAAATTCATTTCAAACTATGCACTCAAGAGATCATTAATTAATTAATATGCATTAAGGATAACATTACTGCAATCGTTATTTTTAGTTTTCTTAGAAAGTAAAAAATGTTTATAAAATAAAAAACAACATTCCAACTAATTATACATAGCATTTGACTCACAAATATTGTAATGAATTTGCCAAAACTTGTAATAATACCATATATCTATTAATAAAAATAATCCAATCACTCACAGAAGCAACTGAAATCAGCCAATATGAATACTAAATAATTAGTGTACATATAATAAAATCACTCACCTCATCATTGTTGGTTCTTTTGTAGGAAAAAACAGCTTGGACTACCAAAGGTTCATTGGCCATGGCTGCCTGTTGTTTCCATTAAAGAAATTCACTGAAAAACTGCAAAATTCATAACACTTTACAGGTAAAATAATATAAATAACAGGGAAATTATAAATCGAATCTATCTCTGAACATCGGTTCCAAATTATGACCATGATTTGGGAGAAAAATAATTTTTGAGTACTGTCACATTCTTGGCACAGCTGGGAAGGATTAAATTTGGATTTGAGCCAAAAATATAACGCATTATGTTTTCATGAATTAATGTAGCACATTATGATAGAAGGAAAACCTTTCAAAATTCACCTACTAACAGAAATAAAATTATTACTTTTATATACAAAATGCAACTTATGTCTTCATAAAAACTTTATGCAAATAGTACTAAATTTTATGAAAGATAGAACATAATTAAGATTCGAAATTATTAATTTGTTATGACTCAAGATATACATAGCATATACTTTTATCTACAAAGAAATCTAAATACATAAAATTATCTAAAGCACTTACCAAATTTTATAACGACACGTTATAAAATAGTTATTTATTTATATAGCCGGTCATTTCCTTTGATGAAATAAATTGAATAAATATATACAACGCCCAATTAAAACAATAAAATCCTATTTCAATTTTCAATGTCCAAAATAGATTTGACAGAAAAATAACCTACAAATAAAAAAAAACAAACAACTTCCCTGAAGCCAGTGTTGCCAGATCACTCTCCTCCAAATATCGTATACGTAGTTATTGTTTCATATTTCATTATTTAAATTTAAAATTGATACAGGGACGTTTATAAAAATAACAGGGATATTACTTTTCTTATAAAAAGATAAAATAAAAGTAATTAAAAAAACTTTTTTATACAACATCGCGAACTCCTACGAATATGTGCGAACCTTTGCGAACATAAGCAAGCCTCAATAACGAACGTGTACAACTTCAACGGACATCAAAGATTTTAAATGTTGTATTCGTATACAAAAACTTTCTAAAATCTTCATGAACTCAGGCGAGTTCTTTAGAATATGCGCGAGCCTCAACGAACGTATAGGCGATGTTCTAGGAACGGCGCAATGCATATAATATATCCCAGTTCAAAACTGTAACATCTCAAAAATTTTAGGGTTTGAGATAAGAATATATTCTTGCGAGAAGAGCAAGGTCTATTAAAATAATTCAACACTATATCTCAAAATATTTATTTTTCTATTTATTTTAATAATAAATTACAAATTAGTAAAGAAAGATCTTTAAAGTAATTTATCTCAAAATGGCCGATTTGGAGATGTTACGATACACTTTTGATATATTTTACATTATTCTATGTGGGCATATTCGAGCTTCCACCGAACACAGCCGTAAAACAATTCTGAAAGTATATAGGTATGGTATTTTGTACACCTCATCAAGCTCCGGGGTCGAAGCGGGAATCCCCGTCCTGGTCAAACTTTTTAACTTAATAGATGTGAAGTAAAATAGTTTTTTTGACAATAGTTGAAGGAATTAAATTGTTGAAAAATAAGGTAACCATATCTCTTTTAACACAATGCTGGACGCTGAATAAAATAAAATACAACATTGATGAAGTTTGGAAAGGCGAGGACTTTTTTTAAGCTCCCCGAACCAGAAGAGAGGACTTTTTTTTTAGCTCCACATTATTTTTTGTTTTATTTTTATGTTTCAGTAAATTAAGTATTATATACGCAGGACGCTAAACAACAAATAAAGCATTTTTCTGGACAAATACGCCGTTTTGCTGTTTATGATCCAATACTTGACAAACTTAAAAAATTGCTGCTATACAATAGTCACCCTATTGAAGAAATACGGGTGGCACTCGGGGACTGCCGCGGTAAAGCTGTTGCATAGCATGTTTTATCAACTTATGCAATTATAATTATTTATTTATTTTATTTATGCAGTATTTTTTCTTTGATATTAATTCAAGTTTTTTCTTTGATATTAATTCAAGTTTTTTCTTTGATATTAATTCAAGTTACACTTTTTGAGCGTGGTGACCGATAAGAAAACAATTTTTTTCTTTTATTGAATAAATGAGAAGTTAATATTATTTAAAATATTTTTATTATCTTACAATACATGTAGGTTATTCAGGAATTTTTATCATTGAAACTATAGGTTTATGGTAACTGAAATAAGAAACATAAGTTGGAGACTTGATATCCTCTAAATATCTGGAAAATACCGCGTCAATGTTGGTCCCATATTTTGTTGTGGATTCTTGTGGATCACTATATTCAAATGCAAATTCAATTTTTCCGAAATTGTGTCTAAAAGAGATAGAATCAGTTATGAGCAGTTAGCAGCTAGTCTACACGCATACGTCTAGTCGCACGCACACAAACACCGTGCCAAAGTCTGCCGAACTGAAACGACGTCAGACGATGCACGGATTTCAACGCCGCACTGCTGTGCCGGTCGAAGTGGGGGTGTTCGGTTTTTTTTTGGTTACGGAATTTCTTGAGCTTGAGCTATGCAATAGCTTAAAAATTAATATTTTTTCCTACGATCACTTAGGAAAGTGACACATATCACACTATATAGTCCTATGGAAAGTGCCCTATATCACACGCGTATGAATAAGAATTTACTTTCCACCCGTGTACGAATATGCTACTTTCCGCAGTAGCTGTCACAAATTGTCAAATTTCTATGTTGATCTTTGTAATGTCCATATTAATACTAAAATCGATATGATTGTTAAATTATTGAAATTGTTGTAAATTAGATCCTAGATATTTATCTTTAACAATTATTATTAAAATAATTTTAAGATAACTAAGATATGTTTGCTCTTTATTCTGGTTAAACACATATAACCGATTAGATTATTAAATTGACGCATGGCCTATTAGCTTAGATGAGATGAGAGCGTCAAACTTATCAACTGAGACCTGGCGAGCGACCGCGTTCAAATCTCGGCGGGGCCAGAATTTTTTTAATTTTTTTTTTTTGTTTGGAAATGTACTACACTATATAAATCTTGCAAAACATTTGTGATACCAATTTATTAGAAGCCAGAGAAAGCTCTTCTAGTTCTTGTATTGCATAATTGTTCCAGTACCCAGACGTATATTTAACTCCGCTTCATACTAATACGAATAGGGTCGGATAAAACCTTCCATGGCTATAACGCCGTACCGCTGTGCCGGTCGGAGTGGGCGGGGTGTTAGGTTTTTTTCGTTACGGTGTTACGAAATTTCTTGATTCAGTCGCCACTCAAAGCCCGCGATAAAAGCTATGCAATAGCTGAAAAAATTACCTAACCTGTGCGGCCTGGAGTCATCGCTGGTTGCTTCTGCGAGGCCCGAAGCCATTTAAATTTAACCGATCGATCACGCACAAGTCAGGTACATGGGATAAGGTTTTTTTAATTTTCTCATTTTATGTAAAAAAAATTACCCAGCAACCCGAGATGGCTCCGGGCTGCACAGGTTAGGTAAATTAGTTAAACTTTTTTTAAATAATTTTATGTATAAAATTTTTACAGAACACCCCGAATAGGTTAGGTAATTTGGTTAAGTTTTTTTTATTTATTTTATCTAAAAAAAAATGCGGTGCAACACGTGATGGTTCAGGCGCTGTTTCGTTCGGATACTTTTTTGACTAGCGCTATTTCGTTCAGGCACTGTTTCGATACGAGCTATTTTGAGTAGGTGCTATTTCGTTTGGGCGCTATTTCGATATACTTTATTTTATTATATAGAACACCAAAAGTAGCGTAAAAAGATAATTATCGTACATATGGCAACATTACTTAAACTCCCTTCCCAGAATATAAACCTTAATACAACAATGGGCAGAGACCAATAAAAAATGGCCTATTTTTATTAAATTTAACAGCCAGGTAAACGTTAAACAACATACAAGTTCGGGGTAGGAAAAAATAAAAATATAGACACTGGAGCACATACTTTGATTTTCTTTTACTATACGGAGAATGGTCGCACTGCGCAGCTTTCTGAGTGCCTTTTAAAAGGAGATAGAAAACTCCGCCATTTTGAACCTTTATTACGTGTTGCCTACATCTTGGCGCAATATTTTTAATAGGTGCGTTTTAATCATCGCTTCGGAATTGTCGGTTTTCTTGTTTTAATCTGACAAGTTAGAACGACTGAACCGACAATTCCGGAAGCAGAAGCGGATGGTTAAAACGCACCTGGGGCCTAATTCTCGAAACATGCGTTAACTGCCGCATGCGCTAAGTAACGCATGGTCGTTAACGCATACGACAGCAATTTAGTATTCCTGAACACCATGCGATAATCGCGAATCAAGTCGAACGTGTTAACGAAGAGTCTTTGATTATTGCATAGTCTTAACCAATGAGGATTGAGAATACCAAAGATGGTATCACTGAATATGAGATAATTGCATTGACATATGTCAAAATTGCCAAAAATGCAAAAATTATAAAATTAAATGGATTGCAGATGTCTAATAATTTTTGGTTTTTGGATGTTTTAACTGTGATTATTTGTATTTTGGACTTGAGAATTGGAGTGGTTTAGATTTAGAATATTAAAAATGGAACAGCGTGGTTCACGAATAACGGAAAAACAGCGTGAAACTTTAGTAGAATTTATAACATTGTTTAGTGCCTGTAAAACTCCTATGATAAAGCAGGATTAATTGACAATTATAACAGAGACAACCACATACAAAAGAAAATCAAAGTATGTGGCTGTGGCACGTGGAGACAACCCTCTGATTATAACCTTACTTTCACCTTAACGAATGCGACAAAGTGGTTGTCGAACGGTCATGAGCGCTCTTTGAAAATCACCATTTTTTAGCGCATGCGTTAATAAATTTGACGAATGCCGCCAGTTCAGGAATACACTTTCATCAAGTCGCATACGTTATCGCATGCGATAAGTTTACGAAGGCGTCAGGAATTGGGCCCCTGATATTTTGCTTGCTGCTGTCAGTGTCAGTGAATATTATTTTTGGAGTCACAGTTTATTGCTAAAGAATCAGTTAGCTCACTCGGACCAGTTGAAAGTTCCAAAATAACATCCACTCCAGGGATACAAATTCAGGATACGCAGAAGACTGCTGTTTTATTATACGCGGTTGTCATATATTGTATTATCTGAGTTGCGCAGTGTATAAACTGGAACATTGAGATAAAAAGTGCCGACGCAGTGAGCGATCTGATTCTTTAGCTATAAACTGTGTCATAGGGTTCAAAATGACCGCGCCCTATGTTGGGCGTGTCGGACCTCTCTCTTGCCCCGTATAGTAATCAAAGTATGTGCACTGGAGTCTCCGGCTACAATGCGACATCTACCGATTTTTCGGTAGATCTAACGATTTGGCAGTCCATTTACGGCAGACCTTATTTTCTACCGATTTTCATTCGTTTAGTTTCATAATTTGTAATATTTTTTAAAATATTTCTTTATATTTTAAAAATTCCATCTTTGCACATAAGTAAGAAAAAATATTTGTGCAAATAACTTTAGTTTTCAATTTTTGGTCAATTTTATTTTCTTGAGAAGAAAAATGAAAAACAATAGATTAGAAACAATCACAATTTCTGGTATTCTCCATACAAAACAGTAGGTATTTAGGATCCAACACGTATTATAACTTCGAAATAAATTTGCCATGATTTTGTTAAAAATTAATGAATAAAATTTAAATTCTTCGCAGCCACAGTGAATGCATATTTTTAAATATTAAATACTGTTTTATTAGTATGTAATATCTTTTTAAACTTAGTTTTTTTTTAATTCATAGTTTTATTATCTTTATTTACCTTATTATGACGATTTAATTAAAAAAATAAGCCAGTTGGATAAATTTTAGCAAAGCAATAAAACGGGACAAAGTATAAAATGCTATTACCAGCTGCCACATTTGACAGCCTCCCAGAAAAATTGTTTTTGTTGTTCAGTTTTATTCTTTTTCTTAATAGTTCAACAATTATTTCAAAAAAAAAAAAAAAAAAAAAAAAAAATTAGCACGTTTTTACTATAAAACATCTTAACTTTAATTTACGAAATGTTGACCAAGATCTACCAAAAACAAAAAATTGGTAGTGTTGTTGAATAGAGAGACATTACATAAGAATCGCAGTCTGTCAGACAAAGATAGGCGCGTCTCGGCATATGCTGTATTGAAAGATGAGAATTCCACTGTTGAAAGAACCTTCCCCAAATACATGTCATCTCATATATAAAACTTTTGAGAAAGTATACTAACCAATACTAACAGTATAATTGGATCAAAGGTGTGGTGGGAAATATTGCATTATAAAAATTGCGAAACAAACACACATTTTTAGGTAGATGATTGTTTATGTGTGTACAACAAAACCAGGTACATGTTTCAATTATTTATTTAAAAAATCCCTTAATACGAAACTTACTTTAAACACTCATTAAAATACCACAGTAGTCCTTATCTAAACACATTTAAACACACATTTTAAGTTGTAGATCCAGGAGTCAAATTTTGTCCACCAACATTCCCAATAGCTGGAACATTTGCAGACGCTGTTATGCTCCTCTGTGCCGTCCTCCCTTGCAAATGCTTTATTTTAATTCTCTCCAATTCGTTAACTCTGGATCTAGCGTGCTCTAATCTATGCCAAGCCATTTGCAACACTTTCTGGGAAGCATAGCCAGATCCTTCATGAGGTTGACCAGTGGATACTTGAGTCAAATAATTTATTTGGTCCGTAAGTTTATTTTCGACGGCACTCAGTGTTTTGAGGAAGGTTTGTGTGTGATTTTCGGCTTGTTTTAGACTCGACTTTTCTTTGCTTAGCTCCATAAAGACCTGGCCTATAAAACAATGAGGTTAAGATGATAGATATATTAACAGATAATCGGTTTACTGTACCAGCACTATGAAGACAAGTTATAATATCCTTTTCTATAGAGTCTAATACTTGAATTCGTTCCATTGGTGCAGTCATTTTAGAAATAATTTTTAAAATAGCAATATTTTGATATTTTTGACCATAGAGGAAGGATAATTTTTGTTTTTGTTGTCTTCTTCTTTTCAATTTTTATAGGTCTCAGCTGCGAGGGCTATTCGGCTATTGTTAACACATTTGACGTTGACAGTCAATAAGGCCCGTATCCCAGAGGCGAGTTCGGTCAGTCAGGGGCTGGAGCGGGACAAATTTTAGGGTGCTTTTAAATGACATTTAAGCGTGTTAAACTGTCACTAATCGGACTAAACCGAACGCTAAAAGAGTCGTTTGGAGTTAAATGTGTTAAAGGAGTTAAAGGAACGTGGCAAACCAAACGCAATGCAGGAAGTTCTTTAAATGCTGCGTTTGAGAATCCACATCGGATGCATCTGAGATGTAAAAAATCTTTGATCACGTGATTCAGTATACGTAAATGTAATGGGACAGATGTGTCCGATGTGAATAAAAAAACGCTCGAGATGTAAAAAATGCATCCGATGTGGATTCTCAAACGCAGCAATACACTGGGGTTGTGGGCTAAGAACCAATGCTATATGATTATATGGATTGCACATCCATAATGTGTAAATCAGCACACACGTAACAAATAGGGAGACATTTTACAAAATTAAACGGAGATTAAAATGACATTGTTAGGCCAGATTCCACCGTTATATTGAACGGAGATAAAAATGACACTGTTAATGTAAAAATGTAATTTTAAACTTCTTTTAACACAACGGTAGAATCGGTCCTTAATGTAAAAATGTCATTTTAAACTTCGTTTAACACAACGGTGGAATCACTGAACTATATATTAAACTGGAAGACCAAAGCCGATCAACAAAATCAAGCCGCATAGCGAGGTGATATTTGACACTTCGGCGCCAACATGTGCGTATCGAAATGTACTAAAAAGGATCATCAAAATTAAATTTAACACATATTACATTCAACTAGACAAATTTTAATTTAAGAAAATCACTTAAAAATGATTTTTGATTAATACGCAGCTGAAACAAATGTTCCTATATTAATTATTATTAAAATAGGGCGTTATTAATAAAAAATAATATAATTTATCATAGTACGCCCGTGAAAAGTGTGACGTAGAATGCTTAAAATTGACAGTCTGGCGCAAAAATTGTCATGCGCACCGACCGTTTTTTTCACCCATGTCGGCTGAGAAAATAGGAGTAGGGTTTATGTCATATAGGACCGATTCCACCGTTGTGTTAAACGAAGTTTAAAATGACATTTTTACATTAACAATGTCATTTTAATCTTCGTTTAACACAACGGTGGAATCGGCTCATAGCCATCCAGTTTAATATCAAGGTCGGTGGGTGGAATCGGTCCTAAATAAAATGCAATTATCAATTAAGGGTCGATTCCACCGTTGTGTTAAACGGAGATTAAAATGACATTGTTAGGCCAGATTCTACCGTTATATTAAACGGAGATTAAAATGACATTCTTAATGTAAAAATGTCATTTTAAACTTCGTTTAACACAACGGTGGAATCGGTTCTTAATGTAAAAATGTCATTTTAAACTTCGTTTAACAGAACGGTGGAATCGGTCCTAAATTAAATTATCAATTAAGGGTATGATTCCACCGTTGTGTTAAATGGAGATTAAAATGACATTGTTAATGTAAAAATGTCATTTTAAACAACGGTGGAATCGGTCCTTACATAATAAAATAAATATTGATCATTATTTGCAGTCCACCGGATATTTTTGGTATCAAACCGACGCCGACGTAGTTTTTTTTTTTTTTGGTGTGTCATCGGCTTCAACTACCAGGGTTATTTCGCCTCGTGTTATGTGTAGGCTTTGTTACTGTTTCCCAGCGCCACTTTAGGAACAGCACTGTTAATTAGAACCCAACAGTGAATGGTCGAGTGGGGAATCCTACCAAGGCATCAGAATTAATTTTAAATAATTAAATTAAATGAAAAAATTCCGGCCAATATTGGGATTCGAATCCGGGACCTTTGGATCCACAGGCGTTTCCCACGGGCGTACTACAACCAATTATATATTATTTTTTTGTTAATAACGCGCTATTTTAATAATAATTATTATTATTGGAACATTTTTTTCAGCTGTGTATTAATAAAAAATCATTTTCTTAAATTAAAAGGTGTCACAGTTGAATGTAAGTGTTAAATTTAATTTTGATGATCCTTTTTAGTGCATTTCGATACGCACATGTGGGCGCCAAAGTGTCAAATATCACCTCGCTATGCGGTTTGATTTTGTTGATCGGCTTCGTTCTTCCAGTTTAATATATAGTTCAGTGGGATCAATTTGCTTTTCGTCTTTAGGCATTTCTTTATAAGCTTACTACAACATACTTGGTTACAGTAGTGTGGTTACTGTGGTGACATTACGCATACCATCATTGCGTTCGGTTTGCCACGTTCCTTTAACACTTTTAACTCCAAACGACTCTTTTAGCGTTCGGTCCCAGTATATATACCAATACAGTAGCGACAGATCATTTTTTATGAGGGGTCCATATTTTTCTGCGCATGTCCGAAAATAAGCGACAAAAACGTCAATAGTGTCAATGCGATGTAAATGTAAATAATGTAAATATGTCATTATTTCATTTGTTTGCAGTGCATATTTTGAGACATTTTTATTATTTTAGTTTTTCATTTATTGTGTGATATTTTTGAAATGGCTTCTGCACCTGATCAGAAAAGAAAGAGATGTGTCTATCGCCCTTGTCCATCTCAAACAGAGTAAACAGACAAAGGGACAAGTTATTTTGCATTTCCCATGGAGCCAGAAAGGTATGTCTTGAGAAAATACTTTCAATTTTTATATTTGAAAACCAAATATTTATTTGACAACCAAATATTTATTATTTAAATGTCTGGAGGACAATTTTTACAATTTCAACAAAAATAATGTAAAAAATATATAATTTCTGAACTACCGTCAATCTAAACATTTGTTATCAACTTTTTTATATTTTAGGGCCAACATGTGGTTAAGAGCTTGTAATAGGGAAGATTTGAGTAACATAGATGTGAACAGTCTTCATCGGAATTACAGGTTGTGTGAGAAACATTTTGAGAAGAATTGTTTTTCTAAAACGTTGAACCGTAAACGTTTATTGCCTACTGCTGTTCCCACATTTTTTATCCATCTAGGTCATCAGCCAAATGTCTATCTTCTCCCTAATACATCGACCAAGTGCTTCCTCTGTTGAGACTATCATTGAACATGAATGAGACATTTTTGAAAGCGTACCATGTGCAACCTTTGGACATTCTTAATCAAAAATCCTACCTCCAAATTATTATAATGAATTAGATGTTCTTTGATTCACTATGTCCATTGATCAAAAATGTTCTGATTGACTACATCTAATCAAAATATATATGTATTTCTTGTAAAGTAGCAAAAAGAAAACAAAAAAATGTATTTTGTGGTGTTATTATTTTAACTGTTTTTTAATTTTTGATTTGTTTCATTTATACAATATTTAAGCACTTAACCAATAATATATATAAACTTATAAATAGTTGTATGATATATATATATACGTTAGGGAAATTAGGACAAGGATGATTAAATTCTATTTCTTTCATAATATCAAAAAAAGCTATGCGATTTACCAGACATTACACAGGTATTGCTAAAAATAGATATAACATTTTTTTATAATTTAAATATATAGATAATAAACTTTTCATTTGGAGTTTTTAGGCCTCCATAAGTGCTTTATTTGCAATCATATGTTAAAATCTGTGAACTATCCAAATCTTCACATTCTTTTGAAAATTTAATAAATGTATTACATCCATGTATGCCTAAAGCTTTTTTGATCAAATAGCCACAAACATATTTAAATGGATTTTGAACTATTATATCTTCTGTCCTGTAGCTGTAATTAGGAAGAAACACAGCTTCTCGAGTGTTTTTATTTATTTCAGGATACAGAGAGACAATATTTTTTACATCTAATTGTAGCAAGTGTTTGTCCAGGTCTTCATTACAATTCATGGAATTGCAATGAAGATAATTTTGACAAAAAAGTTTTTTAAATGCCCTTTCGAATTGTACAGGTGTTGGATTAATTAAATTCCCACCCTGTTGCCTAATGGACCCAACAAATTTTTCTAGACAGTCACTGTTGATTCTTCTAGCCATTAAATATTTAAATCCCGCAGCAGATAACCTTTCCCATACAAATTTTAAACCATAAAATCGTTAAATATAAACATCTAATTTTTATGATGTGACGTTAATAGTATTTAATTATATACATAGGTAATATAAGCAATTGGGCAGCATTGTGCTTAACGGGTGACTTACAACAGGCATTTGCTAAAACTCATCTGAAGTCAAAAATTTGTACGTAGGAACAAAAATTGAAATAAAATAATTCTTGTATTGTAAATTCATTAAAAACTTACTAATTTGTAATTGTGTGTTTTAATAAATATTATTGTTATATGTTGTTTCACTTCTAAAAAGATACCTACATAACCTCATTTTAAATAAAAAAATAAGGTGCAGAGTTAATTTATTAGTTCCAGGAAGAAACCACAAAATGTTTAACACATTTCATACAATGAATGGCATACAAAAGTAATTTATTTTAATCTAATGATAAAATTTTAAAATTGGCACATCTAGATTTTCACCGGAACTCATTTATTTAAGTTACACAATATTTTGATTAATTTATTTGCCTAGAATACATTAAAATATTATATGTACATGTTTTAATTTTTTTCTAAGTGTACATCGCTAATTTGCAATTTTAGAGTTTACTTTTCTCCGTGTAGAAATAAGCGACAAAAACGTCAACTGTCATTGAAAATCTGACCACCCCGACATCAAAGAAGCCGACGCAATCTGTCGCTACTGTATTGTTCTTTATACTGGGGTTCGGTTTAGTCCGATTAGTGACAGTTTAACACGCTTAAATGTCATTTAAAAGCACCCTAAAATTTGTCCCGCTCCAGCCCCTGACTGACCGAACTCGCCTCATGGTTTCCCTATTATTGAATGTCATATGTCAAATTTAATTTAAGTTTGGGGATTTCTAAACGGAATTTGAATTTTAGAAAGTTTTGACTTTGTTATTTTTTATTATAGTATGTTCTAGTAAGCTTATAAATAAATGCCTCGTTAGATATAGCTACATATGCTTTGGTAACATGTAACCAAAGCCGAGTAACCAAACGTTATAAAGAAATGCTCTGGTTACAGAAGTATGTTCTGGTAAGCTTATAAAGAAATGCCTTTTATTATGAAGACTAGAGGTAAAGAGACGAATCGGCATACTCAAAATACGGTCCCAAATTTGAAATTTGACCATTGCCGATTCGCCTATTTCTCTCTAGTCTTGTCTTTACATATGATGAGCAATCTATATAACTATATAGCATTGATAACGACTCGATTTAAAGGAAGATAAGATGCGAGTATTATCAATGTTGCCAAATTGTGCGAAAAATCAAAGGTCCGATTGATTATTAATTTGTATTTTTTGTAAAATAAAACATGTTTTAGATAAAGATTTTTTTATTAGGTGCACTTTTATCCCTATACCTAAACGCATAAAACTGACAAAAATAAATGCATAAGTAAAAAATACCCTATAAACTATATACATTTAAAATAAATAATACGGAAAAAATATCACAGTACCATTCAACAAAAAATATGCAGTATGGAAATCACTTATGGAATATAATTATTTTTGACCTTCTTTTAGAAAATTATAAAAAAAAACGCTAGGACACGTTTACTTTTGAACCTAATTGTACGTTCTCCGAAAAAGAATATAAATATACTGGATGATTCACGTAAGTCTAGCACAGTCGGTATTTTTTTTCAATGGAACACCCTGTATCATTTTATATTTTTGAAAGCTCCTTAATTAGCTGACTTCAACGAACTAATTGACAAATACAGGGTGAAATTAATTTTGAAATTATTAGAAATATTATTAGGCTTCAAATATTGTTAATTATTTTAATTAGTCAAACACAGATTTCTCTAGAGCAGGGATTCCTAAAGTGGAGTTTTTGCAAGAAAAATATCCGAAATTAGAAAAAAAACCTGAACATTTGTAAAACAAATATCTATTACTTGACTGATATCTTTGGTATATTTTACAAAGTTAATTTGCAGGGTGACGATCTTAACTTGATTAAAACAAAATCAATAATATCGTCTTTTGTGGGTAAACTTATCCTTTATAAACAAAATTTAGGCAGAAAAAACTATTCAGTTTCCGCATTTGTCAAAATTACCAGAAATGCTTCAAGAAGATGTTATTTTATCATATGTCACTCACTTGGATGCGTTACACAACAATTTTACTAAGAGGTTTGAGGATCACTTAAATTTACAAATTCCTCAATGGATAATAAATCCGTACTATAAGCCATGGAAGAAGCCAATGTGATAATGGGTGCTATGACTGAACGTTTACGTTATCCGTAACGTACATGTTAGGCCGGATTTTAAAATTAACGAGGCAAGTTCGGATGATGGAAAACTGTTAAATTAGAAGATAACAGTAACGTGTTGGAAAAAGTTTTCCATCATACGAACTTGCCTCATTACTGTTAAAACTCGGCCTAACATGTACGTTACGGATAACGTAAACGTTCAATCATAGCACCCAATGAAAGAAGAGTTAATCACCATCAGCACAGACGAGGAGCTTAAGCAGGAGTTCAACCAAGGATATCAGAAGTTCTGGTTGCAGTGCAACATTGAAACACAGTATCCTGTATTGTGGAACATTGCTGAAAATACCTTATCGCTTTTCCATCATCATACCTAGTCGAAAAATGCTTCAGTTTGGTTATAAACATTTTGACAAAACAAAGAAACCATTTGAAAATCAACTAACGCGAAGATTTAAGGTTGAAACTCACCAATATTGAACCAAACTTAGCTAGATTGGTAGAAAGTCTCCATATTCATCTATCACACTGAATTTTTTATTTTTTTTATCTTTACTTTGCGATTTTAATGTTTTTTTTTTAAATAATTACCTTTTTAAATATTTTTACGTAATTTGTATTAATAATTATTAATTACACCTGAATGGTGTTTTAATAAACTGCGACCTAAAAGATCTATTGTGTAATTACACTTAATATTTACTGAATTGTATGTCTATTTATTTTGTTAAATTTTGATAAAGAAAATGATGTCAAGTTTACTCAACGAACCGCAAAGTTTTTAAATTGGTATTTTCTATTAATAGGAAAAAACAAGAGGTAGAATTTTTAAAGTAATTTGGCTATGGGGGTCTGAGATATCAGTTCAATTTGGAAAAGGGGTCTCTTGCCCAAAATAGTTTGGGAATCTCTGATCTAGAGTATCAACGGATTTGGACGAATTTCAAAAATAAATAAAACATGGTACATTCATAGATCAAGGTTATAGAAACATTTTTTTGTCCAGAAGAAGAAAATTCTCTTTACACAATGATAAATAATTTTCAAATTTCACTCTGTATTATTCATATAGACCATAAATGTTTTAATTCGTTGAAGTCAGTTTATTAAGGAGCTTTAAAAAATATAAAAAGAGGGGGGTTCCAATAAAAAAAAAATAGTACTGACAGCACTACTTATGTTAATCACCATGAATATTTACATCTTCATTCGGAGAACGTACAATTAAATTCAAAAGTTGACGTGTCCCAATGGTTTTTATAATGTTCTGTAAGGCCCAAAATTATATTCCATAAGTGGTTTCCACCTATATATGTATATCCCAGGCAAAACAAAACCTTAACACTCTTCATTACTCTTCGCCTTCAACCTCTGCTGAGCCATACTGTGTTGCTTCATGTACCTCGCGTACATCTGTCTGGCCTGATTCAACACCCTAGTCACGTTGTGCTTGCGCACCATTTTGTCGAAATGCATGGCCATCTCATTGTAGTCCATCGCTTTGGAAATGATATGTTCGCGATGCTGCATGAGCAATGTAATGCACAGGAACATTAAAAACGGATTGCCGCCCCCGAATTCGCCAGGCGGCGGCAGCAAAGAACACCCTTTAACGCTCTCAGTCACTTCTTCGCACGAATTGGTCATCGTCGGGACCGAACCGTTCGAAGTGGCCTCCACAGAGGCCGGATTTAAGTCCACGTGGTTCGTAGGAAGCTCATCGGCAGCGGGTTTTGAATCTATAGCGAGATTGGTAGGCTCCGGTGAATCGTAATCGATTTCTGCTTGCTCGTCTGGAGTGTGAGGTGCTATTTTCGCAGCGCTAGGACATTTCTGAAGTAAAGGATTTTCCCACACATAAACATCGTCGCTTTTTCTTTTATCCTTTTCTATATCTTTCACTTCTAATTCTTTGGTCACGGTGCTGTCGCTAGGGGAGTCTGATAACCCGTCCACGAATTTATCACCAAAAACTTTGCGGTCCAAGTTTTCTAATTCGAGGTGGAGTTTGCTGGTGACGGAAGTGGTGAGCGGGAAGTAGTCTTGGGAATCGTCAGGGCTGGTGTCATCGCCGCTGTTTGAGGTCGAGGAAAAATGGCGGGATAAACTCGAATTCTCGGAGTCATCGAGACTGGATTTGGTTAATGTTATTTTTGGTTTACCACACTCATCACTTTTGGCGATTCCGCCCAGAGTTAGGAATTCGTTCAGGTTCTTTACGAGACGCGCCTGAAACAGAAATAATTACATTAGAAATCAGGGTACGCTTTCGTTACAAAAGTGATTTATTTAGGGCCCGTTTTTTCACCTATGAGTAAACTGAAAAGTAACTCAATTCAATTTATTATATAGTCCGTATATTTAGATTGTGCTGATTATGCTAACTAGAACTATACTTGGAACTTTTATGTATTTTTGTTCGTCAAGTAATTAATTAAAACTTATTTAAAATAAATTTGAGGTTATTTTTAAACAGAAAAAAGGCATTTCGTAAAGAAAAGATATGAAGTAAGAGAATAACCTGATGTTAGTTATATTTTAACCAAATTTGCTCGTTTTTCTGCCAAAAAGTAGCAAAACTTTTAAGGTTGTTTATAAAAAACATTGAACAAATTATCAAGTTAATCAAGTCAATACATTACAAGTTATCAAGTTATAATTTTTTTAAGCTTTTCTTCTAAAACAACTGCTTTCTTGGAAATATTTATCGAATAGAAAAAATATAATTATTTAGAAAAAAAAAGTAAACTATGTTGTTTTTCAAATAAGAAAATTAATGAAAATTAATAAAAATTAATGAAAATTACGATGATTGATACAGTCCAACCTTTTATTTTTCAATCTTCTATAGCCTATAGTAGGTTAGGAGATTTTAACGTAACAATGTTGAAAAGCTCTCTGTTATTTTACATCGATTTTATGATGTTCCAGATAATCATATTAATTATATTGTAAAAAGAACAGAAAATGCTGTAAATTTAATAAAAACTGTTTCCAAATATAATTGGGGTGCAGACCCCAACATAGCAATTCTTTTTTATAGGGTGCTGATTAGATCAATTTTTGACTATGGTGCAATATTATACAATGATGCATCAAATACTCATTTGCAAAAATTGGACAGAATAAAATACAAATGTCTTAGATTAAGTATAGGTTTTCTCCCAAGTACTCCAATTAATGTAATAGAATCAGAAACTACAGAACCTCCTCTCAATTTTAGAAGAAAATTTTTATCCGAAAAGTTTTTAATAAATCAAAGGGCGAAAAATTCGGTTCTTCTCCCTCTTTTATCCAATTTATCTTCTCTGTGTTTAACTGGAAAGTATTGGTCAAAGAAAAAACTTCCTTTACTAGTAGAGACTTTTTTATCTACCATTGAAATGATTCCAGACCTCCATCAACAAAATGCAATTCCACTATGGTCCTTACATTTTTCAGCTTTAACAACGCCATTGAAAACATATATAAACAAAAATCTACTGAATGAAAACCCTCTAGTGATTAAAAACGCATTTAAAGAAGATTTAATAACAAAATGGAATACATTTGAAAACATATATACGGACGGATCTAAAATTGGGAACCAATTAGGATGTGCAATTTTGTATCCTAACAAAAATTATGAAATTTCATTTAAACTTCCCAGTACAATGTCAATATACAATGCTGAACTTGTTGCTATAAAAGAAGCTTTTAACGTATGTCTTCAGGAAAATAAATCTAAATATGTTATATTTACTGATAGTAAGAGTGCAGTAGAATATTTTGCAAAATGGAACGTTACCAGTCCTACCAACTATATAGCCTCAGAAATTCTTAAGATTAACTATCAATGTTTGGAACAAAATAAAGAAATTTCGTTGGCGTGGATAAAATCTCATGTAGGTATTAGTAACAATGAGAAAGTGGATATACTAGCAAAAAAGGCTATTGTTTCGGGAACTAATAAAAATATTAAAACTCCAAAATCAGATTTTATTGCTAAATCTAAATTATCAATGTTTAAAACTTGGCAAGATGCATATTCTAAAGAAGAAAAAGGGAAGAAATACAAAAACATTCAACCTAATATTCCAAAGTGTCCCTGGTTCAAAAACGAAATAAATAGGTCTTTTATCCGAGTTATTTGTCGTATGAGAAGTAATCATGCTATGCATCCTGCCTACAAGGAAAAATTTGGTCTATCAGATAATAATTTATGTTTAATTTGTGATGAAATTGCTGATCTCAATCATATAATTTTAGAGTGTGTCCTAAATTCGTTAGATACTGACACAATGTACTTAGAATTAGTTAATATTGGTATACCTCTACCAATAAACATTGATGTTCTGCTTTCATTAAACGATGTTAAAGTTTATAAAATATTGTATGAATTTGTTAAAAAAACTAATACAAGATTGTAAGTAGCTGAGCTACCCTAAAAATATTGTAAACCTGAAACGAAAAAATAAAATAAATGATAAAATAAAAAAATGAAACCAAGGAAAAAATGAAAAAAAAAAAAAACAAAAAATAATACAAAAAAAAAAACAAAAAATAATACAAAAAAAAAATAATACAAAAAAAAAAAATAATACAAAAAAAAATAATCAAAAAAACAAATAATAAAAAAATAGACATTTTTTATAATTAATTACAAACTCAGGTATTTTGATAGCTGTAAGTCAAAATATAATAATAATGTAATCATGTAACAATAGTGGATAAAACAATTAAAGATTTATGGATTACTACAATAGTCTGGCCTTTTGGTTATATCCAGTGCCATTAAAAAAAAAAAAAAAAAAAAAAAAAAAGATAATCATAATTAAATAAGAAATATCGTGATTCTTGAAAATGCTATTTTTTTATATAAGTAACACAAACCTGATGATGCGGACGATTTTCATCTTCCTCTTTTATGGAATGCGACCCGTCCAATCGATCCAACGACGAAAACAACTTCTCCTTCAAATCCTTAAAATGTCCCGATTTTTTTGAGTTTCTGATCAGATTCGTCATGCTCGACGAGAGACTGGCGCTCTTCCTGTTCAACATCTGATGCGAATTGATGCGATTATTCAAAACTACGGAGTCAGATTTCTGTTCTAGCGGCGATATCGAGCGAGGCCTTAATTCAGATCGTAAAGAATTCGAGTGATCTGAATTTTTCGGTGAGGACTTCGAGGTTTTGGGTGAGAAATCCATGTTTTTCGGCGAAATTTCCCCGTTTTGGGGCGATATGGTTCCGTTTTTGGAGAAGAATTCCCCGTTTTTAGGCGATTTCGGACTCGTATCTCCTACTTTCTGCAACACGGCGTCGTCCAGGCTTTGATATTTCGTCTTCACGACAGGCAGAGCTTTATTCCTACTAACGCTTTCGTCTAGACTGTGATTCTGTCGCTTCACTTGACTATTCTTCTTCGTTATGTTGCAATTATTCAACGACATCGAGGAGCTTTGCCTCCTGAGAGCGACAATTTTCGTGTAAGCGTTCTCTCTGGGCGTTTTGACCAAGGGGCTTATCGGCGGAGTTGATATGGTGGGGGCTTGGAATAGTGTGTCGAAAAGTTTCAGTTCTTTGTCCGGATATTCGGCCGGTAATGAGCTCCAGAGGACTTCGAGCATGCGTAAGGAGTCTTCAAATGCGAATTCGCGTTTCATTTCAAGTAGGAGCCAACGGTAGCAGAATAGTAGGTCGTCTGCCTGTAAAAACAGGTTAATAGTGTAAGCAATTATATTGACAAGCGGTGATTGGAAGGAAAGTAAACTCATACAAAAATAGAAATGGAATTTCAAAAAAAAAAAAATATAGTTTACCTGATGAACTTTCAGATAATTATAGAATTCGGGATCGTAATACAAGATTCCTTCGGCCAAATGAGTAAACTTCTGGGTCATTGCGATACCATCTATCATGAAATTGGTGCACAGCCTTTGCATCAGCGCGCAGAAACAGATGTACGCGTGCGCCTCGTCATTCATCGTCACTAAAAGCGGCGATGCCAGATCGCTCATGCCTTGACAGTAGCTCACCTTCGGATGGTTTAGAGCGTACCTAGAAATTTTTATATGAACAGTAGAAGTGCCGCTTAGTTATAAACTTTTTAAATTTATAGTGGCAGATCGTACTGTATAATGTCGAATCACCTTCAAATGCAAATTGTGAGAAAATGAGATTGAAAATTGTTCAATATTATTTTATAATTTTGTGCGTTTATTTAATAGCCTATAGTCTTTATTTTATTGCCTTGTAGTTAATTTTTTTCTCTTTGTACACAGGGTGAATCCTAAGTTGATACTTACTTTAACCGTGTATAGAAGTCATTAAAATAAACAACTTTTTCAAAATAACTTAAAAATTGAAAAGTTACATTAATTTATTGTAAAACGTAACCAATACTGTTCTGTCTAACTTAAATAATGTTTTCAAAGTTGTCATCATTCACTTAAACGTCCATCATGCCTTTTTACTTATTCTCCACGAGGTACCCACAAATCACCAGTATCCCTAGCCTGTTGAGCCAGATTAATGAGAGTTCTGGGAACACCGTTGCAGCTGCACTTTGAAGACACTCGCCATAAATCATAATTTACCATACTGAACAATTTAAATTCACTACTTCAGATAAACTTACTACTGAAATAACATGCGACTAAATTATAATAACCGGTACACAATGAAGCGGATTCATAAAAAAATCCGAAAAAAGGTAAAAACGGAAAACATAAAAAATTTCATACACAAGTCCAGGTTCGAATTTAGATTTTTAATTCTGAATATTTCTAATTTTTGAGTTGTTTGAAAAAGATGTTTATTTTAACGATTTATATACACAATTAAAATAAATATTAACTTAAGATTCACCCTGTATACAGGTAAATTATTATTTTTTTTTTAATTAAACGTCGGGATTTTTTGATTGTGACTATACAACAAATTTTGATTTGTGACATCAATAATAACTTTAAACTGGTGGTAAAGAAGCAAACTTATTTTCATTATTTATCATAAACAAAATTGTTATTATTAAACAAAAAAAAACTACAAGCGTAAAAAAATAGTCTAAAAAATTACAAAAAATCAATTTCAAAAACATTACAATAATAAATAAATTACATTAAATAATTTAATGAAAGTTATGATTAATTTTTAATAAAAACAACTTTTTTTTATTTACTTTTATTTTTATTGTATGCTCGTGTCAAAGTGTTTCAACTCGAAATATGACGTTATAATAGAAAACTTTTATAAAGCAAAATTGACTCAAGTCAAAGTATGACAATGTTGATATGTGAAGAATGGACAATTCGAGAAACTTTAAAAACGACATTAGTGATACTTTTACAAATGAAAAAAATATTGGTGCTTTTCGAGTTGTGTCACTTTTGAAAAGAGGATGCGATGTATATGATTTTACGAAATATGGCACTTACGTGGTGAGTATATTGAACAATGAAGCGATATTTTGATTATCGTCGCTACCGGCGTAAAAAGGATGATGCCTGTCGGTCCTCAAGACATCCTTCCTTACCATGCTCGTGGTGTAGGCCAATTCGCCCACAACTTGACCTTGAGCGATTGCAGTCTTCCAAGATTCTCTCAAAGTCACGTATTCGGCTGCTTTTTTTTTGATGTAGTCCATTCGTTCTTTGCCAGTCATGCCATCCGGGTAAACGTTCAGTAAATGCTTCCAAACGACTTTTCTAAAAGAAAAATAATAAATACACGTACTTGTACTCAAATGGTTGCATAGATATTTAGATCAAAGTTTTTCCTAGGGACTCTACAAACACTGGACAGGTTCTAGGTGACGCTAGACTAGAATCTAAACGACGTTAGATTAGATTGCAGTACATCGAGCTAAAATTTGGGACACCATGTACAAGGATTAACACAATATTCAAAGTATAGCTTTAAAATACTTGTTTGTAGATAATTCTACAGGCACTTCCAGCTTTCCTAACACAATTAAGCACTGATGATGTACTCAACTTTACCTACAAGCAAAACAAGTAATGCAAGGTCTTTTTCAAAATAAAAAATTATTAAAACATACCGAAGAAATAGAGAATTGTTTAAGAGAGGTTAGATTCTTCATCTCTTTTGGAAATTGAAAACGTTTTGACGAGAGACATTGATATGAATTAAGCCATTACTTTTTTCTTTTCGAGAAAAGAAAGCTAGAAAAAAGTTACGCCACTGGATGTTAGACTAGGATCTAGACTCTAGGGGAGCTAGACTAAAACCTATGGGATGTGCTACATTAAGATAGACGCTAGGGGAAGTAAAGTTGAAATAATTATATTACCTTAGACTAGGATCAATTCCGCCAAAATAAATGACAGATCTCAATTCTTTGGCGAACACTATCTGCCCGACGGGATCTAAGAATCTTCTAAATTCCGCATCCGATAGAGGTTGTCTTGGGGGCTGCAAAGTCGTATTTCCCTCTTCGCCGAAATTGAAAGCCCTCTGTACCAAATTTAGCGTTTTTCCCACCTGCAAAACGGTTTTTTAAAACATTTTTTCTTGTACGAAATGTGGAACATCCCAAATATAGCATAAAAGTTAAAAACTTGCCTGATTAAATATCCCGTGCAGCCTAGGAGCGGGCTTAGCCTCTTGACTAGTGGCAGTACGGATTTGCGTAATAATAGGCAAATTCTGCTTGATATCCCAATCGTCTGAACTTTCCTCGAATGGTTTCAAATCTACTCTTAACGATAAACATGGTTCAGTATTGGTTGCAACAGAGACGTTATGAGCTCTAAAATTTTTAGAACGATTTAATAAAAACATCTCTTCAATATCTACACTCGAAAGAAATCTCTTATAATAAAGTTAGTAGATTTTACTCTGTGAATCAGTTTTGGAATTTTGGAGTAAAGAATTTTTGATAGTGTATCATTGTTGATTACCAAACTAATTTGGTATCTGCTGTAGCAGCTTTAAGACATTATCGAAATAGTTTAGTTTGAATAATCGACGTACAAACAATTTTTTTTTATTTAAAAAAATGAGAATTAAAAAAAAAGTACAATTTCCAACAAATATAATTTTTAACTAAAATGTTTTATAAAACAAAAAAAAAAAAAAACTAAAATTACTTTATTCTCAGCAGTATAGGCAAAAATTGAGACTCCAATTTATAAAAACAGCTCACTAATAAAAAATTTTGTTTTAAATATTTGTAAAACAGCCAAAAAATTTATAAAGGTTCAATTATCTACAAAAAAGGTGAGCTTACCAATATTTAGTAACCCCACTATTTAAATTTCACATTCGATCTGACATTTACACCTTGCTACCCTCTCCATTTGCAAAAAATCGGTATACAAGAATCTAATCTTTGTGACACTTACACTAGGCGATTTAGACCATATATTCTTCGGATGTAATAAATTCGGAAACCACAGCGATCAACTTGTTGAAAACCTAATAAAATGCAAAATTTACCCCCCTTCAATTTATTATACCTTCTGTCCCTTAAAAAACTATCGATTTACGACGCCCTTTTATTATTTATCCAGAAAAGTAAATTAAAACTTTAGAATTAGGTTAGACTTGTCACCAATGTTACTTTCCCTTACAAAAAAATCCTCAAACCGCGGTCTACCCATCCTGTGTTCGTCAGTCACCCTGACCGACCCCTGGGTGTGAATAGTTTATTCCTAGTTCCATCCCGCATGCAATTCTTTAAAAAACTCTGGTATGGTCGATTAGGTTAGCTTTAGGTTAGAATATTAATTACTTTTTTTTATTATTATTATTATATTTTGTATTATTCTTGAAAAAAAAAATAAATAAATAAAAAACGAAAAAAAAAAGATCTATTAAAAGAGATAAACATCCACACACGCGAGCTTGAGCAGAAGCCAATGTGCCCGTGTGTGCTTAACATATTTTGTAGCTGACTAAATGGATATAACCTTTCTTAAGAGCAAAAAAAAATTACGCCTTTCAATAATTTGGCAAATTTGAAAACGATTTATCAGATGATTACAATACGTAATAAAATGTTTTAAACGTTTTTATTGAAAATCAGTATGTTTTAAACAAAAAACAAGTTTTATGTCCCTTTTAAATACTAGTATTATAATCGTTATAGAATGTCTAAAAGTGCATATATAGGGTGTTTCATAAGGAATGATCAATATTTTAATCATAGGTTCAAGACCTCCAAATATTAATATTTTACTAAATAACACTGGGTCAAATATTATCTACTACTAAGATACAGGGTGTTGAAGTTAAAATTTATTTTTCGCTTTTTTGCAATATTTTTTTTATTATTTAACATATTGAATTGAAATTGGGCATGGTTATATTTTTAAGTTAGTAAATTATAAGCATGTTATCAATTTTGAGATTAGATAAAAAGGGCACCACCTACGCTTTACTGGATAAAGAAAAGTATCCATTTTTTTTAATCCTGACCTTTTCTAAATTTTTTTCAAATCTTTATGATAAATTTGAACAAAAAAGGTATACTTGTTTTAATAGCATAAATTCAGCTCATATCGAGATTTTTGCATTTAAAATATTCTAGCCACAGTATCTATTTAATTTACTTAACCATATTTCAACATAGTAGGCTTGAAAATTAAAATGACAGTTGTCAAATAATGAATTGTTAAATTTCATTTAATGACTGGAGTGCGTTTAGAAACCTCGCACGGTGCTGGGCCCTATTTTAATGTATGTGGTCAGACGCGCCGTGCGAGGTTTCTAAACGCACTTCTGCAGTGTTAATTTTGTTTTCCAAATTCCATCTAAGTACGTAATGAAAATGCCATGAAATGTATTCCCTTGGCCAGTCCTGATATGAATCCATTGAGTTATTTTTTTTTTTTTAGTTTTATACCTTTTGGTCCTCTCGTGTTACCCCCTAATCCATCTATAGCCCGGCGGCTTATTGTACCACTATTTGAAGGTTCTACTACTACTTTCCCATTGACCAATTCACTCACCTCATTCATCGTCATGGCGGCTTATTGTACCACTATTTGAAGGTTCTACTACTACTACTTTCCCATTGACCACTTCACTCACCTCATTCATCGTCATTCATTCCACGTCGTCGATGGTTAACCGGTAGTCGGATGAGTCCCATGTTGACACGGCTCATGGTGGAACCTTCCAGTGGTCACCCATCCATGACGTGAACGTAGGGATCAATCACTGCTAACTGTTGCGAGTATGTGGCTATACACTAAGCTCGCGACTAGCCTCTACGGCTTTGTATGGGGTTACATGAAAATCATAGGCCATAAATACACGCGACGAATTATGGACAAAAATTCAAGAAGCTTCGATATTATTATTAAAACTAAACATAATACCCTGTATCTTAGTAGTAGATAACCTTTGACCCAGAGTTATTTAGTAAAATATTAATATTTGAAGGTCCTGAACCTATGATTAAAATTAATATTGACCATTCCTTATGAATCACCCTGTAGATATAACGCGCCCAGCCCAGATTCGTCAGATTTGTACGGTGTCGTATACCTACCATGCGATGGAAAGCAGCCGGCCTACCACGGGCCGGGCCAAATTAACGAAGTAGGCCCGTTTGCTTTCCATCTCGCGGTAGACGACACCGTATAGTGTTTCTAGACTCATTCCAACACAGGAGCCATAAGCGCTAGGAATGCTACGAATTCTATATCCTCACATTGCAAATAAGCAAATAAGGTTCACAGATAATAAATTTATAAAATGAAGTATCTACGCCTATGGCAGTTCAGACAAAATTGTCGGTAAGTGTTCGGAACGAGTTTTTATATTCTGCAATTGATAATGGAAGAACTATACCCAATTAATTATTTAATTTTAATAAAAACGGTACGCCCGTGTGTGAAGTCGGCGCCAGTCGGTTATTATGCCATGTTGGATTGTGTCTAAATCTAGAAAGACTATATTCTGGTCAAATTAGACCAAAAAATAGGAGCGAGGGTACAAAAATTCCCACCCAGCTGAAAATTGGTAGGATTGTTCAAAACACCATTATAAATGAAACCTAAAAAGTCCTCATCAATCCGGCACCTGGAAAAAAATTTACTCGGGGTCAAAGGTCACAAAAACGGGTTTTTCGCGATTTTCAGCAAAACGGTAAGTTTTATCACAAAACTAGTTCAGACAAAAATTGTAGAGCAGATAAGTACACCACGTATATACATCACTGAAGCTGTAATACAAGTAAAAATATTCTATCGGTCAGTGTAACTTATACATATACAGTATGTCCCCCTAGGTTGGAATCATATGGAAAACTTTTTTATTGTTAATTTTAGGAAAAAAGTTATTCTTCATAAAAAGTTCTGCATTATCTAAAACCTAGAATACATTCATCAAATATCAAATTTTTTCAGTGGTATACGAGGTTTGTCAAAAAATATGAGTTTTACTCAAGAGTAAAGTACCTTTATTCTTTATACGACTGATAAAATTTGATATTTGATGGTTGTATTTTAGGTTTTAGACCATGCTCGACTTTTTATAAAGAATAACTTTTTTCCTAAAATTAGTAATAAAAAAGATTTTTTTCTTCAAGCGTATAATAATGTTTACATTATATCAAGGTACACGTGTTGTAGATGTAGCCTATTTTTATACTAGTACAAATATTTTTCATTTTTGTACTAGTATAAAAAAGCACAAACCTAATGTTAAATGGCTTATTATTTGCAATCAGTAGGCTGGAACTGTCATTTGAATACTTATTTAATTTGACGTTTGTCAGTGTATGATTTAGAATATAAAAAAAATAGTATTAACCCGTTCGTTATACCCTTAGATTATACAAACCTTAGATGGAACATAAGACACTGCGCATAATCCCATTTCGAAATTATTCACACCCACCAATCACAGTCGAGAACATCATATGTCAGAGCGTTGTCCATCCAAATTTAATGTGTCAACGAAAATTAATTTGGTATTTTAGTGACTTAAATTTTGGAAATTAACGTTGAAAATGCTAAGATGTGTTGTAAAAATATTTATAATAAAAGTGCGAAATGTGACGGAGAAAAAAGAAACTTATATTTATTTCGGTGAGATATTTAATTTTTAAAGATTCTGTTGACGTCCATATTTGTTGATTTGAAAATAAACCGAATCGGACTTGGTCATTGGTACATGTTATAAGTAGCAAATAATGGTTATTATTATAAACTGTTTACTATTTCTTGGAAAGAGTAATATACAATCAAATACAAAAATATCAATTTCATTGCCAATTTATTCGTTTCAAACTTCACACTGGTTTCAATAGTTTTTTCAAAACTATTTAGTATTTCTCTATAACAGCGTTACTCACAGTGTGCTCCGCGGAGCCCTGGGGCTTCGCAACGCCTTTGTGAGAGCTCCGCGAAGAAAATAATCATAGTAAAAAAACAGAACTATCGCCAGAAAATGGAGGGACCTGGCTTGAGGACTTTTTTTTGAGAAGTAATTTTTTTAAGTCACTAAGAGGAAGGAGGATATGATTTTGCTAGAGGACTTTTTTTAATTTTATTTTTTATGGGTGAAATGGATTTGGGATAATTCTTGTAAGGAATCTTTGGAATTAATCAAAAATAAATTAATAGCAAATGATGTTCTTGTGCATTTCCAGCCTGAGTTGCTGATCAAATTAATCGTAGATGCATCAAATGTGGGAATGAGGGCCATGCTATGTAATGTTTTTGAAAAAAATATTGAGAAACCTATAGCTTCTGCTTCGCGTACCTTATCAAAGTTCGAACAAAAATATTCCCAAATTGAAAGAGAGGGCATTGCAATAATTTTTGGCTTAAATAAATTTAATGAATATTTATATGGATATTTCTTTATCCTAGTTACAGATCACTTACCTGTGGTAACTATTTTTAACCCAGCTAAAGGTATACCCCAATTTTCAGCCAACAGACTACGTGATGGCAGTAATATTGTCAAATTACAATTGAATATGTGAAATCGGAGCATAATATAAAGCCGATTTTTTAAATTGAAAACTACCCAGAAATGTTGGGGGTAAAATTTTGACGTACCCTTTAAGGATAATGGGTAAAAAAAATTTTTTTTCAAATTTCTCGCGGGTAATGTCAAAACTCAGATCGGCAACACTGCACATGTCCTTTATTTTTATTATTACTATTGAAAAAAAAAAAAAAAACGTCGTAGGGCAATCAAATACAACAATTTTCTGAAATATTTGATTGCAAAATTAGAAAAAATCTTGTATGTAAATACGTTACGAAATGCCGTTTTGTGTTACTCGTTCATTTTGCGGGACCTCGCTCCGCTCGTCCCGCATATATTTACTCGTTACACAAAATAAGGCATTTCGTAACTGGTTACATAAGTAGCTATTAACTGACTTTCTAATATTTGAAATCATTGAACAGTATTTTCGGTAAATAATTAAATCATAAATAATTACCGACATATAAGTACCGAAACATTTTTTCCTCTTCAAAGAGTAGGCTTATGTCAAATAAACTTAAAATATTATAACGAACGAAAAGGTAACCCATTTCTAATAAAATTTAATTATTTATTTTATTTTGGTGTGATCGTAGAAAAAATCTTGTATGTAATTCGAGCAAAAAGTACGTGGCTGTTTCGATAACTTTTTGTCTCAACAGCTATTTTGTTACAATAATTTTATAAACTTTTACTTAGGGTCGGTTTCACCGTTTTGTTAAACGAAGTTTAAAATACTAAACGAAGATTAAAATGACATTTTTATATTAACAAAAACGAAGTTTAAATTACTAAATGGAGATTAAAATGACATTTTTATATTAACAATGTCATTTTAATCTTCGTTTAGTAATTTAAACTTCGTTTGACACAACGGTGGAATCGGCCCTTAGCCTATCTATATATTGATAAAGTGTTATTGCCCTCATCATAAATGAATCGTGCTATCAAATAAAGTCAAAAAAACGTCTCATAATTTTTCATGTTTTAGTTACCTACCAAAATTAGGTACTACAATATAAATATTTAAGTCCGGCCCAGAACATCTCCCTATTCCTTCCACCCAGTTTTTTCGGTTTTGACAAAATTCGCGCAGCGACAAATGCTTCCTATGTTACATCTACCCTTTCTAACCTCTTTGGTTATACCTGTGTTTTTCAAGTAAAAAGAAAATGTCAGAAGAAATGCAATCAACACCTCCCGAATTGCTAGAAATAGCGAAATCTTCGATAAAAACCTTAATACCTACGAAATCGAAGAAAGTTTACGATTATGCTTACACAAAATTTGTGAAATGGAGTGAAGAAAATCACGTACATTTTTATTCAGAAAATGTTCTAATCGCATATTTTACTAATTTGTCTGAAAAATTCAAAAGTTCAACAATGTGGTCGCAGTATTCAATGATGAAATCAGAACTAAATATTAAATATAATGTAAAAATTGAAAACTATTCAAAATTAATTGCCTTCTTAAAACGAAAAGGTGATAATTACAAACCGAAGAAGTCAACAATTTTTTCTAAACAGGAGTTTGATAACTTTCTTAAGAATGCACCAAACAAGAGGTATTTAACAACTAAGGTAGGTACATAATTTTTTTTTATCTTTTGGGCAGATGGAAATATTTCTATATTGAAACAATTATTTTTATCCATACTTTTATTTAAATGCTTGAAGAAAAAATAGTATATGTCACTCGGATTAGAAGGCCCATTAAATGTTTCGCCCAGTTTGCACAGCTGAGGCGTTAGCCGAAGCTGTGCAAAATTCTGGGCTCAATATATAATGTTGGCCTTCTACTCCTAGTAACATAATATACTATTCATATGCCACCAACTGTCTACGTATATTTGGTTATATTGTGCATTAAATTACTAATCAAATTCAAATGAAGTATAACATTTTACAATAGTTTTTTTTATCTAGCTAGAGGGCTCTGAAATCGAAAGTACCACAATGAACAGTCATATTTCTGAATTTTCCATATAAGTACCAAATTAATTACCTTTTTAATAATGTGTTTTATTTTGTACTCTCCCTTTTAAGATTGTATTTTTTACTGTGTCTGAAGGGAGGTAAATGACATATTATGGCATTTGAGAATATGCTAGAAAAGTGTCCCATTTAGAAAAAACCTACCAGTTCCAAGCAATTTTTGATATTTTTTATTGAGAGATTGTCCATGGGAAGTTTTTAAATTGACACCCTGTATAGTAATGACTACTGTTTCTATGGTCGCGAGTAGTTTTTTTTTTTTTGGTTAAAGCCTTTGCTCATCAGCTCACTCATCTATTATTAATTGCCATTGCAGTCAGTGTTGACTGATTTACTGTATCTATAGTATATTTAGTGTTTGGGTCACTTTTATCCTGTGTTTTATAATTAAAAATCTATTGTTTTCAATGAATCTTAGTTTTTACACTATTTTTGCAAATCATTATGTTTATTTTTTCTCCATTTTTGAACTGAAATTCGAAATTTGCACTTTTCCTCAAATATCTCGAATAAGGTCCATTTTAGGAAAATCATGTATAGAATAAAAATTATAGAGAATGACCATCACAAGCGACTATTATTTGAACAATTTTCTTAAAAATTCGATGTTTGCACTTTTTCTCGAATACGGACCATTTTAGGAAAATTATGTATACGGCAGAAATTATAGAGAATAATTGCAAACAATTTTTATTTGAAGAATTTTCTTCTCTTTGAAATTTGCACCTTTTCTCAAATATTTTGAATACGGTCCATTTTAGAAAAAATATGTATAGGACAAAAATTATAGAGACTGACATCACAAGACCACGGACCATTTTAGGAAAATTATGTATGGGGCAAAAATGTAGAGAATCACAAGTAACTTTTAATAGAAGAATTTTCTTCGCCAAGCGTAAATAACAAATATATTCTATAGAGTAGAAAAACGACCGTGTATAAAGTGCTCCCCCTCCCCAGATGTTCCGACTATTCCCAAAATTTAATCAGCTTACCACAGCGGATATTAAAGCATAAATTTAAAATTTGGTTATCGAGTATACAGACACACATGCACACAGACAACATTGCAAAAATAATCACAACGGATTCAGGGGACCCTAAAACGTAAAAATCCGTCGAAAAGTCGATATCGAGAAACATGATTCCTATACTTTCCTTATCTGTATACAGTTAGGAAAGTAAAAATGTCCTAACGAACATATATTTTCATAATTTTACGTAATTTTAGCTTCCTGTAGTAAAAAAAATAGTTCGATAATACAATACGTAAAGTCGGCAATGTGTAGGAAATGCCGGCAATAGTTGAGAAATTCCGGAAGTGTTTCGGCAATGCAGGAAATGTTTCAGAAATGCTGGCATTGTTTAGGAAATACGACAATGGGTGTACAAATTTTCAATAGTGGAAAGCCCCTCGTATATTACATCATATTATAAATTACAGTCATTGAAGAATATATTTCAAAAGTTTACTGTACATTTCTAATTGGAAAAATTGTTTAAAATGACAATCAAAACTATGTCAGTAACATTTATTAAACAGTAATTTTGACTTTATCACCAAATATTTAAGTTTGTTAAACAGTAATAATAATAATTTATAACAGATTTCGTCAGCTTTATTTGGTGCTTTGATACGCATATCAGCGTTTTGTTTTTTTTATTTTTGTTTATTTGCCAAATGTCTATTAGAAGTTCTATATTTATTATTGATATCGTAATTTTTTTCCGACAAACTTTTAATTTTTATTTCACCCGCTCATGTTTAAAAAAGAAAAAAAATAACAATAACCAAATATCCTCGAGATGGTGGAACAAACCATTTGCTGTAGTATAGGGTTACATATCTACATTTATATGATCAATGGTTTGAAGGCTCTTAAAATGAATAGTATTTACTATTTTGAATTCATCAGGTGTCTATAATTTGTTGTTTTGTTTAAAGTAAGACCAAGGTTGTTAAATAATAATTTAGATATTTAGTTTTCAATGAGAATAAGGACAACTTTATCTGAACATAAAAATACATACATAATATATTAGTTTCGTAAATTGTGTACGACAGTTTTAAAATATATTTTTAGCATAATTAGCAACCTTTTTATCGATTTATTTACATGTAAATAACGAATAAATAATATAATTGATAAAATAATATACATTACATGGTACCTTTGATAAGCAAGCACTACATGTACAATTTATTATTGAAATTTTAATCTGGGCATAGATTAAGAAATTTGCTCATTTAAGAGCTTTGTCAGTTTTTATTCATTATAAATTTAAAATCATGCCTTTAAAAGATTAAAATTCGCTTGAATTGCCTTTTTAAAGAAATTATAATTTCATTGTACAATAGTTCAAAAGATATTTAACATCCAGTACTACATTTGAATTACTAAGAATTTCTATGCTTAATTATTTAAAAATACTTTTTTTTCTCTTACTTTTTTTATTTTGAAATATTTATAACTATGGGAGTGTTACTAGATATTTTATTTATGCTATCTCGTTTTTCTTAATCAGTACTGTTTTTATGCACTATTACACGGCTCCTGCCTTAGCACACTAGAAATTGATACGACTTTAATTGTACCAGAGAGCAATTTTGTCAGGAAAGTTTTTTTGGTTGGGAATAAGAATCTACCCTTGTGTGAATATGAATCTCCATTCCGCATGTCGCAACATGGGTTCAATTCCCGATAGAACTTTTTTTATTATGGAAAAATATGAAAAAATACGATTATGATTGTTTATTTATTTTAAATACATTTTATTTATCATAATATAACCCCTGCAGTTTATCTTTTCGCTATTTATTTTGTACTATTTTGATTACTGTCCAGAAAAAATTGTTAGTAGATAAGTGGGTAATCATCTTTATTAATAAAAATAAGTTCTTGTTGATGGTTATCTCATTGTTTTTTTTTTTTTCTATATTAAACTTATGAAAAACATTTTATTCTAATATTTTTTTTGTACCTAAAGTATCACCCTATGAAAGTGTTTGTAATGGGAATCACAGTGGTTTTAATTTTGACAAAATACCATCTGTAAAACACTTTAAAAATTATTCAATAAGGCATATAAAAAACATATCTAAAACCAGTCACATCTTGATTGAACCTTTATAGCCAGTTTTCCTGATTTTACATTTTTTTATGAAATTATTTTGTAGTTGTAGGAAAAATATTGTACATCACTCGTGTAAAAGTGATTTTTCACATTTGAATTGTGTCTCGTGTGACAATATTTCTCAATCGTGTGAAAAATGTCACTTTCCACAATAATAATGCAATATACTATATCATATCTTCACTGCCAACAATGTTACTAAAAACATTAAAATTTTCCACTTTTCTTCAAATTTCTTTATTTCTTATTTTTCTGTTTATCAGTTTTTGGGTTATCGTGGATAAAGACACACACAGAAATCATCGAAAAAATGGATAAAATGAAATCAGAGGACCCAAAAACATAAATACCTATCCATTGAAAACTCAGGTTGAAAAAATTATGATTCCTATCATTTCCTTACTGGTTACAGGAAATTAAAAATTGAATACAAGAATGAATAGATAGTAATTGGAGTAGAGCTGCAGAACTACCAAAAGAATGCAAGTATCTCATCTACATTTATCAGAAATTATTTAAGACATTCTAAAATATACATAAAATAGATTTTATGGATAATCTCATAATTTTAATTTAATTTTAATCATTAAATAGTAAATGGTGTGTGTTCACTGCACTGCTTGGGCCACTCATGTTCTTCGTTTTCTTTACTTGTTCTAGTAGTCTAGATAGGTATATACCTGTCAAACAAGATTAATTAACAAGTTTGCGAACAGCTAAACTTTCTTGTCAACAGTATTTTGATCAAAAATAAAAAAAAATGGGTTTTAAAAATTTTAAAGTAGAATTGTTCAATACACCTTTTTTTAATTTTTGATCAAAATACTGTTGCCAAGGAAGTTTCGCTGTTCGCAACTTGTTAATTAATCTTTATTGACAAGCATGTGCCTATCAAGACTACTGAACAACTAAAGGAGACAAAGAGCGCGGGCGACCCAAGCAGTGCAGTACACCCACTATTTACTATTACATGATTAAAATTAAATTAAAATTATAAGATTAACCATATAATCTATTTTACGTATGTTTTAGAATGTCTTAAATATTTTTTGTAAAATGTAGATGAAATATTTGCATTTTTGGCAGTTCTGCATCTCTACAGCAATTATGCAAAAGCCGCCACTGCTAATACCTGCTCCATTGATAATATGTAGAAGTTTGAAGAACTTCAAATATGTGTAAATCTTACATATAAACCGTATAGTATCTATTAATTCCGATATTTAATTTTTTAAACAAATTTTAACGAATCATTTCAATTTAATTTGACCTAAAACCTCATAACTTTACCAATCATTTAATTTCTTCATATTTCAGGCCTGATGATGGCTTTTAAGCCAAAACCGGTTGCCTACATTTTTCAATAAAATATTTGTGTTTTCTTTCTCATACTTGGCTTTTTATTTAAACATCGATTTATGATTTTGTCGAGGATTTTGTCTATATCTAATTCTATATTTTGATGGAGACACATAAAGCTAAACCATCAAGTTGATCTTCTAGCATGGTAGATCTTAGGTAAGTTTTCTTATTAAGTAAACTGAAAACATAAAATAGTTATTGACAAAAACTTAAAAAGAGGTTCCCCAAATTCCTAATAAAATAATAAAACTAAAAAAAAAACTAATTCCCAAGTTCTATTAATTTGTAACATTTTTTACAAAAAGTTGCTAGTACGAAAGTATCAGTCATTAGTTGAATCAATGAGATATGTTATAATCGTTAGGGAGTATTTCTAACAATGCTTTACAGCCATTAAATGTAGTTCAGAATTATATTCTAAAAGTAATATTTTATAAGGGTAGACCTGTCTCTACAACACTCTTATATTATGAATTGGTACAGAATATTTCGCAAATATGACACAAACCAAACCGAAGATTTGCATCGATAATGGGACCAAAAATGTTCAATGTCTAACCCGATGGGATGAAAAAACAAAAAATATAAAAATATTTTCAAGAAAATGTAAAATATAACTGACAACTATTTTTTAAATGAAGAACTTTTATAAATGTTAATTGCATTCTGACATTATTTACTACCTACTTTAATTATTGTACCTATGTGTTGAAATCTAAATTTTAGTAATTTAATGCATATGCAGATGCTTGCACCTAGGTGCACATATTATGATCTTATATTTTCTTTTTTTTTTATATGAAAGTTTTGTAAATTTTATAAACTATAATAAACTAATTATTTGAACTACCACAAAATTGATAAATATATTTAATTTTGAGGCTTTTTGGACATGGCATAAATGAAAATTTAATTAGGTATACAGTGTAATATGCCAAAACGCCCAAAATTGACATCAAAAATAAACATTTCTCAGTCATATACAGGGTATGTCCAGAAACATAAACTCAGCTCCAAAGTCCAAAATTGTCTACAGCAAAATACAAGGAAATCATATTGATAGTACTTACTTTAAAAATGCGGCATCTAGGTCCCAATCAGACAGAATAGGCATATAAGTTTCATAACCATTTATATCGTAAATTCGAAAACATACTGTGAAGTCCCCTTTGAGATCAAATGCTTTGGCCAAAATGCTTTGCAGTACTTCAAATGAGGTGATTTGGGGATCTACACTAAATTTTCTCAGTTCTGGTGGCTGGTTGGCCTCACATTTCTGAAAGAAAATGTATCACTTGTACAACAAGATTTGTTACCCCACCTAAGTGAAGTTATTTTGTTTGAGAGGTACAATTTAACCACTAAACGTACATGCCCGTGTCAGAGACGAGCGCGCCATACTGGTAATTTTGTATGCGCTTGACTGAGACACGGGTGACTATTACATTTACTCACACATTTTTTTACTCTGGTTTCAGAATGCGAGCCTGTTCTAATAAAATGTTAATAAGTATAAACACTAATTTTTCACTTTAAAAAAATCCGATTCTTTTTTTACCAAAAAATCAAAATAAATGTGTACATTAAGTGGTTAATATATTTAAGTAAAATAAATTAATATTGAAGTCAAAGAACTTTTCAAGAAAACGCAAATTTTAACACTACCTTCCCTTTTTATTTTTCAACTAATTTTATACATAAAAAATAATGAGCATATATTTAAGAAAAATAAAGACCTGCACTCATATGATACTAGATTAAAATTTAACATCCATCAACCTTTTTCATGACTACAAATAAGCCAGCATTCACCAAAATATATTGGGATTAAGTATTACAATAAGTTCAGTAACATATTAGAAGATACTACAGGTTATCATCAAATTAGAGGTAATGATTTAAGAAAACATCTTAATGATTTTCTTGTAAATAATGTATTTTATAGTATAGAAGATTTTTTGAACTTTTAAACTAATCTTACCATGAATTGTTTATTATATTTTATTTTTTAATGTATTTTACTTAACACTTTTTTGACTAGTCTGATAGGATTTTACATTATGTACCTAGTGTCTTTGTATAAAGTATAATTCTCAAAGATGAATAAATTCTATTTCTATCATGAAAAATTGATACCTAAAATTCCACACAAAGCCTAGACATCTAAAAACATAATTTAAAGAGAAAGATAAAAATATTTACCTATTGCTTTTCCAAAGGGAATCTGACGTTTTGACTGTGGTCTTTTTGTTTAGATAATGTATATACTTAAAAGTCAATTTATAACTTTTCTTGAACAACTTTTCTTATTATTCATTTTTTCATATCTTGAAATATTTGTGAGATGCTTTTTAAAACGATTTAAAATGCCAATGTATGAAGTATACCTAGCCAAGTCAGTCCTAACAGAGTTTTAAAATGATATCTTAAGTAAATTCTTAATGTTATCATAATCAAATGCACTCTATTTTAAGAAATATATTATTGGTTATTAAAATATGAACTGCACATATGTTAGTTCTTACCTTACATAAATATAATTACTTGTTATGGAGTCGGTAGGTGGAAAATAAAAAAATATTTGAAGTGTGAAAACTACTAATACTTTACATGTATATAAAAATACCTACCTAAATAAAAAAGTTCAAATGTGAATGATAGGTATATCTGAAATTGGATTGTCTACTACTGTATGTCTGATGATTAGTTGAATTCAATTCTCAATTTCAACTTATTATGTTCTTGTATGTACATTTTAACTGAATAGGTAGGTGTCATTAATAATAATGTACCTATATTATTTAAAACATAAACTTTAGCCATGAAACATATTACATAAACAATTACGATAACTTAAAAGTTTGTATAGGTACATTACACAATCCGTATTTTTACCTTTTAATTAAAATAAACTGATATAGAAGAAATACTTCTTACCTTAACTTTTACCCTTACAGCCTCTCGACTATATCCAAATACACCAGACATATTTAACTCGAAAATTCAGTTGGTGTTCGGTTTTTAATGAATTTTTCAACTTATTTAGCTAATAAAATAAACCATTTTTAACAAAGTTTTTATAGTCTTCATGATTTTTACAATTTAGCACTAAATTTTGAATGAAAAACATTGGTTTTTAAATTTTATCATTCCTTTCATTTATTAAAAACAGACACAACTGGTAAATGTCACCGAATGTCACTTTGCATTTACAGGGTGGTTCTAAACCCTTGGTATAAAATTGTAATGAAATCCCCATAAGCGTTCTTTTGAACCGCCATCGATTTCACGTATGTAATAATTGAACGGTAGGTACTGCGGTACTTACGGCTCCAAAAATAAACTAATAATAGAAAAATACTGATAAGGGCGTCCTTGAATATATCACTGATTCGATAAAAATTGTCTTGGAAAATTAAAACAGCTAGAAAACTAATACAAATTTACTGTTTATTATTTGTTTATTAGATAAGACTTGAAATTAAACAATATTCAAAATTCAAAGGTCAAAAATAGTAATAATTTCCAGCCACATAAGAAAAATATCTCTTGTTTTATTTGAAATGTCTATAATGAGGCGTTATCTATTTGTTTATTTTTCTTTTCGTGATAAAAGGGGTCTATTCTGTAATAATTCCTTTATATTTTAACGGCCTTTAAAAATATTTTTTTCTTTACTTCTGTCATTATTTAAACGGATTTCACCGTTGTGTTAAACGGAGATAAAAATGACGTTGTTAATGTAAAAATATAATTTTAAACTTCGCTTAACACAACGGTGGAATCGGTCCTTAAAGAAATCTGTTTAAATAATGACATAAGTAAATTAACGAATACGAAAAGTTTTTTGAAGGCCGCCAATATTTTAACGGTTAATTGTTACAGAATAGACCCCAAAAATAAAGAAATACCAAAATATCAAGAAAATATCATATAAATCGTATCTATAATCGATTCAAATGTTATACTGTATTCTCTCTTTATATCCTGCTCTCACTCTTATTCAGGGTTGCCGCACCGATATCTGTCATTGTCGCAATTTTTCTTCGCCCAGTCGCTAGTCGCTGTTTTGTCGCTACATTGATGGATGAAATATATAATCAAACATACATTAGGTTCTTTCGTTCGTCCCATTGGTGTAGGAATGAACTACACCAACGTACACTAAACCTTTCGTTCGGCCCGGTGTAAAATCCACTAAACCTTCCTGTCGGCGATGTGGTGTCCACTGGTGGATATTTTCTCCATCAGCTATTTAGCAGGAGTGAATTACACTCGAAATATGTATAAGGAATAAGGAGGGAAGTAAACTAAGGTAAATAAGGTGGTGTAACTGGTGTAATTTACACTGGTGGACACTACACCAATAGCGAACGAAAGAACCTATTAACGTGTGTGTTGTATGTTGAATTGCCTAAAAAACTAGAAATAAACATATTTTAAAGATCTTAAAGAAACTACAAATTTAAATAACACCAATAGATAAAAAATAGCCTGAGTCGTTGAATCTGATTCGTGAACAGATTTAGTAGTTTTTCTTAAATTTGTTTGAATCATTTTTCATATTGTTTAAATACCTATTTGTAAAATATATTTTTTTAAAAGCCCATTTTTTCATGTAGACAACTGATTTCTTCTATCGATAGATGGCGAGGTCTCGATTGAGATTACCTATATAATTAATAGCGCATTGTTATTTTAATACACTAGTACTTAACCTATTAAAGATCAAAAAGTCGCTATTTTTGTCTAATTTAGACTAAAACGCCGCTACTCTCACAAACCCTTAAAATGTCGCTATTTTCGTGACAAGTCGGTACGAATGGCAACACTGCTCATATTTCCAGAATAAATCGATTTGTTTCTTTGTCACCTTTCCCCACTCTAGTTGTTTCCTTTTATTACATTAAGTTGGAACTCTATCTATCTTTGTCATTTGATGGCGACGAACAAATGAACGATTGCCGCCGCCATTGCCGGCCCTCTTCCGGCAGCATCCAAACAACATGGCGGACGCATCAAAAGCACACAAGTTAAAATTAGCGAATTCCAGAAAAAGGGTGAGTTATTTTTTACAAAACTTATTAATTAACGCTATAGTAAACGTCTTTATTACGTAGTTGTTGAAGTTTGCTCGTTTAAATTTGTAAAAATGTATTAATTCGAAAATTTCGTCGGGCCACATCATCAAGCGTCATACAGCCATTTTTTTTCTTGTAATTTTTTGCGTTTCACTTTTAGTTCAAAGAATTGCAAGAATTAAAGAAAAAGAAAGATGCCACAAATACATCTGTAGAAAATGATGCAACCGAGCAAACCCCAGTAGATAGTTTAACTAGTTCAACACATAGCTCAATAAATAATGATATAAATGCTGATAGTTCTGTGGTGCAAGCCACGCCGCTACCAAATTATTTTAATAGTAGTAATAATAATTACGGTGATAATTGGATGTTTTTTGACACAATATCTCCGAAAACTAATGAAAAGCCGTCTACTAGTATTACGAAAATGGTTAATAATATTGTACAGACGCCCCAATGTGATATAGAACAACCTTCTGAAGATAATGATTATTCTCTATTTAATCAAAGTAACCAGCAAAGTTACGTTAAAGAAACTCAACAAATAATTAGACCTAGTACGGATTCTTTAACTTTGGAAGATCCCGAACTAAAGCAGAATGAAATTTTCGAGCATCACGGTAAAAAATCCGAAGGCAATCCGTTTTCGGAGCAAAATAGGCAAGATTTAATAGACTTTTTACACAGCGGGTCGCAGCAAGTTAGCGATATCGAAAATAAAGCAATTAAAAATGAGATCGCCCGAAATTCCAGTAAAGCAATTGAAGGTGTTCAACACTCTAACACAAGTAGCCTTAGTTATTTTTCAAATCAGATGGCACAATCCCAGCAACCATTTAATGAGACTGGCTCTATGAGCGACTTAGAAAAAAGAAATATCGAACTAACTACTAAATTAGAACAAGAAAAATCATTAGCCAATCAATATCAATCAAAAATAACCGATTTAGAATCAAAAATAACGCGATTAGAAAACGAAATTAGTTCGAATGATAATTCTTTGGAATTGAATAGGTTTAGTGAAGAATTAAATTGCCATACTCAAACCATCAGACTGTTAGTTAGCGAAAAAACGGAATTATCGGCAAATCTTACGCAATTAGAAACGAATTTTAAACAAAAATCGTCTGAATGTGAGGAGCTGCAAGCGCGTTTAAAAAATTCGAGATCTAGAGCTTTTGAATTAGAACAAGAGTTAAATAATCTAAAATCTGATAAAATTCGCAAAGAAAGTAGCGGCGTTGAACGAAACGAACTCTTTGTACATCTACAAAGAGATTATGATGTTCTCCGAGAACAAAAAGATGAGCTATCACAAGATCTACTGGAGGTTAGAGAAAAATTGAGGACTACTGCTGAAGATAAAGCGAATCTTCAGAAAGTAAACAGCGAATTATCTACTAGGTTATCTTTGGCGGAAGTCAAAATTCAGCAGCTGAGCAGTTCTGGTCCCCATACAGTGCAAGCGGAATTTGACAAATTGGTGCAAGAGAAGAGCCAACTTGAACGTGAGGTGGCTACTTTGAACACTATGCTGAAAAGTATAACTAAGGGTATGTACCTACCTATAATAATTTTGGTATTATTTTTGATTTGCACAAACACACTTTTAGTATTTTAAGGCTTGTTGCAAAAATGTTTGTAATAATGAAAATATAAAATGAATGGATGGGTCATTTCTTTTTTTTTTTTTTACATCTAAAAGAAATTAGAAAAAATACTCAACAGATTTTGGTTTGCCAATATTTTGATGTAATCACTATTTTTTTTTTTAATGTCCACTCAGTTTTTGAGAGTACCAGTTAAAAGAACACATTTTTTTTTTGTGTACGGATGCCCAAATTTTTGTGGTAGGTGTGTTACATAATATTATTTTACAGAATTTTTAATATTTTTTTATGTACAATATCAATTGATGAGTTTGCTAAAACTACTCGTCTCTGTTTTCAAGTCAATATCTGCTATGTAGGTTTTACAATAGGCTGAAAAAAACTTAACAATGGGACTGACGTCTCACAACAGATTTTATACCCAGATAACTATCATTTAAATTTTTCCTCCTCAGTTGATATTGGACCCATATGTTTTTCCATTGAGGATATATTTAATGGTATTGGTTCCTTAAGTGATAAACTAAGCAGTGGTCCTGATGGAATTCCATCGTACTTCCTAAAACATTGCATTTACTCTTTATGCAAACCACTACATATAATGTTTAATTTATCACTAAAACTTCAACAATTTCCTAACTCATGGAAAGAGAGTCATGTTATACCTGTATTCAAAAGCGGATCCAAGCAGGAAATTCAGAACTACAGACCTATTTCGATTCAATCCTCGATTCCAAAATTATTGGAGAAGCTGGTAAATAATTGTTTATCTTGGCACTGCAAAAACTTTCTTACTGATCAGCAGCACGGTTTTACAAAAGGAAAATCTACTACAACTAATCTTGTTATTTATCACAATTACATAATAAATTCTGTAGTAAACGGTTTGCAAGTAGATGCCATATATTCAGACTTTTCTAAAGCCTTCGATCAAGTCAATCACGAATTACTATTACTCAAACTGCAAGCCTACGGATTCCCTCCCTTTCTTCTAGAGTGGCTTAAAAGTTATCTCATTGGTAGAGTGCAGCGTGTCAAAATAAAGAATTATTTGTCTGATCCCATAAAAGTTTCTTCTGGTGTACCGCAAGGGGCCCACTTAGCTCCATTACTTTTTAATCTATTCATTAATGATGTTGGATCTGTTTTTGAATATAGTAATTATCTGCTATTTGCTGACGATTTAAAGATTTACTTAAAGATTAACAGTGGTGATTGCTGTAATAATATTGAAAAAGATTTCCATGCCTTATGTAAATGGTCTTCCTCTAATGGTCTAACCCTAAACACTAGTAAGTGTTACTGCATTACTTTTACAAAAAATCATAATCAAATAACACATAACTACTCTCTGAATAACAATACATTAATTAAACGTGTTACCGAAATTAAAGACCTGGGAATCGTGTTTTGCTCAGATCTTTCGTTTAATAATCATATCAATCTTATAGTTAATAGAGCAATGAAAATGTTAGGCATGCTGATAAGAAACTCTAGCTCGTTATCTTTAGATGCCTGTAGAATGGTTTATATTGCATATGTGCGGTCCATTTTGGAGTACAGCTCTACCATATGGTGTCCATTTTACATAAACTCTGTAAAAAGGATTGAAAATGTCCAAAATAAATATCTACGATATTGTGCCTTTAAAGTTGGTCTAGCAGCAGGTACATATAATTATTCCACAATTCTGGATTTAATAAACCTCCCAACCCTTGTTAATAGAAGAATATTGATGGATCTATCATTCCTCCATAAGATCATAGCCGGGATTATTACTTCTGATGAGTTATTAGCTATGATTGAATTTAGAGTTCCCACAAGAACTACAAGAAATAATAGTTTATTTGCCATTCAACTTCACCTTACCAATTATGCTTATCATGCACCTTTACCTAGACTAATGCGACTGGCTAATCAATACAATTTAGACATCACTGGGTGTTCTATTAGTCAATTTGTGAATGATGTAAAGAGAATTTGTTTTTAATATCTTTAGTTTAGTTTATTACATTTCATATATGAAATTTTAGATTTATTGTGCCTACCTTTTTTTTTTTTTAATGTACTTAAGCTATTTTATTTTATGTAATTTATTGATACTAATGGATTATTCCGTAATATATATATTTATTTATTTATTTATTTATTTATACTCTAAAATACTGTGTAATTTGTTTATTTAAACGGGATCAACCCCATTACAAAGCAAAACACATAACACAAAACAGATAATTGTAGATTATAAATTAAATTAAAAAATACAAGTAAGAGAAGAAAAAAAGTTAAAATTAAGTCAAATAAGTTTTAGATTAATAATTGCATTTTAAGTATTGTAAATTCGTCTGTAATATTTAATTTTTACTCCAGTGCATTCATACAGATTGCCTTAAATTTATTAAAAGAAATGCCTGTAACCTCAAGATTCAATTGATTTATTACCCTCAATGTTCCTTCAATAGGTAAATGCATGCCATAGTTTGTATTATGAAATGGAACATACTTAATTGTCTAAGGACTCTATTAGGAATAAGAGTTCTGGGCATATGACTAGACCATTTAATAATCTAGAGATAAAATTCAAATCTGATATGTCTCCTGTACTTAAGTTGGCTCATATCCTAGTATAATTGTAATCAGTTACCTGAAAATTTATTTTGTATTCTTTTCACTGTTAGACAGTGTATATGATATTGTGGTGACCAAATTATAGAAGCATACTCCAATTGAGGTACAACCAATGTTTGATAAACTCTTTTTATGGCTTCTAGAGAGAAATCAGAACAGTTATGCAATATTAACCCTAAGCATTGTGATGACTTTTTTTTTTTTTTTTTTTTTTTTTTTTTTTTTTTTTTTTTCAAAAGATAAAGGCTTGGACTATCATCCTACAGACGCTTTTGATTAAAATATAAACAGTTCAACCAGAAAAAAATCTATAAGTTCAATAAAATTGTTAAAAAGAACCTAACTTTATTAGACAAATTATTATATTAAAAATACATTGTTTTTCAAATACAATGATGTAAATGTAGTTTCATCTTTTCTCAAGAAAATAAAAAAATAATTAAAATTGGATTTGAAATAAAGATGTAAATCATATAAATACGGAAAGTTGTTATTCCCAGAAATACCTATAAAACTAAATATTTTGACTCCCTTCTCTCCACGATTCCATTTTCATTGACGGATCGCTCGGCGTGACTCGGTTCTCAATCGACTAGTGCAAAGCACTGCCCGAGTCTGGTTTGCCTTATTTCAATTTTTATCAGTGCTTGACTCACCCATCATTATCAATGCCATTAATGGTTCTTTACATTCGTTTAGGTAAAAATAATAATTATTAGGTACATTCCTAAATACCTACACAGTTTGTTAAAAGGAAATATTGTTAATTAGTTAAGAGCTGTTGCACTGTTTACTATTACAATCAAAATGTGTGAATTTCGAGCAAATTCTTTTAATTCTAGAAGTCACAAAAATAAATATATTTTATTAACTTTTTTTTAAAGGATGGAACCATCATGTAAACGTTTTTAATAAAAAGCTAAAGGGTACTTTATGGATGTTTATTTAAAAAAAACTGAAGAAATCTAAGAAATAACAAATCTATCAAGGGCTTGTCCAAACTTACACCACATTTTAAACCGACGTTAATAAATTAAAAACAAACTAGTTTTGTTGTATTTTTGAATCCCTTTTTTTTATAAATAAATTAATTTAATAATTTATATAATGCAGGCAATGTAAATACAAAGTAACATGTTTTATTTACCTTTTCCAAAATTATATTTGATGTTGTAGAAAATTCATCAGGATCTTAAACAAAAAAAAAAAAGAAACACTTAGTAATTTACTGAATAATCGATTCAATTGTATACAATAATTTCTGGATATTGCAAGTTTGATTCAATTTTTCTCGAAAACTTGTCAGTTTTTGACTTTTTTTTTAAACACTTCTATATGGAATGAGAACTTTTTAGTGTTATACAGGGACTCTTAGAATAAAGTACCATAAACTGTGGCACTTGTAGATTTAACTTAGGAAAAGCTAAATATAATTTTCCTGTAAAAGTTTCCGTTTTCATTCTAAAAAGAATTAAATACATACTTTTCCAAATATCTTCCCTTACAGTAATGACTACCTCAAAAATATGTACCTGTTATGTATTTTATTTCGATAAATTACGATAACCTATTGGCGTAGAATCAAGGACTAAGAAAACAATTTTGACTTAATATTAAGGGTCGATTTCATAATGGGACCGTTAAATAATGAATCTTTTAATATTCATTATGAAATCGGTCCTTATTAAAATTATACATAGATTTCATGTTTGAGTAGGATTAAAACTAAAAAATCTCTGAAAACAATGTTCTGTGGAGATCTACCTAGAGTAATTTTATTTTTCTATTTGCGTAATTATTAATCTTAACTTTTATGTAAAAAAAGTTAGGATTAAAATGGTTTTCTTATCGCTTGATTCTACTCCAATGTTTATAGTAATTTATCCAAATAGTGTGTAACTAATAATAGCGATTAACTTTGTCCCAACATCTCACAAAACCGTAATATTACGGTCATCGTCATGCGCAGTAAATAAAAACCTATCAAAGCCCAAAGTCGAACGGTGTTATTTTCAAATAATAAGACAAGGAAGGCGTCCGAAGTCCGGCCATATCTCGAGAAACTATCTGAAAATTTCTCTATTTTTTTATTACAAAATCGTCCAAAAGAAAATATTTAACGTTAACTTGCGATATACAGTGTCACCGTTAAAGCGAGTATGATGTTTGTTGTTTATTATTATTCAGTTAACGCAAATTTAGAATTCATTAACGCTTTTTGCTTTGAAAATAATACAAAATTGATGTGTCCAACTCATGACTTTCCTGTCTTTCCTAAAGTTGTTTTAGGTCTTTTCCTGTTATTCTGGACAACCTATTCTATCACCCCTGTAAATGTTTAGAGAATAAACTAAATACATTTTCCACACACATATTCTGTAAAAATTCCTTTATATTTAACGGCCTTTGGGGTATATTCTGTAACAATTCCTTTATATTTAACGGCCTTTAAAAATATTTTCTTCTTTACTTCTGTCATTATTTAAACGGATCTTTAAATACATTAGAGGACTATCTTAAAGAAATCTGTTTAAATATTGACAGAAGTAAATTAACGATTACGAACATATTTTTTATAGGCCGCCAATATTTTTAAAGGCCGTTAAATATAAAGGAATTGTTACAGAATAGAACCCTTTAAAAGTATATTTGTATTCGTTAATTTACTTCTGTCATTATTTAAACAGATTTCTTTAAGATAGTCCTCTAATGTATTTTAAAGATCCGTTTAAATAATGACAAGTAAAGAAGAAAATATTTTTAAAGGCCGTTAAATATAAAGGAATTTTTACAGAATAGACCCCATATTGCTCGAAACATTTTTATATATTTATATATATTATATATTTATATATATTTATATTCATTCATTGCCAACGAAAATATTGAAAAATTTAATTTTTACACGTTTCTTCAAATTTTTTTCATTGCGGTCCAATTTAAAAATTAAAATTTTGCATTATTTGTCAATTTCTCGAATACGGACCATTTTAGGGAAATCGTTTGTTGGAAATGCTGATTTCTATAATAGGGTCATTTTATGACTCATCGACTAGGATTATTTTCTAAATTTGATAATTAAATAAGATAATCTTAAATTTGTTGGTATTAACCATCCATTAAAAGATTTACTACCTATTTTATATCCTTTTAATTGCGATAGACTAGTTCCTAGAAGGATACCAATCAGACATGATGTTTACCTGTAATACTTGTTTATAAAAGTGCTGCTGGTAACTATTTATGAAACAAAATGTTAGTCTTGTATATCAGGTCTTCCAAGCAGGTTATCATTATCAGAGTAAAAAGTGTTTGGTACATACATTTTGTGAAAATGTGACTACTTAATATGTAAGTTTTGAAAAATATTTTATTAGATATGTGTATATATTTTTTTTGTTTTAACTACAGATTAATTATAGGTTGTTTATTGTTTTCCTCCTATCCGCTCTCGGAGAAGTATTATCAGTTATTTCTTTTGATTTTATGATAGGAGGATATTATTTTTCTTTATTAAAACACACTAATAGCGATTATATGCATAGCTGTTCAGTGTATCCTGTCTGAAGAAACAATTTTATTTTTTTTTTTTTTTTTTTTTAATATTTAACAATGTCAACTTAAACATGGTATACCTATTTACATAGTGCGTCCACTGATGAAACATTTATTTAAAATTCTTTCTTTTTCTTGTACATGGTGCACAAAAACACATCAATTGTGAATTTGCAAAAAAAAATTGGAAGCGCTTTAATACAAAACTTAATTTCTCCTTTCAAGCTCTTCATTTGAGAGCAAACAATTTTATGTTTTATTGCGTACTGTTTGAAACAAAGTGAATTGTATTTATTTAAAAGCAAATAAATATTTTTACAAGTACAGTGCAACCTCTTTTATCGGAACACCTAATTGTCAGACCTTGTTCGGATTAACGAATATACAATAAAACACGTCTTACACATTTTTAGACCTTTAGATCTATGTATGTATATTGATTTTTGTTACATTTAAATGCATTATCAAACTACATATCGGCGACGCGGGCCGCGCTGCAGGTCTTTTCCTGTCAGCGTTCATATTACAGAGGCGGCGTTCGGACTATCTCGCATCACGATTTGCGTTCGGATTAGCGTAATTCGGATTAGCGTGGGTTCGGATTATCGAGGTTGCACTGTATAGTCAACTCAATCAGGACACACTGTATATTTACTTACTGATTCTATCAAAATTGAAATGCGGAATTTACAAAAAGTAATTGTAACTTTTTAATATTTCGATTTCTGGAGTAATATTTTTAATTGACAACCGATAGCTTGATTTATTAAAAAAAATTATCACCTCAAAAAACAAAATACGTATAAAAGTGATGAGAGATTTTTGAACCAGGTTTTTTGTCAAGCAAGATATTAATCTACATATATATTATATCTACATATCTATACAGAAAACTCTGATGTGTCCAACACATGACTTTCCTATCTAGTTATTATATGCTTTTTCTGGTTATTTACCTATTGCACTTTGTCCACATACATCTACCTCGAAACATTTTTCTATAGATATTCATTGAAAACGAAAATACTGAAAAATTTAAATTTCCTACAATTTTTTCATTACCGTCCATTTTTGAATAATCATGTATAAACAAAAATTATAGAGATCGATATCGTAAACAACTTTTAGTTCAATAATTTTCATAAAAATCAGAAGTTTGCACATTTTGTAAAATTTCTCGAATACGGACCATTTCAGGAAATTTTGACATAAAGCACAAATTATAGATAATAATATTAGAAGTAACTTTTATTTGAACATTTTTTTTTCTCCAAACATAAATAACAGATGTATTCCATAAAATATAAAAAGCCTCCCATAAAGTACCCCCCAGATGTTCCGACTTTGTCCAAAATCTAATCATTTCACGTCAGGCCGAAATAAAACTTAAGTTTAAAATTAATGTTTTTTTATCCGTTTTTGAGTTTTCTTTAAATTTAAAAATTTACAATTTTCTCACAGAAATTATATATGATAAAAATTATAGAGAATTATATTACAAACAACTTTTATTTGAACAATTTTTATAAAAAAAAATTTTTTTTTACATTTTGACAAATTTCTCGAATACGGACCATTTTAGGAAAATTTTGTATAGAACAAAAATTATAGATAATAATATAAGAAGTAACTTTTATTTGAAGAATTTTCTTCCCCAAACGTAATAACATATATTCCATAAAATATAAAAATGACCACCTATAAATTCCCCCCGGATGTTCCGACTCTGCCCAAAATCTAACCAGTTCATTGGACGCTGGAACAAAGCTTAACTTTAAAATTTGGTGTTTTTCTGTGTATTGGTTCATGAGTTATGCAGTTATGCGACACACACACACAGACATCGCGAAAATAGTCAAAACGGATTAAGTACTTACTATTTAAATTTAAAGTTTTACCATTTAAAATGCATGTTTTAATTTCTAATGCTTACCCACCTTTTACAATAATGCAAATCGGTTTGATGGATCTTGTGGGAATTTCATGATCTTCGAAATTGCTTCAGAGTTTTTTTTATGTAACTCGCACTGGTTCCCCAGTAGGAGTGGTCAAAGTAGTTTTAAAAAAAAGTTATCTGACCAATATTAATGAATTTACAGCCATTTTTATACCTGAAAACATAAGGAATTGATAAATACTAATTCATAATGTTATTTAGATTAATTTTCTCTATTGATTACCATTATATTTCCCTACACTAAGAACTCTTTTAGAATTATTATGATTTCTCACTCATAATAATTTCGAAGAGTGAAATTCCCACAAGGTCCATCAAACCGATTTGCAATATTGTAAAAGGTGGGTAAGCATTAGAACTAATTTTTTTTACATGCATTTTAAATGGTAAAACTTTAAATTTAAATAGTGAGTACTTAAAATTGATATTAAGAGCTCAAACTTGGTGAGATTTTTTTTTCTATATGTAGATTAATATTTTGCTTGAGCACCGAAAAAACAAAAAAAAATGCGGAAATGAATCACCCTGATGAATACATATTAATTTTGTCTCCAGTTTTGGTCATGAGTTAGTTTTTTTTATCGATTGTTTTCAAATTTAAATTTCATTGTAGTATAGGTCACACAAAATTGCACAAAGCTCATTATGGCACCTCCAGGAAAACTGACGTAAATGCAAATGTGTTAATTGTTTAATAAACTTAGAAATAAATTCTAAAGTCTTAATCAGAAATTAGAATATTAGTCATGTGTCTTTGTAATAATACTAATAATTGTTCTTAGTTATTTTTTACAAATCTACTTCAATTTCATAATCGAATAGTAAAGGCTGATTTAACTAAAGAAAGCTTTTATAGGTCTCCTTTAAAATAAGTTTCCATAATGGTATTGCTCATTAGAGTTTACTCTAACATTTACCTGACTATTAGCCACAAAAAATTGTTAAATGTTTTATTTTTATTAACCCAAAGAAAAATTCAATCAAAGAACATATTTTTCTTATATATACAGAGCGGAGTGAATAGTTCAAGTCATTGACCATCATCTGGTCTGTAAGAAGGTACATTTAACAAAAAATTAAAAGAGTAATATTTCATAAGTATAAATGGGTGATTCTCGCCTAACTGATTTTTTATGTCCAGTGTTTTATTTATCGTTTATTTATCAGTTTTCCTCATCAAAAAGTTGGTAATATTATAAATTTAGAGACATGAATTAGATCGTAAACCTTCGTAATTTTTTTAAGCTGCATATAAATATACTCGAAATGTCAGTACCGTGGCATGTCCGATTCTTATTTTTAAAATTAAATATATAAATTTCTATCAAAATTCATTTTTTAATATAAAATTTACCTCTTATAACTACAATCTAATGCATACTGCATTGAATTTTATTACAATTTTATACCAATCTTTGGATTGGTAAAAAAAAAAAAATCATTTATATGTCAGTACCGTGGCATTAAAATTTTTAAATTTTGTCACAGTTTTCGTTGTGTCGTAGCTGTAGTAGAACCACTTTACAGGCTTATTTCTATGCATAAATAGAAAACAAAAACGCGTAAAACATACGTTTTGAAACATTTTTAATTTTAGAAAAATGTAAGTTGTAAAAATCACAGTTAGGCGAGAATCACCCAAATATGTATCTTGTAGTTTGGTGATTGTAAAGTGATACTGTAAAACATTTAACCATTTTCCATCTTTTTCATAATGCTAAACTAACAATTTAGAGGCCAATTTATTTATTTATTTATTTATTTATATTTAAATGATTAATAACACTACATAACTGCAGTTTTAATTAAAAAACAAAATTGCTGAAGAAAAATAAAAATCAATTCTGTTAAAGTGTACGTTTTACCACTAATGACTCGACATTTCCGAATAATGTTCAAAATTTCGCAAAATACGATAAATATTTACAAAAGTGAATATTAAATAAATTTAAAGGTTAGTATCAAAGCGAAAGTCAAGTAGGGATACTTATTTATGTATTAAGGGATAAAAGACAATTTCTAAATGTACAAATTTGTTGGTTAGGCAACTGTAGTACTAAGCCACTCCTTTGAGTTCCATTTCTGAGAATGCAAGTGATACGTGTCAACCACGCCTAAATAGCTATTTGTATTACTAGGGAGGAAAGTACCACTTTTCCTCCCGCAGGATGAAGTTTACTACCCGACGCGAAGCGGAGGGCAGTAAACATCCAAGGGAGGAAAAGGCACTTTACTTCCAAGTAATACATATGATTTTTCCGCCTCCCTCAAATAACAAGTCATTTTTAAATAATTTTTTCGTATTTTTCTTTAGATTTTTGAGGTAATAGAGATTGTACTTTTGCATTAACCTGTTCCGAAATATCAGGTGATGTATTATTTATATCTTTAAATTCGCTTGAATCACTCATTTTTTAAATATTATTTTATATTTTGTAGATATATTATAGCGTAACACACTTTAAAACTGATCTGTCAATCGACCATAGCATGCTATAATATTTCTGTTCTAAATTCGAAAATCGGATGAATTTATAAATTAAAGTCAAATTATTAATGTAAAAATCGTTAAATTAAAATAACAATTTACTGATTTTTACTATTTTCCAAAATACAGGGTGTTCTATAAATAAACGATAAAATTTATACTTATATAATAGAATATAGTTTAGGTCGTCAGTGCCGTATAAGCTATTTCATTTATGACATGACGTCACTTTTACTTTTCCTCCCTAGGGAGTAAGAGTACTTTGCCTCCCTAGGGAGGAAAACTACAACTGCTACCTGCAATGAGGCCAGGAAATGTATACTTTGGATAAAGGTAGGCGGAAAAAGCATTTACAAATAGTTAAGTTACAATTATTGAACTATTTTTATTATTCATTTAATCAGTATATGAAAAATATTACATATTATAGTAACTTCTCAAATGCATTCGTTTATACACAGCCAAATTCTTTTTTCCAAGTTAGGAATTAAATATTCTAATATGATTGTTTTGGAGCGCAGTGAATTTATTTGTAATCATTTATCTTAGTTCTTCAATATTATTAATTTCGCGTCGGTTTTAAGACTGGGTTGGCAAAATAAACGGTCAATTCTTTTTATTTAAGTTTTTTTAAGAATAACCTCTAAAGTTCTTTTCCGATTCGAGTTAATGGTGGAGTTGTATTCTTTAAGAGGTTATTACTTATAATACTAAACTAATACTGCAACAAAATTGATCATTTCCCATGTAAAACTAAATGTAAACAGATATCAAATCTCACTAATTCCACCCTGTATCATGGGCAGCTCAAGACCGAATTTTCGGAGGGGGCCATTGTCATTAGCCATTCCTTTTTTAGCATATTTTTTAACAAAATGCTCATGGATTGTAAGAAATTTGACGTAGGGGGGTGGCCATGGTCCTTCTCTGGAGCCGCCCTTGTCTTGTATACTGCTAATATTTTATTGTTACTTAACTCACGCAGACGAAGACATGAGCTTAGTATGCATCAATGCATTTCTCATATACACCGATGCTGTATAGATGTATTTAAAGATTTGAGAACGAGCCTGAAAAGGCGCTTGGTCCGAATTAACACATCATACTGCAATCTTTGTGTACAGAACAAAGATGTATGGATTCGAGTCCTAGCGACGAAATGCTTTTTTCAAATCTTCAAGTATTTGTTTTCACCTTTGGGGTTCGGAGATGGTCTTAATAATTCGTAAGGGTATTTTTGAGATTTGTTTCTGAATTTTCAAATGATTTCTAGTTAGGTTATTTATTTGAAAAATTTATTTATATGAAATATGAAAGTTATTTATTTGAGAAAGTTATTTATTTGAGAAAGTTACTTATTTGAGAAAGTTATTTATTTGAATAAGTTATTAACCTATTTGAAAATACCCTGTATAGAATTTACATGAATAATGCCAGAAAAATATTTCAACTAAATTGTAACATCCTTCTGTAAATTGATAGTCTGTCACAATAGTCCAAAAATCTAAAAGTTATAATTATAATTCAGGCAACACCGCCGGGCTTCTAATAAACTGAGAAACATATATCTTGTTAAATATATACCACCGAACTAATGAAATATTACTATTTTATTTCCAAGTCCCTACCCCTCCCGCACAACCGGGCTTCGACTAGTCTTTGTGATGTGTGATGGGCTTCGTGATGATAGCCGTGCATATTTGTTATTTTTTTTGCCTTGCTTAAAGTTATCAAAATTGTTCTATTATTCTCAATACAATTTTCATTTATTCCTTTTAAATCATAGACATTCTCTTATATGTGTGAAACTGAAAAGTAGTGGGGATATTGTTCAAACTATTTATAGAGATCTAAAAATAAATAACATCTTTTATACATTAGTAAAAGTGAATTGATTGTTACATTTCATAGCAGATAAAGTAATCAATGTAAAAATAAAAAAAAATCACCTCACACAACCAAAAAAAATATAACTAGTTCAAAATATTTTTTGCTATAGTTGTTTTTCTACCTGCCAATAAGCTTAAATAAGTGGTCAAAATTCTCTTAGTAGCCTTTTAAGTACCTTATGTATTAGTATAATATCGAAAACTGTGGTAGTTTTGAAGTTACAGGTTTTTTGTCAATTCTGAGAAATCACTGGACAAAGGTTTTGAAACCACACTCCTCAATTTATAAACTAAACGCCCAATTGCATTAACTTGCTTTTAAAATAAAAATTATAAATAATGTCGATTAAGCTTTCCGATTGGAGGACGATTTCTTACATACTTCAGCCTGCCTTGTCAAGGGTTAATTTAGTTGGATCCAGACCGTATTGACTAGGTAAATCCAGTCCAGCGAGTGAACAATTCGCGTTGTTGAGCAGAGCGGGCCGGAATCAAAGGGACTTGGGAAAGTTTTTTTTTTTATCTACCCAAAAAAAATGAATAGTAAATTATTGTGTGTTTTTCTTCTATTACAGAACGCGATGAATCCACCGCTCACTACCAACACTACACTGAAGAACTCAACTCACAACTAACCACCCTTCAAGACCAATTCCAACGACTGCAACAAGAAAATGAAAACCTCCTCGTGCAGGAACAGAACCGCATTCGCCACATCGGCGATCTCGAAAGACAAATGCAGAGCGTCCAAAACGATCGTGCAGCATTTTCGACGAATTTTTCAGACGGCAGTTTGAAAAACGACTTGGAAGTGACGAAAGAGCTGTGCGTTCAGTTGCAGGTATGAGTTTGAACCTTTTTCTAGGAGTTGGTATTTATGTATTTTGAGATGTTATATTTATCTTTAATCGTAAACAGATTTGGTGTTTTTTAACATCTTCATTTGACTTTTATTTAGATATACAAGAAGTGAGCAAATGGAGACTGTTATTTTATCTTACAATTTAAAAGAAATCTTCATTCATTAATAGTTATTATTAGTAATAATTAAATTCATAATATATCGAAAGGCTGTCTAAATAATTTCTCTTTTTTTTTTGTATAACATTTCAAAATACATATATTTTTTTTCAGTCATTAACTCAAAGGTGCTGTTAAAAAAATGTAACTGAATTATTTTAAGTTAAATGGCTAGAAATATAATTTTTTTATCACTTACAGAAAATATTAATATGTTTAATTTAAATGAGATAAATTGCTATTTTAGCTTACAATAACGATTTTACATTATCGGCTATTTATTATTTTTAATTATTAATGGAACACACTTTTGGCGCATCCGCCATATTTTAACTGTCATCAACTGATGTACCAAAAATTAAACGAAATTTTATTAACCTGAGTAGGAAAAGAAAACTTACATGTTCCGCTTAAAAATAATCGACATTTCTTTGAGGTGTCGTAATTTTTTAGCGATACGTATAATTTTCTTTACCTAATCCTGCATTTCGAATAATTAATGGTTCGTCAGTTGTTTTGGAAGTTATAAAAAACCCTACTGCTAAGGCGTAAGTAATCGTGCCGAGGGCATGCGAGGTACTGGGGCAATAGTACCGTAAACGATACCCTTGGGACACCGGGCGACATCCCATTGCAAAACAGCCTTGCTCCTGCATGCGGGGCTCTGTGGGAGTGGACAAATTATTTCCCTAGCTTCTCGTGGGACTTATTATGAAACATAGCAGATATAACAAACCTTATTCACGTGGCCCGCCTCCGTGGGCTACAAATCCAGGCCGGTACGAAGATTCTAGATCGTGGGCGAACGGTTCTAGATCTCAGAGTCCGCCAAGATCATCTAGACGGTGGCCTCCAAGGCCGCCGAAGCGCAAACAGAATGGCAGCAGCTATTCTGACGCTAAAAAATCAAGAAACGACAGTTCGCAAAAAGGCATCCAGATGTTGGTCACTTCCATCGATTTTCCAAATAAACATCTTACTGAAGAACAACTGGATCAGCTACAACAGGCCATTTTGGCCGAAATCGGTAAAATCACGGGCGATAGTTTTTCGCCGCAATTTTTAGATTCTTTTAAGAGACGCGGTAATTTGATACTCTACTGTAACAACGAAGACAGTGTAGAATGGTTGAAACGCACCGTCGCCGAACTTAAACCTTGGGAAGGCGCCGAATTTAAAGTTTTACAACAAAATGAACTCCCAAATCTAGTAGACTTCTACGTCACCATTCCTGGTAATATAGAATCCGACGTATTCTTAAAAAGAGTTGACAAACAGAATGAAGACCTTAAGGCATCGACGTGGAACGTAATCAGTAAAAAATTGGACGAAAAAGAAAAGAACACTGTACTCAGTTTCTCTGTCGATGAAACTATCGCTGACATTCTTAAAAAAATCAATAACAAAATTTTCTTTAACTTCACAAGGCTCTCAGCCAGATATTTAGGATCATTGCGTAACAGAAAAGAAGAAACGAAACCAGAACCGGAAGCAGAAAAAACGGCAAAAGAAGAAAAAGTTGATGGAGAGGCTGATACTCCAATGGATGTAAATACCGAAGTTGACGCCACTCCTGAAAAGACAGAAGATACTACAATTAAAGAAGACGTAAAAACAGAATAATTTCACCGATTTCTATATTCAAAATTTAATTTATCATTTCAAATCAAATAAGGATTTTATCCAGGTATGAAGATACAGGACCGTTGCTTTTATCATCTAAAGCAACGGATCTAGAGGAGTAAACCTCGATAAAAAAAACCCCACTACTAAGGTGTGAGTTATCGTGCCGATGGTATGGAAGGTACTGGGGTACAGTATCACAAACGATACCCTTGGGACACCGGGCGACATCCCATTGTAACCTAGCCTTGCTCCTACATGCGGGGCTCTGTAGGAGTGGACGTCTGTATTTCCCTAGCTACTCGTGGGATTTATTATGAAGCCTAATTATCAATCAAACCAAACAAAACCATATTCGGGAGCTCCTGGAGCATACCGAAGATCGGGAAGTTCAAGGGGGGGAAGAGGTAGAGGAGGGCGGTCGAGAGGAGGTAGACCACCATGGCATAAAGATCCGCCGCCATCAAGATTCAATAAACCTAAGCCGAAAAGTTCATCATCTTCCGGTAAAGGATCAACTGGTAGCGATAAACCTTTGCACGGCATAACATTAATGGTAGCCTTAAGCGAATATCCGAAACAAGTGATGACCGACGAACAGTTGACCGGCTTGGAAGACGAAATTTTAGAATCGATCGATCAAATTAAAGACGCGATCCGTCCGCAATTCTTGGATTGCAAAAGAGATACTGGTGCGTTGTTAATAAGATGCAACAACGCTTTGACTGCCAATTGGTTGAAGGAAGTAGTGCCGCAACTCAACATCTGGGCGGAAGCTAAATTAAAAGTGGTAGATTCCATTACTACTACAAAAGAAATTTCAAAATTGATCGTTCCGTCAAAGTATCCATTAGCCTTCTTAACCATGGAACAGTTAAATAAACTTTACGCTGATATTCTTAAAGAGATTGACAAGATACCAACCGGTAGCTTTATGCCGCAATTTTTAAATTGCAGTAAAGAGCGGGGCGCGTTGAATTTCCAATGCAACAACATACCTAGCGCTGAATGGCTAAGAACCACTGTGCCGTTCCTAGAAGATTGGAAAGATTCTGACATAGTTATAATGGATCCGATAGATGTACCACAAAGATCTACGTTACAACTTTGGATTCCAGGGCCCGCAGAAGAACCGGATCAGGTCTTAGAACGATTAGAAAGGCAAAACAAGGGTTTAAAAGCCAGCGAATGGATACTGTTGAACAGGAAACTGGACGACAGCGGTCAAAAGTTGTTCGTTACTGTTGACGATAGCGTTTTATCGGAATTGAAGAAAGTCGATTACAATCCGTTCTTGAATTTCACCAGAGTAAAAATCAAGCGCTTGGGTAGATACAAACCTAAAGAACCCAAGGCTACCGATGACAAAGTTGAAGATCCGGATACGGCGTACGTTGATCCGAAGGATGAAAGCCAGCAATCTGCAGATCAAACTGCAGATGCGGACGATATTAATGATATATCAGATGTTTTTACAGCAATAGATGAGTTAGTGGAAGATATAGATGAGACCCTTTCAGGACAATAGATTTCAATTATTTTAACACATTTCAGGACAACATATTTCAATTTTAAACTTTTTTTTATTATTATTTTTTAAAATTAATTTTTATGTCATTCTAACTACACTTACGTAGAGGAGTAAACCTCTCGGTTAAAAAAAATCCCCATTGTTAAGGTGTAAGTTATCGTGCCGAAGACATGAAAGGTACTAGGGTTTAGTGCCAATAACGATACCCTTGGGACACCAGGCGACATCCCATTGAAGAACAGCCTTGCTCCTGCATGCGGGGCTCTGTAGGAGTGGACATTTTATTTCCCTAGCTACTCGTGGGATTTATCATGAATAACAGAAACAACTCTTTTAATAATTTTAATCAAGGATATTCCGGTTTATTTCAACCATCAAACCAATCGGGATTTACACAACCTTGGCAATCTAATAACAGAGGCAACTCTAATTTTAACAACAGGCAACAACAGAGATACGATGATGATAATTGGTTTAGCAGTGACAACAGCAACAGTAGAAACAACAGTTTCGAACTTCCATCGTCGAATTTTAATCAAAGAACGATATGGCAAACCGATAGAAATAGCGGAGGATTCTCTAGTTCGCGCCAGAATAACTTCGGTTCAAATTCACCGTGGGGAGGGGGAGGAGGAGGAGGAGGAGGAAACCCAGCTTGGCTCGGCAATTACAACAGCAACAACGGTTCTTATTGGGATAGCTCTCCAAGGACGCCTAAACCACTATTTATGAAAAGCCAAAATAGATCCTGGGGCCAGGGTCGCAAACGACCAGTAGCAGAATCAACTCCGCCAGCAGCTGCAGATCCAAAAAAGCCGAGAGTCCGAAATCAGACTCGCAAGAAGAGGGGCGGCGGCGCCGCCGGCACAAATCTCAGTACTGCTACAGCTACACCATCGCAAGCAGAAAAAAAAAAGCAACCTCAATCAGCGCCAGTAGTTAAGACCAGAAAATGGCAACCACAAAAGCCTCTAGGAGTACAACCTGGGGAAATAGAGGCTTTGGTGGTAATCGACGGCTATCCGATAAAACGATTAACGCCAGAACAGTTTACCGACCTTTCAGAAAAATTCAAAGTCGAACAGAAAAAAATGGACCCCGATGAGAAATTTTTCAGGGTCGTTGAACCCAGGAAAGGTAGATTATGGGTCGTCTTGACAAACAAAGAAGCAGTTGAGGTTTTGAAGAAAATCGTCGCTGACTTACCGCCAATAGAAGATTTAAAAATCCGATTAATGCTTCCTAACAAAAAGGAAGATAGACGGTGGCTGGCGATCTTGTCCGATGGATTTCCGACGAAGTTTTTGGCCTTTGAACAGTTGCGAATCGTCGAAAATAGCTTGTTAGAGAGGATTAACAAAATAGCTGAAGACGCCTTCCGGCCTGAGCTCATGGAGGTTTTGAAGAAGCGTGGTTCGCTCTTTATTTGTTGTAACAACGAGCTGAGCTTAAAATGGGTGAAAAACACTATCCCGGAACTAAAAGCGGTAGAAGGCGACCAACTTAAGATGATGGATCCGATGGATTTACCCGTTTACTGCAAACTGCAAATGGTACTGCCTTGTAAGGAAGATGAAGTCGATAAGATGCTAGAACGACTCGACCGTCAGAACGAAGGACTAAACACTCCCGAGTGGTTCCTGATTCGGAAAGAAGCGGTACCAGATGGTGGAACGTCGATTTTCGTTTCCACAGCTAAGAAAGTCCACGACCACATCAAAAAACAGATGAATAACAGAATCTTCATAAATTTCTCTACTATCAAAGTATGGTTTAACGGATTTCTCAAAGTTAAATACCCGGTGAAATTTGAAAAAACTGAAGAAGAAAATGGAAAAGAAGATAGTACAGCTAAAGTAGAAGATACAGTTAAAACAGAAGTAAAAACAGAATAGCAGCTGAAATTAAATCGTATAAGAGGAGTTCAACCTCGTTTAAAAAATCTCCCAATGCTAAGGTGTAAGTGATCGTGCCGATGGTATGAATGGTATCGGGAGTTTTCAGATACCACTAACGATACCTTTGGGATACTTGGCGACCTCCCATCGTAATCAAAACCGCCTTTCCCGCGCAATCTGGGCCCTGCTCGGGAGGACGAATCTTTCCCAGCTACTCGTGGGATATAGCATGGAAGTTTCTATTGATAAATTGCAAATCGGTGGTAAGGCAAAACGTTTGTCAGGAGCACAAATGAGGAAGTTGAAAAAAGAAAAACAACCTAAAGATACGATTAAAGATTCGAATAACACTGTTAAGAAAGATGCTGAAAATGTTCTGATACGTGTAGTAGTTCCCGTTAATTACCCAGATGAGAGACTGTCAAAATGGCAGACGGAACGGTTACAAACAAAGTTGATTGAACAGTTTTGTGCTCCTGATGACCGTTTGCCTGTAGGGGATTTTATAAGACTAAAGGGTGGGTTGAAACTGGCTTGCGATTCGCAGTCAGCTTTAGATCGTTTGGGGGTGGTTATAAGTAGTATAAACATTTCAGGGGTGAAACTAAAAATTATCGATCTTAAAGACTTGCCGGTCTATACAAAAATCATACTGTCTATACCAGGCGATCCGGAAGATCCAGACAATATTTTGGAAAGATTAGATTCGGAAAACGAGATTTTAACCACGAAAAATTGGCGTGTAATTCACGATGAAATCAAAGACGGTTCGCAAATAGTCGTATTTTCGATAGACGAAAATAGTTTAAAACATTTGGAATCTCTGGAGTTCAAACCTGTTTTGAAACTCAACAAGATTAAGGTTAAACCACTTATTAATCGAAAATAGAATGTTGTCTGGGTTTTACCGTGACGACTGGTCGTATTAATAAAATAGTTTTAAAATTACAAAAAAACACTTAGCTCTATAATTTTGTGCTAGATTTAGATTGTATGTTTAAAAAAATTTAGCTTGTCACTGTTGTAGGTGATGTTTAGAGGTAAGTATCGTCTGACTAGTAAAGGTTGTTAATTTCTAATCACTGTTAATTTAATAACTATATTTCTAGGATTTAGATTCCCTTATTGTAAAATGTACCTAAATATATCTGCGAGCAAAACTGGCTGGGAAAAATCTTGGGATTGTTGATTTGTAAGCGAGGGCTGGATGCAGTACAATTTGAGGTGAGTTTTTACAATAATTTTCTATTTTAAGTTCGTTAAATTGTTTTGCACTTGTGCGGTGTTGCCTTTTTTTTATAAAAATTGGTAACTATTTTAACCTTGATGTGTTTTCGCTTCATGTAAGTTTGAAACACGTTTTTGTTTTTTATTGTTAACATTGGTACTCTATAGGTTTGTACATTTATAAATGTATTAACAAGTTAAAACTGAGCATTATTGGAGGTTCCGGCTGTTGAGTTTTCATAAGCTTGTGTTGGTTTATGAAAACGGTACAACTAAAGGTAGTAGTTTGGCCGCTAAAAAAACAATTTTAACTTGTTTAACGTTCACACCGATTTTGGAATCCTTGCGATTTATTTTGGCCCTTTATTATTTAACTGTTTGGTTTAAGTTTGATACTGGATGTGATTTTGTCATAACCGAATTGGTCGGTGACTATCCATCCCCTAATGTATTTTAATATTATAACAGCTGAAATGGAATCGTTTAGCAGAAACATGATTTGATCGATATCTTCGTGCATTTATTGTGCTGGATGTTTGAAGCATTTCATGTTTTTCATCTGACGCTTCTTGAAGAATTTAGAATCAAGAGGATCTGCGTGCGTACAAGAATCTGGAGCAAACATTCCTTTTACCAAACGACAACATTGTACGACGGTAACGGAGAACCGCTGGACTAACATTACGTTCTACACCTTTAGTATACATAAGCTTAAGTCCAGCTCCTCGACTAATGAGCTGAATATTCTTAGGATTTGCTCCAGTGCTCGGAAGAATTTCGAAAGCAAGAAAGAAGTTTTTTTTTTGTGGATTTACTACAACGAAGCTACACATAATTACTAAAAATGCTGCGATTTTTACAGCTGTAAAGAAAAATATGTCGAGAAGTTAATAAATTCTTGGCAGTGGACAAAATTCAAATTATATAATATAGTATAGTATTTGTTTATTTTTTTGTAAATAAAAAAAAAATAGTGGGGGTTGTCTTACGAGGTCTCTCAATAAATAATTCATTGCACAAGAATAACAAAACTGGTCCCTTGGATTTAAATTCCGTAAGGCATTAGTTTAGAATTCTGGGCGGGTATCACTTATCATGGGAGAATGTAAATTCGTTTTGAATTTTGTTCACCTACATCGAATCGACGATTTTAGACAGATAGTCTCAATATCGAAGTTGTTTGAAGACACTACCAATGAGGAGTTGGTAACCTGAAGAAACGTTGAGAGACCGACTTGCTACTGACTGCAAGAATTTTAACGATCTTTGACGGAAGATCTCGATAAATTCGAATTTAGATAGGCGGATAGGCTTCTAAAAACCCAATTTTATTTCTTGATAAATGTAATTAAAAAAAGATTTTTTTCATTTGTACCAGGTCCACAACGAAATCTGCTGACGTTTTGGTAAACATACAATGGACAGTGTGGGTACACGACAATAAGCGGACATGGAAGAGTCTGGTGATCAGTAATGTTTAGACATAAGATTTAATTTAGATTTTGACAGATATACAACCAGTGTAATTTTTTACTGTAACTTAGCTCTAAAAATAATTTAATTTTGCTGTTTGTATATCTAACTAATGGGGTAAGTTTTCTGATTAAAAAAAATTACTGGAAAATCTATTTACTCTTCTAATGTTGCATTAAAAATTTAAATGTCATCGAATACAATGAATTTTGTAAGGAACGGCAGTTAAGGCAGAAAATTAAGGAAACTGATACATGGAAAATTAACACGTTTTGTGAATGGATCCAAATAGCCTAATTTATGTTATGGTTTTAAATATCTTTACCGCTTTTTTTATCGCTTCCCACTGACTAATCTTGGGAAATTTCAAAATTTGTTTGTATTTGGGTCTGTCACATCTTTTGGTTCATAAATATGTTAGAGTTAATTCTCTTAATCAATTTCTTGGCCCTCTTTTTATCCTTTAACATTGGCATTCTTTTTTATACTATTATATTAAGTTTTCCCTCTTTTTGGGCTTAAAAAATGCGGTTATCTTCAATGACCTTGTCCCTCTTTTTATGCATAATTTTTCTAGTTTTTTTTTTTTTAATACTTATTGATTGTTTCTCTTTTTTTTTGCTTAAACAAGGCGGCATTCTTCAAACGTTCTTTTCCTTTTTGTTAGGGATGTGCACGAGCTTGTAAAGTTCGAGCGCTCGCGATCAAGCTCGAAAAATTGCAGCTCGAGCACGCTACAACGCAGCTCTGAACAATACGAGCGCATCGCGTACCGGTAAGGCTCGAGCGGCTTTAGCGGCTCGAGCCTCTTATGATCCGAGCGTTCGGTACTCTGAATGAATCATTCAATATTAAATTTAGTGGTGAAAAGTTATTAATGTGTTTAGGTCCCCGTAATATAAGTGTGATAAGAATAAGTTTTTGACTTCATTTACGTTTACAGTAAGTATATAGGATTTTTTTCATTTGAATAAATGAAAATTATTTGATATTTCGAATAAGTAACCAGTCATAAACTCTGTCCATTTAAGCAATGGAGTGCTCGAAAACATTATCACACCTTGTACACGTGATCTCTCTGACGAGGCTGCTTTTATAGTCACACTAAGAGACGATCGAGGTTTTATTAATTTTATTAAATAATATGCAACTAGGTATGGAAAAATTACTCGATAAGTTCATTACTGAGAGTTCGAATGATTCGGAGTACGGAACGCTCGGATCGTTCGAGGCTCGAGCCGAATATTATACAGGAGCCGCTCGGGCTTCGGACTGGTTGTACTGTTCGGAGCTCCGCTCGAGCAATACAAGCAAGAACCGAGCCTGCTCGATCAAGCTCGTGCACATTCCTACTTTTTATACCTTTTTCTATCTCTTTATTTGGTAATTTTTTTTCTATTTTTGGCTTAAATTCGGCATTAATACTTAAGATTTTCCTCTTTTGCTGCTTAAACTATACAGCAATGTTCTTGACCCTCATCTTATCCCTTTTTTATTCATAATTTTTCTATATTTTTTTTTTTTTTTTGACTTAAATGCTGCAACATTTAACCGTCTTCCATGTATTTGGCCCTTTTTTTATGCGTTCTTTTTCATTCTAAATTTTTCTATATATTATTTTATTCCTTTTTGACAAACCATTGGTCCATCTTCAGTGTTCTCGATGTCAAAAGTTATTTTTTAGGCTTAGACAATGAATGTCATGGAATTTTTTATATTATGACAATTTTGGAAATGTACATATTATCTGCGTTTTACCCCTTTAAGAAAAAGGGATGAGGGATTACTTAGAACTCGACAACTGATTTATTCTTGCATAAACAGAATGCAGAAAATATTCCAAAAACGCTTCCGACTACATGTAAACCAGCATATAAGAAAATTTACATAGGCCAAATACCTAAAGTGGTACAGGCATTATTTTAAAAGGACACTAAGAATTGTGATACAGAAAGTTCACCGAAGAATGAATAATAAAAATATGCTTCTATGATGATATACATACACAGTAGATCAAATAAAAATGACTAGCCGAATACCCAAAGCGGTAAAAGGGCAATACAATGGAAACTGGGACGCTGTTTCATTGAAGTTGAGGAAAAAAGACTGAAACTTGCATATCATTCTTCAGTTCTAAGTTTAGAACTATTCAAGACTACAAATATCTGATATTAACATATTTTTCAATTTTTTAGATAGTAAGGATAAATAAAATAGGTATCGCATTTACAATGAGACTTGAAACTTTTGCACCTTTAAAACGAAAGTGACACTATACAAAATCGTCTTTGTACATTATTTAATTTTTTTTCTGGTTAACTAATAAATTAAAACTAATAAATAGTTCCATTAATGACAAAACAATTGCTGCTAATAATAGTTCATTATTAAACTTTGTAAGTTAAAATATCAAAAGCGTCACTTTTGTTTTCAAAGTGCAAAATGTTTGTAAAAGTTATTCTACCACAAATAGCCACTTTTTAATTTTGAAATTTTACTAGCTCTGGCTTAAGTCCATTGATCCATTGAAAATTGTTTTTCTAAGAAATCAGTGTATTGATGCAAAGTTTTTGAATCTGCTTTATAATTAGGTAGCCCAGAATGATTCGTTAATTTCATCTGTCTATTACCGATATCACGATTTTTTTTTTGTTACTTAATGATTTTCAGAATTTGCAAATTATTGAAACATTCTGGCGCCCTGCATATTGTGATTTGGAAAGGTATTTAACCCTTAATCAGGCTAGCCTAAAGTACGTACAAGACGTTAATATTGTATAAACCTTTTCGGAAAAATAGTTATAAATAAAATGTAAGCAATTTTTACATATATTTGCCAGTTTCAAAAAAATATGTGGGTACTATATTTCCTGAGCTTGACAAAAAATCTTATATGTTCTATATTTTGAGTGATACTATAGTTTCCAAGACCTGATTGTGGGTTAGGATAAATTTATATACAATTTTGCAATGTTTGATGAACTTTATTTCATTTTATACAAGTGGTTTGAACAAATGATTAAAATATCTCGTTTGAAGTTGCTTCAAAAAAATAATTTTTCCAAAATTATTTTTGCTGATCATCAATAATTACATAAAAACATGTTTTGAAATAAAGTTTGATCATTTATTTATATTTTGTTACTGTTGAATGATTTTAAATATTGTATTTTAATATATAAAGAGTATAAGAAAGCATTTAAAATATATCTTAGTTTTATTAATACATTACTTAATAACGATCTTATTCCTTTATACACTTAAACCTATGATTTTTTGAGCATATTTTACAACCGATCTTTAACTTTCAGATGGAAAAAACCGAACTCGAAGAGAACTACACCAAAACTCTCAACGAAAAGGACATGCTCCTTAAAGAACTCTCTGCCAAAAACGACTCTCTGAGTCAATTAGAAAGCATGGTCGAACAGCTACGCGGCAACCAACCCGATAGCGTCAAACTGTTGGCGACCATGGAAAGCGACAAAGTTGCCGCCGCTCGGGCCGTTCAACAAAACAAAGAACTGAAGGAACAGCTCGAAAGCATGCAGGAGGTGTTCGCCAAAATGGTGAGTTATTAAACACATTTAGCCTTGCATAGCTCTGAATATAATTGGTGATGTAGTAGACAGGGGATTTTGCCTGAATCGGCAGAAATTATTTTACCTACCTTCATGAAACCATAGATCAATATACACGAATTTAATTAAATTTCTAATATCTTGCCCAAGACTCAAAAAGTGTTGATAAGTTATCTAAAATTTATGCAAAAAAAAATATTTTTTTTTTCTCTTCAGTGGGTTAGTCTGTCCCTTTTTTCCTGTGTCCTCTACTGCTCTCCCTTAGGGGTCGATTCTCAACTTAAATGATTTTTTATTGTATAGGAAATTGGTAAGATTTTCCTATACACATCGACCCCCTCATATCTCTGATCTATACAGTCGTCTCTGCACTGTTCCACTTTCCTCTATACTCATGCTGCTTCCTCTGGTATCGATCGCCTTTTAATCAGAAGCTACACTTTTTTACCACTTGAAATTCTTCCATCTTATCATTTTAAAACGTATCTAAATTCCTTCTAACAAATTCAAAACCCTTCAATTAATATTTATCGAATTTTTGAAAAAAAAAAAAAAGTTCTGTAGACAAATCAAAAATAAAAATCTATATGATTTTCATTTTCAACTTTTTCTTTTAGAAACTTCACTCCAACAATAAATATTAAATTTTGTCCTAGAGGCGAATTTTACAATTATTTGTCTAGTATTTAGTTAAGCAAATTACTTGTTTTGAATAATACTAAACACATTTTAGTGATTTTTTTCTCGATTTTTAATTTCACCAAAAAACATTTTTCGTGAATTGGTCAGTTTAATTGCGTATTTAAGGCATTTTTTTTTTATTTCCTCCTATCCGCTCTCTGAGAAATATTATCAGTTATTTCTTTTGATTTTATGATAGGAGCATATTATATTCTTTATTAAAACACACTAATAGCGATTATTACATAGCTGTTCAGTGCATCCTGTCTGAAGAAACAATTTTATCTCTTTCAGTTTAATATATATTAACCTACAAAAATTAATAGTCGTAAAATAGTGTTTTTAATTTTAAAACTTCATCAAAAATTTATGAAAATAAGGTAATACTTTTTAGTCTTCAGTCATTTAACCCTTTCACTTGCGGCGTGCGTCATTTTTAACGTATCGTGGTGTGCGGCTGCCACGGAGCCGCAGGTAAACCTATCGGAAGCTGCTGTATTTATAGACGGTTCCCGCACTTCAGTTGCCACTTTCTGCTGCGGCTTTGGACGGCTCCCGCAGTGAAAGGGTTAATGAAATAACAATTTTGTCAAAAGGTAGCATAATAATTTACTTAGTTGTAATTTAATTATTTCAACACATAATATTTAAATACTCAATGAGTTTTTCAAAATTTGATGGTCAAACCTGTCTTAAGAGGTTTTAAAATTAAGCTGACGATATAGTACAGACTTTTAGCTCTTTTATCGTGTATTTAACTAATTTTTAGAAGAAGAAAGTGACGTCATCATTTTAAAAATAGTGTTTTTAATAATTTAAGTTTTATAGTATTTTTTTTTTCCTCTTTAGTTTTCGCTTTTTTTTTTTTCGTACTATTTGTGCTTTATGACTTTTTTATGACTTTCATTTATTTTCTATTTATTTAGTGCTTTTAACATTTTCTATTAATTATTGTCCTTATAACTGTTTTAGTTTTGCAGCTAAATAGTATTCTTAATATTTACATTTTTTTCTGCACTTTTGTCGATGTAACCTCTTTTTTTATTAGTTCAAATATGTATCACATATTGACAGTTATTTGAACTATTATTAAGGGTAATATATCAAGACCTTGATAATAGTTAGCTATTTTTGTTGAATCTAAATCTCGAGAATATTTTAATATCAATTTGATGAGACTTTTTTGGCAATAATAATCTGATTAGAGCCCGAGAGCTCAACTTGAGGGCTTTAATCAATTTATTATTAACGTCAAAATGATGTAGAATCAAATTGTAAAATGTTCGAGAGAAATTTAGCAACAATAAAAATAGCAGAATATTAATATGTTATGTTTTGCACGACTATTTCACTAGACCAAACATTGACTGTTTCTCTAGAGAAATAGTCGCTGATATATGGTCTAGGGAGATAGTAAAAATCAAAGCTCAACCTTGATTGCAAATTAATATTAGGGCTGATGTCTAATAAAATGGACATTAAATAGTTAAGTCTAATCCTTGCAATTTTTCCGTGATATTTACTGTATTTTTTATATTCCAGGACAACGATAAGGTTGAACTAACTGAAAAACTGGCATTCGAAACCTCTAGTAACAAAGACCTCCTCGAAAAGCTGCAAAAAACCGAACTACAACTCCAAAGACTGACCGACGCCATAGAGATTAAAGACCGCGAATTATCGCTGTTGCGAGATTCGTCAGCCGAACTCAACAAGCAGGTGCTGCATCAAGAACAACTCGCAGATCGATTAAGACACTATGAGGCCCATGATAACTCGTCACATTCCCTCCAGAGCGAGCTACAAGACGCCAAACAGACCGTCGTTCGATTAACGAACGAAATCAACGTTCTTAGAAATCAAAAAGAACACGGCATCGATGATGTCGATCTGAGATCGCGATTAGATGAAATGAGATTGAAAAACGAAGAATTGATGACTAAATTGGAGAATCACACTGAAACTGACAATAATAACGCTTCCGAATCGAGTAAAGAAACTAAATGTGAACGTATGTTGGAGAAGGAAGAGGCGATGACGCGTTTGGAGGAGAAAGTAAAGAAGACGATGCAAGAGATTGCCGATTTGAGTGATGAGAAGCAACGATTGGAGCATTTGGTGCTTCAGTTGCAGAGCGAGACTGAAACGATCGGCGAGTATGTGGCGTTGTATCAGCACCAGCGGATGATATTGAAACAGAAGGTGAGTTTTTATTTATTTATTAAATGAAAAACTATTAAGTTTAATTGAGTCATAAGTTACGAATTTTCGAGAAAAAAGGAAATATTGTTGGGCATCAAAAGTTCAAGGTAATTTGAAGTAAAGCCATTGATATTGTCGCTTATGGCTCTTTTTATGTGTTGAAATGTTAGATAAGTGAATAATACTTCTAGATGGTGGGAGGGTTAAATAACATCAAATATTAAATAATTTCTCTAATTTATGCTCTTCCTGGTGTTGAATTACAAAACGACAGTGTAACTGTGAAAATGGCCTGCTAGGTCTTTGGCCTTAACACTAATGATTTTTCCTGTGTTCATTTTTGTATGGGGAGTATATTAAAAACTTTCTTTTCATACGAATTAATCAGTGTAATTGCATATTTATCCAAATTTTTAAAAACATTTCCTCCTATCCGCTCTCTGAGAAATATTATCAGTTATTTCTTTGGATTTTATGATAGGAGCATATTATTTTCTTTATTAAAACACACTAATAGCGAATATTGCATAGCTGTTCAGTGTATCCTGTCTGAAGAAACAATATCATGTTTCTGTGGTTTTATTACATAGGGTGTTCCAAAAGTAGAGGTAAACATTTTAACAGTGTATACAGGTGAAAATAAGGCAGTTTCTATAAACATAAGTCTTAGTACCATATGATGCAAATAGCTGAAATTTATTGATTTTTGCAGCAATCTCAAATCTATTCCATAAAATTTGAGTGGCTCTGTTTAATTTTATAAAAACAGTCTTAAATATAATAAAATGTAAAAGATAAAATATAGTACTTTTATACACCCATCGTACCTAGTTTGGGCGTCCCAGTTTGAAGGATAAAGTTTTTAAATTAATTGTCACATTCGGAAGAGAAATTCATAATTTGTATTTATCAGGACTGGTTTTAAAAATATTGTCAGAAAACCATCTTCAAGGGTTCTCTTCAGAGGGGTTTTGCTTCTTTATAACGTATTTTGGATATATAATATATTTGGAAGAACAATGACACAAGTGAAAATTGATGATTTCGTAGAAATCACAAATTAAAATAAATTTAATATGATCTTACAACTGGGATGTTTAAAGATTGATGAGGACTTCTAGTTTTAGATAGTACTTATGAGTTATTTTCTGAAACAGTTAAAGATTTATAGGCATTTAAAGTAAAAATTAGCACTTACGTCATTGTTCTTCTGGAGAAGCGAATTTTTATTGGAACATCCTTTATAATAAATATATAAAAATTATTATATAGCGTCTTATTTTTATGTAACTCATAATTACTTTTTATTTTTTCAGGCGGAAGAGAAAGATGAACAGTTGGAGCAATTAGCTACAGACAGGGAACAAATCAAAGCGAAACTAGAAAAACTGAATCAATTAGTAGAAAGGCTAATAAAAGAAAAACCCATAGAAGTCGGTAGGGATCTTTTAGATCAGTACCAACATAATCAGGATTCGCAAGAGCCGCCGTTGCGCTTGCCGGATTCGACGCATATAGACGGAAACGATGAAGCGGCTGAGGAGATTTTGACATTGTTATCTGAGATTAAAAGCAGTAATTTGGTGGAACCCAAGGAGAGTGTACACAGTTGTCCGTATTGTTCGGGGCAGCTGTTAACGGTGTAGTTTGAATTTTTATCCATTTCTGGAGTACTGGAGAAGAGGAACTTGTATATTTTTGTAAATTTTTCTAAAGCCTGTTTTGACTTGAAGATATATTTTATGGACCAGTTTAAATAATTTATTTATTTATTCTATTATTTCTTTTTTTTTTTTAGGTTAGATTAGATCTGTATTTAAACGGTTCGTTTCGAAGACGCCCTAAAAATTGGCTGAATGTAAGATGTATTTAATTTATGGTTTTTATGGCATCTTCAAAACGGGCTTTGGTTACTTAAATTTTTTTAGCGATAATCGTACGTTTTTGTTTTGTTTGTTCACTTGTCAACTATCAAAATTCCACTCGTTTTTATTTGTTTTTCGAAATATGTCAGATGATAACTTGTATTAATGTAATTTTCGTATTTTATATGTATCCATACAATGTGATTTTGTATATAAAATAATTTTCTCTTATTCGTTGTTTAATTTCGTTAGTGGGAGAGAAAATATACAAAATGCCAATTTATTTAAAAATTGTGAATTTGATTCTTAATGTTTTTTAGATAAAATTTAGTCACTATGTACAATGTTTCCTCTTTTGAAACACTTTTTACAACATGGCATTACCTAAAAAAAATTAACAAGCATATGAAAATACAAATAAACTTATAAATCAGGATTTGTAAATCATAAAAAAATTAATATGAAATTTTTAGTTTTGAATGTTCCTTGTGTTGGGGCCTTGTCTATAGATTTTGTGTATAGCTTTATTCTTTCAAAACTAATTCGTCCTCTGTCGAATAAAGTTTGGGAACCACTAAACCAAAAAAGTATTTCATTCTGGTAGCAAAAGGTAATTTTACAAGTATCTGTAACCGTGCAGTTTCATCGCCTAAGCGGTGGTGAATATCACTTCTAAAAATTTTAAATAGAAAGGGGTATCAAAAATATTGAATTAAAATGCATGAGTATAAATACCGAGATAAACAAGTTAGCAAAAAGCCTTAAATGTTTTTTGCGTAAGATATTTTTGACCGTAAATTAAAACCATTATTATTAGTAGATTATTGGATTCGTTGTGTACAGACAATTTAATTTTGACAATAGTTTATTCTTTACAAGAAAGAATTGAAATAATCTTAATTTATGGTGAAGAACAACGCTGTGCACGCAGAACTGCTCGTGTTTTTAATCAGAGACATCCCGATAAAAATGTTGGGCATCAGTATGTGTTGGATTTAGTTCATAAATTTCAAGAAACTGGAAGTGTGCAATAAAACTATAAGGAATCGTAGAGTTTTAACTGAAGCTGCAAAAGTTGAGATTTTAGGTCACTTTGCCATGGAACCTCAAACATAAATACCAAAAGTCTCCAGATTAACAAATATTGTTGGCGGACATTTTGAACATCTTATTTAAGTACAATGTAATTCTTACGCAAATATAATGTAAATAATTATTTTAATTTAAAAGGTTAAAATGGCATAACTTGGTGAAAAATTAATCCGATTTAAAAAAATGTGTCAAAAGATTGGAAAAAAGAGACCTTTAAGAAGAGCTATCACATGATACCCCTTTCTATTTAAAATTTTAGAAGTGATTCACCAGCGCTTAGGAGATGAAACTGCACGGTTACAGATACTTGTAAAATGTGTCCCCCCCGTAAATATAAATTAACGTGTTTTTTTGTTTTAAAGATATTTTAAAAGTTATTTTGGGTGGCTAGTTTTGAAATTAAATCCCTGTATGTAAATTTTCATGAAAATTAAAGAAAAAAAATAAGGCACGTTACATTTTTTGAGAGACTGGGATTTCAATTACTTCATAGACAGTAATTCCATATACAGTTGATGAGAAAAACTGAAATAAATTTAGTTCAGTATCAAAGACATTGTCTATAGACAAAGTTGCCTTTTTTTTACAAAAAGACGGTATTATTGATTTAGTTGAAAATATGCATATAGTTACAGATTACCTCGTAGGTTTCAAAAATGAAATCACTTTGATATCTTGAGTCGTTCTGGAGTTAATGGTGAAAATGTAAATTCTTTGTTTTTTAAGATTACTAGAAGGATTTTGATAGTCAAAAATACAGATATAGAGAATGCCTCTTAGTTTCAATGAGTGAAATAATATGTTGAAATTTATAAAGTAATTAGATGTATAGTAACTGTAAAAACGAAGAAAAAAATCTAATGAATTAAACAATAACTTTACTATCGAAGCAATTTTGTTCAACTTGAACAAAATTTTAAAAAATAACTTTACCTGGGTGGATAGTCCTCGGATTAAGCCCATGACCACATTAAAGAAGAAGAAGCAATTTTGTGGCCAAATTATGGACATAAAATGGGGTCACCATCTATGGACAAGTCACCAAAATAAAGAATTACAGATCTACTATCAACTAGTTTTGGAGACTCGTCCACCAGTATAAAAGAAGTTGATCCATTTTATGTGGTCCTTACTAACAACGAAACAATCTGTGATCATCTGCAGACAAAAGTTTGGGAATAATAATATGATCTATTTTAATCAGGTGGCAAAGTACATAAATTATTTAAAACTTGAATAACTACTCCTATATGGCTGCAGATAGAGATGATTGGTCAAAAGCAATCAAATCTATCGGTTTTCTTGTGCATTGAGTGAAATTTACAGTGAGATTTAAGAACTATTACCGAAGGGAAATTATACTGAGTAACAAAAAAAAGGTAAACACCCAAGTATGTTTATCCGATTTTAATAATTTTTGGTACACATCTTCAGTGCCTCCTATTTAAAAATTGAGCTTCATTAGACAACTTATTAACAAAATGGTTCATTTTAGTGTGATGACGACCCGCGATTTATTATGGACTCATCGATACAATTATTACGCTCGGTTCTGATGAGGTAGTCGTCTTTTTGGGGTATCTTATTCCAGGCTACGTCAACTTCAAGGGAAAAGGGCTGCTAAAGTCTGTGGAGGGTGCTGCAAACTCGACAGCCTGCGACCAATAATGTCCCAACAGGAGGATGACGGATCAGGTAATATTAGAGGACCAAAGTAATGTGATCTCAATCCATTAATGTTATCGTTTCTCTGACAACATACGCGGTGGGGCATTATCTTGAATGGTTGAAAGTATGAAATCTCATAATGGTTCGTATACTTTCTAATTATGTAGCGTCAGGCTGTCATATTGCCTCAATATGCTAATTTAGTGATGTAATTATCTAGTTTCGCAGAAGACAATTACAGTAAAAGTAGACTTTTTAGGTGCGTCCCCGATTTATTCCGGGATTAGGTGTAATCTAATTCCGGTATTTTCGAGACAGGTTTTCCTCAGAGATCTTGTTACTCATCCGAGATCGACATCCCGTAGTCCACGCCCCGGAATTAGTTTTTAAAGCGAAATTTTTAGTACAGCATAGAGACCCAGATAACAATGAAGATTTTAATTTTTTTTGGACAATTTCATACTATGCACAGAGATGAGAATGATATAATTTAGGGAATTTTGAAGTATGTAGCACTAATTCGCACAGGTTAAGTCGTATTTTTAATTTAAAAAAATGCATGACTTCCCAAGAAAAGGGATAATATGTTTTTTAGGGTTCATGGTATGTATGTATTATAGATTAGAGTTAAGTAGAATAATCTAATATTTAGGCATAGTAATCTAATTAAAAATCTCTTTTTATACTACATTTCTGCTACTGCTCTCATCTGCTAATATCACCAGATTGCATGGATAACTGAATCTCTAACAACTCGCATAAAGCAGTCCTCTCTTAGGCTGTCGGGGGTCGGGACCACGAGGTGTTGTTTTTATCAACTCACTTCTCATATTTTTCAAACCAGGGGGTAGGAAGTTTAACTTATTTGTTTTTTAATTAGTATTATTTATTTTTATTTCGGCACTTCCCCCTCCCCTTCCTTAAAATGTGAAAAATCCTGAATCACGTCATTATTTATTTATGTAAGTAGCTACAATTCCAATTTTGAAGTTCCTACCTTTAAAAAATCGATACTTCCATACCTACAAACTTTCACCTGCCTCCCCTTTCCTCCTTTAAAATGTAAAAATTCAAAAATCCTGAAACACGTCATTATTTATGATGGGTACCTACAATTTCAATTTTCAAGTTCCTACCTTTAAAAAAATTGATGCTCTCATACAAGCTTTCACCCCCCCCCCCCATTTCCTCCCATTAAAATGTTAAAATCTAAATCCCTGAAATCCATTATTATTTATGATGAATAGCTACAATTCCAATTTTCAAGTTCCTACCTTTAAAAAATTCGATACACCCCCCTGACCTTCTTAAAATATAAAAATCCGTTCTTAGTGGGTGTCTGCGCCGAAAAAGGAGTAACTACACCAAATTTCAAGTCAATCAGGCTTATAGTGTTGGGGATCTCGTGAAGTAGTGAGTGATATTTATAATAGAAGATAATAACTTTTTCCGATCATTCTCATCTCTGCACATAGTAACATTTTGTCAAAAAAAGTCAAAACCTTCATTGTTATCTGGGGTTCTCTGATGTACTAAAAATGTTCGTTTTAGGGTAATTTTTTGTCTAATACCGGTGGACTACAGTATTAATGTTATTTTTTATTTTTATATTACGACTATCAGAATTATAACTTTACATTTTTATGACTCATAAAATTGTATTGCATAAAACTCTGGCAACTCTGCCTAATATGGGTACAATATTGTGAGTAATATTTCAATATTATAAACGATTAAAAATTGTAACTATAGTTAAATAAAAAAATTGAATCTTAAAATATTTGTGTTGAATTATTCCCTTTTGAAGCATTTTTATTTAATTTCTTCTTGTTTAAATAGTTGAGTACCTTTTAAAATACCCATTAAAACTGTTAGCAAAAAAGGGGGAAGTAAGGTAATCATTAAATAAAAATCTAAAGTTTTTTAAAGAATTTATTAAAGAATAAAATATAACAGATGTACCCTAAAAGCAAAGCCCTTTATGTCGTCTTCAACGGTTCTTATAACAATAATGTCCTTATAACATTCCCAAAGGTTACAAGTACATGATTAAAATATACATGAAACTGTTAAATCTAAATAAAATATTAATAACAAATTTCTCGTTAATATATTGATAAATCAAAGCTTTGATAAAATACAATTATGCAACAATCAATATAATAATTAATAATCGTAACGTCCTCAATAGTTTTTTCAAAACTAAGAAAGAAATACAAATTAAAAATTCAACTACTTCTACTCAAATAGCACCAAAATTGCTCTCTTCCATCAACTGTAAATGCTATTAAGCTGTATACATAAATATTATCTACAACAAACTCTTTAAAAGTTCTCATAAATTACAAATAAGAATATATTAATGATCTACTAACAATTCAATCGAAAACTAAAAACCCAAAATTCCCAAAACGTCAACTTTGACATCTGTCATTGTTTGACAGGTGCCAACAAATCTTATAATTTTTTGACGGGTGTCAAGTGTCAGGAGACGCTTCTGGGTGTGGATTTTTCGATTTCGATCGGTACAAATATTTCCTAATTGATATAACACTTAATATCGAATATATCAAATTAAGGCAATGTTTCTTATTTATTTAGAATATAGAATATGGCTAGGCTACATCGTCAATTATTGCTCAACCAACTCATATGTGATACATCAAAATTCATAAAAGCGCAAGCGTAGTTTTTTTAAATTAGTAGTAGTCTGTAAGTGTAAAAAAAATAAAAATAAATAAGCTTCTCTAAGAAAAGAAAAAATATTAATAGAACTCTGACAATAAACTAAATAAAAATTATATTAAAACACAACTTATAACTCAAAAAAAACTTTAAATTAAAATTAAAAACATTAATTCGAACGAATCAAAAAAATAAGTTTTGTTCATATTTTTTTTTTCATTTTCTTTTTTTTATTGTTTGTGTCATTGTGTGCGTGTGTGTTTTGTGTTTAAGTGTATTTTTTTTTAAATTTTGGTATATTACCAAAATCGTCATGTTTACAGTGGTAAAAGTGTTAGGAAAAGTGATTAATTTTAAAAAAATAATTCACAGTAATTTAATTTATAAACAAAATTCCGTATTTCCATTTTTGATAATTTTCGAAAAATCAGTTCAAGAGGGTCGGTCAATCTATCTCAATAAAAAAATTAATTCCGATATGAAATTTTTATGTGATTTGATATGTAAGTATTGTCAAATGGTAAATTCTATTCTACAAGATGGTAAAGACATTGACATTCAGTATAAGGCCTATGTTCCTTTCGACAATAGTTTTATCACAGTTTTTTTTTTCAATCTAATAACTGTATAACAACGAAAATATTTACAAATATCACGAGAATCCACCGGAAATAGATTAACCACCCAAAAGAACTGATTTCCTAACCTCACAACCATCCGTTAGACATCTATCAACCGGCCGACGCTCGCCACGATAGTCGAACGTCACCCGGATGACAGCTGTTGTCAATCAACTTGTCGGGGTGTGGTGACAAGCTGCAGGGTTTACATGAGCTTGGCTTTGGCGCAATCGGGACAGATGATGTCCTCCTGATCGGTGATGAATCCGCGACCAACCAAGCTCGTTCTGCAGTTGGCGCAGAAGAAGCAATCGTTGTGCCAGTGACGGTCCTCGAACGAGATGAACTTGGTGCCTCCGATACCGGTGATTGGTTTGCTGCAGGCCGTGCATCGTTTGGCAAACAGCTCGCCGAAGCATTCGGCGCAGTAAGGCTTGTCGTCGCGCGATGTGAAGCGTTCGCCGGCCAACGATTTCGTGCAGTGAGTGCAGGTGAAGCACTCCCTGTGCCATGGTTCGTTCTTGTAGGTTACGCCGCCGCTGGTGATGACCTGAAAACGAATTGGGCGATTATTAAGACGTCCACAAAGGTAAAATAAGGCTAAAATCACTAAACTTCAGAAATACTGGTGAAGATTGAGCCGTTACTGTGAAGAAATCGATGACTTCCTACAAGAAGGATGACTATACCGACGGTTCTAGCAAATATTCATACTAAGCAACGATGAAAAACGCATAATGCCTTTGTTTACTTGCAAGTATTCAGTTCGTGTTTTATGCTAGACACACGGAGCTGTCGCCTCGGCTGTTGCATTATAAAGAGTGAAACGCCTATTTAATTAAGAGGGGATGATTTGAGCGAGCACGCGTTTTATGAATGACCGATGTCGGTCGTAGAACTACGATGCCCGCCTTACACCATAGCTACATTGATATCTGGAAAATACATGAGAAGGGAGTAGTAAATAAGGCCACAAAAGCCCTAACGGTATACATTGCTGGTAAAAGATGGGGATGTAACCTGAACACAGTGCGATGGATGTATACTGCAATAGTGAAACCAATCATCACTTACATAGCCTGGAGTAACAGAACTAGTTTAGCTACTACGAAAGCTAATATCTCAAAAGTACAAAGACTAGCCTGTGTTTGCATCACCAGTGCAATGGGAACCTGTCCTATGGCCGCAATCGAGATGATCTTAAAACTCACCTCGCTACATTTAATGATAGAGAGGTAATCTTAAACCTTACCTCTCTACATTTAATGATAGAGGATGTGGAAAAAAGGACACAATATAAAATGATCAGGAATGGAGTAATCAGACGATTAGCTTCAGAACCGAAAATACTTGGGATATGCGCCAAAATGAAATGAATTAGTAGTAGTTTTGTGAAAAACCACACAGGTGGATGATTCCAAAACCATAGAAGAAACGGGAATAGGCGTGTATGAGCCTAGAACCAGATACCCTGAAAGTTTGGGAAAATACCCAAGCATCTTGCCGGCGAAAATTTACGCTATTGAAAAGTGTATCCAGTTTAACATCGAGAGAAACTATCGTAGACCAGAGATTATCAACATGTCCCAGGACATAACAGGGTACAGGATAACGATACAGATAATCTCGCAAGGAAAGGGACTCAATCACCCTTTGCGGACATAAGCCGTTCTACGATATCAGCAGTAAGAGAATATTAGGAGAGATTAAAAAAGAATTGGGCAGTAGAAGAGTTAATAACCAATTATCAACGGTCTCTTGGGGCTAGGACAGGCTAAGATACTTATGGGTGAATATAATCAGAAAAGATCGAAAGCCTGTATCTGCCTCAGCAAGAACAGGCTACGTATTTTAACAGGGATTCTTACTGGGCATTGCCGACTCAAACGACACCTTAGAGAACTGAGAGTAGTAGAAGATAGTGAATGCCGATTCTGCGAGGAGGAGGAGGACGAAACCTCCATTCACATTCTGACTGAATGTGTAGCTCTCCAGAATCGACACTATACCTAGGAGCATATCAAATAGAAGAGGGAGATTTGTCTAACTTGAAGAAACTCCAATGAGAAGATAGGGTCGTTATAGGCATTGAAACATTTCCTTGTTGCATTAGCGACAGAAGGGGGCACAATAGATCTTTTAGGTCGCAGGGTATTAACCATTCCCAACATAACATACATTGATAAATAAATGGAATAATTTCCTGTAATCTGAAAACCACTTTGATATTCTTAATTTATTTATTTTAGTAAATATTGTGTTTCTTTAATTAGGCACCCCAAACAAAATGGCTACCAGTGGGTTTTGACAGATTATGATATGGCAACCCTGTAGGCCAGGTGATTTGACAGGGTCAATGAAATAGATAGTTATATAGATTGATCATCCATGTTTTTCAAAATAGACATAAGCTTATGCCTTAAAGTAAAAATGTTAGTAATGATTTTTTTTTACTATATTTAAAGGCTTAAAATAGGTTTTAAAACACCTTTTTGCTAAACCGATTTAAATTAATGAACAGGCAATATGGCTGCTCGCAAACGACCCACTTTGAGCAATCTATATAACTATATATGTACCATTGACTCTGTCAATGACAACAGGCTCACAGGGTTGTCATATTGAAACTGTCAGTTCCCACTTGTCAGCATTTTGACAAGTCGTTGGAATGCCTAATTTGTAAAAAGCGTCTCCTTAGTAGTAGTAGTAATAACAATAATAATAATAATAATAATAACGGGGTGGGTGGCTCAGTGGTAGAGTCTCTGCCTGCGGATCCAAGGGTCCCAGGTTCGAATCCCACCGTTGGCCGGGATTTTTTATTTAATTTAATTATTTAAAATTAATTCTGATGCCTTGGTTGGATTCCCCACTCGACCATTCACTGTTGGGTACTAATTAACAGTGCTGTTTCTAAAGTGGCACTGGGAAACGGTAACAAAGCCTACACAGAACACGAGGCTAATAACCGTAGCAGTTGATGCCGATGACACAAAAAAGAAAAAAAAATAATAATAGTAAATACGAGGGTTATCAAGAATGTAACGTACTTCATTAATTTATTTTTTAATGTAATTTCTGTAAAAACATTAAAACAAACCTAAAACTGTTTGCATTAGTGTTGAAAAAACCAATTGCTCGAGCGATTTATTACTCGAAATATTAGTTCAAATAATGAATGAGAATGCAGGTAGATCGCCTGCAGCCTGAATCATACGCAATAAAATTTGGATGATTTTTCACTTGAGTTTCGGTGTCGCAAATGAAGTAGGAGACAAGTGATGACGTCAACGATTGTTCGACTGCCACGAGTCAGCGCCTGGCCGTTTAAAGCATTACAAGTGATCAGGTGATTGTTAATTTTAGGCGACAATTTTCATTTGAATTTATAATTCGAATAGTTGTTTCAATACCCGAGTAATGTCAGTTATTTCAATAATCGAGTACTCGAGAGGTTTTTCACTCGAGCGATCCTCAACACTAGTTTGCATGGACGTAAATATAATGAAAATATCTTTCAAATTACCCTATTTCCATTAGAAAATTTAAAGGTAGTGGCCCCTTTATTTTACGCCTCAAGTAAAGTGCATCTCGTTATAACAAGAATATCATAATATCTCTCTAATGTCACTTCGTTGTTGTTTTATGTCTCTATCTTCTTCCATTCAGAAGTTAAGAGGTGGGGGCACATTTTACTTCCTCACTGTATGTGTAGAAAAAAATAAATAATTTTTTTCCGTGGTAACTACGAAAATATAAAAAAAGAGATAAAAATGATGTAGCTTACCTTGTTGCATTTGATGCAGCGAGTGGCGAACTTCTCTTCGTAGCACTTGGCGCAAAATATTTCTTGTTCGCGTGGGATGAAGCTCTGTGTGCCGATCGGTACTTTACATACGCAACAACAGAAACATTTCTCGTGCCATTGCCTGGTCTTGTATTCCATTTTCTTGGTACCTTAAAATAAAAAAAAAACTATTAGAAATGTTTATAACACCGCATAAGAGCTATCAGTAATTGTTTTGAGCTATGAGTTATATAAGTGTAACGTGATTTGTGTTCCAATGACAGTTGACTTTTAACAAACCATTTTGTCACTGAAATTAACATACGTTTTAAATTGGTTCACATCTTAGGTTCACATAACTCCTGTTTACCTTGCTAGCTAACCTGCCTATCAAACTAATCAAGTTCTCAGTACACATCTATCTCTATTTCGAAACTCGCGTAGTTTCTCAGGGTCTATAATTCTACGGTGTTTGATCGTCAAATTGCAACTTACTGTGATTTTTAGAGTAAACTTACGATTTAAAGAAAATACAGGCTGGGCTGTCCTACGATATTTTGATATTTTTGCATACGTATAATTTACATTGAATATTTTTAAGATGTCATTTTAAGTGGCTGTATTGTCTAAACCAAACATTTTACAAACAATTACTTTTGTATATAGGTAAGTACAGTTTAATCGACTTATTTTTGACCCAAGAATACGTGGTATAATTTATGACTAATCTTTTTGAAACACCCTGTATATTATTTATTTATACACACAATTATTAGTATTTTGCGCTACAAGTCCGGTAGGTGACTTATTACAGTACGAGTTGTTTTACGAGGCGACGCAGGAGCTGAGTCAGGAATATAAACGAGTACTACTGTAATTACACCAAACGGACGTATATCGTATGATATTTTATTTCATCCTGTCGTTATAATAGTTTAAAAAAAAAATAAATAGATACGAACTACCTAAACAGAATTAATAGATATCAAATAAAATAAAAAAATTGTAGAATAATTTGAAAATTCGAAAACAAACCCCAAAAATCCCCTTACGAATTATTAAGACCATCTCCGAACCCCAAAGGTGAAAACAAATAAGATTTGAGAAAAGCCTGTCGTCGCTGGAATTCGAACCCAGACATATTTGTCCATGACCATGACGACATTGACTGTCGAGATTCCTAGACAGAAATTTGATGTGCTAGTTCGGGCCAGAAGCCGTTTCAGGCTCGTTCTCAAATTTTTAAATACCTCTCTACAACATCGGTATATATGAGAAATGCAATGATGCATACTAAGCCCACATCTTTATATTTGTGAGTTAAGTTTTCAATGTACGTTAAGCGATATAAACCTGAGTATGAAAATTGTGAATTTAATATATCGTAGATCGCAAATCGAAATCCAAAACATCTGAAATGAGTTGTAGAATAATTTGAAAATTCGGAAACAACTCTGTAAAATCCCCTTACGAATTATTAAGATCATCCCCGAACCCCAAAGGTGAAAACAAATACTTCGATGTCCCATTTAAAATAATGTAATGCGAGCCATTTCATTATTCAGTCATGCTCTAATCCTCCAAGTTCCTCTCTGTCTTATTTGGCCTTTGATGCTCAATTTGTCCGATTATCAAACATAATTAAACCCCTAAGACCTTCCAGAAAGAACGTGAATATGTTTCTAGTTTTGGCGGGAGCATTCTAGACCTTCACCAGAATTTTAAAAGTGTATATAAATATTGGTGGAAGAACACAGTCGGTCAGTCGTATACAGACAGTTGTGGAGATAAATAGTGAACAATTTAAAGACATTCGAAATATATATAAATTAGAATAGTATTGTTTTAAAATAAATAAGTGCTCAAATAAATTATTAACAAATAAATTGTTGTTTAAATAAACAAACACTACAATAAGAAAGTTAACATCTACTTCCGGTATAAGCGGACAGAACTCAAAATATTTTAGAAGCAAATAACATCACCGGTTTACTAATTTTACCCCTCGTCACTGGACTTATTTTCGTTTCTATTTTTTTAATTGTAGATTCGGTCCCCTGTATAAGCTATTTGTTTCTCTTCTTTATACGTATACCTAAGTTGCAATATTATAACAGAATAAATTTGATTGGAATGCTTTTTGACAGCCTGTCAGACGCATCACTATCTCAGTCTAGTCGTCTGGTGACTGTTCATTAATGTTTTTGCCCTCATTATGAAGTTTTAAACATAAATCAAGTCAATTATACTTGCGATTTACAACTATATTATTTTAATTAAATTCACCCATACTCATACATTCGGAATAATTCCAACTCGTTTAGAGTGTTGGATACAAAAATGTTACTAATGACATTATTAAGTTGAACATGAAAACTACATATCAATCTGTATTGCGGTATAGCGTGTCAAATACTATATAAGTTCTAAAAAGTTTCTCCAGTGCTTATCGAAAATCTGTTAGGAAATAAAATTGTTCTTCAAGAAAATAGTTTTTCTATTTTTAAAAGTACTTAAAGTTTTATGTATGCAAATAGGGTTGTACTCGCTTTAAAACCGTATTGTATGTACCAAAATAGTTACAGAATTAAAACCTAACATTTGATAAAAACTTAACAGTTTTTTCGGAATTTTAAAACCTCTCAGAATAATAATTGTTTTCTAATTGAACCGTAGTATATCAAAACTACTAATGTCATTTACCCCGCAAATAAGTCATGATTCGACTGGTCAACTAATTTATAAGATAAATAATAATAAATCAAGAAGTATTAGGAAAAACTACTGCCATCTACTGTGATAGTCAAGGAACTCTAAAGACTGGTGAAAGACTGTCTAGAAGACCTGACAGAGCTAATTAATCAAAACAAAGATATCAGGTCTATCAGGGTAATGAAAAAGGAGACGAATTAGCCTGAGAAAGTTTAAATAAGGCCGTGATAGACCCTGAAGCTTTCTGTGGAGTTGCTAAGGTATTGTGCAAAGCATCCATCAAACAATAGTTGCAAAGAGAGTCCATATCGAGAAAGAGTTCATTAAGGAACTGTTGGCCAAGTTCGCGAAAGGCTTATTGAATCAAAAACAACAAATCGTTAGGATTACCGTAGGTCTTCATACTGGACACTGTTACCTTAGACGGCATATGAGTGACATCAATGTAACAGAAGAAACCACATTGTGCAGGTTCTTTGAGGAAGAAAAGAAAACATTAATCCACGTTCTGTGCCAGTGTGAAGGCCCGGTAAGATTGAGTTTTCTAACACTAGGAACCGGAAGCATGTAATTACATGTCAAAGCAACTAAGTATAATAAAAAACACCATGCTCGTTCCACAGATGGAAAAAAAGGACAAATTGGCATATAAATCAAACACTTTCAGTGTCACATTTTAAAATATCCTTCAGACATTTTAGTACGTTTTAGAATTGATGTAGAAATGCGATTATTGGGGAAAAAGAAAATCATTTACATAACAGATGAAAAGTAGAGCTCCAATGACCGTACCTTGTGGAACACCGTGTTTAACGAGTTTTAAACTGAGATGTTGAGTTGTAACGTAAACAATAATTCCACTCTTTTTAGTGTTTTTTAAGAAAAGTTTGATATAAAAATTTTAGAGTTACATTAAGAATGAAATCAACAGGTCCTTTATAGGATTATTAGTGTGAAGATCACCTCAATTGGCATAAAATCTAAGAAAAATACGTAATACGTAATCCTAACAACGGGACCACCTTTTATTGAAACACTCTGTATATTTTGATTATTAAGAGATTTTATGAATAATGTAAATCATAATTTGAAATCTGCATACTAAATAAAATTAGCTGTATTTATACTCTTTTAAGCGATTGTCAGATTTAAAAGATGGTTTCGCTCACGTCTCTTCCTAGTACGAACGAAATGATAGAAAGCAGGCGATTTTTCAATAAGTTTGTCCTAATTTGGTAGTTTTAAGGTCAAGTTCCTAAAAATGGATGAATCCTTCGCGTGACTCAGTCGTCTACAATGGCATTCAGATATTCGTCAGTATTATAATATGTATGTTATAAAAAATGATCGCCAACAATATGTGTGTGGGAACTTCTAGGGGAACTCAGAATAAAAGTTGTATAATCTGAACGATTGATATTCTTTTCCAATATTTTCCCCGTGTTCTTAATTTCAGGAAGGTCTAGTTCCAATATAATTTGGCTATCTAGAATGGTTAAAAATCTCAAGAATTGTTAAGATTTAAAATAAACCAAAAAACAAGTTAAATTTTTAATGTATTAGTTTTTTTGAATTTAGTACAACTAAAAAAATGCCTGGTATTTACTTCCTCAAAACGATAAATAATTTTGTAATATTATGAACAATTTGGGTCTAATTGAAAGTGCTATAATTTTTTTATTTTTAATCTTATTTTGATAAATGTTTAGCACACTCCTAATTTTATCAGTTTTAATTTGTATATTCAGTATTTTCATAAAAATAAATTAATATTTGACCTATTATACAGAGTTAATCGAAGGACTGTTTTTTACCCTAATTTTAAAACATCCTGTGGGATAATGTCGCTAGCAATTTTTCTTTAAACATCATTTTTCTTTTAAAACCATGTCTTCTCGACATTTGTGTTTTTGATTCAAGTCAATACGTGCATTGGTTCATTGTTGAGACCGAAATAAACTTGCCTCGAAAAATTTGCGATATTTTTTACATTTTTCGTTGAGTTTGGGTTTTAATTATAATTTTCTATTTTCATGAGGTGGCTTTGGTGATTGTCGTTCTAATGTCATATTTTCATTCACAAATTTTACGATATGGTGTTGATTTCAATAAACAATTTATTAAACAATATTAACAATAAAAGAACTAAGGACATTAAAAACAAAATGGAAAAATTAAAACCTATTACTTTGTATTTCCCCTCGGGCTGCTATAACTGCCTGTAGACGTCGGTTCATACTACCAATCAGGCTACAAATATCATCTTGTGGGACGTTTTGCCATTCTTCTACCAGAGCATAGCGAAGTTGATTTCTTGTAGCTGGCGCCACTTCGCGGCGTCTTACCTGCCAAGCATATCTCAAACGTATTCTATTGGGTTAAGATCTGGCGAACACGCCGGCCCGTTCAATTTGTTAATACCAACTTCTTCCAGATATTGCGCGACATCCATTGCAGAATGTGGTCGCGCATTATTACAAAATTATTATCGATATGATGAGAAAAAGGAACAACGTGATTTGCTAATATCTCTTCAATATATCGGTGTGCAGTCAGTGAACCATCTACAAAAACTAATTCAGTGCGGGGTGCGGGTATCTCGTGATGTTTCTGCCCACACCATCGTCTAACCTCCCAAGGCGGGGGCTGAAAGCGCACTTCGCAAACTTCTCTCCAGTTCGTCGCCATACTCGTTCTCTTCCATCTGGTGAGTTTAAGCAGTATCTCGACTCCTCTGTAAAAGGAACATTGCTCCATTGCCTCAAATTCCAATGTAAATGGTCCCTGGCAAAATGCAGTCTAGCCACTCGGTGACGTGGAAGTAGAGAGAGAGAGAGATATGCTTTATTGTCGTAAAAAAATTTACAAAAATTTTATAGACAAAGCGTGTAACTTAAATACTAAACATATTATAAAAATAACTAAACAGCAGAAAAAACAAACAGAAACAAACAGACAAAATAGGAATAACAATTGCAATGGATATGCAATATCCGTCATTATAATTATTCTAATTTAATTTTTAAATTTAAATTTAAATTTGGTCTTTCTAGAAGAAAAGCTTTAGCCAGTCTTCGGAACTTATCGTATGTATTTATAGATTTTAATTGCATCGGAAGGTTATTATACAATTTTTTGGCATTGTAGGTAATGGAATGTTTTAATAGGTCAGAAGTGGGCATTGTTAAATAAACATCAGTCTCTAAATTTCTTGTAGGATATCTACGAGTCGGTCTTTCGGATAAATTTTGAATGTGCTTGCGAACTAAGCAGACGGATTGAAAATAAATAGAGCAGGAAGGGTTAGAATTTTGAAATTTTTGAAGTAATTTTCGCAATGTGTCCTACTACTTAAACCAAATACATAGCTGATTGCTCTTTTTTGCAGTTTAAAAATAGATTCGAAAAGGTATAAGCTACAAGAACCCCAGAAAGGTAAACCATAGCGAAGGTGAGATTCGAATAAGGAAAAGTAGGTTATTAATGCAGTAGAAGGAGTCAGCTCTTTAGAAACCGATTTAATGGCAAAACATGCGGAGGATAATTTTTTTGCTAAGGTATCTATATGAGCAGACCATTTTAGAGAATCGTCTATATAAAGACCTAAAAACTTGATTGAAGTCACCGTTTGGATCAGATTATTGTTTAAAGTTATAGGTTGTAAAGTACCTCTGTAAGACAAGGCTACAGTTTTACTGGTGTTGAAACAAAGTCCATTCGAATCAGACCAGGACTTAATAGTCACTAGATCTTCACTTATGATAGATTGTAATGTCTGCATGTTAGAATTATTCCAGGTTACACTGGTGTCATCAGCAAATAAAGTAATTCTACCACTTATTCTTAAGTCTGTGATGTCGTTGATGAATAATAAAAACAAAATTGGACCTAATACTGATCCTTGAGGTACTCCACTGCTTATTGCTAGATTTGTAGAATCCTCACCATTCGCTCGCACCTGTTGATTTCTATTTTCTAGGTAAGTTTTAAACCATTGTAAAGGAGAACCCCGTATGCCATAAATTTGTAACTTATTAATTAAAATATCATGATTTACACAATCGAAGGCCTTTGCGAAGTCACAAAATACTGAAGCGGTGAAAAGTTTATCATTAAGTGATGTGTATATTTCATTAAGAACGGAAAACATTGCGTCGCTAGTGCATTTTTTAGGTAGAAAGCCATACTGATGAGCTGTGAGGATGTTATGCTTGAAAAGAAAGGGCAAAAGACGGTTTTTCATTAGCCGTTCTACTATCTTCGATAAGGTAGGCAATAACGCGATAGGTCTATAGTTACAGGTTTTGGTTTTGTCGCCACCTTTATGAAGTGGGATTATTATAGCTGTTTTTAGACAGTTAGGAAAGAGACCAATTTCAAAGGATTCATTAATCAGTGAAGTTAAAATGTTGATTACTACATCCGGTATATTTAGAAATATTTTGGTGGACAGGCCATCAATTCCACAGGAAAATTTATTTTGGATGTTGTTTATGGTTTGCACTAGTTCATGCTTGTCTACTGGTCTTAGGAAGAAACTTTCAGTGATCCTTTTAGTAGGTAGGAGGAAGGAGAGAGCATTCTGACTCGGAGCTATGTTAGATTTGATATTTTTACTTACATTTACGAAATAATTGTTTAGTTCATCTGGGCTAGGATTTACACTGTTTGAAGAACGGGTTTTATTCCTTAAGTCATTTATTATAGACCAGGTTTCTTTGGAGGAGTTTTTAGCTCTTGCGATGCGATTTTTGTAATAGTTTTTCTTAGCAGATTTGGTGATTTTCCGATACAATATTCTGTAGTTGTTGATATAGTTTAATATTAGGGGATTATCTGTGTACTTTTTAATATACATGAGTGACCTCATATTTTTAGATGATGTTCTTATTCCTTTAGTTGTCCAAGATTTGGGCCCAGTTGCTGGTCTGCAACTTTTTAAACCAACCTCCTGTAATCTTCGATGAACTGTAATTACACTCACATTCTTATCTCGAGCCTCTTAATGCCGGTTTCTTGTTTTCACCGCTGTTAAGTGACGGTCCCGTATGGCATTAAGCCTGATATATCGTTCTTCAATAGCGGTAGTTTTGCGCTTTCTACCACTACTTGCTTTACGCTTATTTATGCCAGTTTTGTCTGAAATGTTCGACTACCCTTTTGACGGTAGAGCGATGAGTATACAGTACTCCAGCCACATATTCAAAATTTCGCCCATCTTCAACGAGAGCTACGGTTTTTGCACAATCTTCAGTACTGAGAACCATGGTCAACCGTAGGTATACAAAATTTGACTATCAACGACAATCGCCAAAGCCACCTCGTGAAATTAGAAAATTATCATTAAAACACAAACCCAACGAAAAAAGTAAAAATAATCGCAAATTTTTCGAGGCAAGTTTAATTCGGTCTTAAAAATTAACCAAGGGACGTATTGACATAAACCAAAAACGCAAATGTCGAGGATACATGGTTTTAAAAGAAAAATGATGTTTTATGAAAAATCGCTAGCGACATTATCCCACAGGGTGTTTCAAAATTAGGGTAAAAAACAGCATTTCGATTAATATTAATATGAAAATACTGAATATACAAATTAAAATTGATAAAATTATATACAGTGTGCTAAGAAATTTATAGAAATAAGATTAAAAAGAAAAAAGTATAACTTTTAATTAGACCCAAAGTTTTTGCGTTGCTTTTTTTTTTCATCTGACTTTAGAATAATTTCGATGAATAAAGTACTTAAAATCTATTGTAAATTTGACACTAATGATGTTACATGTTACGTAATTGAAGATCTTACTTAACCTCAATTAAACATAACCTTAATATTTTGTTTTGATGATAAAAGTCAATGGTTGTCTGATTTATAATATATTCGTATTGTTTAAATAATCGGTTTTATTTGATTTAGCACTTATATTTTGATTAGGTTGAAATTTGTTATATTATTTATGAAAATATTTTTAATACAGATATTATTAAAGACATACTTCTGAAGAGATATAGGTACGAGCCCAAACAACTTGAATATGATATTTCATAAATAAGGTAAAGTAAATATAGCGTATTATTATTGTACCCTGGATTCTTATTTATTATATTTATAAATGGAATTTTGAATGACTTATCGTATATAAATGTATAATTCATACTTAATGATAATAAAAATACATACTCCTGGCAACGTTAGTTGCCAGGTAGTCATGAGGTGAGGTGAACTCAATCTTTATCATTCACTAAGACTTATAGAAATGAAATTTACCTATTTTGATTATATTGATAGTACCTATGTCTTGTATTTTCCTAAAATAAAACCAGTATATTTGCAGAAAAAAAAGGAATGAAACATACTTTAATTCATCAAAATATATCTATTACATAATAATGTAATATTTTAATTTTTAAAGGTCGACACTTGATCCAGATATATTTAGATATATCTGATATTTTTTGTAATTCTATCGAATTCATCGGAACATAAATAAAACATATAACCTTAGTGATTTGTTTACGTTTGGTGCAATGAAACAGGATATTTGTTAATTTAATACGAAGCTTTTGACTCATTCGAAAAACAGATGTTACACATTTTTTTTTACTATCTACATCCCATCTGATAAAAAGCGTAAATAAAGTGTGTAGTTGGAGTCAAAGTTCTTAAAAGTAAACTCTGTTTGAACAGTAGGTTAGTTCAACAAGACGACGGGTAGTAAAATGTAAATAACTTTTTAAATAACCCGTGTAAATAGATATTTGTGAAGCTTATACATATAATAAGGAACAAAAATTTTATGATTTTTTTTTAAATTTGTTTGAGAATTCATCTTAATTTTGTACAATTTTGAAGGTTTTCTATTTTTTTTTTAATTTTCGCATATTATTGTGTTTTTTTGCAATACTAATTTGTATTTTTCTACACTTTACACAATTCTTAACATTTTACGAAATATTATGATGATTCTTTTTAATTTACTAGCAGTTATTTTTTAATTTTTTTTCAATTTGTATCTAAATATTGTGTAATGTTAATGTTTTATTACAAATTATTAAGTATCTGAATTCTTCTATTTTTTTTATTTCCTACTATTTATTTTCCTTAGATTGTTACTAAATTTTGTGTATTATTGTACAGTTTGCGCACTGCTGACACACCTTCAAACGATCTTACTGGCTACTATTAAAGCTCAGTAGCGTATACTACTTTCGCTTAAAATAAATTTTCTAGGATTTTTAAAACGATCACGGTCAGATTAATCACAAAATTTTAAGAAAATTACCTAAAATTTTAATCCTTAATAACGGTCAAATCGAGTCCGCCCTCGTTTCTAAGAATGTTTTATCAACAGTGGCTATCATGGCTAAAATGTATTCTGTTAAAAAAAATTATTGGGTAAAAAAAATGGTTAATTTTGCACTTGATATCTTTAAAATTTTAAGAAAATGTGAGGGTGAAGTAGAAGTGGTGAAAGTCATCAGCATACAAATATTAAAATAAGACAACGAGGATTTTTTAAAAATATGTTATAGGTCAACAAATATTGAATTTATACTAACCTCTATTCCTTGTTGCTATAACTACTATCAAACAAAATAAACATACAAATTAACAGAGTTCTAAAAAATCGTCATCAAAATCATCACTATCACTAGAACTATCAGTGCTGTCTTCATTAACATTAATAATAACTGTAGGAATTACAACGTCATCCATTATAATTTCGCGATCTAAATATTTATCTTCGACAGCTATTACATGTGCACATCTTTTTTTCCAGTCTTCTTGGGTTACTGATTTAAATTCAATTTCAGCTAACATTTGTACATGTGCTAATTATTTAAAATGAATATTCTTTATAGCTACATTATTTTTTACTACAGCCCAGATCATTTCTATTGGATTTAAGTCTGGGTGGTATGATGGTAATCTCAAAACTGTATGACCGTGTTCGGAGAATAATCTATCAAATTTGTATTGCTTAAATCTATTTTTATGCTGTTTGATTAATGTGTACAGCTGTGGTCGTAATAAGGAAAGTTGAAATTCAATATTGTTGGACGTCAACCAGTTTATCATTTCAGCTTTTCTTGAATTTGAATTCGGAGCAGGATTTTCTATAACATTGTTTTACGGTGCATTATCCACAACTACAATAGCATTTGGTGGTAATTTTGGTATTAACAGTTCTCTTAGCCACTTTTCATAATTTTCTTGATTCATATCATTATGATAACCACCAGATTTGGCCCCAGACACAAACAATAATAAACTGTTAGGAATGAAGTCCATGTTACCACCAGCATAAACTATAATAAGTCTCTTTTCTTTCGAAATGGTGGAAAACAAACCATTTGCATTATCATCGCCCCAATTATGTGAAGATGTATGACTACTATGTATATAAGTTTCATCAATATATACAATGGGACGGTTTTGAGAACGAAAATATCTAATTTTTTTAATATAATCTATTCTTTTTTCCCTGATGTCAAGCCGTTCTATTAGAACCTGTCTGTTGTTTCGCGTTTTTCGCCACTTGAACTCAATTTTTTTTTAAATATTTCTTAATGATGTGTAGCTCCCTTTCCACTCAATTTCCTTTTTTAATTTTTTAACTAAGAGATTTGACTGTTATGCGCATACCTTCTGTTTCGTGAAATCTATGAACTATATCTCTGATTGTTCCAATATTGTAGGATGGAATATCTGTTACACTTGATGTTCTTTTGCCTTTTGGACTTTTAAACAATTGTTTAGGTATGGTCGACGTAGACTTTTCACCTTTTGATATCTCACCTTCTATAGTTATTCGTTCAATTGTTTTTACCGAGTATCCTGTACCTTTAGCAACTTGTTCTTTAATTTCAGTGAGAGTTTTGGGATCATCGTTCACAACACATTGTCTATAAGTTTCACTATCATCGTTGTTTTTTTCAAAACTATTTGTTGCCGAGGAACATTTTTTTTCACAAAATATTCGAATAGATGAAATATTATTTCCTTTGCTTGACTACCTAAATGTTTCGGCATTTTAACACAAGTAAGTCACAACTCAAAAGAAAACACTGCAAACAAATAAAAATAAAATATAACTCAAAATCTGCACGCTACACAAACACAAATTCAAGAAAATATCATCTACTGATCACCCCCGACAACACGGCTATTGTTTGCATCTCTCTTTAACAGTTACAGTAGGCGTTGGCAATTGAAATTCGAGATTAACGCGCATCCCCTCTTCAGACAAATTCGGCTGCGATGCCTACTTTGTAACATGTATCTAAATTTTTCTTTCAATGATCATGATTTTTTATGAATTTCTATCATTTTCTTTTCTTTTTCTCTTAAATTTCCTATAATTTTCTTGCAATGTGTATCTAGTTTTCTCTATATTTCGTACAATTTTATTTTTTTGCAATTTTTATATTTTTTGCATTTTTTCCAAAATCTTTTAAATTCTATGTAATCTCAGCTATTTCTACAACTTAATCATTTTTCAGTTATTATTTGAATTTCTCTAATTTTTGACAATTTTCGATTTGCTTAAAATTTTAACGCATTATTTTTAAAATTTGTCTTTTTGTCAATTTTTTATTTGTACTTGTATTTTACTTTAGAATAACCTTTCTGACCTTTTCTTACTGAGAATAATTTTCAAATAAACAAACAACATCAAAATTCAAATGGTAGCCGAATATTTAAATTACATTAACAAACAAATGGAATATTTACTGATGTAAATGCCCCAGAAATTTATTAATACATGCAAAAACAATTTGCATACTGTATTTAGATGAAAGACAGCATCGATTTTATCTGAATCCGTTGACCCATCTCATCCATAGTCATGATTATGGTTAAAAAAATACAAAAAAAATATAATTATTATTCTTTCTAAATAGTTTTAATTAAAAATACACCATTTAATATTACTGTAGTAACATCGGGTGTGCCTCAGGCATCGGTATTCTGCCCTTTATACTTTATTTAATTTATTTAAAGACCTTCCAAAAATCCTTAAAATAATTGTTATTCAATTTTGCTGGTTATATTTAATTATTTATGCAAACAATAATTTGACATGCCCCGGTATTCGATATTTTCAACAGAAGCCAGTTAGATACATAATATTCCATAAAATTAGTCATACTTATATTTAAGATAATTATTGAAAAATGTAAATAAAAAATTATGCAACATTTAATTATCAACATTCACTTATTTATTAGACATTACAAAGCTTATATGTGCCATAAATCATTTTTATTTAAATAAATTAAGAAATTTGAAGAAATTAAAATCGGAAAACTGAAACTGGGACTTGGTACCTGTCAATTTTTATTTAAAAAATATATATAGAGCCATGCAGCACGCGAAAGGTGCAGATATTTATAGGACAATTTAGGTCATGACTATTTTTGTTACAAATATTTCTACCTGCTGACGTTTCGGTAGGTGGTTTTTATGTTGATGTTGCCATTGACATTTCTTATAAATATTCACATTGGAATATCTAATAATTATTGTCCGGCATTGGAGGATACTTAATTCGATACATGTAATAAAAATTAGTAAAATGATAAAAAACATTTTTATAGGTGTAATAAACATCTTATTTACATTGTAGAAAACAATGCAAACCATAAAAACAAAGAATGGTTAAATAAAAAAAAAAGTAACAGTAGGTTACTACATCTATTAATATATCAAAATTGATGCTTTTGCTATTTAGAACTCATTTTCCATTCGACCAAGAGGTGAAGAAATTGAAATGGATAACAAAGAGGAACTTAGTGATATAGGAAATATTATTAACTACTCCTAAAGAAGTATAAAGAGATATAAAAAATAATATTAATGTAAAAAAAAACTAAAGAAGGGTATCCAATGCTCAAATGTGGTCATCTTAAAAATTTAAAAAATGATACTAAAAATCAATTCCACACAATTTTTTTAGGATTTAAATTACATGCAAGCGGTTTCGGCACTATATCTATAAATCGTTCCTCCTTCAACAGATTTGTCCATGAGCTGCGTCCTTTCTTGGATCTGTATTTTCCAAATTAGTTGTGTTTTTTCGAAACATTTTTTTACCTTAATGTTTTTTCTCCTACCATTATTTTTCTCCATAGAAGTTGCACCTTGCTTCGAAGTAACTTCTCCATTAGATGGTTCATGAATTAAATATACGTTAGTTTTAAGAATCATTAGATGTTCACATCAGTAGTAGTTGTATACTGCATAACAATTTTTATCAGTCTTTACAGGCCGAAGATGGCCTTAGTGCCGAAACCGGTTGCCATGTAATTTAAATATTAAAAAAACTTGTGTGGAATTGATTTTGAGTATCATTTCTTAAATTTTTAAAAAATCTCCCAGCTTTGATATGATCACGGGAGAGATACTAAAGAAATTACCTCGAAAAGGTTTAGTAAAACTGATCAATATAATAAATGCAGTACCTATTTAGGCTTCAACACTACTAAGGAAAACTGATGAGGATACCTAAACTGGGAAAACCCAATATTGAAATAACATCATATAGATAGACCAATCTCGCTTCTATCTGTGATATCAAAACTAAGAAATTACTCCTAAGGTACCATTTCGGAACGCGCGACAGACGACAATAGAAGCGACGGCAAAGGAGACCGATGCATTTACACACATTTGAGAAGCAAGGAGACAGGCGACACGACAACCGCAGACAACCATTCGAGGAAACGATCAGTGTTGTCAGTCCTACTGTTTTTAAGTAGATCCACTGTTTTTGTCTCTGTTCTTCTGTTTTAGGCATGAAATCTACTGTTTTCGCCAACTTAACAAATTTTGTTCTTAATTTATTAAGTTTGCCTCATTCTTCAGCAAATGGTCAAATAATATTTTCTCTAGTAAATTTGCTGAAGTAAAAGTAGCGTAATTAGCAGCCAGTAATCATTACGTTTTTATTTAAAATGCAACAAAGATATAATAGGGCATCATAAAAAGAACATGCATGCCAAACACAACGTATTTAAATTATCTGATTCAGACTGATAAAAGAAATACGTATTATTTTTCATTGTTTTTTTTTTTATTTCCGTACGTTAAGTATATATTAAAAATGTTATTGTTTTTATTCTTTATTTACTTTTTAATTTGGGTAGAAAAATGTTTTTTTGTGTCATCGGCTTCAACTGCTAAGGTTATTTCGCCTCGTGTTTTGTGTAGGCTTTGCTACTGTTTCCCAGCGCAACTTTAGGAACAGCTCTGTTAATTAGAAGCCAACAGTGAATGGTCGAGTGGGGAATCCTACCAAGGCATCATAATTAATTTTAAATAATTAAATTAAATGAAAAAATCCCGGCCAACGGTATTCGAACCTGGGACCCTTGGATCCGCAGGCAGAGACTCTACCACTGAGCCACCCACCCCGTACAAAAATGTTTATTGTTTTTTGTTTTTTTTTTTTATTTACTACACTGCAAATTATAATTATTTCCCCCTGTATTAAAATCTACTGTTCAGATCTACGTTTTTTTTTTCAGCCATACTGTTCCAGCAACTTTTCATCTGGCAACACTGCCTAGATTGAAAGAACTTTGCAACTACCATTTCTATAAAATATCGACTAATCACCTGGAAATACAAGTGATGACTGAGGACTGATTGTGAGTGCGACAAGCAGCATACACTACCCCGAGACCGATCTATAGGGATATTTTGGGATCTAATGTGTCGAATTCTTTGGAACTAAAATTTGGTGTTCCACAAGGATCTATATTAGGACCACTCCTATTTATGACATACATTGCTGATTTTCAAAACTACACAAAATTTTGTAAACTGCATAATTATGCGGATGATACCCAATTACATTATTCCTTTGAATTCGGTCAAAGAATACTTGCAATGGAACATATAAACTCCGATTTAAAGACCTTAAAAAATATTTCTAGTGCTCATAATTTGAAACTTAATGAACTGAAATCAGCTGCTATGTTATTTGGTAACAAAATTAATCGTGTAACACTGAAACATGAAATGCAAATCTCCATTATTAATACACCGATTCCGATGGTTGACGAATTAAAAAATTTAGGCTTATGGTTTGATTCAGATATGAGATTTAGCAAACATATATCTCAGCTTTGTAAAACCACTTATAACACATTAAGACAGCTTTATTCCCAAAAAGATATTTTAAACAAGAAATTAAAATTAAAACTTTGTGAAGCTCTGATTTTCTCAAAAATATCGTATTGTGACTGTGTGTATGGACCAGCTTTACTAAATTCAGATATTATCAGGCTTCAAAGACTACAAAATTCCTGTACTCGTTTCGTAACAGGTCTTCGCAAATTTGACCATATCAGTGACAAGATTAAAGAAATTGGTTGGTTGAAATTAAATAAACAAAGGTCTTTAAGTTTGCTAAATATAACACATAAAATATTAACAAAAAAACAACCCTCTTATCTGTTCCGAAGGTTTAAATTTTTTCAAAATCAAAATAATAGAGGTACACGAAACAAACAATTACTGATATTACCACGATTTCAGTCCGCAATATTTTTGCGTAGTTTTTCATATGCGGCTTGTAAAATATACAACAGCATTCCCCCAGAATATAAAAACTATACTATTTACAACTTTAAAAAGAAAATTAAACTTTATGTTCATTCCCTTCCCTAATCGTCCTTATTGATAAAAACAGACTTGGCAATTCGGTTTTTGGTTCGTGTACCTGCTTGAATTTTAATTTTCAGTTCAATTCATATATAGTGGCTTATGGATGTTATTAGATATACATGTTTTTTTTTTTAGCTTATAATTTCTTTTTTAGCTTTTAATTTGTTTTTTTATGACTTGTTTTTTCGATTTGTATTCTTTTTTGTGGGTTAAGTTGAAAAACAGCTTTTAGCTGAACTTCGCCCTTTTATATGTACGCTGTATATAAATAAAGACGTTTATTATTATTATTATTATTATTATCTATCTGTCGCCGACTTCTGTTTCTTGCACTGGTCGCGCCTTGCGAAATGTGTTTCATATAATTACATGTGTTCAGACGTGTCGCGAGTTCCGTCCCATCAATTCGGATTTCGAGACAAACATTCTACGATTGATCAGATCCATCGCATAATAAATGAAATATTTCTTGATATTCCAAAGGCCTTCGCTAAAGTGAGGCATCAAGACCTCCCATTTAAAATAAAATAAATTTTTCCCGATGCAACTACTAGAATCATCTTTATCACAGCGAGCATTTAAAGTTAAAACGAAAAGAAATACTCGGAAGTCAATATATTTATGTTGGTGTCCCAATGGGAAGTGTTCTAGGGACAGTATTATATTTATTATATAACTATGACATTTCAAAGACAGAATATATAAGATTAGTCACATTTGCTGATAATACAGCTGCCTTATCATAGGATCAACTATAAAAGACACAATAGCTAATCATTAAAAAGGAATCAATAGCGTACAAATCCTGAACATCATCAGGTCTGCGGTTTTTTTTTTAATAGTAAAGTCACGTGTACAGGATTTCCCATTAATAAATTACGGCCACCACCTTAATTTTTTTAAATGGAAACCCCTATTTTTTTTATTTTATTTTTGAATTTTGCATAAATCATATTTGAAATTTGATGCAAAATTCAAAAATGAAATAAAAAATAAAAGGTGTATCTTATAGTGGTACCTGATGTTTTTTTCAAATAACTTGACAACCAGGTGACAGATAGATGTTTGTTAATGTTTTAGAAACGTCAGTCCAGTACAATTTTAACAATGAACCACCTTACACCACAACAACGTGCTGAAATTGTAAAAATTTATTTTTAAAAAAACTCCTATTGCGTGCCATGTTCCCGAATCGATTGATATCGAAATACGGCGATTTCGACAGGCCGGCTCATTCACCAGATTTGACCGCACCTGACTTTTTCCTGTGGGGATACCTAAAGGAAAAGGTTTATGCCGATAAACCAGCCGCTCTCCAACAACTTAAGGCCAACATACGCTGAGAAATCGCTGCCATTCAACCCGAAACACTCCAAAAAGTGATGGAAAATGCCGAAAAACGGACCGATTTATGTGTGGCGTCCGGAGGTGGCCACTTGGCCGATGTCATCCTCAAAAAGTGACCAAATAAATTGTAATGGATCCAATTTCAATAAAAAAACATTTATTACAAAAAATTCACTGTTTCTCAAATTATTTAAAGAAAACTTCGGATACCACTATAAGATACACCCTTTATGTATTTCTATTTAAAAAAATAAAGTTGATGATCGTTACCTATTTTTGGGCCACCTTGTATACATACTATCAAAAAACCGCAGTCAAAAATTAAAATCGACGGATATAGCGTTTTTTTTTTTCAAAAAACAAACCCCTAAATTTTAAATGAATTTGTTCCAACCCACGCGTCCTCCCTGAATATTAATATCTTAATTAAAAATATTTTTATTATAACGTAACAAACATTAACCTAATCGAACGAGTACTAAATCGAATAAACACCATTATTTAAACAATACGAATATAAAAAACTGATAGCCATTCACTTTTATCACCAAAACAAAATAATAATTATTTAAAAATAATTCTGATGCCTAGGTAGGATTCCCACTCCGACCATTCACTGTTGGGTTCTAATTAGCAGTGCTGTTCCTGAAGTGGCGCTGGAAAACAGTAACAAAACCTACATAGAACACACATGAACAAGAAGACAAACACAAACTGAGACCGGCATATTAGGTATATACAACTAGGCTATAAAATAAAAAATATATATCGCTGTTCCGGTAAAACAATGACGCAAATGCAAAATTATAAATTTTTCAGGAGAGACGAATAACGAATATTATTACTTCCAAATTTGGGCACATAAATCACAAAGAACTTATCCTAAATAGCAAATACGACATTTAACCATGGAGTAAGTAATGTCTCCCTTACATTTGCAGACACAACGGATTCATATATCATTGTTTTTCAAAAGTGGAGGGGCATACATTAATATTTGAAAATTGACGTAACTACCATCTAGATGGCCGCGAGTGGATATAAAATTTCGCCGTTGTTATACCGTATAGAGAGACTAATTTGGAAACTAATGACATGTTAAAATCAAAATGTCACAATTTTGCACTTGCGTCATTATTTTACCGGAACGGCGATATGTGTAATTGAGGTTAAGTCTATTACGTAACATCATTAGTTTCAAATTTACAATAAATTGTATTATTCTATAATATCAATACAAAATGCTTTATCGTTTCGAGGAATTAGATAAGTTTTAAATATTAAAGCATAATAAGTGATAAATACGTTTGTTTTATTAAATGTTTTACAATCAAAAAGTGTCTGCAGTATATTTGTAACAGCTAAATTGCTACAATAAAACTCAGATAGCATGGGGGTCAAAATTTATACGATGCTGAATCAGATCTATGGAATGGACATAAGATTATTATCGGTTATCATAATTTTTTACCTAGAGGCAAACTAGTAGGATCGCCTTGTAAGCAAGCTGGTCCCAAACAGCATTTAAATCCGATTTTTTCGCCCGGAATCTGCATCGACAATACGGCAACATCTTCGTTTTTCTCTTTAGCACGTCTAATTCTATCTTCACCGACGGTCTTCGTTTGTAAGTTCATCCGTTTGAATTGATCACTCATCACGTCCGCCATTCTTTTATTTATCAAAAAATCACTACGATACTTTTAATCTATTTTTAATGATTAATAAAATGTCACTGTTTTAATTATTGTATTAACATTAATATTTTCTGTATTGTTTTTAATATCGTTAATGACATTGACGAATTTCAATGAACAGAAGGTGGTTTCAAAAATTGTATGTACTGAACAATTGTTAGTCTTACACGGCTGTTTAGTTTCAGAACTGCCCACTAATTTTCTACCCACGAATATATTTTACTCAAGAGAGTTTTAACAATGTAAACCTTAAGTTCGAGTCAATAGTACGATAGTATTTATTTTAGGAAAAACCTTAAGGTCAACAGGGCCAAATTTAATATCTCTATTTTTCACCACTTCATGTTAAATTTATTTAAACTATTCCTGAGTGTGTACTAAACAATACTGAAGGGTTTTTATACTTAAAGGATACATGGGTAAAAAGATGAATGTCAAAAAACCGAGATTTTGATATTAATATGCGAATCCATAACTGAAATACCTTAGAATATTGCAGTCTTCGAACCAGCTAAAACCAATGAGAGTCACAAGTTACAGTGAATTTTAATAAACATGTTCAGAGCAATAAAGATGAATGTCCGCTATGTCGGTGAAAACAGATGAATGTCCGCCATGTCGGTGAAAACAGATGAATGTCCGCCATGTCGGTGAAAACAGATGAATGTCCGCCATGTCTGTGAAAACAGATGAATGTCCGCCATGTCGGTGAAAACAGATGAAAGTCCATCGGCGATGGATGGCAATCACGTGTTTAGTACAGGACACACGTGAAAATTACTCGTATAATGACATTCACAGTTAGGGGGCATAGTTTACTGTAATCGTAATATGGGACTAATTAACAATAAGGCTACCACAGAGCTCTATCTGAATGGAATGGACACTGATTAAAAAATGTACAATCAACGTTTTAAATATGATATGGAGGGTTTCTAAGGGGTTTTTAAGGCAACTTCTTTCGAAAATGACATAAAATACAATATGGCGCCAGAAAATATTAAAAATTGCTTGTTTTGCATAAAAATGAACCCTGGAGTGTTTCTACGGGGTTTTCGAGGTCACCGAATTAAATACGACTTATGAAATGTAATACAAAATAGAAATGCAAAATGGCCTATCCAATATGGCGGCCGACAAAATTAAAAAACTGTCGATCAAGATTTAAAATTGAAAATGACTGTTAAAACTATATTTTTGGGTCAAAATATGAAAGATTAGTTATCGTGAGATGAACGTTTGTATGTTGAGGTTTTTGGGGCCGTTGATTTTGAATATGGTATTAAAAATTATAAATATAAAGTGGCGTATCCAATATGGTGCCCAAAAATATTAAAAATGGCTATTGTTGCATAAAAATTAAAAAGGCGTTTTTAGTGTCGCTGATTTTGAATATGACATTAAATATTAAAAATACAAAAAGGCGGAAACAATTTGGCGCCCAAAAATATTAAAAATTGCTTGTTTTGTATAAAAATTAAACTTGGGGGTTTCTAAGGAATTTTAAGGGTCAGTTCTTTCGAATATGACATAAAAATTTAAAATGCAAAGTGGCGAATCCAATATGGAACCAGAAAATATTAAAAATTGCTTGTTTTGCATAAAACGGACCCTGGAGTGTTTCTATGTGGTTTTCGAGGTAACCAAATTGAATACGACTTATTAAATGCAAAACAAAATAGAAATGCAAAATAGCCTATCAAATATGGCGGCCGCAAAAATTGAAAAAATGTCGATCAAGATTTGAAATTTAAAATATCAAAGATTAGTTTTTATGAGATGAAAGTTTGTATATTGAGGTTTTTAGAGCCGTTGATTTTAAATCTGGTATTAAAAATTAGAAATATAATACGGCGTATCCAATATGGCGCCCAAAAATATTAAAAATTGCTTTTGTTGCACTAATGTTTATGAAATTTTTCCAGTCGTTAAACATCTTTGGTCAGAAAATAGGCGAACGTCCCACTTTTTCTATAATACTTATTTCAGGAAAAAGAAAATTATTAAAACTAAAACAACCTCACAAATGAATTCGAGAAACTATAAATACAATGAAAAAAATAAAAAAGTTAATATAGAGAAGGATATAATAATATACATTGCTGTTCAATAGTTAAACAATCTAGAAAATTATTTGTATAAATATTGAAAACACACGGCAGACCATGCAAATATAAATTTAACATCAATTGGGCAAATATACAAAATTATATTAAGTATGTGTTAAATTTTTTTTGACAATAATTACTAGGAAGAGGCCTAAAGAGGTTGCAGGAAAAGGATAAGAACAATCTCGAATCAAAACAAATCGATCATAGAAATAAAATGGTTAATTATTGAAGAATAGTTAAAGGTAGTGTATTTAGATAATAATATGTAGGACCATAAATCTGTAACTGTTGAAAGGTTTGAAATAGTTGGTTTGTTATGAATATATCAAAATATAGGGTTTCCCTTTTAAATAATAATAAAAAAACTGGTTCGAAAAACATTTCGATAACACATCAATAAAGATTAGTTTAATAAATTTTCCAACACATTAGCAGCTATCGTCATAGTTACAAACTTACTCATACAGCTATATACAGTGTGTTTATAAAGTCACCAATATATTTTCGAAACAAGGTGTCATATCTGGCAGACAAATTTTGGCGATCTTAAAGGCAGGGAAGTTTAGACAAATTAATTTTGGTAAGACCTTATTTCAACCATATTTAAATTGTAAATTTATTTAGAGAAAAGTGAAAGAACAGTGTGTGAGAACAATTTATAAGAATAGTGTGTAAGAACAGTATGTAAGAACAGTGTGTAGGAACAGTATGTAAGAACAGTGTGTAAGAACAGTATGTAAGAACAGTGTGTAAGAATAGTGTGTAAGAATAGTGGGTAAGAATAGTGCGGAAGAATAGTGTGTAAGAATAGTGTGTAAGAACAGCGTGTAAGTGTGCATGATGTATAAGAAAGTATGTGAAATTTGGAAGGTTATTTAAATAGAAATTTGTACTAGAAAGTTTAAAAAATTCTGGGAAATTTAAATTAGGGGATACATACGATTACATTAAAAAGAATAACAGACAAATGTGTTGTAAAAATGTGTGTAAGTAGAATATAAAAAGTGATAGAGTAGATGGACCTTTGAGGGAAAAAGAAGGTTGGTCTGATGAAAGAACAGGAAGGAATATGATGAGGAGAGCGTAGAACAAGTAGGACAATAAGATATGGAACAGCAAGATTTAGAAGAAAAACAACAGGAGAAGGAGAAAATAATGGAAGAAAAATATAGAACTACATATGAGAGAAGATCCACTAGTGAAGATAAGGAAATAAAGAAAACAATATAAAGAAGAATTAATGAAGAAAATTGATAAATTAGAAGAATACAGAAAGGAAGATACAATATAGATGATAATAATAATAATAATAATAATACTCTCCCTAATTCACCCCCTTACGAGTGAATTTTAACCCCAAAAGCTGAGCTTGTGCGTGGCGCTCCAGGGCGACTTAAAGATGATTGATGGTGCCATTTGACTTACAGGTGAGGAAAACCCGGAAAACCTCACCCACCATCATCGAGACGGTAATGTATGGCGATTTTTTATAATGTGCATGTCATATCAACAGAAAATTGAGTTTCTATTAATACGGCACACATCAAATCCTATACCGAACCATGCAATTTAATTAAAAATCCACATGGTCTGGTCTGGGATTCGAAGCCCAGCAGTCTCCGACACAAGCACATGCTTATAAATGAATATAAGCGCGTTAGACCGCTACACTACTGACCCGATTATTGATATAATTATAAATCAGGTTTAACTGTAGGAAGATCGAGAAAAATAAGAAACAAAAGAAAGAAGAAATAATTAAGAAAATGTACTAAATTGTAGAAATAAATAGTGAAGAAACAAATAAAATTAAAGAAGAAAGATGTAAAATAGAAAAATGTGAAATAAATAAAAAAAGTAGAAGTTTAGAATTAAATAAAGAAATTAAATAAAAAAAGAAGTTGAAATAAACATGCAAATTAAAGAGGTAAATGCAGAAGTAAAAGATAAAAAAATTTAAATTAAAAAGCACGTAATGAAGAAAGACAGATTTAAAATATAGAAAAATTAATCATTGAAGAATTAAACAAGAAATTAGAATAATATTAAAATAGATACCGAAGAGGAAAAGGAAAATTAGAATATGCAATAAAAAAAATTAAAAGAATAATAAGAGTAAAAGTAAGATGCAAAAGGGGAATGAGAGAAAAATAATTAGAATAGATATGGAAGAATGGGGGGAAAATAATTAAAAATAGGGGGGTGATAGTAAAAAAGAGTGGTGAAAATAGAAGTGAAAGACAATAGTAAAATTTAGATAGAAGACAGAAATTTTGAATTTTTAAACTAACTTAGATACATTTGGGGTCCGGGGATGGTCTTAATAATTCATAGGGGGATTTTTGAGATTTGTTTCCGAATTTTAAAATTTATTTAAAAACATGTAATACATTTAAATATAAGTAAATGATACAAGTAAAAGTTGAAATTCATATTATTCATAACGCTATATAGGCTGTTACAGAATATTGTGCAGAAAATTTAATGGTAGATTCTATATCCAAAAATATAAAAAATGTTCATACAAACATGGATTCTGAGATGATCCGTTTTCATGATACGGGGTTGTTTAATAAAATAATTTTTATTTCGAAAACAGTGCTTTAGAGCGAAAAAGTCCGAGATGCACTTTTTAAGCAGAATTAATCTGACTTTAAGAAAGTGACACTAATTTTTGCAAAAACCAGTGGCGTACAGTTTTTTTTGCTAAACATAAAAACTTGCCGGCAAGAACGCCGCTGATGTAAGTGATTTAGAAAACAATTTTGTACATGTAAATGTTATTTTTCATGATACATATGCGTCGATAATGCCATAAATGAGAAAATCGTAGTTTATAATAATTGTAACTAGAGAAATATGTAAATAAATTATTTTTCTGGTACTTTACTCAAAAATAATCGTATTTAATGCAAATTGTATTTAAAAATAAATCAAATTTTCTGGAAAGTTACAAAACGTGTCAGTTTAGACTATTAAACTGACACTTTTTGTAAATATGCAACAAGTTATTGATGTATACCCGAATATTTTGAAGTAATAGTATTACTACTATGGAAAAATCACCAGGTAATGAAATTGCATAGGAAAGTTTAGGTATCGTTATCAAAATTTTGAAATTTATTTAGCAAAGCTAGACGATCGATTTGAAATCTAGACAATCGATGGAAAATAAGTCATTATTAGTTTGTTGATTTGTATTAACACCTTAGAGAGTTTGGAGAGTTATCAACGATATTGGTAGACAGTTATTACTTTAAAAACGCACTGTATATTTAATGAACAACCCAACTCAAACACCTGCTGCATAAATAAACTAGTTTTTCGTAATAAAAAAAATACAGAAAATATTTCGTGTTAAAAAATATACATCAAAATAATTATCCAAAGTGCACTGACATAGACACGAAGAAAAACCTTCAACCCTTTAGAAAACCGCTTTAGAGGGCCGGCGTATACTCCACGAGTTAATGAACTTGTTTTTCACTTTTTAGAGGTTACGTGTACGATGTTGTCTTTAGAAACGACGAAAAACAAGCGAGGATCGCGTGCGTGGTGCCGCGACGTGCCTTCTTGTTTGTTAGAAGAAGTTCGAATATGAACTAAAACTAAAAAGCTTTTACACAAGATCGGCATCAGACATCGGCCGCGGTAGGTACCTACACCTTATTAAACAACTAAACCTACCAGTTAGGAGATGTATAACGTACGCCGGTATACGTGAAACTCAAATAATATATCGCTCACCAAGAGCAATAGTGGCACAACTAATTTTTTTTCGAAAATCATAGATTTACAAGAAAAAATATTATTTTTCTAATTTGTATTTTCATAAATAAAGTTCATGAATTAATGGGAATGTGTTGTTTTTAATACGTCAAAGTGTCACAAATTTTATTGTAATTAATAAAAAAACTGTAATTTATGGTCTCGTCAGCAATGGCACAACTTATCAAATTCAACAAAAAAAATCGAACTAAATTCTCTATGAATTTATAATTTAAAAACTAAATCATAATCGACGTCAAACTTCAAATTCCTATTTATGCTCTATCAATTTAGGATAAAAGTAAAATGTTGAAGAACATTTTAAACTCAATTTTCTTCAACATTACTATTTTTGAGATGTGCCACTATTGACATCGGAGAACGACATGGTATGGTGATCGTTAAGTACATAGCCAAACTTTAAGGTGTTCTTCCTTACTGAATTTTAAGATAAAACATTCATATAAACGTAGATCCTTAACGGCTTTATTTTTAAAATTCGGGGTGTCGAAAATATATATTCTATATATTTTCCTAAATATGTAGAATACGAAAATTATTATGAAGCTGATACTTGGTGAAACTCTTTACTGCAGCAATAAGAGTCTTATACGCAAAAAAGTTGGTATTCCACTGTTTTTTCCAATCTCGTAACAATTTTACGAGATGATAATAAAAACTGTACAAAAATCATTTTTTCAGGTTTCACCCATTTTCAATAAAAACAAAAAATTTATAGATATGCACAACGTTTGAGTATTACTAAGCAATTTGTTGAAAATAAAAAATAAGAGAGCCTTTGAAACAAAAATACCCTTCAAACAGCTTTGACAACTGACATAGCTTTAAAAAGTGAGTACAATTTAATGATTTAATTTCGGCAAAGTACGCTGATAGAGAAGCCATTTCATACAAACCAACATGTTTATCAATCAAGTAAATCTTGTGAGTCTGATCTGCACCATCTTGTAACCAAGATAGAGGGTACTCAGTAACCAATACATAATGCTAGGAGCATTTCTTGACATAGAAAGAGCTTTTGATAACGCCTTCTTTAAATCAATGGTAGCTGCCGCTCGCAAACATCGAATGGAAGACACCATGTACTGGTGGATAGAAGACATGTTACGCGGACGGCAGGTATAGGCAAAAATACACAATGTTCAGTGAAACAATGCAGGTGAATATCCACCTGAGATGACCAAAGGGGGAAGTCTTCTCTCCTCTAATGTGGAACATAGTGGCTGACAAAATACTGATAACACAGCGCAATAAATGGTTGTACGCCCAAGGATACGCTTGACATAGTCATTCTTATCCGAAAAAACATTAAACCACAGATTTTGAGCTCATGCAAAGAGTTCTAAGACTGACAGAAATGTAGTTCTTTGGGGAACACTTCTTGGTAAATGCTGATAAGGCATAACTCATAACTAAGTAAATATCTGGGGCTAATCCTAGATAGCAATCTTACTTGAAACTAACACTTATAAAAAGTGGACAACAAATAAAAAATATATCTCATTGTAGAGAGAACGGCATTTGGAAATTAAATCCGAAAATGGTCTAGTGGCTATATTCGCCAATAACAATATCCATGATTATCTATGGAGCGGTTCTTTGGTGGCCAAAAGTAAAGCAGAAAATAGCCCTTAATACCCTCTCAGGAGTACAGAGGCTGGCATATCTTCCGCTGAACAGCACATTGACAGACTCTATGGAAATCATTCTAAACCTCTCACACTTTGACCTAGTCATAAAAGGAGAGGCCAGAATGAGTGCATACAGGATATCCCCAACAACTGGAACCCATTGGGAAATATAAAGCACACCAGAATACTACATGGGGTCCCATATTAAATATGGGATCAGATCACACGATACCCCGCCCAACCTTCAATAGACTCTTCCAGGTCAACTGTAACTAGAACGAGGTAAATCAGGAGGTAAATACTTGCTTAGGAGTCTCGTATGGGCCCAAAACTAACAAGGGAACAAGTTCTGGCGTACATGGAGTTAAATCCAAATGCGGCATCACTGGGAAAACATACAACTGCATTTCAGGCTGAAATATATGCAGTGAGTTGTGTGTACGAGAAAATTTAAGAAGGAAGTACAAAAAGCAAACCATCTTAATTCTCTTAGACCGTCAGGCAACCTTAGAGGCACTTGGTTGAAACATAATTAAGTCTAAGCTGGTCTGGAACTGCATTGGATTACTTAATGATCTGGCAACCCTCAGGTAAAACTAGCGTGGGTACCAGAACATAAAGGTATCCAAGGAAATTATAAGGCTGACAAAAACGTCAAAAAGGAGTCATTTACCCGTCACTAATGCTAATGGAATTAAACCCATGGATGGTTGCTGAAGTACTACATCTCGCAAGGCCCCAGATAACGGGACACTGCTTGTTGAAACATCTTCATGTGCTGGAATTACACAATGATCCTACTACATGGAAGAGAAAGAAACCTCATACCATGTTATCTTCGAATGTGAAGCTCTTGCTAGGCGGCAACTCACATGATTTTCTGTACAGTTTTAGTTGCTGAATTTTAAAATCGTATTAGATAGACAAAAAACAGTGGAGTGCCATATATTTGTTTAAAATTAAATTTCATTAAATACGCCTCCGTGCACAGATAAAAACAATTTTTTTTTTTCAAAAAACGACTCTTCTATACAAAATAATCCATTGGAGGTCATTCTCTGTGTCCATGTGTTCCTAACAATCTTCTTGGGAATTTATTATTTAAAAATTCGTAAACACTTAAGGAAACTTTAAACGTAAAAAAGGTATTATTAATTTTCCTTTGAAAAGAAACATAATAGATCTGTTATCGAGATCGTTTTTCCTTAATTTTTTCGTCCGTAACAACAGTGGCGTGCTAAAAATCAATTCGGTTAAAGCTTATTGATGGGAACAATATTATTGTTGGAATGGAAAACAAACGTAAACAGTAACAGGGGACTTTGTCAATTTGGAATGGAGTTTCAGACGAATTCTTGGGAAAAACCAACGTGGTCTACCCCACTTTTTCAATGCATTTGAGTTCTATTTGAACAAAAAAACACATCTTGAGCTAGTTTTTAGATCCCAAATTAAACTGAGATTACCATCAGCATCATGATACTTTTATTATTTTGATACGGAGATAAATTCAACTAGTAAAATGAAATAGGAATTATTACAAATACCTAATAATAACCACAATATCGTTTAATTAACTGAACTTTTGTTTGGTTACTAATACCTTTCATACAATTCTGGCATTGAAAATCCGATTTTTACATACATCGTTCCTTTGTATACTTTACGTTCAATATTATTACTAAAAAAAAAAAGATTTACGAACTGGTAATTTGCAAAACTTCGCCTCTAATAACAATAAAACGTTAAAACGTGTTTTAATAAACAATAAATAATAATTTTACCTTGTTATAACATTGATACCATCTGATACAACTAAACGCCAGTAGACTTGATGATAAAGGATGTTGCTTTTTCTTTTGACAATATGTCAGCAAGTTAAATTTTACATCATTAATTACAAAAACAGTCATGGATATTATAACGTCTAGAAATATACATCTTATGTGTGTAAGCTTTTATTACGTGCGACTTTACATTTTTCTGCTAGTACCTTCTAAATAATAATCATTAGACATTTCGAAGGGGTACTTAAGTGATACATACAAATGTAGACTTGGTTCAAATTACATAGTATTGAGGCACATTGTAAAAATTAGACAATGTCAAATCTACTCTGACATAAAATGTTCTGTTGGCTAGAAAGCCTCGAGACAGTTTAATAGGGGTTCTTTCAGATGTTTCGAATTTGACCAACAGATGATTCTTTGGAGCAGGATAGAAATAACATGAACAGCAATAGCAAGTATCCAGGTATTAATGATATTATTGCAGAAACTAATGGGACATATATAATCGCAGACTATTTTGCTGTGGAAAAAGATACGGGATATAGTATTAAAGTTCTAATAATTTTTTCGTTTGTAATAATTTCACAACCTATTTATTAATATAGATATTTTAAATGATATTTTGGCTTTCAGAAGAAAACATTATGGAAAAGCTGATTTTTCCAGTATTTTACCACAGTATAAGTATCGTAAAACCGGCGAGTCCTCTACCCATAGACGCTTACTTCACGCGCCATCTTGAATTTCAGATGGCGGATTAATTAAATTTTAAAACGTAATATCTTCAGAATGAGTCGGTAATCTGATTTCAACGATCCTTATTTATATAGAGAGCTCTCGTTTATTAATTAATTTTGATATGTGACTATGGACCCTTAATTGGTTTAGTTGCTGAGATACAGGGTGTTAAAAAAATTGTCATAAATCAAAAACTCCTTTAAATATTTTTTTTAAATTTAGTTAAGAAATTAATATTTTGACATAAATAACTTTTGAAAAATTTAACCAGTGACGCGCTATCAGGGTTAGTGGCAACAAATATATTTTTTATTTTTTTTTGCTTCTAAACAAAAGTCTGCACGTACTTACAAATTTGCAAATATTCAATATTTAGAAATTCTAATATAGTAGACAGGTGTCAAATTTTTAATAGTTTATTTGATCTTGGTAGATCAAATTTAAAAATTTTTGATTTATATCAAATTTTGAGTTTTGATTTAAAACTTTTAACACCCTGTCTCTCGGTAACTAAGGCATTAAAGGTTTAATGTTCCTATACTAAAATTCATCAATTTTCGGTCGAATATACAAACACCCTGTATCTATTCATGGTTTTTCTTGGTCTCAATAAAGAGTTATATTTTTTAACCTCTAAGCATTATATTGTTAAATATGTGTGCAACGAACGAAGTTTTTCGATAATATACTATTTTTTGTTGTTGTTGCCATACACAGATAAAAGTACGATATATCAAAAATGCTTTATAAAAAGTTAATATTTATATACGTCGAAGAGGCAAAAATCCATAGTTAGTACCTTAAAAAAACTAGTGGAGAAATCCAAAACTTCGTAAAGGAGAAAAGGCTTCTTTAATATATTACTTAGGAAAAGAAAATTTTTCTTTTAATGTACCAGATACAGATACATATACTTTCGTCATAGATGTCGGTAAACTTTTGTATAAGCTTATATAACCTACAATTTTTTATTTTTGGACAACTTCTTAGACATTATTATAATAACTTTAAAGGCAACATCATAGTGGTTTTTGATGGGTCCTATAAACCCTCAACAAAAGATGAAGAGCATCGCTGTTATTACAAATATAGATTTTACAAATACTAGCAGGCTTGATTAATTACTTTTTATTATAGTAGCAAACGATACAGATATTTTTATATTACTAGTACCTATCCTTGTCCCAAAATAAGAAATGGTTTATATGTTACTCTGGTTCAGCATTAAAATCTTCCGATAAATATCTAAATATCTGCCTCATTATGTATTAAATAACTTGCTGTTTATACATGTATTTACTGACACAATTTCATATACATATAAAATGGGAAAGAAACGAAAATTTAGGTATTAGAAACCAATTTGCAGTTGTCAAAAGATATATTAATTTTTACCTGCAGTACCACTTCAAAAACTGATTTTTGCAACGGGGGAGAGAGGATTTTTTTTCATTTCTGTTCTAACTCAGTTGTAGACATTGTAAACGAAGAAATTGTTATAAAAAATCATATCAAAACAGGGTTTAGGCTATAATTTTGATTTGTCCTGTTTTCCTCCGACTAAAGAAGCTGCCGCGGAGCACATTTTTAGAGTATATCTTTAAATTCAGTTTTGGAAAGGCAATAATGTAAGTTTCAAAAGCGGATAGAAATTTAGAACAAAACATTTTTGGCCAGATGCGACAAGTGGTCAGTAAATTTTATGACTGGACAAATCCGTTCAACGTATTTTACGCGTCATTTCTTTACCTTCTTTTATTAAGTAGTGTTTCTTAATCAGACGGTTTTTTGTGTTTTACTGATTTTTACAATAGTAAAATTTTAAAAATAAAAAAAATGTAGTTTTCACTACAATCTATTATTAAATTTACTAAAACAAAATAAATAAAACACAAAGTCATACAAACATACACAAAATACGAGCGACCGTTTCTCTTCGGAAAAGAACTACTCCTTTGGCTAATATTTCAACAAGTATTGAATTACATCAAAAGCAAAGACAGCAGAGATAGAAATTTAATTTTAACACTTTGTCTTTGATTTACTAAGGAGAATATCATTCTTGGACCGGTCTTTCTTTTGGATGTAATTTAATACCTATTACGGTATTAGCCAAAGACGTAGTTGTTTTCAGAAGGGAAATGGTCGCTCGTATTTTGTGTGACATATTTATGACTTTGTGTTTTATTTATTTTATTTTACGTCTTGACTGGTTTTATCTTGTGTTTCAAATTTACCGCCTTACGAGTCAATTTTAACCACTGAAGGGATATTTTTCAAAATTTAAGGACGAAATTTTACAAATATTTTTTAAATCGCCATAAAAAAGATCATCCCACTATTTTTTAAAAAAATGCAGTTTTTTTGCTGTTAAAAATTAGGTTTCTGGGTGTACTAAGAGATATATGAAATATATCATTCCCAAGTATGGGAGTGTAACTAAAGAATTATATACTGAGTGTTTCACAACTTAACCGACAAATTTTAACCACACATACAGTGTTACATAAAAAGTCGATTACACAAAAAAATGTAAAAAATTCCAACAGAAAGCAAGATAAAAAATAAAATTTATAGCTTTTTTTTTTTCTACAAAAGCTGTTAGAAATGGGCTTCATTAGCTTTCGTTTTGCTTAGGTTTTTGCTACAATTATTTTTCAATTTGATTTTGTTGTTATACCGACAACCTTTAATACAAATACTCTTGAACTTTTTTATTTTTATCTCGTTTTTTGTTGGACTTTTTTTTGTGTAATCAATTTCTTATGTAACACTGTATGTGTGGTTAAAATTTGTCGGATAAGTTATAAGATACTTTTTAAAATACATACGAAAAGCGAATAAACAGTGTCACCATCTACAAAACTAACCGCAAGACACGCCATCTTAGAATTAAGAAAGAGATATATACTATGGTATTTATAATTCGTCAATAGTTGTTCATAATTTGTACGTATTTCCTAGTGTAAGAATGATTTTATTTTTTATACAAATTTAATAAGTTTTATTTTACGTTTTTAAACGCACGAAATATTTGTCTTCCAAAACAGTCACAGCCTGTATATATTAACACTATTAAGATACGGAGAGATCGGATTACGAATATGGGAACTAAGGGTAAAATATCAAGCAGGCATAGAATACAGATCAATTAAAATTTGAGTTAGTTGCTTTGTGGAATAAAATTAAAGTTCGTTCCAATAATAATAATAATAATAATAAACTAGTGAATAATTATAATTTTTGTGAGTGGCTGTTTGCTGAATAGGGTAAGTTTTTCTCACAGTAATTATGTTCTATCATTTAGTTTTGTTTTAATTTGTAAGCAAGTTATTTTGCAAATTATATTACCTAATTATTACCCATCAACCTTTTATAGTTAATTTGTCAATTCTGAAGTAAAGATATTGTGTCAAGTATTGAGAAAACCTTATATCCTAAATTAACGGGGTTATATTAAATAATTAAAACTTATTTGACTATTTACTTATACTCTACGAGGTGTAATCAAAAGAAAAGTGAGTTAGATTGTCTGTTCTGGCGTAGTACATTACGGTCAGTGTAGTCGTTTATTTTGGGATTACTGTGGTCAGTTTTCCAGAGTCGTCGTACCATGGTTGGTGCGGGCTAGTGACATTGAGGTCAGTGTGCTAGTAATGGCTTAATTTATATATCGATTGATAGTTTGGGCATTGCGGTCAGTGTTAACAGAATTGAGAATATAACTTTGTGTCAATTATGGAAAATTTAAAGTTGTGTCAATTATATTTTTTTAATCAATATTTTGACATAAATAGTTATCTATATATATATATATATATATATATATATATTTCTGGTTAATTAAAAGGATAATAAGTATTTTGTTTATGAATATCACCTTTTCATTTTGTTCTAAATTTTACCTTTCAATTTCTTGACTTTGATTAAATAACTAAATATTTTCGCCCAAGTTTATAATAGATATTTTTAAATTACAAATATTGTCCTCTACTAGATGCCTACCATAATTATTTTCCGTAGCCTTTTAAAAAAATTGGCACACAATGTATATACGAATAAAGAATAAACTAATATTTACTTATACAACAAATAGGAATTTATTTTTGTTTCGAAAATACCATTCTAATAAATCGTGATCCATTAGGAATCATAATTTCGAACATTGAAATAAAGTAATAAAAAAACATATAAATAATTAGTTGAACTTTAGAAATGGAAAGCAATAATAGCTAAAGATTAGCGCGCACAGAAATATTGAGATCATCATTATTTTTGGCGGAGGCTTCAACTTCGATTAAAAACGAATGTATACATGCAAGGTGGGCGTTAAGTACTATGCACAATGTTGGCAAGATCAGCTTTACTTATGTTAAAATAAATAATAAATATGCAAGGGAAGAAACGATATAGTATCCGAAGTCTATATTTTGGAAATTTAAGTTTTTCTTTATTATTTCACATTCTGTTAACACCGACACATGGTCTTATTCTTATTTTTATTTATAATTATACACGGGTAATATCCATTTAAAGTTTTACAATATATGAAAATTAAGTTATACAAAAAATATATATGTATATAGTATATACAATAGTAGTAGTTATTTATGCTGACTGCATTTTACATTTAATGGAATATAGGGACGTATTAAAGAAATCCGCAGGATGTTTGTTTCCATTTTCCATTAAGCGGAAAACTGGAAAGAATCTTACATAATTAGTTTTATGAAAAGGTATGGTAAATAATTCTGCGTGTTTCTCAAATTACGGGGTGGTACTCGAAAAGAAATCATAGACAGTAATTCAGGACATTTGATGAAATTATTAAGGGTCTTATATAAGAACTGTATATAATTGCATATCTTTGTTTGCCCAATTCTTGAATTTGCATACGTTGTCTTATTTGTGAAGCTGAAAAATATTCTGATGGGATATGTAATTTAGAAGAAATATATTTCAAAAATCGATTTTGCAATATTTCTAAGGCCGTTATATGGTTTTGATACATTGGACACCAAACAACTGCTGCATATTCAAGAATTGGTCGAACTAGGTCGAGATATAAATATTTTAAAGTATTCAAGTTGATGAATTCGTTTATATTTCTGCGAATAAATCCTATAATTTTAAATCCTCTATTTTGAATATATTCATAATGCTTTCTAAAGTCCATCCTACTGTCAATGATCACCCCAAGATCCCGTATACTGTCTATGGTCTACTTTTTCTAAAGGAATTCCCGCAATATTTAAATGTGGATATAGAGTGGCCTCTCCCGTCTCGTCTCGTAGGGCGAGAGAAAACTGTTCTCTCGTCTCGACGAGAAGGCGCTTCTCTCGCTCGAGAGAGCCTTTCTCTCGTCTTGTCTCGTCTCGTATCGTTTCTCTCGTGATAAAACAAAATTAAATTTAAATTTGTAAAAGACGAAACATGAAAAACGGTAAAAGTTGTAAAACAAAGAATTTTTAAAGTAATTTGCGCATTAGTACCCAAATTTGGCAATAAGAAACAATTATGTCTCTCTGTCTGTCCGTCTGTCACAGTTGTTTTACAATTGACATGTGAAGTAATAAGTGGCCTAGATTAGGCGTTAACTAAAAACGAAACTAATGGGGAGGGGAGAAGAGGTTAAATTGGAAGTTATAATTTTTCTAATGCAATCCTGCGATGTCAAATGAAAGCATTTTGTAATATGTTTTCAAAATGCAAGGAGATAGAGACATAAAAACGGCGTGAAACATTATGATATTTTTGTTATGAGATGCATTTTACTTGAGACGTAAAATAGAGGGCGTTACTATCTTTAAATTTTCTAATGAAAAGTAAAGTCATGTGATACCTCATTTGAAAGATATTTTGATTATATGTACATTCAAGCAAACAGTTTTAATTTTTTTTGTTTTTATAAAAATTACATTCTTGATAATCCTCGTGTGCCGTAATAATTTTAAAAATGTTAGATAACGTTAGAAGAGAAATTTTTAATAAGCTTTTTTTGCTAAGAAGTTATGAAAAATTTAATACGTCAAGTGATTTTTAAAACACCTTCATCACCTTATTAATAAACAATAATTGTTAATACGAGAGTTATCAAGAATGTAACTTATTAGTAAAAGCCCAGAACATGTCTGTATAAGAACAAAGTAACAGCTACCAAAAATTGCCATTTGTGCAGTGTTAAATCCCTCTAACAGTAAAAAATTACTTAAATTTATAAAAGATACTGACATTTACTCTGTACTAGCCAAAATGTTAATTATCCATTGTATACTATTGTAAAAAACAGCATTTATAAGGTATTATACCTCCGGTAATGATACTTTGAGGTTGAAGCGGTAAATAAAAAAAAGAATTTAACCTACTTTATGAATTTATTTAATGTAATTTTTGTAAAAACATAAAAACCTAAATCTGTTAAATGAACGCAAAAATATAGAAATTATCTTTCAAATGAGGTATCACATGACCCTACTTTCCATTAGAAAATTTAAAGCTAGTAACTCCCTCTATCTTACTTGTCTCAAGTAAAGTGCATCTCGTTATAACAAAAATATAATATCTCTTGAGTTTTACCTCGTTTTTGTTTTGTCATTATCTTTTTTTCATTTAGAAGTTAAAATAGAGGAAGGTACAATTTTTGTCCTCACTATATATAATACATTCGTGTGTATTACCTTTTCTTTGACAGTTTTTCGAAAAAACGCTTAAAAATTTTTAACCTATCTTCAAAAGTAACATCAGAAAAGCAGAATGGATTAAATATAAGAAATGATTGCATATATTTTAAGTAAATGAAATGAGAAATATTTTTTCTTATAAATCACTATTTATAAAATCCTAATAACACAAATATCATTTGTTACCATTTAATATATATAGAATAGGTGTGTTATAGTTAACTTTTTGACTATCTCAAAATCTAATATGTTAAAATTTTAAGTTACGATAAGCGATTGAAAATTTCAAACAAGCAAGAGAAAATTGTTCGAGAGAGCCCGAGAGAGCTCGAGAGAAACGAGAAATTCTCGTCGAGAGATGACACTCTCTTGTCTCGAATTTGTTCTCGAGAGAAAATGTCTCTCTCGTCTCGTTCGAGACGAGACAAGACGAGAGACGAGAATCTCTCGTCTCGCGGCATCACTACTGACACTGTTGAATGCTTTGGAAAAATCAGTATATACTCCAACAACTTAATGTTTAGTTTCTAAGGTCTTAACACGTCCTGTACAAAAAGAAGTAAATTAGTAGATGTTTATCTTTCTTGGCAGAACCCATGTTGCTGAGGAATGATAATTTGTGCTACTTTTAATATTAATTTTGTTGTAAATAATATGCTCAAATAATTAAGGTATTGAACTCATTATGCTGATAGGTCTATAATTTTTTATACTATTCTTGGCGCCACTTTTATGTACTGGTGTGATGAAGCTACATTTCCAAGATGAAGGATAGATGCCAGTTTGTAGCGATATATTAACAGTTCATAGATTGGTTTTGCCAAGGAAAATCTACATTTTGTCAGCAGTATTGGGGGGACATTGTCTGGTCCTGGAGATTTTCTGATATCTAGAATTCTCAATTTTTCCAAGACATCGATTAATGTTATATCACAATAGTTAATAGATATTGTTTTTGAGTACATAAAAGTAGGTATGTTTAAAGCATTATTATTAGATACATAAGTAGATTGAAAATAATCTGCAAATTAATCAGCAATACCTTGGGCAGAATCGCTTGAAATATCGTTGAGATGCATTAGTTGTAGAATGGCATGGTCTTATTATTTATAGTTTTCTGTAGAGTGAATATAAGCATTATAACACTTTCTTGAGATAACTTTGCACCTAGACCTAATACTAGAAAAATTAATGTAGTCATTACAATCATTGGTAGCCTTGTACTTCGCATGAGCTGCTTTTTTAGAAATAATTAGTTGTTTGAGTTCCAGACTATACCATTTAGGAAATTTACAGTCTTTAATTCTTACTTTAGGTACAGATCGATGCCACAGTATACTATTTCATAAAAGTGGCTTACAATTAAATTTATGTCCAAAGAATTATTAAATATTATATTCCAATTTGGTTCTTAATCATTTTGAATATGTTTATATTTGAAACGCAATCGGTATTTAACTATAAACTATGTATTTATTATAGAAAAATGTATTTACAACTATGTTTGTTACTGACAACTTATCAACCTTCGCACACATATAAAATATTTTAAAAATTATAAAACCAGCATTTGATGTACCGCTGTAGTATGAGAAGAAAAGTTCAGTTGTTGTTAAAATCGTTCTGATGTCACAAACCCTCAAAACAGACATATTTACCTGACGAAGGATTTACTTCGGCTTTATGAGTTCTAAAGTTTATTACCCTTATTATAGTATTAGCAAAGGGGTAAGAGAAATTCATTTTACAAAAATAAACTTTATTAATCAATAATGGTTGAAGCGCGAATAATGAATGTCAGAATAGATTTCTTTCTTTTATTAGCCGAATATCTTTCATCAGCAAAACAGTATTGAACTCTAGCATATTATAGGAAGAGTACAGTAAATATATGTACCTATGTACCTATAGATTAACACTTTCTTTTTTCTAGGTGGCAAATTGGGATTTCTTGTTTGTAAAGTTTATGATCTTAAAATTTTTAATTTTTGAAATGATGAATATTTATTTTATGTAGGATATTTATTTGTTAAGATTATATACTCAATAAAGAGCTTTGTTATTATCTTGTAATATATAATTCCTGTTGGAAATGCGGTGTTGGGAATTTCCAACAAAATGAGTGTCTTATATTAAGTTGCAGAAGGCCACATATTCCCGCACGAATTCGAAATTTGGCCACGTTGGTAACACTCAGGGTCGGTCTTTTCACCTTTATCTAACTAACGGATACATTATCCGAGAGTTACTATCTGACAGATAATTAAGTTCTGTCTTCTCAAGATAAATAATAATCTGTAGGGTAGATATCCGTTAATGTTTACCGTTATGTGGCTATAGCTACCTGTTCATCCATCAGTACTTTATCAGTAATTTCATAGGTAAGATAAGTTATCTTTTAGAGGTTAGTTTTACCCAGAAGTAAAAAGAAGACGTTTTGAGTTACTTGGGAGAAAAAAAATTACCTGGCATTTTATCTGAAGGTGACAATACCGACCCTTAGATAGTTACTAACCAACTGACGGGTGGAATTTATTTACTAGCAAAGTAGTGAATGTCAACTGAAAGATACTAATAAGTTTCGTGTAATTAACGTACTCTTGAACGTCACTAAATATCACCAAAAATCGTTTAAGAATGAGCGTGCGGGAATATGACATTCTTACACCAAAATCGAGAAAAACGTTTTTCGTTTCTCCTGTACAAACACTAACTTAGGAGGTGTTGATAGTAACCCGACGATAGATCGTTGTTGACTTTATTGTTATTGTTTTCTCATATGTACCGCAAGGGTCCCACGTTTGTCCCCTCCTCTATGATATGGTCATTAACGATACAGGGTAGGTTGAACTTAGGTCTTCTTACTATTTGTTTTTATTGGTTGTTTTAAATACTCATTAAACGATGCCTTTTAGATAAAATAAAGGGGTAATTTTAAATAATTGATTTTTATTTAAAATAATAAATTTATCGATTGTCAATGGGAATATTGCCTAAACTTAAAATTAGATTTTTAAATACCAGTTTAATATTCGGAAAGCCGCCTAATTATCAACTAAAACATTTCAAAATTAACTACCAATTTCACTAGCAAGGTCATTAAAAGCCGATCCCAAAACTCACCAAGGCGTATTTTAAATTTTAAAGCATCTGATAACCCCAAAACAAAACATCTTCTCAAAGCGATGTCGCTTGCAGAAGAAATAATCGAGGCAAATAATATGAATGATGTAAAAAGAAGCCACACGTTTCACATTTAATTTCCATTCGGTATAAAAACCATCTGTTTAAGTCGGTAATGCAGAATATGTGACATTACCGATCTGTACGACGATTTGTGTTTTACCAAATATGGAGAGTACATACAGAGGCGGAGGTCAAACAAAAAAGAAATCGACTATGGGAGGCGATATTTCAAACAATTTTATTTGATTCTATAATTAGTTATAAATAAACAGATTTTGTGAAAAGTGAAAATCCTATTTCCGCACCCCGGAGGTATACGACACAAATAATAGGCGGATGTCAAAATGTTCGTTAAATATACAGAGTGAATCATCCTACGTTAATACTTTTTTTAACTGTGAAGAGAAGTCATTAAAATAAACAACATTCTCAAATAAAGTTAAAAAACCAAAATAAGAAACTTACAACATTTATCCTATACGGCTCTGTCTAATTTACATTTTAAATAAACAACATTGTCAAATAACGTTTAAAAAAAATCCAAAATAAGAAGCTTACAATTATTTATTCCAAAATGTATCCAATACGGTTCTGTCTAATTTACATGTGTATAACTTTCTTCGATAAAATTATTTAGGCCTTTGTAAGAACTATTCACAAAACTGAACTTAATCTTCAAATTGTAGTGCTTGAACATATTGAACGTGAAAGGAATACAATTGATTTGCCCGCAATGTTGTCGACACTTTTCTTTGACTTTGATCTGCAATATCCCGATATAACATTTAAAATATGTTCATCTAAATTACTTTTCAATTTTTCATAAATACTGAATAATTATTCACTAGATAGTTCAGATAAACAAACTATTGAAATCAGACGACACACGGCAGAGTTACAATATCCTGTCCACAGTAAATTGTGATTCATACATAAAAAAATCCGGAAAAAGGATACAAAAATAAATAGCTCAACTTTTTTAACACAAGTCGGTTCGGATTTAGATTTTTTAATTTTGGATCTTTATTTTTGATTTTTTTTAAGTTATTTTAATGGCTTCCATACACAGTTAAAAAAAGTATCAACTTAGGATTGACCCTGTATGTTTGACGGCTCGATAGCTTTTTTTTTAATTTTTCAATTGAAGAGAAATTCAATCAAATTAATATTAACAAATGTTACAATCAAATACAGGAGATGAAGCATCTAATTACTTTTACAATAATTTTTTATTTTGTTTTAATTCAGAATAACAGAACATTGGTTGAGCAGGATATTATTTCTTCAAGGCAAAATTTAAAATATTTATTTTTCCTAAAGAATTCATATCTTTTCTTTATTTACATTTTACTTATAATGAGATCAAAAAAGCATACAGGTTTAATGCCTTCTAAAAGACCTTTTCAACAAAATCTTATTAACTCTTCTGATAACATTATTCGGGCGTCCTGAAATTTCGTCACGGAACTTTCTAATCAAACAAGGAAAAATAAAAATATAATTATTCAGGGTAACTGTGGTATTATAGACGCTCCTGAAGATGTTAAAAAATTTTAATATTTTTTATGTCAATGAGCCGGTTAACATAGAACAAAATATATCTTCAGTATTGTTGTCTCGAAAAAATCGACAGGAGTGACGATGTTCCTTGTTTCCTAATAAAAAGAGTCCTTAATTGAATTATATCTCCCAATACTTTTCTGCTAAATAAATCTTTTGTGCAAGGTAGTTTTCCGCAAATTATTAAAATAAGTAAAGAGAATCCTGTCTTTAAGAAAAATAATACAAAAAATTATAATAATTATAGAGCAGTTACGATATCAAACAGCTTTTTTAAAATATTTAAGTATGCATTCCTCAACAGATTAATGTCATTTTTAAATAACTTTCAGGTTCCCAGAAGTAACCAAGATGGCTTCCAGTCTATTCAGTTGATTTCAAACTCCAGTTTTCAGTATTATTTATCAGTTATATTCAAATTCAGCATTAAGTACTTCTCCTACCCGACACCTTTCCTACCCGACGACTTTCCTACCCCACGATTCTACGTCCCGACGCTTCCACGTCCCAATGCTTTCACGTCCCAATGCTCAGTATTTCCAAATTAGCCACACTTCCCGTATCAAACAAGAATAAAAAAATGTAAAAAAATAGATGATGGGTTAATAATTTAAAAGAAGTTTATTATTTATTCATTATTCAATAACGTCATATGGACACGTCCCAGGATGCATTTGTCGTTATATTATACCACCCTAAAATTATTTAAGAATCTGGTTTACCAAAATGACGATACACTCTCACTAGCTAATAAATCCGCAGCTCGGCTTACTGGAGTGAAAGACACAAATTTTGATATTACTGCAGTGTTGGACTGTCTTGATTAATTTTCTATTCTATTATTAAACTACTGTACGATCACTACTAAAGGAAAAGGGCCTATTACAGTAAGTAGACATTACTTCGAATCAGTGGCGGTTCGTGGTTAAAGATATTGGGTGTTCTGCAAGATTCTGCCCCCCCAAAAAAAGTAATTATTATTTTACAGCTTTTATTAACATACTTTTTACGGCGTTACTTTTTATAGAGCCGCGAGGAGGTGAGACGATCAGCACGAGCGGCCCAAACAGTGCACAGATCGTCCCGAAGCGAACCCGCTAACAGATGAATAAGACCTAGCGAATGCAAGAGGCTCTAAATATAGTAACAAAATGGACAGAGGTGGAAGGACTAAACATTAGCCCAAACAAATCTGACATAATTGCATTTACCCGCAGGAGGAAATTGGAGGGACTAGGGCTTCTAAACCTAAGAGGTGCAAGCATCCAGCTTAAGAGGGAGGTAAAATATCTCGGGGTTATGATTGACTCGAGACTTACCTGGAACCAGCATCTAGAAAAAACCACAAGGAGAGCGGAAACCTCGCGATTCTTTGGAAAAAAATGAGGGTTAAAACCAGACATAGTATATTGGCTTTATAACATGGTGGTGAGACCGATAATAATATACGCAGCTTTGGTGTGGTGGCTAAAGACACAGCAAACGAAAGCAATAACGAGGCTAAACAAGGTACAAAGACTTGCCTGCCTCGGAATAACGTGGGCAATGAAAACAACCCCCACTGCTGCAATGGAAGCACTAATAGGACTCCCACCTCTTCACTATGTGATACAAGGGGAGGCAAGATTAGGTGCTTACAGATTAGGGAATACACTGGGAAATCTTGACATTAGGCCAGGGCACATGAGTATCTCAAGGTTAGTGACAGGAGACGTGGTAGACATGAGATCAGACCACATAACCAAGAGGTACTCTTTTAATACTCCATTTGAGGTTTTAATACAGGAACAAACCTGGTATACAGATGGGTCTAAGACTGCGGAAGGCACTGGGGTGGGAGTATTCTCCAAAAACCCTGATACTAACCATAGCTATGCTATAGGAATACATTCCTCGGTATTTCAGGCCGAGGTATACGCAATTTTGCAATGTGCAAAAGCGAACAATGAAAGAGCTGTCGAAAATCAGCATATTCAAATAATATCAGACAGCCAAGCGGTACTTAAGGCCATATCGAGTCAGCAAGTTACGTTGAGGCTGGTATGTGAATGCATCGAAGAACTAAGAACACTGGCAGACCGAAATAGAGGAAAACTATTTTGGGTGCCAGGTCACCAAGTAATCAAAGGCAACGAAAAGGCTGACGAATTTGCAAAAAGAGGGTCAGAAGAAACACCGGAACCAGACACAAACCCAGGAGTACCAAAAAGTACAGTCCGGGGTTTCATAAAGGACTGGATTCGTGAACAACATATCAACTATTGGGGAAGCACACCAAAACAGGCACATGGAAAAGCCTTCATAGGCAGACAATGTCCCAAAAGAAATGGAGAACTACTCTTTATGAATAGGAACCAGTTGAAAGTGATAACAGGGTTTATGACTGGGCACGCCCCAGTAAAGGGACACTTGAACAAAATTGGCATGTACAATGGGGAACTCATGTGCCGACTACGTCACAAGAAACCAGAAACGGCCAAACACATACTGTGCGAATGCGAAGCTCTAGATCGCAAAAGACAGGCTCTTTTTGGACAACCCCAGGTTGATCCAACAACGTATAGAATCCACTCACCCAAGGATCTGTACAAACTTGTACAAGGTACAAAGGTGACAGAGTGGGTGCTATGAACTAACATGGGGTAAAACACAATAAGCCAATAGGCTTCAGTGTTATTCGGAGACATAGTCAGACGAGCCCAGGAGAAAAACAAAGACCTGGCGAGCTTCTGTTAAATCTTCCAATGGTCCACTCTGGACTTATTCTCAGCTAAGAACTGACAGTAGGATCTGTTCTCGTTCTGTAAATACTATTTAATAATTATAATTAAATTAAAATAAATGAGGTTATCCATAAAATTTATTTTACATATATTTTAGAATGTCTAAAATAAGAGATATTTTAATTTTTTTGGCAGTTCTGCAACTCTACAGAACTTATGCACCAGCCGACACTGCTTTGAATATGAAAAAAAAGGAAGAGAGGTAAATAAAATCATGCTTTTTATAAAAGAAGAAGCGAGCAGGGGATGGGCGGTTACAGCAGGTTTTTTTTAAATTAAATTATTTAACGTCAGCCTATTTATAACTACGACGCTTGTGAGCACGCTAGCTCCAATTACCAGAAATTTAGCTAAATCCCTGGTGTTCCAACCAGAGGTAGGGATATTTAACGGACGGCATTATTTCTCCTCCGAAAAGATGGCGCACCATACGCTATACATCGTACTCAATGGATGTAACGCCTGCACGTTGTGATATGCAAGTAAGCGAGAAGTTTGTTCGGACGTACGCCGACTTTCATTGAAATGGTCACCCATCCAATTAACATCGCTGGACCTGTCTTGACTGCAGGTATCGATACACAATCAGTGAACATGCTAAGCCGGACCGCTGCTCGTTCCAGCAGGCCGAAAAGAATTGGTCCCGATACCAAGTTATAGCAGATATTTGATATAATATTTTAGATGTTTAATATTTTTTTTAAATTTTAACCTCAATTGTACTATACGTAATTAAATAATTACATAATGATCCCTGATGCACGTCTATGAGAGGACGTAAAAAAGCAAGATTCTTGAGCGTTATATTCTAAAATGGTGGCAGGTATCATTGGTAAAATTGTATTTCTTACTTCATCCATACGTATGCACGTACGTGTGCGTATGCGACTTCGGTTCAACGAGAAGGTAATAAGACAATTAACCATTTAGGGTAACCGGTCGTGGCACACATTTTATTCATCACTTTGTTACAAACTATGACTATTTTTGCTTGTTCGTTTCAGTCCCACGCTTTAAACATATTTTATTTCGACAAATACGGGAAAAAATAAAAATCCTCTGTAGCTGACATTTTTAATAGACCGGTTTCGAAGTTTGTATTACTTCTTCTTCAGGTACACTATAACCTCTCCATTATTAGATCATCTACTTTGGTATAAGTAAATACAACGGTGCAAGGCTAGGGTTGCCATCCGTCCCGATATATCCGGGACTGTCACCGTTATTGACCTTTATGTCCCGATTAGATTGCAGAAAGTGCCGTTTCTAAAGAACAACGAGCATTTAGATCAAAAATATAAACTCCTTAAAATGTGTGAATAATTATTCTCAATTATTCTCTCAAGACGAGAGGAACCGATTGATGCCAGAAACTATTGAGGCCTTTTTGCAATGCCAATATAACTTTAAACTGGCATGCGCGAAATTTTATAAATATGTACATTAAAACTCGAAAAGAAGTTTTAGAACAAGCAAAATCTTCTGAAAAATATTGTTCAAAGTCGAGCTTAAATACTTCTTAATTATCGGTATGTCATATTATTTGTATATTATATGTGTATGTATTTTCATGAATTAAACGGTTTTTTTACAAATTTGGATTTTTCACAAAAAATATTTTTAAGTTTAGATACCAAAACCAAATTCTAACTCTTTTATAAATAATCTCCTGCTATTGAGAAGGGTTCGACCTTTCTCTAATAACCAATTAACTGAAAGTGTGAATTACCTACGGAAAATAAAATGACCGCCGTCAACCGTTGACCGCCCACGGTCACCACTAGCCGTTAATCCGACTAATTGAATTTAAACGTCGACCCATTGATCACGACACATACTTTATGACCTAATCATTTAATTTTATAATCGTTTGCGAGACCAGAAGCCTCACGAATTAACAAACATTTAATTCGTCGGACTTTAATTCGCTTAATTTATCGAAATTAGGCGCCAGGATTTCCAGATTTTGATCCAATCGATTTTTTTTAAAAGCCGATGCGTTAACCAGATTTAGGCCTGCCAAACCCAGTAATTCGATCAGAATCGTTTTAAATTATAATCAAGGAAAAAGTTCAATAATGAACAAACGATCTAATACGATTTTAAATCAATTTTTAATAAGTCGGCAATTCGAAACAGATGGCGCTTTCGCCAGATTTTAATTCGCTTAATTTATCGTTTTCCGGATTTTGGTCCAATCGATTTTTTTAATAACCAATGAGTCAAGCAGATTTAAACCTACCATGCCCAGTAATCCAATCTGAATCGTTTCAAATTATAATCGAGGCGAAAGTTCACAAATTAATGGAAAATAAAAGAACAATCTAATACGAAACGATTATCAGGTTTTAGTCCAATTCATTTTTATGTTGCCTGCATTGTTAGCCAGATTTTAGTCCACTTTTTAATAACTATTTAAATAGCCGACGCCTCAACCAGATTTAAGCCTACCATACCTAGTAATTCGATCAGAATCGTTTCAAATTATAATAGAGAAGAAAATTTAAAAAAAAATCTAATGTAAAATAGCCGACGCGATTACCAGATTTTAGTTCAATAGATTTTATGTTACCGGCATTACAGCCAGATATTAGTTTACTTTTAAATAACTCGCTGATTTGAAACAGCTGGCACGTTCATTAGATTTTAATTCGTTTATTTTTTAAAAAATTACCAGAAATTTGTTCTGATATTTTTTTTAACCCCGCCTGGCACGTGAACAATATTTTAGACACTTGATTTATTTCTTTCAGTAATCTAATATTTAGATCCAGTTTCTATTGATACTTCTAAAGAATAATAATATTGTTTATTCGGGTTAATAGATTACAATGGTTAAAGATAATGAAAACATTTGTTTTGAATAAACTTGAAAAACACTTTGAAGTAGCAAATGCTACTTATAAAGTGAATATTAAAATATAATTAAGATAAAAAATAAAAAAAAATGACGACATAAATACTAATGGTAATTAAAATTATAAATAAAATAAAACCAAGTAATCAAAATAGTCTAATATAACTAGAAGATGTCAATAATTGGGAATATTTTGGCCAATTTCGGTAAAAGGTCCCAATCGGGTTAAAATGTTTAAAAAAATAATTGGATTTAAAATAGGATTTAATTTATTATTTACTAGATCTAGATGAGGCTATCTTAAACAATAAAAATCACAAATTGACAAGGGAAATTCAAAATTTCCAGGAAGGATCAACACTTATACCTACAGAGCCTCCCCAGATGAAGAGACAGATTAATCTCTCTGGAAAACCACCATAAAGAGTTAAAACCTATCAGCTTCATCCCTGCCTTCAGAAGAGATAACGGAGTATGAAGCAGGAAAAATAAACAAAAAGCAGATTTGTTTGCTGAACATTTTTACACCCAACAGATGTAGGAAGAAAATAGTTTTCCTATAATAGACAATCAAAAATCCGAAAACATCACTTAATCCGAAGAAAGTATCAGGCTTCAACTTAATTACTGGATAGGACTATTTATCTCTTTACCAATTGTGTTAAAATTATTCTAAATTACTGCTAAACAGCAACCCCTTGAAGAATGAAGACATTAATTTAAAATAAGCAGATTATGGTTGACTAGATTTTTAAAACTGCCAGCAAGGTAACATTTATATCGATTCAAATAATTACAACTGCCACCACGATAGGGGTTTAATGCCACTTTCTAAAATTATAGAGATACGGAACTGTCGACTTACCAGCTCTGAAGATTTCGTGGCAGCCATCGCACCTGGAGGCAAACTGTTGATCGTAACAGTTACCGCAGTAGATCCTGTCACCTTTGGATCCAAATTGCTTGTCTACCAAGGATTCCCCGCAGGTGGTGCATAGGAAGCATGCTTCGTGCCAATGCTTGTCTTTGTAAGATAAATCCTGCAACAAAAAGAAAACGAATGAAAATTCAAGGAAATATTTAATTTCGTGTTATACTCGTATGTCAAAAATCTTAATTTGTGAAAAATAATTGTATGTAACTCACCTTGGAATCTATACCGATGATTCTGCTGCATTTCTCGCAAGCATTGGCGAAGACGGACTCGTAGCAGGAGACGCAGTAAGGATGTTCGTCCCTGAGGACGTACCGTTGTCCTGTAAGGCTCTCGTCGCACTGCCAGCAGCAGAAGTGTTGGCCGTGCCAGTCCTTGTTCATGGCCTTTGTGTATTCTCCACTGAAAATCAACTATAACAAAAGAAAACATTTTAGTTTTATTTTTTTAAAGATTTGTCATTGGTAAGTTTGACAAGATTTGTCAACAATAATAACTGTGACTGGAATTGTCAAAGTTAATTAAAGAAAGGTTCCAGGAGAATAAAACTTTTTTTTACTTTTGTAGATTGTATGTAGCTCAACGTTGGTTCTCGTTATAAAAAAAGGTTTTTTTTATATATTTTTTTAAGTTTATATATGTACTATACATGTATGTATAAAATTATGTCTGTACATTATGTATATAAAAAATATATATAAATTTATTAGTTTTTATTTATCTACAAACATTGGGATTTGCGACCCCAAGTTCTGTCAAAAGTCAAAATAAATTGTCATTAAATGCGCATGTCTCTCTCTATTATTATATGCTTTATCCAACTCTTATAACTTTGTACTCTAATTCACAATAGACTATTATAGATAAAATTATTAAAACAAAGTTACGATTAAAGAAACCATCTTGCCAACGGCTACAATTTTACCCGACTTTTGGGTATTCTAACTTGGATTGGAATCCAGTAACGTTCTCAATCTAGCTGGATTTTTGCTGGACCAATATTATTTATTGTAATTTATTGATCTTTCGGATCGGTGGCGTAGGTGTCTAAGGCGCTCGCATTCATTTGCGAGCAATTTTGTGGTTGAGAAACACCTGGCTTCGAATCCTATGGAATACCATGATAATTTATTTGCATGGTTCTCTATAGGATTTTATGGATGTCGTATTAGCAGAAATTTAATGTCTGTTGATATGACATCCAGATTATAAAAATCGCCATGAGTTACCGTTTCGATGATGGTAAGTCAAGTAGCACCATCAATCTGATTTAAGTCGCTCCGGAGCGCCACGGCAAATAATATTAGCCGTCCCTTCCTTCCCCTACACAAGTCGCTCAGTCGGCTTCAGGTGTTGAAATATACTAGTAAGGGGGTGAATTAAGGAGAGTGTTATTAATATTATTTAAAAAAAATTAAACTTTTTTTTTATTACCTATGAAACTTTTATTACTTCGATTAGTCACTACAAATCAGTAAAACTTCTAACACATTTAGATAATAAAATAACTTTGGTTCGGTTTATCAATTGAGATAATTAACTTTAAATGTTTAGTTAATATTAACACGTTTGGCGCCAGTGTATCTTTTGTGGTTAATATTGTGTATCTGAAAAGATCCACGAACTAAATTTTAGTTATGGCGATGTGTATTGCTAACTTTATGTACATTTTATATGGACAATTATTATAAGCTCTGACCTCCTAGTATTTCTTTTTGGTGTAGGTTGTATGAAGATTTTCTGTGATATTTTTATATTAACGTAATTACCTATTATATAAAAAATTATTTAGAAGAAACAAGTAATAGAAAATGGAAATAAACGATAGAACATAGTTGAGAAATTGTTGTAACTAGTGTGTAGCATTGAAACATTTATCACAAATTTAAATATCTCAAACGGAACATTTGGTTATAACCTAAGAAGCTTTCACTACTTTACCGCCGACGTCCTCTCAGTATTTTTCATATTTCTTATAGCATTCTGCGCACCGTCCACGCACTTTCTTTCCATTCTTTCTTTTAATTTTTTGTTAAGTAATATTTCACGCCGCAAAGCTGATCCATTTGTCTCAGAAATGCATTTCGCTTTTATTATGGGTTCATTTCTTCGGCTATTACTGGGAGGTCATATTTTAGTCGAAACAGGCGCGGATCTCGGAAGATTTTTAAGGTGCAATTACAATTTAATAAATTTCAGGATTTCTTCGAGCAACTCAGAGGGGGGCGGCCAATTACCCTATTACCCCCTTTGTATCTGTCGAAAGCATTCTGACATTTTATTTGCATAACAGACATTTCACGCCTCTTCAAGTTGGCATTTATAACATTATTCGTTAGATATTTTCGATTTGCTATAAACGTACCCACTAGATGAGTATTTCTGTGCCTCAAACGATAGGCGAGTGGTCCACTAGTATAACAATGATGTGTGTATATAGTTCTTTCTTCGTTTAATAGACTCTCTGCCAATGACATGACGATTTTTCAGGAACCTGATGTGCAGGTTTACAGCAATAAACCATCATATTCCAAGTAAACTCTTTGCCTGTACAGAGTTTGTAAACCTTGACGCCATATTTGTTTGGGATGTACTGCCGGAATATCAGTCTTCCGCGCCAAGGTATCAAATACTCATCCACGCAGATTTTGTTACTTTATAAAGTCTGTCACTGGTATCATCAGTAGAATTATCGGAAAAGTATATATTATTATATTTCAATATGAGCTCGAATCGGTTTCTGGGCATTACTATTAGAGCTAAAAGGAGGCTGTAAAGTTTATGCGTCCGCCAATAATCTTTTATTGCTGGTAACTTTACTAAGCCCATCCAACCAACAAGAGCCATAGACCTAGCAAAGCGTTAACGTAGGCAAAGTACACTTTTAAATTACTTGAGGATCCACATGCCGAAAAATGTGCTGGATCCAGCTGGATTGCTGGGTGATGGATCCGGCAATTGTAATTCCTAATTCTAACCTAACTTAAGAACTGTCATAAACGTTTATAGTTTTCTTTTTGGTTTTTGGAAATCAGCGCAGTAACTTAAAAATAAACTCGCCAATTTTTTAAAACACGTGCTTCATCCAAACTGTTTATTTCAAATGCAAAATAAAAATACGCCAGTTGGAGCATAACTACTATGGCAAGTGGACTATATGCAGATTGTTTTTAGCACAAATAAGCGTTTCAATAAATAATTTTAAAAACAAGGTAATAAATTAAGTTCTTTTGTTCTCTGAATACTTGGTACTTACTACCAGGCATCCCGATCGCTATACGCAAGCTGCTATATTTTTTCCTGGCTTATTTTTTCGGCTTAACACGAATATAACCTTAGTTTTAAGCTATTTCAAATATAAAAGTCAACGGAGTCGATTTAATTGACGTTTTTTAGAGACTACTTGAAAATGGTGCGCAATAACAAAAAAAGGTCGTGCGGTAGCAGATCATATCGTGCCTACAGATAGTCAGGAAGATTTGAATACTGCTGTATCAAGATATGAAAGGAGCAAATTAGTGTAACTTAACGGAGAAGTTAGTAACTAAAATTATTTCCCCGTACATTTTTAAGAGGATCAGGAAAAATACATCCGCCGGTTGAAGACATCAGCCTGGTTAAAAAAAAAAAATAAATGGAAGCCAACTATTACGGAAACCTTAAGAAGAGGCTAAATAAGATTTAAGGAAGTCTAGAAATTAAGGCTTTCTATATTTATTCACTCACACTAATTTTGATCTAACTTTAAGTTGGCCTTTGATCTCAGTTTGTTTTTTTTTAAGGTTTATGATTATTTGGTCTTGAATATTCCATTTTATTTATTAAACTGCGTTATGTTGAGTAAAATAATAAATATTTTTAAATTTTCTCGATATTATTGAAAGTCTGAGCAAAAATATATTTTTTTAATTTCATGCTCTCAAGTAGCCTCTAAAAAGGGGTATACAAGCAAAACAATGCTTTTAAAGCGTTTTCAAGAAACCCCAACATGAGGCTTATTTTTTAAATGGTACGAAGGGTTAGATTTTTCTAATATGTCACAAGCTTCCCCAGATCAAATTGTCGAATCCAGAAATTTTATCTAAAAAAAACCTTTGGGTTACATAATCAAAATACAAATATTTTTGTATTTCATTTAGCAATAAATTTGCATTGGGACATTTTTCTTATTTTTAACGTCAAACTTCACGGTCAAATCAACAATAAAACGAATAATTTCAAAAACTAAAGTAAAATTAAGTTGATAGATACATGAACCGTGTAAAATAAATGAGTATTTTTAGAAATATAACCGAAACGCTAGCCAAAATTTTCAATTTAATTCAATTATGTCGGTATATTTTCTATGCAAAACATTGTGCGATGGAATGTTTACTAAAAATCAGTTTAATGTTTATCATTAATTCTATTAACAATTACGTAAGAGACGTTTGTGTAATCCGTTCAAATTAAATCGTCAGACTTAAAGTATGCAGAATTCAAATAGTTTTTCTCAGATTCAGAATTAGGGCATAAACCTTAATGTTGCATATATGTTACATTTCTATGATAGTTCACTACTGCTTACACTTCTCAATACAAAATAATTCTTTTATTTAAACAGAAGTTATTTCTATTTAGCCATAAAACTAATAGCTGTTTAATATATTTCAGTAAAAAGTGCATTATTATCTGATTATGCCTTATATCAATTCTTATCTCGCATATTATCCAGGAAGAAATTATCTAAATTATGTAGTGTAGATTGATTTGATAGGTGAACCATATCTGCTACATTGCGCATTCAGGTTTTTATTACTGTTGCATATCTGCTACAATGCGAATTCGATCTACATATATACAGGGTGTGATTGTTTACATGAAAACTGAAATCACAAAAACGTTCAAAAAAATTATTATAGTCATAGTTCATTAAACATATTAACATAGTATTAAATAAAAAATACAAAAATAAATTATGCGTATTGACAACAGGTCATCCTGAACAATTTGTGTTCATTGGCGTGATTATATAATTTTCCTGAAGGGGAGGCAGGCCATTTGGCTTCGAAATTCAAAGTAGTTAAGAAATACTTTTGTTGCATGTACCTATTTTCTGGGTGAGGGGGGTAAGCCAATCCTGTCTCCTTAGTTACGCCATTGTCTTGAATTAAAAAATCATAGATAATTCTTGGTTTTTATTTAAATTTGTTGAGATTTTGACACGCATTGTATAAGTTTTTTTTTTTTCAGATTTGATGCCAACTATCACACACCAAAGTTAATTAAAGCTTGACTATACTATTACGTATAGTAAACTTTTGTAAGCAACACTTCCCTATTATTGCCAGCTAAATCAGCGTTTAATTTAGTGTAAAACTAGTGTGCCATAAAATTAAATCAAAATCTTATGTGTTACAATGCAAAAAAAAAACAAAAAGCAGTCAAATAATAACGGGACATCGAAAAAAATTATAATTGAAATTGACTAAGAAATTTAAATGTTTTGAGTTGGTACTTTAGCCACATAATGACATTTTAACCTAGACATTAAAACTGGACGTTTGTGTCAGAATTTGGAAATCTAAGGTTGTCAATTAAGTATTCGCTAAGTGTTTTCTGATAAATCCGAATATACTTGTTTTAAAAGGAATTTTATTTGTCAGTCATCTGGTCAACACCGTCCTCCTGACCGTATCAGTTCTAAAACAAAATTGGTGAGGGAGTTTTATCCCCTTTTGTCCTGTTAGAAATCGTAATGCTACTAGGGTTTCTTTCGTACAAAATGGGAGATCATATGGAAGATAAACATACTGATGAAATTATTTAAACAAAAATTAAAGAAAAAAAATATTTTACCCTGACATCGCATCGGCATATGATAGTGTTAATATATCTCTTCTATATAACTTTATGATTAATGGATCTCAATATAGAAGTCAAGATCTCCCACAAGGCTCACCTCTTGTTGTATTGGCTACTGGAGGAGTTAATGTAGATCATATAATTGCAAGCAAAAATGAGTTTTTTATTATCCTCAAAGATTGGCTTGATAACCATAATTTTAAATTGTCATCAAATTAATCTAATGCTATTTTATTCACTAAAGGTCAAACCAGATTTATTACTCCCAATATTTTAGTTAACCGTCAAACTATTCATTGGTCTGATACTACTAAATACTTAGGTAGTTCAGGCATTGTTAGCAGAAAGCGGAGAAATTCTTTTAAGGTATAGAAGAGAATGGCTTACTAAAAAAAACCTAGTAATTGAACATAACCCAAATATAGAAGCAATAATTATTTAGATACCCTAATATGTAAAAAGCGGTAAAGTATTTTATCCAGAACTTCCCGCGATATAGACATTATAAAAACAGGGAACCTAAACACTTAAATTTTAATAATTTAAAATTTAAAATACCAAACCAAAAACCCTTGTTCACATTTCTCTCTCCGTCGATCTTCTTCTTATCTCTCTTATCGAGGGTAGTAATAATCCTAGTAACACTTATTGGAGAAACAGGGAGAAACCCTTCATCGTACAAGAACAGGCTACGTATTGTAACAAGGATCCTTACCGGGCATTGCCGACTAAAAGGACACCTTAGTAAACTGAGAGTAGTAAAGGATAGTGAGTGCAGATTCTGTGAGGAGGAGGACGAAACCTCCATTCACATTATCTAGGAGGATATCAAATAAAAGAGGGAGATTTACCTAACTTGAAGCTGCTCCAAATCCTACACTTCCTTAAAAAAATAGGACTGGAAGGGTCGTTATAGGCATTGAGACATTTCCTTGGTGCATTAGCGACAGAAAAGGGCACAATAGATCTATTAGGTCGCAGTGTATTAACATAATATAACCCTTCATCGTTCAAATAATATATTATAATTATTTAAAGCCATTGAATTTTGAACTATATAATAGTGGACTGCTCCCATATTATAATTTTGAATTTAAATATCAGCTGATCCGATAAAACTTGATGGGTACAATAAACAAAGCACTAAGATCTATTCAACTTTAAAAAAATTCGAATACATATTCTTCTCATATAAAATTCTTTACTGATGGATCAGTTGATGACTTCGGGTTTTCAGTCCTGAATTAAAATACTTATTCTCTTCGAAATTGCCCTTGTACACCCAGATGTGTACAGCATCATTGATTGCCAGTAATCATATCTTACAAGTTATTCAATTTCGCAAGCCGTAATATTATCTGATTTCAAAATTGCTTTTGCAAAAAGTTAGAATTGCTGTATTTTCTAAGGAAACAGAGCATGTTTAATTTCTAACCAATAGAGGCATTTTACTATCCAGAATGAATAATATTCAAATTATCTTGGCTTGGATACCTGGACACTCTGATGTCTTAGGGAATCTGAAATGACCAACTTTCCAATATAAGTACAACTCCAGCGAATGTCAAACTGCATTATTCCAATGTTCACATATTTATTAAGCAGCAGATTTGGGTTGAGCTGCAGGTACCGAAGTCTCCATGTCATAATAAGTTTTAATTCACTACTAGAAGATATTTGACTAATATCATAATATCATTAGAATGAGAACCGGACATTGCTTAACACCATACCACCTCTTTAGAATTGGGGTGAAAGAAAATTCATTTTGTGAGTGTGGTCAAGTGGGATCCCTTAACCATATTTTTTTAGAATGCCCAAATAATCAAACCACATTTGATTTGTACAGTGAAATGGCTAAAATTGGGTTACCTGCTCCTTTTTATATTTGTTATATTCTTCATAACCTTGACGAATCAAATCTTTAATTAAGTTTTTAAATTAATTTGTGATGCCTTATTAAGAATCGGACACAGAAAAACTGAAGATTCAGCATCGCTGCCACCCAACGGAAAGCCGTTGCTTCGTCTTCTTGTTGTATATTTTCTTCTTTAAAAAATCTTAAGACACTTCAAATGCGCCATGTGAATGACATCATAATATCTATTGACGGAATTTTAGTACTCGACCATTTAATGGCAGTTTAAGTACAGCCATTAAAAAATGAGTATTTCCAACAAGATGATGCATTAGCACGTATCTTGGAGAATTTTTTGATGATAATAATAAGCCGGAACACTGAAATATACTATTATTGCTTTTATGGTATTTAAAACATTGTTTAACAATGCCTCCCATAAGATGTGCCGTTGATCGTCAATTAAGATAGTAGGTCTCGGGAGGCGAGATGGAATGAGGAGTGAGGTCGGGTCGTTTTTAGAGACGAGGCACGTTACTGCTTATAGTAGGCTCATGATGGTCGTGGAAGAGTCAGGCGAAGATATGGAGAAAGGCTCCATTTTTAATTTTGCATGAGCGCGAGACTACGCTTACCAGAGGCTTTATGGGATGGGGTGCCATAGCAAATAGAAGTAGGTCACCACTAGTATTTTTAGACAGAAACATGAACGACCAGTTCTACTATAATAACGTATTAAAACTTGTTGCGTTGCCATACCTTCAGCAACTGTAAAACCCTATATTTCAGCAAGACAACGTCGGACCACATACCGCTGCAGTTACTAGAGACATTCTACGACAAGCTAATGTAACCACACTTCCATGACTTGCAAGGTCACCTGACTTATCGTCCATTTAACATGTATAGGATATGATAGGTAGAAGGCTGGGTCGATTGCAAGCTTTTATAATGGATGTAGGCCAGGCAGATATCAATCAACTGATTCGCAGCATGTCACGAAGAGTTACTTGGAGGCTCAACTCACTACTCATTTTTTATAAATACCTTCCAATAAATTTGTTTCACAATTTCATCGATTATTATTCCTATTAATCCCAATAATTTTCCAAAATATTAATAAAATATATTCACATTTTTGCAATTTCAATGTCTCACAGTATACATCAAAAATTCGATTTCTTCGACGCCAATACCGACGCATAATAGAAAAGTGTGAGGAGATTAACAACTCACTGCAAATGTTGCATAACATTTCTGCAGGATTGCGGAGAAGAATTGGTTTGTATTTAGACGTAAATGGACAACATTTTCAACAATTTTTGTAGTTTTACGTAAATTTTGATTATGATTTCAATATTAAATCAATTATTTGTTTCTTTTTTTACCTAAGAATCATTTCGATGAAAACGTCAAGTAATAAATGTCATTCTGTGGAAGTGGTTAAAGTACCAAGACAAAACATTTAAATTTCACAGCCAACTCTAATTATGATTTTTCTCGATGGCTAGTTAGTATATTAAATACAAATAAAATCAAACAAACAAAATTACTGATATTAGTAGCAAATAATTACACACAGAAAACAATCCATGTTAAAAATGTATGTACCTTTTGTAAGAAAGGGGTATGTAATGGCATGTCTTCATCTGCATGATGTTGATTGTTGGATTTCTAGTGTCAAAGTTGGTAGCGCTGATCGAATTTTTAGAAAATGTGGATGTTTTGTGTATTGGCGATTGACTATTGTCCATCATAGCCATTACAGGAAATAAACACTTTTTGCAATAAAAGACATAAGTGGATATAGGGCAGATGTATATTTTTTTTTTAAATTTTTTTCCTAAATGAAGGGCCAGTGTATCTAAAATTCATTTTATTTTCTGTTATGTAAATGTTTTGTGTATTGGGCGATTCATCATAGCCACTACAGGAAATAAACACTTTTTACAATAATTAAAAACACAAGTAGATATCGATATATATTTTTTTAATCGATTCTTTTTTGCCTAAATGAAGGGCATGTGTACTTAAAATTCATTATATTTTATATAATGATATTCTTGCAAATAAAGAGGTAAAGGACTTATATTCTATGGTGAACTATCTAAGAAACACACAAATATATCTTATGTATGTTTTTGTTACATATGCCGTCATCCACTTGTGTCGCTAATATTTATAATACAGTTGGTCTGTTTATTTTTTTGGAAATTTCATAACAAATTGCATCAACTAATTTACGACAAATTCCAAAGTGTGATGTGTCACACAACACAAAAATAAACATATTTATAAGTTGGTGACCTAACTTCTAATTTATCTGAAAAACCAAGCACCTGTTTTTTACATTTCGCATTCTGGCAGTTCGAATCTTGTTATTTTGAGGTTATTTAATGGGTTTCCAGTGGCAAAAACAGATAAAATTTTAATTGTACTATTTTTGGTCAGTATTTTATTGTAGGCAAATAGAATTATTTTTATTGTATCAAGTTTCATTCTATACATATACAGGGTGTTCCTAAATATCATGTAAATACGAAAGGGGTAATCTTTTGGCCCTTTCGTGAATAAAAATTGGTGTGAACATAGGTCCGCAATCTACAGGGTGTTGAAATTTCAATTTTTTTTTATATAGCTTCTGTAGTTTTGTGAGATATATTATTTGGCTCAAATTTGGAATCTAGGTTACGCTGTAGGGTTCACATCATCGAGTATGCCAAATGGTTGTAAGAATCTACAAGGAGACATTTTTTCAAGTATCATGCCGCACTTTGTTTCCCTGAATTTTTTTTGCGGTGCGTCGCTGGTAATATTATAAAATACAAAATGAATTTAGAGTTTAGAAACTTTTTGGCCTCTTGTAGTATTTCGTGTTTTAGACAGTTATCGAGAAAAAATAAAATACTATTATCTGTAATTCCCTAAATGAGAGTAACATTTTTAAAATGGTCTAGTAGGCTCTGGCTTTATTGTAGATAATCTCTTCTTTTAATTAATGTTGACAGTAAGCATTTAAAGTCGTCACTTGTGTCTGCATGTGTTTATAAGCTAAAAACTTGAAATTTCAACACCTATGTTTATGAATTTTTAGTCATGAAATAAGTCAAAGAATTACCCCCTTCCGTTCCGTGTATACTTGATATTAATGATCATTTTATTGATTTTATACAAGCATTGAAATGTTACAGGTGAGACTCAGTAGCGGGGGTTTGGGAGTATGGAATTCCTCGCCATGAAAACGAAGAGTCAAAAAAAATTTAAAATTAGGCCTATTTAAACAGTAATTGTTGCATTTTGGAAAAGAGTATGAAAGAGAACAAAAACTATAAGAAGCAATGAAAGAGCTGAAGATTCAGAAAAAATAAGTTAAAAAGTGAACAGATAAATTAGTAATAATAAATGAGTAAAAAAATAACTTTTGTTACTGGTCCGTCTACAATTGTTTTAACAATATCTATTGCCATATTAAGAGTTACATTCGTTATTGAGTGTCTGGAGGAGTACACTCAAATAATGAATAATATTCCTCAAAAAACTGAACTGACAAAAAGTAGAGCACAAAAAGCTGATAACACAAAACAAATAAGCTTATTTTGGTTTAAGTAATATGTAGTATGTAAAGACTTTTTACAGACACCCTGTATAGTTAAAACAAAATTGAACATTGTTTGCTGCAAGTTTATTTTGGTTTCGTGTATTTCAACTGATGTATATTTTATGTATACAGTTAATTATAGCCTTCTGGTGGTGTGTATTTGCTAACTTATTTTTAGAATCGTAGAAATGGACAAATAAACGAATCTTTTTACATAAATATTTTAACGTGCACACTGGATTTTCACAATAACTGATTTTTTTATTAATTAACAATACAAATCGTCTAATAAAATAACAATTCGTTTTTTTTATTGGAACTTTGTAATAATAAATAAATAATAATAAAAATAAATAAACTCTTTTACAACGGAGCAATATAAAGTTTTAAAAAGTATGTTTTCAGTTTATCTACAGATACTTTAAAAAATACTATATAAATATGTTTCCAGAAAAGAATTGATCGAAAATATTGTTAATTTGTAATAAAATGACGTATGATCCATAACAAATGATTTTAACAAAGACCATGACTGTAATAGCTAAGTACGCCTAAAAAGTATATTTAAACTGTCATTTAAAAATGAATAATAATTGTAAGATAAAACTTTTTTCTTGGGCTAATTTAGAAACATTTTTGGATCACTCCATATTATTTTCATACTATTGTTTTAGTATATTTGTTGTCTAATTACAATATAATATTAATTATAAAAAAAAGTCTGAATTACAAATAATTTTAAATCATAACAGAACCACCTCTGTCATGTCACTAAGAGCAAAGCCGTACCTACTCTATTCTAAATCATCGGTGGATTAATTTTCATTTTCACCCCCATGCGGATTAAAAGTGACATTTGAAATGAGGAGTGATTAAAATAGTACTTTTAGTACCCTGATCAAAACAATCAATTTTTGTGAAAATCGACATGCAAAAATCTTCTCGCCAATCCTCCTTGATATACAAACACTAGAATCCAAAAATACAAGGTGTTTCAAGATAAAAAAAAATGGCATAAATGATACGAGAGCTGTCACAGATTGTCAATAGCTGACGCGTCAAATTATAACATGATTGATGCAACAGTCATTGTGTAAACCAGAAACAAACAAGAATCCATGTAATGAACCAAAAACGGAGAAAAGCCACCACAAAAGGTCAAAGAGTGGCAAGTATATTGGGAAACTACAAGTACAGGAATACTTTTGATAAATTACAGGATTACCTCCACCTCCCTAGATAAACGAGCAATATTATACTGACTTAATCATCCAATGGCGACAAGCCATTATTGAGAAACGCAGAGGTAAAGTTTGCAGAGAAATTAAGCAAGGGCAGCTCCAGGGGGGGAGGGGCATAGCCCCCCTGACTTATAAGCTTTGTATTAAAAAAAAATGCTAAAAAGGGAATATCTAAAGCAGCGTTACTCAAAGTGTGGCCCTAGGGCTCCGCAAAGTCTTAGTGGGGGCTCCGCGAAGAAAATATTAGTCATAAAAAGCTGTACCTGTCGCTACAACGGTAATTGGGGCCTTTTTTTTAGAAGTCAGGAAGAGGAAGGACTATATGATTATATGATTCTCGTATGAGGACTTTATTTTCTAGAAGTCAGGAAGAGGAAGGAGTATATGATTTTAGTACGAGGACCTTTTTTTTAAGAAGTCAGGAAGAGGAAGGAGTATAATATGATTTTGGTATGAGGATCTTTTTTTTTTGAGGCCAGAGGAAGGATGATATGATTTTGAGGATTTTGTTGTAGGGGCTCCGCCCAAAGAAACGGGAGGGACCTGGCAAGAGGCTAGAGCAAGGAGGACTTTTTTTAGAAATGTGTTTAGGGTTCCGTCAAATATTTCGCTTTTCAAAAAGGTTCCGTCACCAAAAAAGTTTGAGAATCACTGATCTAAAGGCAATGATGCCCATCCTACAGTCCAGATTTGGATGCCAGCGATTTTTACTTGTTCAACGATTTAAAAAAGGGCTCAAGTAATAGGTAGAAGATTTGAAGTTTAATAAAATAAAAATCCTATATACTAATTTCAAAGTTATAGGAAACAGTAAATGTTTAAATTTTATATTGAACACAAAAATTTTTCCAAGTTAATATCAGCCGTATCATTTATACCACATTTTTTTAAAACACCTTGTTGATATTTACAGTATGTTTAGCTAAGTTATCAAAATATGGAAAAACATGTTATTAGTTTTACAAAAGTTATTCTTTATAAGTTTTGAATAGTCTAAAACATTATACAATCGTCAGTAATATATCAGGTTTGCAAGAAAATTTGAAATTTGCTTATAAGAAAAAAGTAATTTTTATTTAGAAAATATTGAAAAAAAAATTGATTATAATTGAAAATTATTGTAATTATTACACCTATCTACCCTAAAAAATAAGATTTTTTTGTTTACAACTTAAAATTATTTTGTTTAAAGTGAGTGTTTATGTGACACTCACTGTCATACGGTTGCTGTCAAAGCATGGTAGATTAAATATATTTGGCTATTGTAGAGAGAAATCTGTAAAAAATAATAAAATCTTATTTTTCAGGTTAGATCGATGTAATTGCATTCTAATCAACTTTTAATTATGATAGTTTTCGAATTAATGAGAAAATTTCACATTTTCTGATAAACCTTATACTTTTATAAAATTATTCGATATCTGATGGTTCTATTTAAGCTTTTAGAGGATGCAAAAATTTTTAGAAGAAATAAATTTTTTTCGTAAAACTAATGACAAATTTGTTCACAAGTTGACAACTTAGTCACACTGTGTATCACAAAGAAAGCCATATCAAATTTTTGACGTACAGACACTACCAACACTTTGTCACTAAAAATCGTTATCGTGGAAAAAGAAGTAACAGGTGTCAGGCTGCTTTTCCTCAATTTCCACGGTTCATTTTAACGCCCCTCTCGGGTCATTATAATGCCATCACATACCCCTGGTTGCCATTCTTCATCTCCTGTATGGTCACCTCCGTCTGTTCGTTACTACCCCGTCTCTGTTTGGTCGTTTTTTTCACTTTTTTCGTCTTCTTCTCGCTGATGGTGAAATTCGAGCTCACCTCTACGTCTCCCATGATGACGGATGGAGTTTGATCGTTCGAAACAGGGGGTGGAAAAAGGTACACAAACGCGGTGTGCTGAAGGAATGGCGCGACTGAATATTCTTTACGAAAACTTGTAAATCGGGCCCGGTTCTCATTTTGGGTATTTTTAGAAAATCTCCACAACGATTTTTTGGTGTCGGGTGCAATGGCAATAATGTCGGTAATAGAGTTGAAGTTTTTTGGTGAAATGGAATGGGCAATGCGCTCTCTTTCGCGTTCGGATATTGCGCGAGATGGTGGGTTGACGATTGCACAGTGGCTGCGCTTGCGGGTATCCCTTTTATAATAATAATAGTAATAATATTTATTTACAAAATAAAACAAATCACAAAGTATTACTAATAATTATTGCAAATAAATGTTAATTGATACTCAATAAGTACTGATACTTGTTTTGAAAACAAATATAAAAAGGAAGAAAAAAATATATAAAATAAATGTATCATAAATAAAAATAATATGTAAATAAATATATACAGTGCGGGTCTAAAGTCCCTCTCTCATTTATTTTTGAACCGTAAAAGTTAAAAATTTGAAATTGAGACATGAACCCATAAAAAAACGAGATTATTACAGTGCCAAAGGTTAAAAATTTGTACTACGACAGTTGATAGCATTGAAAATTTAATGCAGAGGATTCGTTACGAAAAAATATTTAAATTTTTAATGATGTCATTGGAAAGGGTTTGGAACAAGCTTTCAAATGATGTATAACTTGCCATATGATCTCATTTAAAATTATCATCGAAATCGTCCCCTGTCCGCCATTTTTAATGATTACGTCACCTAATATCATTAAAAAGGTAGTGGACATTTCTTAGTTTACTTTTCCAAAATTTCAAATTTCTAACTTTCACGGTTCAAAAAATAAATAGGGGGGGAGGAACTTTAGACCCGCACTGTATGTAGGAGATAACACAATCAAAATACCTATATTTAACTAAACAGATATCGATATGCAAATTAAAATCAAAATCAATGATTTGAAACAATATTTATTATGTCCATTTTTAATTTTTTTTTAAATGGTCAAAATATTTAGATTACAAAATATATATAAATGGCTAATTACACAAGATAACTTTGCAGTAAACGATATTGAATGATTATTAAAAGATATTGTGGCCGTTAGCAAGAGTTTTAGAAACATTCCACGGAAAAGATGAATAAATGAAGATAAAGAAGAAGAAGAAGAAGAAGAAGAAGAAGATAAACGAGAAACCAAACGAGAAGATAAAGAAGAAGATAAAGAAGAAAAAGAAGATAAAGAAGCAAATACAGAAGAAGATAAAGAAGAAGATAAAGAAGAAGATAAAGAAGAAGATCGAGAAGAAGATAAAGAAAAAGATAAAGAAAAAGATAAAGGAAAAGATAAAGAAAAAGATAAAGAAAAAGATAAAGAAAAAGATAAAGAAAAAGATAAAGAAAAAGATAAAGAAAAAGATAAAGAAAAAGATAAAGAAAAAGATAAAGAAAAAGATAAAGAAAAAGATAAAGAAAAAGATAAAGAAAAAGATAAAGAAAAAGATAAAGAAAAAGATAAAGAAAAAGATAAAGAAAAAGATAAAGAAAAAGATAAAGAAAAAGATAAAGAAAAAGATAAAGAAAAAGATAAATAAAAAGATAAAGAAAAAGATAAAGAAAAAGATAAAGAAAAAGATAAATAAAAAGATAAAGAAAAAGATAAAGAAAAAGATAAAGAAAAAGATAAAGAAAAAGATAAAGAAAAAGATAAAGAAAAAGATAAAGAAAAATATAAAGAAAAATATAAAGAAAAAGATAAAGAAAAAGATAAAGAAAAAGATAAAGAAAAAGATATAGAAAAAGATAAAGAAAAAGATAAAGAAAAAGATAAAGAAAAAGATAAAGAAAAAGATAAAGAAAAAGATAAAGAAAAAGATAAAGAAAAAGATAAAGAAAAAGATAAAGAAAAAGATAAAGAAAAAGATAAAGAAAAAGATAAAGAAAAAGATAAAGAAAAAGAAAAAGATAAAGATAAAGAAAAAGATAAAGAAAAAGATAAAGAAAAAGATAAAGAAAAAGATAAAGAAAAAGATAAAGAAAAAGATAAAGAAAAAGATAAAGAAAAAGATAAAGAAAAAGATAAAGAAAAAGATAAAGAAAAAGATTAAGAAGAATATAAAGAGGATTAAAAATAAGATAAAGAAAAAGATAAAGAAAAATACAAAGAAGATAAAGAAGACAGTAAAGAAAAAGATGAACAAGAGTTAAATAAGAAGATAAAGAAGGTAAAACTGTGATATATTTTTTTTGTCTCTTGTTTAGAATTCTGGATCATAACGATAAATCAAAATTTCATCCTTAGTAAGAATGCGATGAAAATGCACATCCAAATAATTCTCCCATGAACGAAGAATACTCGTATCACGAGAAAATTTTTCTCGGTGTAGCGGGGTTTTCATTTTGAATACTCTGCATGCGTCCACAATGATTATGAAGGATTTATCCAACGCTATTCTTGCTAATATTCAGTTCCTATGATATCTCACAACAAAGAAAAGATGGAAAAGTTCCTTCAATCATAATTGTAACAAAGATTCAACGTTTTTGTAATAGACCGTAAGCTAGTGACACATGTAAGTATTGTAGGTGTCCCATTTTCGCATACAAGCCTCGAAGAGACTTAAAAAGTACATCGATGTTGAGTAGAATGAAAGGAAATTTATGAGTGGCTCTTGGGGGTAATACATGGAAAATTTTCCTTAACAGAAATATTTTCCGACCCCAAAATGTACTTATTCACTCGGATCGTTCAAGCCAATTTGTTTTTCGGGCTAGTGACGATGTACATTTTAATACATTCGATGGGCTTGTGTGGAAAAATCGGTAAAATCTTGCAACATTAAAGCTTTTGGTCTTCGGATTTTTCCGAAACCTAGTTCTATTAGTTAATCATTTAGTGAACACGGCTTGTGAGAATATATATGCAACAAATGCCTTTAATTTTTGATAAGGAATATCGAATTTTTATATGTTATCCCCGAGAGTAGGGTTACTATCTGGCCGGATAAGTCTGGTATTAAGCGGATTTTATGAGTCCAAATCGGACTCCGCCCGGATCTTAATCAAGACCGGATTTTTGTCAAGCCACTCAATAAATTACAAAATTATTTGTCAGTTTTTTTTGTATTATGCCACTCAATGCAAATGTGGAACGAATTTTTTTCATATTTATGAATTCACAGTGAACGAAAGAAAGGAACAGATTAAAAGTTGAGTTAATAAAAGCAATATTACTCACACAATATAATTACAAAATTCACAAACACATGTGCCGAATTTCACAGTAAAATTTCTCTAAAACTATTGTTTGAAAACTGTTGCAAGTGCGCAAAAATATGATTTATAAAAAAATTAATTATAGCAAATAAAAACTTTACCAAAAACTATCAGTTTTATTTTGGAAAAAGACCAGACATTTTTCCAGAAATCAGGATTTTTTTATTGCTTGAAACCGGTTTTGCGATTTCAGTCTCTGGTAACCCTACCCGGGAGCTACTTAAAAATTTCCTTTCATTCTACTCATGTTTCAACCCTTTTCGAGGCTTGTATGAGAAAATGGGGACCTAAATGTGTCATTATCTGACGGTCTGTAAGACCCATTTCCAAGCCTCGCAAAAGACGATTTGGACCAGAGGTCCTGCTCATAGCAGAAGATACCCTAACCACTATTTTGTTTTTTATGTATAAAGAGTTAGCCAAAAGTCCCCTCCCCTGTATATTTTGAACAAATGACATTTGGAATGTAAAAATGAATGGATATAAACTACTTTTTGATAAATAGATATAAACTGGAGACTTTGTCATCATAGATGGCGCCACAGTGTCAGTGTGACGAATAATAATTTTAAATGGGATCCTATTGTAACCTACAAAGTGAACTCCGCAACTTCCAGTGTGGGAAACTTAAAAAAAAAGAAAGAATTTACTAATAAATATTTTGTCTACTCGGTCATATAAGTTTCGGTTGTCCCAGTGTCAATCTTTAGGCCTTTTGGTATTCGACGTCACTCAGATGGTAGCTACGGGGTGGATAGCTTTACAAAAATTCCGAAAATAGATAAACTGAAGGGGCGCCAACTGAGTGAACCCTTAAAATATGAACAAAATGTTTCAATACAAAATTGATCTAAATTCTCCAAACTATAAAATACATTTCCCTAAAATGAAGCTAGAAACTATTAAGTACTTAGTCTGAACGAAAATTACATTGACTCACCAATAGTCAGTTATTATGTATTCAAATAATTAAAACTATTGTGCATCAAGCAACAATATAAATAATTGACAGTCGATAAATGATAATATATTACTAAAAATATACCTAAAACATAAGGGATGTGCATAGCATCACACCCATTTTTAATTGAGTTACAATTAATAGAAGCATAAAATTAATTTATAATTTTTAATACAGGCGCACCACTGGAAAAATTCGTAGGAATATATCAAATTATCCAGTTTATTTTTACACATTCAGCCAGATTCGCCATTCCATCAATCTCAAATCTCAAGATGTACGAAATTACTCAGACTATGCAAAGTGTCAAAAGTTTTTTTTTCTCTCTCGAGAATACCAGATTGTACCCGACACATGCCTCGCGATTTGTAAACTCATAATTTTTAACAGGTTAATAATTTTTAACTTTAGTACTTTATAATAGTCATTTAAACTAAATAATACAGTTAAATTTATAAAGTACGGGTATAACTGACTTATATAAATGTAAATTATGACTTTAATGATATTTAATGAGCATATCAATTATTATAAAAATTGTAGGTAATTATATACAGTATTTTTTTGTAAATTGACAATTGAAAATAAATTTAAGGAAAGTTTTTGATTTGAAAATTCATTTTCAGAATTTAGCCCCTAATTATATTTAGGATCGATATTTTCACCTCTTAGTAAAGTTTAAATAGTTTAATCAGTAAGTAGTTATTTTCAACATTACTCAGAGGTGAAAAGACTGGCCCTTAATAGAAAATAAATTGGTCCGTTAATTATACTAATTGCCATATATCATCGATGATAAGATTGTAAAATGTCTGACACTAAGTGTTATCAATAATTTTCAGAAAAGGCATCAATTAGTTAAATAAAATACTACCTACCGTTCTTTAGTGAGAATCTATGTTGAAATTAATATAACTAATATTTAGGAACTTATATTGATATTAAATGTTAATTGAAACAATTTAGCAAAATATAATCATATACATTATTGTATATCAAATGGCTAATTAAAGTAGAAAATTATACTAATGGGTTTAATTATGGATACTAAATGTGTATATACACTGTTTAGTAAGTATAATTTTTAAGTCTTAAGTGGCTAACTAAAATTATTCATCATACTTTATTAAAATAAACAACCGATTATTTAAAATAATCTATTAATCTAAAATACTCTATTAATCAAAAACAATCGATTAATCGAAAAAATAAAAGTAAATAAAAACTTAAATTTTAACATAATTTTCAAATAAAATTCTTGTCCACATAGAAAAAAATATTTTTCGTATTACCTTTAAAGTCTATTTATTGGATTAATCGATCATTAGAATATTTTAATTAATCTAATAATCGATACCGAATTAATAATTATCTTTGAAAAATGGAAAATAATGAATTATTCGAAAATAATCGATTATACGAAAATAATCGATTAATCGAAAATAAACGATTACTCGAAAATAATCGATTAAAAAAAATTAATTGACTAATCGATTATTTGGCCCACCCCTACTAATATGTGCAATTATAGATACTCGATGGTTATTGACATTATTTAATGGACGAAAAATTATAATTTTGGGATGTTAAGTGGGTACTTAAATTTTTTAATTATCCTAATAGGGGGAATAATTCATATTAAATGTTTATTAACACCATTTAATTAACAAAACATAAACAAGTCGCTAACTAAAGTAGAAAATTAGACTAATAGGGTCAATTATGGATACTAAATGCGCATCGATAGTATTTAATGGATACTACATAGTAATTAATGTAATTTTTAAATCTTAATTAAACTTATTCATTATACTAATAGGCTCAATGTATACTTAATGTCTATTAACACTATTTAACGGATGAAAATAATAAGTATAATTTCGGGATGTGACTAATTAAAATTTTTAATTCTTCTAATAGATGAACTTATTGATATTAAATATTTATTGACACCATTTAATTAACAAAACATAATAAACACATATTTTTAAATGTCATGTGGCTAAACAAAGTGGATAATTTACTAATAGGTTTAATTATGGATATTAAATGCGTATCGACACTATTTAATGGATAAACAGTAATTAATATAATGTTTAAATCAATCAATTAACATTAATAATTATACTAATAGGTTCAATTATAAATATTTAATGTTCAATGACACTTTTTAATGGATGAAAAATAATCAGTATAATTTTGGGATGTTAAGTTGCTATATAAATTGTTAATTAACAGGTGGAATTATTGATACTAAACATTTAATTAACAGAACATAATACACAGATACATTTTATGTCAAGTGATTATACTAATAGGTTCAATTATAGATACTAACATTGACATTGTTTACTTGATAAACAGCAATTAGTATAATTTTGAAATGTTAATTGGCTAATTAACATTGTTAATAAAACTTATATAATTATAGAAGCAATTATTATAATTATTAATTAACGTAATTTTATAGATAACAATTATTAATTGGTGTCATCATGTGACGTTAATTGGATAATAGAAAGCTAATTAACGATTTAAATGTAATAAATGGCTATCATGTTGTTTAAAAATGTACCATGTGGGTCTTCTACGTTGTCATCATCGCTTCTTGATTTAGAAACAAAATTGTTAGAATTATTTGGTCATTGTGGGTGTATTCTAATTCATGGTAATTTATTTCAACCTTGAAATAAAAATAAAAACACGTATCCGAACTTATAAATTATGATTACAACCTATTTGGGACAATTTAAACAAAAATATATAATTTATCAGGAGACCTATTACATAATCCAGTATAAGCGATTTTGTCTTGTAGGATGTGTAGAAAAAGTTTTTAAGGAAATAGAAACTAAAATGTGTAATCGTTAAATATTTAAATTTAAATTCACTAATCCATAAATTATCTAAATAATTTTAAAAACTTAAAACAAAATTTTTTTTTAACTCTGATTTTCATTTGTCTAGCTCTCAAAGTTAATTTTTCATTGTCGTCGAATATAATTTTTAAGGGGTTATTTAAGTATTAAAGCACTGGGGGGGCTTTGAGGGAGTTGGGCAAAGTCTTAAGTCATAAGTCTGTTATTTGTTGACAGATCGATGCGAGAAAAGGACGTTTCAACGATGGAAAAAAGCATACATGTTTTACTTAATTTTTTTTACGACCTGAGCACTATTGATCCGATTTAAACGGGAAAAAACAATTATATTGGTAATGTGTTACAGATGAAACAGCATAGCCTATATGTGTGGTACATACTATCGTGACCTTACTTGTCAGATAGACCTGAGGATTATCTTCGTTAATGTTGGTTCATTGGAACGCGAAAAAGACAGCCGTATTTAAAACGTGTCATGTTTAAAGAAAAACATTTGAAATAGCGTCTTTGTATCTCAATTTAAGTGGCGTGCGTGCAAGTAATATGTCCATCAATCCATCGAAATGCGAGAAAAATATCTATCTTCAGGTATTCCAGGCACAAAAAAATTTACAAATATACAGGATGTGACATTTAAAAAGTACAACTATAGTACGTTAATGACTTTTTGGAATACCCTGTATATTTAAAATTGACTCAAGTTATTAAAGTGGGGTATTTTTACACTCCTTTTATATAAATTGTGTAAATGTTAAACTCACTGATAATTTTATTTTGAAAAAGAATAAATTTTACGCTTTGACCCGATGGGCAGACCATTGAGCTAAATTTGGTGCTCCTAGATCCCTCTGGTAAAAATAAATCCTCATAAATCCTCATACTTCCTTGTAAATCCTTATACATCTTCCGAAATCCTCATAAATCCTTTATACATCCTCAGATATTATTATAAAGGATATACATCGTATATCCTTCATACTTTCGAAATTTTCCTATATCCTTATATATCCACATACACCGTATCGCTTTTTAATAAGCCATCATGTTAGAAATTGATTTACAGTGTGTAAAAATTTATTTATTCATTGATTATAAATAAAAATATTTGAATTTAAAGAATACAGAATATTATTTTTCAAAACCTATTTTTACAATATGTGTTCCGCAGTATATTATAATGTTTGTGTGACTCAAAAATTATATACACAAAACCATGTTAAAACATGAAACTGTTTCAGCAGTGGTAATTATTTAAATACAGTTTTCGCTTGTGTTGGAACCAGGGGCGGTTTCTCCATTGGTTCAATTGTGCAGTGAACACCAAGTTACATTTCATAAAAACACATTATTTTAAAATAATGATCATCTTCTACGTACTAGATCAGACTGCCTCATGTATGCAAATGATCAAGTTTTTAAGAAAATATCGACCCTAGATGACTATCTAGATCTTCAAAATGACTCAGTCTCTAATTTCGAATCGGTCATTAGAAAAAAAATAATTTTTAATCTTTCCAAATGCAAGGTAATTACATTAAGTAAAATTAGTAATCCTCAAAATTACATCCACATAATGCAAGGATCAGTACTAGAGAGAGCATCAAAAATGGTCGACGTGGGAATAGGTTTTTCAAAATATTTTAAAATTTCGAGCTGCATATTGAGCACAAATTTTAAATAGGTCATAAGCGTATATTTTTCATGGAGATAATTTTATTTATTTAAACATTTCCTGACAAATGATAAATAAAAATGTTTTCTATATGTACCCAACTTTATGGCAGGCGCTGTATATTAAGTGAAATTACAAGTAAAAATTGTTACGAAATTCCTGAGAAAAGCACGGAATTATTATTTTATTAACAAAATAACAAGTATATTATGGCTGAAATTTTTTGTTCAGTTTAAACATTATGTGGGAGCTTTGTGCCTATGAATTGGCAGTTTATTCTAATTTGTTTTACTTAGTAATAAAATGAAAACTATTTTATTTCTATTTTATTTTAGTGCAATTTAGAATTTTTGACGGTTTTGTGGTAAATACATTAATTTAAAATATTTTTATATTCTTGAACATCCCCAAGAAAAATAATCATACATCCTCTAGAAATCCTTTTACATCTCGTAAATCCTCACAAATCTTCGTAAATCTTCATACATCCTCTTAATTCCTCAGACATCCTCGATAAATCCTCATACCCCTCATTGACCTTATCCATTCATGTATTTTCTAGATTGTACGTAAGCCCAATCTATCAAAAACCGCGACCACTGCCAAAAAAACAATCGGTCAGTAAAGTGCATGTGTTCCATTGGCAGCTGTCCCATATCACGACCCATCGGTGTACACTTATCCCGTCCTCAAATCGAGACTATGAATATTGAATCTGTGTCAAGATGCGACTAGTATTTTTATCGTCTAGATAAAATTGTTTATTTCATATTTTTTGTTAAATCATCTCATAAGCAATTTTACGACTAATTGAAATACGATTCAATTAGAGTCGACCAATTTTGCGCTTTGAAGCATTTTAATTTTAATAAAAGCGTGCGAAATAATAGTCTAGTCCAGATAGTCTGGAGTCTGAACCAAATAATAGAAGAAAAATCTATATAACGATAACAACTATTTAGTATCATTGCAGCACATGTAAAGTTTTTGTTTTCAAAACGCACAACTACTTTTATTTCTTGTAACTTTAAACACTGCATTATCTCAGTTTTGATGCATTCAAAGTATCAAGTCACACATAAATATATATCGCTCTATCTTACTCTAAAACGAATAGCCTTCAATTTTGTAAAAGTATTTTAATTTAAAACCAAACTCAGGCATCATGAGAGTAAATAAAATTAAAATGGTAAAGAACATTGTATAAAGGAATTCTGAACAATATTTGTACACTTTTTGATGGTCCTGTATGTAAGTATCCACGCTAGCTAATTCATGAAACAGAGTATCTCAGCACAGCAAGAGGAAGTGAAATGATTACAAAAAGCAAATAAAAGAAAAAGATATCCTAGCTGAAGCTACACAAAACGTTTCTGTACAAGGTTACGTTAGCCAGTGTATAGGTGGAGTTCTGGAGGATGTCAAGAGTATATGGAAATATATTAACTGTAGGAAGAATGGATCAAAAGGCTCAATAAGTTCAACAAAAAGCGAAAATAAAACTATATTGTCAAAGCTAGCACTATTAGTGCTTCTAGAAGAAGAATGCTAAAAGTTGAAATAAGAGTGGAAGACTTTTAGGTTTAAAATTGATTTCATTAGAAGATTACTTCATATTTACTATAGATTCTAATAAAATAGTCAAAGATATTCTAAATGGAAAAATAATTTCTACAAAACGTGATATGTGGATAGCTATTCATAAATTATTCAAAACACCGTTTATCTTTCTCTTTTATTAATTTAATATGATAAGGTAAGTTAAAAAAAATATGAATACCTGGCGATTAATTTAAAAATTCATCCGATGACCACATATCTTAATAAATATGACAGATGACGAAAATCCCTAAGCGTCATTAAATAGTGCATAAAATATACGAACAAAATTATTCGAGTCCTGAATGTTTAAAACCTGGCCAAATGAAAATCTAGCTATATACTCTGAAGATAGTAATGATACTTTAGAATTACCTAAAACAAAAATATGTTTTATGGATTAAAAAAGAAATCATAAAAAACCTTCCAGATGTAAAATGATTTTCATGTTATGTCCTAAGATTTAGAGCAAACATTAAAAGGGAAATAACAGAAAGTCCTACATTAACTAAGGAAGGAATACAAAACAGAAAACAGTATAGTGTATGAAAGTACTGCGATTGTTTTATAGACTTGTTTTATTTGAAAAATTATTATAAACAGGTCCCTAAAGAGTCAAGAAAAAAATGATGATGTCATTATTATGGACAACAAACTCCCTAAATGTCCGGGTGGAGCCATTCTCTCCGCCCGCACTCCCGGACCACAGGGCAGATTTCTTTAAGGAGGCAGTAAAAACTCTAGACGGATTATTAAAATGTATTGCTATTTTCCTTGATCTCATCGCCAAGGCCTATGATAACGTCTCTCTTAAAATTTTAATTGGAAAGCTGGAAAACTAGGCAAAAATAGAAAATTAAAAGTAAAAACGGGAATCTCACAGGAAACAGTGTTAGATCTGTGAATTCACCCATGGAAATTCGACTCGAAACCTCAACACAATATAACTCTTTTCGCGATAAACATAACACTTTATGAATACGAAATACAAGTCCAGATATCATCCACCTCATCGTTAAAGATAAAAACCTTTGATAAAAATTAAAATAAATACTCAATCCCAGAAAACTCATTATTCAGAATGATTCAAAAAGCAGTTTGATTCAGCTATATTTAAAATTCAGTCTAATGTAGTATTCAGTACTTTTCCTAACCAACGCTTTTCATAACCCATGCTTTTCCTATCCGACGCTTCTACATCCCAACGTTTCTACGACTCGGTGCTTTTACGCCCCGGCGCTCCACGTCGCTATGCTTCTAGGTCCCGACGCTCCGCCTCAACATTTCCACACAAGCAACGCTCTAAGTATTAAACAACAATATAAAATGTCAGAAATAGAAACGAAATGGTCTTTCTATCCGATTGTAAGTTAATAACTTAATTGAATATTTTTTTAGAAATTTATTATTCAATAACGACACATTTGGGGCTGCCAGATGGACACGCTCCAGATTTCATTTGGCCTTGAATTGAACTGGTTTGTTATAAATAATTTTTATTATATGTTTCTCGACGAAATCTAGTTATTTGTTTCAGTGCCCCAGGTAATGATGGCATTCTACTAAGGGATAGTAAATGATTTGCATTTGATTCCTTAGATAGACACTTAAATTTAAATACGATGTCTTTTGTTTGACAGAAATTGAACGTTTTTTTTCCATTTGAGATGATGATCAAGATGGATTATTAAATATTTAGTATCTGCACTGTGGACTTCAATTGTTTGACCTTCATACTGAATGAAGAGTTATTAAAGACTGGTAAGACATTTTTATAGGATGCAAAAGAAAGAAAGCCGATTACAGACTTGAATCTGATAGTCTGCCATATATCAATGTTTACAAAAATATAGTGAATTAATTAACCAAAAATAAACAAGTAGGTCTAAAAAAAAATCATTTGTGTTAAAACTATCCAGATACATTTTATTTTTAAAAATTCCGCTACCCACGTCTGTCTGTTCAATCCTAATTAATTTTCTAATGGGAAATTGAATACTTTCGTTATTTATTGCATTCTATAAATCAATCTCATTGGTTCAACGCTTTATGACCTATCAACAACCAAGAATGCTTAGACCGTCTTTATTTTTATCCATGGGAAGATTTTGGTCGTAAATTGCGATTTCTGATAGATAGAAAATTGACGATGGACGATCGAGAAGTAATTGACAGTGACAAATGATCACCGCCAACTTAGGAAAAACGACAATGAGCTTAATACTCAACAGAATTAAAAAACTTTGTAGAAATATTGACTAATGACAATGTAAGAGTATGCACACATTTAGAAAATTTAGTAATTTTGTATCTAATACACTGCGCACCAAAATTATCGCATTTTAATAATCGTCTAAATCAAAAAGCTGGACTACAGAGAGAAACAATTTTAAAACTAATTGAGTTATTATAATTATTAGTATTAAAATATCTGTTTTATTATCCAATGTTGACTTTGTAATAGGACAAATTACTTTTCCTCATTTAAATTATTAACAATACTTGTCCTATCTATATCTTAATATCCACGCTAGTATTCTACTGTCCGGGGTGAACTACACGTTTTCCATTTAAAAAGTATTAGTGAACAAGATCCTATAAAATTGCAGAGGCTAAATTAAAATTAATAAATATTAATACACTATACGTAAAAAGTAACCGATTTGTCTTATAATATCCATTGATATGTACTCTTTATGAAGAGAGACAAAAGAAAAAGTGGGCCACAGCTTAGAATTTGAGGTTATGTAGACGACTGTGAGACTTAAACTCTAAATGAAATGGAGCGCGTTTCGGGAAATTACGGGGCCAATTGTGAGATAGCCTTATGGGACCCCAATTTGAGTGAGGGGATGAGCTCGAGCGACGCCTTACCTACTGATACAGGGAAGGAACTTTTTAATTAAAATGTTAAACAAATGCAATATAGACAGGTAACTGTTTGAGTTTAATTGAAGTCAAATACCCTTACTTTCTTTCTCTTCTGGTTTCTTGATATGATTCGTCCAATTTAAATTATAACATCAAATTTAGTCAAAACTGTCAATAAGCAATTTAGAATTGTCAATTTTGCTGGTAAATTTCTCGTAATTTCATTTTCTCCGAGTGTATTTCTGGTATGTTAGTTTAACAAATTTTATTAGTCTTAAGTGCAGAAATGACTATTAAATGTTTTGTTTGTTCTAAAACAGAAGTTTCAGGCAATACCATTGTGTTACTTTTATATTTAAGAAAACATTAGTTTCGGTACATCAAGTACCTAATTAAAGCAAGAAAAAATATTACTAAAAGGCAAACCATAAATGTATTATTTGTTATATCATTGAAACAGTCAATATCAAACCTTGAAACAAGGAAAATCTGGATTCAAAACCTAGAATGGGAACGATTGAAATTGACAAAATTAACAAAACCAATAGAATATGTTCGAAAAATTTTAGAAATTAAGATTCGTCTTCAGCTTGTAATTAGGTTTTAAATATTATGTATTGCCTAATTCAAGTTATTCCTATTTTCAGTAGTAATATCCCAAGGATAGCGATAATTGAAAATAATTTTTTTTTACTTACCCAAAGCTGGAAGTTACCTTGAGAAACGTGCTTGAGGTATTTGAAAAATAATTATGAGTATTTATCACTGGCCCAGCGCTATTCAGTCAGAAAATTTTTGACATATTTTAACTCAGTTATTTAATAAAAAAAACCTAGTGTACCTAGTTACAGTCCATTAAGTCTTGACTGTACATTTCATAAAATGTTGACTGTAAATTCTTTAAGTCGGTATCATCTTTTTTCTCATATTTATTTTATTTGTAACCCTGCAATATTTTTTATGCATAAAGTCCAGATTATAAATACATTTAGCAGGCGTTAAGTGCCCCTTTATCGCCCGCGGACTACTTTACTGGCCACGAACTACTTTGACGCTCGCCGGGCGATAAAGTAACAGTATATTATTCAACGAACGGGTAATGATGGCTATTACGAGGATGAAGTTTGCACTACGAGTTGTAGGCGAGTAGTGTAATCATTTGACTGAGTAATAGCCATTACCTGCTAGTAGAATACTATACTTTTTCTATGATTATTAAATTAAATAATAGAAAAGAGTTATGCAATATTTTATTTCATTTATTTGTTCCAACATTAATTGTGAAATTAGAACAAATTTGAAAATGAACAGAAGTTTTAGAATCCAAATCAACAGTAGCAGTTAGATGTATTTCTACTAGTCAACTGGTTTTTCGTGTAGATTGTAGTTGTGGTCAAATTTTGTTGAAAATAAGTAATGGTTGAAAATAATTGAGCAATGAAAGAAATAATTGAGTAATGAAAAAAAAAAAAAAAAAACTCACTGTTGAGTAACCACTTACATTAATCAATATAGTATAGTACTTGTATGTATAATATTGTTAAATAGTCATAGAAAAAAATATTTTTTTATTTCATTTAAAAAATAATATTTAGTTAGAAAAACAATAGCTAAACGATCATTAAAACGGTCGTACATAAAATTTTATATATTTGTTAATAAATTATTATTAAAAGGGTCGTGCATAAAATTGTGTATGTATTTCGGACGTAAACAGCGTTTATGGATCTTACGTGTTAATAGCCCTCACCTAGCGGTTCGGGCTCTTACTTACACGTTACGGTCCATAAACGCCTGTTTTACGCCCATGATACATAATTAACTATTAAAACCATTCTAGGATTAAATAGAGTATTACCAGACAATTAAAAAACTGAAACAAAATACAGGGTGTTCTATTTTAAAAATATACATTTTTATTTGCCAGAATAACACCCTATATATCTTAAAATATTTTTAAGAACGGTCTCCATATTATTTTTATTTAAAACTTGTTTGTGTATTTATAACACAAATTGATTTATCGAGCAATTACGCACTAATGAGACCCTGTACAATATATGAATATTCTCACATAATTTATCACTATTTCAACGTTATTTCGAATTTTTTTTCGTCCTTATTTTTTCGTTGTACACTTCGGAATCGTATGAAAGTCGCCAAATCGTAATATTTTATCAAGAATTTTACGAAAACAAAAAGCATACGTTTGGTAATTGTTTAAAGTGCGTCGATTATGTTGCCACCTATTTTGGCGTATGCAAATATCTTAAACATGCAATTTTTTTTGCGCATATTTACCCAATACTTTCTCATAGCGCAAATGCATACATTTCATAAAAGTACGTTTAAAAAATTACTGCTACGCATGTGCACGCCGCGATTGTATGCAAAGTAGCTTTTCGTGGTCTATTTAACAAAAATAATGCTGTGAAAAAGCATTCGTTTAATAATTATTGTTTAATACCTCTTTTTTTTACATATTCAATTAATAAATTCGGGACGTACTACACGAAGGAGGCGCATGTAGATTATTTTCTGCGGTATATTTTTTCAAATTTTAACAAAGAACAATTTGCATGCATTTACTAATCGTTCGGAATTATTCATTTTAAATACAAATTCAAATTTGCTTGGTGACGCCGCTGCATGCGAGCACTCTCAGATAATTGGCTAGAAGAACATTTTAAAAACGTATAATAATTATAACTTAAAAGATGCATACATTAAAAAGACGTTGCAAAAAATCTGTCATTACCGTCTAGTCTATAATAGTAGATTCTGAGTAAAATCGTAGATGTATTTTTAATAATGCGTTTTTTAAGAGACCATTTTGCAAGGTAAAATGTTTGCCATGCTTGCTTATCTGGCCATCAATAGGCTGCTTTAAATTAATAAATTCTTTTCAGTGTACTGGTTTTGTAGATTTTTATAGATTATTGCATACCATAATTTTAAGTTTGGAGACGAGAAGTAAATGAGGCAAACAGAAAGTGGCAAAGTGGGAAGACACCATAAAAAAATTATAGATATTATCTATTTATTTTGTTTATCTGATATTGGCACAATCAATGCAGGTATTAACGGTCAATGTAGTTAATATTACTGAGCAAACAACATTACCCATGCGTTTGGATAAAAGCGAAAGACTAAAGTATTAAAGTCTTCCAAACGTCAGCCAATATTTTTACCAAAAAAAGGCGAAAAAAAAACACACTGCACAATTCATAAACTACGGATATATTGAAAGAACAGATTAAGCCAAAATACTTTAAAAACTACTACAGTCTACTAAAACAAAAATCAGTCTCTTCACTCTCAAGTCTCAATTCTTTACCCAAAAAGGCTTTCCAGTCGTCGGATCTATTGATTTGCTCGTTGATGGATGATTATTTTTTTGGCTATTCTCTTCGGACGTTACTTTCTGTAATTCTTCGGCTGCGTGCTTTAACACCTCCGTTGTTTTATCTTCGGGTGCAGTTTGAGAAATACCACTTGCGTTTTGGTCTACAAAGAAAAATATCCAGCCTAGGCAACGCTACTAACGTATGGAACATAAATTTTGAGAACAAGTTTGCTTTGGAATTACTTCTCAATTTTGATCTCGGATCATGTTTTCAGGAAACCGGTATTCAAATCATGTTTTGTCATTGTTAAATGTTGAACTTGTCATCAAAATATCCTACTAACTTGGAAATTAGTTGGTCAGTTGCTCAAATATGAAAGTGTTTATTTGTTCAGAGATCAAAATGTTAGTCAAGCAACGGTTTATATGACAATAAGAGATTGCGAAGAGAGTATATCTTGCACTAATTTGCCGAAGACTGGAAGGCCTCATATTTTGATACAAAACTGAGCCCCAGATTAGTACAAAGCGCTTAAGAAAGGATTGGAATCCTTAGTCGGTAGCTTGGTCGCCTTTTTAAGGTCCAAAGAATTTTGTCCAAAACGGTGTAAAGTACCGAAAAATATGGGAATGTCCCAAATACACCCAGGCCCAGTTGAAAGAATACCTAGATATTGCAGAAGTCTGAGGCGAAGGAATTTTGTACAGAATCGTGTGATTATAATATAATAATATAGAGGACGAGAAATATTTAACCCTGTCAAATTCGGAAATGAAAGGTAACGGTGGATTTTACACCTCTGATATCGACAACAGAATTTTGTTCATTATTGTGTCAAATATTTAGGAAAACGATTGAAATATCCAAAATGAACAACCATTACGTCCACGAAGTTTTAGAAAAAACCGGGGTGTCAAAAAAAATGAGACAAGTCTTAGGCAAATTGCGAGCTATTGAATAAAAAGTGTTTATCTATCTATCTATCTATCTATCTATCTATCTATCTATCTATCTATCTATATCTATCTATCTATCTATCTATCTATCTATCTATCTATCTATCTATCTATCTATCTATCTATCTATCTATCTATCTATCTATCTATCTATCTATCTATCTATCTATCTATCTATCTATCTATCTATCTATCTATCTATCTATCTATCTATCTATCTATCTATCTATCTATCTATCTATCTAATAATGTTTATCTTTTATTCCTGTTCTAAATATGTTTTGGTCATATATACAATGGCCGGCAAAGGTATGGAGCAAATTCATAAACTCGTATATTTTCCCCAAAAAATTGTTAGACAGGTCGATTTGGTTTTTAATACCGCACATGTCGATGTAACGTTTTGATTTTTGTTGCCATTTTTGAACAAGATATAACGTCATCGGCCATTTTTTTAAATTGCACCCGGCCCTTTTTTGCACATTCGAATAAGTTATAATATTCTGATTTCAGCAATATGCACATGTATACCTTTTGGGTTGATAATTTCGGGTATTTAAATGTCAAAAATCGAGATTTTTAATTAATTTTATTTCCAACGGTAACAATCCATCTTTCCCATTATTCGAAAATTTCGCATCCGTTATTCGAAAATTTCGCATTCCTCATGTGCCAAAAAAGCGGGGAATTTTTAATTCTAGTAATTTTTTAAATAACTTATTTTTTATTTCTTTCTTATCCTCGCTTTACAACTGTTGAGTTGACTACGACGATTACTCCCTGTCATCGATACTTTCAACAACTGTCATCGAGTCTATATAGCCAAGGAGCCAGTGCCACTTTTTTGGTATACATTTGCACCTATCAACTTCTATTCAATTCTATTAAACTATTATTAATTAATTTTTTCTCGATTTTTCTGAATTTTTACTTTTTCGGCTATTTTATAATGAAATATTATTTTACACATATCTACAGTTTTATTCTTTCGACCTAAGGAATTTAAAATTTCAAATCACTGTGTTACTGTCAAATGCACCATTTAATGCTTAGAAAGATTTGGAAAGGTGCGTATAGATACAACTGGACCAGGTTCGTCAGATTTGTACGGTGTCGAATGTCCAACGCGCGATGGAAAACAACGCGCCTACCACGGGTCAAATATTATCGAAGCAGGTCCGTTTGCTTTCCATCACGCGGTATATATACGACACCGTACAAATCTGACGAACCTGGCCCCGTTATTGAACTGGGTCCGGGCCGTTATATCTATACCCACCTTAAGACCTAACTAAACGCTTAGCTGAAAGTTGTTATATCTCTAGTAACCATTTTTTGTTCAAAGCCACACGCAAACAAATAAATACACAAAAAACTTTCATAATATCTTTTTGTAGAACTAAAAAAAAAAATAATTTAAAGTCAAGCGCAAAAATGTTGACCTTGAAATGAAATATTTTGAGATTTTATAAAAAATATTTCTAACATAATATCGTTTTAATTTTTCGGAAATAATAATATGTAAAATTTTTCTTCCTTTAGAAATTCATTCTCCGAAACTATCAGCCCAAAAAGTATATAGCTAAAATTAATATCATAACCTATTCAAAGCTGTAAAAAATGGACGGTGCAAAAATGGGGATAAAAATAACAATTTTACATCAAAATGTACGGAACTGAAAAACAAAATCGACCTTTTCTGGGGAACAAATGCGAATTTTTTAATGAATGTGTTCCATACTTTTGCCGATCACTGTATACTTGATAACTTTACTGGGAAGACATGAGTTGGACACACCAAATACTTTCTATAGAATAAAAGAATGCATACTCTTTATTGTATTTGATTACCTTTTCATAACCTCTTACACTTTACTCAAAATTATGTCAAATCATAGAATAAATTTCGTAGTTGTAACTTTAACAATATTTCATATATTTATGTGTAGAATGATTGCAAACACTCTCTATGTTCCTGATATCATCAAAAAGCAACATTTTCGGCCATTGAAAACGTTCCAATACGGTTCGCTAGCGTCGAAGCGAAAACTACAGAGAGTTATCATTAGTGCAAGCAGGATACTAAAATAACAACGTTGCCAGTAAACGGCCGCCTGGCTTCGTGGGGATAATTCTCGGTGCACGGTATGTATATCGTGACGTGACCACAATATATACCCTGTAGTAATGTCACTGGGATTCAAGAAATGACTTTGAGTTACGCTGCGGCCAGGCGCAGGGACTCATGGCGCTAGTATCGTTTTGAATTTTGACACGTCTGATATCGGCACGTTCATTGGTTGAAGACGAAGTTTTTGGCAATTTGACAAGCGAAGCGTGAAGTGTCAGTATTGACAAGTGGTAATTTTTTCATTTTTTTCTGCTACGAAATTTATATCGTTTTAATTTTGTTTCAGCGCTATTTATTGTGATTTGTGTTGCTGTATTAAGTGCTTACTTATTTAATATGGAAAGCAAAACGTACAACAAACAAAGAGGATTCCTATGGCTGTCATCCCAGCCCTAGTTAATACTTTTCCAGAGAGAAAAGCCTTTAAAATTCAAGTATAACAATTTTATGTTTCGGTTTTCCCTTCTTTTAATGTAGGTGCCAATTTTAACGTAAGTTTGTAATAATTTTTCAGTTAATACCCTCTATTATAATTTAACTAAGTTCTTATGCTTTCCTATGGACATGATTTAAGGAGGGAGTCCTATGGCTGCCATTCAAGCCCTAGATAATAGTTTTCCAGTGGCAACAGCCTTTAAAATTCAAGTATAATAATTTATGGTTTTAGTTCCTCTCCTTTTTCGAAGTAGGTGTCCATTTAAACTAATTTTTTTAATTTTATTTGTTATTTTTAGCATTTATATACAGTTCGGCTATTGAACACTTTCCAATACGCTTGGCTAGCATCGAACCGAAAACTAAAGAGTTAGCATTAGTGTGATCAAGAAACGAATAATATGAATGTTGCCTTGTTTGCTGTATAATATGAACAGGTACACGGCGCGATGCATCCCCACGTAGTATTCCATTCCTACTCGCACTAATGCTAACTCTTTGTAGTTTTCACTTGGACATTACCAAAATGTATTGTAAAACATTCGAAAGCTGACACTGTATTATCACAAACATCTCTTAATAACCAAATGCTTTTATTAATATAGTTTCTTTTTTTTTTTTTCAGTAAAAATGGATATAGCTAGAGTTATTCTCGACTTTAAAATAAATTAAATAAGTTTTATAATTTTTCAAATAAAATATTTTATACGATTTTTTATTTTTTTTACCAGAGCCAATTTTTTTTCAGAGCCAACCTCTACAGGTAAAAAATAAGTGATTTAGGTAAAATTGAAAAATATATTACATGTTCTTTTAAATGTGTTGTTAATCCCAACGCTGCTCTTATTGTAATAGCTAACAATAAAAGAATTCGTATTATTTTTAGCTGTCAAAATAAAAATAGCGTCTGGATTTACAGCTCGTTAATGGAACATACAATATACTTCTCAATTATTGCCGAATGAATATATTTAAAAAATCCCATTTAAATTTCGCCTTAAAAATATATTTTAATTTACCGCCATATCGAGTTAGTTAAGCGGCCAGTCGCATTTAGCGCTGCAAACTTAGTGTCATCTCTTTAACAAGTGAGATGCACTACTACAGGGGATATATTCTGACCGTGACTGTGTGTATATAATGCCGTCTGTCTGCGCTCTGCGCTGTGTGCTGTGAATTGCGAATAGGCACATGACAGATATCCCCACGGGGACGGCTATTTGGCAAAGTTGCTATTATTTGTTTCCTTCTTGAACTAATGCGCAGTCTCTATAATTTCCGCTTCGACACTAGCAAACCGTATTGGAAGGTTTTTAATAGCCGATACTGTATATGGAAACAAATAATTCATTTAATAAATACAATCTTACCAGCATCCTTTTTCTTAACACTTCTTCTACTATTTCCGAACCTCTTGATACTTTTAGCTTTGCTCACCCCATCTAAATCATTCAAATATTTTTCATCGTACTTAATGACATCCTGTCCATCTACTGGACCATAATTATTAACAGGTGACACGGACCTAGATCTGGAAGTCCTACTGGGCACCACAAGCACTTTATTCGTCCAGTATTGCGTAGTATTGAAATTTGTACTTTCGAGTATGACGTCGACTTTTTCTCCTCTAATCGGATCAAAGGATTTTATGGCTTCTGCTTCGCCTTCGATGAGTTCAGCGCAAATACTGTTTCGAGGCACTGCGGGCGGGTCGACCAATAAAAATGGCAACGCCTCATGTTCTAAAGGTATCTCGGAGGTTTCTGGTACCTCAAAATCGGTATCATCGAATACTACGGTGTTTAAGATTTCTTCTGATACGATGAATTGACGTGGAAGGGGTATGGGTGACTCTTCGTTTTGTTTTTCTTTAAGAAGATACCTATTCGTTTGGGAGAAAATAGTTTATTGTAGATGTTGGTGAAATTGTGGGGTTTTCCAAAAAAGTTTTTTTTTTTTAATTAGAGTTACAAATAACAGAAGAATAATTGGTAGGGAGGCTAAGATACTTCTGACTGACTATAACCAGAAAATATCGAAAGCCTGTATTTTATCTAAGCAAGAACAGGGAACCTTACCGGGCATTGCCGCCTCAAAGGTCCTTAGTAATTTGGGACTAGTAGCTATCTACTCAATTTGGAGTCACTACAAATACTACATTTCCTTGTGAATATAGAATTAGAAGAGTCATTACAGTCATCGAGACTATTCCCTAGCTGCATTAGCGACACAAGGGGGCATAACAGATCTTTAGGTCGTAGTGTATAATACCCCATACATAAAATAACAAAATAAAAGAAGACGAAGCACGAATATCTTTAAAAAACAAAAACTCTATTGGGACGTGCCTACGTTAATCCTAGTAATCCATTACAGAATATCGGAATAGACAACGCTGTAGAATACATGAACATAAACGAAAAAGATACTAAACCTAATAGCTTATTTCTAGAGCATTTCTTCAAATTTTCTTCTAGTAACAAAACAAATCAAGCTATGAATATCAGAAATAAATATACTGAGATTCACAATACGAAAAAAGACCACGTCATAGGAATGATATAGTAGTGCAAAACCCAGAAAAAAAAAGATGAAGGTAATTGAACTAACTTATTTCCAAAATGAACAGTAACAAGCAGCACGAGATGGTAAACCACAAAAACGGACCGCCAGAAATTCATCAGTGTTCCAGTCTGAAGTAATAGCCATACAATAATGTGCTAGACAAAATAATAAAACAGAAAGTATCAAGAAAATCTACTTTTATATCATGATTGGTTATTATCTACCTAGAAGACTTAACAAAGCTAGGTAGTAAAATAAATTGATCTTAGCCTAGACACCAGACCATAAAGGACCAACTTGGCAATATGGATGAATGAATTAGCCTGACAAGGTCACGATAGATCCCGAATCTTTCAGTAGGGGTGCTATAAGGCAAGGCATATATAGTAAACAATATAAGGAAGGCATACAAAGAATGCACCAAAAAAGATGTGCAGCTGATTAATAGACCAAATTAATCGGTGAGTTCGAAAACCGTACAAGTTCAAAACTTGACATTTTAAAGAAAATGAAGAAGGGAAGATAATTTACCTTTACCAAAACAACTCATCCTTTGTATGAATTTGATAATCTGTATAAGAAATAACAAGGTATGTAATATTTAAATAATGTGATCTACTACTCTGGTAAAAGAAATTATTAAGAAAGCCTGACAAATTTATTCCAAGAATATCCTTTAACTTTTTAGTAATGGTCATGATTCAATGTAATGTAATCGACTTAATAAATGCGACAGCTAAAGTATAATCAACAACTTTATTGAAGTAACCAATAAATGATGTTATTCGTACTTATAACACCTAAAGGATAATAAACAACTTTATTGGAAAACCCTGTACCAATATTATACTACTCTCACACTGAGATATTACTGTAGGATTCTCGTTCCGTCTAGAACCTTCAGCAACACCATCTCAAAAATCCAAAAAATTCACACCCTCACCAACCTTGGTTTATGCGGACACTTTTCCGAATTTTTCTCTTCCTCGATCAAAAATTCTGGTATGGAATTTTGCGATTTGGTTTTCTTCAGTACCCCGGGTTCCTCGGACACCAAAAACTTCCGAGGCGAACAACTTCTTTCATGCTGATTGACGCTATCTTCGGTTTCGGTCACCAAGAACCTTCTAGGACTTGGCGATCTCGAATGTTGAAGATCTCTGCTGTATTTGATCTCGATATCTTCGTGACTGTTTAGCCTCAAAGTAGGCGGCACCGCCTTGGTGTAACGTAGAAAATCTTCTTTGGGGCGCCTAGGGATTTCTCCTAATTCTCTAACGTACCGGTCACTGATCACAGATAGGTCACCGCGCTGAGGAGGGTAACGCAAATGTCTCGAAATGTTTTGATAGAATGTTATTAATTCGATAACACCGACGCATGTTACCAGAATAGACAGCATCAGACCCATGGCTGGTAGCTCGCGAATTATGTCATCATCTTGGCGCGAAATTTGAAAAATAATAACCGTTATTAACGATAAAATATTTACATATGATGTCCGATATAAGTTTTCGGGACAACTGCCAAAACTGCTCGAACAATCGGGAACAAGACCGCGAAAATTATAATTATATTTTATTAGATAGTTCGTTATTTTTTGTTTTTTGATTAGCGTAGTAGAAGATATCGCTGTTTTAATTACGAACGAGCAACTAACTGGGGATAAGGTTGTCAAACGATGGGATGGCTACGTATCGCCCTTGATATTTTTGTTAGTCTACTTGTATTGGCAATCGGTTTTGTTGATTGACTTTGAAAAATTTCGATGTCGACATCAGTGCATGCATGCATACATGCATGCGTGTACAGCAGGGATCAAGAAATTGGGAATGCTTTTTCTGGATGATTTAACACTTTAACTGCCTTAGTCCTATGATAGTGTTATATACTGGTAGTATCAATACTGCAAGGTAGAATCCGATTACAATAAGAAGAACACCGCTACGTCATAACCATTATTTATAATTTCAAATATTATCTATAACTAAAAATAAATAAAGAAATAGTTGTTTGGTAAAAATTATATTTCTTATATTCCTATAATATTTACACGACACTAAACCCCCCGTAGGTGGCGTTAGCCAATGAATTACTTCTCCAAATGATGCCGTAGCTGTGTTCTTCTAATTGTAATCGGACCCTAATCATGTACAAATTGGCAGAATCAGAAAAAGCGTGATTTGCGAATATTAGAACCAGCGCTGAAGAACGATCGCTTCACATAAGACATTGGGTGGCTTCAGCTATTTATGCAGATATGCAATCAATAATAATTTGGAGTTCTCAGAAAAACATGACAATTACACTCATATGACTCAGGGCTTAGATGGCAGAGCCTCGGGGATACTAGGTGAATTTCCGGCAGCACTACGGTAATGCAGGGCTCTGTCGTAGGACCACCCCTTATCTACTCGTGGGATTATAATGAAGAATTATTGAGATGACAAGGAAAACGACGAGGAGAAGTTGGAGGAGGTGCTACGTTCATTAGCCAACTCCAACGCATGTGAAATCCCACCCATTAACAATGGGCAAGCCGATGCTCTTTCTCCAGACACATTTTCAACACTCCACAGTGGCCTCATATGTCCTCGGCAGGAGGTTGGTCAAGGATAGTCTAGACATCGTTTATCAAGGAGCTGTGGATTTTCAATAACGGCCGTATAAGTGGCCTTGGGAACCATTTTGGAAGTTGGTAGTCGGTAACTCTCCAGACCAACAAAAAGCATGCCTTCTTATCAGAAATAATATAAAATTATTTATGTTAACAGGTCACTGAACCCCTGATGTGGTTGCAGCCCTGGTCTCAATTCCGGCGGGGAACCACAGTAAGGATGTCGTCATCTGCTCTGCTTAATTTTCGAAATACGCAGGTCAAGACCAACCACTTTCTTCAGCAACAATGCGAGAACTAGTTGCCTATTGCAAGAGAAACAATAAACAGCTCGTCATTGGGTGTGACTCTAACGTCCACCATAGGGACCGATATCAATGTGCGAGGCGAGTAACCAACTTTCGTGACGAAAAATCGTGAGTAAGTTCTAGACATCAATCAGTACGCAGTTTGTGAATACCAATATTGTTATTCCACCGAACCCTCATTAGTGGTGCACACAAGACGAGACGAGATTTTGCAAATCTCGCTCTTGATCTCGTAAAATCTCGAACTTGACTTTTAGAGAATCTCGACGGGACAATCTCGATCTCGAATCTTGTCGAGATCATTAAATGATAATATTATTCTTGGAAAATAAAAACTATCCTTTCAAATATATACGTTAGAATATCCATTAACATTATAAAAGTAAATATGCATAAATTTTATCGAATCATAAAAAAATATTATTTTTTTTAAATAATTTATATTAAAAATATTATAATAACTTTGAGGTAAATCAAGAATTGAGGCATATCAGAGATCTGGCCGAATCAGCTGTTAACTGGCTTCGATGTTTTCTTATAATGAGGCCAGCTTTAGAAAACAGTCTCTCGGCAGGGACTGACATGGCCGAAATACCCAAAAAAATCTCGAGCCATTTTTGATAGCAAGGGGTAACCATTTTGATTGTGAATCCATCACATTTAAATGTCCGCATCCTTGTCGGCGAGATCTCGACGAGATTTCGCGAGATTTTTTTGAACATTAACAATATGCGCAAACAAGAGGGAGTGGCATTTATGCCAAAACATAATCATAACATTGTGTTTAATTGCTAAGTGTGTCTACCAAAACAGATAATAGGCATATAACTTATTTTTGCTAAATATATTTAGTCCGATTTCTAATAGTGTTTCTGCCAAAACAAGATAAAGGCCAAACCAAGGGGAAACCACTAAGGTCAAAACGTAACTGTATTTCAGAAATTACATAAAAAAATTTTATATGATTTCGGTGATTTTACTGTAAATCAACCTTAATTTTGTAATATGATCTTTTTTTCTGGGTATTTACGGTTCTGAGCGAAGAATTCATTTCGGCGATGAATTCGACTATGATTTTCGATGATGATTTTGGAATTTTCGAGAAAATTTGTAGTGATTTCTAATGAAAATGTAGGTACCAGTATTTTGGGAGTAGTTTACCGCTACTTATTTTTGTTGAAATACGGCAACATTGTGCCCACGTCACTTGTTTTTTATGATTAGAGCCGTCTTTGGCCTTTTTCGATTGTTCCGAAATCCACGAGATGATTACGTCACCCTTTCTTTCCACCATACAGCTAACCTTAAACAACCACTAGATAATAATGAGTGATATCCGAATATTCGTGGTGAACGAGTGATTGGTCAAGATGTAACGGGTGATCGGGTGATTGGTCAAGCTGTAACGAGTGATTGGTCAAGCTGTAACGAGTGATTGGTCAAGCTGTAACGAGTGATTGGTCAAGCCGTAACGAGCGAATCTTTATGTGAAAATTCGTAAATAAAAGTATTAGTGGTACCAGGCGAATTTGAATTTTAACTTGTATCGAAATATTCAGCTATCCTAAATACATACTACCAGAAAATTAGATTTAATTTATCAATGGGCGAGGGTGGAATTCAGCTATATATGCCAAACTCGCACAGTGTTTTTCAGAGGGATGCTTGAAAGGATGAAACAACGTTTTGAAAATACAAAAAAGTGCAAGAAGAAAGATTTACTCAAATTTTGCAAAATGTTACACCTGATGAATTTCACCATTATTATCACAATCTACCTGTATCCAATAATGTTAAAGACCCCGTACTAAATCTTCGATTGCAGATAGTGACACATACATTGAATTATAATTTGTATGTAGAGCTAAAATAAGCTAAGTGACGTTTTTTCTCTTTTTTTACCAATTATTGATAGATTCTTAGTTTATACTTTGTGAACAATGTTTTTAATACCTACTTCATTGAAGTTAATAAACAGTTTAAAGATTTTACTGATTTTTTTATTCTATTTTAAACTTTTGAACAGTGTTTTATCGAAACTAAAAATGTGAGTTATCTTGTTTTTGTAGTAACCCAACGGGATATATTTATGTTTTGTGTTTTATTTATTAGAGGTCCCCCCTAACTAATTTTAGATAAATGGCCTAAAAAAAAGGTCATCGTCCAAAAATATTGTGGCCCGTGTAACTATAGCACACATACGAATGTGGCTCGAAGAAAAAAAGGTTGAGTATAGCTGACCTAGACCCTTCAACAAAGCATCTCGAAATTATAATTTTTGGCGGATGCACTTAGTTCTAAGAAATGGTGGAGGGAGGTCTGCAATTTTCGAAGCGCTACTATTTATAAATATAGCCCAACTTTATCGTTACAAGACCAGTTTCTAGTTAGATATCGTGTTGTTAATATAAACATTATCAATTAGTGTAGAGCAGTAAGACATATAAATTAATGCAGTATTAAGTATAAATAAAGTTATTAAATAAATATTGGTTAAAATAAATAAAGTATTTGAACAAATGAACATTACATAAGCTATCAATCGTTTCATTAAATGTGTTCGCGTTTTTTTTATTCGTTATTAATAATTTTCGAAGTAATTAAAATGCCACAGAAGTTACTTGCTAAAACACTTAATGTATTCAGTAGTTCAAATAATTATACAAATAAATTAAGAACTAATGGTCGTAGGTTTCCTCTAAATAATCCTTTAATCGTTTTACTAGTTCAATTATTTTTAATTAGTTCAACTCCTTGATTAACTTTAAATAACCTTTCGAAGGATTTAGTGGTTTAAATGTTTATACAAATACATTGAAATCTAACGGAGTAGTTCAAATGTCCTGACGCTAAACTCTCTGATTTTCTTCAAAAAAATATCGCTTTGATGTATTTAGTGATTCAAATGCATATACAAATAAATTAAAATTTTAAAATTTAGTAGTTTAATGTTTCAGACGTTAAAAGTCGCTTGTTTCCTTTAAATAACGCTTTAATCGTTTTAGTAGTTCAAATGTACCAGTATTAGGTAAAATAATAGCAATTATTTAAAAAAAAAAGGTTATGTAACTATTTTGACTTTATTTATAAAGGCAATTTGGTTTTCGCAAGAATTGCTCCACTCCACTTTGTGACCTCAGCAAAGCCTTTGACTGTGTCTCTCACAAAGTGGCTCCTTACAGTTTTTTGAATCATATCTGAACAGCCGCCCCTTAATAGTGTTATATAATAATGTAACTTCTAATTCGCATCGTTTGGAGCTTGGAGTACTGCAAGGGTCAGTTCTTAGACCACTGCCATTTAAAATTTATATAAATGATCTTTTTGACCATATGAATTACATAAAGTCTACTATGTTTGCTGACGACGCAATTTTCTATCACTCCAATTCAAATCTCAGTGAACTTCAATTAGAGGACACCAATACAATTATTAAATTAAACGAGTGGCTTATTCCAAATCAACTGAAACTTAATGAAACCAAAACTCAAAAAATTGTATTTCCAACTAATTGTTAAATATTAAAAAGTAACTCGGTAAATTTACTTGGAATCTCAACTGATGATTCTTTAAAGTGGTCTAAATATGTTTCAAATCTTTGTTTAACTCTTTTGAGACATACCTTTTTACTTAGAAGACTGAATTTACTGCACAATTTTGTCTTATAATAAACAAATATATTTTTAGACGTCATTTTCATTTTTTCCGTATGATAAATTCTTGCAATAGTCATAAAATTTTTCTGGTACCTATTTGAGAAGTTTTTGTGAATGGCTATACTTTTTAGATGAAATTGGTTTAGGCCCATCCCTAATCGGTGGAATCGATAAAGGAGTGTAGTCATTTAGCTTGTTTTTTCTGTAAAAGTCAACTTTAAAAAAATCTGTACCAAAAGCTGTTTTATAATGGAGAATTCCATGGTTACTTCTCCTAACTTCCAAATGAACTGCTAGAGATATCAGTAAATCGTTGCCTGCGCTATTTTTTTTTCTTGTTGTTATCTGGTTTTGTTGATCCTTCAAAAAAACGTTTAAATTCTTTAAAATCGACTTGTCCTAGAAGTCCACGTACCACGTCTTGTCCCAGGCATTGTAAATAGAAACTGAACACAAATCCAGAGACAAATAAGGTTAGCACTACTTTATATTGTTTGCCTTAAGGAGATCTGTAGACTTAGTGTAGTTTAAAATGAGCCATTTTAGTTATTTTAAAAGATACGCCAAAATAAAAAATACCAAACGATGCCCCATAAAATTTTAAGTCACATAACATATTTAGCTAAAATTTGTCCAATTTGGACTTGACATAGTCTAGCTCTGGAGTACAGATATATGGTTCATTGTTGGCTTATTTCAATTAATTAAAATTTTACGGAATAGTTCAAATATCCCGCCTTTAAACGTGAGTAATACGGTTAATTTTCGGCAAATGGACATCAAAAAATACAATCTTGCTGAAATAATTCCATCCTGTATATTTAAAATTAGCCACACAGGAGACGATAATAAACTATCTTAGCATTTCGCAGACCATTCGTCAAAAATCTAATAATCGGTGCCCTGCCCATTTTTCGATAGCGAATATAGATAACGGTAAAATATATGTCAATGTAACGATTTAATGGAATTTTTTAACAAAAATGGCATTTCTATGTGGGCTTTATTTATGGCGCTGCAGAAAAAAATACCCGTTGTCTGGCTATCGATTTAGGCGATAATAGTAATTATAATTTATAATATTTAATTGACTGTTATGCACCTAATCGATCGATTAAAATATCGGTGTTAGTCATATTGCGGTCTTCTACCTCTTCTGTTCGCATAACTGTTTAATTTTTTTGGTTTGTAGTACCTATGTAATTAGGCTATTTCAAAAAATATTTACATACGATATTGGTTAGTGTTGTTTTTCTGACAAGCAATGCAGTTAGTTCTCCTCTTTAGGGAGAATAAATACATTTTTTTTTTATTCTTAAAATAATTTATTTAAGGCCATGCAAAGGAAGTGAGAAGTTTGAACAAGTCATCTTAAAAAGACACAACAAAAAGCTACCCGTCAGGTGCTGCTTCTAGTTAAACGATTACTTAACAAATATAAGTTTTTCAGTTTCGCATTTCTCAGTAAAAAAGAATTATTCTAAACTCCCAGAAACGGGCTCGGCTACATTATATTTCAAAGACGCGATAATTCAGTTGAATATAATAAAGGGCATGAAGATAGTTATAACTTCCATAAACTCTAAGATATAAACTCTAGGCCATAAACTCTAAGCCATAAACTCTAAGCCATAAACTCTACGCCATAAACTCTAATCCATAAACTCTAAGCCATAAACTCTAAGCCATAAACTCTAAGCCATAAACTCTAAGCCATAAACTCTAAGCCATAAACTCTAAGCCATAAACTCTAAGCCATAAACTCTAAGCCATAAACTCTAAGCCATAAACCCTAAGCCATAAACTCTAAGCCTTAACCAGTAAGTTTTTTAAATCTTTTCAATATTTACTTAATACATATTTATTGGGTTTAGCAGCGTTTGACTGAAATTTTTGTTCTATGTCAACATTTTTGGATCGATGAATATTAACCAATTAACAAATAACATATTTCCCTAACCTCTAGTAAGCAGATGCCTGAAACCGGTTAGTGAATTGGAAAGTTCTTTCTTCATGGGTATTTTTATTTTTCTGACTATAATTGTAAAATCGTTAAATAAGATCTTTCTACGCTCATAAACTAAAATGCGAAGTGATGCAAAGGTGTCACGCTTTTGGTTTCGACGCAAGAACAGTATATGATTGTCAATTAAATAAATGATGACATTGTTATGCATTTTGATTGTAGAGCGATGATGATAGTGATTGATAGTGTAACTAGCAAATTGACCATCCTTCCGTCAGTTGCTTGCCAAACAACAAACATGAACGACATTTTTGAAGAGTCTGGTGAGGTAGTTTCGATCGAGGAACTTTTAATATATATGTACCGTGATTAACCTGTTTTATAGTAGATCAAATCAAAAGATTACTCTAACAAATATAAAGGAAAGGTTGCCTTAAAAGACAGTTCACGCGTTAAAAAATACAAACCTGATTTTGAAAAATTGAAAAAAAAAAAAGTTTTAATAAGAAATTTCAGAATGTAGAGCGAAAAATCAGGTTTATCAGCTGATGACATTGTAGAAGCGACGCAAATACAGGTATTTGTACGGTCTACGTGGCCAAAAGTCCCAATAACAAAATAACAATAACATTCATAATAACGAGTTCCACGAACAGAGGACGAATCCGGGAACAATACCCATGCCCATCTATCTGCTATCTCGCACCCAACATTCAGAATTTGACTGTTTTACTAGTGTACGTATCTGTTCTCGGTGTTTTTCTAAACGTTAAACTTCTAAAGTGAATTTTTATGTTAGTAAGTTCTACTTACGAATTGAAAGTGATGGAATCTAATGGACAAGGTAAGAAATTTCCAAACTACATTAATAAAGTCATGAATATCCATTATACAATATTTTTTTATAACAAAAAAACTCATTTTCATACAGTGATTTCCTTAAATATTTTTTTATTCTAGTGTTTTTGTTTATGTATCGGGGTAGATCGAGCTATAGTTATCATTATAGGTTATTATATGATCCTTATCCTTATAAATGCTAACAAAACCATCTCCGGAAACGTCCGGATAAATACAGCTTTGAGGCATTAATTAAAGATATTTAGCAAAATTTCGTATAAAATTGGAAATGTTTATTAGCGGCTTTTAACGTAGTGTATGTTTTAGGTTTAGAGGATGCATCAGGAGTAAGGGTTGTGACCCGACAATACTTATATGACCGCAAGAAGACAGAAAATTTGCCGAATTTAAATGCCAAATTAAACTATCTAAAAGATCAACTTTTGTCATGTGAAGGTTATAATGAAGATCAAATTATTGGTTTGAAACGTGGTTTTGCCCATTTCAAATCAGAAATTAAACAAAGGTGGACCGAAGCTCATTATAAAGAAGATAATTTTATAAAATACAACCGATCTTGGCTGGAAGGTACTTTTGAAATACCTGTCGTTGGGGCTTCACAAAAACGGCCAGGTCGACCATCCAAATCGTTTAAAGACGCAAGTGAGAGAAGCAAAAGACGAAAGACTGAAGAACTGCGTTCTAATTTTGAAAAGGAGATCATAATACATGCTGCGAAAATCTGGTAAAAAAGATGCATCAAATGTCTTAGAAGATATCACCAGTTTTCCGACACGAGCACTAAATATAAAAAGGCTTATCTTACGAAATCAAGTTAAGAGCACTCCTTGACACCAATGCAAGCTTTGCAAATGTTTATAGATGCTGATTTAACGCAAGGGCAGTACGAAATCATAAGAAAAACCAATAAGAAGTTTTTCCCGTGCTATAGTGCATTACAAAAAGCCAAAAAGAAATGTTACCCATCTCAAGAATCATTAATGGTAACGAGTACCAGTGCCGAAGCTCAGTTACAGCCTCTAATGCAGCCATACTCAACCTGTGGCCCGAGGGCCGCATGCGGCCCTCCAAGCTTTTTTTGCGGCCCGAAACAATATTATTAAGAAGGTTCTTTTTTAAACTATAGGTTTCTGTTTTTAAAATTTTGAACAAAATGTTCGAAAATATTCATCGGTCGCTGCGCTATCACGCTAATTTTTAAAGAAATGTTTGGATCATAGGGTTACTGTAAGAACAAGATATCTCCACTTTCGGAATTTTCGACTTAAGTACACTTTCGTCTCCAAATAATATACGGCATAAACAAAACAAGTGTGAACGAAGTCTGTATTCATGATAAACAGATGGCCAATAACCCCATATTAATGTATTCATAATATTCACAAACAAGATGAAAGGCATTTATACAGAAATATAATCATAACAATGTATTCAGTTGCTAATTTCCTAATAGTGTTTTTGCCAAAACAAGACAAAGACCAGAACACCTATTTTTGTTGAATATATTTGTTGAAATACTTGAACATTTTGCCCAAGCCAAGCAGTCTCTTGCTTTTCTCGATTGGTCCGACAAGATGATTATGTCACCCTTTCTTTCCACGATACAGCTAACCTTCAAAAACCAATAGATTATACCACGTTATGCCCGAATCGCCGTGGTTAATGATTGATTGGCCAAGCCGTATCGAGTAATTGGTCAAAGTGTAACGAGCGGGGATGCTGACGTTAACACGACCAGAAGCACTTCTTAAATCAATGAAACACCAGATTTCGCATTGCTTGAAAAACCCAAGCCATACCGGCAGAGGGATGCCTGAAAGGGTGACAAAAATAGCTCTGAAAATACTTACAAAAAGTGCAAGAAATTAGTAATGTGAAGATTTACTAAAACTTTACAAATCAGGTGCCAGACCTGTTGAATTTCACCATTATTGTCACAATCTACCTTTATCCAATAATGTTAAAGACATTGTACCTGAACCTTCCATTGAAGATAGTGACACAGACATTGAATATTATAACCTGTATGTAGACAACTAAAATAAGCAAAGTGAAGTTTTTCTTTTTTTTTTGTTACAAATTGACAAATTCTTAGTTTATACTTTGTGAAGACTAGTTGTTTTGAAAACCGTTTTTGGGCAAATATTTCATATCTTTTACTACAAGCCAAGCTACTTTTTTGTAGCTTTTCCCAACAAACTGTGCGTACCATAAGTGGTACACAATAAGTATTTACCAACAAACTGTGTGTTTCTATATGGGCACGAAGCACGAAACATGCATTGATTCTATCTGATGTGTACATTATACAAACACAACTACATGAAGTTTAGAAATGCTTATAACGGTGGGTTCAGGTCGTGGATAAATTCTGGCGGAACAGTTTCGCATGTCGTCAATAGATGGACGAAACTTTAGGTACTTTTATGAAACTATACACGTGTGAAAAATTCCACATTCTTCGAATGCAGACAAATAAGGCAAGAAAACCTGAAAGCACCCATAAACATACTGATGAAAACAAGAGAGGAAGATGCACTAAGTGCTACAAAACACTTAGTGAAAGAAATGGAAGATAATAATTAAGTATTCGAAGAGAGTAAATACATCATGCCAGGCATGTAGTGAGAAATTCTTATGCAATAACTGTTTTTTTTTCTGCTACTCATAATTGTCAGATAAAAAAAGGAAAAAAAAAATCAAATGTTGGTATATGTAAAAAACCGTGTGTACTATTTTTTGACACAACGTTTTGAACATGTTTTTTGCAAAATTATACATTTTTATATTATAGTACGGTTTGTAACTATTCAAATAAAATAAATTTACCAAAAAAAGCCGCAATCTCTGATAATAATTTATAAAATATCTGCCAGGTTTTAATGAATAATATTTTGTGACCGTATATTGTATACACAGTCCATGGTAACAACTTGCTGTGTACCACTTCTGGTACACACAGGGGTTAAAGTGTTAAATTTTAACCTTTTGAACAGCGTTTTCTCGAAACTCTAAAAAATGTGAGTTATCTTGTTTTTGCAGTAACCCGATAGGATATATTTATGTTTGCATTATATTTATTAGAGATTCCCACTAACTAATTTTAAATGGATGGCCTAAATAAAGAGTCATCATTCAAAAATATTGCGGCCCGTGTAACATGGCAAATATACGTATGTGGCCCGAAGGAAAAAAAGGTTGAGTATGGCTGCTCTAATGGATGTTACCGTTAGGCGTTTATCAGAGTACCTAGAAGAGGTATTAATAACTTTAAAGGAGAAAGAGCGTGACTGCCTAACTATAATCAGTAAATGTGGCTGCGATGGGTCTCAACAATCACAGTTCAAACAAAAACAAGAAAGTGACATTGATTCGGATTCAAGCATATTCCAAAGCTGTTTTATGCCTCTTCAATTAGTTTTTGGAGATAAAAATAAAAAAGTTTTATGGAATAATCCAACGCCCTCTTCGCCGCGATTTTGTCGACCAATAAGATTCCGTTTTGTCAAGGAAACTAATGATGTAACTGAAGAGGAAATAACACACGTCAAAAGCGCTATTGCCTCTTTAGTCCCAACAGAGGTCGACCTAGGAGGGAAAAAGTTGTTAATCATGGTAGATGGAAAGAGGTCTGCAATGCAGCTACAGGCACAAAGTCTACGAGCAGATGCTACATATGTGGGGCAACCTCGAAAGATTTTAATAAATTGTATTACAAAGGAGAAGTGCATTTTACAGCCCTTGAATTCGGCATATCTGTGTTACACGCTAGAATTCGATTATTTGAATGTATCCTACACTTAGCATATAAACTTAAAGTGAAAAAATATAGGGGAAGAAAATCGAAAGAGGAGAAAGACCTAAAAGATCAAACCAAAAGAGAGATACAAACAAGGTTCCGCACTGAAACAGGTTTACTAATAGATATGCCTAAATCCAATTTCGGGAATAGAAATGATGGAAATACTAGCAGAAGGTTCTTTGAGAATCCCACATTAGCTATAGAAATAACTGGCATTAGCTATGAACTGATATACAGACTAAAAGTCATATAAGAAGCAATTTCAAACGGATTTGAAATTGATCTGGTAAATTATAAAAGATATGTTTCAGAAACTGCTCGACTTTATGTTAAGTTGTATAATTGGCCTCTTAAGCCATCATCAGACTTCGTCATAAAAAAAAAAACTTTAGAAGTCACATGAAAAGTAAACTAAATTAATAAGGGACAGCAACAGAGCAGTCCTAAGTCTCCACCATAGCTTGCAGCTTAAATAATTGAAAATAGAAAAACCACACCAAAATTCGGTAACTGACCCACTGTAAAATGTGGTTAAATTTTAACAAATGAAGTGGAGGTTCAACCGACCATGTAGAACAAAACACTCCGGACACTTCGGAGAAAAAGAAACTGCTAGTCTTCCACATGAAGGCAGCACGATTTTGACAATTGCTTCCGTGAGACTAAGGCAAGTTGCCTTCGCCTTTTCCTCCGAACTGTCCGGAGTATTTTTTTCTACATGGTCGGATGAACCTCCACTTCATTTGTTAAAATTTAACCACATTTTACAGTGGGTCACTTACCGAATTTCGGTGTGGTTTTTCTATTTTCAATTATCTAAACTGCAAGCTATGGTGGAGACTTGGGACTGGTCTGTTGCTGTCCCTTATTAATTTAGTTTACTTTTCATGTGTCTTCTAAATTTTTTTTTTATGACGAAGTCTTTGATGATGACTTAGGAGGCCGAAAGGCTCAGACGAATTTTTTATAGAGTTTTATTGAATAAAACTCACTTTAAATACTCTCTCGATTCATTTCTTATATATAGATTTGTTGTAAAAATAACTTATTTTATTTATTTACGTTGTTTAGATACCAAATAAGCAAAAAAATAATTTTGGCCGCGTAGATCGTGCAAATACCTGTATGTGCGACGTTGTAATGATTGAATCACAATCAATCGCACTTTCAATAACAAAGTGTCAATTTCAATTGATCGTCTGCGGGGCACTTAAGACCTTAGTTTTGATTTTCGAACGTAGTAATTTCTGTTAGAATAAAATTACTCATTGATCAAATATTTCTATCGAGTGATTTAAAATCATAAAAAATGTATTTACAATAATAATAATAAATTTTCTCAATTACCTAGCAAAATAATGTTGCAATGTTACCAAAATCCTAATTGCTTATTGCGCTACTCTTTAGTCATATTTATTTATAAAACAGAAAATTTAATCAAAATTTAACAAGCAGTATGTATCCATTGACCGAGATATTCGATAATAAATTTTCGTATTTTATTGCGGCTTGAAATTCATTAATCTGTAAATAAGTTTAGCTACATGGGGTCGACGTAATTATGATGGTTCGCTCATTAGTTTTATTGTATGTTGATAATCAAAATAAGGTAGCGACAATTTTTTTATCCAGATGTACCCAGTGGTTACTCCAAATGTGTATCAAATAACACCCTATAAGTAAACGGGAGAAAGAGTTCTAAAACCTTATGTAATTTAATATTGGAAATCTGTAAGCTGGATGACGAACTAAAAGGGACTAATACCTTAGGAGGATGCACAATGGGTCTAGTGAGGCCTAAGTGTCGTGGGGGAAATCTATACGTTACAGAACATAAGATATCGCCAAGATTCACTCTGCCAATATTTTCCCATATCAAAGTCACGCGTCATGACCCTAACACCTGTCAATGTCACTTATAGCGTCACTTATCGTCATTCATATCTGTCGCTAAATGGATGCTGGATTATTAGATAAAAATAAGAAATATTAATGATAATAGTGCATGATCAGTAGTGGTGATATACAATAATGATGGTGTAGGTGAGTTGAGAAATATCAGATAATTTAGAATATTGACAAATGACTCACTCGGTAAATATTACAGATGATAAAGGTGACACCATCTATCGCCAGATATAACTCCTAGCATTCATTTAGACAGATGACATTGACAGATGTCAGGTGAGGCCATGACGCGTGACCTTGGTATAGACAAAAATTTACAGAATGGACTTTAGCGTTACTTTACATAGGGTTTGGACCAGAACCCTTGCTGTCTCTTTATTTCTACATTTATTTCAGTAAGTACTTAGAATATACAGCAATCGATTGTTGATTTTTTTAACAATGATTTCAATATTTCAACTGTTAGTTTTTGCCCTATGGGGTAAATTTACTGTCGTGCAATCGCCTGAGACCTACCCTGTTCTTTGGACTTTACTTCCGCCGTTACGTCTGTGTTCCCACTTTCGCTGCCCGCCAGACTTGTGATCGGGATTCGCCTAGAATGTTTTCTCTGTACGCATTCCGACGTGTGGATGAAAAATTTCAAGAACTTTTAGACGAGCCTTGATTTTTCTAGACAGGATTAGTATTTTTTCTAGACAATAAATTATTGAAGTAAGTAAATTATTTTGCTGTTTAAGCTAAGTTTGAATGTAAATGTTGTCAAGTAGAGGTTAATTGTTAAAATAAATTAGAAGGGTGAAATATAAATAGTGAGTAAGTATAAATTAATCAGAACTAGAAGATCGTGATCTGGGGACGACAAGAACGAAATCAGAGCTGGCAGAGCGGCTTAAAGAAGCACTAGAAAGTGAAGGTTTGGATTCATATACGTATCTATTTTTTAATGATGCGTCTATCATAATTTCTTCTATGGAAAGTAAGATATCTTCCTTAAAAACCGAAATGTGTTCTGATATGACCTCTATGAAAACCAATATTTCTTCTGATCTAAAGTTTCTTCGAACATTTCTTTATTAGAAAGTAAAGTGTCGTCTGCCATTTGTTCCTTAGAAGAACAGGTGTCTTCTGATATGTCTTCCGTGAAAAACGAAATTTCTTCTTTAGAAACTAAAGTTTCTTCTGATATCTCTTCTTTAAAAAATGAAATATTTGCTGATGTGGAAAATACCATTTCTTTCGTTGAAAAGAAAATAAAAGAGATGGAAAAGAAGAACGGTATATAAAGAACAGGCCAAGGACGGTAAAATAAAATTCCATGTTAAAGTTGAAATTGGAAGAAGTTGTAAATTCTGCCCGTGTTAAAGCCCAACCTTTCGACTGAAAAATGTCATGGACCAACTACCTTAAACAGTTCTAAAAAGCTGCCACAGCAAACGAATGGTCTAAAAGAGAAAAGGCAGTAAATTTGTCCATCGCCATTCAAGGAGACATTTTAGGTGTTCTTAAGACTGTACCTGTGGAAGAGACAGAATACTTTGAACAATTTAAAAAGAGCCTAAACTTGCGATATGGCCAAGTACACTTTAAATATTTATAACAATCACTGAACGCAAACAGAAACGAGACGAGATCCTTCTCAAATATGAAGTAGATATTGCCAGGTTGATGTGCTTTGCCTATCCAACAGCTCCAAAAAACATAATGGAATGTTTGACCGTCCAAACATTTGTTGATGAACTCCGTGACCACGAAAAAACATTGGTCGATGTCTTGTCCGCTGCTCTGAAGTATGAGGCAGCTACGCAGGCTTTTGGAGTATACATTAAAGTAAAAAGTGTAAAAGAAGAAGATAAATTCGACCGCTTAGTCTCCAGTTGGATTTTAAGAATAGAGTGATCAAAGATGGTGCCGAAGAGGTATTTCTACATCCATGTGAGGACATTGCCGTGCCAATAGCTGTACAGGAAGATACAGTGGTAGGTACCTGGTAGAAATGAAACCATTATAGTAGCACGGCTTCAAGAAACTATGGAAGAAGGAACACCTGTCCACCTGTCCAGTACGTCTTATAAACGTTAATGATCACCTAATTACCATCAAGAAAGAGACCAGAATCGGTACCTCTCTACCAGTAACTTCCATTTTTCGTCAGCCAAAAACTTCGAAAAAAATATTGCATTTGCTGGTCAATTTCTAAATCCAAATCAATGAAAGAAAAGAAATTTCTTCAAGGATATCGTGACATTTTTGAACCAAAAGGAGGAAAAACAAGAAGAATTTCTGTTCTAAAACATTCAATTGACACTGGTGATGCCAGGCCAATTCGGCAACCAAAGGCCAAGAGAGAGAAAGCTGAAAGGATTATTCGGGAAATGGAGGAAGACAGGTTGATAGAACCTTCTACCAGCCCAGGGGTCTCTCTGGTAGTCCTGGTCCAGAGAAAGGATGGAACTACGAGGTTCTGTGTGGACTACCGTCAATTGAAACAATGTTACCAAGAAAGATAGTTATCCCCTGCCTCCAATCGACGATACCTTAGACACATAGTCCTAAAGTAAACTATGTTCTACCTTAGACTTGAAATCTGGATATTGGCAGGTAGAAATGGACCAAGTAGAAAAAGAAAAGACACTGTTTACCACCGAATATGTCATTTGGACTATGTAATGCCCCGCGACATTTGAAAGACTGATGGAAAATATATTGAGAGTATTATCCTGGAAAATATGCCTGAGAGTTTTAGAGGCCACCATAGTCTTGAAGAAGACATTTGATGAACATTTAAAGAGCTTGTTGTTGTTTTTAAAAGACTAAGCTGGCCAACTGATGCTAAATCGCAAAAAATGCCAGCTATTTCAAAATAAAGTTAATTACCTGGGTCATAGAGTCAGCAAAGATGGCGTGGCTGTAGATAAGAAAAAATTCGCTTCCTTCAAACAGTAGACACAACCAACTAGCCACATAAGGAACTTCGCATATATTGCTAAGGCATTAACACGAAATATCGATTCTCTTTCTAGAAGACCGTGCCCAACAGAATGCTCTCACTGCATTAGAGCAGAACCCAAAGAAAATGAACTCCTAAGAACAACTATAGTCAACGATGAGTTGCCTCTGTCAAACTTAGGGAAGAACAAGAGAACGATCCTGTTTAAAAACAGATGCAACAATTGAAAGAGGAAAATCATTGACCTACTTGGCAAGAAGTATCAAAACTCTCTTCAGTAGTTAAGCCCTATTGGGCTCAGTGGAACTTTTATCCTGGAAGAAGGCTCGAGTACTCGAAAATTATGATGGTTCCGAAAACAGAAGACAGTTGGTCATTCCAAAGACTAGAGTAACCAAATTACCTAGTCAGTTACATCACAGTTCATCAGGAGGGCATCTTGGCGTTAAGAAAACCCTTCAGAGAGTTCGTGAAAGGTATATTTTACACAGTAATTTAAATTAAACTCCTTGTCTTCCTTTATAACCCTTCAATAGATGTAATAGCTCAACTATACCTACAAATAAAATCTGACGGAGTAGTTCAAATGTCACGAACGTAGGATTACTTTAAATAACCTTTGTATCGTGTCAGTTTTTTAAATGCATAAGGCGCATTTTGATGAATTAAAATTTTACGGAGTAGTTCAAATGTTTCTACCATTGAGATAGAATAAAGAGGAGATGCTATGACGATATTAAAAGTGTCCGCAACTTTGCAGTACACTTTAACGTCGTGTGTCAAACTCGAGCTAGTGGAGCTAGTCCGTTTTGGTAAGAATAAATGCGCATTTTTTAAAAATAGCTTTATTTAAATGATAACATTTTTATTCCGTCCATCTTCAATTATAAAATTATTGGCTTCAAATAAATTAAAGTATGACTCTAAGTCGCCATTTTGATTACACTTTTCCATCACTCTTAACACCGCTAAATACGTCCATCTGTCATATCGCAAAATAGTGATTATGTCGTCTCCAATTCATTCCATCTCAATGGTGTCTACTTAAATAATAAAATCTACGAAGTATTCAAATGTTTCGAATACAAAACTTTGTGGTTTCCTTAAAGTAGGTATTTAATCATGTCCTTAGTTCAATGTATCTTATTTATTTTTGGACTATATGAATAAATTAAAATTATACGAAGTAGTTCAAATATCTAGGACCTAAGACATTAAAATAACCGATTTTCTTTAAATGAGCCTTTAATGAATTTAAATATTCAAATGTTTCAAATAAATTAAAATTTACGGAAAAGTTCAAATGCTCCGAATGTAAATAATAATTCGCAAATTGACACCTTGAGAGGCCACAATTCTATTACAAAAATCAATTAATTTTCAATATTATTTCAGCCGCTCGTCAAAATTTATTGTCACTAGCTAACCATTCATCACTCAAATGTAATAAAACTATTTCCGTTTTAAAAATAAACACCTTTTTTCTGGCGACAATGTTTTCTGGCGACAACTGCCAAAAATAATATAAACCAAATAAACAAATTAGATTTAATTGTACTTTTAATGTATCATCAGTAATATGTATATTACTATATATTTATTAGAATACAATACCTAATGTATTTCATTAGTTTATTTTTTTTTAATACGACATATAATAAGATGAACAACCGAGAACAAGAACCTTTTTTTATTAGGTATTAAAGATGATTACCTACTTATCTACTTACAATTTTTTTTTAACATTACTGTTTGCACGACCTTTAACGAACGTCAGAATGGAACTTGTATCTGAATTTGATATTAGAACCAATTAGGTATCGGTCCCAATGACTAATTTTACATGGCAGGCTTGAAGGCCAAAGTTCCCAAATATTTTTACATGGGCAAGCTTAAGGAGTAAAGGGACTAAATAATTTTATATGGACAGGCTTAAGTGTTAGAACAGCTAGAGTTGCTGTAAGTCTGGGACTGAGTAAAGAAAGACTATGTATAGCAAATAAGTGTAAATATTACTTATAAAATAAACATGCAATACAACATCAAGAATTATGTGCTTGACATTCGTAATTCGTACTGACGTCTATCATCTAATTGTGTATACAGGATGATTCAATTCCTAACATTAAGGATTAAAGGGACCAAATGTTTTCATACAGGGTGTTTCAAAGAGGTATGTCATAAATTCTTTCTCAGATTACCAAAAAATAAGTGGATTTGGCTATAAAATATTGAATATAAAAACTGGCTCCTAACAAAGTTACAGGGCGTTAAATTAACATTAAAAAAAAAGTTTGCTGTTGCGATTTTTTCTTTGAATTTTTTGCTAGTGCTGTAGATTTGAAAGCCCAATATCGTCGGCTTAATATGAAAACTGCATAAGTTTAAATTTTTAGATTTTGCGATTTTGGCTGAATCTGGTACACCGCAGTTAAAGCTACAGAAATATATTCTTGGTTTACGAAAATTGTCGCTAGATTTCGCTAAAAACACTACTATGAAAGTTTAACTTAAGTTTAACAAGCGTATGAATATGGACTTATGAGTCTTTGCATAAGTCCTAATTATTAACATGGCATCAATTGCGCCATTGTGAATTGTGTGCATAGTTTGTTGCTTTTTAAAGTAAATTGCTGCTGTATTATATAAAGCAGGTAATAATAACGTAAAGATAAGTACAAGTGACTCATAGTTACATTAAATCGATTATACTTCAAAAAATATTGATCTGTAAACCGTTTTTAAATTTTGAATAGAATTGTGCAAATTTCATAATAATATAACCTACTAGTAATTTTTATTTAACTATAAATTTTAAATAAGCAGTAAATTCGTTTTTTGTCTCTCCTGTAAAATCGTTCATTTCGGACTTATGCCAGTTTCATATTAAGCCGACGATATTCTAAAGAGAAAAAAAATTAAAGTTGGGGGTTGGGTACCTTTTAACCCCTTCGTATTTTTTTTGATATAAAGAAACTTGCTTTATCGATATTAAAATCAAAAAGAACTATAAATTTTTAATTTTTTTTTATAGCAAAATGAACTTTGTATTATCTTAGTTAACGAGCTATTTACAATTTTTTAACTGAATTTCTAGAGCAATTCAACAAAACTAAGATTAGATCAGGAGTTATTGTACAAAAAAAACGCATATAAAAATCAGTGGTGTGCCTAGGGCTGTGCCTGAGCCGCTCCTGCAAAAATTACCTCTTTTATTCATATTTGTGTATTCAAGAAAGAGGAGGACATAATTTATATAATATGTATAATAATTATTTTTAATTGTTAATTTTTTGTTTACTATTAAATTTTATAAATACATTTCCAAACTAACGTGTATTTTTATTAGTGGCATGGTGGACCCATAAGGACTGGTGGCACACCATTTTATGGTGCCAATCCAATATTATAAATAACTTTTTATATGCGTTTTTTGTATAATAACTCCTGATCTAATCTTAGTTTTGTTGATATGTTAAAAGGACGGACGAATTGCTCTAGAAATTCAGTTAAAAAATTGTAAATAGCTCGTTAACTAAGAATGATGCAAAGCTCATTTAGCTATAAAAAAAATTAAAAATTCATAGTTTTTTGATTTTAAGAACGATAAAGCAAGTTTCTTTATGTCAAAAAAAATACGGGGTGTTAAAAGCTATCTAACCCCTCAACTTTTTTTAAAGGGGTCGCTTTACATTTTTTCTCCTTAGATTATTGGGCTTTCAAATCTACAGCAGTGACAAAAATTTCAAAGAAAACATCGCAACAGCAAACTTTTTACAAAAAAAAAAAAACGTTTTTCTGAATGTTTGTTTAACACACTGTGTTGGGAGCCAGTTTTTGATATAGGTAAAGATAGCCAAATCCACTTATTTTTTGGTAATCTATCTGAGGAAGAATTTATGACATACCTTTTTGAAACACCCTGATAAACAGGCTTAAGGGGTAAGGAGATCAAATACTTTACATGACCAGTCGACCAGGCAAATATTATTCGACTCTTGTGTTGGCAAATATTTTTTTTTTTAAATAATATGAGTGGAATTGTCAGTTTTATTTTGAAAGAATAGTAGGTACAGGGTGAGCGAAACTCGATGTCTCAGCTCCATTATGGGACAAGGGAAAAAGATAGGAAAAAGTTGAAAAGAGGTTCTTAAATGGGATAAAGTAAGGTCCGTTTTAAGCTTAATTTGCATATTTGTCCATATTTGGAAACTGAGGTAATGACGTCATCGATTGTTTTTTTTTTTTGAAACATACTTATATTTTTATAAATTTAAAAAGAGCTAATTTTTCTGAACAAATTTTATAAAGAAAAAAATTTGATATCTCCTTCACTTTAAAAATTATAAGCAAATTTGTAAAACAGAAACAAATAATATATTACTTACAAGAGAGAGAAACAAAGCTTGTATGCATAGTCAATCACTAAAACAAATTTTCAATGTGACCACCTCCTACTTCTAAACACTTATCCAATCTCCGTCTTACTTCTCTTACCGAAGCCTTACGTAACATTTCTCTAGATAATTCATCGCAAGCAATTCTGATTTTGTCTTTTAAATGTTCCATGTTAACTGATGGTGTTCTGCAAACTTTATTTTTCAAATTTCCCCACAAAAAGAAATCTAGTGGGGTCAAGTCCGGTGATTTAGGCGCCCACTGTATCGGTCCATTTATACCTATCCAATGTTCTCCATAAGTTTCATTCAAATATCGTTGGACAATTCTTGCTTTATGCGGTGGAGCTCCATCATGCTGGAAATACATATTTGCTCGAAGCTGTAATGGCAAATTTTCGAGAAGCACAGGCAATTGTTCTTGAAGAAATTGCAAGTATCGCTCACTACATAAAATTCCTTCGTAAAAATAAGGACCAATCAAATGCCCATTAATAATACCACACCAAACGTTAATTGCGAAATGCCCTTGGTTTTCAATCGGATTGACAAAATGTGGATTCTCAGTAGCCCAATAATGTTCATTTTTTTTATTGGTTTTACCATTACTAACAAAACGGCTTTCGTCCGTCCATAAAACATGCTGAAAAAATCGATTTCCATCACTTGGGCAATATAATTCAATCTTCGTTGTTGATGTTGATCTGATAAGTATTCTAAGTTGTGAAGTTTATAATCGTGGTAACCATTTTCCTTCAAAATTTTTCGTACCGAACTATATTTTAAATTCAACTCACGACAGGCTTGCCGAATCGAATTTCTTGGATGGGTTTCAAAATACTGCAAAACAGTGGCAACAGTATTATCAGAATTGACTCTTTTAGCAATTTTTTTTCCCATTCGAGAAGAAAATACCTTGTTATTTGAACGTAAATTGCGTTCCAATCTTGCAAATATTTTTAAGCTTGGAATAACACGTTCGGGGTATCTCTGGACGTATAACTGAACTGCTCTTCTAGGGTTCTTTTGAGATTCCCCATAAACTAATAACATGTCGACTTTTTCATTGTGCGTGAACATTTTTCAAAGCCAAATAACTACATAACAATATTTGTCAACCATTCATTTAATTTGACAGATACGTCTTTGCTATTTGTTTCCAAAGGCGACTTCTGAATTTTTGATTATACTTTTTTTTACAAATTTGCTTATAATTTTTAAAGTGAAGGAGATATCAAATTTTTTTCTTGATAAAATTTGTTCAGAAAAATTAGCTCTTTTTAAATTTGTAAAAATATAGGTATGTTTCCGAAAAAAAAAAATCGATTACGTCATTACCTCAGTTTCCAAATATGGACAAATATGCAAATTGGGCTTAAAACGGACCTTACTCTATCCCATTTAGGAACCTCTTTTCAACTTTTTCCTATCTTTTTCCCTTGTCCCATAATGGAGCTGAGACATCGAGTTTCGCTCACCCTGTACAATTATTATTGTTTGAGAAAAAATTACAGACATTTTTTATTTTAATTTAATTTTATTTAAAGAAAATGAAATACAAACGAAATACAACAGGGTTGGGAAAAATTGGCAGAGGTACCCTATTTGTGGCTCAATTATGGATTGAATTGAAAATTAACCCGAATAAAGTGTTTTGTATATTTTATGTATTGTATATAGCCCAAACATTTTATTTTTGTAGATATTGGGTGTGACTTTCTTCCATCTAGTGATCATACCAATTGTTTATTTACAAATCCACTGAGACAAAATGTTCGTCGGAAACAACAATTTTGTTCATCAACATATTATTTTCATTAATTACATCCATCATTTTCTGATAGAACTGCATATGCCTATCTGGGTCATCTTTAATCAATTCTTGGTGCAATCGCATTTTATAGGGATGAAATTTATTGACTTACAGAATCCTCCTTACAGATCTCCAGCTCATATTATTGTCTAACGCAAGACTTGGAACTGCAATTTTTTGTTCTTTCTGAACACTTAGAACCACATTGGGTGCATTTTCTTCATCAGTGGCTGTCCTTGTTTTTCACACTTCCTATTCCATTGAACATGCTCAAATTTCTGGATACTGTAGATTTAGAAATCGGAAAAATTTCACCAGGAAATGTGTCATTGAACAAATCACAAGCTTCTTTCAGAGATCTCTTTCTATCTCCAAACCCAATGACCATCAATAGTAGTGTAATTCTTTCACGTTCACTCAGTTCAACCAAGGTTTAAATTGATAAAAATTCTCTGTATTGTCAAATGTTGAGAGTTATTTTATTGTCGCATATTGGGCTAGTTTGGGTGAAATGAATAGACTAATTAATTAAATTGTCTCCATAAAGCAGAATGAATTAAAATCTACAGAATAATAAGTGACAGTATTATAAAATACAAGTAAATGGTAACACAAAAAAAGGTAGGTATTTCTATAAGAGATGTACAAGAATCGTATTAATAAAAACTGAGTGATTAATATCGAGATGTCAATATGACATTTATAATGTTGAAAAGTGAAACCATGGTAAAACAATTTAAATTGGTACATTAGGATAGCACAGACAACTGTGTGGATAGTTATTCATTAATTATTCAAAACAACGTATGTGAGATCTTTAAAATGTCGGATCCCATCATAAATAAATTGTTTTACTAAGACGTATTAAGATCTATTTAATTCTTAGAATAAAAAGACATGTCTTGCATATAAAAATATAAAAGTCATAATATCATGATCAATAATAAATCTTAGCAACCAAAGTTGCTTAGGAGATGAGTTTATCCTTTGTCATACAAGGACTGCCAGAAATTGAAGGGTTAGCTAAAAAGTGTTAAGTGTGTGACATTTTAATGTACGAGGTCTGATCAAAAAATAACCATTATTTTCAATTTTTTTGAAAAAGTATTTATTTATTCATCAATAACTATCTTGTCCCCTTCAAAGTAATCCCCCTCAGATATAATATACTTATGCCAGCGTTTTTTCCAATCCTCGAAACACTTCTGAAACGCGCTTTTTGGTATCGCCAACAGCTCCCGTTTCGATTTTTCTTTTATCTTCTCAATCATAGCAAAACGCTTTCCTTTTATCGGTGTCTTCAGTTTTGGGAAAAGGAAAAAGTCAGCGGGGGCCAAGTCCGGTGAATACGGTGGTTGAGGCATGATAACGGTTTTGTTTTTGGCCAAAAACTCACGCACAAGCATCGATGTGTGAGCTGGTGCGTTATCATGGTGCAAAATCCATTATTGTTTTTTCCACAATTCTGTGCGTTTCTGACGAATTGCTTCGCGTAAACGGCGCATAACTTCAAGGTAGTATTCTTTTTTGACCGTACGACCTTGTGGCAAGAATTCATGATGCACCACGCCATTGCAGTCGAAGATAACAGTGAGCAAAACCTTCACATTTGACCGAGCTTGACGTGCTTTTTCCGGTCTTGGCTCTTCTGGACGCTTCCATTGGGATGATTGGGCTTTGGTTTCAATGTCATAGCCATACACCCATGATTCGTCACCAGTTATGACCTTTTTGAGGAAATCTGGATCGTCGTTGACGATGTTCAACAGCTCCTGAGCGATGTCCATGCGACGTTGTTTTTGCTCAAAATTTAGCAATTTTGGAACAATCTTCGCTGCCGCACGTTTCATGCCTAAAACATCCGTAAAAATTGCTTGGCATGAGCCAAACGATATGCCAACATCATCAGCAACCTCTCTGATAGTGATTCGACGATTATCCAAAATCATTTTCTTCACTGCTTCAATGTTTTCATCGGTTGTTGACGTGCTCGGGCGACCAGGACGAGCATCGTTATTGACATCTTCTCGGCCTTCCTTAAACCGGTTATACCACAATTGAACTTGTGTTCTGCTCATAGTAGACTCGCAAAACGCCACAGTCAACATTTCAAATGTCCTTGCGCATTTAATTTCATTTTTTACACAAAACTTAATACAGTTTCTTTGATCCATTTTTTCGAATAGTAAAAAATCGAAGAGCACACCAAAACACGACTAAGCTTTTTATCTGTCAAAAACAAACTGACAATCCAAAATGGCTGATATTGCCAACATATATAACATATATAACATATATGTGTACCAACATAACAGAAAAAAAGCGAAAATCGAACATACGTAACTCACGAAATTTGAAAATAACGGTTATTTTTTTATCAGACCTCGTATGTAGTGCAACTAAGGCGCTACAATACTTTCCCCCCTTTTTTAAGTGTACGTATTTTTCACTAGCATATATGTGTGGGCGCATGTGGACAATTGATCCTTTAGCATACGACAATTGGGACCTCCACATATATGCACATATGTGTGGGCGCATGCGGGCGATTGCTCCTTTAGCATGCGACAATTGGGACCTCCACATATGTGTGGACCGAGTCTTGTACCTACAAAATGCTACTTGTATGTGTGTTGTGTATTATGCTGTTATTGTATGGTCTTGTATTGCGATTTTTTTTAATTATTAGTACTCGTATGTTCAAAAGTGTGTTAAGTTTAACTGTGTGGCAGCCAGTAGAAAGAATAAACTCACCTCCGTACAATAAATGTGTCTTGCTCATACTGCTGCTGCTGTTGCACTTGGCGATTCAGCCGATTGCAGGCTCTGCTGTGGTCTCTATCGGAATCTCTGTTCTAACCAGATTTTTTTTTCATCTTGGGCTGTTCTATCGGGGTCACCAATTGTGGGATCTTTAAAATGTCGGATCCCATCATAAATAAATAGTTTTGCTAAGAGGTATAAGATCTATTTAATTCGTAGAATAAAAAGACATGTCTTGCATATAAAAATTAAAAGTCATAATATCATGATCAATAATAAATCTTAGCAACCAAAGTTGCTTAGGAGATGAGTTTATCCTTTGTCATACAAGGACTGCCAGAAAGGGTTAGCTAAAAAGTGTGTGACAATTTAACGTATGTAGTGCAACTGAGGCGCTACAACGTATACCTTCTGTTTCATTATTTTGTTATGATAAGGTATGTCAAAGACCACCCGAACCCCATATTGATGGATTCAGAAAGAAAAATCAATATAAATACCTGGCGATTCATTTAAAATTTCATCTGATGACGTCAAATCTTGATAAATATGACAGATGACGAAAATCTTCAAGCGCTATGTGCATAAAATATACGATAAAATTTATTCAAGTCAATTGCCAGTACGATCCATAATTGAGCCACAAATCGGGTGTTCCGCCAATTTTGCCCAACCTTGTATGTATTCACAACTATATTAATAACTATCAACAAAAATTTCAATGGTAAACTCAATTTAAATTAAAATGTACAAAGTGTGCCAAGTGCCAAATACAGAAAAGTAAAGAATAGGTTTAACTATTTATTAGACAAACATAAGCTTTTCTAGCTTACTATCAAACAGTGAACAAGAAAAAATATCAACGAAAAGATTACACGGATTATTACATGTTTTTAAGCATCTATTTAAAGGATAATTTAGGTAATAATTAGTGATGAATTTAAATATGATGTTATTAATATTAATAAATTTAGCATCTGATAAAATTCTCCGATTCAAGAGAAAATTCATTATTTTAATGAAGTTTTTAAATGGTGGTTTTTAATACATAGGTATATTATACTGTAGATTTCATATCACGGAGGAATAACTTAGTACAGTATTAACAAATTATGCCATAAATAGTAAACGTAGTGTGAAAGAATTTTTAAAGTCGAAAGAAATACGTAAACCCTAACATTTTATTTGCTTTTTTTGAGTTGTGATAAATGTGTTGATTGAAAACCATTTTTGTATCAAAAATAACTCCAAGGCTCTTAATATTATTAACAGTTGCAAGCTTGTTTTTGTCAATGGTGTAATTGTTATTAAATATATATTTATGTTTAAATAATTTGTTGAAAACGATCGAAATGTATTGTATGCAATCCGAGCTCGCGCCATTTTTGGACCGAGCAAAATGATCTGGAAACAAGTGGGTCTGGGTCCGGTTTGATCTCTCGTTTGTAAATTGTTCGTTTTTCGTTTTTCCAACCTCGAGATCGAGAAGGAAAGTCGAAAATGAAACGAGCCGAGACAGCGAACGTGCGTTTATGCCCTGTCGAGACGTGTGCAAAAACTTTGTGGGCTAATTTTGAATTTCTATACGTTTATGCAAGTATCTCGAACAGATATATTGGATGAGATGCTGTTTATATTTTGCGAATTCTACTAAACATAATGTAATAAAATATTTTTACGAGGGGCGCTTAAGAAGTTCTTGCAAAATAAAATTATGTCATAAAAAGAGTTTTTTTAATAAACTTATCTTTATTCAAGGCAATTATCCAAGTCAATTAAAACTCGGTAAGGTAATTCAGATAAAAAAAGGAAATGGAAAACTATAGGCTAATCACAATCATTTATAGTTTGCAAAAAAAAAATAAAATATGCTTTTATTAAAAAATTCAAAATATTAAATAATAACCAATATGGTTTTCGTGATGTCAACAAATATAATTATTAATTTTGTAGAATCTGGAGAGATTGTATGGTTTTGTGATTTAAGTAGAGCATTTGATTGATCACGGTAAGCTTTATCAATTTTTTTAGAATAAAAAGGGTAGCTAAGACATTGACATCATCTTATTTAAAATATCGCTTTCAATATGTCTCCTATCAATAGGGTTTTTCATCATGTGAAGAGCGTAAGCGCAGCCGCCATGTTGAAATAGCTGTAATTCAAAGTTTCGTACTGTTTTGATCAACAATGGCTGAAAAGCAATATTACCTCTACAGACCAATGAATCATTAGAAAAAATCGTTAATTGTGATTCACTTTTTTATAACTCTGTTGAAGCAGATAGTTGCGAGTAATTGAAAAGCTGCTTGAAGTGTCATGGACTTTCGAAACTAGAGAAAAATGTGCTGATTAAGAGATTCGGTAATACTTTTTAACTATGTAAAAAAATTAATGAAAACGAATAATTATAACTATATTTTAAATTATTATGTCAACCAACCACATTAATTAACATGATAGTTAATAAAAACAATTATTTAATATTTTGAGGATATCAACATGACATTTTTAATAATAATACTGTGTATACCGAAGTAGTATTTATTATTAAAAAAATATTGTGTAATACCAGATAAGGATTTTCTTCTGTTGGATCACTTTCTCCTTGAAAATGTAATGAACAAATATAAGTATCAAACAAAGAATAAAAACTGGAAATCAATACCAAATCAAATTTAATTTCAGTAACTACAAGTTTGACTAGTTTCGGCCTCACAAGGCCATCTTCAAGCCTAAAAAATACATAAAATTGTACCTTAAGATAGGAAAACAAAAAATTATAAAACATTAGTAACTTACATATTATTATATATAAATTTGAGGTTTGACTTCTAATTATATTGGTAATATTTAGTAAATTTATCTTGTCAGTGTTCAGTAAAGTTCTTGCACTTTTCACGCTTGCTTTCATTAATTTTGTTAACTTTTGAAGATAAACAACAATCCAAAATAAATCACTACTATTTTGATGGATCAAAGAATTAAAATGTGGTTCGTTCACAAAATCATAGGATTTTCTATTCTAAATATCCATAAATAAAATTTATTATCCTGGATTTAAAATTTAATCTTCTTTTATGCAACCCACTATTGAGGTAGACTTTGATGTATTTTAGATGGCCCTGTGAGGCCGAAACTAGTCGCACTTGTAAATATTGATATTAAATTTGATGTGATATTGATTTCGAGTTTTTATTCTTTGTTTCAGTAAACTGATCAAATTTGAGATGTGGATAACTTATTAAATGAAAGTATCTTCAGTAACATCATCAATCGATCGAAAACATTTGTCACTTTGACCACATTTTTTCACCCATATTGCACATTTAGAACATGTTTTGCCTGATGATTTAACAATTGTTATAACTTGATTCGGATATATTAGTTGACCTTTTATATTTAATAAACTTCCAAAAAAGCATGGGTTCTTATAATACAGTTCTGCATATTTTGGAGATAATTATTGTACACTATCCTTATTTTCACACGCGTGTGTAGTTCTGTTTTGGAGTTCGTTAAAGGTCATGCAAAAACCATGGCTACTTCATCATCATCCTCTATGTTATTCGCGTTAGATCAACATTTATTTCTACTTAAAACTATTAATTTCACTTATCACTCACACATACAAAAAAGAACTACTCAAAATATTTTAAATAAGTTATTTGACAGTTAAGAGCGACTGCAATATAGAAAAAAAATATCTGTCTAGTTTCGCAATTGTCAGTAGAAATGCATTACATTTTTAAAACATTGATATTTAAAGTAATAAAGTCAAATCGAAAATTCTGAAAATTCACTTAAAATAAATGATCAATGAAAATCAGAACCACAAGCCGATCGGTCCTTTCGTTCTAGAGGTATCGTGTTGGCGCACATACAAAAAACGTGCGTACGAAAAATTTTTATTTTTAAGAAGTTCGAGAACTTAAAGAAAAGTGTTAAAAAGTGGGAGTAATAAAATGTTTCATCAGCACGAATGCAATACTGAGGCTCCATAGGTAGGGAGCCTCCATAATAATAAAATATTAATTGAATTCTCTGGAAATCCTCAAATAAATTACAAAAGTACCCATATAAGATAAAAAAAAATATTTTTGAAACCTCAAAGTGAATAAATTTTGTCCACTGGAGTACTTGAACCCATCTATACGTGTTCTAGTTTCTATGCACATTGCCTTAACCACAATAATTAGGACATAAGTCTCCGACATCCAAATTATTAATAAAATAGTTCGTAGGTAGTTTCTAAATATTGGTTTTTGTTTTGTTTATACATGTATGACCCAGGGAACAGGTACAAGCAAACTACCTCTATATGATTTTGAAAGGTAAAATTAATAATCAATTTTTTAAAATTCTTTTGTGATTTCTCACATGTCATTTCCTTTTCGTTATTTTTATTAGGTTTGGTGTGTTTTTCCACTTTGTACAAAACAATAAATTAACCTATCACAGAAATACTCTGACTCATACGCACTAAAATATATATTTTTCTATTTTGCGCTCGGTATCTATAAAACGTTATTTTTATCGCCTATGTAATCCAGTTAAAGTTAGCGTTAAAAAAAATTAAGATCGAGATGAAAAGACGGACTGTTTTCGCAATGAAATGTCCTATTCACACGACACTCAAAAATATCGAATGGATTTCGAATCATTTTGCCAAGTGTTTGGCCCGATTTTTATAATCGTAATTTTATTTTTGGGTTCATTGAGTAAAACTCGCATTTTTTCCTGCCCGTTATAAAACTATATTGTCGGTGTAAATTTATCGCATGATACAGGACAGTGGCGACTCCTCAGAGGTGGCAGTGTCCAACCAAAAATAACTATAATCTTCAACCCAAATGTAAATGCTCTCTGGTTGTCAAGGGATTTTTACTAAAATTCATTCTTGTAAGTCTGGCTTTGGCCAGTGGTGTCACAAAGAGAAGAGAATATTGAAAACAAAAATATATTACTTTTATTTAGTGTCGTTTTGTCGAATCGGTCTTATCAACATTAAATTTTAAATAAAAAAAAATTAAAAGAATGTAAAATTAAAATAACATCTACGCATATAAAACTACAAAAAGCGTTTATTCATTACTGAGGCCCTGCCTATGGGGCCTCAGTATTGCATTCGCGCAGACAAAAAAAAATTCTTACCCCCATTTTTTAAAACTTTTTTCATTTTTCCGATCATTCTGGTTCCGAAAATGCAAAAAAAAATTTTCGTCGTCGTCTGTGTGTATGTATGCCGGCACGATAACTCTAGAACGAAAGTTCTGATTGACTTGCGGTTTTGATTTTCTTGAATAATTACGTCTAACTTAGAACCCTATTGATTTTCAGAATTTTCGGTTCATCCTAACTACTTTAATATCAATTTTCTTAAAATTTGCCTATGCATTTCTTATATGACAATTTTAGGAATTCCAATTATTTTTAACGCCAACATTCCTAACATTCTTTAATTCCATAAATTGCAAACATTCTCTAACGACCTGTCAAACAACAGCTGTTGATGGTAAAGGTGAAATTTCTAAGGCGGGTTGCGACCTTCATACTTGCAACCATAGCCATTTTGGAGGCTATTTTTATTCGAAATTAGTCGCCAAGCCTGTCAATTTATGAAAAATATATAAGAAGTTTCTTAAAAATGACATTTTTATCTTAAGCTTACTACTATTTCGCCCCTAGCCACAAAAACACCTTCATCAAATTTACTGGCTCTGTCGCAACCTCATAGACTAATTAACCGGCCATTTTATTTGGCAAAAATCAGAATAATACTTGGCTGTGCCTGTCAAGTATCAAGATGTCAACTGTGATGTGTGAAGGGCTCTTAAAAGTCAAATTATTTTAAAATGTATGCTTCTTTTGATATTTATTGCAAATAATTTGTAATGTATTTTAATTCAGGTTTTCCATAAATAAAGGTACAGCAAGACAGATAATATAATGTACTTATACAAAGCACTTTTTATTATATAAAAGAGAGGTACGATATACTATTGGTTTTTTATAGATAATTTTAATTATACAATTTTGGATTACATTAAGGGGTTGAAGTACAATATCATATAGTCCACATTATACCATATTTCAAAATAGATTTAACCAGCGAATTGTAAATAATAATTAGTAAACTCCTAGTCATAAATTTCCTAAATTCATAAAATTTACCTTAGGATTTTAATGACGTAATGTGATCAACCCATTTCAAATTTTGTTCAATTATGATAACCGAGGTATTTTGTTGTTTTTCATTTTAATTATAAAGTTGTCATTTATTTGTATATTGAAAAGAGGCTTTTGTAAATTACATTGCTCTCTATGGATCTACTGTAACACAAAAATAGTTTTGTGGCTATAAGTTGCTATAACCTATCGTCGCAAAACTATTAATAATTTAAACATAGTAAGTAATATAACATCAAGTAATTTTTTAAAATAAAGTGCATGATCTCAAAACAGAAATAATTTACAATAAATGCGGGTAAAACGAGGAGTAAAATAATAAAGTAAGAGAAATACTTAAAAAGGGCAGGTTTAAAGAGTATTATCACAAGAAAGTATATCCGTTCTGTTTATTTATCAAATATTGTTTGAAGTTACTTTTGAATACATTTATTGTTGCTTTTTTTTTAATTTCTGTAGGCAGTCTATTAATTTTTTTAAACCTTTAATAAAAATTGTATTTTGGGAACTTTTAGTGATGGCTTGCCGTACATGACAGTCAGATTGGCTTCTTGTATTATAGTTGTGATATTGCGAATTATATTGAATTTTTTCTAACAGATCTTTTAACATAGTTGCAATACTCATTATTCTGTCCTTTATTAATAGAATATAAATAGGCGAAGTAAGGAGCCCAAATATTTTACATGAGCAGACTTAAGAGGTAAAGGGGCCAATTATTATTGGATAAATTGCTCGAACAAGTTTTTAAACCCTAATCAAAAAGAGATATAGAATGGTTTTAAAAATCAAGGCTTGTGAAAATCATTACATGGTTTAACTCAAGTAATGCCAATGCTTCACAAACCAAAAAATTCAACTTCCTAATACTACTATCGGCTTTCGGTCTTTCGTTCCAAGTTAAATCATTTCTCGTTTTTGTTACGCTACGAGTTTAGCCTTGTGGGCCTCAGTCTCGATAAGGTGGGAACCACCATTTTAGCTTCTCTCGAATTATAATAGAAAATCAAAGGCAATAGAAAAATTAAATTATCATTTGAACATATAAAACTACAAAATACATTTATTACAAGAGAAAATCAAAGGCTATAGCAAAATTGGACAAAAACTGGTCTTTAGGTAAAGTGCCCAATTAAATGTCAGTAAAAGTTGCATATTTTACGGCAAGAACAACAGTGATGGGGAAGAATATATTTTAAGCCAAACATTATTTTTAAAATCTTACGATTAGAGTAAATTAACATGAATTACAGGATTATCAATATTCTCTTCTTAGGTGGGTAAACCAGGTACATGTATAATTTTTAAGCCAACTGAATTAATTACCCCTTAAACAGGTTTGTTCTCATCCTTTTATTTGGAATTCTTAGAATAATTTTTAAATCATGAGTTTTTAATTTTTAAAATTTGAATATTACTCGAAAATGTAGAAAATTTTATTAACATTTATCATTTGCTCGCCCATGAAATTTAATCAAATTCAGTTAAGTTTTCAAGATAGGAGCCAAACATTATTATTAATCGATCAATATACAGTGCTCGAAAAAAAAAACTAAGGAGGAATGTTGAAGCTACCAAAAAGGGATTGCAATGTGAAAATATATGTAGCTATGAGAATCATCATTTATGTAATAGACAGAAAGTTTGTAACATTAATTATTAGGGATCAAGAGGTTGTTGAAAATTTTAAAACAAATTGTATTAAAAATTACATAACGTGTCTTAAATCTATATCCACATTAATTACCGACCGCCGGCGGTGCTTGCATTTGTTGAAAAGAAAACCATCTTCCGGCGGCATGATGTTCTTCATACAGGAAAGCCGTCGCAAATCTAAACTGATTTGTTGATCAGGGCGGCATGCTATCAGTGAATTGAAAAATGCCGCCGGACGACGGTCTACTGTATTTAAAACATTGAATGCCGGTGGTCTCCTTTTGACAGAGTAGATGAGCTGTGTCCAGGCCGTTGGTGTTTATGCCGGTCGGCGTAGCCAGGTATGGATTGAAATTTTATGGTAGCGGCGAGGCTTCGTCTTCTTGTTGTCACGGCATTATTATTATTATTATTTGTTCATTTAGTGTTTCAAATACAATAGACCGTCGTCCGGCGGCCTTATCAATACTCTGATAGCCTGCCGCCCTCATCACCAAATCAGTTTAGATTTTCGGCGGGCTTTCTTATATGTGAGAAGACCATGCCGCCGGAAGACGCTTTTCGTTTTATTAAATTCAACTACCGCCGCGGTCGGCTAGCCAGTACGTTTTTCATATAGGAATAAAAAATGTTAGTGCGACTTAATGTTGTTTATAGTATTAAACATTCAATATTTTATTTGCAATAAATAATGAAAATACTGAAAAAGTTCTAAATTGTAAAACGTATCATCTTTAATAATAAAAAAAGTTCCTGCTCACAGTTGTTCATCGTATTTGTTTTAATAAAAAAAAATTAACTAGTGTTTTTGTACATAGTATAATTTTACATTTATAATCCTATAAAAGTGTCTGTAAATGGAATCACAATGTTTTTAATTTAGACAATACACTATCCGCAAAACACTTTAAATATTATGCAAAAAATAAGTATAAAAAACCGGCCAAGTACGAGTCAGACTCGCGCACAAAGGGTTCTGCACCATCGTACAAGATTTAATACTATGTAGGTACTTTTTAAATACTTAATTAAAAAAAAAAAGCCAAAAAAACTTTCTAGTAGAGGATCCCCTTTAATTTTTAATTTATTTTTATTTATTGTTGTTATAGTTGCAACAGAAATACATTCTGTGAAAATTTCAACTGTCTACCTATTACGGATCATCAGATACGGCCCGCTGACAGACAGACGGACAGCCGAAGCTGATAGCTTATTTGAAAATAATTGATAGCAAAAATTTTAAGACCCAGGAGATAAACCCCAATATAACATCATAAATCAGTGACGGAGAATTTCTAAAATATAATGTTTAGCATTATTAGTTCCAAAATATAATCTTTGGTTTTCTTCCTAAAATTTTTAAAAATACCAATTTATTTCAATTCTTATCTTAACTGTTCTAGTCATTTTAATTAACAAAAATAAGGTAAATATGTAATTTCTACAGATAGAAAATATTTACAATTCAAGATCAATTTAAGTAGCCCTCAACTTCCTTAGAAAGGATTAACATTTATAATCGGCAGAAAGTATTATGCAGATTGTAAACTATTTTAGTTAAGATTTACATTTCTGTTTGTATAGTCCTATGATTGTATCACGCAGATTTGTTAGTTCTGTATTAATAGACGATAGAAAGCGATATTGATCAAGTTAATTTTTGCAATAAAAATGGCACAAAAGTGTAATTATACTCCTGTGAAATTAAAGTGCAATTTAACCGTGCATAGGAAAACTTTAGTGTTAAATGTACATGACGTTATTGAACATGAAGATTTCATAGTTTCTAAGTGTTCAAATATGACCGGAGTCACCATTTATAGACTTTTGAAGCAACGAAAGGATGTAAGTATTACTGTAGCACCTAAAACGTCAACTGGGAGAAAACCCATTCAAATAGTCGGTACTATGAAACAACTGATCCGAAGAAAAGTGTATTTGTTTTATTTGCAAAAAAAAGATACCTTGAAGCCGTTAGAATTCTCAATTCTTCGAACTAAATCTCAAGGGGGTGGGTGATACAAAATAAAAAAAATAACTAAATAAATAAAACTATTAAATAGTAAATTGGTTATTGATTTTAATTACTCGTACTTATATTCGAGCGAAGTATTATAATGTACATTCATATATCACCTAGCACAATGATAGGCCTTACTTATTGCTAAGGCTGTACTCTAACTCTGCGACAGTTTCCCTACATTAATCCTCACATTAATCTCGAGTTCCGTGGTTGAAGGTAATAGAACACTTCAAATATCTGTCTTATAATGAAATAAGGAAAATAACCTATAATTATAAATATTCACCATGCTTGATACGCAAAAAAAAGGAAAATATATTAAAAGTAAAAACTTATGTACAAATTATTCAAAATCAATGGTGTTATACCCCAATCAGTACTGTTTGGTTCCCAATATCATAGTAAGTACATTAAATTTTAGGTTATACAAATAAAAGTTTCCTTAGAGCTTAATTTATAAAATTACTTAAATACTTAAATAGTCCTACACAATTTTAGTTTTACAAAGCACAGGAACCAAGTTCTTATTTAAATTCTGCATACCTAGTAATTAGGCTCAACTTAATAGCTAATAGTAATTAGCTAAAACCATAGAAACCGATCCACGTCAAAATTATATTGTACACATATAATTATTTCGTTTTAAGGAACAAATGCGGGGTATATACACTATTCTTGGTGGTGAAGCCTTTAAGGACATTTCCCTTACCTTCTGAGGTATATATAACTGGTAGTAAAGATTGGGTTTGTCTTACTTGCTGGCACTCCAGGTTCCTAGAGGAACAGGCAAGAAACCGTCATCCTAAGGTAGGTATACTTACACACAAATGTATTCTAGAAGTGGAGAGTATTTCTACTAGGGGTAGATTTTATTTCGATGAATATCTAATACCACAAAATAACCTTCTTGTAGTGACCAACTGGGAAGATTGGGGGTGCCGTATAGTGAGGGGGCAAACCCGTCTTGGGGACCACTGCCTGAGGACCTGTAAATCACGTTGAGATAGGGGTGGTCCGTGTCTAAGGTAGTTCCAGAGCGGTAAGTACAAAACTATCGAATAGCACATGTACTAATAGAATAGTAAAAATAAAAAGGTCTGCAAAGAAAATACATATAGGTACACATAAAAATATTATTTTAGGAGTAGGTGAGCTGCTGCAGGAAGAAGTTAGACTCACCTAAGGATGTTAGATTACCTTAAGGAATTAGTCTTTCTTTCAACGGTTAGTACCCTAGATCCACAATAAAGTGTTAATTGATCCCACGCTAAATTCTATATGGGTTACTAACAATGATCCTTCTTCTTTCAAGCTAAAGAATCCGAAAAATCGAATGATTTCAATAGCTACAATCAGGTTAGCTTTTCAGAAGGACCGTAGAAAAAGTGTTCCAAAAAAAAACTAGGAAGGAAGTCCCTAAGACAATTTGGTAAGTCACTGATGAGAGGTCTTTTACTAATTGGATGCAACTGAATAGGGTATAAATCTGTTCATTTGGTTGGCTAGATCTCCAAAGGGGTCAGAAAAGAAGAATTATATTGCCAATTTAATTTATTGACAGATAACAAATCAACAAGAATATAAAAATAACAAATATTTATTATAGGTTATGGGCCAGCTAAACAGATATATTCAATAAATCGTAATATACTTTACTAGTACTAAACAGATTGGCGAAGGTGAGCGATTAAAATATTTTCAAGATAACAACCTACTTTGGATAAAATTTTAGTACATTAATGGAGACGAAACTTTGCCAAACGCTAAAAAAGACAAATTGTGAAAAACTTTACATGAATTAGACGTCGTTTGGGAGAAAAACGATAGAAAATCTGCGCTCACGGGGAAAGATGAAATTATTTTGTTGGAGGAGGCAATATTTAAGGGAAATTAGAAAATTAAGAAGAGAAGACAAAAATATTTTTTATTTAGATGGAGCATGAATAAATGAAAAACATTTTGTAAAAAAAGTTTGGCAAGATAATCAGGTTACAAATGCTCGTCAGGCATATTGGAGGATATAAAGGATTTGTTGATAGAGGCTTGTTAGAATTTGTTTCAAATTCTATGAAAGCCTCCCATAAATGACTGCTGATGTTTTTGAGGAATATTTCAGTCAAAAGATAGATTTATTACCGACCAATTCTGTAATAGTTATGGACAATGCCAGTTACCATTCAAGATTAAAGGAACCGTTACCTAACACTAAAAAGTGGCTGGATGGTAGAAGAGATGTTTTTGGTATGGATTCAACATTTTGTACAAATTCACAAACCCACTAGAGATGATCCAGTATTGATGGTGTTGGATAATCATAGTAGTCACATTTCTTTGCCAATTTATACCTTCTGAAAGGAAAATGGAATCATTTTGCTTTCTATACCGCCGCATACCTCCCTCTGGATTTGACGTTTTTTTCATCACTGAAAAAAGCCTACGATGTCGAATGTGATATCTTCTTAAAAATGAGACCATATGTAAAAATAACCATTTATGACGTTAACAGCTTATTTACTTAAGCTTATATAAGGGTTGCCACCCCAGAGAACGCGATAAGTGGTTTTCAGAAATCGGGAATTTTTCCCATCAACCGAAATGAATTTACCCGAGATGATTTTTTGCCACAGACTATTTTCGTTGTAACTGAAAATAACCAACTCGCTGAAAATGAAGCTGCCGTTATGAGAGAAAATCTCAGGGATTCTCAGTCACCGACCTTAGATAACACCAGAAACCCAGCTCAAGAAAATAATGAGACTGAAAAAAGTCCTGTAGAGTCCATTGCTGGTTGCTGCAAAGATAGCGGCGATATATAATTTATTAGTGTAGTAAAAATTCCGCAGGTTAAACGTAGTACTAAAAATATAACTTCAAGAGGCAGAACGAAGCAACGGTCTGAAATTCTTACTTCTACACCCTACAAGCTGGAGCTTGAGGAAAAATAAAACAAAAGACAGAAAAAATAGAAAATTATATACCGAAAATAAAGGGCAAAAAAACAAAATTAGCAATCAGGAAGATTAAAAAGTCGATTAAACGAAAAGTTTTTGATTCGTCAAGTGACGAGGAAAGCATTAATGATCAAGATCTGTGTAATGGCGATGAATTAGATGACACTGGCCAACAAAATATGAATATTGACCCTAATGATGGAGAGTCTTGCATTATCTGTGGGGACTACGGCAAGAATGAAATCTGGTACAGATAATAATAATAATGTTTATTCATCTTTAAAAAAATATATATACAATTACATAAAAATATAAATATAAATACAAAGGGCGAATAAACATAAATTATCACAAAAGTAGTGAAACCACTTGTATGTGATACAAACAATATAATCAAACAAACCATATAATCAAACAAACAATATAATTAATGCACCTCTTAAACAAAATTTTATAAAAATATGAATTTTTTGTTATAATATTTATTTATCAGCTGTGATACTAACATTCCACAAGGAAAACCTGTCTGTAGTCCGTCAATAAACAACTGACAAAATTTTAATTTTAGTTCAAGTGTGTTTTTTTTTTTTTTTTTTTTTTGAGGATCTTAAGATGAGTATATAATTTTTTTTTATATTTATTTATTTTTTTTAAATAAAGTAATTTTCAATCATTTCATGTATCGTTAGTCGAGAGTGTTGTAGTATCCATTTTTTTATCTTTTTCTTGTACAGTCTTTTCGAATTAATAATTTTTATTTCTGTAGGTAGTCTGTTATATAATTTTGGACCCATGTACCAAAAACTTCTCTGGGTATTTGATTTATCGACTTTAGGTAAGATAAAAGTATGGAGCCTAGAACGAGTATTGTAATGGTATTCTTTCTTTTTCAGCTCATTTTTATTATAATGCTGTCGCATAAGAAGATTTTGACAGAAAAGTTGTCTAACATCAAAGAACTGACTCTCTTCGAAGAGCTGCTCTGTCGAGTAGGCATATGGTTTTTTCATTAAAATCTTTATAAGCCATTTTTGCGTAATATTTAATTTATTTATGTGACAATCAAGTGCACCGCCCCAAGCAATAATTGAGTAAGTTATATGGGTTTCAGCAAGAGCATAATATAATATTCTCTCATTCCATTTTAATATTTCTGACAAGAATTTGAATGTATGCAGTAACATTCTTAACTTTTTAGTAACAAAGTTGATATGAATATCCCATTTTAAATGATTGTCTATATATATTCCCAAGTATTTGATATTAGAGACTGCTTTAATTTCTATTCCAATATTGTTGACTTTAATTTCGATTTTGTTATAGTTTGGTAAAGCATTAGCGTATGATGAAAAGGGAACAAAGAATGTCTTACTGAAATTTACCGTAAGTAAGTGTTGCTGAAACCAGTGAAATATATGAGGCAAGTCACTTTCAACTAATAATTTCAAAGATACCCAGTCAGTGCTTTCATAAACAATTGCAGTATCGTCAGCAAAACTGATAATGTTGCCATTAGAATTTATAGAAAATAAGTTATTAAGGTATATGCTAAATAAAATTGGCCCCAGTACGGTCCCTTGCGGAACTGTGGAGGGTGGTCACATAAATTATTCAGCGGTGCCTGACAACTACAAATGTGACCTTTGCATTTAATATGTTTCTTTTTTCATCAGTTGATCTTAATTAAAGGCAAAAAAGTTCTGCCTGATAATTTAAGTAATTTTTTTCTTTTTCCTAAGAATCTAGTTTTTGGTTAGTATCATTATAGTTCGACAGTTAGGTACCTATATTTGTACTTTAAAAGCACCAATGTATTTTTTTTTATTAATGTGATAAATAAATGTACCTTTGTTCGCAACTCCCTTCCTAGTGTTTGGCATTCCCTCCTGGTGTTCGGCATTACCATAAGGTGCCGGGTAATCGCGATTTTTACCACAATTATTTAGACAGTCTTACCTTTTTTTTCAATTATTATAATTATATGGTAGTCAATGTATGTTCCCAATTACTGAGGTATAGAATTATTGGTTAATCTCTTTTTATGATGTATTGTATTCGAGGTTTTTCGGGATAATCATACTAAAATCTAGTGAAAATTTAGATAAGAAGGTATCAACATTTGCTTTTTTTTGCTTTGAACAATCCTGTACATAGACCTTTGCCATAAAAACTGAGCTATCCATGCATTTTCAAATAAAATATAGTAATAGGTTCCCGTTCGGTACTCTTCAAAACCCTAAAAACAAATCTAGAAGCAGCCACATTCTATAGGTTTTACATTTTTTTGATGACATAATTTAATGGTCGTATGAAAAATAGTATACATCACTTATAATATACTATATTATTGTTTGAGCGAATAAGTCAAAATAGTTTTAAGATATTAAACAAATGTGGATCTTACATACAGGATAAAGAAGTAACGGTAATTTTTGCACGACCTTTAACGAACTCCAGAACGGAATTTGAATTTAATATTAGAACCAAAAAATCTGATGTGTCCAACACATGACTTTCCTATCTAGTTATTATAGGCATTTTCCGGTTATTTTGTACAACCTATTGCAGCATCTCTATAAATGTTTAGAGGATAAACTAAATATATACATTTTACACATACATCTACCTCGAAACATTTTTCTATAGATATTCATTGAAAACGAAAATACAGAAAAATTTAAATTTAGCACTTTTCCATTACGGTCCATTTTAGAAAAATCATGTATAAACAAAAATTATAGAAATCGATATCGCAAACAACTTTTAGTTCAACAATTTTCATAAAAATCAGAATTTTGCACATTTTGTCAAATTTCTCGAATACGGACCATTTCAGGAAATTTTGACATAAAGCAAAAATTATAGATAATAATATTAGAAGTAACTTTTATTTGAACAATTTTCTTCTCCAAACATAAATAACAGATATATTCCATAAAATATAAAAACGGCCTCCCATAAAGTACCCCCCCAGATGTTCCGACTTTGTCCAAAATCTAATCATTTCACGTCAGGCCGAAATAAACCTTAAGTTTAAAATTTAATGTTTTTTCCTTTATCCGTTTTTGAGTTTTCTTCAAATTTCGAAATTTACACATTTTCTCAAATATCTCGAATACGGTCCATTTTAGAGAAATTATGTATAGGACAAAAATTATAGAGAATTATATTACAAACAACTTTTATTTGAACAATTTTTATAAAAAATTATGTTTTTTACATTTTGTCAAATTTCTCGAATACGGACCATTTTAGGAAAATTTTGCATTAAACAAAAATTATAGATAATTATATTAGAAGTAACTTTTATTTGAAGAATTTTCTTCTCCAAACGTAAATAACATATATATTCCATAAAATATAAAAATGACCACCTATAAAGTACCCCCCCAGATGTTCCGACACTGCCCAAAATCTAATCAGCTCATTGGACGCTGAAACAAAGCTTAAGTTTAAAATTTGGTGTTTTTCTGTGTATCGGTTCATGAGTTATGCGTTATACAGACACACACACACACACACACACACAGACACACACACACACACACAGACACACACACACACACAGACATCATCGCGAAAATAGTCAAAACGGATTCAGGGGACCTCAAAACGTAAAAATCCGTCGAAAACTCGAGGTCGAAAAAAATCATGATTCCTATACTTTCCTTATATCTGTATACAGATAGGAAAGTAAAAAGTATAAGAACAAATATTTTTACATGGCAGGCTTAAGAGACAAAGGCACCAAATATATTTACATGGCCAGGTTTAAGGGACAAAGCACCTACATATTTTTACATGGGCAAGGTTAAGAGGTAAAGGGACTAAATATTTTTACAAAAGAAAATTCAACATCTCAATACTTCTCATTGTCATTTGGTATTCCGTTCAAAATCAAGAGTTTTTCCGTGGGGCCTCAGTTTTAAATAAGATAAGAATCACTACTTTAACGTCCCCCGAATTTTATTTATAAATTTGAAGACGTATTTAGTTTTATTATTATTATTTAATCATCCTTGTATAAGCGCACGCCATTGACAATGTCTGATAAGATGACACTATTTGTAAATTTTCAATATTACGAAAATGTCAAATTTTGATAGACATTCCTGTAGGTATTTACGTCAAAATTAATAATTGAAGAAACACGTGGATAAAGGTGTCATGTCACAAAAAGATTATTCCGAGAAAAACAAGTTTAAGCATTATGATATATATGGCTCATGATACCTTCCTATCTGATGAATAGCAAATCAGAACTATCACAGACAGAAAATATAATATATTTTAAGTACATTAGGCCATAAAAATTATTTTTTCAAAAAATGTGACATGACACCTTTATCCACATGTGTCTTCAATTATTTAGTGAGAACATTTAAAGTACTTACCTTTTAGAAAAAAAATTATGAAGTTGAACAAAACTAAAACAATACAAACAAATCAAACAAAATAAAGATGAAAATGGCTGTTCGAGCAAAAACCAAAACGTTTTCCTCTCACCACACACATAAAGAAAAGAAATTTAAAATGGTCACCTCTCACAGTTTAAAAAGAAAAAAATTTTCGTTGATTCTTTTAGATAAGCAACACGAAAACTTTCTAGCATTTTTGGAAAATAATTTCGATATTTCCCAACATCTAAGATCCACTTGATAACGATCTCAAATTACTACAAAACTTTCTACCGTCTGAATACCGAGGGTAGATATTTTTAACCGGGATTGAAGGATTTAATTATTAATGATTCATTATTTTAGCGAAACACTGACCTGTCAATCATATGGAACGCCTTTGATTTGCCTTGGTTCGATACGGGTCCATGATATGTTTGGATTAAAAATATTCTGTGTTGATTTTGAGGGTCATCTCGATATTTAGTAAACTGTGAACGAGTTCAAAGGAATATGTAATACGGGGGAGGTGCGAGATATATCTATATTGATTTATATCATCGAGATAGAATAAACACTATTTTAAGATATGACAGATGGACGCACTTCTAGTGACAGAAAAGTATAATGAAAATGGCGATTTGAATCGTTCCTTGAATTATTTGAAGCCAATAATTTTATATTTGAAAACTGACGGAATGAAAATGATTTTATATCATTTAAAGGAAAATATTTAAAAAATGGCATTTATTCTCAACAAAACCGAATAGATCTTGAGTTTGACCTACTACGTAAAAGTGTAATGCAACGGTGCAGACACTTTAGCATCGTCATAGCATCTCCTCTTTATTCTGTCAATGATTTATATACTAGAATTTCTTGGTGATAGTCAGTTTAATTTAATAAACAACCAGCTTAAGGGTTTTAAATAAATTTACTTTGATCACAGTTTTAAAATGTACCCATTTTTATTAGTTTTCTCACTTAGAATGCAATATATTATGCACTTTAGCAATGAATAATAAATATTCACTACTTTTTATCACTACTTTTCCAATATGGTAAGCATTGAAATTATTATAACGATTGCAATTTTTATCCATTATTAGTAGGCCGTGATGGTTATCTAAAAGTCGCATTAAGTTGATTTAATTTTACTTCAAAATTAATTTGAAAACTCTATAAGCTAAAGAGCTAAGATTAGTAGACATTTTTGAAATAAATCGGATAAATTGCTGACGCCAATGTCAATAATAGTCCAAGCGGCGACCGCCGTAAAAAGGTGGTCATCCAGTACAAGTACAACAATATATTTTATTACTTTTTGGGTATTAGATGAATAACAAACCACAATTGTGGATAATTTTTTCAAAATCGTTAAAAAATATATAGACCTCCGGCCCGAAAATAATTAAATATGAAAAATAATTAAATATGAAGAAAGAAAGTAATGTAGAATGTAATGTAGGAGATGGAAAATTAAATCAAGAACGGTTTATATATTGTTTAATCGTTAATTTACTGAAGTATTTTTTTTTATATTATATTTAGTTTATCGGGGTGATTTATTAAGAAATTTTTAACGTCTATTTTATAGATTTTAATTTATTTTAGGTTAGCGGGTAAGAGATTATATAATTTTGGACCATGGTAAAAGTATGAATTTTGGGTAATTGATTTTTTAAAGGCTTCAGTTCTTATATTTAAGTTTGTTGCGGATCTAGTTTTTGTATAATATTGGGTTTTTCATCTTGTTCATTAAATATTCGTAGTAAGCATTGGTAGATGTAGTGATTTTGTATATTAAAAAGTTCTGTTTCTTTATATAGTAGTGCAGTTGAGAACATTTTGTGTTTTTTGAAAAATTATCTTTATTAGGAGGTTTTGTGCTACTTGTAATGTGTTTAGTGTTGTTTTATATGCTCAACCCCAAATAGTTATGCAGAAACATTGCAAGCAAACGATGGGGATGTAACACAAACATACTGCGATGGATGTATACTGCAATAGTGAGACCAATCATCACTTACGGGGCTATAGCCTGGAGTACGAGAGCTAATATCTCAAAAGTACAAAGACTAGCCTGTGTTTGCATTACTGGTGCCTGTCCTACGGCCGCAATGGAGGTGATCTTAAACCTCATCCCTCTACATTTGATGATAGAGAATGTGGCAAAAAGGACACGATATAGAATGATCAGGAACGGAGTAACCAGACGAAAGTCTACTTGCTTCAGGACTAAAGATACATGGGACATGCCCCAGGATGAAATGCTAAAGAAGTACAGTTTTGTGAAAAACTTCAAAACCACAGAGCTGGGCTGCAAGAAAGAATGGAGCCAAGAATCCATCGCGCTTACAACCGAAAGACGTGCTATTCAGTGGTATACGGACGGTTCCAAAACCATAGAAGGAACTGGAATAGGAGTGTATGGGCCGAGAACCAAGCACTCCGAAAGCTTGGGAAAATACCCAAGCATCTTCCAGGCGGAAATTCACGCCATCGAGAAGTGTATCCAGTTCAACATCGAGAGAAACTATCGTAGACAAGAAATTATCATCATGTCCGATAGTCAAGCAGCCATCAAAGCGCTGAGCTCTTACGTAATCAGCTCAAAAATGGTCTGGAGATGCCTAGAACAATTGAATGAGCTAGGCGAGAAAAATAGAGTTACTCTCACTTGGGTCCCGGGACATAACGGGGTACAGGGTAAGGAGATTGCAGATAGTCTTGCAAGGAAAGGGACTCAAGCACCCTTTTTGGGACCTAAACCGTTCTGCGGTAACAGCAGTAACATAAAATTAGGAGAAATTATTCAGTAAAAGTTTTCGTCCTTTAAATGTATTTGTGAGTATGAGGTTAGTGGGAAGAGGACGTGCCAAAAGGAAATATTAACGTCTTAATTTGCCGACGTTTCGACGTTTATTTTTGTTTTTTTTTTCGAGGCTTATTAAATTAATTAATGCAAGGCACATGGCATATGTGGAATTTGCCGAAACAGTTAAAACAGTTAGAACAATACATAAATAAAATCTAATACTAAAAGTAACATTTACACACAGATATCTTAAAATGATATTTTAAATTGATATTTTAAAATGATATGATATTTTAAAATGATATTTTAAAATGATATTTTAAAATGATATTTTAAAATGATTTTAAAAATGATATTAGATTCATTATACTATTAGAATATGTATTTTTAGATCAGGCTTAAATGTTTTGTAGGAGAATAAACATTCTGGGTGTCCCAAAAGAAATGGATAAAATTCATAAAACCTCTATAATTAAATTTTGGCAAAAATGCAAAACAGTTTCATTTCTTTTTAGATTTTCTTGTCTTATTTCACGGAGCTGCGACGTCATTTTGTTTAATTTTGTTAGAAACTGCTCTAGAAAAATCGGAATTATTATTAATTTTATATACAGAATGACCCATTAGTGTGTGGAAGTGCAATATCTCGGTTGTTTTCGGAAATACGAGATAATGTAGAATCCATAAGATTTACGGTTCTCAGAGGCACCTATTGTAAGAATATTTTACAATGTACTGGGTGCCCCCAAAAATCAAGGCAAGATAAAAATTATTTTTTTAAATGTATTTTATTTTTTCGAATTCTACTAAAAAATCTAAATAATTTTGTAAATACCATAAATTCAATTGTTTTCAAGCTTTTGACATTCGAAAATTGACTTTTTCACACTTTGACAAGCTGTAGCACTCAAACGCTTGAAGTTAGAGTAAAACGGTTTATATGTCCTTTTCTTAGTTTTTCATATCCTGTCCAGATATGCGAACTTTTGGATAAATTAAATATAAAAAAGATCTGACTTTCGGTTAAACCAGAAGTGGATCATTTTATTGCATATTTAAATACTAAGATATGGACATGTAAACCGTTTTACCCTAATTTCAACCGTGTGGGTGCTGCAGCTTGTCAAAATATGAAAAAGTCAATTTTCGAATGTCAAAAGCTCACAAATAATTTAATTTAGACATATGATGTTTTATATAAAACTACTTAGCTTTTTTACTAGAATTCAAAAATAAAATAAATTACAGGGTGTTTCATTTTTTGAAAAAAAAAAAATATATATTTTATGTTGCCGTGCTTTTTAGGACACCCTGTATATTGGTAAATATTTTTGCAATAGACCCCTCTGTGAATTATAAAACTTTTGTATGAAATTTTTTCGTATTTTCAAAAACAACCGATATATTGGATCTAAAATATCGGGAATCCCATTTAAAATAGTAATTTGTGTAGCAAGAGTGGATATGACGACCATCTGAGTGCGATACGGACAATCCACTCGAGTTGTACAGTATATTTTTTCTACGACTCACTAACAAAAATTTACTAAATTTCAAAAATGAATTTGGAGGTTATTAAGATAAAATAACTATTTAAAAAATAATTTTACTGATTTATAAAATGAAATTAGTCCTCAATCCTGGATTTTAACTCCAGCCCCTTCGCATGGCAAATCAATAGTCTACATCTGCGCTAAGAAGGCAACTATTTTTTTTTTAAATACTTATACTTAATTAGGTTGGTTTTAGATAGTTTCATTTAATTTTACGAGTTATTTGTAAATTTAGATGAATATCTTGTGGAATGCTATTATATTTATCGATTCTTTATAAGAATTACTCATTTTGAATTATATTTAATCTCAAAAACTAAAAAAAAATATACAATTAGTTTGACCAAATTGTCTCTTAATTAGGATTTCATATCCGTACAGTATTTTTTCTAGAATGGATAATAGATTTGTCGAGGTAAGAATCCTGAACCGAATTATTACTAACAGTAACAATTACGCAAGCGCAGTAGTTAAGAAGCGTTCGCAGGACAAAAAGAACTGAACTATTGGTTCTATCCTGCGTTCACGGTAAAATTATTATTATTAATATAAGAAGACATAAATAAATTCATATCTACTAATTGATGTGTAGTGATATAATTCGATTTTTATGAAAAAAATTGTAAACTTTCGACTATTTTTCTTTTTTGAAAAACTATATAAAATTTTGGAAAAGTGGCTCTAGTGAAACACAGATTTAACCTTTACCTACAACAAATACATTTTATGCATACATATTTTCTGCAGAAACTACAGAATGAATCATATGTATCAATATATTTACTAAACGGATATAATTTAATATCTATTCTAGAATGTATATAAAAGTAGACCGCTAACTAAATATTATACACCCTCATGTATATCTATTCAACGCACAGACTACAGAACGAAAAAGTAGGCCATTGCATTCTACTGAATGGATATTTCATATCCATTCTAGAATGGACACTGTTGGGATATGACATACACCAATCAGAGTTCAGATTTTTGCCAGATTTATTTTTGCTAGGCTAGAAAATAGAGTGGAATATGGCAGTACTTATACAGGTGATTGAAATCAATGCAATTTTCATATTAAACTGGATAGCGTGTAAAATACCCTAATGGGAAAAAGGAGGCCAATTCGAACATAAAATAAAATAACGAGTGTCCCATTTAAAGCGAAAAAACTAACTTTGAAATGTATCACTTTCCTGGAGAATCCTGTATAACTGAAATTATTTTTATATTGCTACCAATTTTGAAACACAAAAGAAATTAGTTTTAGATCTACAGACTGAGTCGTTACCGGTGGCCCACCCTGTATATAATAATAACGGATGAAGCACCTGCTTGTAAAATCAGAATTAAATAATAGCAGAAAAAAATATTCTAGGTATTGGATTAACATCAACATCTACGTGGGTGATCATAATCTTAATAGTGATTCAAAATTGATGCTCATCAAACGCCTACAGACGTATTTTAGTGCCATATGGTCGACTTTGACTATACCAGGATTTCCACAAAAAAATATTAATTTATTCATCATAAAATGCGTAATGCATCGTGGTTAGTCATTCATCGAAGATCGGAGGAAAGTTGTTTATTTTTAAGAAATTACGCAGTTTTAAAAACAAAGTTTTTAATTACTCAAGGATTCCTTTTTATTTACGGGTGTTAAACAAATGATTAAAAAATAGTTTTTAACCATCACTGAGAATTGTGTAATTATAACTAATTAACAGAGTGTAAAATATTGTACCTACGCCTCTGAAGTATCGTAATTTATCAAATTTAGGTGCAATGATTGAACATGACGTGTAATTAATGAGTACATAGTTTAAAATCAAAATATTTAACTTCAGAGAAAATATTTAATATTGAAATATGTGTATTTTACGAATAACTGGGGTTTCACAGAAAGGAATGTAAATGAAACATGATATAAGCGTGCAGGCAAGTAACATATCCGTGCCGTAAAATTTATTTTTCTTCGACTACACGTTCTCAACTGTTGATGAAAAAGTGAGGTACATTTCCTTATTTGATAATCTCTGATGACACAAAGTAATAATTTCCGTTTCTAATTACACAAAGTAGTCATTCCCTAATTATTTTAATAAATGATGTGTGTCATTAAATGTCAAACAAGAGGTAAATAATTATTTAGAAAAAAACACTGTAATTTCCTGCTTGTAGAAAATGAGTACCATTCATTACCTGTTAAACAATATCTTATTGTATACCTACAGTTTCACATATTTCTTCACTATATTGCAATTATATCACACTTACATTTGTCATCAACCTTTTTGGAATTCAACTAAAATTACATTAATGTTCTTATTAAATGTTGATTAAAAATAGACTTAAACTTAACATTGGATGTTCATCGCTTAGAATTAATCGAGATACGGCGGTATAAGATTTCAATTTGTTTCAAAAAAATGTCCGCCGGTTCATTAAATACCGACGCGATATGCATTCTGCGCAGGGCAGGTTTTACCTAACATGAGGCCCTAGGCGCCAGACAATTTTGAGGTCCTTTGTTAGGCATCTATTTTATAATATTATTATTAAATAAACTATAGAGTTACCAGGGTCTTTCGTAATATATTTTAAATCAAATGTCAGTCACAGCCAAAGTAAAAAATACAAAAAGATTTGTTTTTATTTTTTAATACATTTTATTTGACTCTAATTATTAAAACGCAAAGCGTTATGGAAATTAACACCGTAATCTGTCAAAAAAAAAATGATTCCTGTCGCGAACGCACGATATTTATTTTTTCATTATTAAATTAAAAACCAATACTAGTAGGAACTATTCACCAATAGGGCAATTATTACCGTTACCGCATCTTGTGATAATTTTATATTAGATTCTACATTCTATTCTGACATTCTGCAAGCAAAGCAAATAGGTACCTATATTATTTATGCTATGTTATGTACCACATACTTAGTTTGTTAGAAATGTTAGGTATTAATCTAGAGCAGTGTTACTCAAAGTGTGCTCCGCGGAGCCCTAGGGCACCGCAAAGCCTTTGTGGGAGCTCCGCCAAGAAAATAATAGTCATAATAAAAAAAAAGAAGCAGCACTATCGCCACAAAAGGGAGGGACCTGGCTTAAGGACCTTTTTTTAGAAGTCACTAAGAGGAAGGAAGATATATGATTTTGCTTGAGGATCTTTTTTTTAGAAATGAGTTTAGGGCTCCGTTAAATAGTTCGCTTTTCAAAAAGGTTCCCTTGCTAAAAAAGTTTGAGAAATACTGATCAAGAGCATACTAATACAAACTCTACTCCAATTTACCTTTACGCCTGGAGCGCCTTCAGGAAACACGCTCTGACCAAAAAAGAGTGTTATCAATTTGGTATTGGTTCGTTAAAGAGCAGTCAAGCATGCAATTTGGACATTTAGCTACTCTCGTTCAAAAAGTTGAGTCAAATTAGTCTAGAGTGCACTCTTTTTTACACAGTTTAGACTGGATTAATTTGAGTAAGTTTGACAGAACGTAGAGTTCTTTTCAGAAGTTGTTATTTCATATTATTTGTGTGTCACAAAGGTGTTTGTACATGGAATTCTATAAAGTTTGTTTTAAAATAAATACTCTAAAATTTCTTGTCTTATTGACTTTATAGATCATTCATTATAAACTCGATTATAAAAAGGACTGTGAATAGGTACATTATAAAATGTATAAATGTATAACAAATAACTGTAAAAAGCTTTAATTTCGTTGCCGTTCAGAAATTTTGGGCCAATGAGAATAACTCTACAGTAACCTGGGCAACCGATCTAAGAAAATTAGTCTGATTCAATAATTATCACGGTCACAAACAACGGCCGTATTCTGGTTCATTTTTATTTTCTCCTGGGCTCGTCTGACTATGTCTCCGAATAACACTGAAGCCTCTTGGCTTATTGTGTTTTACCCCATGTTAGTTCATAGCACCCACTCTGTCGCCTTTGTACCTTGTACAAGTTTGTACAGATCCTTGGGTGAGTGGGTTCTATACGTTGTTGGATCAACCTGGGATTGTCCAAAAAGTGCCTGTCTTTTGCGATCTAGAACTTCGCATTCGCACATTATGTGTTTGGCCGTTTCTGCTTTCTTGTGACATAGTCTAGTCGGCACATGAGTTCCCCATCGTACATGCCAATTTTGTTAAAGTGTCCCTTCACTGGGGCGTGCCCAGTCAGGAACCCTATTATCACTTTCAACTGGTTCCTATTCATAAAGAGTAGTTCTCCAGTTCTTCTGGGATATGGTCTGCCTATGAAGGCTTTTCCATGTGCCTGTTTTGGAGTGCTTCCCCAATAGTTAATATGTTGTTCACGAATCCAGTCGTTTATGAAACCCCGGAGTGTACTTTTTGGTACTCCTGGGAGTCCTGGGTTTGTGTCTGGTTCCGGTGTTTCTTCTGACCCTCTTTTTGCAAGTTCGTCAGCCTTTTCGTTGCCTTCGATCCCTTGGTGACCTGGCACCCAAAATAGTTTTACTCTGCCAGTGTTCTTAGTTCTTCGATGTATTCCCATACCAGCCTCGACGTAACTTTCTGACTCGATATGGCCTTAAGTGCCGCTTGGCTGTCTGACATTATTTGAATATGCCGATTTTCGACAGCTCTTTCAATGTTCGTTTTTGCACATTGCAAAATTGCGTATACCTCGGCCTGAAATACCGAGGAATGTATTCCTATAGCATAGCTATGGTTAGTATCAGGGTTTTTGGAGAATACTCCCACACAGTGCCTTCCGCGATCTTAGACCCGTCTGTATACCAATTTTGTTCCTGTCGTTGCGCATTGGGCTCCCTTATAGTGGCCTCCGCTCTTTCCTGTATTAAAACCTCAAATGAAGTATTAAAAAAGTACCTCTTGGTTATGTGGTTTGATCTCATGTCTGGTGCAGTTACACTATTTACACCAATACGTCGCGCCGCCTGATTCAGCTTTTCTTGCTCTGTTACCAGATTGAAGCTTTGCTGACCTAATTTATTATTTTTATATTTAAACATTTTGTGAGGCCCCTAAATATGAGGCCATAGGCTAGCGCCTAGTGGTAAAACCTGTCCTGATTCTGCGCAAGCAAGCGAATTAGTACACCCATGTTGTAACGTGATACTTGATATTTTATCACTTTGTTATAAGGTGTTTGAGCTCAATTGATTGGGGGTGGTTTAGGTTATTAAATAACTCGAATAACTTTTAAAACTTACTATACTTGACTTTAGATTAGTTATAAAAATATAGAAATTCACTAACCACTAACAAATTATAATTAAACCATGTTTTAGATAAGGTAGTAGCAAATTCTAATTCACATAGTTTTACTAAATTCAAATTTAAGATGATTTATTTAAAAGCACTTATCTTTAGTTAAAAGAAGGTAATATAAGGAATGTTTATTGCATGGTATATCTTCGGGCAACTTCTTCAAAGGGATTCGGTATCCTTATTCGTAATTCTGCAACTTGAATGATATCGTGATATTTGGTATTCTAACTTAAACTAGAAACTGTCTAGATCTTCTTGAGATGAATCAACCCACGGTCTTCAGATTGTACCAAAACCAAAACAAACTTCTAGGTATAAAAACCATAAAACTTCTTGATGGGAATTCAAAACGTCTAGATATAAATCCAAATAAAATTATTTAGTACATCGGATGACCAAGATATGTTAAAATTCAAATCAACTTGATTCGTTGACATCCAAGTCAAAAATAATTCTCACAAGGCGAATATAGGAAGAAGACAAATGACATTTAAGAGATGGTTGTGTCGGAATAACGGTTCCAACCGTTACAATGTATAATGTGAAATCAAGGTGGCATTATCAGAGTGAAATTTTGGCTCCAATTTGGGTTAATATTCACAACAGAATCCAATAACTTTGAAATTAAATATTTATGCAACCGTTTGAGCTAAGAATATGCGGTTTGCGGAATTGAACTTTTCTTGTTAAACTCTACAAAATGGTAGGTATGCATAAATAATACGATACCTTTTTCATTTTTTATTTCATTTGGGAAAAATATGAAAATTGAAAAAAATACGTACTATTGTTCATTTATTTTAAATATATTTTATTAATACCCAATAATAATATATAAATATAATAATAATGTAATTATTATTATTATTATTATTATTATTATTATTATTATTATTATTATTATTATTATTATTATCATGCTAAGTAAAATGTATTTAAAATAAATAAAGACAGTACTTACTTATGAAATTTTCATTTTTTTCAAAATAAATAATTAAAGAAATATTGCATTCACGGGAATCGAACCGCGTCGCGAAATGCACATTCGACTACTTGTTCAGTGCTCTACAAACTGAAATAACGTTGCATATCAAGTAAGTTATTTAATAAAATATGTGTATCGTAAATTTTTTAGCCGATATTTTTTACAACTTTAAGTTGTCTGACGTCTCCTTTGCAGGGTTTTTAAAATAAATCCTTCCGGATGGTCCCACTTTATAAAATTCCAGTCGGAGATACGACGTGTACCATCTTGCGACCATTAGCTCTCTGTCTAATAGTGATTCTAAATCGACTTAATGAGACATACAAAATGGAATAATACACGATATTTATCGGCGAGCATTGAATCTTTCTTTGTTGTCTTATTCGGATTTTACAAAGGAAACGAAAATTCCAATTTACACAATTTGAAAAATTACAAATTCCATAAATACAGTAAAATTGTGTTAAATCCGAAAACAAAAAATTTAAAACCTGAAATTTCCGAAATACCAGCCATTATTAATCAAAAAATCTGATGTGTCCAACACATGACTTTCCTATCTAGTTATTATAGCTTTTCCGGTTATTTTGTACAACCTATTGTAGCATCTCTATAAATGTTTAGAGGATAAACTAAATATATACATTGTCCACATACACCTACCTCGAAACATTTTTCTATAGATATTCATGGAAAACGAAAATACTGAAAAATTTAAATTTCCTACAATTTTTTCATTACGGTCCATTTTAGAAAAATCATGTATAAACAAAAATTATAGAGATCGATATCGCAAACAACTTTTATTTCAAAAACTTTCATAAAAATCAGAATTTTGCACATTTTGTCAAATTTCTCGAATACGGACCATTTCAGGAAATTTTTACAAAGAACAAAAAGATAATAATATTAGGAGTAACTTTTATTTGAACAATTTTTTTCTCCAAACATTAATAACAGATATATTCCATAAAATATAAAAACGGCCTCTCATAAAGTACCCCCCAGATGTTCCGACTTTGTCCAAAATCTAATCATTTCACGTCAGGCCGAAATAAACCTTAAGTTTAAAATTTAATGTTTTTTTCTTTATCCGTTTTTGAGTTTTTTTCAAAATTCGAAATTTACATATTTTCTCAAATATCTCGAATACGGTCCATTTTAGAGAAATTATGTATAGAATAAAAATTATAGAGAATTATATTACAAACAACTTTTATTTGAACAATTTTTATAAAAAATTATTTTTTTTACATTTTGTCAAATTTCTCGAATACGGACCATTTTAGGAAAATTTTGCATAAAACAAAAATTATAGATAATTATATTAGAAGTAACTTTTATTTGAAGAATTTTCTTCTCCAAACGTAAATAACAGATTTATTCCATAAAATATAAAAATGACCACCTATAAAGTACCCCCCCAGATGCTCCGACTCTGCCCAAAATCTAATCAGCTCATTGGACGTTGAAACAAAGCTTAAGTTTAAAATTTGGTGTTTTTCTATGTTTCGGTTCATGAGTTATGCGTTATACAGACACACACACACAGACACACACACACAGACACACACACACAGACAGACATCATCGCGAAAATAGTCAAAACGGATTCAGGGGACCTCAAAACGTAAAAATCCGTCGAAAACGCGAGGTCGAAAAAAATCATGATTCCTAAACTTTCCTTATATCTGTATACAGATAGGAAAGTAAAAAAGTATGGGTCAAAATGTTAAATTTAATTCCAAATTGTAAAATATTTCGCTTGTGATGTACCTTTAACTTCTACTCTGAATGTTACAAAAAATTGTTAAAAAAACTATCTCTTCAAGAATTTTAATACAACGTTTTTTTTTTTAATTTTACAATGAATCATAATTAGAAATAGCCGATCTCCATAAACTTAATATTTTTCATATTCCTTTTAAAATTATACAATATGTGGATGATGTTTATGTTTATACTGAACACCGAAAATATGAAAATGTAGTGGGGTCATTGGACTCCATAGCAAACAAATTAAATTCTTGATTAATCAAAAATGGATTACAATTACAGTTACAATATTTACTAGACATAATTTGCCAAATAATAATATACGACTTAATAACGTAGATTTCACAATAAAAAACGAAGTAAAATACCTAGAGTTAATCCTTGACAGAAAACTTACGTGGAAAACGCACATAGAATAAATGTAACAAGGGACTGAATTTTCTGAAAATGGTTGTAAAAACCTGGTGGGGTGCTGATGTAGAAACAGCTTTATTATTTTATCGCGCTTATTTGAGGTCAATATTGGACTACGGTTGCATACTTTATGGATCTGCTAGTAATAATTTACTAAAAAGAATCGATGCATTTCAAAATACAGTTTTACGTTTATGTCTTGGAGCAATGAAATCAACACCAATTAATCCTCTCCACGTAGAAGCACTTGAACCTCCACTAGAGTATCGACGGACATATCTTAACGAGAAGTTTCTGACAAAAGTACACCTTCAAAATATAGAACTTCTTGGAAATATTAGCCGACTACATGTATTTGACCTTGTTAATAAATATTGGAAATTAAAAAATTCCCCACCATTGTGCATTGCGTTTCACCAATACCAAACTCAGTTGCCCAGCATATATAAAACTGATGATCTAACACAACTTGTTGACTGTCCTCTATTTCTTCATAAAAATCGTATCATTCAACCATATGATGACTCTGATGTACGCATAAGTAGAAATATATTGAGGTAATTTCTATCTAGTTGGGCAAACGCCCTAATCATATATACTGATGCTTCTAAAACCTCCACTGGAACAGGTTTTGCTTATTATATTCCATATAGAAACAGAGAAATCACACAGTCTGAATTCTGCATTTTCTATTTTTAGTGCCGAAGCTTTAGCCATATACGAAGCTTTACTATATGTCAAATCGATTAATCACAACAGTGCAGTGCTAGCTTCCGATTCTCTATCTGTTTTAAAGGCCCAACTGTTAATTGTAACCCATATATCTTTAAAATTAAAAAGCTTGTCGCAGAGTTATCTCTAACTGGTACACTAATTCATTTCTTGTGGATAAAAGCTCATATAGGCCTAGCAGAAAATGAACATGTCGATAAACTTGCTAAAGATAGTATTAATATTGGATATCCACATCCAGACTACAACTTATGCGTGGGTGATTACTTTGTTACTCTCAAAACCAAACTACGTTTAATGTGGTCGCATTCATGGAGTGAATTTTCTTTCACTAACCCAACAAGATACACATTGTTACATCCGACCATACCCACAAAATATTCGCATAAGCAGTTTAATATTCCTCGCAGATTTATTACAACAATCATTAGACTCAAATTTGGACACGCATGTTATCCCCAACATCTTTCTCGTATAAATGTTATACCTAGTGACAACTGTGAACAGTGTGGAGGTATAGGTGGTTTAGATCACATTTTCTTTGAATGCACTACGTATCAGAATCTGTCAAATGAATTATATAAAAAACTGTTCATGGTAAATATAACTGCTCCGTTTAATGTATTGTCAATTTTAGCTTCATCTAAAAAAGAAAATTTTGATTGTTTGATAGAATTTTTGTCAAAAGCAGATATAAGATTATAGTAGATTTGTTACATTTGTTTTTGATATATCCTAATTACCTTTGTTATATTACCCTACCCATACCGTGGCCTATTTCTAGTGTCTTAAAAATAAAAATGTCATGATGGGTCCCTGGGCGAGAAACGAGTGTCCTTGTTTATGTCCTTTGAAAAGTATTGTCTTTTTAATTTTTGTTTGTCGTGATAGGTTGGTTTTGTTGCGATAGATTGGTTTTGTTTGGATGGATTATTATTTTTATTGCCATTGTTGTTTACCATTTATTTTGTATTGTATTATTTATATTATATTATTTATATTCATTAAGTGACTGGCTGAATGACAAAAGTCCAAGCCAAAAAGAAAATTACATTCATTATATTCATAAATTAGTAGTGAAAATATGTAATTTTTTATTATAATAAATATATGTTAGAATAGTTTTATTTTCAGAAAAAAGTATTACTGTAGATAAAGTATAGTGTACTATACTGTTTAATAAAAAAGTATGTGGCTCTGGAAAAATTATGGTACATATATTGTTACGAATATTTTACGTTGTCTTTATTTATCAACAGAATCTAAATTAAACGTAAAAAACGATTTTATTCTCGTCGAACCTTTTTCCTTCTCAACGTCACGCCTATGTTAAGAAAACCATGCATGCACTCACCTCATCGCATCCAGCACACCTTGGCTTCAATTTTTCTGCGTAATGTCTTTCGCAATAAATGCTATCCTCGTAAACGCAGTACGCAAGGTCCACCAACAGATCATCACAACTAGTACACTGCAAAAAAATGTAACATAAACAAAATGTATTACCTTCGTAATTTCGTTTTTAAAATAAATTCAACACAATGTTTATCATTTGATATGATATGGTATGTGTGTCGCACCGTCGCATCCCCTCTTCTTCAAAAGTTACAACTCAAAAAGTACCAGTTTTTGTTTTATATCAGCAAAGTTAATAAAAACCTTATACTTTTTATTAGTAAAAGTGTCACAAGTCGGTGTCTACAATTATTCTATAGAAGTGGCTAATGACATTTTTAAAAATTTTCGAATATTCCGTTCTTCAGCCATCAAAAGTGTCATATTTTGACTTGCGTCAATTTTTCTCTATAAAATTATGTTGAAGTTATCTGTTATAACGTCATATTTCGATTTGCAACACTGAAACAAGCCTACCACAGTGCAATAAAAAAGACTTATTGCTTTTATTTAAAACTATTACGTATATTTTTATAATTGGCAATTAATTTATTAATATTGTAATGTTTTCGAAATAATTTTAATTTTTTGTAGAATTATTTTTTTTGCGTTCGCGGTATTTTTTCTTAAAATTTTTGATTATGATAAGTAAATTATTATTTATGTCATAAATCAAAATTTGATGTATATTCAGAATCATAAAAAGCGACACAACTCAAAAAAGGTCAATGTTTGAAAGTAAAAAAATAAATTTAAATCTTGATTTCAAATCAAACGATGACTATAGGTATTTACCTAAACACCCTAAATTATCAAATCATATTAAATTATTTTCTATCTCATTATCTCACAATTTGCATTTTTGGACTTATGTCAACTTTGAAGAGAGGTGCGATATATTTTATATGACTACTTATAAAAATAGATTCAATTTATTTTACCTTAAAACAAGAAGGATGCCATACAGATTTACCTAATCTAGGTGCAGCTACACTTATCTGTTGACTATGGATTGGTTTGTAACAATGCGCACACGTACTATTTGGTGGGGTCAGTTTTGCCACCCCTACGTCTAATGCTACGTCATTTCTACCCGAGATAAAATCCTGAAAAAAAAATTACAATAAAATAAAATCTAATATATGATCTTTTTATAGTAGCCACTGCTGATACTCAAGAACCGCACCATTAGGGCTATTGTATTGTATTCAAGGCCATTTTATTGCATTCCAGGCTATTTTATTGTATTCAAGGATATTTTATTGTATTCAACGATATTTTATTGCATTCAAGGATATTTTATTGTATTCAAGGTTATTTTATTGAATTCAAGGATATTTTATTGTATTCAAGGCTACTTTAGATACTTCAAAGTCATTCGAAATGCTTCTCTTTTAATCTAGACATTCCAAATATCTTACTAACATACAAGCTTTTGTCTCCACATAATACCTAGTACAATTGAGAACATCCAATGAGGGATAATAGGCGAACTGTCACCACCAGGTGGCACTACTGAAACGTGAGGTCAATATTAAATGTCACTTTCAAGTGAATGGTGTGTTTGTTTTTTAATTTTATTGTGTTTTAAATATATATTTGAGAAAATAATGATTAAAATAGTAAATGTAAAAATACGGATAAATAATTAAAACAAGTGACCTAAAGGAAGAACTAAAAAGAAGCACTGGTAAAGTAATTGGAACTATATAAAAACTTATTGGAAGAAGTAAGTTTATAAGTGATTTTCTTGTGCTATTTTTTGTAATATTTTATTAATCTCAGGCACAAATTTGTAATACTCAATGGATAAAATACATACTATATTGATATCATGACAGAACTTCAACAAAATATATAGATTTGAGCACTTTATAATGGGCACTTTTGAAAGATCTTATTTTATTTGAATGTAAACATTTTTAAGGACTAAAGTTACTATTAAACTTGTAATAAATCTTTTCTACATTCAAAAATTTACATGGTGACTATCTGTGTCTGTAAAGTGTGGAGGGTGGGTTACCCCCCACGGCACTTAGGCCTCACTAGGCCCATTGTACAGCCTCCTAAAATGATAGAATGGTGACTAAAAATGTATGATTTTAATTAATTTGTAAATCGTAATTTGGGAGCATAGCTTTTTAAAGGAAGACATTTTTTTTTAAATATAATTATGATATACTTCAATGTTATACTGTAGAAATCAAGCTCTTTTTATGGTTGTTAAGGGAGTCATAACGGGCTAGCCCAATAAAAACAGTTATGACCGAACTGTCATTATTTTAAGTCACATTCGGAAACTAATGACGGTGTCATATGTTAAAATTTTATTTGATTTTAGGTTGTAAAACGTAGCAAATTTCAGTATATTATAAAACATTGTACGACACACGCCCGTTACCTAATCTCCAGTATAACTTCAAGACATTTGCAATGCTTATGAGATCCTTTTAGATGGTAACGATGGTTACTTTAAAGTTCAGACCATCGACAGCAATAATTTCAAATATTCAAAAACCACACATTTTAAGTAAACTCTACATCTCGAAGATCGTCTACAAGAAATTTTAACTTACATGGTAACTATCGCAGTTTTCAGGTTCGACGAATTTGCAGGCTGATAAAGCCAAGTCTTGCTTGGGTAGTTGTCTAACTATTCTTTGGGAACGATTCATTTCTCCCTTGGACCCGAGTTTGGGGACTTCCTCTGTCGGCAAGGTGGAATAATATTGGTCAACCTGTAAAAAACAAACAAAATAGGAAATTAATAGAATATAGAATAGAATACTTTATGCCCAGTAATACATATAAAATGTTTACATGGTCGTCAGTATTTAAACCTTTAAATAGTTAAATGCAAATAGAACATTGGCAAAATATACAACATTTTACATACATATACAACATATAAAATTTTAAATAAAAGAGTTTTTAAAGGTCAAAAGGGTTGGTAATAATAATTAAAATTAAAAAAAAATACCTCATATATATTATAAATAATAGGCAACATGTTTCACTCTTACAAAATAATCGTTAATGTTGTATAGGACATCTTTATCCTATATCTATGATAGGACACCATGCCCAGTAATACATTTTTAATTCACGATTTAAACTGTTTCCTGGTAGCTTATAGAAAGAAATACATATTGTTCAAGGCTTGTTTATTCTAGTTCGTGATTTTTCCTTCTGGTATTGTATCCATGATACTTCTTGCATACATGATTTGTTTGGCAGTTAAGCGTCAAAATATATGCCAAAAATAATATTCATTGTTTCACTCTTAGACTAGGTAATCCTAGTCTAAGGTTTCACTCACATATAAGGGACATGAAGTTATCTATGCGTCTCAGTTGTTAAGGTACACGTCGTTTATAAATAGACAGTAGACGTGACGAGCAGCGGACAGTTTGTAAAAATAAATGTAAATTAGTTTTATGTATATCGCATTCAAAGAACGCGTGTCTCAACATAACAGGAGCCATGAAAACAACACCGACTAGAGCCATGGAAGTCATTCTTAGTCTCACTCCCCTTGATATTTACATCAAGGAGGTTGCTCTGACGACAATGACACGCCTCCGCACGGTCGGAATAGAACCTGATATAGGATCTGGTGAGGCGAGACGTCACTTTTGGCAGGAGGCTCTGGATACGCTCCCACTGCTTCAAGCGAACATGGACTCCATCTCACCGAAATATATCTTTCATAGGCCATATAAAGTTATAATAGAACAAATAGAAGAGCCGGAAGTGGCAGATACGATTCATATCTACACCGACGGTTCTAAAACAAAACAAGGCTCAGGATGTGGAATTTACTCCAGATTCTTAAACCTAAACATAAAATGGGCTGTGAGCAATAGTGCCAGTGTAGTTCAAACATAGCTAACGGGGATTCTCATAGCAGCAAAAGAAATAACCAGAAACAATATCACTGGAAGGAACATGCTCATCTGTACAGATAGCAGACAAGCACTACTCACCCTGAACAGATCACGAATTTATTCAGGGTTAGTACTAGAATGTCACGAAGCTTTGGCCGAAGTATCCATCAACAACGTGGTCACCTTAAGATGGATTGAAGTTCATGCCACATCGAAAGGTAACCGTCTAGCTGATTCACTAGCCAAGAAAGCAGCCAAACAAATACTTTTTGGACCTGGTCCTTCTATTGGCCTGACAAAATCGGTAGTGACAGACCTAATCAAAGAACATTCTCTTGTGAAATTCAAGGAAAGATGGGATGAAACAAGAAACTGCAGAGTTGCCAGGGAGCTCTTAAGTTATCCTGATCATTGCCAGGTACGAAAGCATCTCCATATCATGGGGCTGTCAGAATCCGCACTCTGCAGAGGGTGCGAACAAGAAGATGAGACCATCGAGCATATCCTTTACGATTCCTCGACGCTTTCATTTATTAGAAGATTTGTGTTCGGCGAGTATCGGCTAACACCGGCCGATATAAGAGAAGCACCTCTTGGTGACGTTGTCAACTACATTAAATCTGTAGGCTGGCTCACGAGCTAGTAGGTGCCTATCTTCTCACGAGGATGCACAATGGGCCTAATGAGGCCTAAGTGCCGTGGGGTAACCCACCCTCCACACGTTACAGATACAGAGATCTATATCGCAGAATCCTGAATTTTTATTTTAAATTTTAGAGTTCATGAATGGTTTATATTGTAAGGTGAACTACGCTAAATAGTTGTGGTTGTTTTTGTGTGGAATTTGAGGACAATAATTACACTTTGTAACATTACAACAATGAGTCTGATCACGTATTACATTAGTAACACATGCCCCATTAATAAATTTAACAACCCCAATGTGGCGTTCTTTAATTTACCAGAGTAAGATCTAGCCATGTAAGTAATACAAACAGTAGCCAACTTTTGTCACAAAGTGTTTATTTGTTATTATTGTTTTCGAGCAAGGAAATAGATTCAAATCGCTGGATAGAAGATTAGGGAAAACATATCGGAATTCCCAATATGGAGTTTGCAGTCAACATTTTTAAAAATGAGACACCATTAGCCACTCGTTTTGAAAATAAGAACAAAAATGTTAAAGTTACAAAAATTAACAAATATTTGTCATGAATAGATTTACAGTAATTAATCGTAAGTGTAGTATTATTTTTAATAAATAATTTACATTAATTAACATATATTGTTTAAATGTATTTACCAGAACATGAAAATGCATATTTACAACCGTTATTATCAGGTTTTTAAATTTGCCGCTGCGTCGTTTGTTTGATATCTATGAAAGCGCCACATAGTGCGTCAGATGTTAACTGCGTTTGAGCTGGTCGTTGTTAAGCATGTGCTCTATATTTATGTCCCTTATCTCTGGTTTCAATAGTTGTTTGATTTAAGCTAAAGACACATGTTTCAGTTTAGTTGTGATTTTAAATTTTCTTTGAAATCAAATCATTGTTTAGCTTCCTTCAGTCGTAATCTTTAGAGTTTTTGATAAATATATCAGATGTGCTACTGCAGTGATAGGAAAAAATTGGTATCATTTTCGTACATGGTAATTAATATTTCAGCCTTATTTGAATTCATATAGATCACTAGTGTATATTTCAAATAATAGAAGACCCAGTATAGATCCTTGTGGGACACCCATTTTCATTATTAAAGGTTTATTTCTGTAATATACACTTTGTTGGCTGTTTTGTAAATATGTATTATGATGTATTTTTCAAATATTCTTGAATTCATTAAAGATAGCATAGCACCTATAGTTGTTCTTCCATATCTAAAACCATTCAGCAGAAAACAGGTTGAAGTTTTATGGATATTTTTAAAAACATTCTAAAATATGTATTTGGCATTTCATGTACAGTCATCTCCTTTTTTATTGCATGGTAGAACCTTGGATGTTTTAAAAATATCTGGAAATGTACTTTCAGCTAGACAATAGTTATTTTTGATTTAATATAAAAAAGAAGGAAAATCTGATGATGTTGAATCGGAAATATATGACGCATATATATTTTTTTTTTACCTGTCGAGCAGTGGAAAGTCCAGGAGGCACAAAGGTATACCCTAAAGATCTGGCGTCCAATCCATCGTGTGTGGCTATTAACCCCAATCGCGATCGCGCACCATGCTCGGCCACAATTTCGTGGCCATCCCGCGAACATTTGCAGTTCTTGCACGTCTTTCTGAAACAAAAATAAATAATATAAATAACGTTAACTTATTTCCAAGTTGATAATTAAACTTTTATAAAATATTATATCATTTGTAAGACACCCTACTCAATAAATTTACAAAAAAAATAAACTGTTTTTAACCAAAAACATTATTAACAGAATTCTAAATACGTCCCTGTCTACTTCTAAATTAACTTTCATGGACTATCGATTTCTATTTATATGCAACCAAACATACATCGATGTACAGGTGATTGCCTGTCCGTTTCGCTCAGTTTATTTACAAATTGCTTTTGAATTAATAAAAATAAGTTTTCGCAATTATAAATAATAAAGCACTTTTTAAATCAACCAAATAATATCTATTTAGACGGTCGATGTTGTATATTATGTATCATGTATCATAATATAAATACAGTGGTTGGTAACTGACGATATACCTAAATATAATAGGTATGTTAAAAGCGAATACTCTTTATATCTAGAATAAAATTGTAGGATATTTTATTATTTGTAGGATAGGTTAGGTTGGCGTTCGCCTATACAAATTTGTCGTATACATATCATGGAGGTACTAATACATATGCAGATGAGGCACCGACCTTCAAGTGAGGTAAGGTTACTTGAAACTTAGCTTTTGGGAAAATATACATGCTAGCATTAATTTTAATATAAAAAACCGTTCATAATGAGTACCCAGGGATTGTAAGGACGACTTAAAAAACGGGATATTCTAAAAATACTCGAAAAATGATTTTAAACTTATGGTATCTAAACCACGTGAAATCATTGATTTGCCTACGAATTTTCTTCAAAATTAAACGTTTTCTTTTCGTTACAACACGTACAACTAAAACGACAAAATAATGAAACAAATCACACTTCTAAATAATGTTTAGTTTTCCTGAAAGCTAGGTTTAAATAATATATTTTTTTATGAAAATTAATTATATTTTATAAATGATATACCTACATTACCTACCTATCGCGAGATAGCAGTAAGATAAAGTTTAGCTCCAACGTATATGCAACCGAACTGACAATGAAGTGTAATCGAGATTGCCTGGCGCCTGGCGTTCAGAACATTATTGTTTAGACTGAAAAGCAGTGACGGATTTAAACCTGGGCCAACATTTGAGGAGCATAAAAATTTAAAATATGGCTAAAATTAAGAAGTCGTCTGAATCTAAAACAATCCCAGGCGCTGGAAAGTTAAAATTTTTTCTTTCACAAGTTATACCTGTGGGAAAATAAATAATATATGGAATAAAATAACTCATATGGGAAAACGCAATATTTTCGTGATAATCTTTTTCATTATCTATAAAAAATGAAAAACAAACGTCTATGTATCAGTAAAAAACTATTATTTTACTGTTTATTTGTACAGGGTGACCTCATAAAAACTGATAATTATTTTTATCTCTTTCTTATTTAAATTTTTTGTTGTTTCATGTTATTCGACATCACTTATAAAGATAAACATGAATGAATAGTTAATAGATGTCTAAAAATATAAAAGAATCCAAAGTAAATAATTAAAATGAAGGGGTAAAATATATTTTTTTAACACTACAGTAATTTTATTCGAACGTGCTGATTTTTTAAAGGTATTTAAGTATTCCGTCAGTATAATAAAAAGATGTTTTTAAGAAAATTCAATAAATTTTTTTTTGTGTATTGTTTTATGTATAAAATTGGTGATGTCTACTTCAAAAATTGGTGTATATAGGCGAAAAAGTCTTGCAACAAGGTATTTTCTTTGAAACGAATGAATGTATAATTATGAAATTGTAGGGTGATGGATGGGACATTACATTATTATTGTTTTTTCTAGTCCTATGCATACAGGGTGGCGAAAAAGTCTGGAAAAAAGGTATTTTAGGGTGTTAAATGGAATTGTATTACATTAGTAATGTGGTATTTTTTTTAATATTTTTGAAAAGGAAAAAAATACGCTTATCTCTAATTAATTGCTCGACCTATATTACCATTTAAAAAAAATTGACGATGGCGGCGGTAAGCTGAACTCTAAAGTCACATAAATTTGACATGTCCTCTAAAACTTCACCCTACAATTTCATAATTATATATTAGGCGTTTTCTAATATTCATCGATGCCATCCAACCTTCATCAAAACTGTTCTTTTATCCATAAATTTTTTTTAGATGAGTCATACATCATATTCTTTAATTCAAATTATATCTCATATGGTTGACACCAAATCCATCGACTCCATTGTGTTGGTGCACTGATGGATCACGTGACATAACCTTAAATTATTAATTATTATTAAACAGATAAGGAAATAAAAAAAGTTTGCCCAAATTTCTTAATAATATGAAATATGAACGAAGAAACTTACTATGTTTTATTAACCCAATCTCCAAGTGGGCTAACTTTTAAAATAAGATTGTCAGCGTTAGATATGCAGCAAGAAAATGAAGGCAATTTTATATTTTTTCAAACGTATTTCCCATACTTGTCTTTACTTTTTATGCATATCAAAAAAGTGCTTTGAATTATTTGTTTTTATTAAATAAAAACAGTTTGATAGTTAAGATTTCAAAATCTCAAATGTCAGTCATTCTTAAGTAATTTTTATCAGATAAAAATCAGGATTACACCAGTCGGCCATTTGTTTGTCACGATCTATCATTTACATAATTTTGTTGAATATTAGAAAACGTCAATTCATTCGTTTCAAATAAAATACCTTATTGTTAGATTTTTTCGCTACCCTATATATATTTTGACTTTACAACAATAGCGAGATATCAATACGGGTCACGATCAAATTCGCTAAAGCTAAAAGAGACAAGATTCATCGAACGAGCTAAATTATTTTTTTATAGGGTCGTAAAAGGGATGCAAATAGATTACAATGACAGCTTTGGATACAGAGATTGTTGCTTGGAAAATTTTAACATTATTAGGGTTATAAAATATCAGTTAATGGGCAATATATTATTGGGGTTTATAGGGTTAGCTTAGTTTTTTTTTGTGTCAAAGTTGTGTAACTGTAGCATACGGTATAACGTTTATCATTTCTGACGTCCAAAATCCTGTATTTTCTTAAAAATCTCACACTATATTTTCTTCGTCATTTCTTTAGACCCCATAAAGTTCTCCGGAGATAAATTGCAGCTTATTAAATTTAATTGACAGTGAATTTTGACGAGGGAAGCGTTGTTAACTTTTATTGGCAATTGGCATTTCAATTTGTTTCTTATTTTTGTCTTCTATTCTATATCGATTTGAGATAATAAAAGACTGACACGCTAGTTTAAACATTATCGTTCTTTTTATATAAGAAGGGATGTGAATATATTAAATTTTGGTTTCTTTAATACTAGGATTAGAAGATATTTTGTTAATTTTGTTTTCAGGTAAAAACAAGATTTTAACTTTAATATTTCATTATTAACTACCAGTCTGCGAAAGTTGAAATTTCAGTTAAATAAAAGTATTTTTTAATCGGCTTTTTAAAAACGAATCTATGCTTCTTGTTTTCTTTTTTTATTTGTGGTACATAACTTTTCAAATACCTCTAGTTGATTTTTTTAGTACAATGCACAATTTGGAGCCATATTTTAAAGAGAGTAGAAACACCATTAATGTCATTCATCGTGAATGACAGAAAAACGCGTTGAAATCTCAATTGACAATATTTAAAATTCCACAAAGTTTCAAGACGCCGGCGGTGAACCCAAAACGATGTTTATTTTGAAGATTAATAGATCACTGACATATCTCGATTTTATTAGCTCGTTCAACTCCATCCATAATTTATTCCAGTAACTCTAAATACACCTACAAATAAATAAAAATGAATGCTCATTTCTTGCTCGATTTTATTTTATTTATACGAATGAAAGACTGATTAATTATGGGGATTCACAGTAGTCTGTCAGATTTAGTTTCTAGCCATAGGCACCGCAAGGAGGGTGCATGACGGAGCCTCTTAAACTAAATATATAAATAGACTTCAAACTTAAAACTTTATGGAAGAAGACAAATCAGTAGTCCATAAAATTAAATATATATAAATATCTTTATCTAACTAAAAACAAAAATCAGTCAATGTCAATCAACAGTAATTATTATTTTTATTTTAGTCAATTTCCTTTATAACTTTTGGAACAAAAACATCATTCGTCTTGACTGTCATCCAAATTGTAAATAATTTGTAATAAAATTTAACTTTGATAAGATTCCGCTACGTCTGGCAACACTGGTGTTTCGCAGTATTGACCTGAGTGCGTTTGCGTGAAACGTCGGCTGTGCCTCGAGAGCAGTCAATGATGCAACGCCGTGCGGAAGTGATTTGTTTTTAGTTGAATTTGGCGGGTAAAGAACCTCAACCAAGATTTTAGCAGCTGAAAATGAACTATTAATTGAACTAGTGTATGGACTAAGTGAAAATATGCTTTGAATTTCAATTCACTGTTGTCCAAATGGTTAGTAATAAGTAACTTTCAACAGGTTTTAAAATTACAACGTATCAAAGTTGAACTTTCTTAACAACTTGATATTGCTTTTATTTCATCACCATTTCCAAACCAATTGATGTATGGACTTCAAAATTTGACAAAATGATTATGAAATGTGTAGAAATATAATTTTGAAAACTACATTTTAAAATTTCAATAGATTTTAAAGTTACAAGGTATCAAAGTTAAACTTAAATTTTTTAACAATTTGATATTGCCTTTATTTTATCACCATTTCCAAACCAATTGATGTATAGACTTCAAAATTTGACAAAATATTTAGGAAATGTGTAGAAATGTAATTTTGAAAAAGCCTTTCAATTCCCTTATTTTATATTTTCGCTACGTTTTTTTTTATCAAAGTATTTATTATAAAAATATTTATTTCTCATCTCTTGTTCTTCTTGTTATTCTTGTTCTTCTTGTTCTTCTTGTTTTTCTTGTTTTTCTTGTTTTTCTTGTTTTTCTTCTTTTTTCTTGTTCTTCTTGTTCTTCTTGTTCTTCTTGTTCTTCTTGTTCTTCTTGTTCTTCTTGTTCTTCTTGTTCTTCTTGTTCTTCTTGTTCTTCTTGTTCTTCTTGTTCTTCTTGTTCTTCTTGTTCTTCTTGTTCTTCTTGTTCTTCTTGTTCTTCTTGTTCTTCTTGTTCTTCTTGTTCTTCTTGTTCTTCTTGTTCTTCTTGTTCTTCTTGTTCTTCTTGTTCTTCTTGTTCTTCTTGTTCTTCTTGTTCTTCTTGTTCTTCTTGTTCTTCTTGTTCTTCTTGTTCTTCTTGTTCTTCTTGTTCTTCTTGTTCTTCTTGTTCTTCTTGTTCTTCTTGTTCTTCTTGTTCTTCTTGTTCTTCTTGTTCTTCTTGTTCTTCTTGTTCTTCTTGTTCTTCTTGTTCTTCTTGTTCTTCTTGTTCTTCTTGTTCTTCTTGTTCTTCTTGTTCTTCTTGTTCTTCTTGTTCTTCTTGTTCTTCTTGTTCTTCTTGTTCTTCTTGTTCTTCTTGTTCTTCTTGTTCTTCTTGTTCTTCTTGTTCTTCTTGTTCTTCTTGTTCTTCTTGTTCTTCTTGTTCTTCTTGTTCTTCTTGTTCTTCTTGTTCTTCTTGTTCTTCTTGTTCTTCTTGTTCTTCTTGTTCTTCTTGTTCTTCTTGTTCTTCTTGTTCTTCTTGTTCTTCTTGTTCTTCTTGTTCTTCTTGTTCTTCTTGTTCTTCTTGTTCTTCTTGTTCTTCTTGTTCTTCTTGTTCTTCTTGTTCTTCTTGTTCTTCTTGTTCTTCTTGTTCTTCTTGTTCTTCTTGTTCTTCTTGTTCTTCTTGTTCTTCTTGTTCTTCTTGTTCTTCTTGTTCTTCTTGTTCTTCTTGTTCTTCTTGTTCTTCTTGTTCTTCTTGTTCTTCTTGTTCTTCTTGTTCTTCTTGTTCTTCTTGTTCTTCTTGTTCTTCTTGTTCTTCTTGTTCTTCTTGTTCTTCTTGTTCTTCTTGTTCTTCTTGTTCTTCTTGTTCTTCTTGTTCTTCTTGTTCTTCTTGTTCTTCTTGTTCTTCTTGTTCTTCTTGTTCTTCTTGTTCTTCTTGTTCTTCTTGTTCTTCTTGTTCTTCTTGTTCTTCTTGTTCTTCTTGTTCTTCTTGTTCTTCTTGTTCTTCTTGTTCTTCTTGTTCTTCTTGTTCTTCTTGTTCTTCTTGTTCTTCTTGTTCTTCTTGTTCTTCTTGTTCTTCTTGTTCTTCTTGTTCTTCTTGTTCTTCTTGTTCTTCTTGTTCTTCTTGTTCTTCTTGTTCTTCTTGTTCTTCTTGTTCTTCTTGTTCTTCTTGTTCTTCTTGTTCTTCTTGTTCTTCTTGTTCTTCTTGTTCTTCTTGTTCTTCTTGTTCTTCTTGTTCTTCTTGTTCTTCTTGTTCTTCTTGTTCTTCTTGTTCTTCTTGTTCTTCTTGTTCTTCTTGTTCTTCTTGTTCTTCTTGTTCTTCTTGTTCTTCTTGTTCTTCTTGTTCTTCTTGTTCTTCTTGTTCTTCTTGTTCTTCTTGTTCTTCTTGTTCTTCTTGTTCTTCTTGTTCTTCTTGTTCTTCTTGTTCTTCTTGTTCTTCTTGTTCTTCTTGTTCTTCTTGTTCTTCTTGTTCTTCTTGTTCTTCTTGTTCTTCTTGTTCTTCTTGTTCTTCTTGTTCTTCTTGTTCTTCTTGTTCTTCTTGTTCTTCTTGTTCTTCTTGTTCTTCTTGTTCTTCTTGTTCTTCTTGTTCTTCTTGTTCTTCTTGTTCTTCTTGTTCTTCTTGTTCTTCTTGTTCTTCTTGTTCTTCTTGTTCTTCTTGTTCTTCTTGTTCTTCTTGTTCTTCTTGTTCTTCTTGTTCTTCTTGTTCTTCTTGTTCTTCTTGTTCTTCTTGTTCTTCTTGTTCTTCTTGTTCTTCTTGTTCTTCTTGTTCTTCTTGTTCTTCTTGTTCTTCTTGTTCTTCTTGTTCTTCTTGTTCTTCTTGTTCTTCTTGTTCTTCTTGTTCTTCTTGTTCTTCTTGTTCTTCTTGTTCTTCTTGTTCTTCTTGTTCTTCTTGTTCTTCTTGTTCTTCTTGTTCTTCTTGTTCTTCTTGTTCTTCTTGTTCTTCTTGTTCTTCTTGTTCTTCTTGTTCTTCTTGTTCTTCTTGTTCTTCTTGTTCTTCTTGTTCTTCTTGTTCTTCTTGTTCTTCTTGTTCTTCTTGTTCTTCTTGTTCTTCTTGTTCTTCTTGTTCTTCTTGTTCTTCTTGTTCTTCTTGTTCTTCTTGTTCTTCTTGTTCTTCTTGTTCTTCTTGTTCTTCTTGTTCTTCTTGTTCTTCTTGTTCTTCTTGTTCTTCTTGTTCTTCTTGTTCTTCTTGTTCTTCTTGTTCTTCTTGTTCTTCTTGTTCTTCTTGTTCTTCTTGTTCTTCTTGTTCTTCTTGTTCTTCTTGTTCTTCTTGTTCTTCTTGTTCTTCTTGTTCTTCTTGTTCTTCTTGTTCTTCTCGTAGCTTTATCGTGATAAGATCTAAAACTCTTTTTCATATTATTATTATTATTATTATTATTATTACCAGTCATTTTTAATACTCATTACACTGTAAAACGTCATAAATCGAAGTGATTTGCGCCAAATTGTAAAACACTGTTCACACAATCCACACTGCATATACCGCAGGTGTTTAGCGCTCGCGTTTGAGGCAGGTAGGAAAACGTAGCTTTATAATAGTTCTTACTCCAAACTTTTTAACAGAAAAAAATTAATTCTTATATGTCAATTAATAACGAGAGATAAGAGAGGGAACTTTTAAGTGACTCCACCCTGTATATTTGCCTGGCCGGTCAGAATAGTTTTATTTACCTTTGTTGACATCTAAACGAAGCAAGCAAAGGTAAATTTGCTTAAAAAACTTATTTTAAGCCCATAAAACTGTGGTAGCTTCATGTTCAAGCAATTTCCTTGCATGTATTTCTCCTTTACATTCATCCTTTCTGTAGTTTGTTACAAAAAAAAATAGGTAGGTAATAGATGATAGGTGTAGAAAAACGTAATTTCCTTAAGCACCTCATAAACAGCCGGCCCATGTTTAGCTCATTCCTTTTAAATATTGCATCATAGTGTAAAACATCGATTTTGGATTAGTTTTTTTACGCTTTTGAAAGGCACAAATCGGGTTAGGCAAATGCAAGGGCTGACCTTTTTCCCGATCCATTGCCATCAAATCGAATCAAGCGAGATTCATGGTAGCGACAGATTAACGTCAACTTGGAAACTAAGTTGAACCTTCTATGTACAGTGTGTCCGAAAAAGTTTTATATAAATGGGAAAAAGTTAATCTTACGTTTCACAAAAAAAAACATTCTTGATAAAATATTCTGCATAGTTTGAAATTTTCAGTAAACACTTTAACATTGGTTTTGGATTATTTATTGAAAGTAAATCGAAATCATTTAAAAATAAGTGCAATGATTTAAACTGAAGCATATTTTGTAATTCCTATCAACATTTTAATTAATATTTTGCTGTATATTGAAATTTAAAAGTGTTTTATCCTTCATTATAAATAATTATTTTTATTTTCTCTGTATACCACCTATATTTTACAAAATTTAATATTTAATTTGTATTCCCAAGTGGTGCAAAACATTTTATTGAAGAATATTTTTTGTGAAATGTAAGAAACATTTTTCCATTCGTATAAAACTTTTTGGGACACACTGTATCTCTTGTCCTTTTAAGTGAAGGAGTTTCCTTCTTAAAGGATAACGGTTTGAAGGGGTTTTCTAGGATGATACGCGACGTATAGTGGAACTTTTCCGATAATGGCTCTACCAAATGCGTAAAGGAAATAATTGTATCGGCTTTAGGGCCGGTTTCACTGTAGTTTGGTTATACGGAGCAAGGGTTCACCATTTCCAACGTTTCAATTCTGTTAAATGTATTAAAATAAATCTCGTACCAGCTTAAATTAGGATTTCCTGATTCTAAGAATCTTGATAAGGTTTTTGAAACCACTCTTTGTGAAAAATCCACTGTAAGGGCAATGGTCATTTGGAACATACCTCTACTAAAGCAATTGAAGCCTTTGGTGCAAAATGGTGGTAACTCAAAAAGTATTGTTTTAAGAAAAATTGAGTTGACTTTAAATGATTGGAATTTTTTACCCAAAGACAATTTACGTATTCCGAAGTATTATGATTAATTTAAATGGATTAAAAATAATTTTTATGCCTCAACATTTTTTCTAATATAACTTTTGGTCTAAGCAAATCATAAGTTAACACCCTTTTTAAAATTATTATTTCTTATTTAAATACATTACAGAGTGCCAAAAAAGTGTTGTCTAAGTAAAATCTTTATTTTCTTTAAAACAGTTTATAAAAAATGAACAAAAAGCAATCATCACATGTTCTTAAATTATTATAGAATCCCATTTAATTTTAGTGAATAAAAGGAATTTGCTCCAGAGTACGAACAAATTTTGTTAGTGCAATAGTCCGATTTTTATAAATGAGTAATACTATCGTCTTATTTATATTTTGTTTTTTCTCGTATCAACTGTGGACCACTCTTCTGCTTCGTCAAATGAGTATATGTATTTTGTTTTTCATTTTTCCAGATTTTTCCTATCCCTATTGATTTCTCTACAGCAGCAAAATCTCTATCAGAGTCCATAAAGGTGTGTCCTACTACTTCGGGAAATGAATAGTCAATTAGTCAATTTTCTTAAATACACCAGAGCCTATTAAATAGTCCTATATGCAAACAACAGTTTTATTCTGGCCTGCTGCCGAATCACTCCATGCTATCAGATGATCATCGTGGATATTTTCGAAAAAAGCCAAAAGTAAAATACCAACTGCTTCAAGTTAACGAGATTCTGGGTCTTCAGTCCAGCAGTGGGATTATCACCTTTCGATACACAATACGATACGTACCGAGACGCCTATCTTCGTTCGACAGACTGCGATTCTTATGTAATGTCTCTCTCTATTCTATATGTAACGTGTCGAATTCGCACATAAGAATCCCGGCACAGATATGAAAATAGCCTTTACCAATTAAATGGATCCTCAAATTATAAAGCCATACTTAACTTAAGTAAAAGGCATTACTAGTTGAGATTTTTGACAAGGGAAGCGTTTTTTGTAGATGTCCAAAAAGTTGTTATTTGTAGAGTTGACACTTACTTGCATATAATTTACGAATTAACAGGTTTTTGCACAAATAAAATATAAATTGTAAGCAAATGACACTTTTCTGATTCACAGTACCGACCAAATGACTGCAACCTAAGGCCTTGGGGATATACTACTGGGTTAAGAACTGAGTAAACACCTTGTTGCATTAAAAATAAAAAAAAAATACTAAAAAAGTGAGTTAACACCTTTTTGCACCAAAGGCTTCAATTACTCTTCCCCCTGAACGTCTTACAATCCTACAAAAGATGTTTTTAATCTTGGCTTCTCTATACACTGAAGAACATTTTAAGGTTTTTAATGCAAGATTGAAAACTATATTTAAAGGAACAGCAAACATTTCTGCACAAACCCTAAATATAAAGCAAGGGGTACCATTAGATCCGGCTATAAATTTATCCTTCAACTTATTTTTTTGTAATAATAGACATCATGGAGTCAGTAATGACCGAAAAACGAATGTTTATATAGTTGCTGGGTACATTTTTTATTCCAAATAGGTTGACTGAATAGATACTATAATTAGCCATCATATATAATATAATAACACAAATGCTATAACTGATAATCATTTATTTCGAGGACGAAATACAATCAGAATGGCCGTGCCGTGTACGCAATAAATTTCATATAAATTATGATTGTTTATATTAATATAATGTAAGTCGTGACAAATGATAGATCTCGTATTACTCAATCGGTTCATATCATATATCAAATACGTAGTATGATTCGGCACTCTTTGTCTTATTCTCTCTTCGTCTCTAATAACAATAATGTTATAGAGAAAGAGAGAGATTGTTGTGACACATTTTTGAAAAGGGGATAAAAAATTGATGCAATACAATTCCAATATGGCGTCAATTAGAAAAACATAGTTGTAGTCATTATCTTGGAAATGGTAATAGATATTCTTTTGCTTTATTTTTTATTATAAATACTTTAAAAAGGTGTCTAAACCAAAATATCGTATGTTTTCAAATAACTGAGATACGTGGGTTTGTCAAAAACACACCATTTTGTTTTTTCGCTATGGAGGAGGAAGCAGTTTTCTAAATTGTCTCCTAAGCTACCTAACTTCATTCAAATTGCAACCCCTATTATGTGACGCAAAAAATAATTTATGATGAAACATTTTAATTTTTTGAAAAGATATAGCAAGTTAAAAATTAAATATTACTTTAAAAAAAATAATTAGAGGTACTGTTCAAAATATTCACCGTAGTTTTTAATAGAAAAATAGTTGAATTGTACGAAAAGATCACATCCAACATCTTCAAAAAATAAATGATTAATCAGGTATTTCAGGAGATAAAACATGATTTAACTTTTCAAAATGTTTCATCACAAATATTTTTTTTTGTACGCAGTGTACAAAGGCATTTAAATTGAGGTACCTCATGCTTCCCCGACATTTTTTGCCGAAACGGTTTTTGTGTATTCTAAACCAAAAGTCAATCTTTAGAGCTATAGCCAATCCAAAGTTTTCAAATTGACACCCTGTATTAGACATGTACGCTTCTATGTTCATTAAATTAATTGATTTTAAATACTATGGACCCAATCCTTGTCAAAACAAACAACCTAAAATTCGACGATATGTTTAAGATGTTTAAGCGAGAGTTTAAGTCTGTCTCTCTCATGCTCCCTTTGAGTTTCTAGTCTTCATAAACAACTTATGACAATCCCTAAGCTTTTATTGACAGAAGACACTATAGTTTTAATATGTTTACTAAAGGCCTAGTTAACTAGATTTAGAAAATTGAACAGCTTTTAATTGACTAGAATCATAAATACATGTTTTGGAAAAACGAACACTTTTGAGCCAACCAACGTTCCCAAAATAATTTTAATAACCCTCCCCCCCACACGCAACAAACGATTTTTGCTATTAAATCCAAAAGACGTCATTAATGGCGGCAATTAATGACAGCTGTCTTTCGTTTATTTCTGATGAATTTTTTATGGCGATATTCTTTCGAGTGTGATTTAAATCTCGTTCGGTCGCAACTGTTCAGCTAAATTTAGAGCACCTTGTACTTCATCTTCCGAGAAAAATGTTTTTGAGGTATGCGATGATGACTGGATCTGTGTGTGTGCGTTTGATAATTAGCAGATTTAGAAACATGACTTACATACTGGATATCGGGCTGGTTTGTCATCAAAACATGATTCGCCTTGATTACAAACTTTTTCTAAATAGGAAAAACATGATCAAAAAATTACAGGACTTTATAAGAATGCTCAGTAAACAAAAACGGCGAGAATTAGCAATGGGCGATTTTCACTATTGTAAAGAGGGTAATGTGACCTACCTCACCCAGGTACATTCATAATTTATTAATTCCATTTTATTAAAGAAAAGTTGCATTCTTATTAAATTCAAAATCCTTTATTTTAACCAAACATCTTTTAAATAATTAAATCTTATCTATGATGCGTAAAAAATAAAGGCAATATTCCTGTTCGCGGGGTCTCTAATATTACATACAATAACCAGAAAAGATAAAAAGTTATCCCATGAGAATTTAAAATATTCATTAAAACAGTTAACGCGCTTAATTTAAGTCAGTTTCGAATATTAATATCGATTTCGACATATTTCGACACAAACTTTCGAGAAATTCTTAAGGCACGTAATGAATTGACCACCCCTTTTGTATCCACCCAAATTCGTTCCCACCGGAGCTACGACAAATTGACGTCACAAAAAGTCAATAAAACGGATATAAATACCCGTTCCCAGGAACTCGAGATTCATTATTATTTTAAATCCAGCCTAATTCAGTTGCATTTCAAATTTAGTTATATTTCAAGTTCAGTATTCAGTACTTTTCCTAAACCGACGCCTTTCCTATCCTACCGCGACGCTCCTACGTCGCGACGTTCTGTCCCGAACGCCCTACTTCCCTACCTTTCTAAGTCCCGGTATTCTCCGTCCCACCGCTCTACTTCCCGACGCGTGACGAAAAGATTACAAATGATTTACAATACTTATTGCTCTAAGACAGTACTGCACAACTCATATTTTTAAAGGGCCAGATTTGAAAAATGATTTTGATTTAGTGCTACAACTGTTATGTTGGTTATTTCTCTGGTACTACTTACTGGTAGGCATGTATAACGGATTATTAGGATGTTCTATGATCATATAACCTGGATCTACACTTATCGGAAACTCGTATATTCATGTCATTGATAGATTCAAAATAATCATATGCCAAATAGGTACAAACTTTTTTATTTTATTTTCATGTCGTCCATATATTGCCACTATGCATCCGCAATCTCTAGAATGCACTATGTATCCGCAATCTCTAGAATACTATATACCCAATACTAATACTATATAACTAAATAAGTAGTGTCCTTTGATCAAAACATGGTATTTTTAATTGAGGTATTAGGTCTGTTCCAACACGCCCGAATACTGTAATATTATCGTACAAATCATGCGCTGTAAGTATACAATTTTTGGGTAGAGCGCACGATTTGTACGGTAATATTACGGTTTTCGCGCGTTTTGGAACAAACCTATTATATTATATTTCTTACTAACATTCATTAGTTGCAAATAAACAAGTTCAACTAGTGCGCAACCATTGGTTTTTACAGGAACACCATTTACATCTATCCCCTTTAAAAATAAATTTGTATTTTTGCTTTTTTTGTAAATTATTATATTATTATTATGCGCAGGTCTATCATCGTAGAAGGATCCTTCGGTAATGTTGCAATCAAAGTGTATGCGGTATACTTTTATAATGTTTACAGGTAGACCTGAATAATGTTTTTTTCCTGGACGCAGCGTTTTCTTGGAAAAACCTAAAATCTCACCAAGATTTTCAAAAGTAATAGCATGCGTTCCACTGTATATTTGACATTGTAAAGAATTGTTATTCGGTTTCAGCGAAAAATCCACCTCTGTAATGCTATTTGTTTGTAACGATAGTCCCTTATGTATGTATTTTTCAATATCTTCAAGTTCATAACATCCTGTAGGAATGCTGATACTCTTTAATTTCTTTCAATCACCGTTTTCCCCATTCAAATCCGACCAATAAAAACCGAGATACACGCTTAGGTCTTTTTGGCATTGCCACTGCACAGGATTTTTCTCTTCAACATTATTCTATATCGCGTTCTCTGCATAATGCCGTTTTTCTCGTTTGAATCCGACCAATAATAACCGACATACACGCTTAGGTCCTTCTCGCATTGCTACTGCGCAGGATTTTTCTATTCAACGATAATCTATATACGAATGAAGACTAGAGATAAGGAGACGAATCGGCATACTCAAAATACGGTCCCAAAAAACGCATGCTAATTGAGCTTCTATAATTAACCGCATGTGCGCTGGTACTGCATACGCTGTTCAAAATACATGGCTTCTTATGGGAATTATACATAATTTTGTCAAAATAATAAAAATAAACTTGTTTATAGCTGTTGTATTTATTTCTAAATAAGTCTTGCATGTTTTAATTGATAAATTATTTATTTTTATCTATATAAAATACAAACTAGGTACGTATGACCAAATTCGAAAAGGTTTCTTAAATGCTGAAATTTGATAAGTACAATTTTGTGGCATTTTTTTTTTTTTAATTGAGCTAATATATAGTTTTAAGAGTAAAATAAAACACAATGAACAGATTTTTTATTGTTGTAATACAAGTATTACCATCAGTAAAAATACTCTCATAATATTTGACAATATCTTCTAAAAAGTATAGAACAGCATCATCTCTAGAAAGTGCTTTATCGGCAAGAGAAACGATATATATGCTGCCACTGTTCTAAACGTTTAGTATCCTATAAAAAACATTTACAATACACATTGGGGGACCAAAAAAAAAAAAAACAGTAGCAACTCTTTATCTAACATTAAAACTCTATAAAAAATAAATTTTCTTTTATAGTGAGTTAAATTTAATACAAAATTATTGTTGTTTGTAAGTCAGCATCTATAACTGTAAAATTTTATATTATAGAAATTTGTAATGAAATAAACTACACTTCGTAAGATACATATTGTGACTAGTTTATATTAAATATTATATTTATAATAGACATGAATACATTATTTTTCTTGCATTAGAAGATTTAAAAAGACATTGATTTCTTCTTGTGTTTTCTTTAGTTTTGCATTTGATTTTTATCTTGTTTTACAATCTGAAACGACGTAAATCTTGCTTTGATATTTTTTGTCACTCATGTTACTTGTATTCAGGTACGTTTTTTCACATTATTTTGATATTTTCACCAATTTTTTGAACAATCACTTCATTTTACATTGACTTACATAGAAAATTGACTACGCTGTCATTAGACATGCCAACTATAGTCAATTTCACGAACTTCGTAAAAAGGAAATTTGAAATTTGACCATTGCCTTCTTGTCTCTAGTCTTCATACGTTCACGTAAACAATGGCCGCCATGTTGGATCGCTTAGCCCAGTCGCAAACCACTTAGCCGAGTTTCAATTGTCTACCACTTACAAGTGGCGCCATATAGCGGATACTTTGGAACTGTGAGCCCGTAGCCCCCTTGTCTATTTACTTACTCGACTTTATTTAAACATTTAAAATAATTTGGTTACATACCTTTAAACTACTTTTTACAATCTGAAAACATTATTTAATTAAACATAAAAATATACATATGTCAATTTCAATCAGAATGGTTTGTTTATGTTAAAAGGTAATTGTTGGTGGAACACAAATTACGTCACACAAATATAGCGTATTGTTGAACAGGAACACCCTACATAACGAATACGCTTTCTTCTCAAAACCGGCAGCTGCCATATTCCCTAGCGATCACAATAATCTCCGCAGAATAATAAACAAGCGTTCTCTAAAAAGGCATCAAAAATGCGCGCATATACTCTCACGCCAAATAAATATAATATAATTTCCTATCGGGCAGCGGTTTCATTACAATTTTTTTTTCCTGTAATGCGATATGTAACGTCGACATATCCATATCCAAATTGGAAAGTTACGAAAATGGACAGTCGCCTTTTAAGGCTCCGTTGTAAATATTTGCGGAAATACTAATGGTTTATGTTATACTATATTGATGTTGGATGTCAAGCAACGCCCAAAGATTGTCGTCTATATGCATTTTTTCTATTGAATTAAAAGATGAAAGTTAAAAAAATTGACTTTGGCATATCTAAGAAATATGGGATACATATAGAAAATAAGGAGAGAGTAAGATTAATCGAAATACAATTTGCAAATTACTTTCTTAAATAAGTGATGTAGTTGAATTTATTAAGCGTTAAATTTACTATTGGTATTCCCTTTTACTTTCTTTGTATACTCACTGTGTGATTTTTTAATTTTAAAGTTCTATTATAATTATAACATTTATTGTATCGAAATTAAAATATAATAAATATATATATGACAAGTAAAAATGCAATAATGACAACCATCAAAACAAATAGTTGGACTCCAAGTAACATTCGTTGTCAAATAGTCATGAGGCAAGGTAAGTTCAATCTTTACCTTCTACTAGAATTGGCACAGCAATGAAATATATCGGAAAAAATAACAATGTGATAAGATAGTTCGTAGAGCGTCCAAGTCACTACACACCCATGTGGACTCCACCTCTCATTGTGGCGTCCTTTCGTTTTAAAGAGGTGTGAAGGGATGGATATTACATCACGTGATTTAAGTAATATCACTTTCGCCGTATTGATATAAAATTTCCCAAGCAACAATTTTGAGTTTTATAATTGCTAGTTCTAGTTTTGTTCTTCTAAGAAAACTTTAAAAATAATTTTTAAAATGCTTTCATCCTATAAAAGATTCTATAAGTAACGCAGATCACTATTATAGAAGAGTTCTAAAAACATTTTGCAATCATTAAAGAACACTTGTAACGGTTGGAACCGTTATTCGTTATTTTGACACAATCATCTCTACTCAAATGTCATTTGTCGTTTATGCCTTGTGTCAAAAGTTCGTATTACATTTGATTTGGGTTTATCAACTAGATCGCATTCATTTAAATATCTTGGTCATCCGATGTACTAATTGATTTTTAATATTCTTATTTTCCGTCTGATTTTATAAGGTAGGTTTTAATAATAATATATTGTTGAATATATATATTTTGTACACACATGTTCGTTTTATATTAATTTATATATTATTTTTTTGGAATAAGATATTATACTTTACTATGTTTGAATGTATTAAATAAGATTTTTCCTTTTCGTATTAATTTTGGTCTCTGTCAAATTATTCATTTAATAGTTTTAAATTGTTCATTTAATAGTTAAAAGCATTTTATCTGGATCCTGTTCAAATTTTCTATTTCCTGTCATAACATTTCCCTTTCTTTTTAGCATGGCTATATCTAGACGGTTTATGTGGATTTATATCTAGAAGTTTTGAATTCCTTTTAAGATAATTTATGTGGATTTATATCTAGAAGTTTTGAATTCCTATCAAGAAGTTTTATGGTTTTTATATCTAGAAGTTTGGTACAATCTGAAGACCGTGGTTTGGTTCATCTATAGAAGATCTTCACGTTCGAGTTTAAGTTAGAATTCCAAATTTAACAATATCATTCAAGTTCCTGAATTAAGAATAAGGATACCGAATCCCTTTGAAGTTGACTGAAGAATACCATACAAATAAACATTCCTTATATTACCTCGTTTTAAGAACAGATAAGTGGTTTTAAATAAATCATCTTAAATTTGAATTTAGTAAAACTATGTGAATTAGAATTTGCTACTACCTTATCAAAAACTTGGTTTAAAAATAATTTGTTAGTGGTTAGTGATTTTCTATATTTTTATCACTAATCTAAAGTCAAGTATAGTAAGTATTAAATATAGTGGTGCCCAACCTCTTTTTCAAAGTTATTCGAGTTATTTAATAACCTAACCCTCGCCCAAAATCAATTGAACTTAAACACATTATAACAAATAGATAAAATATCAAGTATCACGTCACACACTTACACCCGTTTGGGTGAAAATCCTTTATGGACACCAGTTGCCTGGTAGTGTGGGACTTCTGGATAGGATGTTCAATGTACCAGCACAGTTTACCCACTAAAACCATCTATTTTTTTGCCTTTGAGAGACACTGGTATCGCCGCTTGGGCATTGCTTCGGTGTCCTTTTATTCTTTTATTTATTTGATATGATTGTTTTTATCAGTTTAGTTATATTGTTCCAGATTTCCTCAACCTGAAGCATCAGCTCTGATATGTTGGCCTTGGCGATGTTTACTTCGCATTTGCGGTTTGTTTGATTTTTTTCTGTGTTCCATTTTATGCAGTGGAAGATTGTGTGTTCTGCTATGTCAATTTCATTAAAGTACCAGCATTTATTGTTGGCTTTCTTGCCTATTCTGTATACATATAAACCAAACACTCCATGTCTTGTGAGTCCTTGTGTTGTGTGGAAATCTATTTCTCCGCATGCTCTATTTTTCTAGACCAGAGGTTCCCAAACTCTTTTGTTTCTTAGACCACTTTCAAAATTTTGCTGGATCCTGTGGACACTACATCACTACCAATTTCTAAATCTCGAAAACAAAAGTAAAGATTAGATCTATCTATGGAAACTTGCGTTGTGGCTGAGTTTTAACGACGAATTAACAGTTTCCGAAAAAAGAACGTTAGAATTGATTGCATGATAGGGTTAATTATTTGATAATAAAGTCGACTAAACAAATTTTCAATTACATTTTAATTGATTGAGCTGTGAGTGGATGTCAAAAAAGCAAAGTTGGCCAAACGAAAAAGTGACTCCATCCAACTTTACTTTTCTGAAATCTACAGTGACTCACGGCACAAGAACCAATCAATTCACACACATTTTATTTAGAAAACGTCCCATTCGGAGTGGTAAAAAGAAATTTAGCATATTTCCTTGTGTTGTAGGTATTTATTTAAATATATAAATTATTACACTATTAATTATTATTGTTATGCGTCGTAATATAATTAAAATTAACCACTTATAACGTAATGTAATTTCTACAATGGTAATTACAAAAAATATAATTTGAATGAAAGGGGTGGATTGACAGAAAATTATCAATATTTGGCCTGAGTTTTGTAAGGAATAACCGTAAATCTCCCCTTTCTGTGATATTCAATTTGCTCCTTATTTTTGTTAATAAGTTTGTAACGGCCCTAAATTTTTTTCGACGAGATATGACGAGGGAAGCGCTATCAGAAGCTTTTTCACAATTCCCCACAGTCCAGGGGATATTTTTCGGATATTTCAGCCTGCAGCCAAAATTTTTGATACCCTCTTTTAAATGTCACATTCAGCTCCTCATTAGAGCTAAGCTCAAGTAGCTCCTCTTGTATCACATTCTCCACTTCCGTTTCATCAAATGGATTTATGATCCATGGTGATATTTCCATCGACAGAATATCTTCAAATATGAATTTAAAATCATCATGCAGGGAATCAAATGTTAAACGTATGTCTGAATAGCTTCATCAAGGCATTCTACCTGCGACAAGTTTGAAAACTGTGAAAATTCGCGCCGGCCAATATTTTCCTTCATAAATTTCAATTTACCAAGAAAAGCAGAAATTACACTCTTTGTTTATATTAAATTGAGGCTGTCCCCTGTAAGTTGAGGTCATTACATTTTTTGAACAAATCTGTCAAATACGCGATGTCTACTTTAAAACTGATCAAGTTTTTTTTTTAAATCAGGATCTTTACTTTCCAAAAACTCTAAAACTGAGTCAAAAAGTAAATAAAATCTTGATAAACATGCACCTTTAGACAACCAGCGCACTTCAGTATGTAACAGCAATCGTTGGAAGTCTTCATCATTTTCATCGCACAATTGTGCAAATAAACGCGTATTCGATGCATTGCTTCTTATTTTGATTAATCACAAATTGAAGCGATTGGTGCAATATATCACTCAAATTTTTCGCTTCTAGATGTTGTCGGTGGATAACACAGTGAATCGCAATTACCTCTGGTATAATTCTTTTAAGATTTTCTTTAAAAAAATCACTCAAAACATTAAATATTGATTCACCTTTACTGTCCGTCTTCAAAGTTTTCGCAAATAGTAGCTCTTCATGAATTTCTTCGCCCATAACAAATCGAACATATGCCAATAATAATGATTCATTGCCAGGTAAAGTTGACTCGTCCAGTTGAGTTGTTCGTAGATAATCACACAAGCAACTTTCAACATCAGAGCTCATTTCATCAATACGTCTTTGTACAGTGTTGTTATTCAAAGGAATTCTTTTGAGTATGTCAAATGAAGATTTGTGCAGAATAGTTTTTAAAACCTCTTCAACACCAGGTAAAATTAACTGTTCGGTGTGCGGTTTTCCAGATTTTGCTATAAGTAATAAGATATTGTAAGATGCCTGCAAGCCATCATCGTTGCTTTCAGACGTTGAAGAGAACATACTGTGCACGGTGGGTCCCTTTTCATATTTTTCCCTTAATGTTTGGAAATATTTCAAATTTTTATCTATTTTATCAGGATGACACCTTCTTAGACGATCTTCCAGCTTTGATGGTTTCATAGTCATTGCTTAAAACTTTGTTGCATAAAATGCATGTGGACAATCGTGTGTCTGCCTTTGATGGAAGAAAACCAAATTTTAAATATTTAACACTGTACTAACGACACTTCTTCTTAGATTGGGCCATGTTTTGTATCAATTACCTACCTGTAAATGTGTAAGTAAGTAAATAAAAAAAAACTTTGTTTTAGTAATCTTAAGGCGATTCGAACTTAACAGGATATGGCTATTTTAACATAATCTGATTAATCAATTATTATAAATATTATGAAATAAACAAAGTTCCGGCTGGATTATCTTGAATACTATCCACCACATCTCCATCTACTGTTGTATCTCCTACTGTATTATCAGCATCAGCACCAGAGCGATCGCTCGAACGAACGAGATAAGATCACAGATCACGAATCGATCATTGGTTGTAAACACAGTAAAACAATATGCCGCCGCGACTAAAATTAAAATATAAAAAATAATATTAAAATCATATAAATTTAAAATTAGTAGGTGTGTTCAATTCGTAATATTAGGTACTCTTTCGTTGTATAAGAATTTTTTCTCTTGTGGAGGCACCGGGCAGTTGCACCGGTTGCCCTCCCTTAAATCCGGCCCTGAGCTCTCAGATTTCAAATCTCTAATTACTTAGTATGGGAAGCTGTTAAAAAAATAAACAAATCAATTCAACACATACCCAAAATACGAAGAAAAAATGTAATGTGGGCATAAAGTTGCAAACAAAAAGTAGATGCCTTTGCCAACTATTTAGAACGTGTTTTCCACCCGAACCCAGGAGAAGGTGAATAAATTGAAATGGGCAACCAAGAGGAAGATAGTGATGTAGAGAAAATATTATTAACTAGTCTAATTATTAAAAGCAATAAATCGCTAAGATCCATAATAGAGTTTTATGAAAACGGCTGAACTTATTTTAATGTGATTATTAATGTGATTATTAATGTGATTATTAATGTAATTATTATTTCATTTATTATATTTTAATATATTTCTGTAAATTCAATAGAAACTTTTAAACAATATTTTGATATCAAAACTCCGCAATAATTAAATGAATTAGATAGGTAATAAAAATAAAGTAGGGACGATAAGTTCAATCTTTCTCGGCTTAAAACTATATGCATGTAACAAATAGGCAGGTAGGTACTTACTTTTCCGACACTGGCAATCACTAACATCGATTCATTTACTTTTTTTTTCGAAAGTCTGGAAACAAATTCAGTCACTGGCCAACACTAATATCGATTCACTTTACTTTTCTTTTTGAAAATCTGGAAACAAATTCAGTCACTGGCCAACACTAATATCGATTCACTTTTCTTTATGAAATTCCAGAAAAAAATGAGTAACGATTATCCTTGACATTCGTATTTATATTGGTGAAGAATCAAACACGTTCATGCAAGATTGCAAGCACATACACCACAAGTCGTATTAATTTGCACGTCTGAACAAGCGTTGCGGACGGGACGGCGGCCGGCGCGGCAACGACAAGTCTCGACGCGTTGTACTGAATATGGAATATGCTAGTTTTTACAAGTAACAGTCGCTGAGCTTCTTAAAATATTATCTGCCTATATTGATAAGAGAAGTCAAGTCAACATTTTAGTAACTAAAATGTTGACTGTTTATATTATAAACAGTTGAAGTTTTTTACAAGAATTTCATCATCGCATGAAAAAATGAGTGATCAATTGTTTAATAGTATATTGCTTCACTATCGAAACCAAATTAATTTTCATGCACACCCGCTTACGATTGTGGACCCCCATTTTTTATTACGCCCAACGTAAACCCCCGTCGAGTCTCCCGTGGGCCCCTGGGGGTCCACCTGGACCACTTTGGGATATACTGTTCTAGACTTTGATGTCTTTAATAAAAGTTTTTGTCCATATGTCTAGCCATATGGTCAATATGTTTTCCCTAGCCGTTGCTCTGTGCTCTTGACCCAGCTCTAATATCTTTGTTCGTTCTTCTATCTGGAGTCTCATTGGCGGAGTTCCTGGACTAGTATAGCCCCTTCAGTCACAGTTAGAGAAAAATTAACCTAGTAAATTTATGGAATAATGAAATGAATAAATTATTTCAAATGCGTTCCAGGGATGTGTCTAAGGATATTTTTTTATATAGTCTTAAACTATATGGATATAATTTATTTATCAGTAATATATCCCAACGATAATTTTAATTTTTATGAATTAATTCTATTATTTTCCGAAAGCACATTACGTTACCGAAAGAAACGCTATGGAGAAAACATAAAATTAAGAATTTTTTCTGACGTTTCGTGATGAGATGTATTTCTTGAATCTAAACAAATTTAGGACTGAAAAAGTAACTGGAAATTATTTTCAGATTTCTAGGTAGATCGCTAGAAGGTGTAATTGTATTTTTAAATATCAAAAGTTTTTTCTCTAATAGCATACATCTGTGGTTAGATGGTAAAACCACATATTATATCCATTTTTTGGTCAATTTAACATAATCAAACAAACTACCTGCTGTAGTTTATGCACTTGTATACATAACGATCAATGCGAATATTTTTTCTATATGAATATACAGTGCCAAACCAGATATGACAAATTTTCAGTATTTGTAAGTGGATAAAATTACATATATATAGCTTACTTATTTTTTCCTTTTTCAACATATCTGGATTTTCCGTCAAACCACAGAATTAATGTGCCTCGAAAATATAATCTATACTATATTCACATTTCAAATACGCCCGATGTCAACAGAATCACGTGAACACCTAAACAGAACAGGGCCGCATTAAGCTCGTGAACCACGCGAAAAAATAAATTTTTGAATTTGTTTGTATTTTAATATTAATAAATCTTAAAATATGTATTGTACAAAATCGGGACCAGGACTGGACTGAGTGAACATTTTAATATATGCTATATTTTTTATTAATTAGAAGCCATAACACCTTACTTTCGTACATTTAAGGATTACTTTTTAAAAAGAACGTTTTTTTTAGAAAGCTTTTTTGGCACTATAGCTACTGACTTACTTAAATGTATTATTCTGACTCTAATTCTGACATGTTTGAGCTATTACTATCACCAACTGCTATTACAATTGGTTCAATTTGAACCTCCATGATATTGTCTAGTTCCCACATTTTTGGTTCTACCTTTTGACGTACATGTTCAATGTAGCGCTGCTGCCATTTCTCTGGAGAAATTAATAATACCGCCTCGTCAAAAAGAATTTTCATGTCGGCAAATTTAAAAGTTACATTTCTGTCGGCCACGAAATTCTTCATATCTGCCCAAATTAATTCTATTGGGTTCAACTCACAGTGGTACGGTGGAAGGCGCAATACTGTTTTATTATGTTGTTTAGCCATTTCGTCTATTATTAATTAGTCATACTGCTTTTTGTGCTGTTTAACAAGGGCAAGCAGTTCTACTTTAAGCATTTGATCGTCGAAGTGTATATTCTTTGACAGTAACCAGTTTTGAATTTCTGCTTTCCTAGATGCCGTTGTAGATATTTTCTCCACTTTTCTCGAATGATAGGATACGTTGTCCAATACTATGACACAATTGTCTTCTAAGTTGGGCAAAGTGTTTGAAATTAAGTTTTTTTAATAGTTTCCAGAAAGTTGTTCTTTTAAAACTTGGTAAATCTGGATCATCATTAACCTCTTTTAAAACTTTATCGACTGTGAGAAGCACATTCCTAAAAAAGAATTGATGCACCTTCCGTCTTATTGCAGCTTTATCAAAATCTTTTACGGAATCTAAGATTTGCGTATAGCACAATTTTCTTTTTGGTTCAGAGAATGTTCTGTTTTGTTTATACTCCTTAACGATGTTAAACACTGTTTTACAACACACTCCTGTTCTATCTGCCACTCTTCTTTCAATTTCATGAACCACAATCCCAGGATTATGTAGCCTTTCATGTTTATAAACATTGAGGATCATTTCTTTTGTTCGGGAGTCCAAATGTCCCTTTTCTGGACGTTTTTTAGGAGGTGTGAACGGTATGTTTTCACCTTCATCTGCGGTATCCGTGGAGGATATAGTATAGTTTTATCAAATAAAGCAGTCCAGCAAAACGAAATTAATAACAACAACAAACAACAAGAAACAACAACAAACAACACGTACGTTGTGCAATAAAACTAAACGCTTGTTCAACCAAAACCAAGAATAACACAAAGCTTTACACTCTAAAATATTTACTGTTACGCAGCCAAAGCCAACTGAGCCGAATACAACACTGGTAAAATCGGTCATCTGGCGTTGAAGCACGTTCATGTTTGACGGCCCAATAGCGTTGCGAGAATTGGGAAACACGTGGCTAGCACGCACTGATCACGCGCTGGTCACTGTTTACATCGGGCGTATTTGAAATGTGAATAGACTTTAGACAATTTTCTGAATGAATATGTTCATCATATCTGTCAGGTATGTAATGCAGTGGTGGAGACAAGTTGAAGATTTATTATAAAAAAAGCCCACCAGAAAACTCTACTTTTTATTAACGCTGTTTGCCAATTTTCAAATTTATCTCAAATTTGCGTAAGATATCAAATTAATATTGTATAACTTTCTTGTTAATAAATATTATTTTAATTCTTACATAGTTGCTCTCGTCTTAAAAAAGCTCGCAAGTTTGGTTCTTATCTCTGCTTTTTCAAAAAAAAAAAAAAAATATATAAACGTCAATTTCAATCACTATTTGTCAGACGTTGATTCTACGAACTTTCGTAAATTGAAATTCTTAGAGAAAATGCAGCGTCGAAGAACGTTATTTTCGTCTCACCACGACATAATTCAATCAATAGTTACGACTTTAGATAGCCGGAAAAATGATGTTCTGAAAGGAAAACCGCGAAAATAGGTAAAAGGGAAAAATGTAACAAATCGCTCCCCAAACTTGTTTCCTATAAAATGATGTTACGAAGTGCGTAATGTGCGTCGATGCAAGATAAAAATAAAAGCGTGAAAATTGATTAATAAGAAACAAAAATGTGATCGGTATAAAAATCAGCATTCGTGATTTAGTAGTAGAAGAACTGGAAAAATATTTAACAAATTTAAATTATATGACTTCATAAAAATGATCAGTCTAGATTTTCAAAATTTCCATTTATACCAACAATGTTGCTCTATAAACTGAACGTATAAGAGTAAATGATGAATTCTATAGGCTCTGTAATATCGTTCCGTAACACTAATCTGTTCTGTTAAAGTGCCTATAGTATATTACATTACGAGTGTGGAAAGTGACATTTTTCACACGAGTGGGAAATATTGTCACACGAGGCACAAGCCGAGTGCGACTATCACACCAGTGTGGAAAATCACTTTTCACACAAGTGATGTACAATATTTTTCCTACGACCACAAAATAATTTCATCAAAAAATGTAAAACCAGGTTGTTATTATTATAATAATTAAAATGTATTTAAAAAACTAATCAACAATAATCGTATTTATTCAATTTTCATATTTTCTAAACAAAAAAAAATTAAAAAACAAAAAAAAAAATAAAAAAAAAACAAAAAAAAATTCTGGCCTCGCCAGGATTTGAATGCGGTCGCTCGCCAGGTCTCAAATGGCAAAGTTGATAAGTTTGACACTCTAACCATCTGAGCTAATAGGCCTTAAGTCAGATCTAATAGGCCTTTTCATCACAATTTTTTTTGTGTGCATGCGTCAGTATCAGCCATTTTTTTGTACTGTTTTTTGTAAACAAGCATGTTAAAATGTCCACGTAAAAAAATTATAATCGATAAATATTAATTTTAAGTATATTCGTTTTAAAAAATGGGATAAAAAAAGTAAAGTAATAGGTGTCTTAATTGAAAAATCAATTTTTGCAATCAATTAATTAGGTTATCATTATGAAAAGAAAACTAAACGGTATTGTTATGAGTATGTAAAAGTGACATAAGGTATAAATTAATATTTTATAAAAAGACTTGCCTGCAATATCGTAAAAAACTATCAAATTATGCAAAATACATATTAAAACATGTTCAAAATGAGCATTATGAGTGAAAAAATGTGGTCGAAGTGACAAAGGTTTTCGATCGATTGATGGATGATGTTAGGTACTAAATATACTTATATTTGTTCACTACATTTTCATGGAGAAAGTGGTTCAACAGAAGAAAATCCTTGTCTGGTATTACACAATATTTTTTAATAGTAAATACTACTTTAGTATACACAGTTATATTATTAAAAATGTCACGTTGATCCTTAAAATTTTAAATAATTTATCTTATTAATTATACTCGTGATTAACTTTCATGTTAATGTGTTTTTGCAATTATTAATAGTTGGTTGACATAACTAATTAGAATAGAGTTATAATTATTATTTGTTTTCATTAATTTACACAGTTAATATTGAAACCTAACCTCTCAATCACACTTTTTTCCTTCTTCCGAACGTCTACGTCACTTTAAGAACCTTTTTAATTGCTCAAAACTATGTGCTTCCACAGAGTTATAAAAATGTAAATCACCATCAACGATTTTTTCTAATGATTAATTTGTATGTAGAGATAATATTGTTTTTCCAGCCATTGTTGATCAAAACAGTACGAAACTTTTGAATTGGCGCTATTTCAACATGGCGGCTGCGCTTGCGCTCATCACATGATGAAAAGGCCTATTGGTTATGTGTTTAACCAGAATAAAAAGCAAACGTATCTTAGTTTTTTTTTTTTTATTTTATTTGGTGTCATCGGCGTCGACTACTACGGCCATTAGCCTCGTGTTCTGTGTAGGCTTTGTTACTGTTTCCTAGCGCCACTTTAGGAACAGCACTGTTAATTAGAACCCAACAGTGAATGGTCGAGTGGGGAATCCTACCAAGGCATCAGAATTAATTTTAAATAATTAAATTAAATGAAAAAATTCCGGCCAACGGTGGGATTCGATCCTGAGACCTTCCGATCTCAAAGTCATAAGTCTAACCACTGAGCCAACCCACCCCCCATATCTTAGTTATTTTAATAATCATTATTAAAGATAAATATCTAGGATCTAATTTACAACAATTTCAATAATTTTAGTATTAATATGGACATTGCATAGATCAAAATAGAAATGATGTGTTTGACATTTTATGACAGCTGCTGCGGAAAGTATCATATTCGTACACGGGTGGAAAGTAAATTCTTATTCATACGCGTGTGATATAGGGCACTTTCTATAGGACTATATATTGTGATGTGTCACTTTCCTAAGTGGTCGTAGGAAAAAAGTATTATTTCTATCTTGACAGCCAAATTGCCCTTTAGAATTGTTTTAACAACATTCTTAAAACAAATTTAAAGAGCAATTATAAAATTGTTCCGAAAACATTTATGCAGCTATATTTATAGGATATTTTAGATTATTGAAGTGAAAAGTTCTTTAGAAAAAAAAAAGAATACATCCCATCTTGTTTCATCGAAAATATCAGAAAAGGTACGAAACATACATTCTTTTTTAAAAATTTCCCTAAAATAACAAAGTCACTTGTTTGATTTTATTTTCTTATTAATTATGTATATAGTACTTTTTTAAACCAATTTAATAATATTTTTAAAAATATTTATTTATCACGTGGCCCGTTAACAGTAAATATTATATATCAGAGTAAAGTGAGATTTGCATTTAAATGAATCCCGATTATTAAAGTTAATACACTACAGTACTAACCAGCCACAGGAAAAATATTTTTATAAGTATGTCTGTGATATCTTTACATAACATAAATAAAGCATACAATTGTATAAGATAAAACTGTCATAATATTGTCCATACGTTGGGCGCCAAGAATGTAACCTACACAAAATGAACACAGCAACTACCTAAAACTGAACCTTTTGTCTACTCATATAAGTTTCGGTTGTTCCGGTGTCAACGTTCGGATCTTCGACGTCGCTCAGACGGTAGCTTTTTAAAAACTATTCCGGAAAAGTGGCGCCAACTGAGTTTATATATTGCTCAGTCTATGCTAGAATTTCCCCACAATCTCAGTAAATAAGAAAAGAAAAGACAAACTCCAACGTTAAGTTTCTTTACAATCAGAAAAAAATTACCCAATGTATTTAAAACTTAACATTTGTGTAAGAACTAATCTGTGGAGTGACTAATATACCCAGTATGTTTAACACTTAACATATTAAAATTATTGTTCAAGAATTAAACTATAAAATATTTATCCTACTGCTAATAATGAATTCATGACAAAATAAACTAAATATCTAAAGAAAGTCATATGCATCAACCAAAAAAATAAAATAAAAAATTCATCAAAACACGGCACGGTAAGTCGTTAGCACTGGTACCAAGACGAAGTATAACATGCGCAAAATGTTAAGTAGAATTTGACATAACCCGAAACGTATTAATTTCTACCTTTTTACAGCACCACATAGGCTTAAATGTACCATAAATAATTATAAATAAAAGTTAAATGTACCTTAGGAACATTCATTTGAGATTAAAAAAAGAATATTTAAATCAACAAATTAGCAGGAATAATGTCTGTACCTACTTGAAAATAACATAAAAATAATAAATACTAAAAACAGGATGTTACCAGTAACAGCATCATTCTCCATCATAAGGAAATAACATCCGAAACTGCACCACTGTCGAGAACCAGAAAACTAATGAACCAGGAGGATAGTACCTGGGGACCACAAATCGTGAAACCACTAATAGGTCGAATTGGTGAACCAGAGGATCCAAGTATCGACGGACCATGTACTGATAAACCGGTTAACGGGTGAATCCTTTATCCTAAAAAGTTCAGTTGATAAATGTTCAAGGTTCGATAGGAGTAATAAGCGGCAGCACATGCACCTGATTAATACAACTTAGAGGACCGCAAGAAACAAATAATGGTAGGCTTAATGTCGACAAAAAAAGCGGGTGTGAAATGGATTACAACTACAAGATGAAAAAGTATTACAAAAATCCAAAGAATCTATGAATCCATGAACTCGTACTTTTACAAAATTATATATGAAGAAAATCTAAAAACCCCTACAAGGAATGACTAGTGATTGTTAGTGGGTGTTCTCAAAGCGAGCAGTAAACATTAGTGTAGAAGATGTGAATATATGAGGCATGGTTGCGAGGGGATGTCCACACCTCTACTTTGGACTGTGGTCCTCGACACCCTCATCAACCGCCTCAATACAGTCACTACACAATAGCGAATGAACGGGTCATTCTGCAAACAGAGAATTTTGATAACATACAATGCGTAATAATGCAAGTAGATAGAAACGGTCCTTTTCACAAGGAAAATGATAAAAATGGAATTAAAAGCCTCCATAGCTCCTAAACACAAAATCAAACTTTGCAACAGAGGTGAAGTAGGTCACACCTTTGACAGCAAGTTAAACATGGAACTCACAATTAGAAAACAGAGTGAAAAGAGCATACATTGCTTATGAACAATGTCGCCGAACCGTAGGGCGGACCAGGGGTTTAGTCACATGGACTTACACGTCCATCATAAGACCTATTCTAATCAAAATGCTTTCACTGCTTGAAGCGAACATGGACTCTATCTCTCCGAGATATATCTTCCATAAGCCATATATAAACTTGGAACAGAACAAATAGAACAGCCAGCAGTGAAAGGTACGACTCATATTTACACCGACGGTTCTAAAACAAAACAAGGCTCCGGATGTGAAATATACTCCAGATCCTTAAACCTAAACATAATATGTGGTGTGAGCAATAGCGCCAGTGTAGTTCAAACCGAGCTCACGGGGTTTCTCATAACAGCAAAAAAAATCACCAGAAACAATATCACTTGAAGAAACATGCTCATCTATAGACTCTATACTCACCCTGAACAGACTACGAATTCACTCAGGGTTAATACTAGAATGTCACGAAGCTTTGGCCGAAGTATCCATCAACAATGTGGTCATCTTAATATGGATCAAAAATCACACCACATCGAAAGGCAACCGTCTTTCTTGCTGATTTACTAGCTTGGAAGGCAGCCAACCAAATACTTTTTTGGATCCAGCCCTTCTATTGGACTAACATCATCGGTAGTGACAGACCTAATTAAAGAACATTTCCTTGTGAAATTCAAGGAAAGATAGGATGAAACAAGAAACCGCAGAGTTGCCAGAGAGCTTTTATGTTATTTTGACAACACTACAGCAAACAAATACTTGACTATGACTAGACAGAATATGTGCTTGATCACAGGCATTCTGACTGGTCATTGCCAAGTACGGAAGCATCTGTGTTCGGCGAGTATCGGATATAAGAGAAGCACCTCTTGGCGAAGTTATCAACTACATTAAATCTATAGATAAGGTGGTTCACGAGCTAGAAGAGGATGCACCACACTTTTCAGATACAGATATACAGAAGGGATTACTCAGTAGTACAAATTTAAAACTTTTCCTACTACGACATCCAATAAGTAAACCACTTGTTGCAACTTATAACTAAAGCCTACAACAAAAAATTGCTACGTAGCACTACCACACACTTGACTCGACAAGATTAAGTGTGTTCCGAAAGCATCGTACCTACACCGATCATTTACACCTCACTAGAATGAATCAAGGACTACTTACGTAAAATTAACCTACCAGATAATTAAAACCACTACAAGTATAAGAAATTAAAAATTAAAAAACCGACTTCACAAACGTGTTGATGCCATCACCACATCTTAACCAAATTTATATGGGACCGCCCCTGAGGTACCCACTTACTAACAAAAAAAGAATCATATAAATCGGACAAGGTGGTAAAGTATTATCGCTAAACATACATAAAAAATGAAGAGTTTGAGGATTGTCTCAAGGACCCAATTATTAGATTTTGACCAAATTTATATGGGACCACCCCTGAAGTACCCCCTTTCTAACAAAAAAAGAATCATTGAAATCGGACACCGTGTTAAAGAATTATCGCTGAACATACATAAAAAAAAATATTGCGACGAATTGAGAACCTCCTCCTTTTTTGAAGTCGGTTAAAAACTAGACCTAAATACAACAAAATGACGTATGCCACAACCTTATGTGGTCTGTCAACTAATTTTAAAACAATCAATTTGTAGATTAGATGGTATTCAATAATATTAATTATTAATTAATTGAGATAAGTAAAAATAAAATAAGTGAAAACCATAACAAGAAATTGATCTATAGGTAAACTTACTTAAAAACCTGAGAAATAGCTCAATTTGCTAAAAAATACGATACTAATGTTAAGGTTAATTTCTCAAGTATTATATTTTTACATATCATGTACATACACTCGTCTATTGAGAAGGAAAATTAAATAATGGGGCGGCGAACTCCCTCATAGTATTTTTTTTAATGACTATAAAAATCGACCTGGTTAAGCATTTTCTTAAAATCCAATGATTAATACCGAAAAATAGGATGAAACTGTTTTGAGTGACTCACTCTGTATATCAAAAATGGCTAGAATAATCGAATTAGTTTATAGAACAAAATCTGCTTAAAAATGCATTTTTTACAAGATGCGCTATATAAGAAAGACCCTCCCATCGAAAAAAAATATTGAGCGCCGTGCCATCTACATATTGACCTATTTAAAATTATTTTATATCTAAAGCTCTCTTAGCGCTCTATGAACTGGCTTTTACAGAATTAAAATATCTCTATTAGTTTCCAAAATATCCGGCCTGGGAGTTTTTATTAGTACACCCTGTATAGCAGTTGTATTATTATTTTTAAAGTGCCCTTAGAACCAAACTTGTTGTATATTTGTTGTGCAAACGTTTTTAGAGAAGTTGAAGCTTTTATACAACACATGTCCAAAAATAAACTTTTTGGGAAAACAAGAAAAACTGATTACCTTCTTACAGTTTAAGTATGCATTTTTGTAACGATGCTTTTTGAAAATAATGTTTGAGCCAGAAGCATATTTTAATATTTTTATAAATATAAAACAGACGAAAAATTTAAAAAAAATTTACGAATATTGGAAAAGTAACATGTCATATAAAAAACACTTTTTTTATTCTCCACCGCTACTGTGATGATTTCAATATCTAAAGATTTTTTCCCTCCATCTATTTGTTGGTTCAGGTTAAGGGAAAATTCTTTATTAAGAGGATTCTTAAGATATTTAGTGATTTCCATTAAGTCTCGAAACTTTACATTGCTTATTTGAGGTTGCCGTTTGATTGGTATTAGAAATATTTAGTTTCCTTTCCCTGCAATGGTATGAAACGTTCAAGGACCATGATAATTTTGACGTACTAGAATCTGACCCGGATACTGCTGTGATAGTCGATACATTCGCGATGGTTTTAGTGAAATGTTTGGTTTGGGATTTTAAAAAAAAAAGGATTTCAAACTTTTGTCCATAAGAAACCATTCAGTCTCTTTTCCAGCATTTATCACCCTGAATAGAGAGGGCTTACATCTTGCCTGTCGTATAAGGTCGTTCCATTCTTCTGGAAAATCAAGGACAACTTTTTTTGCACAAGAAATGAGGCTAAAGTCGCTATCGCAAGGTAAATAAGAGTGTCCTCGAACTGGGAAGACGTGTGTTATCTCAGAGGCTATTTTTAGAAAGTACACAAGTACACGAAAAGAATGAAAACGTAGTTTTTATTTTGGCCTAGACAACCATCAGAGAAGAGAGCCAGATTTCATCCATTCTTTCTTGAATATGATTCTTTATATAGTGAAATATCATGGATGTCACCTCGTTTTGACCGCGCTTCGCCATCCCTTCATGACATGTATACATACTGACGTCATTGCTTCCGATGTCATGTATTCCAAACATATAATGCCAAAGTTGCCTGCTATAAAATACTTTGTTTGTTGTTAGATTGGGCAAAGGCAGATTCTGCATAAAATCGAAAACTATTGCTGATACTTTATGATTGCTTTGACATTTAGTTTTAATTTTCTTCTTAATATCATAAAACGCCTTTGCTTTAGCTTGATGAAGGTTTCTTGTACTGACAAGTTCAACCTTTTTGGACTGGTCGATATTAGGGAGTTTTAGTTGAGTTTCAGTTTCGTCACAAAACGTACAAGTATCGCAGAAAAGGATAAGTTAAATCGAGTTTAAAATATTTTGTAATAAACGAAGTAAGAAACTGTCGTTGTTGGGTGAAGTTCTAGGAAGGCATTATACATTTTTTTCACATTTAACTCTGATGGAAGGTACATTTTCTTTTTGTCAAGTCTTCGTGTATAATGACTCTGTCGGTCTTTGAAAGAAGAAATATGTGCTATTATCATTTCTACGTCGAATGGCTTAGTCTTTCTTGGCCTATTAGCGTATTTTCCACGGCCGTCCCTCGGTGAAAATCCACTCATAGCCAGGCTATGTCTAATATGACAAAGCTGCATTTCAGTTACACCAAAGAAACTACGAAGAGCTTTAGCGCACACATTGACTTCATTTCCAGGTAGTCGAATTTTGTACTTACAAGAGGCTATATGTGGTAGACCAGTTCTGTTTATATTTGGATCAATTCGGTTGCGACGCCTCTGGACAGGTATTACGGTAATACGTCCAGATAAGTATGAATCCTGTTCATCTTTTGACCTCATGCCATTAAACATGTTAAGCAACTCGGAACGCTGTTCTTGTATTGTAATCTGGAAACATCTATAACGCTTGCATTTATAACCAAAAGTTACAGTCAAAACAAAAGTATATACTTATTGTTACACTAAAAACTTACCTGCAGCCAGTTCCTATTGCTCTGGCTGTAACGACTTTGTCTCCCTTATGTGTTTTTTGCTCTAGCCCGCTTACTTTTGCACGTTTGATAATTTCCCGCCTATAAATTTTGTTTTTCTGTTTTCGTGGTTGATCTGTAGCCAGAACTTCACAATTTTCGTCACCAACAACACCAGAGATACTATGCTGAATATTTTGTGCCATATTTAGATACCATTTAAAATTAAAATCGGTCAAAATATGCAAAATTCTACTAAGAAAGTAAAACGATTACCATTACAAAATATAAACAACAACATCTAGTTACCTCAGAACTAAACTATCTATATATGGACATGTGTTGTTTTTACAACAAACCGCATGGACATCAGGTGTTCTTCTAAAACTAGATATACTTTGGCACTAGTTTTAACCCGGACAACTGGTGTTTTTACAGTATTGAATGCTTGAAATATACGTACATATTATTTTGCTATGAGAATAACTGATAAGCCAAAATTTCAATCAAATAGACATGTGTTGTTTTTCAAATAAACGCTTCAATTATAGTACCTACTTAAAATTGTTACTTGGACTACAATATTAAAAAATGTTCATGATCTATTTTTAAAAATATCCAATTAAATATTTGATTAGTCAGTGGATTAACTAGACCGATATATTTATTTACCTTTATTAATTTAAAATTTCTATATTGTATATGACTTGCTATACATGATTTTTTATAAAGTAGTCAATTAAGTATTATGTTTTTAATTATCAAAAAATCGGTTTTCGTATGTAGGAGTAAAAAATGTTTTCCAACTTTTAATTTATTAATTAGGTATTCCGGCACATTAGTCCAACCCTGCATTTAAATTGGCATATTATAGGGAACAAAAAAGGTCAAAAAACTATTTTTACATTTCCAGATTATATTTTTCTTTTAAATACCGTGTTTTGTATTTATCTGCCACCTCATTTGAGACAGCACCTACCCATTCACTGAGAACGCGTCAAAAATAACCCAAAATAAAAATTACACACGCGCGCGGCGGGTCATAGTCACATAATAATAATCATTCTAATAATGAAAAGTCCGAACTATTGAAAACAATTTACACAATAAATTCAAGCAGAAATTTACCGTCCAATTTAATTAGCGTTATTTCTCATATTTTTCGTTTTATTATTAACAAAAATTTTTTTCTGGCAAGCAAAAATAAACTTAAAAGTAACAGGTGGTATTAGGAACATTAAAAAAGAAAGATTTAATCTATAAGTATAGAAATTTGTAGAGAAACTCTCATTAAACCACTGTTTTCAATTTATAACTCATCACTAAAAACTGGATGTTTTCCTCTAAAATTGAAAACATCCAATATGATTGCTGGGTGTTTCATTGGGAAAAGGAAATATTTTAACCATATATGGAGTCACCCAGGGATCACAAAAAACCATATAGTATGGGTCTTGAGACCTTTATAACCGAGTTTTTTTAATTTGGTCCATTTCTTCCGTGCTCCATGACTTTTGAACCACTCAGTATATTGATATTTCGCAAAGATAATCTACACCTATAGAACAATATATCGACACATTAAAAAAAATTTCAAAATCCAAGTCCGTCTTAATAAAAATTATTAAAATTTGACCCAATACGTGGATATGTAGAGGACATTCTAATAACTGGCCATCAAGGTCACCTGACCTAAATCCTCTAGACCAGGGGTGGCCAACGTGTCGATCGTGATCGACCGGTAGATTGCTCGCAATATCTGGGGTGGAATTTCGTGTACCATGGACTATGAAGAGATTGTAGAAAACAAAATTTAAAATTATCAGCATTTTTATAACAATTTTTTCATATTTCATTGCAGTTGATAAAAAAATTAAATTGCGTTTTAAGTTAGTAAAAATCTGTGAAAAAATGTCAGAAAATCGAATTTTTTAGGTACCGCATGCCGCATGTACGGAATGCTCTAGCATTTTTCCACTTTGTGCAAAATCCTGAGTTGGCGCCTCCCCCTACCTAGCCCAACTACTACAATTTTTTTATTAAGGTTTAAAAAATAGGTATACTAAAAGAAACCACAGAAAAAAATTACATAAAAACTTAATTTTTTTTAACATAACTTATTATTACACAATTTACAAACGAGTATCTCTACTTAAATTGGGTCAGGCTAAAAAAACATTACCTAACAAACATTTCTAATTTCAGCAAACTGTCTCATGATTTCTGTAATATCGGTTTTCTCACATTATCTCGTATTCTGTTGCAATAACAGCAAGACCACAAAGATTTTGTGTGATTGTGGTACGTAGTTGATCCATTTTAATTTTGAGAAACTCCTTTCTCCTATTCGCTCCGTGCGAAGTCATGGAAAGGGAAGCAAAAGCGATACTAGCGCTAGCTGCGGATAATTCGTGCATTTTAGGGGGATATTTTGTAATTTTGGCATATCAAATACACGTATACATTTTACTTTTTTTCAAAAAAGTAGGTAAAAACAACACAATAAGCAACCGGAGTTGCTGTGTTGAAAATTGTACAAATACTAGCAAAAAAAAACAGTGAAACTTATATAACAAATTTCACTAACAAAGTGGAAATTAAATCAAAGAAATAAATGGACAGGTGTACAATAAGAAGAAAAATTACCTTTATTTTTGTGATAATAACAGTAATGCTGGAAATAGTAGACATCAGAAACTAGAAAGTTTTTAAATAAACAATAAATTATCATTTTACGATGTTCTTTAATATCCCTTTATTCTTAAATGTTCATTCAGCAAGGACTAGATTTCAAGATTTCTGCCGTTGATTATAATATTTGGCTGGTATGCAATTTTGTGACTTACTGATCGGAAACCAGTTTTAATTATTCATTCTATGTTTTCTTTAGAACAAAAATGAAAATATAAGTAGCGATCCTTTTTATACATTTTAACTTCACGCTATTATAAATGGTTTCTTCAATGACAACTTATTAGACTTAGGCAACTTCTCATACATTTTCCAGTAAATACTGTTGCCTGCCTATATTTTATTATTGATTTTTAATGATTATGCATAATTTTCTTCAATTTAAGCGTGAAAAATATATAATAATAATAAATTAATGTTTTAATTGTTTTATAAATCCATATACTTTTATTAAAACTAACATATATACTTTTTATTTACGAATTCTATTAAAAATTGTATTTGTCAGTATAGGCAGAAATACTCCTTTAATACCAAAACAAATTGGCGCTGCTGTCGCGCACGGAGCGAATAGCCACAGTTACTGGAATAACATAGTCACCTTAACTATAAATGGATACAAAATTTCAGGTCAATCCGACAAAAGTAGATGTCGGTCAAAATCGACTTTCCAGATTCCAAATATAGGTAAAAAAATTTATTTAAAATTAAATCTATTCTACCACGGCTGTTCTTCTTAATGACTAGACAAATAAAAAACTAATATTTTATTTTAAATTGATAAATGTAATTTTTGGCGCCCTGTACAACTGCACACTTTGCACATGCCTAGAGTCGGCCCTGTCAAAAGTTGGGCCTGGAAATTTCTTTACTGCATGAGCCTATGTCCTTTATTACGGCTATTACGGCACATGTCCTTTAAAAGGACCCGGTTTATAAAAAATATAAGCCGAGGACTTTTTTTTAGAAGCTTGGAAGCAGAGGTTTATTAAACAAAATATAAGCTGGTGAGGACTTTTTTTAGAAGCTTGCCAAAAATAATTGGTTAAATTTTTAAGAAACCCTACCTTTATTCACTTTTTAAAAAGGTGCCAACACTGCAACAGTGTATAAACATAATATGCATTTTCACACCCCTTCCTCCACCTATCACGTTTGGGGTTACCTAAATTCAAAAGTTTATTCGACTGCCATACATAACAGACAGCAATTTATTCAAAGAATACATATTTCTTGCGAAGAGTTAAAAAAACAACCCAAATGTTTTGAAAAGAGCGGTTCGCAATTTGATAAAGAGAGCCAGATTATGTATGGAACAAAATGGAGGACATTTTGAACAATTATTAAAATAAATTCATTTTGTTCGGAATTGTTCGTTATTTTTTTTTTTTTTGGTGTGTCATCGGCTTCAACTGCTACGGTTATTTCGCCTCGTGTTCTGTGTAGGCTTTGTTACTGTTTCCCAGCGCCACTTTAGGAACAGCACTGTTAATTAGAACCCAACAGTGAATGGTCGAGTGGGGAATCCTACTAAGGCATCAGAATTAATTTTAAATAATTAAATTAAATGAAAAAATCCCGGCCAACGGTGGGATTCGAACCTGAGACCTTCCGATCTCAAAGTCATGACTCTAACCACTGAGCCAACCTACCCCCCAATTGTTCGTTATTATTTACTTTTTTATTATTTATCGTTAATACATTAGTATTAATTATTTAGTTTAAACCATTTTTTTAGTTTCTATGTATTTCATATTTTTTGTTCGTCGTCGCATTTTTCCAGTTCGTGTGGCCTATTGAGATGCCACAATAAAAAAACACGCCATGTATTCTATCTCTTGGTGATGTGGAAAGGAATACCATGTGGAAACAAATTAGATCTCTCAATTTCACAGCCTACATTTCAGCCTAATGTAGAAATCTTCAATTTTTTCATGTAAAAATGTAAAATTTAAATAATAAATGATTAATTATTAAATGAATATGAATCATTTAAATTTTCTTAAGTACGGATCTGTAACTGTAATTTTTATTGGTTTTTGTGAATGTTACTTCAAATTCAACAAGTTTATTTCAGGAATTTCCATGAAAAAGTTAAGTAAAATTAATTTTAATGAAGAAAAAATAATTATAACCCTTCCCAACTACATTTTGCATAAACTAAAATTATCATAATGTACATTTTAACGTTAAAATTTTGGTAGTAAAACGGCATTCGGAAAAATAAAAAGTTGATGCATGTATTCAGTTTTTTATGCTCTTTCCAAATTTGAAATTCAATTTTTAAAAATTTGATGTATAGGGTGTTGTTTTAGGGTGGGTCAAATTTTAATAATTTTTGTTAAACCGGACCTGAATTTTGAAATTTTTTAATATATCGATAAATTGTCCTATAGGTGTAGATTATTTATGCCAAATATCAAAAAAAATGTACTGAGTGATTCAAAAGTTATGGAGCACGGAAGAAATGGGCCAAAGTCAAAAAACTCTGTTATAAAAGTCGCAAGACCCATACTACATGGGTTTTTTGTGGTCCCCTGGATGACCTCTATATAAGGTTAAAATATTTCCCTTTCCCAATGAAATACCCTGTATATTTAATGATACAAAAAGATGTGACATATCTAATTATTGCCTTGTCCTTATGAATTATACCACCTAAAATTCATTAAAGGGCTTTTAACTGACCCTGCTAAAAAAGAAGGATTAAAAGTTTGAAATATATTGTCATTTCAATGTTTATAATATACCTTCCTAAAAGACTGAAAGTTTTTTATCTAAATATGTACTGAGATCTATATTCTGTCATTGTGAACCCCAAATATTTTAGTTACAATTTAAAATAAATGAAAACAAACTCGCAATCGAAAACGAGGTTAGGATTTAGAAGGATGAAACAACGTTGCCAGATTTGTCAGAGAAAACATTTCGCAATTATGATTTGAATAACATTTCGATTAGGAAGAAAGTTTATTGGTATAGTAGGTCAAGCTGCTTCATAAAAACGGAATATAAACAAATATGATTTTATTTTTAATATATGTTTTTATGTTAACATTTAAATAATTGCAGTTATCCGGAATTTGAATAATTTTTTACAAGAAACGGCAACAAGGTAAAAACATATCGACTACTGTCTGGAACATTATAAAATAGCTAATAAGATTTTAGGATTCATTATGAGGTTGTTTGAAGAACATTGAGGCGCGCGTTTCAAATTTGCTTGAATTTTTATAAATTTTAAAAATTCTTGTATGAAAATTAGAAAAGAGAAAAACTAAAAACAAATATTTTTAGATTAGATATTGTGCTCTTTTAGAAAAAAATATTTTAATTTTAGTATTAAGTATTACGTTTTAAATCAAAAATGCAAAAATATAATTTATTTTTCGTGCATCGTTATAAATGGGCATTTATTTGCTTGTTAGTATAAATAAATAAACATTTAAAATGCTACAATAGTGACAATTAAAGAATGTTTTCTGAAATTTGAGTCAAGAACATTTTGACCCCTGGAATATTTCCTATCTCCATCTAGTGATACCCGATTTCTTTTAATGCCGCATAGAAAGGTTGTGGAGCAAACCACATTAATAAAACCGATTTCCGAGTATTTGGGGGTTTAAGGAGTCAGTAACGAGAAAGCATTCCACAAAATGGAATAAAAATAACCTTAAATTGTTTCTTACATTGTACACAAACAAAACTAACTTATTACATTATTTCTAATAAAAATGTACGCCTTGGCTTTGAGGCGACACCAAGGCGACACTTATATCTATAAAAACAAATGAGGTTGAATAATATGAAGACGACATGCCAAAAACAGTGACAACCACTTCCCCCTCCCTTAGAAGTAATGTTATAGTTGTCAAAGAGCTGTCAAAACTAGATAGTTATGCATATCTATTATATATCTTAATAAATGTTCAGGAAGTAATCTGTGTTCTACTTTATATAAAAGAGTCATTGTATTTAGAATGCAATAAGTTTGTACGTTGGAGCGCCAATTTACAATAATTCTGCGTTACTTTGCAATATAATTGCGTTAATATGTAATAAAATACGTTAATTTTCAATAATATTCGTTATTTCTGAAAACACTTTTGACTAGCTCATAGAAATTTAAACATCAAACATTACTTACCTTTAATCAAATAAAAAAAAATGAGAACATTGACCATATGGTTTTCTCAGTCGTGAATTCGGCTTTTCTAATAGACACTTTTTGGAAAATAATTTTCAGGATAGAAATTCTCAGAAATAGTAATTCTCTTTTTTATTAAGAAAGATAGTAAGAATTATAAACTCTATCAATGGAAGATTAGTTCAAACTTATATAAAATTTAAGTAAAAGAGAATTGTTGTAACCTTTAAAAATAAGATTCATCATTAATATAAATGAATTTGTTTATTTAAGTAATTGCGTGAAATTCCAATAACATGTATATACTAAGCTAGTACTGACTATTTAAATTTAAATCTCAATCATATGATAAAATATTTAGCCACGTGTCTAGTTACCACCATATTCGTTAGGGTAGCAACTTCTACAGTCTTACTGTAATTCAGCTCCACGAGCCCAAACACCAATCTCGTTCTTTGTCTATCTCCAGTGTCAAACATGGAAAGTATTGAATGGCTTTGAAGTTAAAGAAGGAATGGAAGAAAGTAGCTGCTTCTATTCGCTTTCTAAACAAAAAATAGATTCTGTTCTTTCACGAAGCTCTTGTATGAGATATAAATTAAAATTTCAAACAATTACTTTTCAAAAAATTTCGACAATAAAAATTAATTAATACTAGCCATGTTCAATCTTGAACAAATTTAAATTGACTTTCAAGAAACAAAATTACAACAAACAAAAATAGAAAAAGTAGAAATTGAACCATATTGAACAAATTTAAATTGACTTTCAAGAAACAAAATTAAAACTAATAAATATAGAAATATAATTTCTTATCAGATATTTTTTTAATGACAATAACTCACCGCTGTTTACAGCCAGACACTGGTAGTTCAAGATGTGATATGAATTTGAATAAAATATTTGGACATCAACTGCCACTCGACTCCCACTTCACGAAATATCCCTTTCTTAGGGATATTGCATGCGGCGATAATTACATTTTAAATTAATCGAATTCTGTTTTTATACAGGATGTCACACATTAAAAATAACATTTTTAAAAGGAATTTTTAAAATTTTACAAGAAATAACATTAGTTTATCACTCAATAATTATGTTGCTTGTAACATGGTTTCAATATACTTGTATAACGATTACATTCTATAATACAAGGCAAGGCATGATTCTGATTTTCTGAAGTACAGTTTTTTCGGTAGTGCTCATCAAATGGATGAACAGTAGTTTAAATGTAAGATAATCGATTTGTAGATTGTTAATATTGACTATTCTCTAAGGTATGTACTCATTATTTTCATTATATTTATCAACTACAAATTCTGCATATTTAGAAAATGTTAAATGTTCAGAATATAAAGAATACAATTGATTTGAAAATCCATCAGAAGATGTAATACAAATTTGTTTAAAATGTGAAAAATTATTAAAAACTGTAAAATTTGAATATTATACATTATAGTTAATAAATATATTAGTATCTAACTAACGTATCTGACTAAACCTAGAGATAGTGAATATAGAACAATTCATGTCTTGTGTGCTCTTAGCAATATTCATCTAATCTAATTCAGTCGCAAAAGGGTCAACAAATAATGTAGACGTCACACTTGCGCAATAAATTGGAATAATTTCAGACTGGTCTGTTAAAACCAATCTTAGGTATATAACTCATTTAAAAGTTATAATTCTGCCCAGCCGACTTAATTATTAGAACTAAATACGACCCTGCCTAGACTACCATTTAAGCCACGTCCAGTGGGGTCATTTTTAATAACACGTATCTTATAGGAAACAATTTCTTCCTGGCATCTCTATTAGTATTATACCTGCATGATAAAAAACACTTCTGGGCACGACCACGCTACATTGGTTTTGTCACTCTATCATGCTCTAACCGTAGTTTTACCTTAATTTTAACATTAATTTATTTTAAAACTAACCTTGGAAAAGCTCATATATTGAAGATTTCAAATTGTCCAACTCGCACTTCTCATAAGATTGTTTAAAGTCAAGTAGAGAAATGGAAAAATGATTTAAAGTACTTAAAATTTAGCTGTTCTGGTGTGCCACATGTATCGTTATATTTTCATAAAAATGTTATTACTGATTAATTTTATACCTTCTTTTGCTAAAATTCATAAATTTTCATTTATATTTATCAATTTTGCATCATTTCTACTTACCCAAAAGTATCTTTATCAGTAACTCGTTGTCATGACTTCATAATTTTTATAAATATCGCTATCTGTGACACTAATCAAAATTTACCTACAATTAATTATGACATCATTATATTTAAAACTAAATTATGTTTCTCGCAAGACATACCGAATTTATTTTAACTTAGAATTTAATAACTTCTATAAAGTTAAATAACATTTTGATTTTCTATTTTTCCCTATGCTTTTAAATTATTTTAATTTATACAAAATCATAAAATGGCTAAGTTTTTTGGTTTAATTTTACAAAACAATATATATGGGATATTGTAAAGAATGAAAATCATAAAGTTTAATAAACACAACTACAAATAAATATAGTACTGACCAGTACAACGTAACTTTTATCTGATGTGTCCAACACACTTTTCTGTCTAGTTATTACAGGCTTTCTCCGGTTATTTTGTACCACCTGTTGTATCACCCCTGTAAGCTTAACACACATAATAATATGTACAATATCGGTCTGACAGAAGAGACTTTGTGCCGATTCTATCAGGAAGAGGAGAAAACGGCAGAACACGTACTGTGCTACTGCGAACGTCTAGCAAGACTGAGATTCCTTACACTTGGAGAAGAAAAAAATGTGTAACGAAATAATTAAAAAAAGAAGAAATTGATTTTTTTGTGGAAGATGAATTAATATTAAAAATTAAAGAAAAGAAAAGGGAGAAGAAAAGAAAATATATAGAAATTTTATGAAGAAGAAATATTGTTAATTTTTACCTGACAAAAAAAAATGCAAAAAAGAAAATTGAACTGTAAGCTCACAACTAGCTCAAAGGGAGTGGGTTCTCACTGCTTCGGATTCACAGAGGAATTTTGCTACTAGTAACTAGTACGAAAAGGACGGCAACAAGAAATAAGGACTCCAGGTATTTTAGGGACAGAAAATTCCAACTGTACTTTCTGTGAACCTAAAATTTGGATAATTTGCACAACAATTTTCGTTCAATAGGTAAATAATAAAAATATTAAATAAAAACTGTTTTTATTCCTTTACCCTAAGATAAAATCTATGACTCTATGGTGATAGGTAAAAGGAATGTTACGAAACTTCCCTTCTCAACTTCCACGACGTCGGCTGGGCGGTCTCTTTGGAAGCAAGCCCAATTAAATCTAATTTAATCACCCCTGTAAATATTTAGAAGAGGATGATCTAAATTCATTAATTTTTCACACATTACTCCAAACATTATTTTATATCACTGGAAGGAACATGCTCATCTATACAGATAGCAGACAAGCACTACTCACCCTGAACAGACCACGAATTTATTCAGGGTTAGTACTACAATTTCATGAAGCTTTGGCCGAAGTATCCATCAACAATGTGGTTAAGATCACACCACATCGAAAGGTAACCATCTTGCAGATTCACTAGCCAAGAAAGCAGCCAACCAAATACTTTTTGTACCTGGCCCTTCTATTGGCCTGACAAAATCGGTAGTGACAGACCTAATTAAAGAACATTCCCTTGTGAAATTCAAGGAAAGATGGGATGAAACAAGAAACTGCAGAGTTGCCAGGGAGCTCTTAAGTTATCCTGACAACGCTGCATCAAACAAATACTTGACTATGACTAGACAGAATCTGCGTCTGGTCACAGGCATTCTGACTGGTCATTGCCAAGTACGGAAGCATCTCCATATCATGGGGCTGTCAGAATCCGCACTCTGCAGAGGGTGCGAACAAGAAGATGAGACCATCGAGCATATCCTTTACGATTGCCCGACGCTCTCATTTATTAGAAGATTTGTGTTCGGCGAGTATCGGCAAACACCGGCCGATATAAGAGAAGCACCTCTTGGCGACGTTGTCAACTACATTAAATCTGTAGGCTGGCTCACGAGCTAGGAGGTGCCTATCATCTTAGGAGAATGCACAATGGGCCTGATGAGGCATAAGTGTCGTGGGGGTAACCCACCCTCCACACGTTACAGATACAGATTATTTTATACATAAAAATACATATTCATTGCCAACGAAAATACTAAAAACTTCAAATTTTACCCTTCCTTAAATTTTTCCGCTACTGTCCATTTTAGAAACATCATAAATAAGAATCAGAATTATAAAGTATGGCATCTCAAAAAAAAAATTTGAATATTGCACTTTTTGTGAAATTTATCGAATACGGACCATTTGAGGAAAATTATGAATAGGAAAAAATTATAGGAATAACAGTACAAGCTACTTTTATTAATTTTCTTCTTCAAGCTGAAAAACAGATATATTGCATGAAGTAGAGAAACGACCCCCTATAAAGTAACTACACCCTAGGTGTTCCGACTATGCCCAAAATCTAAACAGCTCACCGCAGAATGGGTTAAAGCTTAACACGTTGACTGCCACGGCAATTTTGAGACATCTGGCCTAAAATGACAATTTGATTTAATCACATTATATTATTAAAAACTCTAATTCTAGTGCATAGTTATTATCAAAAAGCATAAAAATGTATTTTCTTAAAAAAAGGTCTTACGAATTATCTAGTAGTTGCCTTCTGTAACAGAAATCTCTTCACGGAAGCCAACTACGAGTTAATGTCGTTTGTGTACCCAAGCAAAAAAAAACGCCGGGAAACGCGTTATTTCTGTCCAGCCTGTAAAGAGAAGATTGTTTTAAGAAGTTCCACAAAAAATAAAATATTATTTAATTTCTTGAATTTGAACTAATTTTTCTAATTATATTTTTTGTTCGTTTTTTAATAAATGTTCTGTTCATGCAAGCCAGCATTAACTTTTTATTCTTTTCCCCGAAACTATCTATCGATATTAACAGTGATGTATTTCGAGTTTAATCGTAGGCTGCTCAAAAATGGCAACTAAACACAGGACGAGATAACTCGTAGTTGGCGTCCTAGAGAAGAATGCAATTTACGAGTTATCTCGTAGTTGGCAGTCAACGTGTTAAGTTTAAAATTTGATGTTTTTCTTAGTATTCGTTCATGAGTTATCGAGTATACAGACACACACACACAGGCAGACATCATTGCGAAAATAGTCAAAACGGATTCAGAGGACTCCAAAACGCAAAAATCCGTTAAAAACTCGACGTCGAAAAAATCATGATTCCTATACTTTCCTTATCTGTATACATACAGGAAAGTAATAAGGTACGCAAGATTCAGAAAAATAACTAATTTATAGACAAAAATTATAGGGCTTGGTTTAGTTAATTTCGAGTCCCGACAATTATGAGAATAACAGATCTAGTGTCAAAATGTCTACAAACAGTTTATAATACGTGTTTCACATCGTCGTTATCAAAACGAAACAATAAAAAGTTCGTAGAAACGTGTTGTTTTTTACAAACACAGCACAGCTTAATCAGTAGATGACAATCAGTTAAAAAACAAATAGTATATACAATTACCTGTTTATTGGAGTTAGCTTGTAAATAAAATAAACATTTGATACACATTATCTAGGTGGGTTTTTGAGAACCTGATTTTATATCTTTATAAAACAAATCGAAAATTGTGTCAAATACCTAAAAATTCAAATTTCGACAATGATGCCTTGTCAACTCGAAATTCGTCAAAGCGGTTAACAGAAATATAAACATTCTCCAAATCTAAAATTCATGGATCCATCAATTTTGAAATAATAAAGATACCTATTAAGGTAACTGTGTCAAATCAACGAAAAATAAAATTTGGACTTTGACGCCTTGTCAACTCGAAAATTATACAGGTGTTAAAAAGCTGTAAACAGAAATATATTTTTCTACACGCACATGGATATTAGCTTATCTACGCACAGACTACAAAACGAAAAAGTTCGTCATTGCGTTCAACTGAACGAATATAATTCATATCCATTCTAGGTAGTGAGAACAGTGCAAAAAAAATTAAATCCACCAACAACAGTTCACCCAACTACTATTATTTTTAAAATTTTAAATAAGTGTTAATCCTGTCAAACTAATTGTCAGTACATTTTTTAATTATTAAGATTAAATATACATTAAAATGAGTTATTTTTGAGTAGAATCGATAAATAATCGTAAATAATAGCATTTCTATTTTTATTTGAACCATATTTTGAAACAAAAATTAAATTTTATTCAAATTATACGAAACTATTTTAATTACGAGTATTAAAATCAAAATCGAAAAAGTGGCTGTAGAGGCATGGACAGAGTACTTGACTTCCACGCGAAAACGCGAAAAGCTGGGGATCGATTTTCGGCTAGCGACTATTTTTTTTTTATATTTATTTTATTTTAAAAATCAGTAAAATTCATAAATTATTTTAAAATTGGTTATTTTGTCTTAATAAACAAAAATATTTTTTTAATTTGTAGATTTTCGTTAATGGACCGTAGAAAAAATATACTATACAATTCGAGTGGATGTGGCCATCATATCCACTCTTGTTGCACAAACTACTATTCTACACTCTTTTAGCAAACATTTTCCAAATCTAAAATTCATAGATACATTACTTTTAAAATAAAAAAGATATTAAGTTAACTGTGTCAAATCAAAGAAAATTAAAATTTGGAATTTAATGTCTTGTCAGCTAGAAAATTCACAAGCTATTTAAAAACGATTAACACACTATTAGCAAACATTCATAGATCCATCACTTTCAAATAATGTCAAATTAACGAAAATTAAAATTTGGACTTTAACGCCTTGTCAACTTAAATACTCTCCATCTTTTAAAAAGAAGTTAACACTAATTTAAAACATGCATATCAAATAGTTTTAGATTATCTTGACGCCCCAACAACTTAAAACCCACTACTAAATTGAAACGAGTTCTTCAGAAATCAATTTATATACATTTTTTTTTACAAATTAGCCAAATTTAAAACATGCCGCTTAATTAGTTTTAAAATGGTGAAGGAATGAAGGGTACCATGTCAAATCTATAAAAAGTACCTACAATCCATTTTGATGCCTCGTCAACTTAAAATCCTTAAAGATATTATAACGAGGTCATCAGAAATCTTTTTCTACACATTTTTTACAAATTAGCCAAATTTAAAACATACAGGCTAATTAGTTTTGAAATGGTTAAGATATGAGCGAAAACATGTCATGTCCTTAAAAATCGAATTTTCTCAATTATGATGCCTCGTCAACTCAAAATTTAAAACATGCAGTTTCATTAGTTTTGAAATGCTGAAGATATGAAGAGAACCACTTAAATGTAAAATTTTTATTACGACGTCTTGTGAAATCTATTTCTAAACACTTTTTTTTTAAATTATGCAAATTTAACACATACAGGTTAATTATAAAATGGTGAAGAGATGAAAGGTACCATGTCGAATCCTTCAAAATCAAAATTTCGACTTTGATGTCTCATCAACTTAAAACGCATATAAAGGTATTATGAATGGATCTTCAGAAATTTCGTTCTGTACATTTTTTTTACAAATTAGCCAAATTTCAAACATGCCGGTTAATTCGTTTTGAAATGGTGAAGGGAACCATGCCAAATCTATAAAAAATAAAATCGATTTTGATGCCACGTCAACTTAAAACCCATAAAGATATTATAACTAGGTCTTCAGAAATCTATTTCCACACATTTTTTACAAATTAGCCAAATTTAACATATGCAGGTTAATTAGTTTTAAAATGGTGAAGATATGAGCGAAAACATGGCATGTCCTTAAAAATCAAATTTTCTCAATTTTGATGCCTCGTCAACTTAAAATCCATTAACAGCGCGGTCTTCAGAAACCTAATTCTAGACATTTTTTTTTAGAAATTAGAAAATTTAAAATATGCAAGATAACTAGTTTTGAAATGGTGAACAGATGATAGGAGCCATGTCAAATCCCTTAAAATAAAAATATCTATTTAGATACCTCGTCAACTTAAAACCTATAAAGATATTATTACGAGGTATTCAGAAATCTATTTCTACATTTTTTTAAAAAATTATCGAAATTTAAAATATGCAGTTTCATTAGTTTTGAAATGGTGAAGATATGAAAAGAACCATGTCTAGTCAAAAAAAAAAAACAAAATTTCGATTTTGACGTCCCTTCCACTTTAAAGATAAAAGAAGACGTTCATAAATCATTTTCTACACATTTTTTTTTTATAAATTATCCAAATATAAAACAAACAAGTTAATTAGTTTTGAAATGGTGAAGAGATGAAGGTAACTATATCAAATCCTTAAAAATGAAAATTTAAATTTTCAGGCCTAGTCAACTTAAAACCCATAAATATATTATTACGAGTTCTTCAGAACTCTATTTCTACACATTTTTTAAATAAATTATTCAAATATAAAACATATATGTTAATTAGTTTTCAAATGGTGAAGGGATGTCAAATACTAAAATTTCTATTACGAGGATTTTTAAATTAGCTAAATTTAACACATACAGGTTAATTAGTTTTAAAATGGTGAAGAGATGAAGAAAACGATTTCGAATCCTTAAAAATCAAAATTTTGATTTTGGCGTCTCGTCAATTTAAAACCCATAAAGATATTTTCAAGAGTTCTTCGGACATTTTTTATAACTTAGCCAAACATGCAGGTTAATTAGTTTTATACGTCAACATTTTAATTTTCTGTACACTTTACAAATTCGTCAAATTTAAAACTCACAGAACAATTAGTTTCTGAATGACATTGACTTGTTCTCTTAAATTGAAATGATTAAAAATGTAATACGGAAAGAATACGATAAACAATATGATAAACAATATCCTTTACATGAAATTAGCACACAGGAAATAAATTAAACCAAAAAATGATAAATAATACCGCTATAATAAGCGTTTAAAGAAATGCACATAGATAAAACCGTAATGAACGCAAAAGTCGTTAACATCAAACCAACCATTTTCTAGAAATTGTAGTAAAATCACGATAAATTTTTAGAGAACATTAAAACATATTTATCGGCTATTAATGCTTTGTGAACTATGAGTAACGGTGTTTTTAAGATACCTAGAACCAACAATATGCGTGAAAAAATTGTTATTGATGACGCTCATGTTTTGTTGTAAATAAAACAATGTGTAATGAAAAGTAAATCTGTTTCTAAGACACATACCTGATTTAAATACATGTATCTTTAAGCTTTTAGTCTTCGTTTAAAATAAAAATACAAGAAAACCACTTATTGGTCTTCTTGACATAACCTTTGTTATACGATATATTGTTAAAAATTAATTATTTGTGAATCCTCTCATTATATATAATTGCGAATTCCAAAAGTTGTATTCATTAGATTATATCACGATATAAGGTGCGTCCTCACTGAATCAACACTGCCGATCGACTCTATCGACATTGTTGATCAACAAGTCTACAAAACTGCATCTATCCACACCAGAGTTGACAGAAATATTTGTCGATCAGTCGAAATTCGACGTTAAATTCATTAGCAATTTCCACAAGGGCATCGTGCCTCAAGTTTCTGCTCTTATAGTTTTTGTTTTTAGAATCCCATAGATTTGTTCTCAATTTGCATGCATCAATAAAGGCTATGACTTTATCTTGTTCCCATTCCATTTCTCCAAAGAAAACACAACTACAATGTCAACAAGGCAAGACGTTACTGAGTACTTAGTACTCAGTACTAACAGTTTGTCGAATGTCGAACGTCGAAAACAGGTCCACACACTAAAGTCGATCGACTGCTCTTTCATGTTTACCGACAGGCGATGGAAAACAAATCGACATGTCGATCGATTTATTTTGTCGATCGACACCGTCGATTGCCGCGTACACACAAAGTCGACAACGTCGATAGACAGAGTCGACCGACAGTGTTGATTCGCTGAGGACGCACCTTAATAAAGATGTTTAAGATTTGTCTGTTGTAACATGTACTAAGGAAAATATACAGTAATTCATAAAAAAAAATCTAGTTAAATATGAAAACGGCAATATTTAACTGTGTGTGTCAATTTTATGTTTTGAACTATTGAAATTCCAACGTGTTTTTAAATGTTCTTAATTCTTTCATAATAATTTTACAAATTTAATTTGATTGGAAAATTTACAAGTGACTAAGGTAACCAGTTGAACAAAACAAGTTGGAAATTTATTTTGAAAAAAACAATATTAATATGTGACAGGTAGTAAAAATAAATAAGTTTAAAAATAGTTCAAATATATTGAACAAATAAATTTCCTAGATGATAATGGGCGGGGGCTTCCTCATCTCTAAGTCAAATGATAACATCTAACATCTATAAGTCGAGGTTTGCATTTTATCATTTATGAATAGGTTAAATAATACAGATCTTGAAATTCTGTGAAATAAGTATTTGATAAATCAAAAATTACTATCTTAAATCCAAATATTTTAATATTTTAAAGAAGTTTTTTAGTCGTCATTACAGTAGTCAAATCGAATTTAGTTTACAATCATTGACATATTATCTAGCACGCTACATTTTAAATCAAAGCAGACATGTCATTTATAAACATGATAAATGACAACGGGTCAAAGCGTGGATCCATGAAGTACCTCTGAATTGGCCCGAATTTATAGATACAGAGTGGTAATAAAATGAACGAGATTTTATTGCTAAACTGTAGTGTTCGGATCCTTGAAGTACTTCTAAATTGGCACGAATTTATAGATACAGAGTGATAACAATATGAACTGTAATGTTTCAGAAAAACAGTCAAATAATGTATGTGCTTGTAATATTAATAATATTAGGTATATTTATTTTTTAAAGATGTAATTAAAAATTCCACACCCTCATATCTTTGTTATTAATTAAGATATTGATTTTTTTTGAGTTTAGAATAAGAACATTATAACGGATTCAATTATTCTGCAATGTCATGCCATACTTTCGGTTTTTCTGAAATCGTAATTTATTTTTAATTTCTAATTAAAAACCCAATTTTTTTATTGAAAATGTTAATTAATTTTACATTTTTGGATAAGAAACGCTTATCAAAAATATTCTTTCAGCTACAAAAAGGCCGCCATAATGGATAATACTATTTCTAAATGCTTTACTAATAACTTGTTTAAGGAAGAATATTTGGGAATGAATTACCTTTAAAAATACTTTGTAAGCCTTAATGATCCCATTAAGACTAACCCAAATTACACCAGTGGCGTATCTAAACATTTTTATTATGTATTGGTAAACCTCTTAAAATTTCCACCTGCTCTTATCTTACTCATTATTTGAGATATCGATTTTTTTTCTTTGAAAAACTTTGAACAAGAACTTTCTTATAACTGATTCAATTCGTATGTGATGTCATGGATTACTTCCTGTTTTTCCGGAAATAACAATAAATCGCAATTTATTTTTAATTTTTTAATGAAAACATCCATTTGAAGAGTGGTTTTTCCAATTCAATCCTTCATTCACAGTTAAGCTTAATACGTTTACTCTACCTGTGAGTTTAGGGACCGATTTTGTCAGCTCTAAGTACAGGTAGGTTTACTTGACGGAATAGCGAACTATAACCAACGGCCTAATAAACAAGTAGTTACTTTCAACTTTACTCAGAAGTGAAAAAATGGCCCTAAGAATTGTATTGTCTTATTGATAAATATATTAGGAGCAACATAATGTTTTTGATAGTTATGGAATCGAATAAGATTCGTCTTATCACCATTAAAGGTTCTAGGATGGATCCTTGTGGTACACCTATAATGACTGTTTCTTAGTTGGAATATAGATAAAAGCTGGATCATATTGTACACAGTTAAATACCTTCTGAGGTAACAAAATATTCCAACAATAAAATCAATGAGTCTTTTTATAAAATGACAGCAATGTAGTATTGTTGATTTTTCTGGATATAAACCATGACTCACAGCAAAACTCAGAAGATTTTGAAATAAAAGTAGTCAAATAGGAAAGCAAGAGGTGATAGATTATGGGTCTAAAATAATAAATTCTAATAATAGAGGATAATTTTTTTATAGAGGAAGATAAATTAACAAGATATTGTTAGAAGTGATAAAATGAAACCTTATAATAAAAGTAGGTATTTCCTTTGGATCGGAAGAGCCTTTATCTATATATAAATAGGCAAAGACAAAATAGTTAAATAAAGTGTACTGTGTAAAAATAAAGTATATATTACAAAAAATAAATATATGAATAACATAGGCGAAAAACAGGCCAGTCCTATTAATAAGAAAATAATTCTATTTGGTAACGACTGACACTACCGGGTAACATCTGGGATCACTAAGTGAATTAATCATATAATAATATTCAATATGTTAACTTTTCAATCCTGTCTCCAAAGAACGGTATAGAAAAACAATGCTATTGAATAGACACAGATAAAGCATACTTGCTACCCCACAATTTTTTTTAGCAGCAAGTAAAATTGATAAAGCTTCTCAAAAGTTCTCTGTCCTCTCTTTTCTTTTGAATGGTAATACTTGGACTGATAAAATTTGGAGGGTGAAAATGGAACCTCGCGGCAAGTGATACCGCGTTTGAAAGGTATTTAGAATATCTATTTAGTCATACTAATTTTGTTTGGATTTACGGGGATTTTGATGTGCTCCATCTACTTCCTGGCAGTAAAACTCTTGTCGGGATCGTTCAAATGTGTCAGGAGATGTACCTCCACAGCGTTTGCACTGGGTATAACATTGTTGGGATAACATGAGTGCCCAAATTATTGTTGCGATAAATCTCCGAGGAATAGTATACTGTTTGTGCCAATATTCTGTGGGTATGGTCGGATGTAACATAGTGTATCTTGTTGGGTTCGTAAAAGAATAAGGTTTTATAATCAATTGCCTTCTGAAGTAAAGTTAATAGATAGATAGATAGTTTCTCAGTGTTTAAAAAAAATAATTATTTAATTTTAGTAACAATTGAGCCTTACTCTATAAATGATCATAAAATATCAAATGTAAATGTCAGAATAGCAGTAATATAATTTTCTTTCTTTGTGCGACCATATTTTATTAATGTCAAAATAGCATTAATATAATCTTCATTCTTAGGGCGATAATTATTCTATTAATTTTACTTTATTTACAAAAATATATATTTAGTAATTTTCTTAAAAAAAAATATTTATTTTTTTTTAAATTGTATGCAATAATTAATGAAACTATGTTTTAAAAACGGAGACAAATTTTTTAATAGTTTTTTGGAAACTGGAACTTTGACCATTACACTGTGATTGAATGTTTATCAACAAATTTCTCTGGTGGAGTTAAAAGAAATATTCAATAAACAAATTAGAAATAATTTTAGGATCATCAATAGTTTCATATTAACGAGAAAAAGTAATACTTACTCTTTAATTTTCAGAAAATCCTGCAAATCCTGAGGAAAAACTTTACAATACAATTGTAGAATCCTTACGCAAGTCAACGTAAGTCCTTGCCAAGGTAACACATCCTTGCTAAGTTCATTAGAAATCATAATTTATCACAAAAACTAACTATGTAATATCTGTCGCACAAAAACACAATTTTACAAATTAAAAACTACTTAAATTAGTTTATTTAATTATCCACTTTAATTTTCGGAATAGATTTATCAACACAGACACTTACCGAACCACTTAAGTCTCTCTCTACTCTAACCGCAACAATGCATAAGTAGGCTTATGTCATTTCGACAAAACAATCGAATCGCGAAAGCCACCGGCGACTAGATATCAAAAAGGAAATTAGATAACAAGAGCCTAACGATGCCGATATCTTTTTCCATTATTTGTACGTTGTTTGTTGGTGGGGATAACAATAATAACAATAACAACAATTGAAAATCGCGTAACCTAGGCAACGATACGGCGAGGTGTAGAGCAAGAGCGTCTTTTGTTTGTAAACAACGGAGTTTGGTTTTGAATTTGAATTTTCACGTACGGTCGCGACGCGAAAAGCGAAGAAAGTAGACGGATAGGAGGCCATGGATTGGCGAAGGAGAGGCGTGGACGCGAATCGGCGGTGTGCTGATACAAGCGCGCGATCTTTTATTTTTGTTTTTCGACTGTTTCTGTACGGCCGGAGGACGAAAAATCGCGACGGGCCGTTATAACTGGACGGTTTTTGTTTATTTTGGCGGCACAATTTTCGGGTGTCAATTAGATTTTTAATACTTTCAGAATGCCGCCGAATATCTAACAATTAAAATATTAAAAGTATCAGATTTTTAGCAAATGACGTGAGGAAAGTATACAGTATGGGCCACCGGTAACGCCTCGGTCCGTAGAGCCAAAACTAATTGTTTTTTTTATCTTTTTTCACAGTGTATATCATAAAAGACGATAATTTAAAAATGATTTCAATTTATTATACAGGTTTCTCCAGGAAAGTGATGCATATCAAAGTCAGTTTTTTTTTTAATGAGACACCTAGTATTTTATTTTATATTTGAATTGCCCTCGCTTTTTTCTATTATAACAATACCAAATAGTATGAGATTATACAGGGTATTTCATACGCTATAACCAGTTTTATATGAAAACCGTTTTGCTTTCAATGACCTGCATGTATACTGCAAAAGAAACAATTGAAAACCAATTTTTTTGGACTAAAAGTTTTTCAATGTTAGTAAACATTTATGGCAATGTACTATTTCAATTCGATACAAATTTTAACCCATACCTGGCTACGCCTACCGGCATAGACTCCAACGGCCTGGACACAGCTCAAATTGAAAAGAAAAGTCTCAGATAACATAAAATTTGTATGGGTATCTAAATCAATGAGCTTTTGTTGCGCAATTGTAGGCCACAAAAGCTAACAGATTAAAGCACCCAGGTGTCGTCATATAGGAGGATGTGTAAATATGCACCAGGCATCTCTTGCATGACAGCTAAATACGATACTCTCAGCTCCATCGAACATTTTAGTTTTAATACTCATAATTAAATTGATTTCATACAATTTTTAACCGACTTCAAAAAAGGAGGAGGTTTTCAATTCGTCGTAATATTAAAATTTATAATTTATTTGTAAATATAGACGAAATAAAAATAGAAATGCTATTATTTATCGATTCTTCACAAGAATAACTCATTTTAAGTTTGTCAACAGCTAAAAAATATACTAATAATTAGTTTGACAGAAATGTCACTTATTTCAAATAAAAAAAAAAAAAATAATAGCGGATGATCAAAGCATGAACAGTGATTGGTGGATTTCATATTTATGCAGTGTTTTTACTAGGTAGAATTGATAGTTGAACGTAGTGGCATACTTTTTTGTTTTGTAGTCTGTGCATAGTGTGGCCAAGATCCATATGGGTGTAGAAAATGAGTAGTTTGTAAAACAAGTTTGAATATGAAGGCATACCGCACGAAGACGAAATTAGAGCACGACGCCGTAGGCGGAGTGCTCAATCATCTGAGCAAGATACGGACAATCCACTTAAGTTGTACAGTGTATTTCTTCTACGATCCACTAACGAAAATCTACAAATTTTAAAAATAATTTAAGACATTAAAATAAAATAACTAATTTATGACTTTTACTAATTTATTAAATGAACTTAAAAAAAAATTATTCAAATAGTAAATCAGATTTGAACCCCAGGCCTTACGGATAACAAGTAAGTATGCTAGTCTCGGCTCTATCGACATACTTAACCTTTTATTTTTAATACTCATAAACACATTTTATATGGTTTTTAAATACAGACGAATATCTTGTGAAATGCTATTATTTATCGATTCTTCACAAGAATTACTCATTTTTAAATATATTTAATTTCAATAACTAAAAAATATACTGACAATAGTTTGACAAAATTGTCACTTTTAAAACTTAAAAAATAATAGTTGTCTGGTTACCAGATATGAACTGTGATTAGTGTGATTGATGGATTTCATATATGTGCAGTGCTCTTACTGGGTAGAATGGATATGAAATATATTTGTTCAGTTGAACGCAAAGGCCAACTTTTTCGTTTTGTAGTCTGTGAGTTGAATAGCTAATACATCATATTATGATGGTGTAGATAAAAGATTTTCTTCTGACTGTAACAATTAACATTTTAATATTACATACATTTCTCACACGTATAACTTTCCAACAGGTCTGTTGCTAGTACGTGTAATTCTGTTAATTATTATTATTTACAGTGACTTAGTGCTTTCAACTTTGTGCCCATACATTTTTAATGAATGTCTACTAAGGTTTGTAACAATTTGTTAGCTTCATGTTTATAAAATTTTGATTTTAGGCTTGATGATGACCCTTCGATCGAAACTTGTTATCGTTTTATAATTTAGTCCTTTATTCCTTTGGAGAAATATTCGTCGGTAATATGTGACACTGGATATATTTCTATTTGATTTTACGTCTTGGTCTCATTTGAGTTGTAATTATTTTCTATTTTATGATTAAGTATTAAAATTTATGCGGTAGAAATTTCAAGTATTATTTTGTCTTTTATTACGATCAATGTCAAATTGTTAAACCGAAAATGTTTATACTCATTAAGGTTATCGACCAAACGAATAATTACTTAGAGATAGATTCTCAAAGGAAATTTAATGACAGTGTAAATAACTAAATGGAATATTGTGTTTCCAGTAAGCCTTTCTGTCAACAATCGATGGATTGTATTTAGAATTCTCCGGATGGAATAGATAAGTGGTCACTTATGTTCGGATTTTTTTTGTGTGAGATGAGGGTTTTAATTAGCGTAATAACGCATTATTACTATTTAAATCCGAAAGTTGTTCAAAAGCTAAATTATTTAAGTCTAGGGAAGCGCCCGAAAGAAAATACTTTAAAATATTTCTAACTTGTCGCGCGATTTATCATCTACAAAATATAATTGTTCTTCAGAAGAGAAGCCAATCAATGGGCCTAGTCAGGCCTAAGTGCGGTGGGGCAACCCACCTTCCACATACTACAGACACCTAAATCTAGCACTAGCTCTTTATTTCGATCTTAGTAGAGCATTTGACACTGTAGATCATGATCTTCTATTAGAAAAGCTGTATCGCATAGGCGTTCGAGGTGTCACGAATGACTGGGCTGCATCCTATCTGCGGGGAAGATCTCAGATTGTAGCTATAGAAGATGCTAAATCCGCTCCCGGGCTAATAACAGAAGGAGTTCCCCAGGGCTCAGTTTTAGCCCCACTATTTTTCATCTTGTTTATGAGCGACTCAGAATACTCATGTCCAACACCTAGAGTAACTACCGTTGGTTATGCTGATGACACTAATCAACTTATTGCTGAAAACAATCTGTCTGATACAGTTTCTGCCTCAAATATTAGCGCAAATGAATTCCAATATTGGTGCTCAAATAAGGGCACAAATTAAATGATCATTATTTAAATTTTATGGCAAGTACATTTTTCCAGTATTTTATTTCAGTTGGTCAGTATGATAATAAATGGTCGGGGAAAATAATAAATGGCCAGTATAATATTAAATGGTCGATGAAAATAATAAATGGTCAGTAAAAATAATAAATGGTCAGTAAAAATAATAAATGGTCAGTAAAAATAATAAATGGTCAGTAAAAATAATAAATGGTCAGTATAATAATACGCGTTTTATTTGTACATCGGTCTCCTTTTGACAGAGTAGGTGAGCTGTGTCCAGGCCGTTGGTGTTTATGCCGGTCGGCGTAGCCAGGTATGGATTAAAAATTTTTTGGTGGCGGCGAAGCCGCCACCCTACGAGAAGTCTTTGCTTTGTCTTCTTGTTGTCACGGCATTAATATTATTTGTTCATGTATGTGAAATTTGCTTCTATATGCTTTATAAAATACTACTGCTAGTAAATGAAAACAAACAAGACGCATTCACACAAACATACCCACCACCTCAATTACAAATCATTAGTGTTGTCCCCGATACGCGAGTGTATTTTGGGGCAATTGATTTTTGAAATATATCCTGACAGGCAGACTTAATTGTTTTAAACAGAAAACAAAATCTTCAGTTTCTTCTTTGCTGCAAACCGGTAGCTCAAAAACATGAAACACTCGATCTAAAAACATAATACTACTTATTTAATGCACATTTTTAAAATTATTACAGACTGCTGCATACTGGCCATTTATTAATTCTTACTGACCATTTGTAGAATTATTACCGGCTAATTCATACTGACATTTCATTAATTTTTACTGACCATTATAATCACAAAAGTGAACATAGAAATACAGGCCAAATAGTAATTTTACTGCTACAAAATTTAATGTTTACTCATCATATTTTATAAATGTACTGAGTTTTTTACAATATTTTACTGACTGTTTGTAATATTTATACTGTACATAATGAATTAAATACTGTTCAGTTAATTACAACCCCTCAAATAATGGTCTATTGCTTAATTCTAATAAAATAGTATTTATGCTTTTCCAACCAAAAAATTCAAGCCTAGACGAAAGTCAATTAATAAAAATTGAACATAAATCTCAACACCAGGTAAGGGAGGTCAAGTTTTAGGTCTAACAATCGATCACAACCTCACATGGGAAAGCCACATATATAATTTTGCATCTAAGCTATGTAGCATTTGCTTTGTCTTCAGACAACTTAAACCAACTGTGACTTTGGATGTACTAAAACTAACCTACTACGGACCAGTGCATTCGGTACTTTCATATGGCTTGATTTTCTAGGGAAATTCGGCCCATATGAATAAAGTCTTTCTCTTGCAAATAATTAGAATTAATAGATGCATGATAGGAGCCTATCCTTCGGAAAATTGTCAGCAACATTTTATCAAGTTATCAATATTAACTCTTCCATGCTTGTCTATTTATTTATCGGTGTTACATATAAAAAAAATCTTTCACATCAAACAACTAATAATATGATACACCCCTATCCTACTCGAAGAGGTGGCGAACTTCGTACACCCTTCTCAAGATTAACAGTGGGTCAAAACTCTCCGTATTATCAAGGAGCCATCTTGTTTAACCATTTTAGGCAATATAGAAAACTTTAAAAAATTCAAATTTATGCTGTTTCAGTTTCTTGCAGGCAATGCCTTTTACTCTGTTGATGAACTTTTAGCATATTCATTTTATAACTTAAAATATATTTTACCTAATGTTAATTTTTACTGTCTTTTGTGTTAGTTTTCTGTATATTATATATTATCTATTATCTTAGCTCTAGAATTTTAAACTTCTATGAATTGGACAGTGTGAATGGTGTTTTTGTTTTTTCTATGGACGTACTGTGTATGAGCTGACTAATCTGATAAGTTTTTTTTAAACATTGTAAAAATGTAAAAATATTTTATTGTCGAATAAATTCTATTCTATTCATACTGTTAGGTATTTACGCGTTTTTTCCTTAATTTATATTAATTATTTTATGTTGATATTTATCATAATTGGATGCTAGTGACCCTTAATATTTTGATCAAAATAGTTTAATTTATTTGAAGCCAATATATTGGTAATCATTCGCGTCGGCGCACATCTGTGCGTTTGAAAAGGCCCTTTTTTTGGATGTTTCGCTTTACCAGAAGAAAACCTGTAGGGGCCCCTCAAGAGTTCCAGAACCCATACATACCACTAGGTGAGTCTCCTTACAATATTGGCCTCTTCAGAATTTTTTCCTGTTGTTTCAATTTAATAATTTAAACTAATGAATTAAGGTTCCCTTACATTCCAGAACTGAGCTGTATTTAAGGGAAAAGTCACACATACGTAATATATTAATTAAAGCTACCTAATTTGTTTTGTTAGTTCACATTACAAATAACTTAAATGATTATAAACATAATTTAACGTTAGTTACAAAATTGCCAACGATATATTCTGTAAATTTAAAGCACTGTTTTTGCAGTGTAGGTATAAAAATCAATGTTAACAATTTAATCATCAAATTGATTTTACTATTAATATGGACTTTATATAAATCAAAATACAAATGATTCGTCACGACATATTTGACAGATGTGGAAAGTAGATTCATATTCACACATGGGCTGAAAGTAGATTCTTTTCCACAAGTGTGTGATATAGGGCACCTCCCTAAGACTATAGTGCGATATGTCGACACCCCATCGAAGAAGGTTGTAACTTAATTTTAGTTATTTACAGGAACATCATAAAATTTAAAGTTTTTTTTTTAAATATTTCTGGAGAAACTCTATAATACTGTAACGATAGTCTAATTTATTTATAGTTTGTTTATTTATTTAAAACACACAATTTACAATTTATTTTAGACGTACTAATTAATTTATATAATACTTAGACACTAACTAACAATTCTAATTTATTTATTACACTTTAACTTTTCATTGCAATGTTCTAAACTAAACTGTGCGCCGATAAGTCGGCTATTTATACCACGCCAATTTTGTGCTCGTAGTTTCTAGAGGCTACCGAAAATTCCATCTCTATGACTAAACGGCACTCTCCGCCCGTTCTAGCTGCTTCTATCGCGTCAGCGCCATTCCTGAACGCCTCGAGCACGAGTTGGTTGCCATCTGCTTTAGGCACAGGCTCGGATTAGGAATTTCATGACAATACTCTAAAGTTACCATTTGGGAAGGTGCGACAGACGACAGCAGTTGTAACACGGTAGGACTTGCCGCTTGCTGCCTGACGTTTAAAGTCGGTCTCCGTCTCGCCTTCCCAAATGGTACCTTTAGGGTTAACAAATAGGATAATTAGAACACAGTTGAGGTTACTTATGTGATATTGAATGTTTACATTTTATAAATCATTGATAAGTTGAGTTTGATTGAGATACACACGTTGACACTTAACATAACACTTCATAGAATAAGGCAGTAACTAAGATACGACCATGTTACAACAAAAGATATGTATATTTTTTATTGATACATTAAAAAACATGCAAACAAGAATGCTGTAACTCATTTTACAATCTTATAATATGCTGCTACATATTCGAAACTACAAAATTTGAGGGAGATAAAAAGGCGTCACTGTCTTTATAAGGTTGAAATGGTACACATAACCTAAAATACAACTTTTTTCAAACAAGTATTATCTAAACTTTGGCGAATTGAGATACGTTTTTAATACTGAGGAAAATATTTTTATCTACACCCACATGAATATTACAGACTACAAAACGAAAAATTATGCTATTGCGTCCAACTGAATGAATATATTTCATATCCATTCTGGGTAGTGAGAACACTGCAAAAAAACTAAATCCACCAATTACAATTAATATTTTGGACACTCAACTACTATTATTTTTAAAATTTGAAATAAGTGACAATTCTATCAAACTAATTGTCAGTATATATTTTAGTTATTGAGATTAAATATACATTAAAATGAGTTATTTTTGTGAAAAAAAAAAAAAAAATTAATCATCTATATGAAACTAATTTAATTACGAGTATTAAAATTGAAATCCTAAACCTGGCAGTGGAGATGGGGCAGAGCTTCTGGCTCTTTTCATGTTTATTTTAATTTATAATATAGTAAATATGATAAATTATTTTAAAAATAGTTATTTTCTCTTAATAACCTAATATAATTTTTTAAATTTGTAAATTTTCGTTAGTGGGTCGTAGAAAAAATTACTGTACAACTCGAGTGAATTGTCCTTATCGCACTTCATCTTCATACGATATGGCCATCATATCTACTATTACCTTTTAGCTATTCTACGCACAGACTACAAAACGAAAAGTAGGCCATTGCGTTCAAATGAACGAATATATTTCATATCCATTTTAAATAAGAACACTGCACGAATATGAAATCCATCAATCACAGTCCATATTTGGTCACCAGGATACTATTATTTTTTTTAAATTTTAAATGGCAATTCTGTCAAACTAATTGCCAGTATATTTTTTAATTATTGAAATTAAATATAATCAAAAAACCGGCAAAGTGCGAGTCGGTTTCGTTCATGAAGAGTTCCGCCCCATCGTACAAGATTTAATACTATGTAGCTACTTTTTATTAAATACTTTATTAAGATAGAGCAAAAAACCAAAAAACACGTTTCTAGTGCCCCCCTCCTCCTTTAATTGTTAATTTATTTTTATTTGTATTATTCTGTGAAAATTTCAACTGTCTACCTATTACGGATCATGAGATTCAGCCAGCTGATAGACGAACGGACAGTCGAGGCTTAGTAATAAGGTAATAAGGTCCCGTTCACAAGACATTCGTGTATTTTATTAATAAATCATAAATTTTAATAAAACTATATAAAATCAGTTTAATTATAAGGTCCTATTAAAACTTAAAAAGTTTAGTACCTCGATACAGTTGATGGTCGCGTACTAAGTTACCAATACGGAAGGTCCGGGATTCAAATATAGGCTTAAATACTAATTAAATCAATTTTTTTTTAAGTTTATATTATTTTATAAATTATTAAAAGTCAAATTTAAATTAGTTATTTTATCTCAATAACTTAAAATAATTTCTAAAATTTGTAGATTCTAGTTAGTGGGTCGTAGAAAGAATATACTGTACAACTCGAGTAGATTGTACATATCGCAATAATATCCGTTACAATGATGATGGCCACTTTTGTTTTTCTTTCAACGGCTTTATGTAACTTTGAAGGGTTAGTTTATATGAATATCTGCCAAATTTTCTTCTATTTTAATTACAATATTACAATTAGTTGTAACTTACATTGCCTAAAAGAAAACAAAGGTTTCTGCCATATTGATATTAGTACATTAACCACGCGTGGTACTGTTTAAGCTATATGCAAAAAACAATATATACAGGGTAACCCATTAAAAAATCAAATTTAATGGCATTTTGGATTAAACCTGATGTCGGCCATTTTGTTTAAGTATAAGTATCAATTCGAAATTATAACTAATACGTTTGTCTCAAATTTGATCGAAATTGCTTTATAAATAAAGAATATATTAACATAAACAAATCTACGGCAGCATAGAAGGGCCACATTTTTTTTTTTTATTATTATTATTTTTTAAATTCCGTGTTTGAACACGGAATTCCTTGTTCGAACACGAAAATCTAACATTCCGTGTTCGGACCTGGAATTTCCGTGTTCACACAAAGAATTCCGTGTTTGAACAAGGAATTTCCGTGTTTGAACACGGAATTATAGATTCCCCTCTTCGTACACGGAATTCCGTATTAAAACACGGAAATTAGTAATTCCGAGTTCAAACGCAGAATTTTATACTCGAGCTATATTTTTTAATGGCATATTCACAGGATGTTCTTGGGGGACTTGGGAAATTCGGGGTGGGGGGAATACGGATGCCCTAAAATACTCATAATTTGGTTCTAAATACTCTACTTGAACAATTTTATCTTAACCGAAACGTTTGACCTTTGGTTTTCATACACGACGGATATAATTATTTGTCAATTTCCATTCAGAAGTGAATTTTGTTTTTTAGATGCGCATATTTAGGCAAAAGTGTGTTTTTTATGACGTGTCATCATTTTTCGAAATATGACGTAATCACCAGTTTTTTTAAACACAAGCAAAAAAATTCTTAACCTGCCCCCATTTCTTTACTTTTAGAGATAACTAATAATTGGATTTAGAAAACACACCCTCACTTTACCCCTCTCTTATCATCCGGGCGTTATTTTGATCCGATTCAAATGAAATGGGCATCACGGACTAGATCCTAAGAAATAAGAATGACCTGGAAATTAAATTAAAAGAAAAAAAATATTATGCAGGGACCAAAGAGGGTACTACTTACGCCATCCCTCTTTTCAAAAGTCGGCAAAAGTGAAAATCTGAGAATATTTACTTATCCCTCCCCAAGATCCCCAAGTCATCTAAGAGTAACCTGCCATTTAAATTTATAGTTCGTAGTTCGAAAATAAAATTCCGTGTTCATACGGAATTCCGTGTTGGAATTTTAGATTTCCGTGTTGGAATTTTAGATTTCCGTGTTCGAACAAGGAATTCCGTGTTGAATACGGAATTCCGTATCTGAACAGGGAATTCTGTGTACGAACAAGGAATTTTAAAAATAAATAAAAAATTAAAAAACGTGGCCCTTCTACGCTGCCGTACAAATCCCTATCTGATTTTGACCCGGTATACATGTCCTTGTCGCGTAAATCAAAAACGCAAGTGAGCGAATGTCAACATTTATTTTTAAAACGTCAATTTTAAAATTCATTATATTTATAGGCATCGCTGCTGTGCTGACCAAAGGCGCACAGCCTGTTGCTACTTGGCAGAAAATTTTAATTGTTTGGCAGTCATTCCGTAATTTCTATTTTGTTTTTTTTTAGGATTTTATTTCCGTTAAGTATTAACGGAATCGTAAAAGCGGCACGATCGTATTATTACGAAATTGAGAGACTAAAATGTTTTATTGCACATTAGATGCACATAATATTTTTAATATCCATGTCGATTTTATTATCAGAAATTCAAATAAATTTTACGTTAATTAGTTCTACGGCATTGAAAGAACCCAATTAGCCACACTTTTATTTCAAACTAGCTATTTTAGTACTGTGCAAAAGAGGTATTAATGTAAATAGAAACTACATTGTCATTCATTTATTTATATACATCCGGTCTAATTACTTAACAATATTAAAAACTAGTATTAACAATAATATTAAATAGTATGAAACAAGAAAACAAAAACGCATGTATATAACATTTAACAATAGAGGTAAAAAACTAATACTAAAATGTGATATTATTAATTTGCTGTAGAAGAATATTACGAAAAAGTGGACTGTAGATTTGGTGACCGACTAATAATTAATTTCATAAAATTTTTGGCCATTACCTTAAATTGTGTAAACTCGAAGTGATACAAATAAAAACAATGTTTAAAATATTAAAAACCAATTACGAAAAACATTCTGTGAAAGAGTCCAGTTGCTGCGTTTGTAAAGTGGACTGTAGATTTGGTGACCGACTAATAATTTATTTCATAAAACTTTTCGCTATTACCTTAAATTGTGTAAACTCGAAGTGATACAAATAAAAACAATGTTTAAAATATCAAAAAACAATTCGTCAATAAAAGTGTAAACAAGGCGAATCTGAATTTGCGATATTTCTGCATTGAATATGTTTATGCTAAGTAGAACACCGATGAGACTTTCTCAAATTTACAATGTCAACTGCAGTAAGCTTTGAATGAGATAAAACTACTAAGAGAACAAAATGAAACATTGCAGGAGCAAAACATTTAAAGAAGAAAGAAAACACACAAAAAGAAACTAAAATTTTAGTCCACTCAATTCAGATGATGAAGAAAAATTAGTCACCAGAGATACGAATTGGCTTCTGACTTAATCCAAAAAAAAAATAAAGTCCTAAAAAAGAGAGAAATAGCACTCTTACAGCCATTAAGAGGGGAGTAAAGTTTTTAAATTTTTTGCATTTTTTATATATTTGATTTTGTGAATGGAAACCCTTTCAAGAATATTGTGTGAAAACCAATGAAGATACAGCGGTTTGAGTAACCTCATACATGACTCAGCGCATCATAAAATACCTGCGCGGCCCGAGCGCGCTATTGTGGGGGCTATAAAAATTCTTAAGATTTATGAGTCTTTTATTCAAAAAAATATGCTAAAAAGAGAATGGCTAAAGGCAATGGCCCCCACCGAAAATTCGTCTCGGAGCCGCCCTTGCCTGGCAGCTGTTTCGCTCACTATGTATATGATCCCTAACCTTACCTCCTACCTTTCTTTATAGAAATTTTAACACAAGTACAAACGTGTTTATATATGTACTCTATATAATTTAGTGTAGCATTGGCCTGGCATGTTCTTTTGCTTTACCTACATGCAAGACATAGGAATTAGTAGTGGATCAAGCGCTCGTGAATGAGGATTTGTCGTAGAGAGGAGTAAAAAGATGTTTTAGACATCATGAATGACAGCAACATCCTTTATGGACCTGGCATCGATGATTCTGTGTGAGATAAACCGATAAAATTCGCTTATGAACGTTTTATTCCAAATTTTTTAGTGTCCAAAACTTTAAAGCGTTTTTCCCACAACTCATGTTTCCAAAGTCGGTGCCCTTCATAACTTCAAAACTACAGCACCTATCCTTTTGAAATTTTGAACGCTATTTCTGTACATAATTTACGAGGTAACGTAAATTTGTTAATATTTTTTTATTTTATAATAACAAATTAGCTTATTTTTTTCGCAAGAATCGCGTTTTTTACTTCAAAAGTTCCAAAAAGTGAAAAATTGAAATTTCGAAAAACCCTCCCAGTGTTACCTGAGGAAAACGATTATCTAACGAGAGAACTTTGATTTTTTTTATTTCTGATGATCCAGCACCGAGTTAGGAGGGGCACCGCAATTCTACTTTTTTCCGAGACGCTTCCGAATAATTGCTACTATTTCCGTATTTTTTAATATTTCTACATGAAAGTTTGACACAATATTCTTTGAATGTTATACTTTAATGTACCAGTATTTTAAATAAACAGATTTTTAACTCCCCCCCCCCCCCTTAAACCACCATCGGTCATTTTAAGCAATGTAAAAGACTATAATGTAGTCAATAAGAAATTAAAATCTGGAAATTTTGTATATAAGACAAGTATGATGAATAAGCAACAGATTAAAATTAATGTCAGTTCTGATAAAGAATATAGAAAATTAACAGCTCTAATAAATGGGAATAACTTCAAATGGAACAGAGACGAGAACAGAGCTACCAGATCCATTAAAGTAATGGTAAGAAATTTGTACCCGACAACTTCTGCAAAATATATCGCCGAAGAATTAAAGGAAAGTGATTTCAAGATTAAGGAAGTAATTCAGAAACTTAAGAGAACCACACTCAATAATAAAATTGAATATATTAGTCTGACATTATGTATGCTAGTATTTAATCATACCGAGGATATTAACAAAATTTACAATATGCAGCATCTAAAGTTAAAATAGAGGCAATAAGAAATAATAAATTCATACCAAAGTGTAAAAAATGCGGTATGAGACATAGACACACACAGAGATTCTGCACCAGACCACCTGCCTGTGTTAAGACAGCTGAATGTACAAAGCCTAGGAATACTCCTGCAAAATGTATCAACTGCTCAGAAGCTCATCCTTCAAATTACAGAGGATGTTCTATTGCTAAAAAGCTACAAAAAAGAAGATATATTGTCTCAAAAGCCAAGAAACCTAATACCCAATCAAAAGCGATTGATCCAAACCCAGTCAGATCTAGGGCCTCTTTTTCGCAAATAGCCCAAAATGTACTAGTAGTACTCTCATCTGCTTCATCATCGACATATTTAACTACATAACAACTTATACAGAGTATCATGAAAACTCTTGAACGAGTCAATGAAAGAGTGGACACATTAGAAGCCAGAAGTACTGGAGCTATACCCAAAAAGTAAATTTTTGATATTTGTTGGTTGTATTGGTTTTAGACCATGCTCGACTTTTTAAGAAGAATAACTTTTTTTCTTATATTAATAATAAAAAAGTTTCTCATATTTAATTTGTCTTATTTTTAAAGATTTTTTGAACGTACATAAAATTATAAACATGTTTTTAAGCGTCTGAAAAGTTAGGTGTTTTGTAGTTACGAGGTTTGCTAATTAGGGTAACGATATGAAAAACTATTTTTATTATTATTAGGAAAACAAGTTATTCTTCATAAAACGTCGGACATGGTCTAAAACCTAAAATACAACCATTGGATATCAAATTTTATCAGTCGTGTACGAGATTTGTTAAAAATAAAGGTACTTTATATTTTTTGACAAACCTCTTATAAGGCTCAAAAAATTGATATCTGATGATTGTATTTCAAATTTTAGACCATGCAGAACTTTTTATAAGGAATGACTTTTTTTCATAAAATCAAGATTAAAAAAGTTTCCCATACGCTTCCGACTTAATTGGACACACTGTATATCTGTTTTCGATCAAGTTTGTCAAATGCTTTTTGAAAATCTGTGTACAACGTATCTAAATATTATTTATTTTCTAAAGTTTCGCATACATAATTGATAAAACAAATAAATTTGATGAAAGAATAATGAAGAGAGAAAAATCGTTTGAGATCCGAAAACTAAATGCAATTTTGTAAATTATAAAAATGAAAAATCCCCAATTACCTATACGAAATTATGAAAATTACACCCTTATATTCCCAAAGTGAAAACAAACCAAACAAAAATTAAAAAAGTTCAGAATTAAAGAAAGAAAAAATGAGTGCATCGGCCGGTAGTCGAACCTGGAACCTCGGACTTGAGCCGTTAGTACTATGTCAATAATTGAGCTAACAAGACACATTTGCTTTGAAGTCTGAATTCGCAAATTTGTAGTCAATCAGATTCCGACTTTCGTCGGTACATACATATTCTCATCCCATCTCAGCCCCTTCCTTTTGACGTCGTGTAGGATGATAATTTATAATTATACTAATACAAATTTTTAAGATCCTTTATTCGTTCAACAGTTTTCGAGTTATACGGTACGCCGTAAACGTGAAAATATAATGAAAGTGAAATTTAATTAATATTCCCAAATCAATTCAAAATACATTATTATTACCTCCCTTTACTCCCCAAAGCTGTTTCTTTATTGACAAGCATGTCAAGAGTCACATATTTCTTGTAGTCTATCTTAAGGTCCTCCTTTTGCAACCTGCATCATCCATTATTCCTCCAATATCTCCAGATGCTTCATCGACTTACCAATTTCTTGTAATATCCCAATTCAACATCCCTTATTATCCACAAGCATGAAATGGTTTTTTTAGCGTTTCTTAGGCTTCTTAGAATATGTCTCCAGAGGCTCAGTTAATTTCTTGTAACCTGTCACCAGACTTGTTCTATATATCCACCCTTACCATTGTCATGAGTATGGTCTGCTTACAAAGGCAGTAATCTAAGATCTAAAATCTTAGTCCTATCAAGTTTGTTATCTTCTAACCTTCTGAATTTTGAAGTTTAGGTTATTAATAATTTGAAGATTATTAGTTAACAAAACGTACTTATAACTAACTCATGTTGATTTTTATAGAAATAAACCACATATTTAAACGTTTATCATAATCCAACACCAATAAATTACCTCTAGCGGTTCAACAGCATATTAATTTGACGACAGTAAGTCTCAATATATCAACTCGACACTCACCTAAATTCCGCTAGTCGCTATTAAAAGAAAAGCGCATAAAATACGACCAACCTACCTATTTGAACAAAAAAAAATATATATAAAATGAGACTTCTACTGGTATAACTGGGATTATTTAGCAAAGAAAGATGAGTGGCTTATACTTAAACTGCTTGAAATATTTTCAACATGCCCGACGTAATTTTAGCAGGAAATAATTTACAGTTTTGTATTTTGTCGTCTTTTTCCTTTTTTATAGAACGTTAGATCTTCGGTGTGTTTGCTAAACTGGCTCAATTATTTTATGGTCGCGATGAAGGATTTGTATTGAGTACGTGATTTGGAAGTGAAAAGAGTCAAGGATATGTGTACAATTTCATCTCTCAGTCTGTTTTGTTTGTCCTTCAGAGAATAAAATAATAAAATCTGTATCAGATATCTTTTATTATAATTTAGTTAAATGGACTAGTTTCGGTCATCCTGGCCATCATCAGGCTTACAATACAATAAATGTCATTAGTTTTGTTTGTGTTAAAATAGTGTTCGCATATGCACGAGAAGAAACGACAAAGAGGTTCTTCAATTTACCCAATAATAATTGGCCCCTTTACCTCTTAAGCCTGTTCATGTGAAATATTTAGGCTCCTTACTTCGCGTATTTACCTAAAAATATCTGGTCCCTTTTAAATATGCCCATGTAAAATTATATGATCCCTTAGATCTGTTCATGTAAAAATATTTGCGCCCATTGTCGCTTAAGCCTACCTACGTAAAAAATTTAAAACAGTTTCAAAAAAGCGACATCTTTTTTCATTTTGATAAATTTATTAAAACCAAGTCTGATAGAGTAAAAATAGTAGTGTTGGACGACAACAGATGTATTTCTTACATATCTTTTAAAAAAATTTGGTAATTAAAAATTTTCAAGTTTTTTTTTTGTCTTGGTTTTGGAAAAATTTACTAAAAAAGCTAATCGGTCTTGTAAATCACTATTTTTCATGCAATGCATCTCATTAGCTGGACAAGCTTCCATTATACCTATTATTAAAGACTTTAAATTTGATCTAAGGTCTTGTATATCACTAATTTTCATGAAATACATCTCATTAGCCCGACAATCACCCATTTTTATTCTTTATTCTTAAAAGAGTACGTCAAAATTTTACCCTCAACATTTCTGGGCTGTTTTCAATAAGGGCGTTCAATTATTTAAAAAATAAAACACAATTTACAGATTTTATTTTCTTGTTGTTAAACGTAGTCAAATGTGAAATGTCACATCGTTTTTTAGATTTTTCAATTTTAGATTTTTCGATTTTTTCGATTTTTCAATTTTTCAATTTTTCAATTTTTCAATTTTTCAATTTTTCAATTTTTCAATTTTCGTTAGAGTCGTAGAAAAAATATACTGTACACTTCGAGTGGATTGTCCATATCCACTCTTGTTGCACAAACTACTAATTTTCTACATCCTTATAAATATTAGCTTATCTACGCACATACTACAAAACGAAAAAGTATGCTATTGCGTTCAACTGAACAAATATAATTTACATCCATTCTATACTCTGTTTTTAAACTAAGAGGAGCGAATTGAAAAGTCCTATTTACACAGGGAAAAATAACTAAAAAAGTAACTAGATATCATTTTAGCGGTAAATTTGAATTTGTCTTGTATCATTTCAAGAAAAACATTTCAAAACTTTGTTATGAATTCATTGAAGTCAAAGTTTTAGATAACCAACGAATAAAGATGACACTAAATTGTGCTCATTCCGTTTTTGATTTATAATTATTGTATTTTAGTTGTACTTTTATTTTTTCCTTACTTCGTCTCATATCGCAGCTCTCAGTAAATTGAGTAAAATGTCTCCCAACAAAATACAAAATAATTTACATTTTGAGTTTAATATAGTTTTAATTCGATATTTTATTCATTGTTTTATAAGTAACTGTGATTAGAAAATTATATGTATATCTATTATAATAACAGAAAAGAAAGTAAATAGTAGGTTTTTCAATTTGATGGAAAAATTAGAAAAATAGGTATGCCAGTTCTATTTGTTGAAATGAAATTAAGCACCTATTATTACCTACCTATTACAAAACATATTTAGGAAGGACTGAAAAATATGTAGTTGAAGAAAAGCTTATTTAAAATGAAGAATTTTGGCAGGTACAAAAAAATAAAGTTTATTTTTATATTTCTTTATAGGTATAGTTTAATTTGTAATATTTTTCTTAAAATTAAACTACAAGATTACCATTAGTTGTATGGATTTCCTAATTAAATAAGGGTTCTTTCTTCAGGTAAAATGTAGCAAAGTTTTGACGTACGATACGATGTGTTTGCAGATAAGTGTTTTGAAATGAAATAAATCAAATCTATACGAATTTTGTCTCCACTAACAAGATGTTATATTCAACAGTCGAAAGTGTAAACTTGTGGGCAACAGCTTATTAAATGTATGTAGAAATCCAAGAAAGTGCAATGGTACCAGCTTTTACTATAATAATAATGGTTTTCATCATTCTCCTGTTTTTTTGTAGATAGGATTTATAATTGTTGCTTAAATTCCACATTGTGTATCAGAATGTCTTTGGTCTTCTTGAAAACATATTTTTATACAATATAAAGCAGATGGTATATTTTTTTGAGACATCCTTCAAGCCTTTCGAAAACTAAATGTTTATTTGCAGGTAAGATAATATGTATCTTAATTTTGTATGATCATTTATTGTATAGAGAAATAATTAAATAAACATTTATTAAGGCATAAAAAAGGTAATTTGTAACTTTGTGTCAGCAGAAGGATTTCCTATACCCAATTTAATATATTTTTTACAAACAAATAAAATATCTTTAGTATGATCGGTAGATATTTTCAATAATTCAGCACTACATATGTTTCGAAATCTTCTGGTGCAGTCACAGCTTTTTAAAATTTAAAAAAACATTTAATATGTGTTTAATATGTGTAAGTGTAGTTAGTTATAATCTATATTATAAACTACATTTAGTTGAGTTGCTTTCTTGAGTTTGGGTTTAAAATTTAAAAATAAGGTTTCGTTTATGAGCAATTTTTACATTATATCTAGAGAATATTTTTGACACTTGTTTGGAAAGTCCTTTTACATATAGCAATTTAATGTTTAAAAAAGGGTGCCACACCAAATGTTACAGTGATAACACTTTATGCTTTTGACTATATAAGTACCAAGCTATTTATTTAAAATAATAAAACAAGTTATTTGTTTTAGGTTAAATAATGAAAGTTTTGGAGGCCACAAATTATGGACATATTCAGATGGCAATAACACTTTTAAATATATCCAAAATATTTTGTAGTTTTAAATGTTCATTAACAATTTTGTAAATGGTTTATTTTCAAATAAATAAAATTTACTTTAATATTTAGTTATATTTTAATTATTTTGATTAGAAATTCATTAATTTTTTGTTAAAAAAAAAATAGTAATAAAGTTGTATTTTTTTTAAGTAGAATACCAAAAAAGCAATATTTACCAATTTATATTATTCCGGAAAAAATGCTACCATTCCTGAGGCTTAAATATAACGAATTAACCCAACTTATATCAGTCCAAAAGTGGATGATTTCAGAAATACAGAGTGTTAAAAGTTCAATTTAGTTTTTCATAAATAATTTTTTTAATAATTAATGTATTTTTAAAATATTTGGTTAGGAGGTCTTTGTGGTGTAAAATATTTAAAGCTGTTCCCATTTTTATTGTAAAATTTAAGGGACGCCTTTTTTATAAATCCAGATTTCTCAAAAACGGCTGCTCAAATCTACTCTTACCACTTATACCTTGCAGAACAAGAATTTTTAAGTTAAATACAGACTGGCGCTTAAATGTGTGTAAGATACAACAATTTTACAATAAAAATGAGAGCAGTTGTAATTTTTGTATACTACACTGTAGTTTTGTAATTTTTTTTTTAATATGGGTTAGAAAAACAACATATGAATAGTACTCTCTTTATTTTGTAAATTTGTTATCATATTTTAATTAATAATAAAAGTTTGAAAAATAAAACAAAAATACATAAGAGGTGCCTATACAACATAATAAGTGAAAAGACAAAGTACATCTTGACATTTATATTGAATCAGAAACAAAAAACACTAAGTACTCAATATGTTAATCTACATCAGAAGATTCGTTGTGTTTTTAGCTGCCACCTGATTTATTTGTGCCTCTATCAATTCTATGGGATTTAACTCGCAGTGATATGGGGCAGCCACTACACAACTTTATTGGTTTCATTAGCCTTTACATCGACAACATTCAAATTATGTGCATCTTTATGTTGCCAAATTAGGTGTAAAAGTTGATATCACTTCATATTTAAATAAATTTAATATTTTTAGTTTTGTAACCATTCCTGTCAGATTTTCTTGATGACAAAGGAATTTTTTCAACTTTTCGACTATGATATGATACATTTTCCATGACAATCATAGCATAATTAGAAAATTTTGTAAAAAATGTAGAAAACCAATTCTAAAATACTTCGGATTTCGTCTCATCAAGGTAAATGCATTTTCTACAAAACCTTCAGAATTAGCACGTATATTAAGGCACCTGCTTTTGGATTTTCAGGCCTGTTGATAAACCTTATTATGATCTTAATCAAAGTAGAAGCTTGGTCTGTTTTATTTTCTATATTGTTTGATGGATTTTAAATCTACGTATATAGTGTTCTTTCTATCAATACACTTTGACAATTTCTTTTCAAATATCTAAAAAAATATATACATAATAAATAAACAGTACATTTGACTGGTCAAAGTTTCAAACTTACTTAGTTATTATATCTGAAGAAAGTATATAAAGATGAATTAATATATTTGTGGCAAATCTAAATATTTCAATTCTTGCAAAATTTTATTCAATCTAGATAACTCATTTTTGAAAAAGAAATCGTGTACTATCTTCGAATAGCATTTATCATCATCATAATCAAATGTTTTTAGAACTCCTCGTCTTCCATAAATACTTTTTAGACTAGATATTGTTCCATTATTGCGGTATTATTTCAATAATCGGTAAGTAGTTGACTTTGACCTGTAAGAAAAATATTGAGTATTTAATATTATTTTTAATTTGAAAGTAATGAGTAAAACTTACTGGTAGCTTGAGAAATTTTGGATATTACATCAACAATTTTGGTTTTCGTATTATTATCCAATACCTATTTGTACATATTTATTATTTACTGCTTTTCTGAGAGACGAATAGCCTAAACTCATTCGTTTTCGTTGTTTTGATGGACTCCGCGAGGAACTGTTATAATAGTATTCGATGTAGAAGGATCCATAATCGTAGAAATTCAATACAATTGCTTATTAAAGTTTTGAAAAGAACTGTTATTAAAGAAATAAAATGAAAAACTAAATAATAATGATGAGATATCAAAGCAATAACAAAACTTAAATTATAAAATGTCAGAATCGAAAATAGAACTGTCAACCCCTGTCAACAGTAGCTAAAAAGTGATGTGTGAAACTGACTTCAATCTGACCAATTAGAAGTCTACAGAATTGCCAACTTAAATTCAAATCGCTCCTCTTAGTTTAAAAACAGAGTATAGGTAGTGAGAACACTGCAAAAAAATGAAATCCACCAATCACAGTTCATATTTTGGACACCCAACTACTATTATTTTTATAATTTGAAATAAGGTGTATGGTTGCAACTATAAAAGTCGCAACCTCCCTTAGAAATCTCACCTTTACAATCAACAGCTGTTGTTTGACAGGTCGTTGGAGAATGTTTGCAATGTATGGAATGTTAGGAATCTTAGGTATCTTAGAAATGTTAGACGTAAGGAATGCTTGGAATGCGTAAAATTAGTCACATAAGAAATGCATGGGAGGATTTTAAGAAAAATAATATGAAAGTAGTTAGGATGGACCGAAAATTCTGAAAATCAATAGGGTTTTAAGTAAGAAGCAATTATTCAAGGAAATCAAAACCGCAAGTCAATCAGAACTTTCGTTCTCGAGTTATCGTGCCGGCATACATACGTACAGACGACCTGACGAAAACATTTTTTTTGCATGATCGGAAACGTAAAAAAAGTTTAAAAAATGGGGGTAAGAAAATGTTTTCGTCTGAAGCCCCATAGGAAGGGCCTCATTTTTTTTTCTTCTAAAGATGGGCGGCGGTCTAGAAAAGGTTGGGAACCTCTGGTTTAGATTAACTAAATATGAATTAGGATTTTTTTGGAAATATTCGGTAAAAATAAATTAAAAACCAATTAGATCTAGTAAATAATTCAAATCGATAAACAAATACAGCATTTAAATTTTTATTTTAAATTTGGATTCATGTCAAAAAAATGTCTACTGTTCGAGGCCAATTCACAAAAATCTCTAGTGTTTGATGGTATTAAATGTACGCAGTGGGACGTAGTTTGCACAAATATAATTATAAAGTATGACTACGGTTTTTATTATTCATTAAAATTTCTAGGGAAAATCGTTTCCAAAATAAAACTGTATTGTTCGTTTTTATTAGCAATATCGTAGATTCGCTATAATGGGACCCTGTATGTAAATAAAAAGACAAATTTCTTCAAAATACATAAACATAAATTTGTTCTGGCTTACTACATAACCATCATGTCGCATAACTTACAATTGGCACTTTCATATGTTTTCACGGATTAGAAAATAAAATAAAATCTTTGTGTAGATGCCAAAACTGTCATGTGAAATTACCGAAAATGATATACCGTATTATGCTCGATTATAAATATAAGTTTCTTTTGATTAAGACGTATCTACTGGAGTTTAGCTCCTCTGAATATCACTAGGAATTTAATATTCATGCGATATGATCACTCTTATTACACAAATTACTATTTTAAATGGGACTCATAATATTTTAGGGATATGTAGTTAATTTTTTTAAATATAAATTCAGTATCTAATTAATAATAATTATAATTTTCAACAAAATTAAACAAAATGTGATTGTCGCACAGATACAAACTAGAATGAAGATATATAATGCGTGGCACTCTAAATTATAATTTTCACAGTTTAATAGGCTTCATCCCCTTGTAGAGCTTGATTTTTCCAAAAATTTCAAGTTGATATTATTGTTTGTTTTTGAGTTAAATATATTTTAAATATTTCAACCCACCTTAACCCTCCACTTTTATTAATTTTTTTTTTCACAATAAATAGGCCTCATCTCCTTAAAGAGCTTGATTTCTACTAAAAATTTCATGTTGATATGGCTTTTCATTTTCAATTTATGATTCTTTTTTAATTTCAACCCACCCTTAAACCCCATTTTTAATCTTTTTTTTTTTTTTAAATTAAAGGGCTTTTTCTTCTTATAGAACTTGATATTTGCTAAAAATTTCAAGTTAATATCATTTTTCGTTTTTGAGTTAAGATTTTTTTTATATTTTAACCCTCCCTAACTCCCCTATTTATTCAGATTTTTTTTCAAAATCAATAGGCTTTATCTCTTCTTATAGAGTTTCATTTTTACTAAACATTTCATGTTGATATCGCTTTTCTTTTTTAATTTAGGATATATTTTTTTAATTTCGACATATCCTAACCTCTTACTTTTAATCAGATTTTTTCATAAACAATAGGCTTTATCCCTTCATAGACCTTGGTTTTTGCTTTAAATTTTCAAGTTGATATCATTTTTTGTTTTTGACTTATCGTGCAGACAAAAACCGTGACATCAGACAAAGTAAACCTATAATACTATTCACAGATTACTGTGTGAAGAGTAGAATAATAATATTATAATCAAGGCTAAAACAATAACATAATAGCTTAAAAAATAGGTACACTAAAAGAATGATAAAGTCAGAGTTGAAAATTATTTAATAGGTACATCAGTACTTCGAAGATAAACTGTGCTGTCATTCTAGTCAGCTTTTTAGTAGAACAGACTGAATGTTGGTTGAATACTTTTCGTGTTCCATATTTACAAATAATAATTATATTTCGACAAGAAATTCAGTTGGCCCCAATTATTGTCACAATATGTATTGTTTACTAATAATCTAACTATTAAAACTTTTTTTTAACATACATGGATTGTTGGTTTTTGTAACATATTTCTTTGTTCTGATAGCAAATTTTCTATGATATACCTAGTGTCTTATACCTCCAAAATGACTCTAAAAATAGTACGACTAATGTAAGAGTTAAATAGTGTCGATTAACGTTTAACTTGTAAGTTTATTAAACATTGAACATAGCGTTAATTTCGTTTTTGACCTGAGCTACTGTGACTAGCAAGCTATTATTATTCTATTTACCTTTCATCTATAACCGTATCTAGTCATTCCGATTGTCGGCAACATTAACAAACTGATCAAACAGCGATAATAAGTTTAGAGTTTCGGGAAGCGATCCCGAAGGACTCGAGGGAGTGTTCGCGGCCTCCGCCTTTTAGGAAATTAGATAAAAGCCATCCCGCCGTCCAACCCTATCAATTTTAACTCAAAAAGGGCGCGTGAATGTGCATGCGGCTCTAAAAATAGGGACATTAACGGTTGTTTCGATTGACATTGTCGTCATTGCGAGGATGGAGACGTGTGTGCTTTTTGCACGATTTTACCGCCGATAAAAGGATAATAATGTTTGAAAAAGCAACCAGAAAAAGGGTTGTAGGCCAGTGGAACAGGGAATCAACCTTGGAATGAGTGACATTTCTTTCGGCCACGCGTACGTGAATTATCAACAAATGATGCAATTTCAACTTTGACAAAACACATATGTATTGCACATTCTTAGATCTTGCGAAAACATTCGATACTGTTTGTCATAAAACAATTGGATAGTTCACTGGGTGGTCTGACAAATACACAAACTCCATATTATGTTACCGCAGGTAGTGTCAGGCGACACCAAACCTATGGTTATTTGGATATTTTTATTTTAAGATCATTGAGTTGCTTATTTCAGAAACAACCTAAGTCATTTTTTGAGTTTTCAGATAAAAAAAAAACGTTTTGAACTAGAACGAGAACTAAGGTTGTTTCAGATATAAACAAATATTTTAAATTCTCGTAATTATAACTAAGAATGTTTAGGGGAATTAGGTTCTTTCTACGCTAAACTTGTGTTACTCCAAACTACAATGTTAATGTGATAAACCCAATATAGACAAAAAGTGACTTAAATTGTTTCTGAAATAAGCGATTCAATTATTTTCGTATAGAGCAGACATTATTTTTTGTCTATTTTAATCATCATTTTTGTAATTTATACCTTATTTTTATACAGTCTACTTTGTTTAATAAAGTACTAAACATTGGTCCTTCGAGCCGGATTTTTTAAGACTATAATGCAAAAAGTTGACCGGTTAGAAAGTATAGAAAAAAAATGTTGCTCAATTGTGTGTTTGTGTTTTACGGGTTTGCAATAAGGAAACCGATTCAAGCGTTAAGTCGATATTAACAAAATTGAACTTTGTAGAACGAACAAGGATTTATTAATAAAGAAGTCTAGAGTCTGAGGGTTAAGCCGGTACAACTAAAATTAAAACTTGTTGAACAAACAAGGATTTATCAATAAGGGCGTGGAGTCCGAGCGTTAAGCCGGTACAAGGAAAACTGAATCTTGTAGGACAATCAAGTGTCTGGCAAATTATTGTGCAACGACAAAAATTAGGAGTCAGGATTCTCTGAAGTATTCTAATGTATTTAAGAGGCAAGTTACTAATTTTTTCTGTTTCTGTTGATTTTTTGCAGGAAACAATTTGGGTTACAACTTTTAGGGGTTGATCTGTAGAAATGGAGGGACGTTGTAAAGAGCTCATTAACTAGACAAGTAACAGATTGAGGTTTGTATAGCGCTTACCTGTTTTTTGCCTATCTTAATAATCTTCATTGTAATATATACGTTATTTTTATACAGTCCACTTCATTTAATTAAGAAATAAACTAAGTTATTAGGTTTCTTGAAGGATGCAGAAATAAGGGAGCCTTCACTTGTTCTTTATACTGATTGTCTACGTAACAGAGAAAATCAAATAAAAATAAGCAACAGTTTCAGTTAGATTAAGAAAGTTACTTATGGCGTACCAAAGGGGACAGTTTTAGGTCCTCTGTGCATTGATAACTTACTAAGAATAAAAACGTCTGAGAAAGCAATTAGCTTTGCAGATGATACTGCTATAATTTACGAAGGAAAAACATGAAGTGATGGTAAGAAGAAAGCAGAAAATTACCTAAAACATGTCTTAAATTGATTCAAGGACATGAAGGCAACTGTAGCCTATAGAAAACCCAAGTATGTTTCATTTACGAGCTACAAAAATAATGCCAGCATTTGAATAAAAGAAGAAGACACAGAAGGGAAACTGTGATGGTTATGATTACATACAGGTTTCCTTGTTGATAACTGTTTCTAATGATTTTCGGGTCAGGATTAGGTTTTAAGAGTTTTTAGTTTTAAGTGCTTAGAATATAGATGAGGTTTACGTTATAAACAATAATTTTGCTTTAACTACGTTTTTAATCCAGATTACACGTTTCTAGTGTCTAGCGTTGCTTTAACTCTCCTTTTTCAATCATACTGCATACGGATGTAAAACATAAAAATAAAACTAAAAATAACAAAGAGTTTAAGTTAAATCCCATATTTTTTATATCGTTCGTTAACCATTGTTTCATTGAATTTTAGTCTGTTTTCACGAACTATATTTATGACGGTGCTAGATTATTGGTAATTGGCATATTTTTAATTAAACTATATGGAATTGAAAATGAAGTAATATTTATTTATTCAATCAGTTCGCTGGTGCGTTCGATTCCATGACAGTTCAATTAAAATATCTATAATTGTTTGGATAAAAATAGACGGAAATTTATTTCTGTAAAGTTAGATGCTGATCCTGGTTCTATGCTGTGAAATATCCTAAAAAATCGTTATGAGGGTGTCACACTCACTGTTAAACCCCATGATGTTTGGTTTGACTGGTTTTAGCTGGATTACAATAAATAAAAAAATCGAAAAATCTATTACTCTACAGGTGAAGTAATATCTTTAAAAGTGAGCTTTTGGGGTACCACAAGGAAGTGTTACGGCACCACTTTTATTCATAATCTATAATAATGATCTCAATGAGTTAAAAAATTCGTTTGTAAATTTATTTTCAAATGCTGAACAAAATTATGGAGAGTTGGTGGAAACACTAAATGTTGATTTACCCTCATTACAACTGTCTATATGAAAATAAGTTAAGACAAAATTAAATGCTGCAAAAACAAAGTAGGTACATGATCTTGGAATTTAAATGTCATTTAGATCATGTAAAATTTATGTCAAGATTTTAAAATATACATAAATAATGTTAACATTGACAGTGTTACTGAAATTAAATGTTCAGGTGTTATCATTGATTCATAAAGAAACTAAATATTTTGCAGACTATTTTTGCAAAAAAACTCTCAGAGAAAATTGGGTTTTTCCAATTATTTCTGGGTTTTTCAGTCGAATATCATATCCAAGTGGTCTAAACTCTTAATTTTTAACAATATTATATCACATGCATGGAGGTCAGTCTCAGAGTCAACTATACTTTTTCTAGTTTATGTGATGGCAAACATAGTAGCTTTAACTGTTAGGTGGAAGCATTTGGAAAATGTGTCGCTTAAACCATGAGAAATCGTGTGAAAGTTCTTAAAATGTACGTATAACAAATATAAATTATTTTTTATCAAACTTCCAAAACACTGAGCTTTAGCAACCGTGCCTAACTAACGAATATATTAGGGTATACTCCATTAAATAATAATTTTGAAAGGTTAACGACAATGACATTTACAAGCCATTTCCTCTCTATACGCTTTTAATTCCACACCAATGATTTTTCCTCTTTTTACCGATTTTGCATAAAAGGTTAAAAGCCGAATATAGCGCGTGGTAGATCATATTTTACCAATTTATTTCACAGACGAATAAAGCACGTTAGTGTATTAAGACACAAAACAAAATCAGGAAAATTGATCGGTAACTTTGAAATATTATTTAAAACATGTACGAGGATAACTAAATCCAAGCAAGTATGAAACAGACATACACAACCAATACCAGTAGATAGTGGAATCCCACAGGGAGAATGGGGTCTATTCTGTAACAATTCCTTTATATTTAACGGCCTTTAAAAATATTGGCGGCCTTTAAAAGTATATTTGTATTCGTTAATTTACTTCTGTCATTATTTAAACAGATTTCTTTAAGATAGTCCTCTAATGTATTTTAAAGATCCGTTTAAATAATGACAGAAGTAAAGAAGAAAATATTTTTAAAGGCCGTTAAATATAGAGGAATTGTTACAGAATAGACTTCATTCTCTGCTTTTCAAATAATTAGCTGCATCGGAATGAATTATTTAATAATTCAAATTTTCAAACCTTTACAAGTAGAAATTAGTCATTATTTGTTATCTGTAGAATCGAATTTTTAGAATATTTTATAAATTAGTGTATTAAATAAATAACAAAGAAAAAGTTTATTTCTCTTTTTTGTCTACTATGCTCCCCTCTGTCTCTTTTATTGCTTAAATACCGGGTTATTGTTAATTTTGAATGATGCATTCCTTCGCTCTGCTGTCTGATCGTCTCTGCTGTCTCTGCCTTCTATTCTCCGCTGTATTTTAGGTTGTAAATCTCAGTTGGCACACATTAAATCGCAATTCTTTTAGGTCCCGCAATCAGATAAACAAATGAAATATTATATAAGTAACAGTTTGGATTTGTTTGAAGCCAGTACCCTTTTTTTCTATTACTTTCTCTTTCTCCTGGGCCTTTGATGTGATTTGTCTATTTTAAATAGCAGCGCCAAATTTTTAAAATTTAGCCAGAACTTTCAACAAGCACTTGGAAATTGTCAGTTTTGTTTGTACATTTAGTGTGGTTTTATATTCCCGGGGCACATTTTTAAAGGTTTTACTATTTTTAATTACTAATTTTTAAAAATTACTATTCAATGTTTTGTTAACTCTAAAACATACATTTGGAGAAGTTCCACGTCGTTTCAAAGGTAGATAAATAAAAAACATAGGTGGTACAAATATATTGCAGAATATTATTAGTCATTTTTTATGCAAGTTTTCAACAAACCTTGAAACAATCAAAATTTGATTTCAAAAACTAGAATTAGGAACGGATGAAGTTAATATTAACAAAAACACTAAGATAATCCAATTTTATTCAATTATTCCGTCTTCAAGTAAGTAATATTGTGTAATACCTAATACAAATTATTCATACTTTTTAAGCTTAATGAATAAATAAAAAAATTAATGCAATATTGTATTTGACAAAGTACAATATATCTTAGTGCTCACTGAAAAAAAAAAACATTTTATGAATATACAGCGTGTTTCACTGTGAAAGGGAAGTATTTTAACCCTATATAGAGATCTCCCAGGGGATCAAAAATAACCCATGTAGTAAAGATCTTGCGACTTTTATAACCGAGTTAAAGGATGTTATTTTAATTTGGCCCGTTTCCTGCTCCATAACTTTTGAATCACTCAGTATATTTTTTTGATATTAGGAATAGATAATCTACACCTATAGGATAATTTATTGGCACATTTAAAATTTCAAAGTCCTGGCCCGACTTAACAAAGATTATTAATATTTAACCCACCCTAAAACAAAACCCTATCCATTAACTTTTAAAAATTGAATTTCAAATTTGGAAAGAGCATAAAGAACTGAATACATTCATCAACTTTTTATTTTTCCGCATGCCGTTTTACTACCAAAATTTTACGTTAAAATGTACATTATGAGTGTTTTAGTTTAAGGGCGGCGTCTGGCCATATCTCGAAAACTGTTTATCTGGTCAATTTCGCAATTTTTTTACAAAATCTTTAAAGAAAATACTTAAAAATGATTTTATCTTTGTAACTTTTCGCTATGTCACGTAATATACCACATAATTGTGTTTTGATAAAAAAATCTGTATAATCTTAAACGAAGCTTTCAAAAAAACTAAACAATATTTTGAATTGTGATGTATTTCATTATTTTTCTGTGTTGGCTGTACGGGTTGTAACGGAAAGATTTACCTGCAAGTACCAGACTTCTCAAGATTCTCGCCAAAGATCCGAGACAGGAAGTCGGCTCGATAAAAAGACCCGACAACACCTATACGGACTGTGGTAAGGAAACTTTAGAGATTCTTTTACAGAAACACTTTCCAGGCAGTCAAATCCTGGAAGACAGGCAACATGTACCCCTTTAACGGAATCGATTATACGACCCAAAAAGGAGGACTGGAACTTTGTTCCACAAATTGTCTCTCCAAACGTCGTGAAATGGGCGATGAATTCATTCTCCCCCTTTAAATCACCCGGAGAGGATGAAATTTTTATTTTATTACAAAAAGGACAGGAACTCCTGCTACCCCTCATTGTGAGGTTGTTTAGAGCAAGCCTGGCGTGGAGTTATATCCCACTAGGATGGATGTTGGCGAAAGTCGTGTATAGTACAGTTCCCCGACAGCACATAGAAAAGCCATACAGCGTCCTCATTCCAGAGAGAGACGCATGGAGCAAAGGGGAAAAAACCCTCTTCCAGGCAGACTATGCGTTGTACACGGACGGCTCCAAAACTGAAAAAGGAGTAGGAGCGGGAGTTTTTGGCCAGATGCCTAGAGTTGACATCAATAAACCTAGGCTCTCTGGTCACGATCTTCCAAGCAGAAATGATTGCTATAGAATTGGGAGCGAGAGAGTTGATCAATTTTCTCCCCGCAAACAAGACTATAAATATCTTTTCAGATAGCCACGCAGCCCTTAAGGCTCTGAGCTCCAATCGAGTTGACTCAAAGCTAATTTGGAACTGTACAAATACCCTAGTGTCTCGAGTGCCCGGAACAAAGTTACTTTGATCTGGGTTCATAGGACCAGAACAATTCCTGGGCATTGCAAAAAGCACTGCCAAAGGAAATATCTGAAAATAGACGGAGGGTGCAACACTCACGAACTGGAGAGATACCCCAGGGCTAACCCATTCGAAGGCGTTTATAACCAACCCCTTCCATGAACGCCTCTGCTGATCCGAGAATGAAGTAGGAGAGATCTACGCATTTTCACTGGACTGATGACAGGACACTGCCGTCTGGGCAACCACATGAGAAGGATAGGTCTGCAACAAACATCGGACTGTCGATTCTGCAGCGTGGAGGACGAGTCTGCAGAGCACATTTTATGTACCTGCTCCGCTCTGGAAAGAACCAGGTTCCAGATCTTCGGATTTACCCGACTTGAGCCTATCGACTTTAAAGTAGTCTCACCCAATTCAACCATGGCCTTTATCAAAAGGTGTGGCTTGTATGGTGAACTATAAGTTAGTCATGAGCCACAATAGACCCATTTGGGTCGCAGTGGAATTAGTGGAAGGCGATGAGATCATCCCACTCATTTTCAACCTAACCTAACGGAAAGAAAACATGTAAATATGTTTAGTTTTAAAGAAAATTCCTAGGTAAGTCAACGCGATTATATGTAGTTTAGATATCAAAAGTCCAAGTCATTTTTCAAGTACTTTAGAACAACTCCGTTTCTTAAGAAGTCTTTACAACACCTAGACACACATCATGAACGGTTTTCAATATCAAAATTATTGCCAGGAAGTATATTTTTCTCGAGAGCTTGGTTTAAAGTCAACCTCGCATATACGGCAGATTTCTATAGGCGATCGCCAACCTTAAAGGGGTTTTAATAATTTTTTTTTTATTAAAATTAATTTTACTTTACTTTTTATGGAAATTCCTGAAATTTAAAGTAACATTCACAAAAACCAATAAAAATTATAATTACAGATCCTTACTTAAGAAAATTTAAATGATTCATATTAATTTATTAATTAATTATTTATTTTTTACATTTTTACATGAAAAAACTGAAGAATTTCATCAAGACTACTAAGAGGTAGAATACATGGCGCGAATTTTTATTGTAGTATCCCCAATGGGCCTAATTTACCCGAACTGACAAAATGCAACAACGAACAAAAAATATGAAATACATAGAAGCTCTAAAAAAATGATTTAAATTAAATAATGAATACTATAAATTAACAATAAATAATAAAAAAGTACCTAATAACTAACAATTCCGAACAAAATGAATTTATTTTAATAATTGTTCAAAATGTCCTCCATTTCGTTCCATACTTAATCTGTCTCTCTTTATCAAATTGCGAATCAATCTTCTCAAAATATTTGGATTGTTTTTTTTAACTCTTCGCAAGAATAAAGTATTCTTTAAAAAAGTTGCTGTCTGTTATGTATGGCAGTCGAATAAACTTTTGATTTTAGGTAACCCCAAACATGAAAGTCTAGAGCAGCGTTTCTCAAACTTTTTTGACGACGGAACCCTTTTGAAATGCGAAATATTTGACGGAGCCCTAAAAAATAATAAACTTTAAAAATTTAAACTTTATATTGGTTTAGATGGGTTATATTTTACTTCGCAACCCCAGGGCATTTCTAAAAAAAAAGGTCTTCAAGAAAAAATTAGATCCTGTTTAAAACCAGATCCTCCCTTTTGTGGCGAACTTCCTCATAGTACTCCTTTATTTCGCGGAGCCCCCACAGCGACTTTTCAAGATTGCTTTTCACAATGCAGTTTTTAGTTTTTAGGTCAAAATATACCCTTTCATTTATATTTACATATGGGCGAGCTACCTATATAACTGTAGACACCATTGGTGTGATTGTGTGTTCTATCGAATGTCGCAACTATGAAGACTAGAGATAAGGAGACGAATCGGCATACTCAAAATACGGTCCCAAAAAACGCATGCTAATTGAGCTTCTATAATTAACCGCATGGGCGTTGGTACTGCATACGTTGTTTAAAATACATGGATGGCTTCTTATGGGAATTATACATAAT